>OY735248.1:37022624-38369075 GCA_963457695.1 Neria commutata
TATTTCGGATTAATTTTCCTCAAACTCCTCCAAACAATATTTCGAATAATTTACTTCAAAAAATTTATTTCGGATTAATTTTCCTCAAACTCCTCCAAACAATATTTCGAATAATTCACTTCAAAAAATTTATTTCGGATTAATTTTCCTCAAACTCCTCCATACAATTAAGTCGAATAATTTACTCAAAAAAAATTATTCCGGATAATTGGTCTTAAAATTAATTATCTTCGACTAATTCTTCCCATCAAATTACTTCACTAATTTTTCTCCATAATCCCTTCAACGGTTCTCGAATAATTTCGCTCTAACCAATAAAGTAAAAGAATTTTATCTTCAAAAACCTCTCGTATAAATTTTCTCCAACAAACGGTTATAATAAATTTTCCCCACCGAATTATTCCAACATGTCGGTAAACCATAGTCCCACAAGCAAAAATGGAGGGGAGGGAAAAACAACCACCCTCCAACCACCCAAAGAACCAAGAGAGAGCTCAAAAACCCGAAAAAATAGCGGGAAGCATCCCGCGATGTCCGCATTCATAGTTGAAACTGACTGCTTAGTCCAATTCACTGCAAAATTCTCGGCTACTCCAATCGAAGAGCACACGAAGTCGCGGTTGATTGCGAAGCGAGAAAGGCTCGAAATGCTTAAAGGTCGAGTCCTTAACGCCTTCAACAACATTCTCAGCTTCGACGAGAGTGAAATACCCGACGACTTCAAGGAAGCAGCACGGAAGAAATACGAGTTTTGTTTTGATGACGTCGAGCGCTGCACGGAACAAATCCTCGATCTCCAAGAGATGCTGCAATCTGAGAGCACGGCGAACACGAGTACCCACGAACAAACACCAACGCGAGAGACGCCAAATTCCTCGAACGTCTATCTTCAGGTCCCGCCTTGCGACACCGAAATCTTCCACGGTGGATATGAAGAATGGCCGTCGTTTCGGGATATGTTCACGGCAGTATACAAAAACCACCCAAGACTGACCCCAGCCCAGAAATTGTACCACCTCCGGTACAAAACTCAGGGAAAAGCAGGGCAAATCGTCAAGCAATTCTCGCTTAACGATGAAAATTTCTCTCTGGCCTGGGAAGCACTCAAAGCCCGCTTCGAAAATAAGCGAATTCTGGTTGATACGCAAATCAGAACGCTTCTGAATATTCCAAGCGCAATCTCAGAAAGTAGTGAAGGAATACAAAAGGTCCAAGCCACCATCAACAACTGCCTCTCGGTACTAACCTCACACGGTATATCCACTAAAGACTGGGACCCCATAATAGTTTATATTTGCTCATCAAAACTCCCCGAACAAACTCTGTCGTTGTGGGAACAATCCCTTAACTCCCGCAAAGATCTTCCCTCATGGTCGCAAATGAACACGTTCTTGACGAGCAGATACGAAGTCGTGGAACGACTTAACTCAATGCGCCCTTATAAATTCAAGCCAAACCCAGCTCCCAGCTTTCCGCCCAATAGATCCATAAACAGAACCACTACGTACAATACAGTGGACAGGCAGACGTTCTCGTGCAATCTTTGTAAAATGAATCATGCTATGAAGACATGTGGGAGATTCAGGGAACTGTCAGTATCCGACCGAATAAAATTCGTGAAGGAAAACAATCTTTGCGAAAACTGTCTCGCGCACACGCATTCCAAATCAAATTGCATCAGCAAGTTCTCCTGCATGATTTGTAAACAGAAGCATCATTCCATGCTGCACTTGGACAGCCAATCCCACTCTTCAAGCATAAAGACTAATCCCCGGTCATTTACCCCGCAAAATACGACGACGCTCACTACGACGTCGAATGCGATCTCCCAGCATCCCACGACATCTGATGAGCAACCGTGTTGTTCGAAAGACGCGGAAAAAACAAGCATTCAGGCCCTGTGTGTCAACCATGATAGCAAAGTGCTGCTGCCTACCGCCATTGTTTCGATAGAGCATCTCGGGGAAATGTTTAGAGCCCGCGCACTGGTTGACCAGGGCTCACAGCGAACCTTTATCACCTCCCGCATACAAAAAAGAATAGGCATTCCCACCAGGCCAGCCCAGTTCGAAATCTCAGGCATGGGCGGCAGAGTGGTCCAAAACGCCACCCACGTCTGCACCATAACGCTCGTCTCACTCAAAGCAAGCAAACGATTAGAAACCGAAGCCATCGTCCTCTCTCAATTAACCCGACTTTTACCCACTTTCACCGTTGCCAATCCCGATTGGAACGAATTCCGATCACTCGACCTCGCGGATCCAAACTGCTTCGCTTCCGCCCAAGTGGACATAGTGATCGGCAGCGATCTAATCCCGCAACTTCTCCTTGAAGGAATTCGACACAATCTGTGTAAGACTCTCATAGCCCAGAACACTATTTTTGGATGGATACTCAGTGGTCCGATAAACAACTCGGTGTCAACGTTCTCTACTCAAGTAGAAGAAATTTCAAACCAAGGTCTCAGCGCTCAGCTCAAGGAGTTTTGGGAACAGGAGGAAGTCCGCGAACCCCCAACCCTCTCCCCTGAGGATAAGCTCTGTGAAGAGTTATACACCAAAACTACAACTCGAACGAAAGACGGGAGATATGTTGTCCGGCTGCCCTTCCGACCTGAATTTCCGAAAGTAGTTTCTCTGGGTCACTCTCGCTCCGCCGCTCACCAGCAATTGCTCAGTATGGAGCGGAGTTTTCAACGGAAGCCCGCTCTTAAAATCGTCTACGATGAGGTATTATCCGAATACGCATCGCTCGGCCACATGGAACTCACAAATCCCCAAGAGATAGTTTCCGACGGCAACTATAATTCATTCTACCTCCCTCATCATGCGGTAATACGACCAGAAAAGGTCACGACCAAGGTGCGCGTCGTCTTCAATGCTTCACGAGTCTCTAGCTCAGGAAAATCTTTAAATGATGTGCTCTGCACAGGCCCCACTCTCCAACCTGATCTCATGTTGCTCATTCTCCAATGGCGTATGTTCAAGTTTGTCTTCAACGGAGACGTACAGAAAATGTATCGCCAGATTCTCGTCCATAAAGGGGACCAAGACTTCCAGCGAATTCTCTTTCGCCCATCTCCAGACGCCCAGGTCCAAGATTATAACCTCAAAACGGTGACGTTCGGCATCAACTGCGCACCATATCTGGCTATCAGAACATTGCATCAGCTCGCTAATGATTCACGACCCCAATTCCCCCTAGCCTCTTCAGTGCTTCTCGAGCACACGTACGTCGACGACGTGCTCGCGGGATCACACGACATCGACTCTACAACGGAAACCTTGTCCCAAACAATTAAGGCATTAGCGTCGGCGGGATTACCACTAAAAAAGATCACCGCCAATCACGCCGAAATTATCAACCAAATCCCCAAGGAAGACCTCCTAGATTCCGATATTCTGAAGTTTCATGACGCTAGCGCCACGAAAACTCTCGGGATCAGGTGGAATGCGCTCACTGACACCTTCTCCTATTCAGTGACAACTATCTCGCCCACGAACAGCGCCACTAAGAGGCAAATCTTATCCTCCGTGGCGAAACTTTTTGACCCGGCAGGATGGCTCGCGCCAATAATGGTTCTGGCAAAAATATTACTTCAAGAGTTATGGCTCCAAGGAACCGAATGGGACGACTGCGTCCAACCGGGCTCCCTCCTCAAATGGAACGATTTCCTGGAAAACTTACATCTCATTAGTACGATTCAGATTCCACGATGGGTGCGGTCAACCCCCCACCGCGTAATGCAGCTCCACGGGTTTTGCGACGCATCAGAAAAGGCGTACTGTGCCGCTCTATATCTGCGTACCCAAGAGGACGAATCCTCCATCTCGTCTCACTTATTGGTCGCCAAGACCAAAGTTGCCCCGCTCCAGACCATCAGCCTTCCCCGACTGGAGTTGTGCGGAGCCGTCCTTCTCGCCAACTTAGTCCAATCTGTCCGCTCCCACCTCCATCTTGCCAGCTGCGATCTTTTTCTATGGTCCGACTCCGAGATTGTCCTCGCATGGCTGGAAAAGCCTCCCTGCACTTGGAAAACATACGTCGCAAATCGAGTCTCCCAAATCATCAGTAAGGTTGGGGATGGCGTGTGGCGCCATGTGTCCAGCGCAGACAACCCCGCGGACGTGGCAACTCGAGGATGCAAACCGCAAGAGCTTGCCACCAATGCTCTTTGGTGGAATGGTCCTGCCTGGCTGCTGCTCCCTCCTGACTCTTGGCCTAAGGCAAAGGCTCGTGCTCTCCCCGCACCGGAGCAAAGGAAGGTCGAGGTGCTTCATACTCTCGAAGAGTCGCCCGATATTCTTGACCGGTTCTCATCGTTCCCAAAAGCTTTGCGGGTATTAGCATATGCATTCCGTTTCATCACCAGAGGACGCGGGTCAAACACCATTCCAACCAGCACTAGATTGAGTCATGCAGAAATCAGCTTCGTGAAGAACCGCCTGCTGACCCTCACCCAAGCCCGATATTACGCCAAGGACTATGATGCCCTCTCCAACTCCCGGCCACTGAGCAAGAAAAGCTCCCTGCTCTCGCTAAACCCTTTCCTCGACCCCGAACGAGCTCTCAGGGTTGACGGCAGATTGGCACGCGCAGCGTTAACATACAATGAACGCCATCCCATTATCCTTCCCGAAAAATCGCGTTATTGCACGCTCTATCTCACCTTTCTTCATGATCTCCTTCTCCACGCCGAGCATCGGTTAATGTGCCAGATGGTTCGTCAGGAATATTACATTCCTCGATTAAAATGCGTGGTCAAAAAGTGTATATTCCAATGCAAAATCTGCACCATTTACAAGCATAAGATGCGGTCCCAAATTATGGCAGCGCTTCCTCCTGATCGCTGCAACTTCTCTCTCCCTTTCTCCATCACCGGAGTCGATTTCGCCGGCCCCTTTGCAATCAAAGCCTCTACTATCCGAAATGCCCCCTTCCTTAAGGGATATGTCGCCGTATTCGTGTGTTTCTCCACTAAGGCAGTCCACCTGGAATTGTGCTCAGATCTCACGACTGAAGCGTTCCGGGCGGCTTTTGCCCGATTCGCGGGCCGACGAGGAATTCCCCGCAAAATCATGACCGACAACGGCACCACGTTCGTCGGCGCTCAACGCGCAATCTCTAAGGAAGCGCTTAAATTCTTCAAGGAAGTCTCTGCCGATATCAGCACCAAGTATGCACCCCATGGTATCGAGTGGTGTTTTATCCCTCCAGCCGCCCCGCACATGGGCGGGCTGTGGGAATCCGCAGTTAAGAGCTTCAAAACCCACTTTAAGAAGGTCGCGGGAAATCACCGTTTTACATTCGAGGAGTTCTCCACCCTCCTCGCTCGCGTAGAGGCGGTACTTAATTCTCGCCCCCTTTCTCCGCTCTCCCAAGATCCATTGGAACTTACGGCTCTAACTCCCGGACATTTTCTCCGAGGAGCGCCCTTATTGTCACTCCCCGAAGCAAACGCGGAGGAAATATCGCTGATCAATCGCTGGGAAAAGCTGAGAGCACTCCATCATCAATTCAGCCGACGATGGAAAGATGAGTATCTCAAGGACCTACACAAGCGATACAAGTGGAAGAACCCCCAAAAGGAGCTGGAGGAAGGTGAAATGGTCGTCATCAAAGATGAACTCCTACCCCCTCAGGAGTGGCGACTCGGACGAGTGATTAAGCTATATCGCGGAGCGGATAATCACGTCCGAGTAGCTGATGTCCGCACCCAAGCAGGCATCTCGACTCGGCCCATAGTCAAGCTCTGCGTCTTACCACCCGCGTAAAGCAGATCATTCCCTCCGCTATCATGCGCCCACCTCCCAGTTAATCGCTCCTCCACCCCACTCAATACACTCACTAGCTTTAGCCCTTTTTCACATTTCCGCCTTTAATTTGCATTCGTACTTATACTTTCTTTTGTATCCACAGAGTCACCCGCTATGGATGCGTACCAGAAATGCCAGCTTTGCTCCCAATCGCATGCGTTGCGAGTTTGTCGCGGCTTCCTGGCCATGACGCCCACACAGAGGGCCGCAGCCGTACGCGCCCACCGCTATTGCTCCAATTGTCTGGCGCGATCACACGAAACCCGATGCTGCGACTCGACCAGGAGCTGTCGTACGTGCGGATTAGCACACCACACGCTATTACACGTGCCGCGCAGACGCGACCAGCGGCCAATCGCGCCGCGCAAAGCCGCACGACGAAGTGTATCCCCGCATATTAGACCAGTACGGCAGGCAGGACCAGCCGCTGCCCGGCACAACGGAACGGGGCCCAGGCGGTCGCCGTCTAATTCACCACGGCGCCAAGAAGCTCCACCCCCGGTCGGCCAAGCCCTCGAGACCCGCGGGCGACGGACACGACGGTTGCTCGAGGATGCGCTCGACGCGCTACGACGGCTAAAGGAGTCCCTGGAGGAGTAAAGTTGCAGTACTGCAAGGCGCCCAGGATGTCTAATCGACTTTGGCCCAGCACTGTCGGGCACAGTGTCGTTCGGCCGTTCAACACCACTACGCGCCGGCGCCGGGCTTCTATCGGCACCGACGATATAAAATGGGCACTTCGCGTCGTGCGAAAAAATCCGCAATCATCACTTCATCTTAAACATTCCATCGAGACACTTCTCATCCCACTTCGAAAGACGACACTTCGTCGCCTGCACTTCCTAAACTCATTTTCATATTTCCATTTCATTGCATTATACTTTGTTACTTACTTTTGAATTCGAACCTTTGTGAATTATTAATTTTGAATTCGAAACTTTGTGCATAATTCTACTTGCATATTCCATTGTTGCATTCATTCATCATATTTCTAATATACTCTCATATTGAACACCTCGCTTCTCGCTCAATTCTTATTCTCTTGGCAAAACACAGCCCCACGCTGTGTTTACCTAGGAAGGCTCCTTTAATGCGTTACAATTTTGGCACAAAGTTATTATACCCTATTACCATAGGTGTAGGGTATAAATAGGGATGTGTTCCATTATTTTCAAAAAGCGCATAAAACTCGAAAATCGCATAGAAATAGACATAAATTACATTGCATAATTAGGGATACGTTCCAAATTCATAAGACCAAAAAATCGCAAAGAAAAGTCGACTCAGAAAAAATTATGATA
This sequence comes from Neria commutata, assembly GCA_963457695.1. Lineage (NCBI taxonomy): Eukaryota > Metazoa > Arthropoda > Insecta > Diptera > Micropezidae > Neria > Neria commutata. The sequence goes on from OY735248.1 coordinate 37,029,742, forward strand.
CCTAAGAATTTTTTAATAAGGAGTAAAAATTTCAATTTGCCTGTTCTGTATGTAGGGGAATCCCATAAAACATTGCTACCCAAAAGTTCCTTTTGGAAGAGAAAACTCCAACCCATACAAACTTTATTATGATAAAAAAGAAAAAACAATTGTGTTCAATATGTACACTATAAAAACAAATGAATTGTGTGTTATCTTAATATATAAAAACGTCTGTGCGTATGTATGTCGCAGCATCACGGCTGAACCACAGAAGCGATCGACCTTATACTCACAACATATGTCCGTGAGGTGCTCTGAATGGTTTTTTTTTTATGTTAGACCTTCCTAAGTGTTGCCACGGTGGCGGTTTTTCGAAAATTCTTATTTATGGACCGATCTGGCTCAAATTCACACCATATATTACTAAAGTTGAAATTTTATTAAAAAAATTTCTACCATAATTGAGATACATTTCAAAACAAATCTTGGAATAAAATAATTATTTAGGCAGAACAACGTTTGCCGGGACAGCTAGTATGTTATAAAAAACCCAACTTAATAACTCAAAATTCATTTAAATCTCTCTGATCCTCCGAATAAATAATCCAAATCAATTTATTATTAAATAAAAATAATTCGCATAAAAAGAGAATTGACAGTATCTTAAAGTTAGGTCGATTTCAATTCCGATATTTTTCCCAAATACAGTTCATGCTTTCAGCTATTTTGGTAGAAATTTATATATATGTATATATTTATGAAGGAAAATTTACGCCTGGCTTGCTACACTTATTTTAGAAAACTTATTGCAGCACTGATATTACTTCAGCCAATGTCAAAAAAATGAGCGCGGAAAAGCGTGAAAATTCTGTTTGTAGGTTTTCCAACGCATAGAATTTCCCCAGCATAGTAGCAACACAGCAGGTGTTTCGCTCGTGTGGTTGGGTGCCCATCGAGCGCGTCCCCAGGTGGTGGATAGGGGTACGCCACGGTTCTCTTCCGTGGTTAAAGGGGCCATAGCAATCTGTGAAAGCCTCTTCGCGAACCAACGCCCCTCGCAGCAGGGTTACAATGCAAAAACCCTTTTTCATGGAAAGTCAACCTATGGATTTGACTACCCCAGGTGGTACCCACGACAGTGGCAATCCACCCGCGTTGGACGCGGCTGAGGCAAGGATTCTGGGGGCCTCACCTTCCATGATTTACACGGCTGAGGATAGCTCCTCGAGCCAATTCCTTTCGGACTTTTTCGAAAGAGTCCAGGTAGCGATTGGCGATTTAGACGGCAGCGATTTAGCTGCTTCACAAATCTGTCAGTCGCTATCTAGCCACCTTCCCACCCCCAAATCGCAATCGACTGAACTGGATGACGGAAAAGCAGCAATGCAGATTACGCATACTGATCAGCCGATGGCGGAGGCCGTGATCCCGGATGAAGCTGGTCTGCAGCCGGACGTTCCACCTGGGACCAAGGCGGCACCAGCCGCCAACCGATCAGGCCTGTCCAAATCTCGGCTTAGAAAGCTAAGAAAATGGGCAAGGGAGTCGGGAAAGACCACTGAGGCTACCTCTACCCCGGCCATGGATGTTGGTAAGAGACCCAGATCGACAGAAGTCACTCCGACTGAAGCCGACTCGGGCGCTTTCCAAAACCAAGGTTCGAGGCTGAGTAAGGGGAAAAGGCAGAAACTTGTCGCTGCCCCATCCCCAAAGCCAAATCCGGCGAATGGAGCCCCTACTCGAGCGGGTCACCAGAGTGCGGAAGGTGAGGCTGACAAGGCCGGAACCTACCGCGCTGTGGAACCACTCGAAGATGGTCCTTCCACGAGCCAAGCCGCCGAGAAAGCTATAAAGAGGAGGGGACCCACGCTTAGCGAAGTGGTTTCATCCTCACTTGTGGCTAATATCGGCAAAATGGGAGAGGACCGCAGGATGAATGGGGCAGAGCTGTCGCACTGTCACGATCATCTCTTCCGCTCAGTCGTGGCTGCTGGCTCTCATATGAACGCAGAGAGTTATGGGAATAGCAACGGCGTCATCGTCGTAAAATGCTCTTCTCAGGGCTCCTTCGATCGTATGAGAGAGGCAGTGCGGTCTATTCCCCCTCTGGGCAATGCAAGGTTTGCTTTCTATGAAGGCGCCGATCTGCCCAGGCTCGTCCGGGGCGTCTGCTGGATTCCTGGTCCGCACAGGAACACCAAGATTGTCCTGGATGGCCTTCGTGCCCAAAACCAGGGTCTCGACACTGGCTGCTGGAGAGTCTATTCCCACAGGAAGGAGAAGAGCCAGGATGGAGAGGATGGCTCGACCCTTGTTGTGGGCCTAGACCAGAGCTCAGTGGAGATTCTCAGGTCAAGGTACGACCTGAGACCCTACTTCCACTTGGGAAGGATAAAGTTCCGATTAAATTCCAGGCGCTAGTGGAGTCTCAGCTTCGGATCAATATCGCATGATATTCACCCAGATCAACTTGCAACACTCCAAGTCTGCTACTGCACTCTTAAGTAGGAGACTTTCCGTGGTGCACACATTCCCTCACATAGCATCTATTCAAGAACCTTGGGTTTTCAATAAACGCATTTGCGGTCTTGGGGGTGTTCGAGGGTTCTCGATACTGGCAGACGAGGGCTCCGACAGGCCGAGGACCTGTCTGGCAGTGTCGAATGTGCTAGACGTTACCAAGCTTGGGCAATTTTGCTGTCAAGACTTGGTGGCGGCTAGCATCGGCCTGAAGTGTGATGGCAAATGGCTTAAATTTGTCGTTGCCTCAGCCTACTTTCCCTATGACTCAGTGCTTCCTCCTCCTCCTAAGGTTGTATCTGAGCTCATAGAGTACTGCGAATCGAAGGGTTTGGGCCTGATTATCTGTTGCGACGCCAACTCCCAGCACTCCATCTGGGGAAGTAGCAAATGCAACTATCGAGGGCAAAAACTTTTTGATTTCATACTGTCTTCTGGTCTGAACATCGAGAACGTAGGGAACAAACCCACGTTCGTGACCTCTAGAAGACAGGAAGTGATAGACCTGACACTGTCTAACCACAGGCTCAGTGCACCTATCACTAACTGGCGGGTGTTGTCAGAGGATTCTCTTTCTGATCATCGATACATCGAATTCCAGCTTGACTGCGGTACACACATTCCACTGCTGAGCAGGAATCCGAGAAAAACCAATTGGGGAAAATTCAGGGAGACGCTGGAATTAAAAACTTCGGCCAATCCTGATGTCAGGACAAAGTACAATATTGAGTCCGTTGCTCACAAGCTGAGTACGGACCTTGTTAGTAGCTTTGAACAGGCTTGCCCGGTTAGGAAGGCTCTGAGCAGGACACCGGTTCCGTGGTGGAACGCTGACCTCCAGAACCTGAGAAAGGAATCCAGGAAACTACTCAACCGTGCTCTGAAAACGGGTGGGGAGGCTGACTGGGCTCAATACCGATCTAAGCAGAGGGAGTATAAGAGGCTGGTTCGTGAATCGAAAACTGCCTCCTATAGGAACTTTTGTGGCCAGATTGAATCGCTTAGCGAGACCAGCAGGCTGATTAAGATACTGAAAAGCGACCGAAAGGCCAAGCTGGAATCGCTTCGCAGGTCTGACGGCTCGTACACTGAGACCAAGGAGGAGACCATGCAGCTTCTCTTTGAGACTCACTTTCCGGGCAGTCAGATTTCGGTGGGACCCCTGCCTTCTATAACTGGTGTGTCCACAACGGAGGAAGTTGGGCCCTCAAGGAGGGACTGGTACATTGCATCCAGAATTGCTAACGACTCGGCGATTAGATACGCTATATCTGCGTTCGAAAACTTTAAGTCACCAGGTCTGGATGGGATTTACCCGGCCCTTCTAAAAGAGGGACTAGCCCAGATAGCACCAACCTTGAAGAAGCTCTTCATCGCTTGTATTGCTCTGGCTTATGTTCCCTTCCCATGGCGGTTGGCGAGAGTGGCTTTCATTCCGAAAGTAGGAAAGGATGACTACTCACTCGCCAAAAGCTTCCGCCCTATCAGCATGTCCTCCTTCTTGCTGAAGGGATTGGAGAGACTTGTTGAGCTGCACATCCGCAGGGCGCTGCTTCAGCATCCCCTCTCGCCCGCGCAACATGCTTATCAACGCGGAAAATCTTGTGAAACAGCGCTACAAAATCTGGTTGGTAGGATTGAGGGTGCTGTGGACAGGAAAGACTACGCAATGGGCATTTTCGCGGACATTGAGGGTGCATTTGATAATGCGTCCTTTGAAGGAATGTGTAGCGCAGCTAGCTCTCATGGAGTGGATCCCACGACAGTAAATTGGCTCCGGTCAATGCTGAAGTGCAGGACCGCGGTGGTGGGCGGGGAGGAGGACAGGTTTGTCATGACGGAGGTGAAGAGAGGCTGCCCGCAAGGCGGTGTCCTTTCCCCTCTGCTCTGGTGCTTGCTGATCGACTCCCTGCTTTGCTCACTCAACGAGTCCGGGGTCTACGCCCAAGCCTACGCGGATGATGTAGCTGTCCTTGCTACGGGTTCATCCATTAGAGTCGTGTGTCGAAAGGCACAAGCTGCGCTGGATATAATTCACTCGTGGTGCATGAGCAATGGCTTGTCTGTCAATCCTCTCAAAACTGGAGTAGTTCTCTTCACCAGGCGGCGAAAGATTGATGGCCTTGTCCTGCCTGTTCTAGGGGGAGTGACTATCCAACTCTCTAGGGAAATAAAATATCTCGGAGTCATCCTTGATAGCAAACTTCTCTGGAGCAGTCATGTTGAATCCAAAACTTCAAAAGCTCTTTCTGCCTTCTGGCATTGTAGGGGTGTGTTTGGTAAAACGTGGGGTCTTTCGCCCAAACGAGTCCTTTGGCTCTACACGTCGATGATTCGACCAATAATCTCGTATGCGTCTGTAGTTTGGTTCAGCAGGCTTTCTCGCCAATGCGTCATTGCTTCGCTGGGGCGTCTACAAAGAACAGTGTGTCTTGGCTGTACGGGAGCTTTCCCGACCACCCCTGGCCCTGCTCTAGACGTAATACTCAACATTCCACCCCTGGACATTTTCATCCGAGGTGAAGCCGCCAAGGCCTGCTTTAGATTGAAACAAGTAGGGATGTGGTTTGAATCGCATCGGGGCGGGCATAACTCTGCGCAGACCTCTCTACCATTCTTGGATGGAATGAGCATGCCGTCTGATGTATTAGTTCCGCACCTCGAACTCCGGCGCAGATACGAAGTTTCCTTTCCTGAACGCGACAGCTGGCTTTCGTCAGCCGAGCCAGGCAGGGGGTGTTGTAGAGTCTTTACAGACGGGTCCAGAACTGATGAAGGTTCAGGAGCTGGTGTGTATTTTGAGGAAAACGACACAAAACTTCACTATCCATTGGGAAAGCATGCATCCGTCTTTCAGGCGGAGGTCTTTGCAATCCTAAAGGCTATGGATTTCGTCAGGGAAAGTGGATGGTCTGGCAAGAGTATTTGCGTCTGTAGTGACAGTCAGGCTGCACTTATGGCCTTGCTCAACCCAATCACCACCTCCAAGACAGTCAAAGAGTGTAAGGCCAAGCTTAACAGCGTAGGCTTTCACAACTCACTCGCCCTCTTTTGGGTACCGGGGCACTTCGGCGTGTCCGGAAATGAAGTGTCCGATGAACTTGCAAGATCAGGTTCTGAAGACCACTTTCTGGGCCCTGAACCTGCCCTTGGCCTGCCTTCTTCCATGGTCAAAGCGTCCATAAACGACTGGGTTGTTTCTCAACACGGTCAAAGATGGGCCGGGCTAGCTGGATGCAGACAGACGAAGCTCCTGCTTCCAACCGTCGACAAAGGTAAGTCCTCTTTTCTTAGGTCTCTAAACCGTAAGGATTGTAGACTTCTTGTGGGCGTCTTGACCGGTCATACCTCCTGTGCAAAACACCTGAGTGCGATGGGTCTAGCCGACGACAGTGTCTGTGAGAGCTGTCTGGAGGACGAGGATACCGCTACCCACTTCTTATGCGAGTGTCCCGCCTTTTCCAGGTCGCGATTGCAGCTGCTGGAGTCAGACGTGGTGAGAACCGATCAACTAAGTTCCTTGCCACCATCGAAAATCCTCCGCTTTATTAAAAGCTCAGGAAGATTTCAGTAAAAGGAATCAGCTTACCAGTACAATGGATAAATACTTGTCTGCGTGCTGGTAGGTTCTTCATATTCCGACAACAAAAAAAAAAAAAAAAAAACACAGCAGGATATGCATTCTGGTATAAAAAATGCGGAAATATGCGGGACATCTCGCTCGGAAGTTATTCCCATTTTGTCATTGTATACGTTGATTACTTTATTTACCATTTTTTATTGGTGACGTGTGCATCATTATGTTACGGTAGCATTGTTTTCAAAACATTCGATAATTTGAAAAATTGCTTATGAGAGCAAATTTGGGGTAGTTTGCTAGCTAAAAATTTGACAAGCATTGCCAACGGAATAGCAAATATGAAAAGCATGTTCATTTATCATGATTTGGGTACGTGCGTTTTTTTATGAGAGTATAATGAATATGTCACTGGGTGGTCTTATTTGACTATTACGAAAACTGCGGGAATTTTAGAGCACTCAATTTAACAGCTTTGTATGTTTTAAAGTTAGAAAGTAGTGACACCCCAAGAATTTGCCTCGGAAGGGGAAGAGTGTTTGAAGGAATCATCGAGTTTCAGCACAATCGTTTTTAAGAAATAATATTTTTTCTGATAAAATTTTTTTATATGCTGCAACTTGAAAGGTTACTCTTAATGACCGAGACAAAATGTTGCGGTTTGAATTTAGAATTGACTTTTGACGGAAGTAATTATGAAATAATTTATAAAATGGTTAAAATAGCATGTTGATTAATATTTTGACAAATAATAAAATTTTCCAAATATTCTAAAATTTTTTTTAAAATTACATATGAAGAAATTGCCGATTTCTTTTTTTGCGACGAAGGACCATATTTTAGTTGTTTAAGACTTCTTTTAAAAAAATATGACACAAGAGGTTTCAGTTATTTTGCGCGTAATTATGCATTTTATTTTACCCAAGAAAAAAAGAAAGAGGAAATTTTGAACGAAATTTGAATTTCTCTTCGGAACTGGAAATGGAATCATGAGTTAAATAGAATGGGAATAGTAAATTAAAAAGGCAATACATACAATATTCGATGCATGCAATTTTTAATAAAAGGTGAACTTAGTTTAAAACCCAAATGGTTTGAAAACAAACAACGTCATACCCGTTTTCTTCGTCTACATTTTTAGACTTGGCCTACTCTTGAACAGAGCAGACGAAATGACTTCACCGAACTTTTACAGTAAAGAGAAACCCAGAAGTTTTCTAAAATTAAAACAAATTTCCTTAAATATATTTAGCTTGCCTCTCTTTTCTCACTGAGAAACTCTAAATAGCAGCATGTAAAGCTTTACCACACCTTATCCTTTCTTAGCATTGAAAGCGCCCACATGTCAGGCTCATGGTCAAAGGCGCTCGTGCAATTGTTTGCCTTTTGCCGAGGCGAACCCTTGCAGATGCAGACAGGCAATCATTAACACACTCGCCTAAACTACTAGCATATCCTTTGCAGAAATTCAGCCGAACAGATAGCAAATAGGTAAGCTGCTTTGCCTGGCGAAAATCACGTTCAAGGGGCGTATAGTGGCGCCCCTTCGTTTAACACTGTTACTCGGCGTGTCTGACAATTAGAGTGTAGCAATGTGGGCGTGTAGTTTCCGTTTCCGTTGCTGTTCTTCTGCTGCTCGTTTGCAGGAGAAAAGGAATTTGGCAATTTTTTTAATTACCAACCGCAGTCATGTTGGCTAGCGGAAAATTTGCAGACATTTTTACACTTTCGACTTTTTCCCTCTCTCCCCCCCCCCCCCCCCCCCCCCCCCCCCCCCCTATTCAATTTCTTTAATTTCTGCTTGATATTGCATTTTTTGCATTTCTCTTTGAGCATGTCATGAGACTGTATTTCGTTGCCTATTTTTAGCAGTTTCCAGCCAAGATATCTTTAATTGTATTCTGAAGGTTTGAAAGAAAAAAAGTTGTAAATGAATAACTTAAAAAATTTGATTGAACATATGGTTTAGAGAATTTTCTGTAGAATAAGATACGAGTGCATATCCTGACATTTCAAAAATGCAATTAGACAATTAAAATTATCATTTTTTTATACAGAAGATATGTCTCATATTAACAAATACTAAACATATGCTGTACTTTTCATTCATTTATAATGCACTTTCGGTTATAACTAACCACTTGAAAAATCCATACTCCATACTTCCAAAAAATTCGGTACTCACCTTCGGCCTTAATAGAAATCCAGCTTCCAAAAAATTCAAAAATTCGATATTCGCCTTCGGCCTTATGCTTATGACGAACTATTTAGCTAGTGCATTCATTTTCAATCTAGTGGAAAGTTTTGACTTAAGTGCTTTCTGCCTTACAAATTTATAAAATTCAACTTTTTTTCTAATTATTTGACTAACATTGAGCAAAACTTGCACAAACTTTTCGTCCAACCCGCATAAAAGCATGCTACAAATTATATTTACACTTCCATTTAAAATTTTTGCTATAACCATTAAAAATTCCCACACTCATTACCAGAATGATGCTACAATATCTTCTGCATTTTGCTGCCCTCTTCCCCATGAATGTGGCATTTGTTTACAGCATAAGTGGTTTAATTATCCTTATCAATAGAGGGCTGCCCCTTCAGGGATGCTCACAGTAGCATTCAATTTGATAGTTTTTAAATAAATAAAACGGCAAGTAGCAACTGACTGCAGCAGCGAGGGTAGCAAGCGCAAAAGAAGGTGTGTACCTCAAGTTGCAACCCCTTTTCAGAGTCGGTTCTTCTATTTTCTCATATGTATGTGTATGCATGTATGAACGTATGAAGGCCAATTCTATATGATGGGAAATTTCGCTTGCTATTGATGAATTTTCAAATTATAAAAATAATATTACATCATTTCAATTGTTGACAAGGCATTTGGGAAATTTAAGATACCCTTATAATTTTGTAATATTATTGCAAATGTTGGTGTTGTAAGCAGAATATGTATACAAGAACTACGCTGTTATTACCAGCAATGGACAAATATTATCGGTGTGAGTGCATTTTCGGAAATACACTGCCATGCTTGTTGGAACGGCTGTGTTGAGGAATTTAAATAGATTTCAATAAAAAATATTCATAATTTTTTTTAAATTGCTCTGCACATCGATGCAACCACATTACCAGCAATGTCATAAGTCTGATAGTTATTAACATCTTAGTACTTGCGCTTATAACACTGTACTTTTTTTATGAATTCATAATCCTGAATTAGGGTTTCAATAAGGTTTTTTGAGGAAGTTTTCGAAATTTTATGTTTGATGTGTGAGTGAGTAGTAAAGGTTGGTACTGAGAATTTCGAAGTGGTTATAAAACTGTTATTCCGGTACAAAGATCAACAAAAAGCTATTACAGTCTAGCCTATTACGAAGTCTTTATTACCAGTATTTCAGCTTTCTATAATACAAAAATACTCTTTTAAGAAATTGATAGGCCTATCGATACAATATGTCAATACTAATATTGTTCTTTAATGAAAGCGGAAATTTTATTGAATAATAGTTCCATTCTTATTGACAGTTTAGCAGCTGATTGCCTTGCTATTAAATTGAAAAATAAATGACTTAAAATTATTTGAATAGTGGAAGTTACAATGAGAAATTTTGGAATTCATCTTTTGTCCATACGGCTAGCTAGCATAAAATCTGAATAGGTCTTCTCAGCTGTTGGAATATGAAGCCAAAAAGTTTGGTTAAGTCGAGATGACAAATTACTGCACGAAGTTTTTTGTTCAAGAGCTCATTCTAAACCCAAAAATAAAGAAACAAGCAAATAATATAGATTTTTCGCCAAAACGAAGTATGCATTTTCTTTTCCGGCTGAACCCAAATACCAGATTTTGGAAATCGAGCTGCTTTTAAGGCCGAAGGCGAATATCGAATTTTTTGGAAGCTGAATTTCTATTAAGGTCAAAGGTGAGTACCGAATTTTTTGGAAACCAAATAGTTTATTTTGAGGCTTAATTCAAATATCATACGACAGTTATTATTTGTGTCAAAATTTTGCCCGAAGAAAAAGAGATTATTCTTATTAGCTTAAGATCGGATATTGGGGAGAGCTTAGTCAGTGAGAAGCAGTCATATATTTGGAACTTATTTTTTGTAAATAAAGCAATAAAGATATTTAAATGCGAATTTCTTACCATTTATGCGTGTGCTACTGGCAACATTTTTTGTATGCCTTCCCATAATTAGCATGCAAACCGGATGCTCCTAATGTTCCTCTTAATGACTACATTTCGCCTCACTTTTATTAATGACACATGTCAGAGTTGTTGTGTTAAGCAAGCGCATTTCGAAATGACTGCACTTGTCAGCGAATTGTCATAAAAAGTGTTACGACGGCCGCCAACGGCAATACGCCTGCCTGCACGCTCGCTTCCTCGCCATGCTGAAGTGTAGCAACTCTTGCCTTTCCCTGACATCTGTTGAGGCTGCTGGGCGCGGCATGCCACTTCAAGCTGTGGCAGTTGTGGAGCACATTAAATGCTTCCTGATGTGTGCCCTAAAGGTGCGAAAAGTGTAAGGAAAAAGTTGTGTAATTCTGCTAAGAAGGTGTGTTTAAAAAAAATGATAAGTTGTAATAGAACAAGAGCGCTAATGTACAAACGAATGCTCTCCATAATCAGGCTGTATTTATAGACAAACAAGGTAAACTACAAAGTATTCTACATTAAGAACGCAAATATTTTTGGTCTTCATTTATGAATATAATTACTATTTAAATAAAATATTCCATTTTCAATTTTGGGACTAACATTTTTCTTGTATTACGTTTGTTCCAAATCAGCAACAAATTTAAATCGAACTTTCGTTATTTCACCTCTAAATGTAACTATTGGGTTTAGTCCCCAACTTTGTTTAATGCCAATAAAGCTTTGGACATATGTATATAATGATAGCTTGTATACCATATTGATTCTTGTTAGTAACAAATGAATTTTATAATGGTGAAGAAATAGAAATTTCTGAAGATTGTGGATTTTTCTATGAAAACTACTGACCAAATCATTCCCAAATTTAGACTGAACTTATATTTGGAGTTTTAAAGAAATTAATTTGAGGGAACTTTTTCGAAAAACTACTGACAAAAGTATAAACAAATTTCCACTTCTTTTTTCCCACAAACCCACTGTCCACACATTTCTCTTTATAATCTAATCGAATCTTCAGCCATAATTTGCCACGTTGGGTGGCAAACTCGTGTCTGTTCTTTAATTCAGCGCGCAACTTCCCATGGAACTACCACCTTTTAGCGGTGGAACCGCCTCTACTGAGGCATGTGAATTGTTAATGTGAAAGAAAATTTCCAATGTTCATCATGTTGATTAGCTCTTGATACCTCTGATTTTTCATGCCTTGTGTGTGTGCGTGCCTACGAGCACGCATTTCCGGCTCTCGTGTTTCCAAGCAGTTTTCATTTTTCATTTCCTTTTGCTTTTCGTACTTTCTGACTTCGGCTATTGGATGGAAAGTTAAGTCATTAAAGGACACTTCGATTCTCATTATAGATATTAAGATACAGACTACATGCAATAGAAATGATTATAAGAAAATTTATTGGAATTATAGCATTGGCAGTACATTTTCCGAAGTAATAGGTGAATTATGAATTAAGCTTTCATTTTTCAAGCAAAGATAAAATAGAATTTCTTGACTTCATAGCAGGTTTCTCTAAAACCTCTATCAACTTGAAAACCTTGTGCGTTGACCCTTATGTATGGTCCTTACAACTTATTTCGGGTCTCGGCTCCACATACCAGCTCTTTCCAGACGCTCCTGCTTAGCGCGTGCCTCTTTCAGTCCCTTGTTCCAAACTAAGAAACTAAGCTTCTTCGACTTGGTCCCTTCACCTTAGATTCCGCTAAGCACTTCTTTTGGTTGGAATTAGAAAATTGACCAGCAGAAGCTTAACACTTGCTACTTGCTTAGAAACTAGGCCATGACAATTTGTTACCGGGCTACGACCAGTGGCGGCGCTCCTGTCCGGGTGCCTCTGCTCCGCGCGCGCCTTCTTTAATAAAATGCAGTGTTTAATTTTACAACCATCTTAACATTTATGATAATTCCATATTAATGTATATATAAAGATGCTATCGCAAATATTTATGACCTTTTATTATGAAATTTAGATTATATCAAAGTGCAGGCCACCAACGCAAACAAGTTTTGTCAAGAACTTTCTCTGTCTTTGGCGCACACCCTAATTTCTTCAATGAAAACTCATTAATAAATTTCTTAAATAAAGCAATAAATTAGCTGGAAACAAGCCATTAATAACACTTCAGTTCACAACATGGCTAGAACGCATGCGCGCGCACTCGAAATGTCAACCGCACGCAAAAAGATAAATGACCAAACCAAGTTTAATAACCCGCGAAAGATTTTTGTCAACCGCAATTAACAAAAAGACCAAACAAAACGACAGAGGTCAAAACGTGAATTCCAAGAATTTTCCCAATAAAATATAAAATTTTGTTGTATAAATACAACAACTCGTTGCACATCGTTGAGCACGCACGCCCCTTTGCACTTAAGATATGTGAAAACTTACCCACTGGAACGGTGAAGAACGGCACTGAACTTGAATTGAAATTGTTCGAACTAGAGAAAAGTAAAAAATTGCTTTGAGTTGCTGATTTACATTGAATTAAAGAAAGCTGTATGAATATAAACGTAGGGGAAAGAGGAAATTTTCTCCTTCTTCTTGATTGATCAGTAACAATCTCTTACCGGGTTAGGATCTGATTCACCTGTAGGGCTTCGCTCTGAATGTAGCGCAAAATTTACATGGAATTATTTCCGTGTGTAAATTAGAATTGAATGAATAAAGGAAGGTTATACAAAGAAAGCGCTACAAAGACTAGTTTAAGAAAATTAGGAAATATTTTATGAATAAGATGGTCGTAAACACCTCCCTTACACAAATACATTTTATGCCGATTTATATAACTTTCACTTTGAATCTTTAATGATGTCACATTGTCTGTTGAATATGCGGGCACTGTAGCTAATGCGTCGGAAGCGTGTATCGCGTGTGCCGCCTACGAATTATCGAAGGATGGGCCTAATTTGTTCAATTGAAAAATCGTAAAATTTAAAATAATCTTGAATTCGGTGGCGCAACGAAATGCACATAAAAATTTTAATGCCTTCACATGTGCCACGAAAAGATATAAATTTCTCATATGAGCAAATTGATTTCCCAAACTTTTAATTGATTACGATATTTATGGGCATTTGACGGCAGCTACTGTGTGCTTTTCGAACCTTCATGCAGGACTGTCTGTGAATGTTGCCTTTTAAGTATGTGTGCGTTTTTCTGCTTTAAATAAAGCATTGCCTTTATTGTATTTTCATTAAATGCACATAAAATTCCAATTGACTTTTAACACAGCTAATTTCTGCATTGAAATTTGGAGATTTTTATGGCTGCTGAATATTTATGGCAACAATTTTATTTATGAGAGTTCTAACAAAATTTTGATTTCTTTCATTGAAGGAAAATTAGAAATAAATACATCTATGCATTTCGACCTTCTTGTATTATTTATAGGTGTTTGTGGTGTTGGTTATCCTGGCTCAAACTCTTGAGACCTTGCAATATGCAATTAAATGCATGTGAAATATTGAAATATATTGGTGGACAATTTCCTACGTAGGACTAAATTTCTCTTAAAAACAAGGCAATTTAACATTCGTCAGAAATCTGTTTCGATTAATGAAATGCTCTAGCAGATGCCAGCTGTCAGAGGTTATATAGAAGGGATTCTCATTCTTTCACTCAACTACTGCCATATAACAATGGATCTTAATGGTTTTAAATGTGAGTGCGCAAGGTTGCCACTCTAATCTAACCTTATGTGGTTATAAATATAATAATGAAAATAAGGAATATAAATATGTACATAAATAGCACAACCCGTAAACGAGGCTTATGGTAGAATTACTCTAGCGGTAAGGTTAGAAATCGTGTCAGCTGACACAATCTATCTTACCCGAACACAATGTTCGCTATTACTCTGACCGGATTGAGTAGTAGAAATTTCTGCGTCGATTAGAAAACTACTGCAAAAGTCGTGTCAGCTGTGAAAAGAATGTTGCCACACAAAAAATTCACTTGAAAATGAAATAGCAATAATGCTTTTCCTATGCAAGAATTTAAACGGCAACACTGGTCAAAACAAGCGAATATTTATTGGAAATATAGTCCACCTGCGCTTTCGTTTCCTTAAAATTTGTACACATCGTACATTTTACACAACACTAAGCACATTGAGTCAATTATTTCGTCGTTTGAATTCATTTTTCACGATATATTTTGTTTGTGAACTCTTTGCAGAAAAGTGTTGCCAGTGACCTTCGATTTTAGTTCAACAAAAGAAGTGGATTATTATTGCCGAAATAAGTTAGAAAAGTAGTACACAATATAGAGATGTAACAATTATGATAATTCAGTGCCATAAATTTAATAAAGAATCTAAAATTTCATCTCAGAAGAAAATAAACAGTGTGTTTCTTTTGTGCACAAAACTATACGGCAGCACTAGCAAAAAGAATAGACTGACAGCTGCAATCCGTTTAGATGTTAGAGTAACTGGGCAAATTGCTATCCGGCACGATTGAATTCGACACCGCTGGATTAATTAGACCATTAGACCTAGCTTTCCATTTTAAGCTACCCAATATAGTTTGATATTTTCTAGCTGTAATTTTTGTTATGAACAGCCCTATTCTGGCGATCGAGTCACAATTGATTACTACTTCGATTGTTATGTTTTCATAGAAAAAAGTGTCAATTGATAGCAAATTTTGAACTGTGGCTTGTATCTCTCTCTTCAGAGTAGAACTGTGAAAAACATCTCTCCTACATTATGCTGTGTTAAAAGCTTACGTGAAAATTGAAATTCTTCTACAAGAAATAAAATCCTTTATAACTATAACAATTAAAATTAATGCCCACTGAGATGGCATAACATTTAATTGAAATATTGTATGGAAGCCAGAAATTTAATTAAAATAACAGAATTTCGATTGAAATCTGTCTACGAATGCAGCCTACTTTTCAATATTTCACTTAGGGTTACAAAGAATGCCTCCAAGACTGAAAGCGTGTGTGAACTCATGTGTGCGTCATTGGAAACCAGCAGGTCGGCCTGCCTGCCTGCCTACCTAAGCACCAAGTGGCCGGAATGCTTGGCTATCAAGCGGCATCAAGTAGTGATAGGAAGAACCACACGCAGACCGTTGAAATGGAAATAATAAATTGACTTCTTTATTGTTTCATATTTTTCTTTAATTTCGCAGCGGTGCCATGATGTTGATGATGATGACTGCTTCCATTGCCTTCATGCTATTGTGCCACTTGTGGTTTTACCTTCTTGGTTTGCGGTACAAATTGTACCACCTAAGAAGTATTTTGTATTTTACGCTCGATTTAAATTGAATTTGTTTGTCTGTGGCGTTCTGATTTTCCACATTTTCCACAAACGTTTGGCGGTTTGTTCTTCATAACTTTGCCTGCCATGCGTGTCCAAACTGAAGGCAATGCTGAGCGCTACAAATTTAAGCCAGTTTTAAAAATTCACCCTCATTTTTCGCTGTCAAATGTCTACCTCATGCACTTTCCTTAAGTAAAATATCTCACAAAGCTGCCATGCTTAGCGTAACTAACCTCCAAATGTAAGCTTTATTAATTGTTTATGATGTTTTCAAATCTGTGTAGAACTAACACAGACAACGACAGAAAATTTAAATTCTTTTACATGCATTAAATTTCTTTCAAATGTGCTTTAAATTTACTTGCTCTCTGCACATAACCTCAAAGCCTCGTCATAACCTCACTTGCCGCTGGCTGCTGCTGTTCTTTAATGCTTGTGGGGAGCAGCGCAAAATAAATATTATTTGTTTAGTCTTTTTTGCACTCGCAATTTACAATTCCATGTTATTTACATAATTTTTTGGCGCTTTTCCGCAACGTTTACTTCTCTTCTGTTTGTGAGGTTAAGTACATAAATGAACTTCCGGAGGGTATGTGTTTGTGTGTGTAAAATGCCTACAAGCAAATTGAAATTTAAGGCAGCATAGTCGTACTCCCTGAGGGGAAGTGGCTTAAACTTCGCCATTAGTCATGATTTAAGTTAAAGGGCAAGTTTAAGGCAGGTCTCTCAATGCCGTTGAGGTTAGATTCTCAAAGAGAAGTGAGTTAAGTGAATAAGGGCAAATGTAATGCAAATGTGTAAGATTTAAAAATGGGCCAGAAAAATATATAAACATTTATACATATTTGAATTGAAAAGTAGTTAGTCTTTAAAACAAACAAATTGATTTGATTTCGAATTGAATTCAGACTCAGATCAGGGCAAATGGATTTCAGATTATGCAAATTGATATTAGAAATGTGAAAATTGATTTCAGATTATTCAAAATGAGTTTTAAAAGCGCATAAATAAATTTTAGATCTGATAAATTGATTTCAGAAACCGTTCAATTTATTTCAGAGAGTAATAAAAATGTCTTCAGAAAAGTGAAAATTGATTTCAAATTAGTCAATTTGATTTCAGAAACGGGCAAATGGATTTCAGATAAGACAATTCATTTCAGGAAGAGACAGATAAAATTCATATTAGTCACATAGATATAAAAAAATAGCAAACTGATTTAAAATGAGTTAAATCGATTTCAGAAACGGGCAAAATAAATTCAGATGAGGCTAATTGATTTTAGATTTCTCAAATTGATGCAGAATAGTCAACTTGAAATCACATACGGTCAAATAGTATGTCGAAAAGACCCATTTATTTCAATTTAGAAATGCTGTAGTATTGTTAGTAAATGTAGGTCAATCAGCTAAAGACTTGTGTAGCTATTGCTGCTCATCATTAGTTTATGATGCGAATAGCAAGTTAATCTTAAAAAAATTATTGTAGCTTAAAACAAATCTTCAAAGTTCTACATGCACTCGCTGGATGTGAAAAAAAAATGACAAATGATTTATTTAATTAATGAACTACATGAAAAAGTAAACATTTAAGCTTTTTAACATGATATCCTGCGGTTGTGCTGTCGCTTGCCCCTACAACATTGCCTAATAAAAGCAAGATATATGTATGTATGTGTGCATGGGTTTGTGTGAATGTGTGCTTGCCTAAAAGCATGCGAGTTACACATTAATGTAAGAACTTAATAGAAAACTCTGCACCCAAAAAAACAAAAACAAAAGGACGACAACAAAAATGACTTAAGCCAGAGCATATAAACTTAATGCTGAGCCCTAAACGTGAGGCAAGCATTTAGCACAGTTTGGCCAAACGTTCATATCAACAGCCAACGTCAAAGTCAACGTCATTAGACTTCAAGCTAACCTCATTTTTGTGTGGCATTGTCAAAAGTAAACAAGAGCATGATATGGGCACAACAATAAACAAATGCCAAATATATGTTCGTTAGTTGTTGTTGTTTCCATGGGCTGAAGTTCGTTTCAAGTGTCCAAGCACGGCCCCTTAAAATTTGTATTCTAGTATCCTTGCATATACATTTGTGTGTGTGTGTGCGTGTGGAACAGGACGAACCACGCACTGGCAGCAAGCTAAAAGCATAAAAACGCACAAAAAAGAAATACGGTTTTTTATTTTTGTGACATTTTTATGGCAATTTCAGCAGACACGCAAACTGTGACTGTCTGTCTGTCAGTTCGTCTGCGTGTCAGAGCGTATTGTAGGCCAATGCCTTAATTCATCGCCATCTTTCGTATCTTCACGGTTACACATCAAGCTTTTTTTTGTAGCAAATTACTTAATGTTTGGAAAATTGGCGGGAAATCAAATTTGGTAATAAATTGCTTTAAAGCAAGTAAAATTAGCTTTGTTTTCATAGGAAAAAGGCGCATACCTTCTATGCTTCGAATTTATTGTAAGGAAAATTTAAAAGAAGTTCTAACTGATTTATTGCCTTTACATACGAGAAATTAACAAATGATAACGTTATCAAAAATTCATAAAATGGCATTTTATTGCGCTTCTATTGAAGTTTGTGTTGAAGTTTAATTTGGAAAATTATGCAAAACTGTGAAAAGTTAAAATGCGGGCTTCTCAGGATTTGTAGATTAACAGCACTATTTTGGCAGCAGTCATAATTTATTAATTTCTAGCAATTTATATTTTTGCTTTAATTTAAAAGCCATATCTTTCTTTCTCTCACTCTCTGCAAATCGCGTTTTCTCGCTCTTCCTCTCTCTGTCTCTGTCTCTCAGCCTTTTAGTAACATTTGGTTTTCATCTAAGATTTGGTTTCATAATAAAATTGATCCGTCATATTATGATGATAAAAGGTAGCAACTGAAATGACAATCAATAGTGACTGGCGCGCAGATTTTGGTCTATGACTTTAGTTTGGTATACCACTAAATATTTAACGGTCTGTAGATCGTCTAGAAAAAGCAACCCTGCCTTCAAGTATTAATAAGTATTAATATTAAGGTAGAGGTCAGAAAAATGTATCTACAAAATGTGTTCAGTTTGATGAGCTTCTAATAAATGCGGAAAGTTTCTTAGAAAATATGATATTTTGAGCTATCGAAAAATGTTAGAAAATGTATACAATTATTAAAGTTTATTAAAAGTTGAAGCAAGTAAATTTTATTTGCATGAAATCATTTTTGCCATGGCTAAGAGAATGCCAAACACCAACAATGCAAGCTATAGCATTACATATGCCAACTAAATTTCAAATGCACTAATGTGCCTAACTGCTGCTTTGTTATTTTTCAAAAATTTTACCAGAATACACAAAAATTAATTATCAAAAAAATGTGTTCTTTATATGAAACCCAAGCTAAAAGATGTTATCTATGGTCAGAACTTTGAGCTAATTATTTGTAATGTGCGGCGTGTAAAAAGCGCCAACAGTTGACGTCAAAAAAATGCAGTTAATGAGCTCAAATAAGTCAAAAAGGTTAACCCTATAATTTAGTAATTACTCAAAAAAGAGGGAACATATTTTTCGTATGGACCTTGAAAAAGATAGCTAAAAAAAAGAAAAACGCGCATTCACGCACACGAATTAGGTAATTTAATAAGCCGCAAGACTAAACCAACCGAAATGCAGGTAATAAGTCAAAATGATTTGTCTATGTGTTGGTAACGGGCTACGCGTTTCCTGCTGTTTGCGCGCACAATGTCAAATATAAAAGTCACCTTTTCGGATTATGGCAACTGGGCGTTGCCTGGGAAATGAACATCTCATTTTTAAAGATGCCAATCCACAAGAAGAACCTGGAATGCGCATGTAGTAAAAAAAAGCGTTAAAAGAGTGGCAGGATATGAATAGTTCCGAAGCGAGTTTAAAATTCTATGCAAGGCTTTGTATAAAGTTGTCTGCGAAGGCCATGAAACGGAAACCGTAAATGAGAAGCGAAATGATATACCTACTATTGAAAGTTTCCGTCTTAATAAGTATTAATAAAGGTTGAAAAGTTGGCAAGATTTGTTAGTTAATATGAACTGTAATATCTACACTGGACAATAAGGATGTGTGGTAAGTCTTTTAATAAACTTTTCTAAAGAACATTGGTTTGTCCGATTTCAGAATTCACTTTATAGAAATTATATACCGCGCCATTTTTTAAAACAATCATAGCTTACCGATTCTTTTAGAATGAGATAAGGATAAGAAATGAATTGTAGATCCTTGAAACGGTGCATAATAAATCTATAAGTTGCCAATTAATTCATCTTATTATTAATATGTTCATGAACTGTGAGACAGTGAGATACTGATATTCTCAAAACTTCATCTTTGATTATGTTGTAAAGCTCTCTTTATACTAGAATCTTTTATAAAAATCTTTGGAACCGAATTTACAAACCTTATTTTTGAAACACTGTTTTCATTAATAATATTCGTTTATTTATTTTACATATATGCATCGAGTACCTATATCCTTTTCATTGGAGATTTTTAAATTTCTGAAAGTCCTTCGCTTTGGTTATTTTTCAAAAACATGTTAGATATCAGAAATGTGCCAGCAGTTGCACGACCAACCGCAACTAATTGCATTTTAATGCACAACAGCAGAAGGACAATGAAAAATGAACAAACCACAAAAGGACACAAGCAACATTTGTGCGTGCGGTTTTTAAAAAGTCGCGCCTGCGCATGCGCAAACAATGCAGGCGTATGGCTAGAAATTGAGCAAACAAGAAAAACAACAACAAATTCCAGTGTCGGCGTTTATCAAAGAATGCTTCAATATGCCTGCTAACTTGCTGAAAGAGCGAGTAGTTGGTATGTAAGTGCTAAAATAGATTTTCTTCCAAAAAGATATTAACAGAAATATAGGTAAACAAATTTAAAAAATATTTTATTCTATATAAACTTGTATTAATGGCAAACTGTGAACGATTTCGGCCAATCGGAGTAGCTCTCAAAAGAAGGATTCATATTTTCCTATAGTTGCTGGCATCGAGCGTTTCTGGAGTTTCTTCAAAATCTGTAGAGGAGATTCGATCCATCGCTCTTTGCTTCGAGTATCTTCCTAACTACATCACTATCTTATATATAAAACGCAGAGTGACTAAAAAGTTTCTGCCTGATGCCTGATGCTGTCCACTTTCTTTCTTCTACGACTTTAGACGTAAAAAAGCAGTGCCCTGTGTAACCCAGTGGGTAGAGCCGCGCGCTTGCACTCGGCAGGTCATGGGATCGAATCCCACAAATTTAAAAAACTTTATTTTTTTATAAGCTTTATATTAACTTCACTTTCTGTCCGCGGTATGTCCGCGGTATGTCCGCGGTATGTCCGCGGTATGTCAGTGGTATGTCGTCAAATCTAGTAATCAATTTTTCACCCACTTCCCGACTACTTAGAGATCTGAAACTTTGCATACATGCCTAATCTAGAGCCCAATACACGAATCAATTTTATGGGCGTAGGATAAGGGGCGTAGGAACTTACTACATATCCATATCCTTCTACTGAGAAAATAAGGGGCACTGGATAAGGGGGCGTGGCACCCCCCATACAAACAAAATTTTTGATCTCGATTTGCTTTGGAACTAAAGGTCGTGCAGCATTGAAATTTCGAATGCAGTCGCCTCTTGGATGTGTCGTCCCACTGATAAAATTTTATGGGCGTAGGATAAGGGGCGTGGCACTTTTTTATCAACTTCAGATTCGTGTATAACTTTAGAACTACACATCAATGAAACTCGGTAGGAACTTACTACATATCCATATCCTTCTACTGAGAAAATAAGGGGCACTGGATAAGGGGGCGTGGCACCCCCCATACAAACAAAATTTTTGATCTCGATTAGCTTTGGAACTAAAGGTCGTGCAGCATTGAAATTTCGTATGCAGTCGCCTCTTGGATGTGTCGTCCCACTGGTAAAATTGTATGGGCGTAAGATAAGGGGCGTGGCACTTTTTTATCAACTCCAGATTCGTGTATAACTTTAGAACTACACATCACACATCAATGAAACTCGGTAGGAACTTACTACATATCCATATCCTTCTACTGAGAAAATAAGGCGTGCACTGGATAAGGGGGCGTGGCACCGCCCATACAAACCAAATTTTTGATCTCGATTAGCTTTGGAACTAAAGGTCGTGCAGCATTGAAATTTCGTATGCAGTCGCCTCTTGGATGTGTCGTCCCACTGGTAAAATTTTATGGGCGTAGGACAAGGGGCGTGGCACTTTTCAAGCAACTACACATTTGGGCTTCAGTATATAATTATAGGTACACCACACATCAATGAAAAACGATAGGAACTTACTTGCCGCACCCTGCTGGCAAAATAGCAACAACTCACCGCGTCACAAATATGCCACGAATATTAGGGTCGATCACTGCCGTATTATTTGTTAAATTGAGGATATGACATATGACGATAGGAAACACTGTGAATACCCTAAATATAGTGTACTGCTCTGTAAGTTTAAAATTCTTTTTGCGAAAAATTTCAGAGCTCTAAAATTGAATTTATGGAAG
Organism: Neria commutata; assembly: GCA_963457695.1. Lineage (NCBI taxonomy): Eukaryota > Metazoa > Arthropoda > Insecta > Diptera > Micropezidae > Neria > Neria commutata. Next base: position 37,051,820 of record OY735248.1, read on the forward strand.
ACTAAAAAGTAGAAAATAAAATTATATAAAAAAAAACTTTTTAAAAATAAGCTTTAATGTACTAAAAAGTAGAAAATAAGTTGTTTCCAAGTCACCTGTATCTTACTATTAATAAAAGCTTGTGCGCTCAATATCCATATTCAAAATATCTTTCATTACTAGAATCTATTTGCAAAAAATTATTTAAATAAAATATTGTGGTAACTGTTTGACAAATATTTAACACATGAGCGCCCCAAGCTTTTAGGGATAGTAAGATACAGGTGTCTTGGAAACAACTTATTTTCTACTTTTTAGTACATTAAAGCTTATTTTTAAAAAGTTTTTTTTTATATAATTTTATTTATTTTTTACTTTGCTTTGCCTTTTATTGTTGCTAATTGTTTTACTAGCTGTCGTGTATACAGGCACACACGACAGGTGGCCCCACTTGTCTTATATATTCTCGACATGCCCGATCCAATGAAGCTAGAAGACACCATTTGAAATATTTTTGTTGTTCAGTCAGATCCTTGACTTTTCATTCCCAACGCTTTATTTAGAGCTTACTATTTAAATTCTTCTCATATTTGTTATGATATTATCATGATATTCAAAGAACTGCAGTTCTGGTTTTCATACTCCTAGGGTAAGATACAATAGTAAATCGATCATCACATTGCACTACGATCAGCAATGGCTAATGGCAAATGTTCAAATTCGGTTGCCAGTATTACTTTGTTTTTTTGAAATCCATGCACTTTTGTTAAAATAAAATATAATTCCCACATGACGTAGCTCAAAATAACAATTGCTCATGTGTACAAGTGCGATGGACCACACAAAGACACTCGCCATGTAAACAAACATCACTAGCTAAAATTTACTGTATATAGAATTATATTTAGTCACATCCTGACACTTGTGAGCATTTCGTGTTTGCGTGACGACTCCTCGCCTATGTTGCTCGTTCAGCAATCGTCTCAAATTACGGCCAGTCGGTGTGGATTTCGCTCGGTTGGAGCCACTTGAAGCGCAGGTAGGTCCTTTTCATTGCAGTTGGTTAGATAAACATTGAAAAAACAATTTTTTTTTTCAAATTATGATCTTTGCATTTAAAATTATGCGTACCTATAATAATTAGCAGATTTTCATACAGATTTTATAAATTTAAACAGTTCAAAGTGTAAGAAAACTAAAAAAACTGTAAATCGGATATGAAATGGGAATTATTGTATGCTGAAATATATGATGAAAACTTGCTATACAAAATATTGGATTCGTTTCTGCCATTATTTGAGGCCCGTCGAGTTTTCGTTAAAAAGCAAACACTGGGCACAACAGCCCGTGTGAGTTTTGGCCTAGCTTTCTTGTATTAACTTGGGTATGCTCGTTCTATTTTAAGCACAAATTAACGGGACCTACACATTTATGCTATAGGCATATCCGAAAGGGATTGAGGAGCTTTTATTTCCATAGCAATGAATTCTCTCGGAGACTTGCCAACAAACGTAACACCCCAACCAAAAGGTGGGATTATTAGGGTCGGCGCAGAAATGGTAGACTAAATCTCCTGCGAAAGGACCAAGTAGACCAGTCCTATATGAGTTTGGAACCAGGGACTGGTGAAGGTGCGCAAAAATTAGAAGTGCCTGGACATATCTTGTAGACGACAAGGCCCATAAGTAAGTCACTAATTGTTTCAATCAATATCTACAATTCAGCCATTAAATAGTTAATATTTTGTTGCCTTTGAAATATAAATAATAAATTTGGAACTTTTTAATAACAAATTTAATTTTAATTTAAATATATTAATTTTAATTATGTACAAGCAAGGAACATTTGTTTTATTTTAGTCATACCGACTAACGATGAGCGTTCAAAGGTTAACAAGAAATTTCAGAAGATGAACAGCCTCTTGTGCTGTTTAAAGAGTATATATAAAATATGGAGCTATGGTAGATGTAGCTATCCCTCAAGCTACGCAATACAGGTACATACAATTTTTAGTGAGGCTCGTTATTCTGAAGCACGATTTCGAAACTTGTTTCATTCACGCAGGTCCAATCAGTCGAATACTTCGGGTACTCTGCTATGGTTATATGCAGCAATCCAGGCTTTCCGTTGTTAGCAAAATACTAAAAAGCATATTTATGTGAAAGGTGTAAAGTTAGAGTAGAATACATTGCTACCAACCTCTCCGCGAAATGATTTTAAGCACTTGACCAGCCCACGCAGCTCCAAGGGCTGTGTTCGGTCTTTCTGCTGGCACAAAATCTCCATTAAATATGCCAGCCGAATTTTGCTGCCGATCCATTCATGCGGCACACCCAACACTTGCAACTTGGGGCATGCTTCGATTACATGCCATATATACAAAGGATCTTCCTCACAATATGTAAGCGACGCTGTAAATATAAAATATTCGAGTTTGACAAATGTGAAAAAAGATATAGCCACAGATGAAGTTACCAACTACATCGAAGTTGACGCTACACTGCAAAAAAAGCGCACTTAAATTGCTGAGTTTCTTGAAGCCATCCAGTGACTTCATATATTGCGTGACTTCGCTGCGTAGAGTTTCCACCCGCGAACCCAGCGCTTTGAGGAGACAATCCATTTCAGCGCTGGTGTCTCCATCATCGACATGTAAGCAGGTGATTTTGCGCACATTTGGCAATGCCTTTAAACTGCGCCAAAAGCGTTTCAGCGGATCTTCAGGCTGCGGTGGGTTCATATATGGAGTCGCACAGAAGGAATGGTGTCTCGGCTCTCGACTTCGCTGCCAGTCGTGAAACAAATGTTTATCGATTTCACTTAGTAAGCGAGGGCGCACGACCAGTTCCCTTAAATTGAGCAGTGCTGACATTTCGCTCATGTGCGTCACTCCATTGCCGGCCAAGTAGAGCCGGGACACATTTGGCACTGCGCTCGTCAGCGCTGCCGAGTCTTCGCTTTGGCTTTCAATTCCCAGCTTGAGTGTGTGAACATTGAGAAATTGGTAGCTGCCAAACTGTTCGAATTCTTCCTCGCTTAATTGCAGCAGGTCCAGTTGCTCTACTTGGTTGCTCACGTGGCGCGCCATCCATTCGAAGCTGTTCTGTGCACGCTCGTCGTTAAGACTTTTCGTCCAGCTTTTGTAGTTGGCCTTACAGTAGTGACTTATGATGTCTCTAAAGCGTAGACACACTTTTCGCAACTGCTCACAGTCGTACAGATCCAATAGCTGGAAGATGCGACCGAGGCAATCATCGTTCAATTGTAGTATGTGCACTGAAAGAGAATAAGAGTTCATATCAAAAGATTAATTTTGGCTATAGCTAAAAATGCATTTAATATTCAGCAAGAGCATTTAAGTCGAGATCCATATAGTAGGTACTACCCGAATCTGGGTGTCAGTTCATTGTAACATCAAATGTAACTGTATTCCATATGAACTGGCAAGACAATGGACAACTTTAACAGATCTATGTTTTGTCTCAAATGCGGGTATAGCTATCTCGGTATGTAACTTCAAAATCATCTCTCACGTCCTTGCTCACGCTAACAAAAGTTATTAGAAGGAAAGTACTTGTATCGTTACAAGACAGCTCTGTTCTTCCTTGTAACCCAGCCGAGATGAACTCAAATCGTTCAATATGAAGCCTCATTTTGAAGTGCTTTCAACATAGATTTCCAGAGAGTGAAACAAATTCCCTGCTATGACATCACAACGAGCCTAAGTCTGTCTTTCGGGCAGCCTATCTGTGGGCTAGATGGACACTATGACCTAACATAATCTCAAAATTCCAACACAAAAATCTAAATAAAAGAGCGCTACATACAACATTTTCGAATATTTCTTGTTCAGATTAAGTTTAAAACTACTCCGATCTGATGAGATATCCTATTCCAGTGTTGTCAATCCCATACGATTTTTTTAATTCTAAGATTTTCGGCAAACGTGGTGACGATTACAGTCCATGACGTATAGGTTCATATATTCTGAGCTGAATTTAGTTTCTTCTGTAAGGAACTTCTCCGCGCCCACCGCTGGCAATGCATCAATGAACCGCCATATTTTTTGCATGGTGAGCTTTGCGAGCTTTTATATACGTCATTTTTTGCATTGCTGTTTGTGGTATTATCAATTTGATTACATTATTCGGTTACGCGGTTACTGAAAATACGCTGTTCAGAAGAGCATTTAAAAATGTCGAATATACGTGGCGTAAGCGATAGTTCCTTAATATAACTCAAATTGTTCGAGTTTTCGTTTAACTTAACAAATGTGTTTAAAAATATTTTAAATATTATGAGTAGTTGTTATGTACCAGTTTACACATGACTATTTAAAGGCTATTTTTCTTGCCGATATAATGTTTGTTGTAATGGATTAACGTATGCAAGGAAACCTCAACGAAAACTTTAAAATATGCCAAATGGAATAAATTGCTTTAACAAAATGAAACACATTTCAAATAGAGTTTACACAAAAATAGACTGGCAAAATCGGAATGTGTAAATTGGAGCTAAAGAATTGAGAAAAAAGCTATTTGGATTACAATTTCAGAAAGTATACAGACTTCAGTTTATTTTAGAAGGTCTAAACTTAGAAGCTCATTCCGAAAAAATATATTTTGTAGTATTGATATTTAACGCATAGTGGCACTACTCAATAACCGGTTACTTGAAAAGTTCGAATTATTGAAAGCTCTAGCATAATGTAGCATTAAGAAAACATCAAAAAAAGTCTCTTATTGCACACTTATCTAAAGCAGCTTATCGCTGTGTAATTTGAAGTTTATGTAAAATGTATCTTTTGTGCTTACTTGTGCTATCCATTTTTTTGTGATAAAGAAATTTACGTATTTTGTTAAATTGTAGCGTAGCGAATGCGGCTATCGAACTCAGAAATCTGAACTGCATTCTGCGAAATGCAATTGCAAACTAAAAGCTTTGAAAGCTTTTCAAAATGTTCTAGCGGATGCGCTGTTTTAATAGATGCTCTAAAGCTGAAAGCTTTTTTGCAAAGAAAAATCTTGGTGGGTTTCTGACAGTTGAGAATTTCCTATTGTTGTTCCTCTGAAGGGTTTTTCTTAATTTGATATTAAGAATTTTATTAATTTGTTTACACATTCTAATACTTAGGTGCGTTTTAGTGGTGCTCATTTAATTTGAGTGATAATCCCGCGGTAATCTTTTGCGCTCTAAGTTCAGTAATCGACATTGCAGCCGTCTTGGCGATTTCCATTGGCCTCTTCGTAGCCGCTATTTACCCGAATTCGAGTTTTTTGAGTGCCATTAAAGATCGATATTATGCTTAGAATCCAGAAAAAATGCTTGCCCTTCAGGCGCATATCAGCCGAACAATTCTTGAATTATTGCCAGAAACTGCCAGCATAGTCTTCAAATTGGATTGTCAGGATACGCCTATGTGAAGCCAGCCATATGAATGAAATCGTATTCCCATTGAAAATAGAAATTCTTGCTCTTTCTAATAAAGCTATAACATATCGAAAAAATTAGATTTTGGCTAATTTTATACAATTTTTAAAGAGAAACTTTTCGTATATTTTTCATAAAAACAACTGCATTTTAGTGCCTTCAAAATTGTTTTATCATTGCTTTTTTTAAAAAATTTTTCACAGTTACATTCATAGTTGCTCACTAAAGTAAGTACACAGCCTTTTACGCATTTGACTTTAAGTATCCTTTACTTCATATTTTCGAAGGCATCTAAAAAGTATTCATTTAAAAAATGCGTTTAATTTTTTCCAAATTCAATCTAGGCTTAAGTTTTGCATGGTACCTATTTCTGCTCTTTTTTTTGAAAACGTAAATAAATAGATAAAAAAAGCATTTCGATGCTAATTGTCAACTGCGACTTGTTTATATAGACGTTGCTTTTGCGGTTGATATGCTTGGAGATATGCTCGTATATAGCAAGTGCACCTTTTCCCTCTGTAGCTCCGACTTGCCATTGAAATGATAAAACTGTTTACCTTTGAGATTTCTTTGCCGCCAAGCATTTTTCTTCAAACATCACAGGCAACAACTGTGGACATGTCACTGGCACTTGTTGTAGGTCTGTTTGTTTATATGTGGACTCGAACTGTTTTGACTTTTAAAAGAAAGAAAGAAACGAAAAAAGGAGGCATAGAAGAAATGTTGCCGATTGAAAGTGAGTGATTTCGACTGACACAGCGCACACAACTATAAATTATATCATTTGAACACGCCGAAAAAATTATTGCTTTTTTATGTTGATTACAAAAATGTATTCGAAGTAAAAAAATTTAGTACAATTTGCGAATTATGGAAATTCGAAATATGAACAGGTTATATTGTTCTTCTTCTTCTTCTCAATTGGTCAGTAACAAGCAGGATAGAAGTGTGCTACAAAAATAAATAAAAATTTATTAAATTATTGAAAAATTCTTCTTTTATATGGTTTAATTGCGCCAGAATCTTGAACGTTTGACATCAGATGCCGAGATCTATTCTACTAAACTATTTTGAAAACTTCACTTTACACACAGTTTCTTTCGAAGTGCCTAAAATGTGTGTTCATATTATCTTCATACTTTATGTGTATCTTCATTGAGTGTGTGGAGACTTTTAAAGCGACTTAGAGAACTCGAATATAAACAAATGTGAGCTGTGAGCAAGTTCATGAACTTGAACATTTAACTTTACCTTTTGATGTTAGAGGGCAGGGTCGAGTCTGGGGAATATCTACGTCTTGTTCCGCTGATAATTATTTAGCTTGTAAATAGAGTGATATATGCTGCCATTGAACTTTCACTTAATTTGTTTATTTGATTTGTATTTCACAGAGTGGCATCTGCTTTCTAACTGGCAACAGTTTTAATAATCGAATGCCTCTTTCTAGTATTATTATTGGAAGTGTTTTCCTTTCTAACAAAAAATAGCTGTTCTGACATTGAGGCACTTTTCTCGAATATTTCAATTAAGCTTACCGCAATAAAGTTCGGTTCTCAGCCAAATCACCGACGTTTTATTTTAAAATGTTTCTTTAGGAACCTACGAGACTTTTTTATGCTCGACCCATGCTCTCTAATCGCTATTATATTCAAATAATATGAATGCATAATTTTATATCCATATAACATCGAGGTCGGAGAGAAAACCTGTAGGAATTCAGTGACATCTGTCTTAGTGAGCATTCCGATTAGATAACTTCAAATTAATAGTATATATAATGTATCGATAGAACTACATTGCGTTGAGAATCCCCTTGTTAAACAGGGAAACCCTCAAGCAGTCAAGCTGTAAAGCTACTTGGCTGACTCAGGAGAAGCCCTTGAGAAGATAGTTAGTTTTGGGGATTGGGCATGTTCTGACAACGACGAGCTGGTCGATCACACCTTTTCAAACTTCTTAACTTCTTTTTAATTATGTGACGCCATACAAGAAGGTAGTGGTCAGCGAAGAAAAAAGGCGCTCACTTTTTACACTTTCAGCAACTTTTCTTTATTGCTATCTCATCAAATTTGCAAAGCGTTAAAGTGCAACGAATTCCGTCATATGTACACGACCCTTGTGCGGGATTCGCCCATGCCAATCCAGTAGCAGGAGTAAATCAACCGAAAAAAAGCGCTGGCGAACACTGCACAACAACAAAAGTGGAAGCTGGCAGTGAGAACACGTGCGGCCGCGCTGGCGGCACGTGGCGCACTCGTCAGCAGTGTTGGTGGAAGAGCAGCCATCGGGGGGTGAGTGGCACGTGAACAGTGGCTTGTGCAGTTGGGTCAATTATAAAATGGAGCTGTCGAAGTGCAGCGTCGAAAGCAATGAGCAACATTTTTCAGGCAGCGTAGTGGAGCAAAGGAGTTTGCTCAGAGCTGCAGACCAAGGAAAATTCTGCAATATTCAACTTGCATCCTGACACACTCATTGAGCATACGATTTTTATCAAACGCGATGATTAACATTTAGAAAATTTATTGTTGGGTCGTTTCTATGTTGAAGATTTCAAATTGAAGCCTAACTTTTCTGAAGTAGAAGTCTTCAAGTTAAGTAGAATTTACATAAAATTTTTGTAAAATTATTTTTTGTACTAAAAATTTCTTATTGATGATTCAAATTCAGTTCTAAAATATTATCTGCTTTATTAACCAATTTCGAGAATATTTTATTATATAAAAATTTAAAAAAGGAAATTCCCAAGTTTAAAAAATTCAGAGGCTATCAAGCACGCTGAAAATCAACCCTTATATAAAACTCTAGCGTACTTTTAGACTAATTTCCATTTTTAAATAAAAAGTTCTAGTTAGATGAGGTTTTTTGAGTCAGACGCTTTGCCATAGAAAGGACAAGCAGTACACAATCATATAGCAATTTCGCTTTTTTCCAGAAAACCTCATCAGTGACTTTAAATGTGAATTCTAGTAATTTTAAACAACCAACTACTCTAAGAGGATGCATTTTTGGTAAAGTCTGCGAGCGCTAAATTTGATCCCTGAGTGGAATTATTACTAACTTCTGAAATTCAAAAATATTAGATGTAGTAAAAGGAAATCCATTATATTTCCAATAGATGGCTTCAATAGTAATCTGTATTTCGCGTTGTGTGCGTGAAATCAGATAGGTGGCGTTAGAAAGTTTAGATGTCGTGCTATAAAATCTTTTCAGAAAGTTTTGTGATTGGTTGACTCAGTTTTGTTTGAGCGCGCGTCAAAGATGGACATCGCCAAAGAGAAACTGCGACACCTTTTACAGTATTTCTTCGATAAAAGTAAAAACGCAGGCCGGGCAGCTGAAAATGTTAAGAAAGTCCTAAAATATGGTCCTGACACTGCAACAGGCAATCAGGTTTCGTCTATTCCGTTCCTGTAATTTTGATGTCAAAGATGGAAGGTCAATTGTTGAAAATGTCGATAAAATCATGGAAATCGACGAGTCCGATCGTTATATAAGCATTGGTTCGATTTTCCAGGATCCAATTCGAATCATTCGAACTATGTTAACTTTAGTTAGTTCAATTTCATGCAAAAATAATAGAATTTTTTACTACACCTAATATAGCAAATGCTTTAAGCCCCGAAACCGAGCTGGGACCCATGTAAGTAAGCTGTTGATTGTAGACGGCACTGTGGCATATTCATATCTTGTATGTGCATATGCGTGTTGCCATATGTATGTGTGAGTGCACTGCATTTTGCACGCTGAATTGCTGCATTACAAAGCGCCGCACTTTGACGGAAAGTAGACTGTTGGAGGAGGTTGGTGGCGGTTGGTGGCGGTTGGTGGCGGTTGGTGGCAGTTGGAGGTGGAAGTAGCAAAACACATGTTTCCGACGCTTAAATGTGAAACGTGACACTAAACACATTTAAAGGCTTAACACACGCACACATACGTTAATGCAGCGGTGAATGCTATAAGAGCGATTGGGGAAGGGAGTAAGCGGCTGTCAGGGCGTGCGAGCTTAAGTGTTGACTGTCGTTTGTAATGAGATTAAATTCAAATTAAAATTAAAGTAGAAGAAAAAACACGCTGCGGTTTTGCATAATAGCATATTCTCAAAGGTGAGTGGAGGGAGAGGTGCAAGGGGTGCCAGGGATGGGCGCTGTCGAAAGTAGGTTAAAAGCGCGTTTTGTTTGCTCTTCTGCGAAGTGCTTTGGAGTGGCGAAATTCTGCGTCGGAAGTTGTTAAAGTGCTTGCCGGGAGTACTTAACGGGTATTTGCATATATTTTAACCCCTTTCGCCGAACACATTAACTTTCCCCGTCCCTGGTGATTTTGGTCAGTGTTGTTAGTGCTTCAAAATTTAATTAATTGCGTTCGTGTTGGTGTGCGTCGTTAATGCGCCAGTGTTGGTTTTTGAGCTTAAGGCTTGGTTGCAGGCGGGGTAAGGGTAGTGCAGCGAAGGTACTTAGCTGCGCTGTGAAGTGGCGAAGAGTGTTGCCAATGTTGCTGTTGGCACCGAGGATTAATGTTGATTGCATGAAATGCATTTTATGCAAACTTTGTATATCAAAAGTCTCCCTCGAACAAAATTGTATGCAGCCTTATCTTGAACGTTCAACAGGCAGAGCAAAGAATTGCATGTTCCTTTATAGAAGTTCATAGAATTTTTAAGCATAATAAGAGCATAAAAGTATGCAGATTGGCAAAAAAATTATGTTGCTGATAGAACTTTGAAGCTGCTCTATTTTGCGGAAAAAAAAGTAAAACAGTAGCATTCTGATTATTCTGATTATAAATTCGAAGAAATATTTTGATCAAATCGAAATTTCAATTAAAAATTGCTCAACTGATAACACTGTGCAACAAGATGAATCTTAAAATTTTGGGATAATTCGCGGACGCAGATCATGAATCTTAAATTCTCTTTTCTAGTTAATTCTTGTTTTCTAACAATCGAAGACTTGAGATAGAACTAATCGCTTTTTAGGCTTTTAAGCACTGAAATCTTCTATGTTTTTTGTTGAACTGTGTAATTGTCGACCTTAATATGGGACATACGAAGTTAAATATGTTTTCAAAGACAAAATCAAGCGATTTTAAAATTAATGCTTATCAAATTTCCTTTATATATTAGATGCTAAAAAAATCGAAACAAAGTTGTCCTATATGTATATTTTGACAGTAGATATTAATTATGTTAATTATTAATCGCTTGGTTGGAGTGGCAAATTACATAAAAGTAATGAAGTAGTAGTCGCATCGGGATAATCCTGGATATCACGGCCTGCTTAAGGGCCTATTGTGACAGTCTTCCATGTCTAAGTATTCATGGATGCACAGTCTCAAGGGCCCAATTGGGCTAATAACCATAGTAGCTGGTACCCATGTTGGTTTTTAGTTTATTTATGTAATAATTTTTGTAAATAAAAAATTTATAAATAAAAAAATAAAAATAAAAGTTGGAAAGGGTATGAAGCGACTTTCTTTTGGGAATCTGTTCGCAATTTCCTGAGGTTTTAGCTTACCTAGCACCTAGGTTATGAAATAACATCATCTTACTAGTCCATCACAGTCAAAGAGGATGGAAGAGTTCCTATACGTCAAGGATTTCGCGGTGTTGTGCTTTATTAACATAATTAATAATAGATGAAAAATTGGAGCTTCACAGAGTTACTGATATTTTCCAGTTGCCTGTTCGTTGAGGAACTCGCCCGATGTATTCTGCTGCTTCTTCATCTTCAATTATAATTCTACGTAAGTTTTAAGAAATTCAGTGTATATTACTAACTTATTCTTAGCTATTTTGTAAAAGGGAACAATTTCAGTAAATATTTAATGATCTTTATAAGCACCTTTTTTAAGTTGTATGCATTCTCCAGCTATATTCGATATGCTTGTAAATTTTCACAATAAAAGCGCATTCTTTAGCCAAAACAGTGACAACAAACTCTTAACAAAATGATAATTATTCCACTCATTTAGATTATCAACTCTTTGCCAAGTTGAAGCAGAATTAACAACATCAAAAAAATGCACAATAGCCCTTTCAAAAAGTCACAACAACAACAAATGAGCGCACATTAGACAAAAGCATTGTACAAAATTCGACGAACTCACACACTCACATGTTCCACGGTTGGGAGCTGCCCTACAGCACAGGTGGGCAACTAAGCGTGAATAATGAATGCACAAAGGGTTATACCCACACATATGACCAGCCTAGGGTCAGCTGGAAGCGTCGCCCTCGCGCTTTCTTCGCCCCAACAGCAAGACAGCGGCTTAATTATGCATTTCAAGCGGCATGTAATGCTCGCCTAATGGTCAACATTGTCTCAAATTGTGCGATAACAAATCTTGATAAAATTAAACTTTTACTCCTACTGCCGCGGAGCACCTTACGTGGGAAGTAGCAGATACTTACGGGTTGCCATCGTAAATTTGTCTGTTTAAAATGCAAATTATTTTACGTTTTTTGGTAGTGCCTTTAAAAAGTCACATTTTACTGCCATTGTGTTGAAAACTTTAGAAGGTGTGTATTTTATGCGCATGTTAATGGGTTTCGTGTGGTGCGGTAGCCCCCTGGTCGTAATGGTCATTGATTGGCTGTTCACTTTTGCTATACGATGCACTTTATGTCTGGTTACCTTTTGAAATGATGCGTGCTTTTCTAAAAACTACAACAAATATTTTACTTGCTATTGCTCTGATTTTGCAAAGTACTGCTCATAACTCAGACCATTGTAAACCTTTGTAAACCTTTGTAAAACCTAAATTTCAGGGGGTACGCCTAGAATTCTCAGACAAGGTGAAATACCTAGGAGTCATCCTCGATTCCAAGCTAAATTGGAGAACCAACGTCGAAGAACGTGTGAAGAAGGCATCGGTAGGTTGATAGTCATGGACTAGCCACACAAACCAACCAACCAACCTGACCATTGTCCTGCTTTATTTTGCCAGTGGAATTTATAGTTTTATTGCTGTAATTTCTCATTGGAAAGATTAATGGTAGTTCAAGCGGATCCAGCCACTACGCTAGCTCGAGCACGTGGAGCGAAAGAACGACAATGCTTCAGCAAAGAAGGTATTCGTTGTAAGGGTCGAGAGCCGGCGCAAAAGAGGGAAACTGAATCTGTATTGAAGGTATCAAGTGGAAGAAGCCCTAGATAAGCTTGGTACCAGCGGATGCAGAAGGCGCGTCCAAAGCAGGGGCGCCTACAGAGACCATGTCACGATGCCATATAAGAAAGTAAGTCAAAATTTAACTATGAAAGTTTTCTTTAGAACAAGAAAACGACTTTAATTGAACAGAGAACAATTTTACTTGAATGGATAAAGATTTACATTTTCAAACATATTTCAATATCAGTTTTATTTCGCAAGTGGATAATAAAATTTATGAAATCAGTAAAGTTTCAGCGACGTATTTACAAGCCGAAATAAGAATTGATACACGCAAGACGATTTTCTTTCTTAAGACTTGTAAGACTTGACTTGCTTTAAACTTGTAAATCAAGTAAAATTGCTTGATGATGTTATCATTTTAATATTAAATTTTTACTAAGTAGTTTTCAATAAGTAGAAAATAGTATATCAAAGCATATTTTTTAGAATTACTATAGGCATTGCTCTTAAAACGCTTTCGAAGTTTAATTCAAAATGTTATTAAAACTTTCTTTTGCTGACCTCTTTCTTGATTAGTGCATTTAATATGAAATGGGTTTGATAAATGGCCAAGTCGTTAAAAGGTGCTGCTGCTGTAGCCAGTAATGTTGCCACTGTGAATCCACATGAAGCACACATTTCCAAAATGTTGCAAGTTGGCAGCTCTCTGTGTGACCGCTAAATGCAATATCATACGGTAGATAATTAGAGAACGTAGAAAATGCATTTGATTTACATTCGATTAGATTGAAGTGTGGCTGCATAGCATCAGCTAGAATCAGCTTTGAAAGGTAGCTGCCTAGCAAAAGTAGCCATTAGAAATGTTTGAATTTTTAAGCTACCGCTGGCCATCATCAGCACGGTCATAAAAGAAAGCTTCTTCCAATAGCAGATGAAGCTAGCTGATTATTCCATTTAATTTGAATTTATGGAAGAATTAAACTTTTAATTAAAGAACTGTTAATGAAAATTGTTAATTGAAATGCCATAATAGTGCTATCATAATGTTAAAGTAAAGGAGCAATTTAAAGTGTTGTTAAATTTATGATGAAGAATTTTCTATTACAGCTGAAAATCTCAAGCCTTTCGAGAAAAGCTATGAACAGTTAAGAATATTTCTATCAAGAGAAATTAAGTTGAAAAGACTTTCAGGCAGACACCACCAATCAATCAATCTTACAGTACTTTTCGTTTAAGATGAAACCGTTTATAACACACTTTCGATTACAAATAACCAATTGCATAGCATGAACTTAACTCTTCCTGGCAAAAGTGATCCATATGCTGGGCGTGTAGAAGTAAATTACATCGGTGAGAAAGTACGTCAAGTTGACGAACTGAAATATTTATTTATTTATTTATTTCATTTCAATCTACTGGGCTTAGCCCTTACAGATTAGTTATAACTTAAATCTAACTGAAATATAAATATCTTAATATTAAGAGAAATGCCTATACAGATCTTGCTTAATACTGGCCCTACTCTGTTGCATGTCTAGGTGCTTGGAAGCAGAGTTGAAGAGAGTAAGGCACCTGGTAATAACTTCATTGCATCCATAGGCAGTCCTGTGGTAAGCAATGTGGAAAGTCTGCAAGTCTCTCAGACTTCTACTAGGCACATGGAAGTTTAAAAGCTCCAAGAGCTCAGATGCATCTATTTTATTATCTAAGATGTCTTTGATAAATAGGACGCATTGTGATTTACGTCGACCACTAAGCGATTGCAAACCTAAAAATAGGCAACGTGCAGTATAATTCGGAATGCTATCTTTCCTAAAGATTTTAAGTAAGGCGAATTTGGTAAATCTTCGCTGAACCCTTTCAACGCGGGCTACATGCGACTCGGAAGATGGCATCCAGATAATGCAAAAATACTCCAGAATGGACCTTACCAAGCTAACAAAAATAGATTTTAGTGTATAAGGGTCACCAAAATCTTTAGAATTACGCCGTAGAAAACCCAGCATAGAATTTGCTTTGGAGATAACATACTCCCTATGAAAATCGAAGGACATTTTGGAGTCGAAGTATATGCCCAAGTCTTTGATAACAGACTCGCGTGCAAAGCTATGACAATCATCATAGTTGTAGTTAAATAAAATTGGCAGCACTTTCTTGCTGTAAGTCACGGACTTGCACTTCGAAAAGTTTAAACACATAAAGTTATTTCTACACCAAGTTATTAAGTTATTGATGTCATTTTGAAACAATAAGCACTCCTCAATGTTCCTGATAACTGCGTACATTTTTAAATCATCCGCGTAGAGGAGGCATTTACAAAATTTTATGACATCGGCAATGTCATTTATGAAAAGGAGAAAAAGCAAGGGACCCAAATGGCTACCCTGAGGTACCCCAGAGAGCACATCAATAGGATCTGATGTTGCATTTCCCACTTTTACAACAAGCTTACGATTTTGTAGATAGGATGTAATCCAATTGAGAGCATTGGAATGAATTCCAAGCTTGTTCAGCTTAAATATTAAGATTTTATGCAGTAGGCTATCAAAAGCCTTTCCAAAATCAGTGTACAGCACATCCACCTGCTGACCACTTTCCATGGCTAGCAAACAAAAGTTAGAAAATAACGCAAGGTTAGTGTTTGTAGATCTGCCAGCAAAGAAACCATGTTGCTGCGTAGCAATGTGACTTCTAAACTCTTGGAAAAGCTTTTGACTTACAAGTTTATCTAAAATTTTTGGTATAGCCGATAGTTTTACTATAGGTCTATAGTTGGTTACCAAATTTTTTTGACCTGATTTGAAAATTGGTGATATGTAGGATATTTTCCATTCGTCAAGGAAGATTCCAGTTGAAAGAGACATGTTGAAAAGCAAAGTTAATGCTGGGGTTAAAGAAAAAGCACAATTTTTAAGAAATATGGACGTAAGTCATATCCGGTTCAGTTGGTAAAGGTTGACCAAAGAGCACGATATGAAGACGCCAATCAATGTCTCAGTAAACCGCCAGAGAAATTTTGTCTTATGATATGTGTGTATGTACATATGTCTATATGTGACGTTTTCATTCATATTTCAAATCGGTTTATAAACTCGTTCACTACATCCCACGTTCATTATATCCACGTAAAGGCCTCAAAACTGAAAACACTTGAAATTTTTACATTTTCTGGCTCATATTTCACGATTTTAATTCATAATGTACAGATATATATTTAAGAAATATGCAATGGAACCAACATGGATGAAAGACAATGGATAAAAGACTGTGCCGTTCACTTTTCATATAAATCATATATTTTCATCATTTCATCATCTGTCATTTATGCTACAAAACTCGTCTAATATGACTCTAATTTTGCTAACGTCATGCATCAAACCTATGCTAAAAGAGGCGTGGCTCCGAAGCTGTAATTTTTACTTACTTACTCTTTTTAGACACAGAATTATTGAAAACATATTATAAAATTTACATCCTAGCGCTAATAACAACCTTTCGCAAATTTACAATCTTTTTAATTGTTAGCGCTAGTCAAAACGAAGCCATTCAAATTTAAAGACACGACAGTAACGATTCATAAATATTTACTTATTAGAAGTTAAGGCTCACAGTGTAAACATTTAACGACATAAGACATAGCACATGCATAAAAAAAGGAACTTAACGTTGAGATAGTACAAAGATCAGCTGTAATTCCTGTCAATAGATCAAGCAATAGGTACTTGTTGGGAGTCATCATACATTAAAAAGCACTGCAAGTCTGTAAATCCCTCAACCGAGTAAATTGTATAAATTCACGGTCCAAAGCAGTGGCAGCTTATTCCATGTGCAGTTGCAGTGAGAAGTGTTACTTTAACTTAAAACAACAACATGAAATTTTTCGCCATTATTGCTGTAGGTGAGTTCCATTACAATATGTTGCAGTGAAAAGTAAAAAATGGGTGTGGCAAGTAGTGCATTTTATCCTCGTCGCCACTGGAAGATTCAGGTGCCTAAGCTTAAGAATTATCAGAAGGCCTCCTTCAGCAAATGATGTCACTTTTTTCAAATTTTGTTTTTGCCTCGAAAATTGGAAGGCCTTTCGCTAGAGCCTGCTCAGTGTATAGAGTAGTCGGTGGGTAGTCGCGAAGTTCACATATTATACGAGGTTTAGTCAAACGAAAAAAAAAGGAATTCAGAATTCACTAAATAGGGAGGACCTTTGATAATCGTTTTTTTAAAACAGATTTTGCAGATGACATGCACTATTTGCCGCGCCAAATTACTCGACATTTAATTTTTTTGTAACATCTGTAGTGTTATCAATCATTTAATGATATATATATTTCTAATTGAATGATACAGCGCTGCTGCTGATCTGCATGGTGCAGGCAAAGAAGAATTGTCGTCGGACCTGTCCCCGTATACATTATCCCGTTTGTGCTTCCAATGGCAACTGCGTGAAGACGTATCCTAACCAATGTGTCCTGGATGGGGCCCTTTGTGAGGGAGATAGCGGTAAGTATAATTTTTAAGACAGCCAAACGGAATTTGAGCACAATTTAATTATTCTGTTTGGCGAATTTTCGATTCATCCAATTTTTGCTTTTTCAATTATTTAATTTTATTGCTTTTTCATTTCTAGACTTCAAACAAGTGCCTCTAGAAAATTGTGACACCGGCACAAAATGTTAACAATTCCATGTAGATTGATGCTCAAATACGATCCTGACAACAGACAAACTCACACAAGTGTTTAACACATATAAATAACTCAGTCTTATAAAATATTTGCCCACAACTAAACTAACTAACAAACCTGAAGTGAAGTTAATAAAAATCTTTTAAAATAAAAAGTTTATTTATTTATTTATTACAATTAGATACAATATATAATATTATACCTAAAACTGGGTTGAGTACTAGCTGCCAGGGCCTACGACTCGAATAGATAAAATTTACAAAAAGTTACTTAAATTACAATCTTTTATATAATTAGATACAATATTCAAATTTTCTGAGCAAATGTTTTTTAGTAGAGTAGATGGTGTGCTTGATCCAAAATGTTTCTGTCGGATGCTTTGTAAATGAGAGCAATCGTTCAGGATGTGGTTGGTGCGTAGTGGTATGCTGCCGCAAAAGGGACATTGAGGTTGCGGATTGCCCAGTAGCAGGTGTCTGTGTGATATTTCTGTATGTCCGATTCTCAATCGTACAAAGAGACTTGATTGACGGCGTGTCGCAGAATCTGGGTATCTAGCTTTGATGCAGGAGTGATTATTGATAGTATAGGGGTGGCTGAAATTCGACCACTCACTAATTTTTACGTTCCTTAGGTGTATTTTGATTAACTTATGTAGATCATTGTGCTCCAGTGCGTCGAATATTATGCAAGGTGAATTCGATGCAGTTTTTGCAGCTTCATCTGCCATTTCGTTACCCAAAATGCCTGAGTGGCCTGGTACCCAGAAAATGTTTATTTTGTTAGTGTTTTTAATGCAAAGGTCTCTTATTTTGCAAATTATATTGCATTGATTATAAATGTTTTTAACTGCGTCTATAGTAGACATGCTGTCAGTGCAGATCACAAACTTTCCCTTTTTTTGTTGAGCATACTCGACGGCTTTTAATACAGCCATTGCTTCAGCGGTGAATACTGAGCTGTATACTGGGAGAAGGCCTTCTGTTACCAAGGATCCGTTTTTGTCGACGATAGCAAAAGAAGTTCTAGTCTGTGTTTTTGAGCCATCTGTATAGAGCACCGTCCAGTTTCTCATGTTGTATTCATGCATTTTCTCTAAGAAAAGTTGTTGGTATGTAATACTATTTGTAGAGTTTTTTTTTAAATGATGAAGCTCGGTGTTGAATGATTGTTTATTTAGAATCCACGTAGGCTGCGCATTGATTTTAGCGCAGGTTGAAGTGGGTTTAAGGTCCAGCTGTTGGCAGATGTTAGCGCACCGGCGTATAATGGATTTGGATTTGTGCCTGACTTTTTTGCGAACTGCATCACGGAAATCCTTATGGAGTATTTCATTTGTTGTGTTCATAAGCTTTGGGACCAGCTTCCAGGTGTTTTCCACGATACGCTCTTTAATAGACGGTAGCCCGGCTTCGGCTAAGACGCATCTGACTGGTGAAGTTGGGAAGGCGTTTATACTGCGGCGAACTGCAATGTGGTATGGAGCGTTTAATACCTTGATATTGGTGTTAGCACACCATCCGTATACAGGCAGAGCATAGTCGATTTTGGATAGAAGTAGAGCTCTGGTTGCGTTTACTAGTGTATTACAGTGAATTATTGAATATTTAGATGATAAATATTTTATAATATTTAGCCTGGCAGCTAAACTCTTTTTAAGATTTGAACAATGTTGCTTAAAAGTAAATTTCTTATCAAATACAATTCCTAAAATTCTTAACTGATCAACAATTTCAATGTGCACATTGTTTTGTATTAAGTGTGGATAAGTACAGTTAATTTTTTTGCATATATGTAAAATTTTACATTTTTCAATAGATAATGTAGCCCCGGATAATGAACCCCACTTACTTAAATCTACTAGTATTTTAGCAAAAATCTCGTTAACTTTGGCATTATCTTTGATTTTAGTAAAAATTATAGCGTCATCAGCATATACTGATAAGTTAATATTTTTGTAATTTAATATTATTTTATTCAATTGCTCAAATGCGATTATAAATAGCACCACTGACAACGGCGACCCTTGCGGGATACCGTTGTAGAGCGGGTAACAAGCTGACAATTTATTATTAATTCTTACGCGAATCTTGCGGCCGGTCATAAATGTCTTCACAATTTGGAAGACTTTAGGACCAACGCCCCAAGATTCGAGTTGTTGCAACACAACATGCACCCCCACGCGATCGAAAGCCCTTTCAAAATCTGTCGCAAATATTGTGACATGATTTTTTGATGAAAGGGCGTCCGACACGTAATGTTGGAGGCGCAGTAGAGTGTCGCTGGTGTTATGCTGGCTTTTAAAAGCCACTTGGTTATGGCTGATGAATTTATGTTTTGTGGCATACCACATTAATCTTTTAGCTAGCATTTTCTCTAATATCTTGCTCATACAAGGGAGAAGAGATATTGGTCTGTAACCACTTATTTCGTCTGAACGCTTGTTGGGTTTTGGTATGGGCAGGATAATGGCTGAATGCCAGGTATGTGGGTAAATGCCTTTTTCAAAAATAGTGTTATACAAGTATAACAATTTATCAATAGCCAAGTGTGGTAAATTAGAAAGCATCGGGTATGAAATACGATCATATCCGGGGGTTTTCCCCCTGGTGTGGCGTAGTGCTAGTTCTAATTCCATTAACGTGAAATTTACCTCTAAATGGCGAGCTGCAGGTGATAAATTGACATTGTTGTATGTTATTGCCATCCTACTATTTTTGTTAGCCACGTACTCATGTGAGAAGTTTAAGTCTTCAGAATATTTAGACCAAGTGTTTGCAAAAGCGTCAGCTATATCGTTGGATGAGGATAAGATTGTTTGATTGAATTTAATGGCCTTGATAGGGGTGTGCGGGATGCCAGTTAGCGATTTAATGTCTGCCCATATTTTTTTTGGGGTTGAAAGTGGGGAGATTTTAGACGTAAAATCCTCTAGACATTTCCGTTTGGCTTCCTTGACAGATTTTTTGAATAGTGCATTTTTTTGTTTGAAAGCTATTAGGTTCACGATGGTCCTACAACGTTTGTAATTATGCCAAAGATGTTGCTTTTCCTGGCGCAATTTGTTTAAATCACTACTCCACCAGTGAATGCGAGCTTTGCATGCAATTGGCTTAGTTTGTGGAATAGACAAATTTGCCGCTGATCTGATAGCTTTCGTTATTTTGGAAACGCCTTGATTAACGTTTTGGAAAGACATGTTTGAAAAATTCTCACGGCATATCGTTTGGTATAATGCCAAGTCAGCGAGGTCAGTCTTATATTTTGGTAAGGGTTTTGTTTTTTCGAAGACGAAGTTTGTCTGGACTTTCGTCAGAACCGGGAAATGATCACTGCCATAGAGATCATCCACGACCTTCCAGTGGCATCGGGGGCACAATTGCGCCGAAACTAACGTCAGGTCTATATGCGTGAAGGTGTTGTGGGTCGAGAAATGCGTGGGGCTACCATCATTTAAAATAATTAGGTTTTCCGATAAAATCACATTTTCGATTTTCGTACCTCTATTATTTGTTTTGTTGGAGCCCCATAATGGACTCCAAGAGTTAAAGTCGCCTGCTAAAATTACTGGTGTATGGATTTGGTGTAGATATGCTGTTATGTCGCTCTCCGAAAAGTTCTGGCATGGCGGAATGTATTGATTTACTATTGTTAATTTGAAGTTTAAGTCTAACTGTATTGCTAAGGAAGAAATGTTTGAGTTTATCGGAATAACTTTGTGTGGAATGTGACGCTTGACAAGGATGCCAATTCCTTGTTTAGCAGATTGGTTTTGAGATAGGTTTGAAAAGTATCCAACATAAGATTTTGGGGTGATTGTGTCGTTAGTTTTGACTGGGAGATGGGTTTCTTGAATGCAAATAATGTCAGGTTTGGTGTCTCTTATTAATAGCTTAAGCTGATCAAAGTTATTTGTATAGCCTTTAATATTCCATTGAGCTATTAGTAATGTCATTTGTGTTGTATCAAAGGAATTTAAGATTTTGCTCGGGAATTTGGTTTATGGGGTTCATAAGTCCATATCGTGACTTGAGCTTTCTGAGAATTTAGTTATATTTACGGATGAATGGGGATTGGTTTTGTTGTTGGTATTTGTTTCTATTTGTTTTTGTTGAGATGTAATTTTGTTGTTTTTGTTTTCGTATGTGTGGTTAATCGATGTAGAGAGAGTGAGTGGAAGAGGTAGGTTTTGTGAAGAGAGGTTGGGCTTTACAGCTGTGAGAGAGTTTGTAATTGGAGAGCTTTGAAAGTTTTGGGGATTATTCGTGTCGTGGTTAATACTGTTGCTGTTAAGCTCAGTACGATCTTTGTTAATATTTTTATCTGTAACGGTAATTGTAGTATTATTTGGTTTCAGACTCTTTGGTGAGTCTATAACGGTAATTGTAGTATTACTTGATTTCAGATTCTTTTGTGGGTCAACTACAGCGGAATAGCTGAGAGAGGGGAGAGTATTTGGTACTTGCAATCTGTAAAAGTTCTTTGCTTCTCTCATTGTGCATTTTTTGTTCGTTTTTATTTTTAATATTTCTTTATGTTGTTGAAATTTGAGGCAATGCTTTGAAGAAGCGGCATGCTCTTCGGAGCAATTTGCACACTGAGTGCGGATGCATTGATCTGGAGAGTGAGGGGGGAGGTTGCAGTTTACGCAGTTGGGTGAATTTTTGCAAAATTTTGCTGTGTGGCCAAGTAATTGGCAAGATTTGCACCTCATTGGGTTGGGAATATATTCCCGAATTTTTAGTGTATACCAACATACATCAATTTTTGTGGGCAAGTTATACGACTCGATTGTCAGCAGAACTACCCCGCTAGGCTTAGAGATGCCGTCAATAGTTTTTGTGAATTTGTATACCGACGTGACATTTTGGGATTTTAATTCCTGTACGATCTCTTCTTCAGGTATGTTATTTAGACAGGGTGCATAAATTGTTCCCTTTACAAAATTCAAGGTTTCGTGCAATTTGCATTGAATTTGGCATAAACCAGGTAATTCTTTTGCTTTCAGAAACTTTTCGGCAGCAGACTTACATTTTGTCAATAGTAAAAGGTTACCGTCTCTGAGGCTGGATATCGATGTAACTTCTTTGCTAATGAGGTTAAGTGCTCTATGAACAGCGAAACAAGAGTATTCAGATAGTGGTTTTTCATTCGTTTTCGAAGACACGATCACGAATTTTGGGTCTTGCTGCTGGGTTGCAGGCAATTCAGGGAAATCAAGAGTAATTTTTTGAGAAAATTTTTTCTTTTTTGCTTTGGGGCTCTCCGCTAAAATGGAGAAGCGATTGTCCCCTAAATTGGGGGGCCCAGGGGCCATGCTTATGAGAAATTAAGGGAAACTTATCACTTATAAATGCGCTGTCACGTGTACGAGACCCGAGAAAAGAAGCGAGTGAAAGTTAGCACGTGGAAATCTACGTTGCAAAGAACTGATCACAAGAGAAGAGTTGACTACACGGACGTCTGCTCACGATGAGTGATAGTCGGAGACTGTAAAAAGTTTAAAAGGATATTGCAAAAGATTTTATTTCATTTAATGAGCGGGTATATGAGGTTCATAAGATCCAGCATACTGAACAACACGTTGTGAGTAGAGCCCGACCGAACCCGAAATTTTGGCCGAGACAGAGACCGAGACCGAGCGTTCGGCCTTTTTTTAATGTTCGGCCGAGACCGAGACCGAACCTTTCGAATACATATGCAAAAAAAAGAAGAAGAATTTTAATGAAAAAAAATTTATACATTTTTAGGAAAAAATACATTTAATTATAAAAAACAATTCTTTTGAGGTATAAATACCTACATTAAGCATCTGATGTATGAAAAATCAATAAAAAGTATTATTAAAAAATTTAAATTTTGTTTAAAACTCTACAATTTGTTCCTCAACTGTTCGGCTAAATACTCGGCCTTTTGTAGCCGAGACCGAACCCGAACCTTTTGGCCGAACTGTTCGGTAACCGAGACCGAACGTTCGGTCGGGCTCTAGTTGTGAGCTTGTCTGGGAATATGCAAACTTTCCACAACCGGCGCATAATTCCACAACGATATCGAGAAATATAGAATTCTCAAACATTTGGCCAAGAAACCTATCGTTGTAGAATAAAGGGGAACGATACTTTTAATGTTCCCAATTTGTTCACCTTCAACCGATTTGGCTAATCTCGGCACTTATGCCAAGTTAACAACTGCTTGTTTCTCTCTTGTAGCCATAGATAGACAGACAGACAGTGAGACAGATAGACAGACAGACAGACAGACAGACAAACAGACAGACACAACCAGAAATCAATACAGAAAGTTATTCTGATCATTTCTATATACTTATGTCTATATCAAGGATGTCTTCTTTAGGGCATTAAAATTATCGAAAAAAGGTTTGTATATTCTAAAATACGTTTCGGAATTTATGACAACGTTTTCTTATCGAAATCTATCTGTCAAACTAAATTAAAAAACTCAATTCCGCTTCGAATTGCAAAAACATGTAAAAATCGGTTAGATTTCAATGTTGCGAACGAATCAAAATTTTACAAAATTCAATAAAATTCTCTTGGAATTTTTATCATGAGAAGATCGGCAGTTTTTAAGATAAAACAGTAGTTAGAAAAATAATATTCTAGAAAAAAATGCAATTACAGGAAATATTTCAATCTCAAGATATATTAAAAATTTCTCTAAAATTTATGATAAAAATATTTTGCAAAACATCAATATAAAATGCATTAAAATATTCTTAATAAATTTTTTAAAAGCTTTAACTCAAACATCTACGAAACGCACACTAATGTTATTGTATACACATGCGCGTATTTGTTTTACCTAGGTAAATCCATAGCTGTAGTTTTATGTAGTATGTATGTATGAACGCATGAAAAATGGCCACTGCGGGTTTTACTTTTTTCTTCTTCTTCATTTCGTAATATGTTAGCGATAAATGTGTGCTGCTACGTGACTTGCTCAAAATCCTTGGCCTTACGTCAATAAAACGTTCGCTGCCATATGTGAGCCGCCGGCAGGACAATTGCAGTGTCCTAATCGCATCAGGACAATTTTGTCCAGATGCGCATTTGACTAGACTTGCCAGTCGCGATGTGAGGAGAACGTGTTGATTTTGAACTAGTTCGTATTTCGTTCGCTGGATTTTTAATAATGCTTGTATGCATAAAATTAATGCAATTTTCGCCAATATAATTTTTCATAAACGTGCTTGACAGCTGTCCAAAATGTCAAATTTTGTTCACTTGGAAGAGTTGCGAATGTGATGAGGGTAAGGACAATCATTTTCTTGTGTTTACAAGCGTATTTTTGTAGCTGTCAATTTTAAAAGCTTTTGGTAAAGTGAGCATTTTGAGAATTGTGAGAATTTTGGGTCTTAAAATTTTGTATTTTCGGAATCGAAAGACTCAGAAATTCAGAGTTCGAGAACTCAAGCAATGGGATCAAAGGCCCTAGTAGCCATTTTAATACAATTTTAAAGCTGTCAAAAGCTTTCGGAAAAGTGAGAATTTTAAGAATTGTGAGATTTTTGGGTCTTAAAATTTTTAATTTTCGGAATCGAAAAAGACTCAGAAATTCCGGGAACTCAAGCAATGGGATCAACTGCCCTAGTAGCCACTTCAATATATGAACAGCTTTCAAGTCGTCATGAAATAAACCTTCAAAATGTCACAGTGACTCATATTTGAAGACTCATATTTGAAGGCGCTGATGTCCTTTCGCATTTGACAAGCACTCGCAAATATTTTAAATATATTTTTTAAGTGTGTGTGTGTGTGCCTGTATTAGCATATGCCTGTAAGTGTACATGTGCCGGAAACCACAAAAGAGACAGTTTTTTGACAGCAGCTCAAATTACAATTCCAAAAGTAATGACAGCTGCATGACACCTTGCGCTCGTCCGCAGTGACCGCATGTGACAAGCGCAAAGTGTGCCTGCTGACGTTTCGCCTGATTTTAGACAGATCAGTTACACGGAGCTCACATTTGCTGGAATGGCAGCTTTAGGGTGTGCGGTCAAGAAATGCAAAATTCTACTAAAACGAAAAAAAGTGAGTCTTCTCGAAAAAAAATACGAAAAGGACTCAAAAAAATTGCTCGATTTTGCTTGCCAAAAAATATTAAACAGTTTACCATGCCTTTTGCCTTCAATGGTGCCAAACTGCAAATTGCCAAAGGTCAGCCTCAAAATGGCAGCTGCACAATTTAAATTTGCAACAATTTACAGTTCATTGCAAGTGTAGAAAAGTTTCAAGTACTTCGAATAGCCTGCAAAAGCACGAAAAGGCGGCTAGCTTCCTTGCAAAGGTACAGTGAGACAAATTGCAATATTTGAGCAACAGAAAAATATTCTGATAATCGAACTTTTGATTTGTTGTTATATTACTTTATTGAAAACAAATAAGAGATTATTAAGAATAACAAGGGGTAATATAATATATATTATTTAAAGAAATTCATAAAGTTTTTGAAAGCATTGTTTTGTATTTATGCATTTTATCTAAAATGATAAGACTGAAGAAGACGCGTGCGTAGCAGTGGCGCCTGGAGAGAGGCTCTACATCAACCGAAATTGACCTGGCAAAAGGTTGTTACTAACCAATCAAGAAGAAAAGAGGATGAAACTTGAATCCTAAAAATTCATCCGAAAATATTTTGACATATAAACTTGCATATGAATTTAGTTGAAACGTAGAAAGAATAAAGCCTCTGTAGATGTAAATGATTTCGAGAAGGTCGCACTAGCTCCTAAGTTAACTTTATTGGGAAACATTTATAGATTTCACCCTAAAAGAAACTGCTATAGAAATTTGAAATGGAACTGTAATAAAACAATCTTGACATAATTAAAAAGTGTCTAAGATATTTCGAAAATAAGAAAGTTTGTCAAATTATAAGAAAGCTAGGCGGTGGTCTACAGGCTGTTGCTTGTACAAAATTGTAAAATTTTATCTCAATCGAAATAGTTAAAATTAATGATTTAATTTTTCAATGCAGAAGCTTCGGAGAAACATCAAGAAAGCATTTTTGTACTCAAAAAGGTCAAGCATCAACTCTAAAAGGTTTTGCATTATAATTATTTGAGTTTGAAAAGGGACATTGTTTAGTGATAGTTGATAAAAAAATTTTGTTAGGGACATTGTCTCAATTTGAAATGGTGAACAGATCGCATAAAAAAGAAGTCTGATTGTGAGAAATTTTAGTGTGCTCTTCTTGAAACTAGTTTTCCAACTGAACATTTTGTATTCATGAATGACATGCTGATACGTAGACAAAAATGTTATACTTTCGAGAACTGAGAACAAAATATTATTTACATTTATTTAACAAAATTGGGAAAATATATGCAGCCAGCGAATATTTTTGTATTGTCAAAAATATTGTTTCAAAAGCCATTAGCAATGGCTTTGAGCATTTTCGAATTGTGTTGAAGTTTGCATATTCACCCCCTTGTGCAGGACATGCTCTTGTCTTGCCAATTATTTAAATAAAACGAAACTTTCGCCATTCAAGCAATTTCAACAGAAGGCAGCACAATGCCTGTTCATTGTAACTTGGCTTATAGCTGCGCTCGTAGATATAGCAGATAGTCTTAAAAATATAGCGCAAACTTATGCCAAAATCTTGAATGGCACAATTTTATGCTCAAAACACTTAAACTTGTGGAAAATGGTAAGTAATACGCTTCGACAGCTTAAATGGTTAAAATGGCATGGCAAAGTTTTAGCCGACCGCCGAAGTGAGTTAAAATTGTTCATTTGGAATATTTTGTTTTTGGCAAAAGAAAGGCGAAGCTTGCAAGCCAGAACAATTTCAACACTTGAAATTTTCTTTGTTGTGCTTTCTGAAGAAATAAAAAGAAGAAGAAGAAGCAAGATGAAGTAGAAGCAGAAAATGAAGCTATGATGAGGCATACAGCTTGGTTGAGACTAAAAGTAACATTTCTTAATAAGCATTAGCTAGCACTTATAGAGAGTATGCCTAAGTGTGGAATGATGCTGAAGCTACCTTCCGTTCATTCTTCAACTGCACTTAAGTTGCCTAGTTCAAGCGCTTCAGCTCAGCAAATGCTTTTTTTGAATTTTCAAAATTATTAAAGCTCAACGAACATTGTTTTCAAAATTATTATTCAAAATGATTTATATAAATGTTAAGAAGACACGCTCCTTTTCAGTTCTACAAAATTTTTTAAAAATTTATAGCGCTTAAGCAAATTTTTACGAAAAAAATCAAACGAACTTAAGCTGCACTTAGCTAGTATATTAAATTCTTAAGCTCACTTGGCAAAAGCTAAGCTTCGAAAAATTTGACTGATTTTTGTAATCATTTGACCTTTAATATTTAGCTTTGTTGTAGAGAAAAGTTTAAACTGTTAATAAAAGAGAAGAAGAAGATTGATATAATGATAAAATTAATGGAGCATTTAGTTGTTCGGACTACTCTGTCAATGGCCCGACTGTAAACAACTGCAAATAAAATCACGCACACTTGAAAAAGAATTTTCGCCGAAATATTTGTCTCTCACTTAAAAACTCTTCGCCTGGCATAAAACGACTTTCTGCTTTTCTTTTGTACATTCTATATTTTCATCAATTAATTGCATTGTGCGCTATTTTCAATTTTCTCGGCCATGGAAAATGACACTCCAGGCGCTTCACTTTAAAGCAGCTCTAATTAAAAATTAACCATAAATTTCTATGCATCTTAGCGGCCGGCAGCTTCAAAAGACATGTCTCAGCCAGCTGAAGCCGCACAGTGTCTGCTTGTCTGTCTCTGTCTGGCCTGGCCACAAGCCGCAAGTGCCCGCCGCAAACTGCCACCAAAGTCTATGCTCATTTTCATAACAATTTACAAGTTTTTGTGCGCGTTTGCTTGCTCCTCGCCGCTTGGGGCTCATAATAAGGATAAGCTTTGGCAGAGCGCTACTGAAAGTCTGCCCCAGCTGCCTGCTTCTTGCTTTCTGTGGTTTGCTCTTCTTCTTCTTCTTCTTCATGATGTTGTTGTTATTATGCTCATAATCGTTCGCACTCTGCCACTTGCCACCCACGCATGCTACTTTTCATGCCCATCTTCATTATCATTTTCATCGCTATTAGCTGCGACAGAAACAACAACAACCACAGCAATCAGGCTGTAAGATGTTTCCTTCCTGTCGTCAATTGAGCCAGCCAGCCGCTCTGCGTTTTTGTGTGTCTCAGCAAAAATTTGAAAATTTCCAACTTGACACATTTTCTGGTAACTGTTTGAAGACTTTGCTAGCTGAGACCCAGATGGAAATTAAGTAGCACACCATCTTAAAGCAAAAGTGATAGGTAAGAAAGAGAATGTGAGTTCCGGAAGGATCTGCAATCAACTAAATATAATTAAGTCGACTATTGGATCACTTGCCATGTGAAACTATTCCTTTGACTATTTTTTAAAATCCTTCGATAATAAATATATTGCCTCTTGTTGTATAAGCTCGTATGTGATATCTATGCCAGAATATTGGGACTTTTGAAAAAATCCTCTTACAAAGAAGCTTTTATATTTAAAAGTGTAATAAGATAATCGATGAACTTTTGTCTTGATAATCCATGTCGAAATTTGTAAAAAAATCATGGCACGAAAATGTTCACGAGATAATTCCATTTTATTGCCGATACAAAATTTTCAAGTTAATGTAAACGATACAAATAGCTGTCATCTAACAAAACGTTCTGAGTACGAATAAGATTAAATATGTAAAAGTTTCAAGTAGAAATAGTCGATCGCATCTGGCAACAGTGTTGCTAAGGCCAGAAGTATAAATAGTTACTCTCGTATAAACTCGAAGACTTTTGCCCGAATATTTTTGAATACAAAAGTGAAGATATGTTATATCTTTCGATTGAACCCAAATTATCTGTGCTAATTTGATCAACCTTTCAAAATTTTGATCCTTATAACATTCATGTAAAAATTTAATTTTGAATTTGTTCTTTATGCTTTTTCCCATTTAGACGTATAGCGTTCGCTTTTAAAACTGATACCGAAATGTAATAAAAGCAATTCTTTTGACAGTTTCCTAGCTTGTTTTCTTATAAATTAATGGTTTGCAGATTAAAAAATTGCATAGAATTCACAAAATTTCTTTCTAAGGGTATTTTAAATCAAATGAGAGATTGGCTTTCGGAGCTTTCCGAATATCAATACCGGCACTGGTTCCTTTTTTTTCAATAATAGTTCAGAATTAAATAATTTTTATGAAGCTTCCGTAATCGAAATACCAATAAATTTAACTTTCTGCTTTAATATGAAAGTTCATAAAATATTTCGTTGTTCCTGCCATTCTCATATTTGATCACATTTCTACTTATTTTTGAGCATTGTTTTAGCAAATCTTAGCTTCCTCTGCATACCAACTCCATTGGTGCCCAGGCATTGCGAACCCCCAGCCCAATTGCTTAATTAGTTCAACACTTGCAAGTGCCAGCTAAAACCACTCAACAAACACAAAACAAACACAATAAACAGAAAAGTTAATTCCACAAATTTACGCCAACGTAATTCGATATTTGTTGTACGGCAGCCGGAATGTCAACAAATTAAATGAGCCTGCAGGATTGCCGGCGGTACTAAATTTATACCAATTCTGTAATTAGCGCCAAAAAGTATCAAAATTCCGCCAAGTCAGCAATTATTCTGAATATTTTGGAATTGAGAGCAGTCAACAATTTTGCTGGAGTTCTACAATTCAGCGGTTTGTGCATTAAGGGAGGCAGTGAAGTTGGAATGGAACATAAAAAAATTTTAGGAAAGAAGCTAGAAAAACATTTGGGTCATGGCCATCAAAAGTTTGAATTTAAAAGCTGCAGAAAGTTCATATTTTCATTTGCATTCTATGTGCTAAATATCTAGCTTACTTTATTATATTCTTTCTGTGTAAATATCTACTGTCACAATAATAGGCTACGATGACTAGCAGCTTGTATGCCTACTCCGAAAACAAAACAATCTAGTAAAGTATTCTGGCAGTCCTATTCTGGCGAGAGTCACAAAAGTCACAGTTCAATAATTGGCATAGATTGACCTTCTTTCATAGAATAAATATTTGACCTGTATACAAAAATTACAGTTGAATGGCTAGAAATTGTGACTGTAACGTCAGAACAGTGCTATTACTATCAACTTGGCATCAAACAATAATTTTTGCAGTGTGTCTGTTATTAAGCATTTTTAATTCCAAGTATTCTGGCAGTCCTATTCTGGCGAGAGTCACAAAAGTCACAGTTCAATAATTGGCATAGATTGACCTTCTTTCATAGAATAAATATTTGACCTGTATACAAAAATTACAGTTGAATGGCTAGAAATTGTGACTGTAACGTCAGAACAGTGCTATTACTATCAACTTGGCATCAAACAATAATTTTTGCAGTGTGTCTGTTATTAAGCATTTTTAATTCCACAGTCACGTTAGATAGTGTTTAATAAATGCTCATCTTTTTGTAAGGACAGGGCTTCCTTCAGACGATTAGTTATATCCGAGTCAACCAAGTTTCGTATATAAAAAATGTTCCCTTACTCTTCGTATTCATATAATATGTATAAGATCAAAGAAATCGGCGGTAGCTTAATTTTTTCTTGGTTTTCAAAAGGCGTAGCTTTGGCCGGGAAATATGAAAAGGAAGTATTGACTTTCGATAGCTGATTTTCCGCATATTTTTTTCGTCTCCGTGAATATACATATACGAGTATGCTTAAAATCTCTTGACTCATGGCGATCTTCACAGTTGCTACTTTCCATTTTTGGGCATCATTAATGATCATATTAAGGGCCAGTTTCTCAGTGGATGTTTAAATCTAATTTGCGAATTGAGTTTAAATCTAGTTTAAATTTTCTTGAGTTTCACAGTGCATTTATTTAAATACGGAATAATGAATGGCAACTTCGAATATTTGACAATTGAACACAGCACAACTTGCCAAAACATATGTTCAATTGTTCAATTATGGAGGCAGCGCGAGCTAAAAATTTTTCGTCGGCCGAAAGAAGTGAATTATTGGATATTCTTCAAAGAATCCACTGTTTATATTATTTATAATACTACGGGATCATTTATATGTGCTACACCATGCAGTTGTATGTTTAATTTGGCCGCTTATAAATTGCAATATTGTCGACGCAGCTTGCCTGCACATCCGAAATCAGCTGTTTATTTGTTTTCGATTGCAACTCTGTGCCGTACTTAAATGCCCACAACCGGGCATTTAAATTGTATTTAACTTCCCACTGTGAAACTGAAATTCCCTATTTAAACTGCAATCAGAGTTTAAACATCCACTGTGAAACTGGCCCTAACTGTGCTGATCTACTGGAATTAATTATTTTGAATACTCCGTCTTTCAATCTTTCCCTTTTGGCACTAAATTGTTCAAGTGATATATTGTGTGCAGTTAGTCCATCACTAGCGGACTAATCAAGCATACTCAAATCCTGTCAAGTAATCTATGACACTTCTCGAAGGAAGTCTTTAAAAGGTTTCTGCTTAGTGTGCTGTAATTGATTATTTATCATTTAATTTTACATACATACATATGTATGCATCTTGTTATTCCAGTCTGTTATTCACTAGCTCAACAATAAATATTTACAGCCTATTTAAAATAAAATTATATAAAAAAAAACTTTTTAAAAATAAGCTTTAATTTATTTAATGTACTAAAAAGTAGAAAATAAATGGTTTTTAAGTCACCTGTATCTTACTATCCATAAAAGCTTGGGGCGCTCATGTGTTCAATATTTGTCAAACAGTTACCACAATATTTTATTTAAATAATTTTTTGTAAATAGATTCTAGTAATGAAAGATATTTTGAATATGGATATTGAGCGCACAAGCTTTTATTGATAGTAAGATACAGGTGACTTAAAAACCATTTATTTTCTACTTTTTAGTACATTAAATAAATTAAAGCTTATTTTTAAAAAGTTTTTTTTTATATAATTTTATTTTCTACTTTTTAGTCTTCCATAAATTCAATTTTAGAGCTCTGAAATTTTTCACAAAAAGAATTTAAAACTTGCAGAGCAGTACACAATATTTAGGGTATTCACAGTGTCTCCTATCGTCATATCCTCAATTTAACAAATAATACGGCTGTGATCGACCCTAATATTCGTGGCATATTTGTGACGCGGTGAGTTGTTGCTATTTTGCCAGCAGGGCGCGGCGAGTAAGTTCCTATCGTTTTTCATTGATGTGTGGTGTACCTGGTGTACCTATAATTATAAACTGAAGCCCAAGTGTGTAGTTGCTTGAAAAGTGCCACGCCCCTTGTCCTACGCCCATAAATTTTTCCAGTGGAACGACACATCCAAGAGGCGACTGCATACGAAATTTCAATGCTGCACGACCTTTAGTTCCAAAGCTATTCTATATAAACGATTTTGTTTGTATGGGCGGTGCCACGCCCCCTTATCCAGTGCCCGCCTTATTTTCTCAGTAGAAGGATATGGATATGTAGTAAGTTCCTACCGAGTTTCATTGATGTGTGATTTGTAGTTCTAAAGTTATACACACGCCCCTTATCCTACGCCCATAAAATTTTACCAGTGGGACAACACATCCAAGAGGCGACTGCATACGAAATTTCAATACTGCACGACCTTTAGTTCCAAAGCTAATCGAGATCAAAAATTTTGTTTGTATGGGGGGTGCCACGCCCCCTTATCCAGGGCCCCCTTATTTTCTCAGTAGAAGGATATGGATATGTAGTAAGTTCCTACCGAGTTTCATTGATGTGTGATTTTTAGTTCTAAAGTTATACACAAATCTGGAGTTGATAAAAAAGTGCCAAGCCCCTTATCCTACGCCCATAAAATTTTACCAGTGGGACAACACATCCAAGAGGCGACTGCATACGAAATTTCAATGCTGCACGACCTTCAGTTCCAAAGCTAATCGAGATCAAAAATTTTGTTTGTATGGGGGGTGCCACGCCCCCTCATCCTACGCCCATAAAATTTTACCAGTGGGACAACACATCCAAGAGGCGACTGCATACGAAATTTCAATGCTGCACGACCTTTAGTTCCAAAGCTAATCGAGATCAAAAATTTTGTTTGTATGGGGGGTGCCACGCCCTTTCATCCTACGCCCATAAAATTTTACCAGTGGGACAACACATCCAAGAGGCGAATGCATACGAAATTTCAATGCTGCACGACATTTAGTTCCAAAGCTAATCGAGATCAAAAATTTTGTTTGTATGGGGGGTGCCACGCCCCCTTATCCAGTGCTCCCCTTATTTTCTCAGTAGAAGGATAGGGATATGTAGTAAGTTCCTACCGAGTTTCATTGATGTGTGATGTGTAGTTCTAAAGTTATACACAAATCTGGAGTTTATAAAAAAGTGCCACGCCCCTTATCCTACGCCCATAAAATTTATTGATTCATGTATTGGGCTCTAGATTAGGCATGTATGCAAAGTTTCAGATCTCTAAGTAGTCGGGAAGTGGGTGAAAAATTGATTACTAGATTTGACGACATACATACAAACATACCGGATGTGAACCTAATATAAAGCTTATAAAATACATGTTCTCATAATAAATGTCAATTAATGATTAATGCCTTTATTAAAATTATAGTTTAATTATGAGCATTTTCGCAACCCAAGCAAAACGTTCTAAAATCCTTTATAATGCAAAATTTTGAGCCACATTTCATGTTAAGAACTTCCATAATTTCTCTTGTTATGCATACATAATAAAATGTGACCATATCTTTAGCATCAATATTAATTTCCGAAAGTAAAATATCAGAGTTCTGATATTTGCTGGTCCTGCCTGCTTGCATATGTTCCAAGTGCGCTCTCTATAGGAATCATTGTCACTCGCTTGGGTTTTCCTTTTGTTTTCCTTGCGTGCTGTCCTTCCGCTCGCTCCCAAGCTAGCTGCAAAATTGTGCAATTGTTTATTATTTCATCTTCTTACTTCGGTTCGGACAGACAAACATACCACAAGCGGCCTGTTTGTTTTTCCAAAGGATCAGGCAATTTGTGCAACAGCGCTTTCACTTCTCTACGCGTTTCAGCTAGAAAAGAGCGAGACAAACGACGAAGCGGAAATGTCAAATAATTTGTGATTTAATGCCGCCAGATTATGCAGCATCTTGTCAAGCCAAGCATACAAAATACGTCTGAGTAGCGCATTTATTTGCATATTGTGAGCAACAAACACACACACAATCTTTTGAGATTGTTCTTTTGCTTGTTTAAAGCTCTGGGGAAAATAATTGTCAATGAGCTGAAAATTTATTGGAAACAAATTAGGCATGTGTCCTTTTGGTGTTTACGCAAAGGGATGGCATATTTTGATAGCATATTTGAAATAGATGCATGAACAGAGCAGCCAGAGCAGGTAGCTGACAAAAGCGTATTCAAAAGATATTGAAAGAAATTAACTACAG
This sequence comes from Neria commutata, assembly GCA_963457695.1. NCBI lineage: Eukaryota > Metazoa > Arthropoda > Insecta > Diptera > Micropezidae > Neria > Neria commutata. The sequence goes on from OY735248.1 coordinate 37,086,451, forward strand.
TGTATTGAAAAATCATAGTAGTCCTATTAACATACTCAATGTTTTTGAAATTTTTTTTATTGCACTCTGAAACGATTTTTTCTATAAAAAAACGCTTCAAAAAGCCTTAAAAAGCATGCAGTTGTCATATGAAATTTATTTCGGATCTGTAGTTAAAATTATGCCATATCCCTTATAGCTTAAAGCAAAACTTTTGATTTGAACGATTGTGCTTGCACTAAGAAATGAAGGCTTAAATTTGGCACAATCTAACTGAAACAGCTGCAATTTTGATATGCGTTCGCGGTTTCCTCTCATGGTACGCTGACTTGACTGGCAGTGTACTGCAGTTGTTGTTGCAACAGCTACTGGTGTTGCTGTTGTTGTTGTTGCCGCTACTGTTGCTGTCAGGCGTTTTATTATGTTACCATGTCAGCGTGGCGTGTGACATGTTGACACGATGTAAAGCGTGCAAGGGACGCGCAGTGACACCGCGTGCTGCTGTCAGTGTTGTCACTGATAAGGACAAAACTTGCCACAAAGTAAAGGATATTAAATAGATGAGTGTAACTTTGAATGTGCATTTTAAGCGTGAAGCTATAATGCAAAGTTAGCCAATTAACTACTTTCTCGGCCATCGCCATGGAAAAATAGTTAGTTGATTTTATTATAATTATTCAATAAAAAGGCGATCTTAGTTGATTTGAAAGTAGTCTTAAGTTACTTTTGAGTTAGTTTCATTTCCTGCAGGGTAGTTAAAAAAGGCTAAGTTGTGAAATGTTATGCTTTTTATACAGAGTATGTAAAGATTTTTATTTGAAATAAAAGTTCTCTGAAAATTATGATACGCTTAAACACTTTTTAAAGGAATCAATATGAAAATAATATTTATATTTGTTTCTACAACATAGTAACAGTGATTTAAAGTTTAAGCGGCAGTAACAGAAAAATTTTCTAATATGCCATAAACTTTATTTATAATAATCACATAATTTAATTTAAGTGATATTAAAATTTAAAATTTTTCAATAGCCTCTGAAATTTTGCCATTGCACGTAAATTACGTAAATATTCGACAAATTCCAAAAGATTACAATATCAACGTTCATGTGCATCCAATCATGCTGGATACTCAGAGCGAACTGTTTGCCAAATATTCACAGCAAGGCTCTCAGCGAAAATGCACTCAGAATTGTTCAAGTCAGAAAATTTCCCTTCTACACTTGCGCCCTTTTTGAGCGTAGATGTCTACAATCCACTCAGCTGTGTGCAAGGTATTTGAAAAATTTCACTCAAGGTGTTAATTTTGATTTTTACTCTGGAGTAAAAAGTTCTACTACTTTACGGTTCTACGAGTACTCTTGCGCCAGAAATGGAAAATTGTAAAAGATTTGTCAAGTATCTCCCACTCATTGTTGCACTTTTGAGTGCAAATGGTTGGCGTTTGAATGGAGAACAAGTTTCGAGATTTTAAGCAGAAGATACAAAAATTGCACCTATGGCAACTTTCAAGATATTGATACTTTGAATTATGCTCAATTTAAATTACAGACAGAATGTTGATTTTTTTTAAAAGGCTATAGGTTTCAGTGAGGAAGTTTTAATGAGCTACTAGAGTGTATCTGCTTGAGGGTAAAGATAGTTACAGACAGGAAAATTCTTGCCATTGGAATTTATGTGCTATTTTGTTTTGGCGTTGCATATATTTTGCTATTTTAATATAGAAATCATTTAGATCGTTTAGATTTTCGATCAATTTTTGAGCTTAATAAATGAACTAAAAATACTCAAAATTTCTATCAGCATTTTTGCTATTTTCTTCAACTTAATAATGCTGTCAAGAAGTTTCCTACACACCTTCCATACCGTTGTTGCATTGGCCTGCACCCAACCCCCTCATTCCGCGTTCGCATCAAAGGCAGCTCATATAAAATACAAAGTAAAGTAAAGTATCTGTGGCGGATTTATCATCGCCTTGCTCTAACTTTACTTTGTATTTATTTAACGCCTGCATCCTTAATGTGCATGTATCTTGAAACTGCATTTAACTTAAGCATGCTGCAAAGAGTTTCGCCATGTTCCTGCGCCTGCTCCCCCCTGCGAAAAGTCACACTTAAACTAGGTCAGTAGTAGAAATCGCAAACAAAACCGTAAACTTCACATTTAACTCCTACGAAAATCCACCTACAAACCGAATGGAGTATCTGCAGCTGTACAACGCATGCACGTTAGATACAAAGAGCGTCAAAAAAAAATGTAATTCGTGTTGCACTCTGACCTCGCTGCATGCTCAACAGTGTTGTTGCACTCACCGCAGCGGAAATGAGAGAAATTCGCTGCTCTTTGAGTTGCGACTTGCAACCACCAACTTTGAAAGCAGAGCGCCACTCGTCAGATGTATCCGGCAGATACTCGTACAGCAATAAACTTGCCTTGAGCAGTTGGAAAAATTCAGTTCGTTTTCAGCTGGCGACTCGTACGGTCGTGTGGAACGCGCAGGCGGTGAAAGTAGCAAAAGTATCTGAAAGTGTTTCAAAAGTAGCCAATATCTCGTAGATACGTAAACTCGCAACTCGCAGTGTCAGTGAAGCGCAGCATTGCAATTTGTGCAAGCTGAATTTTAAAATTGTTGGCATTCTGTCAAATTTGCTTACAAAATTTGGAATAAACGAAAATCAAAGATTGCTTAAATTAATAACAAATGAACAGAGTTGGTGGACTCTTGGAATGCAAGCAACAACAACTATTATAAAGATGTTAGTAATACAAAAAATATCCAAATATTAAGCATATACAAATTGCAAACAAAAAGTTTAACTGTATAAATAAAAATTAACAAAATTTTTTGGAGAAATACTACACTCTGAAATAAATAAAACAAACATAAAATTTAGTAAAAAGTATTAAAAATACTGACAAAAAATTTCAAAAATTATCAAAAGTTGAAATCTTACAAAAATTATAATTTTACAAAATATTAAAGTGAAAATATTGAAAAGAATACAAAAAATTTCGAAGAAGCGAAAAATGTTCAACACCATGGCAACAACTCTAATGAACAGCAGCCTGCTGCCACCCACGACAACAGCCTCCCCCAGCGTACTGCCAGATCTCAGCAGCTCCTCATCAGCAGTCGACTACACCACTACTGCCGCAGCATTGCTGGACGCGCAGCCCGCACTGCAGCACAATCAAATCAGCTTCGAGATACCGTCGCATCGCGACTTGGAGCACATCAACTCGCTGCACAGCTTCAATACGCTGCTGCAGCGCATCGGCAATGTGGCCTACGACACGATCGCCACTGGAGGCGCGGCTCAGCATCGCGAGCATGCCAATCTCGCACTGGCAGCGGAGAGTGCCGGCACACATGCCGCCATTACCAGCGAGCAGATCTCGAAGAGCGTCGTGCTGGACTTGGCCGATCTGAAGAGCGACTCGGTCGGTGGGTTGGAACGTTTTTTTGCCGGTGCTGACATGAATTCGATAATCAATTATTTGTGGATTGGCGTGGTCACCTCACTGGTGATACTCTCGGTGGTGTTTATCATATTCTCCTGCTACTTCTATCGCAAGTTCCGAGATTGGAAGAAGTGCAGTAAGTATTACTAAAGATTTTGTATATATATACATATATACTTAAATACATATGTAGAAATAAGTATGTCATGTGAGGGATATTGTCTCTCATTGGCAGCAGCTTAGTAAAAGCCTCTAGATACAAGTATTCAAGAGATATAGATTGAACCCGCTCATGCTATCAAATATATTGTCGGTAAAAAGTTCAGTGGCGACAGTTAGCAATATCATAAAGCATTCCATACAGGACTCTTCATTGATCTTTAAAATTTGGAAAGTAGTAAGTTAGGAAAAGAACTAAAGCAAAATTATCACTGATCTCTTCGATGATTTATACTCGTAACTGATGATATGCATGCATGTGGAATTATGAAATTAGATTACAGTTACTTTCTTTTAATTTGAAAAAGAGTATCGAAAATTTATTGAATTAAATTGAATTTCAAACATTGAAAAAGCAGAATCTTTTAAGTTGTTGTAATGCTTAAATTTGCCAGAGTGTTGAACTCTATAGAATACAGGATAACTATTTTCTATTATTTCTATTAATTTTTGATAGTTAAGCCGATTTGAAAATATGTATAAGCTGATTTAAAATAGTTGTCATATTTTCTTAACGTGAGTGAAAGGTTGGCTTTTGATTGAAAGTTACTTTGATCAAAGCTGTTTATATATAACCTTAAAATTTCCTTCGATATTTGAAATAATTCAAAGCACCAAAAGACATGTTTAGATTTGCTACTTTCCTTGCCCTTTTTGAAATGCCTTTGTTACAAAACTCTTTATATTGGTTTAGAACGATTGTGATATTTAGTGAGTCTAAGATAAAAGTTTGTAATATGCAGAACCAGCGCTAGAAAAGGAAAACCATTTTCCAAAATTATTTCCCAAGGTGGCATCGCTGTAAAAATACCAATAAACAATTGCCTGTAAGGCTATGCTGCTTTTATAGTTCTAGCGCTGTTCTTAAAAATTGGAGAGCACAAAAATTGCCATTCCAAAGCCTTTGCAACGAGTTTTCTTTTATCTTCTGTGCCTTTTATGCATGGAATACTCAAATTTGTTTATATATATGACGCGATTACATGGCAACCGTTATGCGGCCATGTTGTTAGCGCAACTCCTTTCACGACTTTTTTTTTGGTTGCTGTTGACGAAAGTTAACCTAAAGCTAAAAATAATTTCTATTGCCTTTTGTGGCCTTATCGCAGGCAATTTATCCTGGCGCGCATGAAATTGCAATATGACGACAGCGCGTAGAGAGATTATGAATGTGCGCGTAAATAAAAACGCCTGTCAACAAGACATAATTTTAGGCGCTTATCACTGATGCCATAAAAGACAATGACATATTTTTCCATAAAAACACGTGGCATAAAAAAAGACTATGAGAAAAATGTGCGCTTTTAAAGCAAAAAATTTAAAATTTTAATTTAAAATTGTACTTTAAGCCATTTGAAATATTTTTGCCCTAAAAGTATGCTACGCTTTTTAAATTTCAATATTTGCGTGGGCAATAATTTTGGCCGAAGTAAAAGCGCACCTGTTGCTCAACAAAATCACACGAAACTTTTCAAAATTTACTTAAGCCACATTTGGCACTTGCCTCACACACACACACAGGCGGCTGGCTGCCTGTCAAGCGTAAGCCCCTAAAAAGCTGCCTGCTCAATTTGACTTCCTTTTAAAATTGTATTATTTTCGTTACACTTTTCTTGCCCTCGGCGCAGCGCCTTTTCTTGCTCTTCTTCTTGGTCGTTCGTATGCCTGCTGTTCTTTGTCGGCGCTGTCCTACCTTCTCAATACGTACTTTTCCAAGGTTCTGCCTGTGCTCTCTACGCACACAAACACACACAGTGCTGTTTTATGGCGCCCAAAAGCGCCCCAAATTCTTTGGTATTATTAATTTTTTCACCGAAATATTAATTTTGCACAAAGAAAAACTCTAAAAAAATGTGTAAATTGAAAATTGAAGTAAAATGCATGTAAATTATAAGATTGATCAAGTCAATGCCAGTATCTTGAAATCTGAGAACTAATCAAAAAAATTTATTTATGGTATATGATGCTTTTTACAGAAAAATAATTTATCAATATAGGAAAATGTGTCCACAATTTTTAAATTGAAACAAACAATCAAGTTGGGGCTTCTCATTATCTTTCCAACATTTAAAATATTGAAAAATTGATGCTGGTAGCTTAAAATTTGAGAATTGAATGTAAATTTAAAAGTGTTTTGCAGAAAATTGCGTACATGCAGAAAAAATGCAATTAAAATGCCTAACAGAAAGAAAATTTGTGAAAGCATAAATTTTTCAGCGGGCCCCTTTCCTGATCGAGTGGACCGTGGACCTGTGCTTTTGCTGGAAAGAAGGTAATGATGGCACTGCACACACTTCCACACACATACACACAGATAAATGATTTATTTATGCTTGTCTTGTTGGCTCGTACTTGTTGTTTTTATTGCTGCCTATGTTGCTGTTGTTGCTTTCCTGTATTTTGAGTTGCTAACCCAACTGTCAAACTGTCAATTTTGCTAACGAGCTTTAGATGTTTATCTTCTGCTTCTTCTTGTTTTGCTTTGGTTGCGCTCCTTTTGCTTCAGTGCAAGCACGGACCACAAACTTTCAATATATCAATTTTAGCACTTTGGCATAGCATACATTTAGGCGCATATACTACATAAAGATCTCAAGTAAAAACAGCTTAATTAGTTTGTATATTTTTTGTGCTTGTTGTGGTTGTTTTTGTTGGCTTTTCTTGTTTCTGCTTCATCTAGCCACATTCGGGCTTGGCATAGCTCACAGTTACGTGTGTCATTTATAATTTAGTCGTTGAGACAAGATTAAGTGCGAGTGCCTAAAAGTAGGCAACAAACTTGGTTGCTGCTGGCGTTGGTATCTGCGCATTTGGCTTATAAATTCTTGAGGAGTAAGTAACCTGACCAGGTAGTAAAGTAGGGAATTAGTAACATTTATTAAGCTGTCACAGGCACATAAACACATGAACACACTAACACATTGACTTGACACACACACAAATACGTATATGTGTACACATACATACGTAATCAATTAGGCGCTGGTTGTTTTGTTCAAGCGAGGTAGGGAATTTATTTGTTGCTGTAGTGAATTTTCTTTGAATTTCTTATTAAGCTGGTAAAAATCTGGTAGTTGCTTTATGGTACCCCGCTGATAGTGACGTCTATAGTTGATGCTGGAGAAGGGGAGGGGGGGAGAAGGGGGAGAGGCTGATCAATTGAGAGTATGTTGGCGTATTATTCGACTCTAATTAAAGAGAAGGCATTTTATGTACTACAAAAATAATGCAATACTTTTTTGTCTGTAAAAATTGGAAATTTAATTTGCTGAAAACTCCACAATAGTTTTTACTATTGATATTTTAAAGCATAATAAAGGAGCATAAAAAATTGTTATAATCAAAAAATGTAAAGCAACTTTTTCTAGACTCTAATATAACAGCCCGTACATACCTTTGCCCATGTTGGCCCAAAGGTAAACACAGCACATTCCTCCTGGCATGCTTTTAGGTTGCCAGGCGGCGCTGCTGGCGCCAACAGCTGTGGGCTGTGTTAATTATGTAACGAAATTCGTGCATAATTTAGTAGCCTAAAAGTAATTAAGCGCGACTGCGTGGAAGGCATTAACAGGCTAAAACTTCATTGAAAGTGAATTTCTAATTGTTTCTGACATACTTATAGGCGCTCAATTACGGTGGGCGCTTTTTCGAAAATGGCTTTTTCTGTTGGCTAATAAATATTGATTTACTTTTGTGTTGGCGCAGAGGGGTCGTAGGTAGTAATTTGATACTTAGCGCAAGTTCAGAACAATGATGAAAGTAAGTTGTATAGCAGCTTTTTAGGCGATTTGTGGATGGCTGCTGTAACTTAAGAGAGTGTTGAATGTGTGTATAATGTGACTTGAGGTGTATGAGTGCAATGCTGGAATGAGGAAAGGTGATATTTTCTATTTATTCAACATTGTTTCTTTAACTACAGTGGCAATAAAACTTTTTAGAAGAATTAAAATCAAACATTGGAAAAGTTGACAATAGCTTTTTTGAAATATTTTATAGGGAATTCGTTTTCTCTAAGTACATTTTTTTAAGAAAGTATTTAAGGGAAATGTTTTGCAGTAAAATTTTTAACGAAACTTGATTTTTGAGAGTTTTCTTTTTGAGTTCATGAGCTTAGTTTAGTTTATTCAAATAAAGTCTATGGACAATGGAAATCCTTACAGACTAGCTCAATGAAAAAATTCTGTGAATTTTTAAACACTAAGGTTACATGGAGTATATCATAAATTTAATACAACAAGGAGAACAGAATAACAAGACAGATTAACAATGAAAATAACAATATTAGCGCCACCTTAACGATATGCGTTAAGGAGCTGAAGTACTACTTTTCTAAAGGCATTTTGAAGTCGGGTCTTGGGAGTAAGAAGTCTAGGTGACCTTCTGGCATCACCAGTAGTTCTAAACCTACCCAGTTTACGCATTATAAACATTTTTTTAATATACATATATTTTTGAGAAAATCGTAATAAAATATGTGCACTTTAAGCGATATATTTGACATCGAATAATGTATGCACTCCAGCTGCATTTTTTACAAGAACACTGCCGCATTTTAGGCGCTTAATAATGAATGCCTTTATTTATATTTTATTTTGTAATGTGCATATAAATGGATATCAATAATTAATTTTAAATGCCTGCCAGTGAAAGACCAGCAGCTGTTGTTTATGTATGAATAAATTTTTAATGAAAAATATTGCCTACTTATAGGCTTTGCATATATGTATGCATGACTTGCTTCAAAATGAAATAAAAAGTGTAGCTATTAAACATAAAAAGGCAGAACGCTTAAAATAATTGCTTGCCAGTGAGCCGTGTTACAATATATCGTGCATACATATAGACGCATATTAAATGGGAAATGGCTATAAATTGAAATTGTTGCATACATTCAGGCGCACAGCCAAAAAAATATGTGCTGCACGTATCACATAAATATGTTGTAAATTTTTTTTACAGTGCAGCATGTTGCATTATATATGCCACTCACTGCAGTGGTAATAGGCAGAAGTCAAAAAGCATGCATTTATAAAAAGTGGCAACTACTGTGAACTGTAAGCGTTTGTGTGTGTGTTGGATTGCCGGTAGAAAGCATTTAAGCCCGTTTAAGTGGAAAATTGTTTTGGTAAAATGTCAAAAGACAAAATTTTGTTCAGTAGCTTAATTCGCTTGCACAGCCTTTTATAATGTCTAGTGTTTTCTTCTTTCATAAAAATTTTAATTTTAAAAATAAGTGTGTATGTTAAAAATTGCATAACTTTTATAAATCTTGGAACAAATCAAAATCGGTTTATATCAAACTCTCTAGTTATACACAAAATGATTTAGAAACATTTCTTAAAATTATCGACGAAAGGAAATTTTAAGTTAAATCAGTATAGATAATCGAATAATATGTGATAACTTTACTTGTATGGCATATGTTATTTTTTCAACTTCTGATTTGAAGCCTACAATTTTTAGTTCTTTTTGAAAAAAGCGCCAGTGGCAAAATCGAAAGAAAAATCGCAATCGATCAAAACCGATATTCAGGAAAATATATAAGAGCAAAATTCGCATTCAATATGATGTTTTGTCTGCCGTGTACTTGGAATCAAATATTTTTAGTTCTCGATGTTTAGAAAAATATGTGTTCACAAAATTGGATCAGTAATGCTCTTTCGTCTATTTTGGATTTTGAAGAAATAATAATTTTATAATAAAAAAAGTGACAGTTGCGGCATTGGATGAAAAATCTATATGCATAAAAATCGATGTTCAGAAAAATATGTTATAACCAAGCTCAAATTGGATATGCTATTTTGTTTACTTTGGATTGGGAGTCAAATATTTTTCGCTTTTCATTTTCGAAATCGAAACGATCGCACGTAAAAGATTTATGCAATTGAATTCTCAAAAGTATGAAAATTCATTTAAGTTTCACAGTTGCTGATTTGAAGAACTCAACTCACACATTCCCCATAAAGACATTTTCTTCCATTCACCCCATTCCGAATGCTCCACTGGCAGTGTTACTGCCTCATATGGTACAGCTCATTCAACTGTCAACGTTGTTGTTGTTGTTATTTTCATTGCCAGAAAAGTGCTATTGACATTTTCCAGCTGTTTGTATGAATTGTAAGTGTCTAACACCTTACATGAGCAGCTCCCACGAGCTCCGCTGGATATGTGCGCCTGTAAAATTAATCAATTTGAAATAATCTACAGTTTGAGAAAACAAGTGTTTTGTGTCTGGCATGTAATGCTCCCCTCCCCACCCCGAAAAAATTAGCTTGTCATGCACAAACACTCTTGGCTGAAGTTGAAAACTGTCAGTGTACAACTCACATGTCACGTTTGACATGCTGCTTTCAGTGTGCTTGTGGGCCAGTAAGACAGTTTGAACAAATTATATTGAATGGTTTTGTGCCTTATTTATTTTTATCGTAGGTCCATTGCAGAAATATTTTCAACATTTTAAAAACCTATAAGCACGCACAAAAGGAACAAGAATTTGGACAATAATCAAGATAGTAGGAAATTTCCTTTGTGCATACTAAATGTATATTATGTATATAGTGACATGTTGTCTAGCATACCAATGCCGAAATAGCCAATATGAATGAACACTTGAAATAAAATCGGCGAAGTCTACAAAAACATGTAGAAAAATTTAGTAAGCTTCAAATGTTAGCCGAAGTGGATCGAACCTTTGTTGATGGCTTTCAATTACTCTAACAACAGCAGAGTTTATATAAATTTATAAGTGCATTGGAAACTATCAAAAGATAACATTTCAAGAGCTTCTGATTTTTATGGGTTTGTCTGTTAATATTTTCTATTTCTCTTTGAGGGAGCTCCATCACTTCTTAAACTCAGTCCCTGAATGGAGGTATTTTCATCAATTCGATTGATGAAAAATTTCGAAGGCTTGTGCGATGAATGCTATATTTCTTGAAGTACTTCTACTTTTTGGTTTCAAACGTTCATAATTTCTAACTAACTAGTTCTATTTCCAAAACTGTTAGTGCGGACAAAGTGAATTAATTTCATGACCAAGCCTAAGTTTTGAAGAATTTCGCTTCGAATCTTGAATAAGGTATATACAAATTTTTTTTCTATTGTTTAGGCCGCATTCATACGAGGAATAAAATGATCGTTTTGCTTGCCATTGATAAAGAAAAAGGGAGGAAATGTTTTGGAAAGGTAGACAAAAACAGCAAATCTACAAACTTTTTAAAGGAAATAGTAGTCTCTAAGTGACTGTTAGCTTTAGAAGCTAATCTTTCGGTACGCGGTGACTAGGAGACTTTATCCCTACAACAAAAACAATCTAGCACTAGCAGAAGATCAAACTTTTTCCAAACAGACAATATTCAATTCACTTAAGGAATAAATTTAGTATGGTTTGTAGAATGAAATACAGCATAATATTAGAGAAATTATATTGGCACTGAAATATCGGAGCATAAGAAACAATATTAAAATCTAAATAAAAGTTGTTGATTATCAAGAGACCTAGGGCCTGAAAAGAATCAGCACCTAAGAATTTGAGAAATTATTTATTTAAATAAGTAGTTGAGCCAAATTTCTCGAATTTTAAGAAACATACAAAATATTGTTTGAAAATGCAAAATCGAACTAACCCCTTCCCTGCCTCTTTCCTTTCAGACAAGGACATACGCGCCCATTTGCACAATGACATGTACCCCGGCGGCAGAATTGTCAACTGCGACAGCCTGCTGAACGCCAACGGCCAGGCCGCGGATGGTGCAGCCTACTACCAAATGGAGTCGCCGCCATGCTACACCATAGCCACCGGCCTGCCCACATACGACGAGGCGCTGCATCATCAGCAGCACTTCTCCTACGGCATGAAATTTGTGTACCCCGCCATTGCGGCGGTGCATCATCATCCGGCCATGTCGGGCGTGGGAGTGGCGCTGACTGCTGGCATCGTCTCCAATTGGCAGAAGCCGACGACGACTGCAAGCAAAGAGATGCAGCAGCAGCAGCAACAACAAAAGCGGAGCAGTGCGCGCAAATTGGCCACATGGCAACAGACACCGGCAACGCCTCCTTACGACGCAGCCACGGCAGCGGCCAGTGTTGCGCTGCTATCGACGACGCCCGAAAAATCGGAAGCGATTAGCATTTGCATGCAGGCGCCTGCGGATGTGTTGATGGCAGCAAACACATCAGCAACAACAACAACCACTGACGATAAGGCGTACGATAATTGCAGCGCTGTTGTGGTAGCGTGAGCGGCAACATGTTGAATGGCCGAGCGATTGTTGCCGCTGCTGTCAAATTTTTAAAAATGCACACTGTACAAAAAGAGAATACAAAAGAGAGACTTGATTTGATAATATAGATTTTCCAAAATTTTTATAAAATTTTTTATTATTGTTTATAACTTCATTCTCAATTTATTTAAATTTATAAAGTTTTATTTTAAATAATTTTCATATAATTTCAACTAATTCTTAGTTATTTAGTTCTATTTTTTTATAAGAAAGACTGAATATTTTACGTTTGTACAAAGAAATATGATCAAAATTTTAAAAATATTAAGTTCTCTTCGAAATAAGTTTATTTATAAAAATTCTATATTTATACAAAATTACATAAAGAAAGGCAACGAAATTGCTTATGAAAAATTTAAGTTAATGCATTTTTATTTGAAATTGAGTTGCTTTAATTTTTTTCAAAAAGACTACTAGTCTTAATTTTTTTTGAAAATTTGCAAAATTTTAAGCATGCATTTGAGACATGGATTTGAAGCCATTGAAAAATATAGCATTGGCTGCAATAATGGCTTTCAACTTTTGTTATAGCTTCATGAATAGGCTGTACATACATATATCTGCGGTCACAAACCATAACCGCCTAAGTCGAGTTAGGACGAAATTGAGTTATTAATGCCATCGTGGTCAGTGTGTCCTAATCTATATGCCATCAAATTTTCATGCCTGTATCTTTTTTGGGACGGCAATTAACGCTTCATATATCTATGGTCACAAGTCATAACCGCCTAATTTTGTTTTTCCATTTTTTCAGAAGAACAGTCTAAAGTTTCAAATTCTCATAGCAATATATGGGAAAGCTCTCAGGTTTTGATGAATGGTTACTTCAGATATATGAAGCGTTAAGGCTTTATAGACAGCTAAAAAATATGTTTCAAGTTGGTATTCTCTGCTAAAAGTCACAAGCTAGTGATTTACAAATATGCCAACGAGAAGTGTTTAGAAATATTTAGAATCAAAATTTGAAAATTTTGTCTGAAGAACATAAAAAATTTCGAATATGGTTTCCAAAAAACTTACTTTGATTGTGAGTCTGCTGACCCTTTCTTCAGCATTACTCATTAACCAAATATTAGTAAATATATTGCATGGCACAAAAAATTCAGTATACCTAAATACACTTTGAAGAATGAATGTAATGCTGAAATAATTTAAGTGTTAGCAGTCTCAGAATCAAAGTAAATTTTTTTTATCAGCATCAGCTTAGAAAATCTCTTGCTTATCTTGAAAATTAAATTTTGAGCTCTTGGGAGTTGATTTTTTAAAAATTTAATTTCTAAGTTTTTGTTTGAACCTCTTCTAAACATTGTTTTTATAAAGGCTGAGAAAAAGAATTGGAATGGAATTTTAAAGGATTTCGTACTGAAGGAGTCTAAAAGTTGTTCTACTAAGGCTGGAGGGAAAGAGTTGAAAGTAGAATTTTAAAGTAGTTTCGTACTGAAAGTGTTGATAAATTCAAAGGCTCTGATTTTCAAAACGTTATTCTTTTGATTTAAAATTAACTCATTTCATTACTTTCAATTGCATTTTATTGCATTTCATTTAGTTAATTTTCATTAGACTTTATTGTATTTCAGTTTATTTCACTTCGCACTGAAAGAGTCGAAAAACTCAAATGCTCTGGTTTTCAGGATCGTACAGGCATTTTATATATCATCTGTGCAATTTAAGATATTATTTCATTTTAGTAAAATTTCATTTAATTCAAATAATTTGATAAAATTGCAATCGATTTAATTTCATTTCAATTACAAGAATTGAATTATGTACTTCTCTTTCCATTGAAATCATGTTACAACTCTAGTGTAAATACTCATTGTCTACATAACTATGCACATCTATTTCACGTTAAGAAAGTAAAACTGATATTCTGATACTCGTCATAATAAGAAAATGCACTATTTTTGTAATATGCTAGAAGAAGAGCTAAAAATTGAAAATTTGAATAGTCGTAAGAGCAAGTAAGTACTACACTTTATTCAATCAAAGACATACATAATTATTGAAATGCATATATTTAATAATTTTTGCTCATATGCACTAAACAAGAGCATCGCTGTTAGTTAAAACAAGTAAATAAATTTGCAAAATATATATTTAAACTAATTATTAAAATATGTGAGAAATTAAAAAAGTTCGCATTAAAATTTAAATAAATAAATGCTAATGATACAAATAAAGCGGACTGTCTATTTTATTGCTGAGGGAACTGTTTGAAAAGGCAGGCATACTTTTAGGCTAAACTGGTTTGTGCTAAATTAAAAGCTTATCGGGGTACATGGAAGAGCTTTGATCTTGAATCTTGAATCTTGAATCTTGAATCATTCTGCTATTCTTTGGTTTTTTTGGCAGTAAAATTTGTAGCCAAAATGTGAGGCCGTATAATTTTGCTTTTTTTCGAACTAAAATCTTGCTCTTATTTTGCAACAACTTTTTCAAACACTTTGATCAGAGACAGTTCTAATATACTGTCTCTGCATTGATCGACATTGACTGCCAAGGCGAGGGAGGCCGTGCCTCCGATGGAAAGGCCATTTGGAGTAGATACACACAATGCTTGTATTTTCAACTGCAGAAGACGCGTGTGAAGCAGAGGTGCTTGAAAGAAGCCTTACGTCAGGTGGTAATCCGGTAACGAGTTCTTACTGACCAATTAAGTAGGAGAAAGATCGCTTGTTGAAGTACTGCTAGTTTCAAAGATTTTTTTACAATAAAAATCTAAAATTGATTTTTTGCGATAGCTTGTGGAACAGTTCTTAGCTCAGTATTGCCAAGTATAACTTTTATGAAGGGTCCATAACATTTGGTTAGGTTAGGTAGAGCTGGCTGCCTAAAAAGGCCACGCATAGACTTTGTTGGGTCCTTAGCGATGCCGGTTAGAGTTCCGTTTAGGAATGGTCAAAGATCTGTCAGAATTTGGGTGTGTTTCACTTTAATATTATTACTTAAAAGAATTCCCGCTGTGCTTCTTCTTCTTTATTCTGAACTTAAGGCATATGATTTTTTGTAGCTTCATTCATATCGATCATTCCGAAAGCTAGTTAAACATTTTGTTTTTCTAAGTAGAATCATAAAGTTATGGAAGGGTATGTTTATTTGTTGTCCTTATCTAAGAAGTAATCGTCTTGTTTCTGAATCGAAAACTGCAGAATCAGTTAATTCATATCAAAAATATAATCAACTTCCGGCAGAATTTTTTAGCAGCCCAACTCCTCACAAAAGAACTAAGAACAATAACAATAAATCGTCACAAAGTTTGCAAGTGAAGCTGTTTAAAATTGGCTTAATCAAGTCAAGTGCAAAGAATGCAGGGGTTTGCAATCTGCGCGAAAGTGCACAGCTTTATTTTAACAGCAAAATTACAACACATCTTTGGAATAGGCAGTTGAAGAGTTGTGGCAGTGGAATTAAGAGTAGTAGTAGAAAGAGTAGTGGAAGTTGTTTTGGAAATTCTCGTAGCAGCGCAAGTAGTTGCTAGTAGCAAGAGTAATAAAAGAAGTTGTATTTGGAGCAGCAGCGAAAGCAGTAAAATTCGTAGTAAAAAATGTGCACAACAGTTATTGTTTTATTGCAAAATTAATAATTTGAAATTTTGCTAACGAGTATTTTAATTTGACACTAATGCACTCGAAGGAATTGCTACACATACTCACATATTCTACGACATTACAGCTGTGTGCAAAACAAAAGCAGCACCTTTTTTTTGGAAAATATAAATATATGTATTTTTGAAAAAAATATTTGCAATTTTCGAAGTGCTTGGAAACCGATGGCTCCATTTTAAGAGAAGACATGCTATGCCATTATGATAGGCTAGCAAAGACCAGACTTCATTAACGAGTTAACATACAGATCGAAAGCCACGGGATATTGGGCACAGATGCCCAAAGGAACTTGATTCATACTATCTTTTGAAGATAACTGTCACAATTGGCCTTTCAGCTGGCGGTGACTGGGACACTAGATACCTATTCCAAAAGCAATATAAACTATCTAATCTAAAAAGTCTACTTTGCAAAGAAAATAAAGCAGATATATTACATACATGTACCAAAAAATTTGAATAAGAACAATAATATATCATCTGACAAGAATTTTGATATTAGCCGGTATTCACGAAATAGTGCAAATGATCCGGCAGAAGCATAAATGAGAAGATTTGCTATGAAAAACAACAAAAAAATACATAAAGACCCAACAAGCGAGCGACTGTATTTTCTTGTTGTTTATACATAGCAAATCTACTTCTTTCCCACTCTCCATTCTGATAGATCAGTTGAACTACTTGCTGAATACTGCTATTATTTTGCCCAACGCTGTACCCGAACCAGGTTACAACTCATGGGCGAGTTAAGTGCAATTAGCATTTAAATTTAATTGCAGCATAGAACCGGTTTAAGCATGCCAATTAGTAATTTGCTGCCTCAGGTAGCTTAAAATTGGTAGCATCATAAAATGGCGTACGTTTAATAAAGACCACGGCATGCAATTGACGTAACTGTGGCGTTGTTAAAACGTAGTAAAATTAAACTACGTTCCTTTAGTTTTCCGCCTGAAGCAGTTGCGTCCTAATTTGGCTGTTTGGTCTTACTACGTCATAAACAACTATATTTGGCAAACGAAATTCTAACACACATGCTCGAAATTTCTAATGAACTGTTGATATTTTTTTGGTTTAGGGAGGGAGGAGGGGGTGGCTAATTTTGAGTGCTACATATTTATTTCCACTGCTGCTAACTGCGCCCACTTCAAAATGACGCCACTGTACTTGGCAGCTCTGGCTTGCCAAATTTCAGTGAATCTCATTACGTTTATTGACATGTGTACGTCGTATTTCGTGATATTTACGTGACGACGTGACATGTGACATATTTTCTAAAGCAAATTTACATTCACTTTGAGAAATTAAATTTATTTAAAACTTAATGAAGTTGTTAGTAGTTTTTGATTCTATACATTTTCGAATGCAGATAGAAGCAGCAGAGTTTAGTTGGCTCTTTCCCACATAAAATCACATTTAAGAGATTTTATGCAAAATATGCTCCATTGCCTTTTATTTAAATTTCTCTTTAGAATTAAGCAATGCTAAAAATTACTAGATTAGATATTAGATAACTAACATTGTTCGGCCTAAACCATTATGCAAATTTTTTATTTTTTTACATGAGAAAATTAATTTCAACATCGGCCGAAGTATTTGTACATATATATAGTATATATAGGTAGTCGTCAGAGAAATATATGGAACGATATTTGAATGACAAGCAACTGTCGAAAACATGAAATTAGTATCAAGAAACTGCTTATTGCAAGGTAATAGAACCAGGGTTTGAAAATGCTTCAATATTTTCATTTCATTTGCTTCGACTATGCTGTTGCTGCGAACAGTTACAGCAGCAAAGCAGAAGCAAAAGCAATCAAACAAAAATCTGAAGCTATGCTGCCGCTGTGCTGTGACGATGTGCGCAGCTGGAAGCAAAGCCGACAGCAATTGCAAATAAACCGACGATATGCTGCCGCTGTGCTGTGACGATGTGCGCAGCTGAAGCAAAGCCGAAAGCAACTAAACTGACGATATGCTGCCGCTGTGCTGTGACGATGTGCGCAGCTGAAGCAAAGCCGACAGCAATAGCGAAAAAACCGAAGATATGCTGTCGTTTTGCTGTGAAAGCCGACAGCAAAAGCAAAAATGTAATTTTCGGCCGTTGCTTTGCCGTTGCCGCCGCCTTCCCACACTCTTTTTTGTTGTCAAAATATTCCCATATGGGTACAGTGTTTTTACGCGGAGTCATTGTCAAAAAAGCAAAAAAACCCGATCGCGGTTAAATACATTTACATACTGATCTACAGAATTTTCTTACAGCCTACATATATGAGCAGCAACAGCAATATGCAGACTGTTTTTTGCTGTCGCTGCTGCTGCGACTGTCATTTTGCGCAGCCGAAGCACATAGCACATGGAATCGACCAAAAATGAAATGCTTTGCTGTAACTGTGCTTTGAAAAATTACACAGCCACAGCATCAGCAAAGCAAATGGAAAAATGAATTGCTTTCGTGCTGTGGCAGCACAGCAAACGGAAAAATGAATTGCTTTCGTGCTGTGGCAGCAAAGCGAACAGAAAAATGAATTGCTGTCGTGCTATTGCTTTGCTCTCGAAATTATCGCAGCAAAGCAAAGCAAACAGCATATTTTTAGTGCTGTTGCTATTATGCTGGCAGTTTTTCAAACCCTGAATAGAACCACCAGAAACTGTTTACTTTATAAAAATTTAAATACGAAACTTTTGAATATTGAATAACAGACAAGAAAATTTTCCCAAAATATATTCTAACATTTTCAGAAAGGAATAAAAGTTCTAAAAATCGATCTAAATATTTCTGTAAAATTTTTCAGAAACCAGCAACTGTTTAATTACGAAACTTTAGAATATTGAATAACAGACAAGAAAATTTTATCAAAATATATTCAAGCATTTTCAAGAAGGAATAAAAGTTCTAAAAATCGATCTAAACATTTCTCTAACGTTTTTCAAGCACTTTATACTAACTGTCTTTATAGTGAATATGGCATACGCACAAAAACATATCATACAAATACACATAAAAATGCAGATACAAATGCATATCATTAAACAGTGCTTCCTTATGGTTGCAATAAAGTCAGCTTGACCCAAGTCACCAGCTGCGGCTAATTGCCAACATGCTTTACCTTGCGCAGCAGCTGAGCATATAAAAGAGTAGCCTTTTAAGCTGCCTTGTGATGAATTCACAAATGACTCACAAGCATTTTAATGAAAATCACAAGGCTATAAAAGCATGAACGTCACTAACTACACAAACGATGCCGACAAAGGTTAAGGCAGTCATCTCAGACTAAACTGCCCTAGGAAAGGTCAATCGAGATGACACTCAAGAAAAAAGAGACCACATTTTATCAGGCGCAAAATCGTGTCCACAGCATGCCACCTCAATTCAGGCACTAACTAGAAAATAAATACTAATTGCCTTACAGACAAGCAACGCTTTGAGGTGGTCGTCTTTGATGAGAAAAAAGGAAATTCTAATTTTTATGTAGACAAATTTTTCGAAAGGAAACAACTCAAAGAAGTCATAAAAGTGATAAGCGTCTGGAATAGTGCCGCCAGTGAATCTTTACATGCCACTCATGGTCAGCGGCCAATGTCACATGACTCACACTTTGTGATATGCCAACTGCATGACAGTCTGTCTGTCTGTCTGACTGCGTGTAACGTGTGCGACAAATTTTGTTGCCTAGTGCAGAGATAACATATTTTACTACCAGCTTCCAGTTTAAATGGCAAGACCGCCGCCACTCACTTCAGTTTTTTTTCAATTTAGATATGAGCAAATTTTGAGAAAACTCTAAAAATTATCATAAAATAGTCGTTGTGACTGATTGTAAGCCGCCAGCCAGACAGCCAGACAACTGAGCGTGTTGCCTGTCATTGACGCCTAATTTGTTCGTCATTTCGTCATTGGTGCATCGCTTGCGTCAACATGTTTGACGTTTCCGGGCATTTGAAGTGCTTCTACACTTTCTTTCTAACTGCCTTTCTTTTGTATTTGAAATTACTCTATTATCTGGAATATTTGAACAGTTGCATAGTTCCAGCGGAAGTGCGTAGATAAGGCGCCATATTTGTTCGAAGTAAATCTCTGATTAGTAGAGTGTACCGCCCTCGCCATAAGAAGTAGTGGAAGGACAGCAGCATTGGTGTAGAAATCGACAACAAAGTCAACTGCAGGCTATATAAATACATATGTATGGACATACTCGTATCGGTGTAGTAAAACGAGCTCCATTATTTTTGCAATACCACTTGACAATTTCCATAAATCTTACGTGAATTGTTTTGATTTCAGATCAGAAAGTATGAATAAATTGTTAGTAGTTGCTTAAAGTAAGGGCCAATTGAATTGCAGTTTTTGCTTTTAGATTTTGCGTAAGACTCAAATAATTGGGAAAAAAATTACATAAAATGGCAAAAAACTACTCAAAAACCACAAAAAGTTCTCGAAAACCAAAAAATGTACAAACAAATATTTGAAGAAAACAAAACTGTAAGACGAACGCCTATTCTAGATCACTGGGAAACCTTTTCACAGCACCAGCGAAAGAGATTCAATTGCTATTGAAGTGCTAGTCCAGCAAGGAGCAATGCAGAATAATTGTATAAGTTTTTGTAGAGCTTCTTCACTGTCACAATAAAGAACAAATTCTGCAAAAGTATCCGTAGAATTTACTACTCAGACAGCTTGTGAAGTAGTGAACTACTGAACTGAAGTGAACTTGTTCGCTCTTCACTTTAAAATTAAACGAACTATTTTACGAACATAGATTTTACTACTCACACAGCTTTTGAGGTATTGAACTAAAGTGAACTAGTTCACTTCAAACTTGAAAAATAAAAGAAAATTTTTAAAAATTCAGTAGAATTTACTAGAAATTTAGCTTGTGAAGTTGTGACCTACTGAACTAATTCTCGTTACACTTTTAAATTAAATGAAAAATGCTGTGCAATTTTGTTCTGATCGAATTCAGTAGAATTTACTAGAAATTTAGCTTGTGAACTTGTGAACTACTGAACTAATTCTCTCTACACTTTTAAATTAAATGAAAAATTCTGTGCAATTTTCTTCCGATCGAATGACTTCTCGGAGATGTTGATGCTTGAAAATCCATCATAGAAAGAACAATTTTTGCCGTAAGTGGATTAAGGAACGTTCTCTAGTTTTACTCACATTTGTTATGAAAGCGTCACACTGTGCCACGATAACAGAAATAGGTATGATATGATATCATATTATCCAAAGCGCATAATCGTGAGCATTATTCTAACAATTTACAATATTATCAGTAATTTATGTCTTTTTAATTGCACCTTCCATTTTATTGTATTCTAATTAACGTATAATTTTACGTGCAATTACAAAATTTATTACTGACGGATTTGCATATGCAGTGAATTTTATACAATAAATGCAAATAGCTGATCATGATTTGACTATATATATGCACAACTATATAGTTTTATTGCGGTAGCACAGCAGGTAGCTACTTCGAACCTTAATAATCGACCCTTACAAGACACTTACAATTGTTTTTCTCATTCGCCTCATTATAAATTCATTTAGCAGATAGCAATAATTATTTCCGCTCTGCTTGCAAACAAGATTTATTTAAAGCAATTTACAACTTCGTGACAGTAATTACTTTCTTATTTCGGAAAACAAGCGTAATGGAAAAATTAGAAAACGCTTAGGCATTAGTATTCTACTTATTGTTTTATTCTAATAGATGCATATGAATTGATTCGAATTGTTGTGAAATTAGTTGACTATTGCGATTTAATTTAAATTGTTTCGGTTTGTTATATAGTTTTGTACAATTTACTGAAATACATCCAATTCTGTTTTTACACGATCTTTTCTTACACGGTTTTGATTTAACACGGTCTAGAAAAAAATTGATTCCATTTTTACACGATTTCATTCGATTTAGCACGATCAAATAAAGCTTTTGATTGAAATTTTAAAGAAAAATATTTTTACTAACCGTACTTTTTATAGGGTTGAAGGATATGGAACTAATTTCCTTATTTTCTATGTACATATGTACTTCACGTCTTTCTTTCCACGGTTTTGTCTGGAACGTATCTTCCGTGTAAAAACCGAATGCTTTTTGTATTCAGTGTCCCTGATGATTACCTCCTAAGGATGTCGAAATATTGAACCAAAATCTAAATAATTCTAAACCGAAAACAGTTCTTAATTATTACGAGACTTTGAGCTTGAATAAGCAACACCTATAAATTTAAACGGATTTTTAAAAAGTGCAGAAAGTTTTCACAAGCAAAGATTCATGCTTTTGCTTTAAATTCAAATACTTGCTTGCAAGAAGAATTTTTTATGACGAGGATATTTAACGAAATTTCAAGGTACTTCGAATAATTATGCAGGACCAACTTCTTTAAATTTTAAGTATTCCTGCCGAACTTATTCACCTACACACTCAAGTGTGTGTGTGTACATTGACAGTTCTTCGACAGCACGTGTCCTTAAGACAAATATGCGTGATATTTTTATTGCAGCTCGCTGAAATTTCTTGTGAAATCTGCAAAATCTTCAAGCACCTTTTTCCACGCTCACAGCGAGATGTCATTAAAATATAATGATTATGAGACGTAAAATAATATTAGTGAAAGCGTACAGAACTAACGTAGTTTACACGAAATACATAACACCGTGACGGTCTTAAAATTAGGAAAAAATATTTTCAGAAATGCGTCGATATTTTCTTGTGAAAATGTTAATGATTATTGATTAGAAGGCTATTCGCACTCTGCTTAAAAAAAACCATTCATTTTCAATGAAGAACTTTCATAGGAAGAACCTTTATGATTTCAGAATAGAAAGAAATGTTTGTTTATTCCTCAAAATGTTGGGCATTCTTTAGTAAGTGTTTGAAACAATTTTAGATTTTAGAATTATTTGGAGAACTAATGTGGGTTCCAAATAGAAAGAAGACTAAATGAATATAATAAATTCTAACCAAAATTTTTTTTAACATATTTGGGATTATTTTGAGAGCCTTTATGGTTTCGGATAATAAAGAAGGGAAATTTTATCTTAACAAAATTTGGTCAGAATTGAAAACTGAAGATATGGATTTATGATTTAATTTTGAGTTGAATAACTTTAAACCTATAAAATTCTTTGGTCGGCTTTTTAATGTGCCCCCAAGTAGTTTAATTTGAAAAAATGTGCAAACCTTCTGGGACCATTTTGATACCAATAGAAGTTCGTTTTAGGGGCAAGGAAATATTGGAAAAAATCTTTTTTTTTTTCCTATTATAATAAGAAGCTATACTTTATCTACTTTGTACTATAGCATCGATAACTCCTTATGGAATCTTGCTAACATATGTATTTCCATAAAATTTATATCTAGCTTATACCTGCTTATAAGCATATTCTGCAGCTGCCTTTTTTAATGTGATATAACCAAAAAACAAAGGAAAACATAAAATTATGTTTGCCATTCGCTAGAAAAATGTGATGCTGTCATAAAAATATTTTTAATGATGGTAAAGCGTGCTTATTCTGCTTTTGTTGTTGTTCTTTATGTGCGCAATGCAATGCCAGGACCTGCGTGCGAGCTGGAAATAAATTTTATGCTACTCGCAGGAGCTGCGCAGCCACTGATGAAAATATATGTTGACGCGTGAGCATGTGCCTGTCAGTGCCGACAAGCAGAGTTTTTTTTCGAATGTCGACGCAATGAATTTAAGACATTTCGCAGAATTAATGTCAGCAGCATTTTATGGGCATTTTTGTACAACGAAATTTTATGAATTGATCTAGCAGGACATTAAGTAAATATTTGTCCGGATTTAAAAAGAGCTGAAATTGCATTTGTGATGCAGCACAATGCAGCTACAGGAAGTCGAGTTGCTTGTGACTACCAGAAAAATGTGCACATTTTCAGTAAAAAAAGAGTACAGAAAAGTTGAGAAAATTGCATCCAAAAGATATGTCATATAATGAGCCTATGAAGTGACCTTCACTTCGTCTGACACCTTCGCCTCACTCAATTGAGTAAGCATTATGGCAGGAAGCAATACAATTTCTTGGAATCATTTTTCCACAAATCGGCACCCTACAATGTGCACAGCATGTGTGTAGCTGCTCGAAGATCTTCAGTTTGTTGCACAGTGTGCAAAAATCATCTCTGGGAAGAACCTTAGGCAATGCTCATAATCCCTGAAATGATTGCTCATTTCTCTGAGCAATTCCTGCTGCTCCTTTGTCATAGCTGAAAGGTAGAGAGACATGACTGACAAACATATCTTGGCATTTTTGGCACTGCCTGCGTGCGCATGTCAAATTGATTTGTTATGCCGAATAATGAAGCAATCAGTCGCACTCAGCTGCCCACTGCGCATGCCGAGGATCTTTTGTGTGCTCCAGGTAGCTGTGTCTTGCTGGAATCCATGCTTTATTTTGTGCAGATTTTTCGGTCATCATTGTTTGGAATACTCCCACAAAGCGTACTCTAAAAGCAGCATTAAAGGTATGCGTGAGCTTCATTATGGTTGCTCAATGGTTTCTAGGAATTGTCCTCTTCGAGCATAACAATTAATAATGATTTTAGTAAATTTTGAAAATTGACTGAAATTTTTTGAAAATTGTATCGATAGTTTTGGATAGAGAAGAGAATCTTCGAGAGCTAGAGCAGTCAAGGTTTCTATCAATGAGTATCTTCACTGTTTAGACTCTAAACTTTAGAGAGATCAAACTGAATCACATTTAGTTTGTATATCCTTGAGCTAATGGAACTTTAAGCTAGGTAGCTAACATTAAACATTAAAATAAGTATATATCTCCTAAATAGAAAGAAATGCTCAAGATTTAAAGCAGTTTGTCCTGCATAATAATTCTAATTACCTTGAAATGTTGTTCTTCTCGAAAGCACTGATCAGAGTCTGCTCTCTCTCTCTGCCTATCCGATTTATTTTGATAATTCAGTTGTTGACTAAGACCAAAACCATCCATAGTCAGATAAGTTTCGGATTTGTATATAGGTTAGGTTAGGTAATGCGGGCTGCCTAAAAGGACACGATTTGTATGTAAATTGTTTTATAAAATGACAAAATGATTTTCATAGATTAACTTTAAAATAATAATGAAACTGGTAGACCTTTTTTCAGAAGGTTCAAAGCAACTTTCAAGTAAATAAAAAAATCGATTTTCGAATAATTCTACAAAGTTGTTACTGTTTCTATAGATTTGACTATTCAAAAGTAGTGTCTAAATTTTTAATATAAGTTTCTAATATGAATTTTCATTTGAAACTTTTATCTAAGCTGATTAGTGACTGTTCAATTCTTTAACTAGTTGCTTCATAGCAAACCAAATCAAAGTGAACCACCTTCATGCTCGCCATACTTCCACTCAAACTCTGACCCTAAAAAATCTAAATTTTTATGAAAATGCTTCAAAATGTCCGTTTCCGTTCTTACTTACCTACAAAAAGTGCAGCATTTAGCAATTTCCGCTTGTCATCGTGCGCACTTAGCCATCAACGCCCCAGCAATTACCATGCCGAAGCAGCCATAAATCATGTCATCGTTAAAGTGTTTCCATGTACTGGCGCACATTATACAGCTTGTTGTTGTTTCTTTATACCTTAAGGACATATTTTCTATGCGCTTCGGTTTTTTTCAGCCATGGCAAAATGTTTCGATTTGTGTTTATCATCAAACTGAAATTGGTCTCTGGTCTATGACATGTGTATTTTCTATGCCATTTTTAATGGCAGTCTGTCCATTTGCTTGGCTTGAAGCATTTCTCATGCCTTTCATAGCATTTAGGAGCATTGCACATTATCATGAAATTTCGGCTGAACACTCCCACATTAATTGCAAAATCATGTCATCATTTTCAGCAATGTTTCCTTATTTCTGAATTTCATACCAACATTTTGAAATATTTTAATTGCTGCTTACAGCTATGCTATCAAACTATAGTTGCTGTCTTATTTAAAAGGTTGTATCACTGTTTATTATTATATTCATCAAGAATCTAAAACAGAGTCCTGCAACCTTCTGATAAATATCCAAATTTTTCACTTTCTCTCGGAATGTTCTCTCTCACCTTAACAGTTAAATCTCTTCTTTGAAAACTCTAACCCACATTTCTTCCTCTTTTTCTTCTCTTCTTTTGCTCCTCTTCCAGCTTCTCGAATACGCTCTCAAAGCACTGACATAATTTAAGAAATATTAAGCTGAAGTCCTAGTCCTGCAGTATATCTCTTTCCGATGTAGCTTAGATGGAAAAATTGCCTAAATATTTTTGTGTCTCTTTCCCTCTACTGGGAAACAAAATCAATTTCATCGCTATCAGAAATTCATGTCTGGGAAATTTGGCTTTCTTCTGCGGGATTATATATTGAAATCAAATTGTGCTATGCATATTTGTGTACATCATATTTATCTCCCAAATTTGTCACTTATTTGCTCAGCATCCTGTCCACGACTGTGCCACTCTGGCATCATATAGTGTGCCTCCTAAGTGGTTTCAGCGGATTTATCTCGAACCGTTGTTGTTTTTTGAGGATTCTTAAAAAATAACAACTCTACTGAGAGCACTTAAGCAGATCCTTAAATACAAAAGCATATTTCATAAAGCAAGATATACATAGATATACGAGAATATCTATGCCTAGATCAACATCCCTTCAATATCCCACCTAACAATATGCTGAGCACTCCACATTTATGATTTCTAAAAGTGTTTTCTTAGTTAGTTTTATCAGTGCCCATTGCCAATTATAAGAATTTGAAATTTAACTCAAACTACGCTTTATG
Source organism: Neria commutata (assembly GCA_963457695.1). Classification (NCBI taxonomy): domain Eukaryota; kingdom Metazoa; phylum Arthropoda; class Insecta; order Diptera; family Micropezidae; genus Neria; species Neria commutata. The sequence goes on from OY735248.1 coordinate 37,112,788, forward strand.
TGGAAAAAGTCAGAAGAGTGTCTAAGTATGACTCTGAAGGGAATCCTAATTTGTAATAATTTGACAACCATTCTCAAAAAGGAAAACGAATTTGTTCAAACATCTGCATGAAATTTTCATAAGCGTATAGATTTTAAAATATAAATCATAAGCAATTCTGGCAGAATTGAAAATGTTTGCTGGGCAATGCATGTTTTTCATTTATTGTTCTTTTCATGGGTTCATCATAAGCGTATTTTTTCTTGTGGCCTCATACAAATTTTACCAAAAATTTCAAACAAATTGCTCGGATTTCACTTTTTCTGCTCGGCAGCGTATTGAAAAAATGAGTCTCCAAAGTGTGTATAAAAAGTGAGTGTGTGTGTGTATGGCACAGATATCGAATTTGTTGCAGTGCAAGGAAACAGGATCAGACTGGGTTTACATGCACCGAAGAGCAGTTTAAGTGCATTTCTTGTCGAATTGCTTCTCAGGAATTAAACTGTTGTCTTTTGATGTTTATGTAAAAATTTGTGTGAAATTCGGTAGTAAATACTTGAGATACAGCTGTAAGTTCTTTGTGCTGTTAAGATAATTTGCATCTTTTTTACAAAAAAAAGGAAAGTTAATAAGATTAATGGCAATGCCTAAGTGTTTTTGATACAAACCTCTTGACCGAAGTAATAGCAAATTGGAAATTTGTAACAAATGAAATATTTTTTAAAATTTTTCTAATTTGAAGATAATTTTATAACAGAATTATCATTGATTAGAAAAATGTTTGAAATTATAAATCTTGGAGATGATTGCAGAGACCAGAATAGTCTCACAAAGGCAATCACCAACACCTTCGAGGATTTGCTCGCTATATTCTCACTAAAAGCATTATTGTTGTTGTTTTGTCTTTAAAACTAGAGACTTGCCTAGTAAAAGCAGTTTTTTTTGTAGTCAGCTGATTGAGTTGAAGGATACGCTGATACGAATTCGTTTAATTCGTTCTATATTTTATTGGTTTTATGACTCTCATTTGTCTAAATATACATTTAAAGGAATACAATTTGATAGCATGACAGACAAAGTGGCTGCTTACAAACGTCGACAAAAGAAAATCCTTCTTAATTGGGTCCCTTTACCATAAGGACAGCAGACTTGGCGTTCTAAACGTCGCACCTCCTGTATTAAACACTTGAATGTGATGGTTCTGTTTGACGACAATATCTCTGAGGAGTATGTAGAACCAGGATTCCGCTATTCACTTTCGATACTAGTGTCGCACCTTCTCCAGCTCACGATTACAGCTGCTGGAGTCAGACGTGTTAAGAACAGACTTACTATGTTCCTTTTTATAAGCTTTATATTAACTTCACTTCAGGTATGTAGTGGAATCTAGTAATCAATTTTTCACCCACTTCCCGACTACTTACAGATCTGAAACTTTGCATACATGCGTAAACACGATGACAATACATGAATCAATCATAAAAATATAAAAAATTTTACTTTAAACAAAGTTATTAGTGAAACTGCAATAGCCAATCAGAGCACAGATAGAAGAAGAAGCACGTAGGGACAGACGTAGTTGTTTGGTTGATGGTGGTTTGTATTTCTCGTTTGCTTTATACAGTTCTGTAGTCAGTCTTCATTTACTTTCATTGCAGATGGTGGTTTGTAATTCTCGTTTGCTTTATAGTTGGACGGTGATTACACCCTACTTTGTTGTGTTCAAGTTAAGACTATACTTCACAGGATAATTTCTGTAGTCAGTCTTCATTTACTTTCATTGCAAAATGAAGTATTTCTGCACCCGCGATGAGGAGGTATATTGTTTTACTTATAGCATTGCTTTACAAGAACATTGCTCTTCAACAAAGGCATTCATATTAATCAAACAGTAAAATATGTACTGACAAAATTTTAGAAATAGTCAAAAATAAACAAGTACATATGTTTGCAAAGGGAGAATTGACACATATGTATATTGTGTATGCAAATACACATGCATATATAATAGAATTTCGTTTTTATCAACTCCAGATTTGTGTATAACTTTAGAACTACACATCACACATCAATGAAAGTCGGTAGGAACTTACTACATATCCATATCCTTCTACTGAGAAAATAAGGCGGACACTGGATAAGGGGGCGTGGCACCGCCCATACAAACAAAATTTTTGATCTCGATTAGCTTTGGAACTAAAGGTCCTGCAGCATTGAAATTTCGTATGCAGTCGCCTCTTGGATGTGTCGTCCCACTGGTAAAATTGTATGGGCGTAGGATAAGGGGCGTGGCACTTTTTTTATCAACTTCAGATTTGTATATAACTTTAGAACTACACACCACACGTCAATGAAAAACGATAGGAACTTACTCGCCGCGCCTTGCAAGCAAAACAACAACAACTCATCGCGCCACAAATATGCCACAAATATTAGGGTCGATCACAGCCGTATTATTTGTTAAATTGAGGATATGACATATAACGATAGGAAACACTGTGAATACCCTAAATATTATGTACTGCTCTGCAAGTTTTAAATTCTTTTTGCGAAAAATTTCAGAGCTCTAAAATTTAATTTATGGGAGACTAAACAGTAGAAAATAATATTATATAAAAAAAAACTTTTTAAAAATAAGCTTTAATGTACTCAAAACTAGAAAATAAATTGTTTCGAAGTCACCTGTATCTTACTATCAATAAAAGCTTGTGCGCTCAATATCCATATTCAAAATATCTTTCATTACTAGAATCTATTTGAAAAAAATAATTTAAATAGAATATTGTGGTAACTGGTTGACAAATATTGAACACATGAACGCCCCAAGCTTTTATGGATAGTGAGATACTGGTGACTTCGAAACAATTTATTTTCTACTTTTGAGTACATTAAAGCTTATTTTTAAAAAGTTTTTTTTTATATAATATTATTATAAGCTTTATATTAGGTTCACATCCGGTATGTATGTAGTGGAATCTAGTAATCAATTTTTCACCCACTTCCCGACTACTTAGAGATCTGAAACTTTGCATACATGCGTAACCACCATGACAATGCATGAATCAATAAATTTTATGGGCGTAGGATAAGGGGCGTGGCACTTTTTTATCAACTCTAGATTTGTGTATAATTTTAGAACTACACATCACACATCAATGAAACTCTGTAGGAACTTACTACATATCCATATCCTTCTACTGAGAAAATAAGACGGGCACTGGATAAGGGGCGTGGCACCCCCCATACAAACAAAATTTTTGATCTCGATTAGCTTTGGAACTAAAGGTCGTGTAGCATTGAAATTTCGTATGCAGTCGCCTTTTGGATGTGTCGTCCCACTGGTAAAATTTTATGGGCGTAGGATAAGGGACTTGACACATTTTTATCAATTCTAGATTTGTGTATAATTTTAGAACTACACATCACACATCAATGAAACTCGGTAGGAACTTACTACATATCCATATCCTTCTACTGAGAAAATAAGACGGGCACTGGATAAGGGGGCGTGGCACCCCCCATACAAACAAAATTTTTGATCTCGATTAGCTTTGGAACTAAAGGTCGTGCAGCATTGAAATTTCGTATGCAGTCGCCTCTTGGATGTTTCGTCCCACTGGTAAAATTTTACGGGCGTAGGATAAGGGGCTTGGCACTTTTTTATCAACTCCAGATTTGTGTATAACTTTAGAACTACACATCATACATCAATGAAACTCGGTAGGAACTTACTACACATCCATATCCATCTACTGGGAAAATAAGACGGGCGGTGGACAAGTGGGCGTGGCACCGCCCATACAAACAAAATCGTTTATATAGAACAAGTGGGGCCACCTGTCGTGTGTGCCTGTATACACGACAGCTAGTAAAACAATTGGCAACAATAAAAGGCAAAGCAAAGTAAAAAATAAAAAAATAAAAAAAAAGTTGAATCCTGTGGGATTGGAACCCATGACCTGCCGAGTGCAAGCGCGCGGCTCTACCCACTGGGCTACATAGGGCACTGATTGCGTTCGTCTAAAGTGGTAGAAGAAAGAAAGTGGACAGGTTTCAGGCTGCGGACACTTTTTAGTCACTCTGCCACCAGTCGTCGACTAGCTCTCGTACAGTTCGCACGTATAGTGTCTCGACCGTGATTTCTATAGTACTCTCTTTGTAATTGTGCTTTTTTCTTTTCTTTATCACTGACATTCTTTAAGAAATTTTTTTTTCCTAGCGCGCAAGTGTAGTGATAGTGAGATATGGCCCCGGGGCCACCAAATCTGGGGAATAATAGGTTCGCCCTACTTGCCCCAATACCCGAAAAAAAGAGAAAAAAAGTCGCTAATAGAACTGAGGAATTCTTTCCCAGTCTTCCATCTATAGCCCAAGAAAATCCAAAATTTATAGTTATATCCACCACGGATGAAAACAAGCCATTAAGCAAGTACTCCTGCTTCGCGGTACATAAAGCTTTAAACGGCATTAGCTCTGAAATAAAATCCATAACCGAAACTCGTGATGGCAATTTACTGCTCTTAGTTTCCAACAAGCGTGTCGCTGAAAGGTTTTTAGCAGCAAGTTGGCTCCCTGGCATCTGTCAAATTAAATGTAAATACCAAGACAACCTTAATTTCACAAAGGGAACAATTTACGCCCCCTGCTTAAATGAGCTTCCTGAGCAAGAAATAATTGAAAATATGAAAGACCAAGGTATTGTAGAAGTGTATAAATTTACAAAACTTATCGATGGTAAGCCGAAACCGACCGGAGTAATGCTTCTAACTTTTGACAAGTATCATCTCCCAGAAAAAGTAGAAGTTTCTTGGCGCTCAGCCCATGTGAGACCTTACTTCCCGAATCCAATGAGATGTAAAACATGTCAGAAACTAGGGCACACAGCTAAACGTTGCAATAATGCACCGGCGTGCTTCAACTGCACCCTACCCCCTCACTCTCCAGAAAACTGTACACGCACTCTCTGCGCCAATTGCTCTGGTGCTCACCCTTCATCTTCGAGAGATTGCCCCAAATACTTGCAATCCAAAAGTATTCTAAAAACAAGTAAGGAAGTATCAGTCGGGTTTCACCGACAGAGTAATACCCTACACCATGTTCCCAAGTAGGGTGATAATTCACTGAAATTGTGGGTGCATTTGATTTACAACCCACATAGTGGGCGGACCACGCCCATTTTTGGCAGACTACAAGATATACCTAATAGGACTATACATGCCAAATATTGATGCTCTGGCAGGTGTACAACAAATGTTATCGGTATATTTATTTTACTGCCCCCATGGTGGGCGGACCATGCCCATTTTTGGAGAATTAAAAGATATTCCTACCAGGAACGAAGTAACCAAATCTACACGCTCTGGTGTATATATTATGGAAGTTAAGAGGGTTTTTCGTTTATCGCCTATATAGTGGGCGCACCACGCCCATTTTCTTCTATGGCATCTAAGACCTATATATCAACTTGGGAACCGAATTTCATTCATTTATATTCGTAACTAGTCAATTGGGAGCCATTTTACCGGAAAAAGTTTGCCGCCTATATAGTGGGCGGACCACGCCCATTTTTTCGTATGACATAGATAACCGCCCCCTTAACTTGAATACCAAGTATTATTGTTTTCAATGATTAATTAGACAAATTACAGTAATTTGATCGCAAAAAACCCGAGGTAGAGGGACTTATAGGTCCATTGGGGGCGTATCCTTCGACCGATTTGAATAATTTTAACACTTTACCTAACCCAAGGTTCACTGTGACTGTGTACCAAATTTGGTCCAAATCGGACAACTCCTTCTTTCTTTTTTTTGCGTACACGCAGACAGACAGACAGACGGACGGACAGACGGACAGACGGACAGACGGACAACCGGAAATGAAAAGAGAAAGTGTTTCTGATCATTTCTATATACTTATGTCTATACCTAGGAAGGCTCCTTTAATGCGTTACAATTTTGGCACAAAGTTATTATACCCTATTACCATAGGTGTAGGGTATAAAAACCCGAGATAGAGGGACTTATAGGTCCATTGGGGGCGTATCCTTCGACCGATTTGAATAATTTTAACACTTTACCTAACCCGAGGTTCACTGTGACTGTGTACCAAATTTGGTCCAAATCGGAGAACTCCTTCTTTCTTTTTTTTGCGTACACGCAGACAGACAGACAGACGGACAGACGGACAACCGGAAATGAAAAGAGAAAGTGTTTCTGATCATTTCTATATACTTATGTCTATACCTAGGAAGGCTCCTTTAATGCGTTACAATTTTGGCACAAAGTTATTATACCCTATTACCATAGGTGTAGGGTATAAAAAACAAAGTGCGTATATTGAAATTGCTGAAAAATTAAATTCAAGTGAAGAAGAAATCAAAACGAAAATTCATAATTTGCGCACCCAGTATATGCAAGAGCTCCGCCGAGTAAAACAAAAAACAAGTAAGGAAGCAATCAGTCGGGTTTCACCGACAGAGTAATACCCTACACCATGTTCCCAAGTGGGGTGATAATTCACTGAAATTGTGGGCGTATTTGATTTACAACCTACATAGTGGGCGGACCACGCCCATTTTTGGCTGACTACAAGATATACCTAATAGGACTATACATGCCAAATATTGATGCTCTGACAGGTGTACACCAGATGTTATCGGCATATTTATTTTACTGCCCCCATGGTGGGCGGACCACGCCCATTTCTGGAGAATTAAAAGATATTCCTATCAGGAACGAAGTAACCAAATCTGGACTCTCTGGTGTATATATTATGGAAGTTAAGAGGATTTTTTGTTTATCGCCTATATAGTGGGCGGACCACGCCCATTTTCTTGTATGGCATCTAAGACCTATATATCAACTTGGAAACCGAATTTCATTCATTTATATTCGTAACTAGTCAATTGGGAGCCATTTTACCGAAAAAATTTTTCCGGCTATATAGTGGGCGGACCACGCCCATTTTTTCCTGAGATATAGAAGACATACCTCTTAACTTGAATACCAAGTATTATTCTTTTCCATGAGTAATTACACAAATTATAGCCATTTTACCGAAAAAAATCCGAGGTAGTGGGACTTAAAGACCCGTTGTGGGCGTGTCCTTCGGGTAATTTGAATAATTTTAACACTTTACCTAACCCGAGGTTCACTGTAACTGTGTACCAAATTTGGTCCAAATCGGACAACTCCTTCTTTCTTTTTTTTGCATACACGCAGACGGACAGACGGACAGACGGACAGACGGACAGACGGACAACCGGAAATGAAAAGAGAAAGTGTTTCTGATCATTTCTATATACTTATGTCTATACCTAGGAAGGCTCCTTTAATGCGTTACAATTTTGGCACAAAGTTATTATACCCTATTACCATAGGTGTAGGGTATAATAAAAGTACAAAACAAATGCACAATGCGCGAAGCCCTGAAGCTTTACAAAGCTCAATTTCCCCCCCAAGTCGACGACTCATTCGCATCAGTTGCCAAAATGCCCCTGATCTCTGAAAAACCAACGACAAAACCAGTTTCTCTCCCAATAAATACCAACATCTCGGCTAACGCCATAATTTCAAAAAACTCTAAAATTTCTCCCAACGCAAACGAAAAAAACACAATAAAAACCCCCAACAACACAAACACTAATCTTTCAATAAAAAATACGAATAAAGAAGAAAACGAAATGCAAATAGAACCAATTTATCAAAACCCCCCTCTCACCATTGAATCACCCTCCCCGCAGCTCTCAGTATGCACAAATAATGACATTTACTCAAACCCAAAAATTGATAACAACATCTCACCAAAAACAACAACCAATTCCACGCAAAACAAAGATAATGATTTTCTTCCCACAGACGATGAATTCTAATGTTCAAAATCTTGCAATGGAATATAAAAGGACTTGGTAACAACTACCCAGAACTTGAAATTCTCATAAAAGAACATTCACCAAAATTTATTTCACTACAAGAAACGCATTTACCAGCGAACCACACTCACTCAGTTCCAAATCAATATTTAGCCCATTTCTACAATACCACATAATATAACAAAATAAAATTATATAAAAAAAAACTTTTTAAAAATAAGCTTTAATGTACTAAAAAGTAGAAAATAAGTTGTTTCCAAGTCACCTGTATCTTACTATCCCTAAAAGCTTGGGGCGCTCATGTGTTCAATATTTGTCAAACAGTTACCACAATATTTTATTTAAATAATTTTTTGCAAATAGATTCTAGTAATGAAAGATATTTTGAATATGGATATTGAGCGCACAAGCTTTTATTAATAGTAAGATACAGGTGACTTGGAAACAACTTATTTTCTACTTTTTAGTACATTAAAGCTTATTTTTAAAAAGTTTTTTTTTATATAATTTTATTTTCTACTTTTTAGTCTTCCATAAATTCAATTTTAGAGCTCTGAAATTTTTCGCAAAAAGAATTTTAAACTTGCAGAGCAGTACACAATATTTAGGGTATTCACAGTGTTTCCTATCGTCATATGTCATATCCTCAATTTAACAAATAATACGTGGCATATTTGTGACGCGGTGAGTTGTTGCTATTTTGCCAGCAGGGCGCGGCAAGTAAGTTCCTATCGTTTTTCATTCATGTGTGGTGTACCTATATTTATAAACTGAAGCTCAAGTGTGTAGTTGCTTGAAAAGTGCCACGCCCCTTGTCCTACGCCCATAAAATTTTACCAGTGGGACGACACATCCAAGAGGCGACTGCATACGAAATTTCAATGCTGCACGACCTTTAGTTCCAAAGCTAATCGAGATCAAAATTTTTTTTTGTATGGGGGGTGCCACGCCCCCTTATCCAGTGCCCGCCTTATTTTCTCAGTAGAAGGATATGGATATGTAGTAAGTTCCTACCGAGTTTCATTGATGTGTGATGTGTAGTTCTAAAGTTATACAGAAATCTAGAGTTGATAAAAAAGTGCCACGCCCCTTATCCTACGCCCATAAAATTTATTGATTCATGCATTGTCATGGTGGTTACGCATGTATGCAAAGTTTCAGATCTCTAAGTAGTCGGGAAGTGGGTGAAAAATTGATTACTAGATTCCACTACATACCGGATGTGAAGTTAATATAAAGCTTATAAAAACAAGGTATTGGGGTACTTATACATAAAAATATCCAACATAAATACATTCTCATACAGTCCAATATAGCAAATATAGCTATAGAAATTGATCTCGGACAAAAATTCACAATAATATCTATTTATATACCTCCCCAACAATCCTTCACATATAAAGAGATAACTGATATTATCCACTCAATCTCCACTCCTTTTATTCTCCTTGGTGATGTTAACGCTTGGAGCCCATTCTGGGGCTCAGCAACAACTAACAAGCGAGGGGATATACTAGAAAACGTCATAATGGTTGAAAATTTAATTGTTCTAAATGATGGGGTACCCACCCATTTTTCCACCCATCAAACATTCACACACGTTGACGTTACGTTTGCCTCAACCAATTTAGCTACAAAACTCGCAAGTAAAACCCTTGACCAGCTTCACGGAAGTGACCATTTTCCGATAATATCGGAATTAACAACTTCTGTACCTATAATTGCATATTCAAAATCTAAGCCAAAATTTGTCACTGACGCGGCTAACTGGCCGAAATTTCAACAAGTGGCACTAGAACTTAGTTCAAAAGTTGTTACTTCCGATAATATCAACCGTGAAACTGCGTCAGTTCAAAAAATCATAAGATCTTCCGCCCACCTCACAGTACCACAAAAACAAACCAACATCTACAAATCAAAAAGAAAAACCCCCTGGTGGTCTCCGGAATTAAACTTACTTAGAATAAAAAAACAAGAGCTTTGGTTTGAATTCAAGCGATCTCACACCCAATACAATTTAATTCAATATAAGAAAGCAAATGCTGTTTTTAGGTTAAAAGTCAAAGAAGCAAAAAGGCGAAGCCTGGAAATCTTCACTGAATCTATTACTCCTTTAACCACTCCAAAAGAAGCCTGGGCAAAAATCAAAACTTTGGCAGGCTCCTACAATTCATCTTGCATAAAGCTTCTAAAATCCACGAATGGAATAATAACTGATCAGGAAGAAATCGCAAATTACCTTGGACTAATATGGTCTAACTATTCACAAGACAGCAACTTTCATCCCAATTTTATTAGCGAAAAGCAACTCTTTTTCTCAACCAACTATAACAATCGGCACCCAGATCCTTCTGCTAAGATGCTTGATGCACCCATTTCCAAATTTGAATTTGATACCACAATCGCCAAATTAACTGGTAAAACTCCAGGCAGAGATAGAATCTCATATCCGCTTGTTAAGAATTTACCTGTAGAAGTTAAACTCCGCATAATCAATCTATTTAACAAAATTTTCGATCAAGGCATTTACCCACAGGCATGGAAATCGGCACTTATTATACCCATTCCCAAACCAAACAAATCCTCAACGGAAGCATCGGGATATCGTCCCATATCCCTGTTACCATGCATAGGAAAAGTATTTGAAAAGATAATTGCTAATAGAATTATGTGGTACGCTTCAAAAAAAAAATTCATTAGCCCCCATCAAGTCGGATTCAAAAAATCTCATAGCACAATGGATGCCTTAATATACTTTGAACACTTTTCTTCAATGGCCTTATCGGCAAAAAATCATGTCTCAGCTCTAAGCCTAGACTTTGAGAAGGCTTTTGACCGAGTGGGTGCGCATGTCGTACTCCGCCAACTTTCAAAATGGAAAGTAGGAAACAAATTATTTAACATTGTTAAAGCTTTTTTAACTTATAGAAAATTCAATGTGAAAATAAACAACACTTTGTCAAAAGACTACCGTCTGGAAAATGGGATACCCCAGGGATCCCCGCTCTCAGTAACTTTGTTCTTAATTGCATTTAACGAAATTAGTCAAATTGTTATTAAACAAAAAAATATTGAGCATATAATCTATGCCGACGACGTATTGCTATTTTCCAAATCCACTGACCTAAATGCAGTCAAGAACAAATTTACAAACATACTTGCAGATATATTTGAATGGTCTCTGTCCTCAGGAGCCAATATTGCCAACGAGAAATGTAAATCATTCCATATTTGTAAAAAATTAAATTGTAACAGCTTTAATTATACGTTCCGAAACAATGTAATTGAGCATACAGATAACTTAAAAATACTAGGTATAATTTTTGATAAGAAACTTACTTTTAAGCCTCACTGTAAATATATTCGCTCAGCTCTAGCTGCCAGGCTCAATATAATTAAATACTTATCCTCCAGTCATTCGCTTATACATACAAAATATCTTATTAATGTTACTAGATCATTTCTTTTATCAAAAATCGATTATGGGCTATGTATATACGGTCACTGTGCAAAATCAACTCTTCAAATTATCGGAGCTCCATACCACACGGCTGTGCGGAGAAGTATACGTGCTTTCCCCACATCTCCAACAAAGTTCTCTCTAGTGGAAGCTGGTCTTCCCACAATAGAGGAACGAGTGCTGTACTGCACTTTAAGGCTAATGCCAAAACTATTTTATTGCCACAATGAGGTTCTATACAAAACCGCCAAAGCCGTCTCCAATCACAAACGACCATACAAGCGCCACTCGTCAATCACCAGGTGCATCAGCTACGCAAAATCACTGGATTTCAACTTTAAACCAATGCTTAAGCTGCGTACAGACGATGCAAACAATTTGCAGCAAGTTGATTGCTGCAAACAAATTTGCGTGTATGAACAGTCAGGAAAACATTTTGCTGCAAAAACAAAGTTTGCAATAACTGTTTGCCGCAATATTTGTTGCTCGTCGTCTGAATACGGTACTTTGCCGAACTTTTGATTGCGGCATTTGATTGCTTGTTTGCATGAGCTGTTTGCAAGCAGTTGTATTATTGCTGCAAACAAGAACACATCATTAATATGTGGGATCGGGATTTGACGAAAAAATTAATAGAAGAGTATGAGAGTTACTCCGTCCTGTGGGATGTGTGTTCACCAGACTATAAAAACAAATATAACAAGTAAGGAAGTATCAGTCGGGTTTCACCGACAGAGTAATACCCTACACCATGTACCCAAGTAGGATGATAATTCACTGAAATTGTGGGTGCATTTGATTTACAACCTACATAGTGGGCGGAACACGCCCATTTTTTCGTATGACATAGATGACCGCCCCCTTAACTTGAATACCAAGTATTATTCTTTTCAATGAGTAATTAGACAAATTACAGCAATTTGATCGCAAACAAGTAAGGAAGTATCAGTCGGGTTTCACCGACAGAGTAATACCCTACACCATGTTCCCAAGTAGGGTGATAATTCACTGAAATTGTGGGTGCATTTGATTTACAACCCACATAGTGGGCGGACCACGCCCATTTTTGGCAGACTACAAGATATACCTAATAGGACTATACATGCCAAATATTGATGCTCTGGCAGGTGTACAACAAATGTTATCGGTATATTTATTTTACTGCCCCCATGGTGGGCGGACCATGCCCATTTTTGGAGAATTAAAAGATATTCCTACCAGGAACGAAGTAACCAAATCTACACGCTCTGGTGTATATATTATGGAAGTTAAGAGGGTTTTTCGTTTATCGCCTATATAGTGGGCGCACCACGCCCATTTTCTTCTATGGCATCTAAGACCTATATATCAACTTGGGAACCGAATTTCATTCATTTATATTCGTAACTAGTCAATTGGGAGCCATTTTACCGGAAAAAGTTTGCCGCCTATATAGTGGGCGGACCACGCCCATTTTTTCGTATGACATAGATAACCGCCCCCTTAACTTGAATACCAAGTATTATTGTTTTCAATGATTAATTAGACAAATTACAGTAATTTGATCGCAAAAAACCCGAGGTAGAGGGACTTATAGGTCCATTGGGGGCGTATCCTTCGACCGATTTGAATAATTTTAACACTTTACCTAACCCAAGGTTCACTGTGACTGTGTACCAAATTTGGTCCAAATCGGACAACTCCTTCTTTCTTTTTTTTGCGTACACGCAGACAGACAGACAGACGGACGGACAGACGGACAGACGGACAGACGGACAACCGGAAATGAAAAGAGAAAGTGTTTCTGATCATTTCTATATACTTATGTCTATACCTAGGAAGGCTCCTTTAATGCGTTACAATTTTGGCACAAAGTTATTATACCCTATTACCATAGGTGTAGGGTATAAAAACCCGAGATAGAGGGACTTATAGGTCCATTGGGGGCGTATCCTTCGACCGATTTGAATAATTTTAACACTTTACCTAACCCGAGGTTCACTGTGACTGTGTACCAAATTTGGTCCAAATCGGAGAACTCCTTCTTTCTTTTTTTTGCGTACACGCAGACAGACAGACAGACGGACAGACGGACAACCGGAAATGAAAAGAGAAAGTGTTTCTGATCATTTCTATATACTTATGTCTATACCTAGGAAGGCTCCTTTAATGCGTTACAATTTTGGCACAAAGTTATTATACCCTATTACCATAGGTGTAGGGTATAAAAAACAAAGTGCGTATATTGAAATTGCTGAAAAATTAAATTCAAGTGAAGAAGAAATCAAAACGAAAATTCATAATTTGCGCACCCAGTATATGCAAGAGCTCCGCCGAGTAAAACAAAAAACAAGTAAGGAAGCAATCAGTCGGGTTTCACCGACAGAGTAATACCCTACACCATGTTCCCAAGTGGGGTGATAATTCACTGAAATTGTGGGCGTATTTGATTTACAACCTACATAGTGGGCGGACCACGCCCATTTTTGGCTGACTACAAGATATACCTAATAGGACTATACATGCCAAATATTGATGCTCTGACAGGTGTACACCAGATGTTATCGGCATATTTATTTTACTGCCCCCATGGTGGGCGGACCACGCCCATTTCTGGAGAATTAAAAGATATTCCTATCAGGAACGAAGTAACCAAATCTGGACTCTCTGGTGTATATATTATGGAAGTTAAGAGGATTTTTTGTTTATCGCCTATATAGTGGGCGGACCACGCCCATTTTCTTGTATGGCATCTAAGACCTATATATCAACTTGGAAACCGAATTTCATTCATTTATATTCGTAACTAGTCAATTGGGAGCCATTTTACCGAAAAAATTTTTCCGGCTATATAGTGGGCGGACCACGCCCATTTTTTCCTGAGATATAGAAGACATACCTCTTAACTTGAATACCAAGTATTATTCTTTTCCATGAGTAATTACACAAATTATAGCCATTTTACCGAAAAAAATCCGAGGTAGTGGGACTTAAAGACCCGTTGTGGGCGTGTCCTTCGGGTAATTTGAATAATTTTAACACTTTACCTAACCCGAGGTTCACTGTAACTGTGTACCAAATTTGGTCCAAATCGGACAACTCCTTCTTTCTTTTTTTTGCATACACGCAGACGGACAGACGGACAGACGGACAGACGGACAGACGGACAACCGGAAATGAAAAGAGAAAGTGTTTCTGATCATTTCTATATACTTATGTCTATACCTAGGAAGGCTCCTTTAATGCGTTACAATTTTGGCACAAAGTTATTATACCCTATTACCATAGGTGTAGGGTATAAAGAGTGGCGAAGGTACCTTGGAAAACTTTACCAGCAAGTGGGAGGTTTTTAATGCGTTGAACTTTATTATTAATGATAAAGAAACAAATTATAAAATTCAAAATTTGGTAAGTACTAAAATTTAAATCAAATTGTGTATATTTATTTTATAGATACTTATATTGCCATGAAACTTTACCGACTCCAAACTTCTTTGTTTTTTACGTTTAATTACAATTGCTAATACAGCTATTGCAGCAATTCGTGATTTTTGAGACGACATAATTTAAACACGTCTTTATTGATTGTCTTGCACAAAGAAACTGAAAACAAATGTGAACTCCAAAGCAATATATTGCACGCAACAATCATGCAAAAGTTTTCATGCAAATCGAAAACTGATTGAAGCAAGAAATTTTCATGCAATATTTGCATTGGTCTGAACAGTTGTGCAAACATTCGCTGCAAGTTATTCTCAACTTGCTGCAAATTGTTTGCATCGTCTGTAGGCAGCTTTAGAAAACCTGCTAAATCTCCACAATGGAAATTAACAGATGAATCCTTCATCCTGGATTTGTTGAAATGGCCTAAAACTACCACCAGTCCAAGAATATACCAACAACTATTTTCCGAATTAATTCAACCTCTCAAGAGAGCAACTTGGCACTTAATTTTTACAGACGGATCGAAGACAAATGACAACATTACATTTGCTATAGTGGACGAGATCGGAAGTACAATTAGCACTAATCCCCTACCTTCATTCTGCTCAATATACACAGCTGAAGCCAGTGCAGTACTTAAAGCAGTTGAATATGCTGCAGCATCGAAAGGACGATACATCATCTGCACGGATAGCCTTTCCACAATATCTGCTTTGCAAAATGCTGCTAACAACTCTTTAATCATAACACTTTTAAGGGACAAACTCATCACATGGGCAAAAAAAATAAAAGTTATGTGGGTTCCAGGTCATTGCGGAATTAGAGGCAATGAAAATGCAGATAAAAGAGCAAAACTAGCCATCAATGAGCCTTTACTGCTGTTTCCATTACTTGAAAACAACGATATCTTCCGGTTGATTTCTTTGCACTTACGGCAAATAAACTTAAACGCATGGACGAATATCAACCACCACTATGCAAACTGCAATTTAAATGGGATGAAACCTTCATACCCTAATTCCGCCTCACCACGCGACCTAAAGATATTTACTCGCCTTCGCATTGGACATACGAAACTCACGCACGAGCATATTCTCAAAGGATCACCTCCACCTACTTGCCCCTTCTGCAATGCATCTCCGCTGACCGTAACTCATTTACTCGATTTTTGCCACAAATTTAATATTGCTAGACATACTATCTTTCAAGCCCACAAGCCTTCCGAGCTACTTAAAAATACCACTTTAACTAATATAACTAAAATTACTAAATTTATTACTGATTCACATCTACTACCCTTTATATAATGCAATAGAAACAGAAATGTATACAATCTTTTTTTTTTATAGTATATCTTTTTTATAACTTAACTATTTAATTATAAGAGAGCTGAAAGTCCTGGCAGCTATGGCTCTATTAATGTAGAGTAAAAATTAATTTTTATTCTTCAAATAAATAATAATAATAAATAGTCACTCTGCGTTTTATATATAAGATAGCTTTGGAACTAAAGGTCGTGCAGCATTGAAATTCCGTATACAGGCCCCTCTTGGATGCTTCCTCCCACAGGTAAAATTTTATGGGCGTAGGACAGGGGGCGTGGCACTTTTCAAGCAAATACACACTTGGGTTTCAGTTTATAATTATAGGTACACCACACATCAATGAAAAACGATAGGAACTTACTCGCCGCGCCTTGCAAGCAAAACAACAACAACTCATCGCGCCACAAATATCCCACGAATATTAGGGTCGATCACAGCCGTATTATTTGTTAAATTGAGGATATGACGATAGGAGACACTGTGAATACCCTAAATATTGTGTACTGCTCTGCAAGTTTTAAATTCTTTTTGCGAAAAATTTCAGAGCTCTAAAATTTAATTTATGGAAGACTAAAAAGTAGAAAATAAAATTATATAAAAAAAAACTTTTTAAAAATAAGCTTTAATTTATTTAATGTACTAAAAAGTAGAAAATAAATTGTTTCCAAGTCACCTGTATCTTACTATCAATAAAAGCTTGTGCGCTCAATATCCATATTCAAAATATCTTTCATTACTAGGATCTATTTGCAAAAAATTATTTAAATAAAATATTGTGGTAACTGGTTGACAAATATTGAACACATGAGCGCCCCAAGCTTTTATGGATAGTAAGATACAGGTGACTTGGAAACAATTTATTTTCTACTTTTTAATACCTTAAATAAATTAAAGCTTATTTTTAAAAAGTTTTTTTTTATATAATTTTATTATCATTCAAAATCATACGCTTTGCCAAAGGATCAGAAAGATTTAAATAATAAAGGACCAATGCCTGTGTGCGTGCTACCAAACATGAACAAAAGAAAAACATTTGTATTTATCAGGCAGGTTCCAGATTTCACTTTCGAGTGAAATTGACTCGAAATCGAATCGAATTCGCTTTTTGGTGTTCTGTATTTCACTTTTTACTTTTCAAATTCGACTCGTTTTTGAAAATGAATTCCGACTGATTTTTCAGGTTCTAGAAACCGAATCCGACAAAAAAAATGTGAATTGAAATCACTTCAGCAGCAGAAAGGGAAATTAAAAGTAGTTGTATGAAAATGTAGGTAAATTAAAGAATATTAAAGTAAAATTAATAGAAATATGCACGATTAATTGGAAAATTAAATTTTTATTAGGAAAGCACGGGCAACCTTAGGCCTTCCTCGTTGAGAAATGGAACCAGCCCATTCAACAACTTGGTGAAAGCAAGGTCGTTGCATTGGATATCTCCAAAGCTTTTGATAGAGTTTGGCATGAAGCACTAGTAGGTAAACTAGTTGCTTACGGCGTCGGTGATGGCTTTGCTCCATGGATAACGAGCTTCCTGAGCGGCCGTTCTATTCAAGTTGTAATAGACGGTATCGCTTCTAAGGAGTACTCCTCGTTACCTTGTCTTTATCAATGACCTCTTATCATTGACTAAGAATCCTATATAATCCTTAATCTCCAAGTTTCGGCAAACGTCCACCTTTTTATACCCTACACCTATGGTAATAGGGTATAATAACTTTGTGCCAAAATTGTAACGCATTAAAGGAGCCTTCCTAGGTATAGACATAAGTATATAGAAATGATCAGAAACACTTTCTCTTTTCATTTCCGGTTGTCCGTCTGTCCGTCTGTCCGTCTGTCCGTCTGTCCGTCTGCGTGTATGCAAAAAAAAGAAAGAAGGAGTTGTCCGATTTGGACCAAATTTGGTACACAGTTACAGTGAACCTCGGGTTAGGTAAAGTGTTAAAATTATTCAAATTACCCGAAGGACACGCCCACAACGGGTCTTTAAGTCCCACTACCTCGGATTTTTTTCGGTAAAATGGCTATAATTTGTGTAATTACTCATGGAAAAGAATAATACTTGGTATTCAAGTTAAGAGGTATGTCTTCTATATCTCAGGAAAAAATGGGCGTGGTCCGCCCACTATATAGCCGGAAAAATTTTTTCGGTAAAATGGCTCCCAATTGACTAGTTACGAATATAAATGAATGAAATTCGGTTTCCAAGTTGATATATAGGTCTTAGATGCCATACAAGAAAATGGGCGTGGTCCGCCCACTATATAGGCGATAAACAAAAAATCCTCTTAACTTCCATAATATATACACCAGAGAGTCCAGATTTGGTTACTTCGTTCCTGATAGGAATATCTTTTAATTCTCCAGAAATGGGCGTGGTCCGCCCACCATGGGGGCAGTAAAATAAATATGCCGATAACATCTGGTGTACACCTGTCAGAGCATCAATATTTGGCATGTATAGTCCTATTAGGTATATCTTGTAGTCAGCCAAAAATGGGCGTGGTCCGCCCACTATGTAGGTTGTAAATCAAATACGCCCACAATTTCAGTGAATTATCACCCCACTTGGGAACATGGTGTAGGGTATTACTCTGTCGGTGAAACCCGACTGATTGCTTCCTTACTTGTTATCATTCAAAATTATCAGTTTTGAAAAAGAATCAGAAAGAATTCAATAATAAAGGATCAATGCCTGTGTGCGTGCTACCAAACATGAACAAAGGAAAACAAGTAAGGAAGCAATCAGTCGGGTTTCACCGACAGAGTAATACCCTACACCATGTTCCCAAGTGGGGTGATAATTCACTGAAATTGTGGGCGTATTTGATTTACAATCTACATAGTGAGCGGACCACGCCCATTTTTGGCAGACTACAAGATATACCTAATAGGACTATACATGCCAAATATTGATGCTCTGACAGGTGTACACCAGATGTTATCGGCATATTTATTTTACTGCCCCCATGGTGGGCGGACCACGCCCATTTCTGGAGAATTAAAATATATTCCTACCAGGAACGAAGTAACCAAATCTGGACTCTCTGGTGAATATATTATGGAAGTTAAGAGGATTTTTTGTTTATCGCCTATATAGTGGGCGGACCACGCCCATTTTCTTGTATGGCATCTAAGACCTATATATCAACTTGGGAACCGAATTTCATTCATTTATATTCGTAACTAGTCAATTGGGAGCCATTTTACAGAAAAAATTTTGCCGGCTATATAGTGGGCGGACCACGCCCATTTTTTCCTGAGATATAGAAGACCTACCTCTTAACTTGAATACCAAGTATTATTCTTTTCCATGAGTAATTACACAAATTATAGCAATTTAATCGAAAAAAACCCGAGGTAGTGGGACTTATAGGTCCATTGGGGGCGTATCCTTCGACCGATTTGAATAATTTTAACACTTTACCTAACCCGAGGTTCAGTGTGACTGTGTACCAAATTTGGTCCAAATCGGACAACTCCTTCTTTCTCTTTTTTGCGTACACGCAGACAGACAGACGGACAGACAGACAGACAGACAGACAGACAGACAGACAGACAGACAGACAGACAGACAGACAGACAGACAGACAGACAGACGGACAGACAGACGGACAGACGGACAACCGGAAATCAAAAGAGAAAGTGATTCTGATCATTTCTATATACTTATGTCTATACCTAGGACCGCTCCTTTAATGCGTTACAATTTTCGCACAAAGTTATTATACCCTATTACCATAGGTGTAGGGTATAAAAATGTATATTTATATACAGGCAGGTTCCAGATTTCACTTTCGAGTGAAATTTACTCGAATTCGAATGAATGCACTAATTTTTCACGATATAAACAATTTCTGTTTTGATTTTTATTTTGTTTGACAACGATCAGCTGATCGGAAATTCAGCGAGAAGAAAACTTATATCGAGTTGAAAATGAACATGTGAAATTTAAATCGTTCGGTTTGTAGAACACCAAAAACATTTTCACTCGATTTAAAAATCACTTTCGATTTCACTTTCACTCGAATTCTGGAACCTGCCTGATAGTATCAATATTTGATGAATATACTTCAGTATGGATAATCTTGTATTCATTCAAATTAACCCTTTCACTACCCTTGTACACTACAGTGTACACATCTTTAAAAAATATTTAAAATATGACCGAACAAAATATTTCCGTTTTTTCTTTAACAATCATAATAATTGAGGTCATGGCATGCTACTACTATTTTTGTTATGAAGATTTTTCAAACCATTTCATTGCAGTCGCGGTTTTTGTGAGCGAAGGTTGTGTTTTTTGACTTAGCAGCGACTTTCGTGCCTATAAGCTGCAACAACAACAACAACTGAACTTTTTTTAACAGCAACTAATTTTTTCTTAGTTACTAAAGGTTCAAGCAATGATCTTATGTTTTTACCACAAAAATTTGATCAACGCTAAGGATAGGGCAATTTGTTGAAGTGAGTGTCACTGTAGTGTACATGAGTAGTCGACGGGTGCTAATTTGAGCATTTTCCTTGTGTTTTTCTGCAGTCATTTTTTTGTATAGCCTTGTAAAACAAGCATTGAACGTGCAATAAATTTTTTTAATGTCTTCAATCAAAGGTAAGGCTAAGTGAAAATTTTGGTTTTTGTTGTTGTTGTTGTAATGGTTTTTTTTTTAAGAAAATATGGATGGAGGGGGTGGGGAAAATTTTTTTTATTTTAAATCGGCTATTTTGAGGGCCCTAAGCTCGAATCTGAGGTCAAAAAAATTATTCGTCCACAAACAAAAAGTGGGTAGTGAAAGGGTTAAGGCATGCTCTCTCTTCCACCAGATGTACATACCCTCCATATACATATAATGCCAGCTCAGTTATTTGGTGTAGGCTATTACTCTGTTGTTGACTTGCTTAAATCTTGTTTGGTAGTTTAAAACATTTATTATAGTCATTAAATAGTTCACTTTCATCTACTTACTCACTTTTATTTCCTACCTATCATAACATTTCTCTCTAGCATTATCTCATCCAGCATCATCATCCGAAAAAACCCATCACAACTTTTCCCAAAACTGACTCACTATTGGCCTACGACAAATATTAAAAGTATATTTTAATTAGTCACACTCAAGAATGGCGTGAATTTTTTAAAGTATATAGACACAATAAAAGCTTAGGCTGCTATGAAAAATCTCAAAATCAACGCATCATCATGCATTGCAGCCTATTTAAATATAGATCACTGACTGAATATGATAAGCGTGTTTATCACTCTGCAAATACGCGCTGCTGTCGCTACTTTACGTTGAAATTATGAAATTTAAGTTGAAGCGGCTTAATCATATCGCAAGCACTTCATATCTCAAAGAGGAAGTATTTCTGTGCTATCGAAGGGCAGGCATTACATTACGCCAAGTGGAAATTTCCTGCAGCTTTAATGGCTTTATGAAAATTACGGCAAGTCAATATTGAAGCTCAAGATGCCGGCAAGGTAATCCCAAAAGCTTTAATGAACATGTCAGCTATAAAAGTATGCGCACTGCAAGCGCTTAAAATTCTCAACAGACATGAGTGCGCATAGATTATAGTTATTAAATCTAAGTAAATGTTAAAGCGGAAGTTTAAATATTTATAAAAGTTTTGTATTGCATTTCAAAACCAAAAATTAACATGCAATGCGCTAACACAAGCGAGCTTAGAGCACAAGTTATTATACTAAGATTTGGCGAATAGTTTGTGTCTAGTTTCAAGTTGAAGTTAGAAAATATTTTACGAAAGTAGACCCTAAGTTTATCATATTTCAAACAAAATTAGCAGCTGTTCGAGCTTAATACAAAGTTATTAAGATATTTTCTAAAACAATCCTGAGAATTTTTTGAATAAGCCTATGCTCAGGCCGATGCCCCTTACAAGCAAGGCACTTGTTGGTTTGAAAGGGATTATAGTTTAATGGAATAGAAGAAAGTGGAGTAGTGACATGTATTTTAAAAAACAAAGGGTTAATTACTGCAAGAGAGTTGGCAATAGCTAAGAGTTAAAGCTAAATACACTGATATAATTGGCATGTTTTTCGCAGCCTCAACTTCTTCTACCCTAAAGTACCGTTAGTACCCAAAATGCAGCGATCAACTTTCTGGCATGCTGAAAGTCAGGTCAACTTTTTAGAATATCATAAATTGAAAACATTACAATTTTTAATTGAAATTTGTAAAAATACTTACGAAACGAAATTCAAAAATGTTTTTGACAATTAAGCTGAACAAATAAGCCTCATTTTTATAAGCTTTATATTTTTTTTCAATAAAAAGTCATAAAATTTTAAAATATACCAATTATATGACATCTATTATAGAAAGTATCACTCTCCAACAATATGACACCTCTATTTTTCAACTTTTTTTTCTTCTTCTTAATTTCTCTCTCTTACTTTGTACTCACCTTTAGTAATACGCGCATTAAAACTACATAATTGGAATACAATATTGAAAGCAGCCACCTTATTTTAATCTATGTATCTTGATCACTGAAATCCCAACAAGCACTCTTCTTGCTCTACTTCCAGATCCACCAGATCTACTTGCCCATCTATTCAACAATTTTACATTACACTTTTTTATGACAGAAATTTTAATTTTCTTGCCTGGTAATTTAAGCTAAAATTATACGCGCTCATTAACGCTAGTGAAAATTTGAACACACTTTTGCCACCCTCCTGCACACTCACACACAGAAGGACCTCAAAACCCAAATGGCAACTTTGCCATGGCATGCATTAAAAAGCTGGTGTTGCTGCCGTCTCTGCTGTTGCTGCTGCTGCCACTTGTGCTACATGCTCAAAGCGGCGAAGTGCGAGCGCGCCAAAACAATTTACAACAATTTGTAAAAACAAAGTTAACAACTTTATGGAGCGTCAAGCAACGTGGCAACACGGCAGCATGAAAAGGAAGGAAAAGAATAGAGCAAGCAATTTTTATTTAAAAACTAAAATAAAAATGCTGTAAACAATGAAGCGGGCAAAAAAATAAGAAAAATAACAACAAAGTGCAAGTTAAATTGTGGCCGGCCCAAGTGAAGCTGCAAGAATGGACAGCAACAACAACTGCCAAGCAAAGCGCCCAAGCGAGTTGCTGCAAATGAGCTGTGAGCGCATGGTGCAGAGCTACCCGCCTTCTCGCTTTGCTCCCTTTTGCCGCCTGTTTCTCATTTCGTCACTTGAGCAATTTTACACACACCCATACACTCACACTTGAACAAACATTTTTGCACTGGCACTTGGTATGCCACAATTGCAGAACTGGGTCAGCAGTGGCAAGCCAAACAGGCGCTGACCATAAGCGGCCACAACAGCAACAACAACAGCAAAAACAACAATTACAATTACAACAACAATTGGCAGCAGCTAAAAAGCGTTAACATAAATGGGCATGCCAAAGCCAAGCCAAACCAAGCGAAGCCTTAGCAAAAGTTGACAGCGCACTCACACACACACACACACACATGCCAGTTCAAGTCGCCGCGATTATGGCGCTTAAAATGCTTGAAAATTGCAACACACACACACAGGCACACGCACGCATTCGAAGCTGGCATTTAGCAATGCAGCAGCAGCAGCAAGGGGGCGTAGCGGAGCTGCAGCTGGAAGCCCACTTTGGTCTTAATGTGCGCATGCTCCCATGCTTCCAAATGCAGCAGCATGTTTAATGGTGTATTTGTGTGTGTGTGTGTTTGTGTGTTTAGAGAACTGTGCCACATGTGGCAGGGCTTTTATTGCATTTGTGGCGTTGTTGTTGTTTTTGCTTACGTCTCACATTAATTTAATACGTTTTAGTCAGTGTTTAGCAGTGCTTCTTTGTTGTTGTTGTTGTGCTGTGACATTAAAATTTGCTGCCACAATTAAGCGCAAGTTGCGTTCGCTATAATTAACTCTACTGCCAATAATTATGGCACATGTGCATGTGAGCAGTCTATCTAAATTGAGAGCAATTTTCGGCGTGCTTTTATTATGGCATAATTTTGATAAAAATTTCGAAATTAAATTGACACAATTTAAATTTTTTTTAGGAAAATCATTTAGCATTAATTGCTCCAAAGCGTTATTATGGCAAAGTTGTGAAAGCACACAATGCAAATATGTACATATGTAAAATCGCTCACAAGCAAAATGTGCCCTTTGCTTCCCTATCGCAGTACATTATGGGTACACTGCCTTACTCGTAAATGCAACAAGCATTTCTATATTGAACAAATTTGTATACTTGATTACTTATTACTTTTAGTTGAAATCTTTAAGATCGATGCATTTCGTTTGTCAAAAGCGACGGTTCAGATGATGAAGCCTCAAAGCATTGCTGAACCATATGTATGAGGTTCGATTAAGACTTCATCTCATAAAGAGAACTTCAAAGAAGCCAATTTTTTTAAAACAAACCTAGGGGAGAGTGGCAACTCTGCACCATTGTGCTTGTGTATACTAACATGTGAAACTTGGAGCCTCTAAAATCAAAGAAATTGGAAAAAATTCAATATGCTACTGCCGTCGAAAGTGGGCGCCTATTTGACCCACTTAACAACGCTGTGAAGCAATCTCGTTCAATTAAAATGCAATTTCATTATTCATCAATTTACTTTAAATGAGTGCTGACCCTAATCACCTACCGAAAAATTCAAATTTGTAGCACTTTCTACAAATAACTTGACGTATAACAAAAATATTTTGAATCTTTCATATAAACAGAAGCTAGCACACGTGATAGAAAAGTCGGCGCAGGCCAACATTTGTTAGGGAAAACTTGATATTTCGAAATCGATCGATATCGGCGCAGCTAATGCATCAAATTGTCTAGCGCCAATTAAGCCTCAGACTGGCTAGACGCTTCTTCAAATAAATCTACTTTTTATTGCATTTATTGATGAGCGAGTCAGTTGGTTTTCTGGTATGCCTCGAAAAGGGGTTCCACATGAACGGTCTAACTACAGTACTCGCATATAAATAAATCGATTTTTATGAGCTACAAGCTGCTTTAAAGCGGCACACTAATGAACCATTAGATACTTTATTTGCTTATAGCGTTTTTGTTGCAGATATTTTATGTGCTAGTACCAGCGCAAGGTGCATTTACGAGATACAAACGATATATCATAAGAGTGTAGGCAGACAGTCGCGATCGACGTGCGCAGCGCAGCTATCCATCAAATTGATAGATTTTGTTTTGCGACTCAAAAATGTTAAATTGACATGTTTCGAAATTTCGTAAATAATTTTCAACATTCTTTAAGCAACAATTCTACGAGCACCTGCACACCGTTGACATTTCTGCTGTTTTTGTTGGTTGAATTGTAAATTTTTTTCCAATGTGGTTTTTATACTCTTCATTTCGTAAGCGGCGCATTCAATTTTGAAATCGAAAGTGTGCGTTAATTGCTTGTATCCACTTGCATTCGACGTGGGTCTCTCTACTCTCCACTTGTTATCGTTCCGTCGAAGGTTGCTTTCAATTTCTTAACGTTGTGGGTTTTTTCTCCGTTGTTGTTTGATATTACGACGCTGATAACAACCAAAACGAACTCACTGACTGAATGACTCGCCTTATTCATCTGTCATACGTGGCAGCACATACATACGGAAAAAACAGAAAAAAACTATTTTGTTGACATATAACTTGACAGGCGCAAACAATCAAAATCGATTAATCGATTGTTTGTGCATGGAATTTAAGTTGAAATTTCGAAAAACAGTGACGGTAAAAAACAACAAATTTTATTTCAACTCTTTCAATATTCATGATATTCGAGCTGTGCTAAAAGATTTCAACTTAAACCTTTCCAATATGAATCAAGACATTAAATTTGTATTAGAGTACTTTCTTAACATTTTCAAAGATATTCTGAAAATATCACTGTAACAGAAATACCTGCAGAAAACTCAAAACAAGCTATCAAGCCTCTTTGAAAATTTGTGAAACACACCCAAATTGTGACAGATCATTACTTTGAACATTCCTAGACGAAACTCTAACTGGCATCGTTAAGGATCCAACAGGATCTATGCGTTGCCTTTTTAGTGCTAATTTAGAAAAACTTTTTAAAGAAAATATTCTCAGTATACCGCTACTGTCACATGCCGACATGCCTGCTGCTCACACACATACACATACTTGCTTATATGTATGTACATATGTATGTAGCCATAGCCATATCAGACACAAGTCCCGATAAACAAACAAGACACTTCATAATACCATTTGACAATTTTGTGCTGCAACTTTTATGGTTTCTTTGCTTCGTCTGCGGCTTCTTCTTCTTCTTTAATTTTTTGCTGTTGCTGCTTCTTCTTCTTCTATTCACCGTTGTTTGCACACAATTGATCAATTATGCATACAATGCGATAAGGTAGAAAACATCATAATAAAATCATAACGAGTGAGAAATGCTCATGCTCTCATGCCCAGAGCGACTCTGGGCAGGCACAGCGACGTGCGACGCCAGCAAAGACAGATAGTGGAACTGCGTCAAGTAAATGCAATACAAATAAAAGTAACTTGATGGCATCATAAAAGCGGTTCAATGGACTTGCCACGAAGTGACTGACGCTCCTACAAGAACTCGCGAACTAGCAGTGGAAGAGGTAGGAGCAGAGCCAGACTAGGAAGACATCGCAGGAAGGCGGTCTTCATTAGTCACTTCGTTGGCGGCGAGGCATGCAATAGAGCTAGGCAAGGAGGAAGCGAGGGTGCTCGCCGGCTCGCCGGCTCATGGGCGACTGCACTTGTTGCTCTGCTGCGCTGCGCTTGTGTGAAAGTAGCTGCTACCCTACTTTCGGGGTTGTGCGCTGCCTGTGACCCACATCAGCAGCACGTTTCCCCCCACATAATTTCTGCCCTTCATGATTACTGGCATTGCTGGCATTACATTTATTTTTAGGCTGCGAGCCGTGAAAGCCAGCAGAAAATGCATTTTCCCAGCATAAGAAGCTGTAATTGCTTATTTGCTTTCTTCGTTTTTCTCCTTAGTTGTTGTTTTTTTCCTGCTTGGAAGCCAAAGAAATGTAGAAAAAAATGACAAATGTTTCACGTCACTGAGTTTGACTGCAATTACCTGTTATGCACTCGCCCGTCGTGCCAAGTCGGGGTTCCAGCGTTGAAGTCCATGAAAGCGATCTTTGTTGGTAACTCTCTTAGTTGGTAACTTTGGAAAAGAGTCATCATTAACTCAGCTGACTTCTTTACAGAAAAAAAACAAAGAGTTCTTGCTTTGAAAATTCGACACATTTTTTAATGTTACACCCGTAGAGCTCCGTGGAGAGAGAGGGAATCTTCTTTAAGCTACAATTTTTTTTATTTCCACTTCTACGTTGCGAAAGAGTACTTTCGATCGGGCCTTTTGCGCACAACAAGTGTCTTCAGAGTCTTCTATAGATACTTTAGTTTCCTGAAATGCCTTTCAACTGTAGACAGTTATTTTCGAGCCACTTCCCGCTGTTTCTTTTTCCATGTCTCAAGTAAGTATTTGCTAATTTTCTTATAAGTAAATATGCAATGCCCTGCTGTGAATAACTCTAGCAAACTGCTGATATTTTATTAACATAATAGCCCAATTCACAATCTTGTGCAAATGGTCTGGGATTTTTGCAATTGACAGTTTTGTAGCAAAACTACAGTAGTTTTGACAGTAGGGGCTACAGTTGACAGTTGGGCTAATAATTATGGTTTTGACTTTCTAAGTTTTTGGAACTGCAGGCTCCCGCAAACTCCTCATTCACATTACGTCAAATTGAATACAAACAAATACAAATATTTCCAAAATTGATCTACACTACTAGCATCAAAATATACCTACTTATTTCGATATATCTTGATTTAGTTAAGTGGAACTATGTTGCTCTGAAACTCTCTTCCTCTCTTTTGTGCATTTCAAACTCATCTGAAAAACTCTAACATTAGACATTTATTGAATTAAAATTTTCAAAGAAGAACTCATCTTTGAAAATTAAAATCTTACAGGGTTCATATCTATCTCCAACCACTTCACTGATCCATACTAGAAATCGCTAAAAAAAAAAGTAGCGAGCTTCTGTACCTTCACAACCTTTGTAGGAAACCAGGCAATTCCATTTTCTTCAGTAGATACTACATAGATACTTTTACTTTAAGAACTTGCTAGCAAGCATATTTTTTGATCTTGGGAAGTCATAAAGCATACAAATTCTCAAATCCCTTCGATTTTAAGCATTTCTAATTTTCTCAAATACTTTTGCTGACCACAATATGAGCCTTCTCTTATAATATGACACTTTTATGGTTATACAAATTGCTCTTCGCTGCTACTTAGCATTGATATATACCTCTTTCCTTCGAAACTTTCAATCAGCGTAAAGGCATTCAGCTGTATCGAAGCACCCGCAACTTTCTTAAGACCATCGCCGCTTAATCATAAATTCCAGTGCTGGTTACAATACATACTGCGTTTTTATAAGATTCCACCAAAAAGGAATTACCCCCGACTCCGTATTGAAATGAGCGGCGAGGTGAGGGTAAGCTGCTTTGAAGCTGTTAAACGAAAAGAAAATTGTAGCAAGTCTGAAACCTTAAGCGGCTTTGTGTGCCACGTTGATGTTGGCTACTGGTCACCTTTGATAGCCCACGCAATATTGAGTTCTTAGACATTTGACCACAATATGGAAAACTGGCTTGCTGAAAATTCATAGAACAAAACTTATGTTTTCGATTATGAAATTAAAAATAGTGGATCTTATTTTAGAAAATCTTTTAATCTGTAAAATGGGCAAGTTAAGCAAATTCTTCAATTAAATATAAGCAAATGTAAAGATTTAATAAATCAAAAGTTTTCTATACTCTATTAAAATATCTGCGCGAATGTACGATTATTTGCACAGCTTACATTCAATCCTTTAAATATTTTACTCTAGAGGCTAACGTTTCCACACAGCCCTAATTACTGCTAACAAGATCAGTGTGCGATCAGTGCGACACAATACACATACCCTCTTCACAACATAAGCGCTTGTCTGCTGCAAAGCAAAATAATCCTTTCCTGCTTAAGGGAAATGGGAAACAAAATTTATGATAGCGATCTTCAGTGATCTTGCACGATTTGGAAATTCTAATTATTTGCTGGAATGAATGCTTTTAAAGATTAAATTGCCTTTGCCAGTGCAATTGTTCAAGAAACTTCTA
This sequence comes from Neria commutata, assembly GCA_963457695.1. NCBI lineage: Eukaryota > Metazoa > Arthropoda > Insecta > Diptera > Micropezidae > Neria > Neria commutata. Next base: position 37,142,027 of record OY735248.1, read on the forward strand.
TTTGAAATATTGATTTTAATTTTGGAAATAATTTCTCAGATCTTGCTTGTGCTCTAGATCTTATAACAATCTAAAATTATTTAAAATCAAAAACCATATGGCACAACTTTTTTCGAAAATATTTCATTAATTTCTGCAGTTGAAAAATTTTTCAAGCATTTAAAAAAATTGTCCATCATTCAATCACTAAAAGAAAATGCATAGCTGCTTTATGGGCACTGATCATCTGACATGGTGTGCGTGTTTGTATCTATGTGTATGCCTCTATACAATTGGACACATCGTTGTGCTGGCGGCAGGCATCGAGCGCTGAAATTAGATATTCCAGTGCCCGAAGTAATACAATATGTACGACTGGTTAGGTATATGCTATGCTCACAAATATTTATGTCATTTGCAAGGCATGCAGATCCTGTCGAGCCTGACAAACAAAGCCGAGCAACATGTGCCGTGCAACGACTGTGCCTGCTGTTGCTGGCAATTATTCGGTGTCCATAATGCGTCGGCATTGTTTGCCTGATGTAAGGCGAAGAGCAGCGCAAGGCAAGAAAGTGCGCAGGCATAAGATCATTTCATGCCTGCCCTTAGACAGGCACTAGATGGCCCAAAAGCACATTTCCCAGCAAATACTTGCGAGGCTATACCATGGTGGGGAGGGTGAGGAGCGAACGCAGTTTGTTCAAGCGTAACCGAGCGACAAATGAGCAAGCAAGAAAGCCGGCACAGCAATGAGGCAAGAGACAAGATCAGTGATGATCATGGCAAACACAAAAGCAGAAGAGAACGCTGATCGAAGGACGAGGCACGAACGAATGCTTGAATAGAAGCAGCTTATAGTCGGACGAACCCATCAAAAGTACCAAGCAATTTTGTGCAGGTAATTGGGTTTTTGTTCTGCGCTCTCGCGCAAGAAGGTATGCCACAAAAGAGCCGCTGAAAAGCAGGTAGGTAGAGAGATGAGCGAGCGAGTAGCGTGGAAAAGCCTGTAGCCAGCAGAACAGCCCAGCTCCGTAGAAGCCATGATCGTTAAATCTATTACAATTTTCTGCATTCAACGCCTATTGGCATTTTACGAGAGCGCTCAACTGAGAGCGAAAAATGAGCGTGAGCGTGAACGGGCGCACAATCGTTTTACACGCTCGCGCATAAACACTATCTTGCGGATACGCACTGAGGCCGAACGAGCGCTGGCTGCAAACAGTTTAAACAGTGATTTCCGTCGAAACGGACGTGTTTACTTGTGAGAGAGCGGCAAATTAAGCGCACGTACTTGAAAAGTACACGAAAAGGCACAAGAGAAAGTGGCAACAATTAAATAAAAAAAAGTCGGCGCCCCAAAAGAAAAGCAGCCGAAAAAAGTTAACCTCCTTTTTTGCATGGTACGCCGCAAAGAAGAGACAGACAGACAAAAAAAAAAGAAAGGAAAGGAAAACGAGTTAAAGAATTTTCGCTTTTTTTTACAATATAAATTATAAAATGGAAAGTCTGCCGCGCTCATTAAACTACGAACTGCCAAAAGCCGCGCTACATTTCGGTGCATACGCGCAGCAGCTACTCGCTCAGAATAGCCAAAATAAAGTCGGCATCACGCCTACTAGCACAATCGATCTAGGCGCGACCGTCGTCACGCCCACAATTGCCAGCAGCAATAATCCGGAGGCAGCGACCAGCTCCGCCAGCAGCATTGTGGCCAGTGAATTTTTACAAAAGCTCGGCGCGACTCTTTTGAATTCGATACATCTGCAAAATTTTCATAAAGCCGAAAGTGTTGCGGGCAGCGCGATCAGCAGCAACATGGATCTGGAGTTCGGTTCCCATCATGTGGTCATAGATTCGTCCAATTTCGATGGCATGGATGATCTGCAGAAGCAATTGGAATACGACAAGCTCATGAATGAGGTGTGGATTGGCATTGTGCTGACGCTGATACTCATCTCGATGGTGTTCTGCATATGCTCCTGCTTTCTGTATCATCAGTTTCGCACATGGAAAAGGAATTGTAAGTATTGAGAACATGTTTTTTCTCCAGCAAGGACAAAGTTAGCTATAAATGCAAAGTACTTGCTGGCTTCGAGGGGAGCGGCTTTTTAGTGGACTCTAGCAATGTGCTTTAAAAGGGGTTTTCTGATTTTTTTAAAAAAAGGTCTAACATTGAAATAAACATTAAGGATCTGCATTTAAAAATCTGAAAAATATGTACCACATATAAGTAGTAGCTCACAGCGAAAGTGGGACAAACGTTCCTAAGCATTTTCTCAGTGTTTTAAAAAATTCAAATAAATAGTAATAATTAAGAGTTTTGTATTTTCAATACAATATTTAATCATCATATAGACACTTTATGGTTTGTGGTTTGTTTTTAAATCACAGAGGAAACGAACGCTTAGGAACGTCTGCCTGAATGGGGTCACTGTAGTTGCTTCTCTTTTGTGGTAGAATTTAAAGTTTGGGTCATTAAATCTTCTTCTTTTAACAAGAAACGTACATAATTCTCAAAAGCAGAAGTTTGGCGCGATAATGAAATAATGAGAATAAAAAGCTGAGGAGGGGGTAGGGGTTAGCATCACACCCATATACACATCACAGCGTCCTATAGATCTATTGTGTTCCATATTAAGGGAATTTTAAGCTAAATGTAATCAAATATTGAAAATTTGAAACAATCCACAGCATGAGACCAATTTTGACGTCATTTTGTATGTATTTAATTCTTATGCTTAAATTTTTGAGCAATGTGCCAAAAGTTCAGTTGATAAGGCAGATAGGCTTACGTAAAAGATTTTTCGACCTTGCAAATATTTTGGGCTCTTCATGCGTAAATTGTTACTTTGTCAAAAACACAGCGACTTGATTTCAAATATATTTTATTTCACAAAAAATTTGTTTTTCCAAAATTTTCCAAGTTCTCGAATTTTGCATGGTTGATGGTTTCTAGTATGAAAGGCAACATACCTGTTTTTCTTTTTAGTCTATGTGAGCTCCCACTTTAACCTTATATAATATAGGGGGATTATATAATTTTTATCAATTTCATTAAAGACTAAATTGTGCTAAATTTTTAGGCAACGTTTTAAAAAAAACCAAGCACTTCAACTTCACGTAAGTGAAAAGCATGTCAATTATAGAAGATGCATCATTTACACTACTATAAAAAATATCGTTTATTAACATAGAGCAAATTGTGACAGCCATAAGCAAAAGATTTGTTACATAAGCTTATGTATTTATTTAAAAAAAGTGTAAATGATGCAAGCACAAAATTTATACAAAAGGCAGCGCTTTACAAGGCAATACTTTAAATTTTCGCTCAATGTTGTGCCACATATCTATTTGTAAATAATATCGGTCATCGGAAATTTCGAGAATTTGCGCTCAAAGAGCAGATGCTCGAAAACTTGAAATGACAAAACGATCAACTCAAGATCGATTTTTAATGAGCGCCGCATGATGAATGAGTAAATGAGCGCATAAGCCAAGAGTGCCAACAAACAAATTTAGTTGACTTTTTCAAATGTCATCAGCTGCTTTATTTTATTGCAAATCTAAAAAGTTTTGCAGCTCATTTGTATTATATTGCTGAACTAGTTCGTCGAACGAATATATTCAGTGAACTAAATTTGTCAAAATGTCATCGATCGAAGAGTTCATCTAAGATTTTCATCCAAAGCCCGGCCATTTATAGAACTTATTTTAGTTTCTCAATTAGATCAACGAAACTGATTTAATTCAATTTAAACATTATTAGTCTGAATATTGCAGTTGATAATATTTTTAAAGAATATTTGTAATATCCTTCAAAAAGCTGCTTTCAAATTAAATTTTGAAATTTTGAAAATTTCTGATTTCCGGTGATGCCATTCATGGCCCGCTACTACCCTATATGCTGAATATGTTTTAGCGTAGGGGCCTCGAAAAGGCAAGAATTGGGTTGCTTCGACGAAAAAATTCATAGCATTTGCTGAAGAAAAGGCCTAGAAATTTTCTTTAGACCCCAGGACCCCAATTATTCCAGTCGCAGCGATTATTATTTCGATTGGTTACTGGCAAAATTATTTTGATATAGCACAAATTTATTTCTGTCTTTTTGTTTTTAATGAGGGATAAGTTGCAAAAATACCATAAGTTCCGTATACCCTAACAATGCTGCTCACTATACTAGTTGCTTAGATAGATCGGTGGTTCAATTTACTTTTGATGCCTTCATAGTAAGAACAGTGCTGTATTAGGCTTACTCTTCTTCTTCAGCCATTTATTTCATCATACCTTCTACTAAAGTATTTGAAGAGCTTCTACAAAGACGAACTATCTTTTGACTAGGCAGATAGACAGTCCACATACTTTTAACGCCTTCTTAAGAACAGTGCATTTCTTTCTTCATACCTTGTAGAAAAGTATTTGAAGTACTATTACAAAGCCGAACTTTCTTATGACTGATTTCTAGGTCTTGTAGACAATATTTGATAAAAATTCGACAGTTACTTGAATTGTTGATAATTCACAATTAACTTTAAACTTTTAGTATAATTTATTGATGGCGTATTTCTCTCTACATACCTTCTACAAAAGTATTTCAACTTATAGTATAATTTATTACAAGTCGTGTTTTGAAAAGAAGCATTGTCCTTGAAAATAATTGATTCGTTTAAGCGTGTAATAGAGCACATTTTTTAGTAGTGTACTTCAGCAATCTGTCCATTTGACAGCTTCTCAATTCACTTCCTTAGTCGAATTCTTATCAATTTGTCTTTAGCAATTGACACGCAATTTTGCCCAAGCAATATTTACTGGAAAAATTCAAAATAAGTTTCAAAACAAAGTCACCATATCGCTGCTTCCAAAATATTGCCAAATTGTATATAGAATGTATAATATAATTTTACGCTTTCGCGCGAGCAACGCTCATAAATTTCGGCTATAAATATTGCAAAGTTGAGCAAGCGAGATTGCGCTTAGGAAATTCGTATGAAATTTTATTGGCGTACGTTATCGCACTGATAAATATAATTGTTAGGATTTTTTTTTGTTTTGTTTGCATGTTGATGTTCTTTATTAATGTCTTATTTTAGACACAATGTTAGGTGGTAGTGTTGTTGTTTCTCTCTAGTTATGGAATTTTTCGATTTTATAAGAAAAACATGTGCATTCGGGAAGTGAAAAATTTATGTGGCTCTGATTTATAAGGGATAAAAATTCTTAATTATATAATGTAATTAACCTTGAGCATTGCCGGCACATAAGTAAATTGCATCTGGTGAGCAATATGCGTACTTATTAAGGTCGCCTGTGATTAGATAAAGAGCCATGATTGTTTATTAGTAGCGATTCATGGTCTAGATTCTGAAATAAGATAATTGCTTGAATAAGTTTTTTTCTAAACGTGCATACAAAATCGCGTGTTGTTTGTTAGTCATTTTTTGACAAATTTGAAGGCATTCGCAGCTGAAGAAATATGGATATAATAAAATTAATTAGCTTTCTCGCATTAACTTTTGTGTGCTTGTTAAATTTTCGCACAATTTAACGGGACCTACATTACCGAATCCGAACGGGTTTTTGAGAAGTTTTTCATGGCAAAGAATATTCTTGGAGAATTGCCAATTCATCGCGAGAAGTGGCGCCACGCAAAGATACAATTTGAAAACAAATTTTCATTTGTGTAAGATGTTACCGTACCCGGAGTTGAACCCAGGTCCTCCGCTTCAGAGACCAAGCACAAGCACTTAGTCAACTGAGCCACCGCGGCACCATAATAATTATTATTTGAATTTAATTTACATGCTTGGTAATTTTCGAAAATATTTGCTTTATTTGTATTGATCAAATTTGTAGAATTTTCTTTAAAATAATAATTAAAATGCCATAATAAATTCCAAAAAGTTCCTTGAGTTAAGCTTGGCATGAGAGCAGCGATCTGCACTTGTATAATCATTTCTTTTATACAGTCTTGTTTTGAAGCTGTTGGCAAGCATTGTTCATGCAGCTTTTGATCAAATGTGTTGTTATTATGCAAAATTGTTGACAATAAATCAATTCCCATATCAAGACTTTTTTCTTAATTCAAGATTAATGAATGCACTCAACCATTCTAACTCGCAGTGCCAATATTTGGGAGAACTCAGATGCTAAAGCTAACAAGCAAGCATCTTATAAATCGTGAGCAATATTTTTGAACAATTATTTACATAAAACTACATAGTTAAATATCAAATAAGGGCCCAAGCACTATTTTCTTAAAGATTTTCCTATGCATATTTGTTGAGCGATAGAAGAGTGGCCCCTCGTAGGTTTTTTACGTATAACTTTTTGGGGGAAATACATGATTGTAATCATAAAGTTTTGTTTAAATAGCTTACTTCACAACTTAGAGGAGCTCTATGTACGATCCACAAACAATCTTCGTGTGAGCATAACATTAAACAAATCATAAATAGTATATTTTTATGAAAATGTTTAATCAGATGCGAGCTGGGTTACAAACTTCTCAGAAGTTACTTAAGACTATGTACCTATCTTGGAAGCTCTCAGTCTAGGTAGATTCGAAAAAAGTTTTAATTTTTGAGAAGAAGAATCAAACAACTTTTTGAAGTGATAACTTTTTATGGGAGGGTAAACCGCTTCGTAACGTAACGCGTTACGGTGCCAGCAAAGAGTATGTTAATATAATAGAGTGCGCATCTCATATAAAATTTTGGCTGCAAAAATTTTGCACCGCGGGTCTAGATCCTGACCCGCCGTTCACTCAAATTTTGAGCTTTTTACTCTCCGGCACTCATCCTCTCAGAGAACCGCTCTGCAACATGAAATTCCAAACTCAAAGTAACTACATACAGGGCTGTCAACCGAGGGAAACTTTCACGATTTTATGGGAATTCGAACTCTTCTTTTACATATTCTTCACAAAATGCTGATGCTTTTATATTACAGCATTTAGGAACTCAGCCATACTATTTTATTTATTGTTTTATGTTTTTTACTACCATTATTTTGAATAAAAATGTGGCTGAAGTGCCAATTCCCATGGGAGAATTTTTTAAGCATTTGAGAGAATTGGCTTTGACTGAGTTTGCACCCCTGATCGCACGACTCAATGGCTTGGTTCGTTCGTTTTTCGTACTCAAATGAGGCGAACGAGCATTTTTTGCGACTGATTTACGTATTTTGCATGGTGGTATGAAAGTCGTGTGCATGTGCTCTTCTTCTGCATGTCGGCAGCTCAGCCAACAAAATATACGAAGAATCAGAGCGGCGCTCGTCGACGATATTCCCGACAGCGCTGCTGTTTGATTCTGTGTTGTTGTTGTTTTTCGTATGAAAGACAAAAAAATTCTTTGGCTCTGCTCTGCCATAAACGAACACAAGGAACTTCAATATATGTACATACATACATATGTACATAAGCGTATGTCGAATTTCCTGGCATTTGCGTATGCTGTGTTATGAATGAAATCTGCTTGCAGCTTCCAACTCGTTTTGAAATATCAAATCGAAGTTCGAATTTTTTTAAATATCGCCAACATTTTTTCAAATGTGCGACATTTCGAGAGATAATACTAAAATTTAAAAGGCTTTTTATAGAATATTTTATACATTTTAATAAAGGATGAAATATGCACATATATTAATATAAGATATTTTTTGCCAATATCACCTTAATAAAAGTGATGTTGACAAATTAATAACTTTTTAATATAGTCATTGCCCTATAATAAGATCAGCAGAGGGAAATTGAAATAAATTTTAAATCGCCAAAATTAGCATTGGCTATGAACAAGAAATACACAACAACAACAACACAGAAACAACCAAATGCCTTTTTCGTGCTTTGAGCATACCCGAAATGTCAAATCAACGACTGTCAACGAAATTCTCTGAGCGGTTGAGTAGTTTTTGTGTCCCCTTTGCCGCGACCGAAATATGAAATATGGCCTTCACTTCGATTTGCCGAAAATTTGAGTGATGCGCACTCTATTATATTAACATACTCTTTGGTGCCAGTCTGTCTGGCTTCCCTCTCTCTCACGCATACGGCAGCGGTACGCGGGCCCCTCCTCTCTCACTCTAACCCACAGCGCTTAGCTGTTTTTCGGTCGCGGCAAAGGGGGACACAAGAACTACTCAACCGCTCAGAGAATTTCGTTGACAGTCGTTGATTTGGCATTTCGGGTATGCTCAAAGCACGAAAAAGGCATTTGGTTGTTTCTGTGTTGTTGTTGTTGTGTATTTCTTGTTCATACCAAATGATAATTTTGGCGATTTAAAATTTATTTCAATTTCCCTCTGCTGATCTTATTATAGGGCAATGACTATATTAAGAAGTTATTTATTTGCCAACATCACTTTTATTAAGGTGATATTGACAAAAATATCTAATATTAATATATGTGCATATTTCATTCTTTATTAAAATGTATAAATATTCTATAAAAAGCCTTTTAAATTTTAGTATTATCTCTGGAAATGTCGCACATTGGAAAAATGTTTGCGATATTTCAACAAATTCCAACTTCGATTTGAAATTTCAAAACGAGTTGGAAGCTGCAAGCAGATTTCATTCATAACACAGCATACGCAAATGCCAGGAAATTCGACATACGCATATGTACATATGTATGTATATTGAAGTTCCTTTTGTTCGTTTATGGCAGAGCAGAGCCAAAGAATTTTTTGTCTTTCATATGAAAACAACAACAACACAGAATCAAACAGCAGCGCTGTCGGGAATATCGTCTAGCCGAGCGCTGCTCTGATTCTTCGTATACTTTGTTGGCTGAGCTGCCGACATGCAGAAGAAGAGCACATGCACACGACTTTCATAACACCATGCAAAATACGAAAATCAGCCGCAAAAAATGCTCGTTCGGCTCATTTGAGTACGAAAACCGAACGAACCAAGCCATTGAGTCGTGCGATCAGGGGTGCAAACTCAGTCAAAGCCAATTCTCTCAAATGCTTAAAAAATTCTCCCATGGGAATTGGCACTTCAGCCACATTTTCATTCAAAATAATGGTAGTAAAAAACATAAATCAATAAATAAAACAGTATGGCTGAGTTCCAAAATGCTGTAATACAAAACAACAGCATTTTGTTAAGAATATGTAGAAAAAGAGTTCGAATTCCCACAAAATGGGAGAATTTTCTCACAGTAAGCAGCCCTCGTTATATTTACTTTGAGTTTGGAATTTCTTGTAGCAGAGCGGTTCTCTGAGAGGACGAGGGACTGAGCGAAACTGAGTGGAACTGTGGGCTTTATTAAAATGACCCTAGTGCAAAATTTTCTCAGCCAAAATTTTATATGAGATGCGCACTCTATTATATTAACATACTCTTTGCTACCACTTACTACTTACACTTACTACTTACTTATATTAACATACTCTTTGCTACCACTGCATACTTACACAAAATTCTAATGTACATATTGAAGAATTGTAACTGAGAATTAAATATATTTTATAATCAATAAAAGATTTTATTGATGAATAACCTTTCCTCACATTATCATGTTGACATGCATGAAATTTAAGTAATAACCTAAGCTTTTCTCAAGTTAAAAAATTTCAATATTAAATAGTTTAACTTGGATTAGTTTAAGTTATCACTTCTGTCGAGCGTCCCGAGACGCACACATTTTTTTTTAATACAATATTAGCAGGGACACTTAATAAATTCTGCTAATAGATTGGCATCAAAGTAAATGCATCTTCTTTAAATTTCAATCGATTGTAGTTTCTGGCATGCCGAACCAAATCATTAAAAAAACTAACATTTTCTTTAAGACTCTAGAAATATCTTTAGCTACTTTAAAACGAAGACATGGACATATCATATATGTATAACGTAATACCTTTGGAATCAAAGAATTCATTTAAATAAAAAAATTTTTAAATCATAAAATTTAAGTAGAATTTTGGTTAGAGTTTAAATTTAATCAAAATTTCGATTCAAAATAATTGAAATTTAATTAAAAATTTCGTTTCCAAAGAGATTTTTTAATTTGTATACCAAAATTTTAATATGAACAGATTTCCATAAATTTACCAGCGACAACGCAAAATAAACCGGTACAAAAGTAACTGCTTGTTATAGCCAAAGAAATGTGCCAAAAGTCGTTCAATGGAACCAACCTCAAAAATCACAAAATTATCAAAGAGTTTAACTTTTTGTGCAAACAACACAAACAAATATCAAAGTTAAACAAATCTAACGAGCGAAATAAATTTGCTACAGCAACAAAAAAGAAAGTTAAGCCAAAAGGCTGCCAGATTTTTGCCAAACTGACACTTGACAGCTGTCACTTGTCTAAACTGAAATGGAAAATTTTTCGAAAAATGAAAATGTTGCCAAAGCAAACGCTTTATTTTTATAAATTTGGGTTTACCCAACAATTTTTAATCCAATGCCATGTGATAAAAGCAAATTTGTTTAAATAAAAGATATCTTTGCTTTGGGGAAGAGAGTAAGCGTGTGTTTAATTGGCTTCATGTTGCGCTAGCTGCACAAATATTTATTTTGCTAATTTCTTTACCAAAAAAAAGCTATGCAAATTTGACTATAAAACACTTTTTAAACATATATCTTCTTTCTCTGTCTCCCTCGCTCTTGCTTGCAGATCAAAGCACGGTATTGCAGTCGCAGGCAACGGACGCTGAGGCTATGAAGCTGTCCACGGATGCGGAAGATCCGGTGCCCGAATACACGCTGGTCTCCGGCTTGCCCTCGTATAAGGCCGCCTTGGAGTTGTTGCATAAAACGCCGAAATCGTGTCTCTTGGTGTATCCCAGTCTTTTTGGCGTGTTCAACATCAATGAGAAGACAGCAGCCGAAGCATCAGAGAACGCGCTACAACAACATGTTGCTGAAGTTACCACACCTTTGCTGTCGCCAGCAGCAGCAACAACAGCAATAGTTCATTCTCAAACTGACAAGCCTCCGTTGCCAACAGCAGCGACGCTATTGCTGCCCACATACGCTGAGGCATGCCACAACAACAACAACAATAGTAACAACAATAACAATAACAACAACAATAACAACAACAACAATGGCGGCAACTGTCTGACAGCCGTCACTTTGACAGCGCAGAAATCTGCAATAACAACAACAGCCAACACACCTACAACAGCTTCAAATGTCGCTGTCAGCAACAAAAATGACAAGCGCTAGACTAGCACAACACAACTGTTGACTGTCAAATTGACTATTGTAATTGTAACTGTGATAATTTTCCATAACTGTGTTTCGCGCTATTCTAGTGAAGCTTTACAATAAGCACTGTCATGTCAAACTTTGTTTCGAAACTCAACAAAATTTGACATTTATACAAGACTTTCGAAATCAAAATAATACATAATTATATATGTACATATACAGTGCACATATGTTTTATGGTTTATAATATATGGTCACAAATGTTGTGCTGTTGTTGTTATACTGTGATTTTTCTGCGCTTGTTGTTGTTCGTTGTATGCCTCAAAGTAGTCACCATACAACAACTGGCAGAATATTAAAATAATGTGAGGGTACTTTTATATTAACGGCAACTATTTGAATATATAAACATTTCATAAAAATCTATGCATATGCTTGCATGATAAATATTACTATATGTTAACTAGTTGTAAGAAAATTTCGGCGAACAAATTTTATATTTTAGCATAAAATACAACTAAATTATATATACGAAAATATATGAATATGATATAAACATTTTGGTATGCAATCTTTTATTTGAATGAAAGGTGTACTTGCACTTGTAAAAAATTCAGGCAACTTTTCAAAATTTCATTTGAGGAAATAGCGTAAAGGTTTGTAGTAAAAGTAGAAACTCGAAATACTTTAAAAGCTTTGGTATTACTAAAAGTATTGAATTCATAGCTGAAGCTGTCGGATTCACACGTTCAGCGAGCTTTTAACGCAAGAAATTACTTTAATACAAATTTACAGTATTGAAAAATCTATTTTAGATCACTCGTTTATACATTTTTAACAAAAAAATGCGTGATATATCATGATGGATATTATGAAGGGATTCTGAAACTGTTCAAGTACAATTGGCCAGCTATTGTGACGAGAATAAATCCAAGAAATAACACTAATAAGAAGCAAAGGGAGCGAAGCTTCAATGCACAGGCATTAACTATTATGAAGAAAAAATTCTTAACTCGAACGAAAATAAAATCGTGCGTGGTCAATGCACGATAAGGAAAAATTTTGCAATAAATGAGTAACAACGGAAATTTTGTAGCAAGTTTTGGTAGCACTTTGGCTTGTGCTGCAGTTACAATGGTTCATGGCTGTTTGAGCATTTCCTTTCATTAATATTATCAAAAAAATATATAATTTCTAGATTAAAGCCACTATATAGATTAGCTTATCAGAAGTCTGGTTTGGAAGTACCTACATACACAAAAAACTGAATCCATATTCCAATGAATTTGCGTATTTAGTGCAAATATACTCGAATGTTAGCTTCTTTAATCATTGATATTTAATAATGGCATTATATATTGTCAAAGTAATGGCATATAATTACGGTGACCAACCGTACTATATTATATAGAACAGTACTCTATTTTAATCCAATGTTCTATATGATATATTTTGTTATAAAAAACAAGGAAATGTTCTCTATTTTAAAATGTGTTCTATATTTGTTCTATATTTGATACAAAACGAATTATTATCGTATAAAAAACAAATACCAAGCATGAATTACGAGCATTATCGAATTAAGCATATCATTAAAGAATTAAGCAAAAAGGGTCAATTGATTTAGACCAATTCAATAAACATGTAAGATTTTATACGAGTTGTATTGATTACTTAGATCAATGGAGCACTGCATTCGAAGAGGTTGAAGTTTTTGAATGGATGCTTCTTCGTGAAACTCTTTCCTGGTACGAAGTAGAAAAAAGTTTGGTGCTTATTATGGAAATGATGAGGGATTTAACTATTGATGACAGCGAACTATTTGACGAAATAGCATACGTTAAAAAGTATGTGACTTTGGACAAGATCGAAATGTGGTTAGAAAGTCAGTCGAAGAAAGATGGGTAGAGATTTTTAATCACTTTGACAAAAAAAGTATACCTTGTAAAACCATTGTAAAAATTGTGGAATTCAGTCTTTGCTTACCAGGGTCAAATGCTCATACGAAAAGGGTTTTCTCTCTTATGAACAACATTTGGACTGCGGAAAAATCGCAAATGAATATTAACACAATTAAATCCATGTTAATTACAAAATGCAATTATGAACTTTCTTGCTTGGAATTTAAGAGGTATTTAGAGGAAAACCACAATTTTATAAAAAAAATTTATTCCACAGAAAAATATCAAAGCAATTAGAGCTTAAACGTTTTTTATGTTATGTTTACTGGGTAAACTGTTTTTTTTTTATAATAATTATTAGTTATTTTGCAACATGATCTCTTTTGTTTGAATAAAAAATACATTTTTAAAACGGACATTTGCCATTTTTTAATTTTTAGCAAAAAAAAGATGTTGGTGGGTGTGTTCTCTATTTTCATTTCAAAAATATGGTCACCGTACATATAATAAACATGAAGGCATGTACGAGTATCTACAGATATGTCGCCTGTAACTGGTCTAAATTTCAACTCAAAAATATTTTAATAATATTATATAAAATATTCTCATTTCATTGATGATTGCCAATAATGGAATTAGAGAAAAATATTTTACTTTTCATTAATTCAGTACGTCACATTTCGCTATGGATGTAATGTAAGTTAACTGCAGAAAGCTTTTATCAATTATATGCAAATATATTGAAATCGATATTTAAATCGAAACAAGACAAACAGATTTTACAGAAATAATTCCATTTCGAGACTTGAGGGCCAGTTTCACAGTGGATGTTTAAACTCTGATTGCAGTTTAAATAGGGAATTTCAGTTTCACAGTGGGAAGTTAAATACCATTTAAATGCCCGGTTGTGGGCATTTAAGTACGGCACAGAGTTGCAATCGAAAACAAATAAACAGCTGATTTCGGATGAGCAAGCAAGCTGCGTCGACAATATTGCAATTTATAAGCGGCCAAATTAAACATATGTCACCATCCCTTAACGCTTCTGTTATTAGCCATGTGGCAACTATGTTATTTTTCAATACGATATACTATTTTAATGACTTTTCGGGGCAACCCTGTTTCGACTGGACCATCAGTCGTGAATAAACCGCCATCTACTTGAGATCGTCTTTTATTTGATCTGTCGGAATTTTAGGCTTACGGCCATCGCTGACACCTCAGAAGAGGGATGAGCCTTGCTAAATTAACAAATAGTGAATTAAAGAAAAAGTTACGGGAGAAAAATCTCAAAACGTCAGGAAATAAAGCGGAGTTAATGTTGCGTCTGTTACAAAACGGTTCAGGTGAAATTGAAGGTGCTGCGTTTACTTCAGTACCAACGACATCTGGGCATTTGGACGACGCCGTGGAACATTCGAAAAACGCCGAACAAGATTCCCTTGAGTGTGTGGAAGTTTCAAGTGCTTCGCCAATAGCATCGATAATGAACGCCACCGACGGAAAAAGCACCGTTACCAACAACGACGCGAGCGCTGACGTCGCGAAACTTCGAGAAGAAGTCAGTAATCTTCATCGTCTTATGGAGACGCTGGCGCAGCAGTTTCAAACAGCAATCGCATCGTCGACGTTGTCGCCAAGTACAGTGCCGCTCTCGCAACACTCCGTAGAAACAATGCCGCGCACGCATTGCGAAGATTCAATTCCAACAACAACAAATACAAACGTATTCGCGACTCAAACGAGTGCGAGCGGGCTATCCCGTTCGCCTTACGCAATGTCTCTCTATCCAGCACAAGTGAGCGCAACAAGTGTCATGGTTCCTAATAGAGAAATCGGTAGCAACACATTAATGTTGGGAAACGTTACCAACCCAAATGTTTTAAATTCTATTCTTATTAACGAAAATACGGCATCAACGCCAGCATTGCGTCGCGCAGCTGTGGATGCTAACATTAATATATTCGAAGATGCGAATGTTTTCGGACATGCAAACACATGCAACGACGAGAGAGCAACATACACAAACGAACGTATGAGTGTTCGCGAAATTATCGATATCTTGCCTAACTTTGACCCCTGCAACGATGACGTTACGTCGATACAATTCATAACTAGAATCGAGCAGTTGCGAAGTGTGTATCAATGGAACGATCGAATACTTCTTTTTGCAGTTCAAAGCAAATTGAAAGGTGCTGCCAAGGGTTGGATCGATTCACATTCGGTATTTCAAGAGTGGGAGAGATTCGTACACGCATTTATGAACGATTTCCCATGTTTATTAAATACAGCAGATATACATATCCAATTAATGAACGCGCATATAAACAAAAACGAAAATAGTGTGGAATATTATTATAAAATGATTGCGTTAGGCCGGCGAGGAAATCTCGATGATAATATAATAATAAAATATGTGATTAATGGTCTAAACGACGACGCGGTTCGTAAAATGCTTTCAGAAATGCAATTCGGAAAGTGCTCTGACTTGTTAAAATCTTTAATGAACATCGCCGCGAATACGCACAAACAATCAACGACGCAGCCGCAACCGACAAACAAACCTAATAACAATTTCGGTGACAAAAATAAATTCGATATAAACAGTAAAGAAACTTCTAAATCGGGTCCTATGTGTTTCAATTGCCATGAGCGTGGGCACATTTCAAAAAACTGTGTTAAGCCTCAGAGAAAACAGCGTTGTGAAATTTGTTCTGTGACGTCACACGAGACGAGGTATTGTCCAAAAAGAAATTCGCCGTCGGTAAATGCAATTGAAAGCAGTGGAGCGTCGAAAATACATATAACTAAAGAAATTATGGTGAACGGCTATAAAATAAATGCATTGATTGATTCGGGTAGTTATAGTTCGATTATAAAGCGCGATATAGCTGAAAGATGCGGAAGTGATTTTATCAATTGCGAGAAAATACTGCGCGGGTTTGCTGGTGGTGAGATGACATGTCGAGAAATGTTGATAACCACAGTAACTATTGACGGTAAAACGTACAACGGTGAATTGTTGATTGCTAACAAAGATATAATGCATTTCGACGCGATAATAGGTACAGACATTCTGTCACAAGGCCGTGTTGTAATTGAGAACGGCAAATGCGAAATACTTTCTAATAGTAGTGACGAAATAAAATCGAATTCGGGACTTACGGAGACGGGAAAAAGTGAACTCGTGCGCTTGTCAAATGTGCATGCTAGTTGTTTCGGTGAAAATTTAAAGGAAATTGGGAAGTGCGGAACAGTTAAGATGGAAATATCGGTCACGTCGCCAAAGCCGATCGCGAAGAAACCATATCCTATGCCCATACCAAAGCAACACGTTGTAGAGGATATAATTTCAGAATTATTGGAGTTGAATATAATTCGTCCATCTGTGTCTTGTTACGCGTCACCCGTTGTGCTTGTTCCAAAGACGAATGGAGAGCACCGACTATGCATTGATTATCGTGAGTTAAACGCAGTCACCGACAAGCAGCCATGGCCAATGCCAACGGTAGACGGGGTGTTATCCACATTGGCAGGCATTTATGACGTCAAGAAGAAACATCAACTACATACGGATGCCAGCAGCCTGGGAATTGCAGCAATATTACTGCAAGAAGAAGAAGACAAGGGCCTCAAACCCATCGCGTATTTTAGCCGACTCTGCAATGAAGCAGAAAATAAGTACCACGGTTATGAGCTGGAGGTTCTAGCTGTAGTCGAGGCGTGTCACCGCTTCCGGCTTTATTTGCTGGGGAAACCGTTCATCATCGTCACTGATTGTTCGGCTGTATCCAGTTTAAAAGCGAAGACCCCGATGATTCCTCGAGTAGCACGCTGGTTGCTTCGAATGCTCGAGTACGACTGCGAAATCACACATCGTCCAGGTAATTCAATAAGTCATGTTGACGCGATGAGTCGCGCTCCTGTGGAAGAGCCTATCGTGCCAGAAGATGTTAGCGCTTACGTGATGACTGTGAATTTACCTACCGAGGATTGGCTACTCAGCATGCAGAAACAGGACCCAAAGCTAGAGGAAATTGTCAGCGTGTTGGAAGGTCGCAAAACATCAATTCAACGTAAAAAGATAGAAGCTGATTTTATTTTCAAGAAAAATCGACTTTTTAAGAAAGGCATCGAGGGAAAATTGTTGTTGGTTGTTCCAAAAGGCATGCGCTGGAAAATTGTTAAGCTTTGCCACGATGACATGGGACACCCGGCGTCTGATGGAACTGTTAAGCGAATTGGTCAACATTTTTGGTTCCCAAGGTGTCGTAAAGTTGTCAATAGCTATATAAAATCGTGCGTGGAATGCTGCTTTGTTCGAGAACCTGGGAGGAAGGAGTGCGAATTATATGGCATGGAAATACCAAGAATTCCATTTGAAATTTTGCACATGGATCACTTGGGTCCGTTTATAAAAAGTCGTCGTGGTAATGAGTATGTGCTGGTTATCGTGGATGCCTTAACCCGATATGCCATAATTGTTGCCGTACGGTCTACTAAAACCAAGCCAGTCATCGAAGCTCTAAATCAACTTACCCTACAATTTGGTATGCCTAAAACGATAGTCACGGATAGAGGAACATCTTTTACGTCAGCAACATTCACGGACTTTTGCAGTATCAACAATGTCAAGCATATTAAAGTTGCAGTAAGAACACCAAGAGCGAATGGACTTGCCGAACGCGTTAACCAATCTGTACTCTCTTTTCTTAAAACAACGACTTCTAATGAAAAGGATTGGGATACAGAGCTACGACGCCTTCAGTGGGTAATCAACACCAATGTCAATTCCACCACGAAGTACTCACCGTTGGACTTAATATTTGATTTCCCGCTACGCGACATCGGTGGAAATAAAGTTATTGCTGCGTTACAGTCCGACAACATCGACATTGAAAAGCTACCAATGTCTCAACGTCGCGAAGATGCCATTAGCAATATCGAGGTAGCGCGCAACGTATGGAAGACTCGATTTGACGCCAAACATAAGAAGCCGCATGCATATAAGGAAGGTGACCTGGTGTTAATCGAAGCTGTTGCACCGAGTACTGGGCAGTCTCGAAAATTAGTTGCAAAATATCGAGGGCCATATGTCATCACTAAAGTTTTGCGGTTTGATCGTTACATCATCGAGGACATTGACGATTCACAACGTAATCAGCGAAAGTTCAGCACTGTGGCAAGCTGTGACAAGTTGAAGCCGTGGTGCGAATTGTATCCGGAAGTGGACGACGATTACGACGATGGAGACGACGATATAACAGTTGACATGGAGTAAAACTCGAGACGAGTTCTTGTCAGGAAGGGCCGAGCTGTCACCATCCCTTAACGCTTCTGTTATTAGCCATGTGGCAACTATGTTATTTTTCAATACGATGTACTATTTTAATGACTTTTCGGGGCAACCCTGTTTCGACTGGACCATCAGTCGTGAATAAACCGCCATCTACTTGAGATCGTCTTTTATTTGATCTGTCGGAATTTTAGGCTTACGGCCATCGCTGACACATACAACTGCATGGTGTAGCACATATAAATGATCCCGTAGTATTATAAATAACATAAACTGTGGATTCTTTGAAGAATATCCAATAATTCACTTCTTTCGGCCGACGAAAAATTTTTAGCTCGCGCTGCCTCCATAATTGAACAATTGAACATATGTTTTTGGCAAGTTGTGCTGTGTTCAATTGTCAAATATTCGAAGTTGCCATTCATTATTCCGTATTTAAATAAATGCACTGTGAAACTCAAGAAAAGTTAAACTAGATTTAAACTCAATTCGCAAATTAGATTTAAACATCCACTGAGAAACTGGCCCTTAGATTCAAGCTATACTTATATCAATTAAAGTATTGAATGGAAAATCGGAATTCTATAGAACCGACTTTCTAATACTCTTCATACAAGTTCTAGATAGTCTGCGGAATAAATCGATATCCGATACGAGTATCGATATGAATTTCGCCGATTGATATGAGAACTGACATTTCTTCATGCGGCAAGTAGCTAACAGAAACCGATCTAACTAATGAAAAGTCGATATATGTATATAAAGCAATAATTAACCTGCATCGAACTGCCAAAAATTTGTTTATAGATTTTGAGAATAGATGAACTTCTCAATAAGAATAAGAACTAAAATTTCCTGTAAAAATTTTCTACTGCACAATTACTATTAAACTCTAGAAAAAACTGTGCTCATTTAATATCATTAGCTAACATGGCACGAACTCTTTCTTAATGTGAGTCTAAAAGTGTTATCTCAGCGCAAATGTTCTTAAAACGTGACTGCTTTAGTTGTCGATCGATCTCCGAATGCAACACCTTATATGGAACCAGTCTGCAACCAGACAGTAAACAAAGTCTTCTGTTGACAGTGCCTTTTCAAGTGATTTTTTCGAAAACAAATATTCAAACCAGACTAACCTTTAGTATGCTTGGCTAGGGGCTAGCTTTCTGAGATAATTGTAAGGGGTGTGCCAGGAGATTTGCACCTGATTTATTTCAACGCTCAGTAATGCATTACAATTAAGCACAATAAAAATAGATCTATGAACCGTAGTTAGTCAATATCGACGTATGGGAAACTTTATTTTGCTTATAAACAACTAATTAATTAACATAATTGACAGTTGAATTGAAATGATTGAATTAGATTAAGTTTTAAGTGCCTGTTGAGAGATGCCGGCGAGAAGCCGTGTGATTGCACATTGAACGAGTGATCGGTGTAGAGTAATCTGTTTCCTATTTATTGTGACTATAATTTTTTTTAGCAAAGTTTACCAACCAATCGAAAAAATATTTAAGAAACTCAAAAGAAAGATTTTTCAGATGTATGTAAAACTAACTGTAGTAAGATCGAAAGCTAATCAAGAGGAAGTGGATGCTATTGTCAAGCAGGGTGTCTGCCTTGCGGATGAACATATCAGCAGCGTACTGATGCCTCTGCAAGCATTCTTCAGTCAACTAGAGCATGGAAAGAAAAACGAGGGCCAGGTGGAATAACCTAAGCACCTGTGCGACCTCCAAAACCATTATAAAGTCCTATGACGAAAAGTATACTAGGTTTATACTGATTCTCCCAAGAATAGAATGTAGAGCTATCACAGCTGCACTAACGGGACACTGCCTTGTGGCAGCGCATGCATATAGGATGTGTATAACGAACGGCGGCTGCAGAAAATGCTGAGAAACGGGTAGCAGGGAGACCTTGGGACTAGAGCCCGACCGAACGCGAAATTTTGGCCGAGACCGATACCGAACTTCGGCCGTTTTCTTAATGTTAGGCCGAAACCGAGACCGAACCTTTCGAATATATATGCAAAATAAAGAAGAAGAATTTTAATGAAAAAAAATTTATACATTTTTAGGAAAAAATACATTTTATTATAAAAAACAATTCATTTGAGGTATAAATACCTACATTAAGCATCTGATTTATGAAAAATAAATAAAAATTATTATTAAAAAATTTAAATTTTGTTTAAAACTATACAATTTTTTACTCAACTGTTCGGCTAAATACTCGGCCTTTTGTAGCCGAGACCGAGCCGAGACCGAACCCGAACCTTTTGGCCGAACTGTTCGGTAACCGAAACCGAGACCGAGCGTTCGGTCGGGCTCTACTTGGGACACATACTGTGCTCCTGCACCGCCATCGCTAGAGCTCGTCTGACTTGTTTAGGAGCGCCTGCCTTTTCAGGGCTCGAACAGATCTCGAAACTTGGTATCAAGCCTTTTTGGAAACTTGTGAAACACAGCCAAATTCTGACATATCATTACTTTGGGCATTCCTAACTGGAATTCCAACTGGCATTTCTAAGCACTCAACAGGGTATATGCTTGGCCTTTTCAGGCAGCCAGCTTAACCTAACCTATGATCTCTTATTTGGCAGTAAAATAAAAAATGTCAAATGGCCTGGTAGAAGCTACTTTAAATTGCGCGGTCCCCTAAAGGTATATTGCAGCACAGCTTTAGTGCTGCCATATTTGACGCTCGTGGGAGTAGCTGGAATTTCCATGATTACAATTTGTTGTGCCAAAGCGTTAAATTCCTTGAAGTACATACATAAATGCCACCTGAGAGACAAACAGGTGTAAATTGCAAACGCAAATTGTATGCAGCCATATCTCATTATGAAAGCAAAGCGCATTGTCACCTTCAAAAAAAGATATTGCACAACTGTTAACAAATTTTAAATTAAAATAAAAAGCAATAAAACCGCTTACAACGTTTTTTTACAATGGCGCATGCATATACAAAACTGTTGGCGATTGTTTAGGATGCGTGACAATTGTTGCTGCAACAAACAAACCATTATTGCGGTTTTTCTATTAACGATTCCGTGCACATTTAAAGGGCTTGTATGGATGTGGCTTGGAGATGTGCCTTGTTGTTATATAAAAGTTTGCACAAATTAATCAATTTTGTAAAATACTATTGTTTTCGCTTTTAGCAAATATATTGGCAGATCAACGTATACAGCATACACATATACACCATCATACAGATACACACAGTTGCATACAAACAAGCGCCAATCTATAAGCTACATACATACATCATAATCAACTGGCCACACTTGTTTGGGAATATGGGTCAACAGCAATAGACACGCTTTAAGTGACGTATGCCTGCCAGCGGTATCCGCCGCACAACCGACCGGACAGCGCAATCACCAACCAGATCAACACTAACTAGCAGCAGCAAACAACAGCAACAACAACAACAAGAGCGCCCAGTCGAGAGCAACAAACCGGTTTCACTTTCGTTTCGTCTCTTTTTGGTGTATTTGCTTGTGAACTTTTTCAACAAGTTTTGAAAATTCATTTAGCTGTCACCACCTCTCCCTCTTCCCCTCCCCATCTTGGCACATAAAAGTTAACACTTAAATGAGCATAGATAGAAGTTTTCGCAGCTTAAGTTCCAAACAAAATAACATCTTTATGCTATATTTTGTACAACATATGCAAATTTTGAGCTTTTATATAAAATCTCTGCTGGTATACTATGTAGTATATGTCTAAGGAAATCTGACTATTTTTCCTTATCTACAAAGTCAAGAAGTGTGCTAAACATCCGTTCTGTATATATAAAGAACAGTACTGCATTTAAGCATCTACACAAATATATTTCTTAGTGATTAATCGAAGGTTTTTTCTCGCCGATAAATATTTTCCATCTTTTTAACAATGTACCTACGACTTAAATTATCATCGAAAATCGAAATTGTTTTAAAGTATAATTTCGCTTACTCATTTGATCAATTACTGGGTAATACCTTTCCTGAACGAAATCTAAAGGGTGTTTTTTTTCAACCAAAAGTGAGCTTCATCGCTGAACAAAATTTTCTTCTTCTTGTCGCGCGAACCGAACCATTATTTTGGTAATAAATTTGCACGATTTGCAAACGTTGTTCAGGAGTAAGTTTGTTCATTATGAAATGGCAAACCAAACTGAACATGAATCAAGTGACAGCTGTCAGAAAGACCAACTCCGAAAAAAGTATTGCTTGATTGAAAACCACACGTCTAAAAAAACACCCTTTATTTTTTTCTCTATTTTGGATGATCCAATCCAGAGATATCGTGGTCGGCTATGTCATCTATAAAAATCACAATTTTTCCTATAAAAATCACTTTTTTAAAATATGAAATATATACATAAAATATAAACATAAATTTTAAAGTGACCAAAATGTACATATGATATTTAACGTTAATATATTAAAATGTCTTTCCAGGAAAAATTCTGGAAAATCTTGAAAATTCTTGATCGTTCTCTACAGTAAAATGTCCTGATGCTATTTGATATTATTCATTAAATATTCCGAAATCCTTAAAGAATGGCGAATCGAATCTCTTGCTGCGATGGCGATGGAATTTGTATCGACACCTTGTCATTGGGTTGACGTTTTCTTGTTTCCATTTCGAATGCTTGCTGTGAAACTTCAAATGAAATGTTGCAAACCAATGTCAAATCAGCTATCATTTTATGATTTGTCAAAAATTTATTCCGGGTTGCCAACTAAGCAAACTTTTGTTAGTTCCCCCTTATACTCGTAATTGAAGAAATGTTTATGCATATTGATCCCTTTCAGGCTAATTTCATAGCTACGCATCTGCTCTTTGCCTGATATGAGTGCATATCAGCAAATTAAATCTCTGCATTCGATCGTTGTTGTTGTTTGCATGTTTGTTGTCGTGTTGTTGTGGTTATTCTCAAAGTTTTTCATTAATAAATTTTGTTGTTATTCCACCTGGCCAGAGCAGTGCCGCCCAGCAAAAGCTAGACAACCATCCTCTAAAGAAGAAGCACAACTTTCACCGAAAAATTTAAATATTGTTATGCGTTTTTAATGAATTGCCCATTTCGAGCTTGCACACACACACACACGCACACTCAGACATACTGCATGCATAGCTGTATCGATTTCAATTTCTTGCATAAATTTCAGCGGCTTATTTCGTTTTTATTGTGACACTTTCATGGCACGACATGCATTTTTTTATACGAATATGTTTGTACAAAAATAGGCATTTTGAATTTTTGATGCAATCTAAATTGAAAAGCAGTCTCATTGGGAATAAACACGGATAAGCCCACTACTTAAAACGGTTTTGTACGAAATTCGTTAAGTCATATTGATTTTATCACTTGCATTGTCAGCGCTGAGCATGTCCATGATATGCATGAAATAGTCGTAGAATGTCAGGTTTATTTATCAGATAAGGGGTTTAACACAAAAATAAAAACGTCTTGCAGCAAGAGAAAAATAGGAAAGTTAACTGTTTTTGAATTTACTTGCCGCTTGACATAATTTCAATAATTTTCTTCCAAATTTCAAGTCATAAAAAAGTCATGTCTTCTAATACCAAATCAGATACTAAATATGTAGCTATGTGTGTATTTTTTAAGATATATGTAGATTCAATGCTGCGCGACTTTTAGTTGCAAAGCTAATCGCTGTCATAAATTTTGTTTGTACGGGCGGTGTCACGCCCCCTTATCCGATAGCTTCCACTTTTTGCTGTTAGTACGACATTAATGACCTGTGTCTCCACACGAAACCTCACCACTCTAGTGTAAACGGTTCCAGAGTTATACAGAAGAAAAAAATTTGTTTAGATGGGAGATGCGACGTCTCCTCAATATTTCAGAACCTTACCATGCGACGAACCATCCCTGAACCAAAAGAAACATATGTACATGCAAAGTTTTAATTTAATTTGTATATGCATTTGTAAATATATAGATATATGTATGTATAAAATAGACAACGTTTTGTCTGATCCGGTGTGTTTTTACCAGTGTGTGACAGACCAGCTCCCTTGCTTGGTAGCTCGCACAGTTCTGTCCGCTTTTGCTACTACCGCTCCTTATATACAGCAGTGCTTTTTCTTCCCTGTAGTGCTCTGATTCGCTATTGCTCTCTTTAATTTAATCTAATAGCAGTGCTTTTCCTTGCCCGTCTGTCGTTTTACTTGGTTTTGGCTGTTTTCTGTTGAACAGCAGCACTTCTCCTTGGCCGTCTGACCGTTATAAATTTTAAATTGAATTTGGTTGTCGATTGTAAACTTTCCGAGGAAAATGTGAATATATTAAACACCATTGAAATTTGTCACGCGGAACCCCTAAATGTTTTCGTGGAACCCCAGGGCTCCACGGAACACACTTTGGGAAGCAATGGGCTACAGAAATTATTGCTATTGCATTATAACTATATACAAAGTCAAAGATCTGATTAATTAATTAATTGATTGGTGCAACAGCCCAAGTGGGCTTAGGCCTAGCTTTCTCGCATTAACTTGTGTGTGCTTGTCATATTTTTCACAAATTAACGGGACCTACATATGTACTTTACCGAATCCGAACGGGATCTGATGGTTGAACTATTTCCCTGGTTTTTAGGGTTCCGTTCCCCTAAAGAGAAAAAACGGGAACACTTATAAGGTCACTTTTGTTTTGGGAGTGTGTATATAAAACGACCATATTTTCATCGTAGAAACCTGAAATTTGGCACGATGTTAGGTCTTGATAACCTAAACACATTTTCACTATAAAAAGTTAAGAAATATTTTTAGAAATATTTTTTTATAATTTTTAAAGGTTTTCGGGTCGGACAAAAAAAATAAAAATATTTTTAAATCGTATCGTGTGGGGTATCGTTAGAAAGGGCTATGTCCATAGATTATAAAATGTATTTTTTTTAAATTTTATGTAAACGGGTTAGAAAGATATAGTTAAAAATGTGAGAAAAACTGACCTGTCCCCACATGATCCCATTTTCCCATGCCATTTCTCAACCGAAAATTTTGATAAAATCAGGCTAACTAGGTATTTGATCACGCATGACTGAATGGCTGCGCCTTTTTTGAATTTAAAATTTTTTAATTTTTTTTTAATTTAAGATGACCCCCCTGAGAAAAAAATTTTTGTTATTTATATCGAGTTGGGTATCATTAGAAAGGGCTACGTCCATGCATTCCAAAAATATTTTTTTCTAATTTTCTGTGAAGTGGTTTCGAAGATATAGCACAAAATGTAGAAAAAATGACCATACCCCCCTGGCTTTCTACATTTCTTAAGCTAAAATTTTGATAAAATCAGAGTTAGTAGGTCTTTAGTCATAGATTACTGGAAAACTGCAGCTTTTTTCGATTTATTTGTTTTTCTATTATTTTTAATTTTATTTAAGATTACCATAGTAAAAAAATTCCTTAGCGATAAATTTTTGTTTTTTACATATTGTGGGGTCTCGTTAGAAAGGGCTACGTCCGTGGATTCCTAAAATGTTTTTTTTATAATTTTAGGTGAATTGGTTTCGAAGATGTAGGCCAAAATGTCGAAAATTGTGTGGCCAGACGGGCAAAGAGAAACTAAATTCGAACGCTAAAAAGGGTATTTCTGGTACGGAACCCTCAGTGAGCGAGCCCGACTCGCACTTGACTGCTTTTTATTCTCACTTAGGCGTACACAATTCCGTACCTTAACTACCTAAAACTAAATAGCAAATGCATACAAAAGGTGGCAAGGAATTCGTCAGTTGCCTCACACCAGCTTGACAGCTCAAAGTTATTCGAACAATAATAATTTAAATTCAATAAATCTTTAGTTCTGTAACTTACAAAAAGTGCTTTTCCATTAAAAATGTACAACATTTCCGTTTTACACTTCGTTGTAAAAAAAATATAAATGTATAATAGCTCAAAAAAATAGAATCTTAATAAGCAAAAACAATTTCTATAAAAAAAAATTGCAAATGCTATTAACTGGAAAAATGCTAGTATCATGACAGGGGCCAAAATGTATAAATACCTAGCCTTATAGCTGTAGACGTTCAAGTTCGCTGTCATTGTTTTACTGCCCAATTAAAAATAGCTGTAGTTGACCTACAATTTAAAAGAGGAACTAAACGTTTTTATCAAAGTTCAGTGGAAGTAAGCAATTAAGATTTTACATTGATCACATTGAACTTGGTATATTAAATGATTTGATGACATATTTTATAGCAGCTTTTAAGCAATTTGAATAGTTTAAATGCAGCTGTGAGAGGCCCCGATTTGACATACTTATGCAAGGATCTTAGTACAGATACTTATATTAATCAATGCAAAATTTGACAGATTTCTTGATAATGCTAGATTAAGGGAAGGGATTTTAGTGCATAAACATATCTATTATTTATTTGAAGACCGGCGCTTAGTTCAGACGATCTAGAGAGAGTTGCATGATAAATTATATATCATTTTAAAGATTTCGAGGTCTATTATTTGACAGACATGCTATTATTCTAAGAATGGGCTTTTCTAGACGGTTTAAGAATTGCACAATATTAAATGATACACCATAAATTTTCAGGCATAAATTCTCGAAGATTGTTTGAAAATGTTCTAAAATATTAGAGTTTTTAATTTCGAAAGTTTTGTATTGATTTATTTCCTTTAGAGATAAAGCCTGCTGAATAGATTTGGAAAACTTTGGCAACAATATTAAGTACAATAAATTTTTTTTAAATTTAATTTAGCTATGTCATAGGGCACACCCGATAATTGGGAGTTATTACTAGTATTAAATATTGCGATATTTGCCAAATTTCTTCATAGAGTAGTGGCTAGATTAAAGGAAGTTGGGCATTCTGTAAAAAAGGTATAAGCTGTTTCTTCTAATGGATTACGCTTGCTGGTATCCAAGTGCAATTTGAAAGACTTTTTCTCAAAGCACATCGGCTAGCTTAAAGCAAATAAAGATTCTTTAATGGAAACAAAATATCAGCTGGCTTACAGCTCAGACAGTCCATAAGTACATATCTCCACGTATGTAAGGCTCTCATCTTCAACACACACTGGCATTTCCGTCTTTAAGTCGAAAGCAAATGTTTATATTTAGTATATGGCATATCTAAATCTTTTCAAGTGCATTTCAGGTTCAAGAGTCGCTTGCACAACAAACACAACAACAACAACAACACGAGCAACATTAAACGACTGACGTTGTTTGCGATGCTCAAACAACCTTTCATTCACCCCGTTCAGGCTTAATTACGTCGGATATAAATTTTATTGCATTGAGTTCAGCGCATTTTGCTTTGAACTCTTGCACACATTTCTTTTGCTTCGGACACTTTTTTATTGTGTTACAACAATGTTTTATTGCAGTTGGTATTTACATGCACACTTGTTGCAATTTTACGCTGAAATCTGTAAGATATGTGCGTAGAGATATAAGATATACAAGAGCATTCGTATAAAAATTGCAAAAGTGTGCATATAAAGAAAAGAGAATATATTTTATATCTTTCCGACAAAGTTCAGCAGAAAAGTGCATATGACTTAAGCCTCAATTTCAAGATCAACAAGATGCGCACAAAAAAATGAAGAAGAAAGGAATATTCGTAATCCATAGACGCTGCATTTACAGAAATGCTCGGTGTGGTCTGCGTCTTATCAACTTCAAAGATGCAAACAAACACTTGAGACACACGAAATGATGCGCAACAATTGCCGCTGTCGAATGTGCGTGTATTACACACCCATACACACAATGCATGAAAAGTTACACACATACATGTGCATGCGCAAACAGTGGCTTTGGCAACCGTTTTATGCCTAATTTTTATACCCTACACCTATGGTAGTAGGGTATAATAACTTTGTGCGAAAATTGTAACGCATTAAAGGAGCCGTCCTAGGTATAGACATAAGTATATAGAAATGATCAGAATCACTTTCTGTGTTGATTTCCGGTTGTCCGTCTGTCCGTCTGTCTCACTATGGGGCAGATGATAGGAAAAGTCGGAATTAATTCAATTTTTGAAAATGGTTGTAGAAACTTTTTTGTTGTTGTTTCTTAATCTCTAATATCCCACCAATCATATTCAAACCGGTTTAAGACGTCATTTACATTTCTCTTCCCCTCACACCTTCTCAAAGAGAAAGAATATTTTGCGAAAAAAGTTTAGCTTGCATTTTCGCAATCAGTGTCAAGAATTTTAAATTCATTTAAAAAAAAACGAAGAATAAATCTATTTTTCTAATGATGGAGCCATCAACATCTAGTAATTATAAAGACGGTTGCATAGCGGGTTTTTGTATTTTGATCATCAGTGATTTTCTAAAAATTTTTATACGTAGTGATCTTTTATCAAATTATGAAATTTCGCAAATTAATTGCTAATATTAGTAAGAATGAGTGTACCAAAGAAGAGCTTGTAGGCTCCATTGACTTAATTTAGAGATAATTTTAAGTTGAATAAACCCAGTTTTGGCAATTTTTTAAAATCGATATAACTTTCGATCCATTAAAGATATTTTTCTGAAATTGCACCCAATTAAGCTTATTATTGGTGGAAATGAGTGTACCAAAAATCATCTTTCTATCTCTCGCCGTTTATTCGCTATTAATTAATTCCGTGTTTACCCCTATTCTGCCCCACTGTGCGTCTGTCTTGCTGTCCGTGCGCACAGGAGAGAAAGAAAGAGTTGTCCGATTTAAACCAAATTTGGCACACAGTCGCAGTGAACCTTTCACTACTTCAAGTTCCGAGATTATCAAAATTGGTTGAAGGACACGCCCAAACGGTCCCACAACCCCGGAATTTTTACAGTAAAATTGCTTAAATTTGTTGAAATATTCATAAAAAGGAATGGTATTTGGTATTTAAGGTACGGTGTGGGCCCTCTACGTGATACAGAAAAATGGGCGTGGTCCGCCTACTATATATACGGTAAGCGGAAAATCCTTATAACTTCCATAACATATACACCAGTCTGTCCATATTTGGGCACTTCATTGCTGGTAAGAACACCTTTTAATTCTCCAAAAATGGGCGTGGTCCGCCCACTTAGTGACTTGGTGTAGGGTGTTACTCTGTCGGTGAAACCCGACTGATGCTTCCTTACTTGTTATACCCTACACCTATGGTAATAGGGTATAATAACTTTGTGCGAAAATTGTAACGCATTAAAGGAGCAATCCTAGGTACAGACATAAGTATATATAAATTCTTAGAATCACTTTCTGTGTTGATTTCCGGTTGTCCGTCTGTCCGTCTGTCCGTCCGTCTGTCTGTCTGTCTGTCTGTCTGTCTGTCTGTCTGTCTTGCTGTCCGTGCGCACAGGAGAGAAAGAAGGAGTTGTCTGATTTAGACCAATTTGTCACACAGTCGCATTGAACCTTCCACTACTTCAAGTTCCGAGATTCGCAAAATCGGTCGAACGACACGCCCACAACGGGCCAGTAAGTCCCACAACCCCGGAAAATTTACAGTAAAATTGCTTAAATTTATTCAAATATTCATTAAAAGGAATGGTATTTGGTATTTAAGGTAAGGTGTGGGCCCTCTACGTCATACAAAAAATGGGCGTGGTCCGCCCACTATATAGACGGTAAGCGGAAAATCCTTATAACTTTCATAATATATACACCAGTCTGTCCATATTTGGTCACTTCATTGCTGGTAAGAACACCTTTTAATTCTCCAAAAATGGGCGTGGTCCGCCCACTCAGTTACCTGGTGTAGGGTATTACTCTGTCGGTGAAACCCGACTGATGCTTCCTTACTTGTTTTTCTTAACTCTATTTTCTGGACTGATGATTTTGACAAAATCAAAATTCTATAAACGTGCTTTAAAGAAAAATTTTAAACTTGCAGTTCTACTATAATTTTGATGTACAATATTTTCAAATAACCACATCTTATAACAGCTGGTAATTCTAACATAATCTAGTGAAATTTGCTCGCATTTTAGCAGCTTCAGCTATAAACTCTTAACTATAAACTTTTTTCATTCAACCTCTTTTAGCTTTCAAAGCATTCTGCAATTTTCCACAACTTTATTGCATTGCCATCTCAGTTTTTTTTTCTTCACCTATACATACTATATTATTCTACAATTGCCTTTTTTTTACTCTTTTGATTATACATTCTATTCTTTTTCACAACTGCATTTTCTTCTTTTTATACCCTACACCTATGGTAATAGGGTATAATAACTTTGTGCGAAAATTGTAACGCATTAAAGAAGCGGTCCTAGGTATAGACATAAGTATATAGAAATGATCAGAAACACTTTCTCTTTTCATTTCCGGTTGTCCGTCTGTCCGTCTGCTTGGCCGTCCGTTTACACAGGAGAGAAAGAAGGAGTTGTCCGATTTAGACCAAATTTGGTACACAGTTAGAGTGAACCTTAACTTAGTTTAAGTTCTAAGATTAGCCAAATCGGTCGAAGGACACGCCCATAATGGGCCTGTAAGTCCCACTACCTCGGGTTTTTTGCGATCAAATTGCTGTAATTTGTCTAATTACTCATTGAAAAGAATAAAACTTGGTATTCAAGTTAAGGGGTCGGTCATCTATGTCATACGAAAAAATGGGCGTGGTCCGCCCACTATATAGGCGACAAAATTTTTTCGGTAAAATGGCTCCCAATTGACTAGTTACGAATATAAATGAATGAAATTCGGTTCCCAAGTTGATATGTAGGCCTTAGATGCCATAGAAGAAAATGGGCGTGGTCCGCCCACTATATAGACGATAAACAAAAAATCCTCTTAACTTCCATAATATATACACCAGAGAGTCCAGATTTGGTTACTTAGTTCCTGGTAGGAATACCTTATAATTTTCCAGAAATGGGCGTGGTCCGCCCACCATGGGGGCAGTAAAATAAATATACCGATAACATCTGTTGTACACCTGTCAGAGCATCAATATTTGGCATGTATAGTCCTATTAGGTATATCTTGTAGTCTGCCAAAAATGGGCGTGGTCCGCCCACTATGTAGGTTGTAAATCAAATGCACCCACAATTTCAGTGAATTATCACCCCCCTTGGGAACATGGTGTAGGGTATTACTCTGTCGGTGAAACCCGACTGATACTTCCTTACTTGTTTAGTACTACTTTTCATACTTCCGAGATTCGGCTTTTTTATACAAAAAAAAAACTCCTAAATCCCCTTCTTAAGTTCGTTTTCTTTTCCCATAATCTGTCATATCGGTTGCTTCTTTTCTTCTCTTTGTCTTTCTTTTGCTACGACTCTTCTTCAAAGTTTGTATCTTAGATTTTTTATACATCAAAACTTCTTTCTCCCTAACAATCGAAACATTTCTATATAAATTATAAATCAACAAATTTGTACAGGAAAGCTTGATAGTAGTTCAAATTATGTACAATACTTTTTCTATCTAGGCTGTGTCCATCACAGACATTAGACAAGTAAGGAAGCATCAGTCGGGTTTCACCGACAGAGTAATACCCTACACCAAGTAACTGAGTGGGCGGACCACACCCATTTTTGACAAACTACAAGATATTCCTAATAAGTCTATATATGTATTCCAAATATTGATGTTCTGACAGGTGTACCACAGAAATGATCGGTATATTAAATTTACCGCCCCCATTGTGGGCGGATCACGCCTATTTTTGGAGAACATAAAGATATTTTTCCGTGCAATGAAGTGACCAAATATGGATGCTCTGATGGGTATATTACAGAAGTTATGAGGATTTTAAGCTTACCGCCTACATAGTGGGCGGACCACGCCCATTTTTTGGTATTTTTCAGAGGGTCTACACCTCACCTTAAATATCAAGTATTATTCTTTTGAATGAGTAATTAGACAAATTATAGCAATTTAATCGAAAAAAACCCGAGGTAGTGGGACTTACAGACCCATTTTGGGCGTGTCTTTGCACCGATTTGGCTAATCTCGGAACTTGAAGTAGTGGAAGGTTCATTGCGATTGTGTGCCAAATTTGGTCTAAATCGGACAACTCTTTCTTTCTCTCCTGTGCGCACGGACAGCAAGACAGACGGACGGACAGACGGACAACCGGAAATCAACACAGAAAGTGATTCTGATCATTTCTATATACTTATGTCTATACCTAGGACGACTCCTTTAATGCGTTATAATTTTCGCACAAAGTTATTATACCCTATTACCATAGGTGTAGGGTATAATGACAATTAAATGACGAACTGCAGAAGACGATTGAATGGTAATCTGATCCGTTGGTTGTACTTTTATAAAAAGATTCCTTTATCGCACACCCACTTGTAGCTACTCAACCGTGGGCACAGCCGCAATTATTTGACACAAATTTATGGCTTCTGCGTGACAACTACTGTAACGGTAGTTGCAGCCGCATCTGCCTGTTACAAAAAATTTACTATAGGCGCTGAAGTTCGAAATTTGAATATATTTTACATAACATTTTTCTCTTGTGTTGACAATTGTCCAAAAAAATTGTGATTGAGGTATTGTGACAAGAATGAATGGCTTGCTTTTCAAGCTTACATGTATAAGACACTGAGAACAAACTTCGTTCTTAAATATTGATTCGAACGATCTTCTTCTTCTTGATTAGCTAGAATAACACTCTACTGCGCTATGACTTGGGGTAAGACTTTTCTGCAGGCGCCCCTGCCTTCTGCAGTTGGAAGTGCCAAATTTTATCAGTGCCTTCTCTACTTTGTTTTCCCATCGGAGGCACGGTCTTTCGCGATCACTTGTTTATGAAAAGAAATTATTCGAATGCTCCTATTTTCGCTTAAAGATATGATTTCAAAATAGAAAAAATTATCTAATTTCAATGAAAAAATTTATTCAAATATTTCGTTAAGAGCACGTTCGTTATTAGAATAAGATTAAGTTCATATGCAGCAGCTTCCTTAATTCTACTAGCGAATTGAGCGCTTCTAGCTCTATGCTGATCTTCAGATATCTGAATATATACACTTGCTTTAACTGCTGAGTCTGAGTATACAAAAGTATGCATTTTGAAATATTTTACATTAACATGAAATTTTTATGAGTGTACACATGCTTCCATTCTCTCAGCATTGACTTCTGAGCGTCACTTAACCCACTTTTCCTAAAGGTCACTTTATGTCACATCATTTTTATCGTATTTTACTGTTCGACATCTCTCATAATTCTCACTTTTGTCAGTGCACTTTTTGTTGTAGCTTCGTCGCTTGTTTGTGACATTCTAAACATGTTTATGTCATTTCATTCCGTTGACTCTTTTGAAGTTGTTGTTTCGTTGTTGCTGATAAATTTAACTGGGTCCTGTAGCTGTGTTTATTTATTTGGTCATACATTTTCCCAAACATGTACATACACAGCAATGTATGTATATACATTTTTAAAAGGAAATGGCAAGAAAGTTTCAGTCGGACTTTATTTATTCAATCAAAATTTATTGGGTCCAAATACGCTTTTATAAATATTGATTTTATTGCGTGAATATCTGTGGATCTACTGCATGAGATAGTAATAATAGCAATTTAAAAAAAATATTTCGTATAAACATGACATTCCATCAGAACACACATCCGCTGGTAGCAACGATCTAGCTTTTAACCAATTGCAGCAATTCAATGAGTATGAGATGCGCCAAAAAGTAATGAAAAACGCAGCAAAAAGGGCACATTTTGCTTGGGCCAACAGAAGCGGCCACTTGATTGATGTTCTTATATTAAAAACCTAGTCCAAATAAATTGTAAAGAACCAAATTAAATAAAAATAGCTCATTTATGGAAATCGGTATTTTTTAAAAGTTATTCAATATTCACATACCGCCATAAAAGATGGCGCACCTTATAGTTGTAGGGCATGACTAGTGTCAGTCATGTTGGTTACCAACTTTCAGTTATCACTCTAAAATTTATTTACAAACTCACAATTTGTCTGTAACCAGAGCAGCTGAAAATTTGTTCCTGATAATGGGCCTCTTTTGAAAATATTAGTCCCCAAGGACATGTTCCTTGTCATACTAGTAAGCATGCTAAATTATATGCTCAGCTTAAGTAGAATTTTGTTAACTAAATTTTATGCTGAAAAGAAATTTACATTTGTAAATAAGCTAATACTTTGAAAAATACGTCGCTCTATATTTTTTTTCCCCACTTATCTGGAACGTAAAATGTTCACTTAAAGTTTTCAAGTCTAAATATGCACGCCTTTATAATTGCAATGTTCTGACAGCTCAGCGTTATTTTTCTATAATTATCTATAAATATAGTTAATGGGGCTTGTAAACTAGATTGCGGTAAAAAACCAAAGAAATTTATTATTGATATTTAATTGAATTTGATTGCGGTCGATAACCCTTTCTTAAGCTCAAGGGCAAAATCGAAGTGCTGCTACTGCAACAAACTGAGCTGCAATTGTATGTTGCCACGCGTCTTGTTGCTAGTGACTGTAGTGCAAGTCATTATCTGATGAGCCCCCCACTTGAAGTAAGCTTTCAAAATTCGTTGTTTCTAATCTGTAATTTATGACAGCAATAATTATTCTTGTAAGTGTATTTTTTCAAAAGAGAAATGTTGTTCTCACAAATTTACATGCACACTTTTTGAGGCTGTTGATTAAGCGTTTTCTGATATGTTCTAATTGAGTGTGAAAGCATTAAAAAAACGATTAAATTGTAGCAAAAGTCAGTGGAACGAAAGTGGGTGCACACTTGCTAGCTTGTTGTTGCTTGTTTGTTGTGATTTCTTTATAGAAATATAACATATGTAACATAATCTGCTGAGGAACCCTCGGAACTGTTTATTTCTAAAGAGATATGCATGCAATTTACTTAAATAGTAACTTTTTAAAACCATTTATTCATTGTACTTACTCTAAAGCAGGAGTGGTCAACCCGCGCTCCACCTTGAACATTTTTCCGGCCAATATTCCGGAAAATTTTCCATGTATGTGTCACGCGAGATCATTTGGGTTGGTTGGTATCTCTGCAGCCTTTCAGAAGATTTGAAAATTGTTTGGAATTTAAAGCATAGTAACTTTTATTCTCAAATTGGATATAATAAAATTTTTTGTCGTGAATTAAGCCAATCCCTTAAGTTGGAGCCAGATCTTTCCTCTATGCCAAGAACTACTAGAAAACTTCAGCTCATATCACTAGCTTCTTTAAGAAACATTTTAGTAACCATAAATTTAATTGATCATCGCGCGAGTTACATTGTTGTTGCTTTTGGTCTCAGCTATAATTGAATACAGTCATGGAAGTATGCAGTTATGGGAAAGGAGACAGCTGCCCCCTAAATAAAGTCAAGCAAACAACTACAAAGAACAACAACTGAAACAATTAGCTTCAATTTAAAACATCGATTTGGCAGCTAACATTTTTTGCGCCTAGAAAAAGACTACAAAGAAGCCCAAACTCCATAAGACGACGTTGCTGCTCTCTGACAGCTGTCAATCGAAATGTCAAATCGATATTTTTTATGCGCATCACATAAAAGCAGCGTTGCATTAACGTTCGCTTTACGAGTGCGAAATGTATGAGCTCATCTACGTAAAAAAAGTACAGACAAAATAACAAAGACAGAAGGAGCGAGAGGGAGAGAAAGAGAGAGATAAACTTGTAACAATTGCAACACCCACAGCACACATGAGCCACTGAAGCCACTGGAGCGCGCATTAAAGTTGACACGACTTCATGTTGCCGGCAGCAAAATCAATTTAATCAAGCACTCAGAATTGCTAGACAAAAGTGCTATGAATATGAAAAAAAGCGATTAAGACTTGAGATAAACAATTGCAAGGGATAAATGAAATGAATATCTTATTTTAGTTATTGAATTTGGTGGCAAAGTTAAATATGAAAACCAGCTAAGAAATCACGATAGCTGGCTCAATTGGATTCATTAGATGCTTATAGCTAGTGCATATGCATTTTAGAATCACGACGGAATAGACATGTAGTAATATCAGTCTGAGAAACAATCGGCTGGAAATACATATCTTTTAATACTAGAAGGCTATACTATCCAATATGCTCACTTACGAAGTTCCTAATGTTCGATATGAGCTTCCCTAACTCTTTACTCTAATTTTATAGTTTCCTACAACGCATTTACTTCTTCAATGGTCAATCCAATGACAGAATACTGTACTGTCTTAGGTTCATTCATTCATTCTGCAAATATTTCACTTAATTGCCTTTCATTTATCTACTCGTTCCGGCTTTTCCTCTAATATTTTCTTATCTATTTCGTTCAGTCTCTTACTCGTCAAGTCCCCAAATAAATTCCCGTAAAGTTTTCGTCCACTTATGCCAGATTTCATTAAATTCTGAATTGATTTTCATTTATTACCCTTCTATTTCTGCATTCTTTCAGTCTTTCATTCATCAATCATTCATCATCATTCTTTTATCCATTCGGCCGATACTTTTCTTATTCTTACTTTTATTTGTTTATTAATTATTCTATTTTTGTATTCTGTCAGTTTTGAACTCCTCTATTCCTTTACCCATTCCCTCGATACTTCTCCTTTTGCTCGAAATGTCATAAATTTATTTATCGCTTTTTTTGCTGTTTTTGATCTTGTATTTATTTATTTATGACTCTTATACATATTTCTTATTCATTTGCTCATGCTTTCTTTCAATTATTAACTCGTCCATTCTTGTATCTATTGACTTCATACTCTTCTTCTTTTACAAAACATCTCACTACTCTTTTATTCCTTATTCTTTATTTCGGTTCCTTTTATTAAATCTTTCATTTAATAATTCTTCCAGAGGTTCATTCATCACTTGATTTCGTTGCTTCAGTTGCTCGAAATCTGTGACTACCATATCATTATAATATCTATCTGTTATATCTTTATTTCCTTTCTCCCTTTTTCTTCAATCATTTCAAACTACTTTATACTAAAATTATTTCTATCATTCATTCTTTTATACATATAGATGTTCTTTCTTCACGTGCTAGAAGCCTCTGGTTACTTCCTCATAAAGCAGCAGCTCCAGCACCAACGTTTGCTTTATGAGGAAGTAATCAGAGGCTTCTAGCAATCAGAGGCTTCTAGAAATGTTGATTTTCATGAATTTTGTCTGAGGTGTGAAAACATAATTTTCAGCTTGATTTCATGAGCTGCAAATATTAATAATAGAAACGACAAAAAAAATCGATATGGTTTTTTCGTTGTTGTTGTTATTTGCATGCAGTTTACAAGTCTCAATGTTCAATTCTTCAGCATTTGCTTTTTCCATCTATTTACCTATAATTGGTAAACACGACAAGCTCACAAATGGCGTAACGCTCGTAACGCTGCGCGGAATGAGCAGCTAGAACCCAATAAGTCGCGCGCACATCCTCGGCACATTTGTCAAACTGACTGACGTACATCGATCCATTCATTCTCGGACGCCGACGACTGCCGGGCAGCATGTTCCAAGTGTTGTTCGCTTTCGCTGTTTTCAATTCTAGCGGCGTCTGTGCTTGTGACGGTCTGTGGCGGCGACTGACTACCTGAATTGGCGCGTGGTTTATGCATCCCGTGGATACTTTATACTCAGCTGAGTGCACATATACTTTTCGCCGTTGCTGTTTGCATAAACGATTTGCTCACGTTTATTTGCTTTTTTACTAGGCGGATTTTGTGTGTTTGCGTTAATGAAGCCAGTTGTAAGGTCCGTGCAATTCGTTAGCATTCGAGATACATGCAACGGCGGCGGGCAGCGGAGTTGAACACTGCAAGATAAATGTTGATGTGCCCTTAGCAATTTCATTTCCGCATTGAATTGCCGGCTAGAATTCAAAGAATTCTCAATAAGAAAAATTGGCAATTCTTATAAATTCTTAAATAGCGCTGAGCTTTATAACTTTCACTTGGATGGTAGCCCATCAAAGGCCAATAAATATTTTATTTAACAGCAACATTTGCAGAAGAGAAGGCTCTACAAAAGGCTATAAACCAATTATGGATTCTTATTGCCCAATTATGAAGAAATGAAGTAAAATTTCTAATCATTGGTCTTTTTGATTCAGATAAAGGACAAGTAAAGAAAGCATTCATGAGATGAATAGTCTGAGACAAAAAACTACATTTAATAAATTTCTGCCGCTAATACAAAAACAATACATTTCTAATCGATTATTACAAATGTTGACTAGCTTTGCTTTCAGTGTGATAGATCAGTCAGCTAAATGGTGCCAATTTTGCTTCCACGTGGAAGTTCGAATCAGAACTCAAATGGTTTTAAAATTTGTATTGCTAGAAAAGAGGCCGGCAGATCGATTAAATTAATTCAAACTTGCTGCCAGAGACAACTTTTATATTTTCTTTGGCAGTGAGATTAAATTCTCCTAAGATTTTTTCAAAAGTATTAGCAAGGGAAAGATTTTATTTTGTGGAAACAACATGACTGAGTTGGAAAGTCTTTACAGAACTGTTCGCAGGCAAATAAATGCTAGACATATGTAGATTCTTTATGATCTGTGGAAAAAAGCAAAAAGTAAAAGAAGAATGTAACTCGACAAAGGGTAATAAGTAAAGTAAAATTTTCAATTTGTCGAAAATGTGATATAAGGATTGAACATGCTCAACCCCAAATGCGTTTGTCCTTATATAAAAATCTATAGCTTTATAAGGAATCATTACGATAACATAATTTCAAAAATGGTTTGTTACTTTAAAAGATTCTTAGAATTCCAAAAATGCTTTTATTTTTTGCAACACAATGCAAATGATTCTAAAGAAGGAATCTGAGCTGTCATCTCAGGCATTTTCCTGCCATCAAAATCAGGCACACAAAAATGTCTCATTTTACGAGCTCAAATTTCATTAAGAGATTTAGCGTGTGTGTATGTGTGTGTGTTGGTGTGTGCGTGCAACACACAAAAGACTGCCAAACTGCTCGAAGTCAGATGCAATCCTGCGCAGCTCGGCAGTGTCCTTTCAGGCAACACCCACCAAAAGTGGCAGAAGCGGCAAGGACGGATGAATTGCTTACGATTTGCCAATGCAACGCAGTAATGACGCATGTTGCAACAAAGCCGACTCGCAACATGTGCAGCTACGTGCGTGCAGCATGCATCCTGCTAGAAGTGCGGAAGTGCTGCCAGTCTCTGTCAGCTTAAGTTTTCTAAAGAGTTTTCATTCATAAAATTCTGCGCAATGCACCTGCAACACATGCTACATGTGGCACTTATGCTGCCACACAATTTTATTTTTAAGATTGTTTTTCCTTTTTTCTTCTTTTCTGACAAAATTGTGTCATTTGAGCAATGAGCGTGCAGATATTGAGTTGAGCATTTGCTTTTCAATTGAAATGTTTTAAAAGGTCGTTTGGGCCTCTAATGAAGTTGTGCCAATTCATTGTTGTTGCATGCGGGAGGAGCATTTGCCTTCATTTTATATGCGTTTTTTTATACATAAATGCATTTCTTCATTCAATTCATTTCTCGCTGTTTTTGAAAGCGTGTTGTTGTCAAGTCTTACGTGCTAGAATTTTGGCACAAGTAGCTCATATGAAAGTTGGATATAGGCCATTTAATTATATAGCGAAAATTTGTTTCTATTGTAAAAACAAGAGCAAGCAAAAAGCATGTTTTCCGCATTTCCAGTAAGACCCTAAAAATATGTTATAAAAATACAAAATCAAATATTGTGTTATGCGATAAAAGGTTGTAGTTTACATTTTCAATAATAAATTAAACAATTTTAAATGAACTCGTGAGTGAAATGAATACTCGGTTGTGGAAGCCAAAGAGCGTTATAATGCTGTCTCGCTCATTCAAACTTACAAAATAGTTGAACAATAAAGCAGTATGATCTTCCGTTTTTTCTATATTGTTGATTCTGATATTTCAAATTATAAAATTACGGAAGATAGAAGAGCCCAAACCGAACTCTTCTACATCTTTGCTCATACAGCTTTTGATTAAAATTCTTTGGCAGTGCAATCATTTTCTAAACTTTCTCCCTTACATAACCTTGATTTATATCTTTCCGTTTTTGCGGTGTTATTATTTTTTAAAATTGAAAATCTGTAAATAATCCGACCATTCCGTTCTACTACCTACCCTTATCCATTTTTTATCAAGTTCAATTTATGTAAAAGTCATAGTTTTCGAAAAGATAATACATTAAATTAAATTTAAGATCTGAGAAATTATGCGAGAGGTGCGCTGGTTCAAACCCCAGCAGCCTCATACCATCTGAAACAAAGAAAATTTGTTTTCAAGTTCTTTCTTTGCGCGGCGCTATTGCGAATAATTTGCAACTTTCCGCGAGTAGTTTTTGCCATAAAAATATAGTCTCTCAATCCTGTTCGATTCGGCTATAGAATAAATTTTTAGCCCTCGTTAACTTGTGCTAAAATAGAACAAGCAGAGAAACTAGGTCTAAGGCTCGATGATTCGGGCTATCCAGTCAATTATATATACTTGTACATACAAATCGAACAGAAACGTAACCACCTTTGATATAGACCTCAAATGGCCAACCCGCGGCTTGCCTTGAACATTTGTCCAGGCCAATCTTCCGGCCATTTCTGAACATATTCCAGATATGCGGCCCGAGAGATCATTTGGGTTGCTCACTGCTGGTATAGACTATTGAAGTTCTTATCAACTTCAATAATTTTAATTTCTTGTCGCTTCAATGTAACTATTATAGTTCATAAACTGATAACGTCAAGAACTTGTTCTTTTTGCAGAGAACATTAAATATTACTTAAATGTGTGTGAAATGCTCATCAATACATTCGCCATGACTTGTGACTAAAATGGAGACATTCGCTATAAACAGTCTTTGTTTGTTATCACTCGCGTTAACTTCTGCTCTTCCAAAATGGAGCACTCCAATCAAACGAAGCAAACGAATAATACTATGAGATCTTTAAAAAAACTGTATCATATATGCAACTATGCTATTGCATTTTTAATCGCCGGTTGTGCACTTTTTGTGTATCTGCTGAGTGTAGGACAGTTGCCTTGTGCATTGCACTTCCAATGGAGAACCTCGGAGAATATCGAAACTGCCAAAATTGCGCGCATATTTTGCCTGATTACGCCCACTTCTTACAGTGCTGCCGCTGCCGACGATGCGGTGCACTCGCTGCACACTTGGGCCACACATTGCCAGCGAGTGTTGTTCGTCAGTGACAAACTGCATCCCGAATTGGAAGCGCTCGTGCTCGGCCATGTGCACAAATGGCAGGCGCTGAGAGAGGCCTTCCAATATGTGTACGACTATCATTTTGCAGAGGCCGATTGGTTTCTGAAGATCGATGATCACAAGTGGGTGTGATTTTAAGTGTTTATTTTTTCGATTTCAAATTTCCGAGTTAGGCTATGGCGACTTCAATGTACTTAAAATACTTACAAAGAGTTTTAGTATTGCTGTGAATCTCTTTGGCTTTCTCAGGCTGCGGCTGCCAACCTACTCATACCTTCGGTAAACCAACTGCTTATACCGAAAGTAAATAAAGGACTTGAATTGGTGCCTATTGAAAATATATACATATGTAGTTCGATTCTGCCAGAGTAGAGATTTGGTAGGTCGCCTGCTCACCACTGAAAGGCCTACTGTGGCTTATACTTTTAAAAAAAAATTATATATTTGATCACTTATTATACATTCAATCTGTTTGATATAAATATTAATGCTTTCAGTTTAGTGGTGCTGGATAATCTGCGCCATTTACTTCGCAATGAATCCACAGAGGAGCCCATATATTTCGGCTGTAAACTGAAGAACACGAAAAACGAGGTATGTAAATATAAGCAAAGACAATTTCGCTCATTATAACTGCATCTTTTTTCCCTCAATATAGCCCTACATGCACGGCCCCAGCGGCTATGTGTTCAGCAAGGAGGCACTGCGTCGCTTCGTGCAAGAGGCGCTGCCCAATGGCACACTGTGCAGCCAGCAGCAGCACAGCGATAAAGTAGATGAGGAAATGGGCAGCTGTCTGCGAAATGTGGGCGTGATTGCAGGCGATAGTCGCGCCACAGATGGAAGTCACACCTTTATGCCCTTTTCACCGTACGATTATTTCATGGGCTTGACGCTAGAACAGCGCAATTGGCAAGCAGGGAATTTGTATTATAATGAAACAGATGTGAGTTTGAAGTTTGGCATTTCAGTGAGCAATGTTTTTATATATAATCACGGCTCGATAGGTAAGTTATTGTGGCTCGAATTGTGTAGTCAGCTAAGAGATATTCAGTTAAAGCTTGCTCTGCCCTTTTCGAGTACCTGCATTATCAAGCCGTGCCGTATTATAATTTTTTCATGACAGCAAAATTTTGCATTTTGTATACGTATATATATGTATATATATCTTACTTTCTAACAGACTCCACGCCTGTCAGCAGCTGTCATCTCTTTCGCCAGTGTATCCTGGGATCTCAAGTACACTCTTAACTATATGGTGCATAATTTTAGACTATACGGAGTGAACGTTGAAGATCGAGCTAAGACACGCATAAAAATAGTAGCTGATACTAATAAAACTGCTATAAAATAATATCAAGTGCTAAATAGTAATTTGTTTAGTTTAAATTTTCATAGTTTAAAATTGTTTATGCTTGCTCTAATATAAAAGTCTAATAGCCAAAATCTCAGCTGATTGAACAGCATAATTGAAAATAAAGTACCGAAATGATGTCGAGTTGGAATGTGTCTTAGTTAAAGGATCATATTTTACACATAATTTTAAATTTTATATATATTTTCAACTGGCTTTGCTATCATTACCAGATTAAAGACCAGTTGAGACTAGTTCCAAGCGCTGCTTTAACAGCATATTTTGGAATTTAAACAGAACATTTGCAATGTATGTATAAATTGCGCTTTGGGGCCTTTAGTTCAGTTAGTCCAGATGTAACGTATCTTTTCGTGTCAGCTGATGTATTCATAATTGTATATACATATATATGTATGGATAGAGAGCGGATCGTAATGTTACGAACTGCCATAGAAAAATATAGTGGCAAGAATATGCGCATTTCTCCAATCGATTTCAGTACTCTTCCAAATCCTTGAAGAATTCATCAATTGCTGCTTCATTCACATAGCCAAAGCGCCATTTCATGTTGAGCTTGCTCTGATCACAGGCATTCACATAGAGCCGCTTTTTCAGCGCATTCAGTTCCAAGCAACGCCGCTTCATGTCGCCCTCGCCGTGCACCAGCATCTGCGTCTGCCGATCATAGTACCAGAATTGATTGCCACCCAAATTGTGGCAGTGCCACAGCCAAACGGGCGCATTATCATAAGCGGACTGCACCTCCAAGCAGTTGGCAAGCTGCCGCACGTTGCGTCGATAGCTGAGATGCCAATTTTGTGAATGGTAGGGATGCTGCAGATCCGGTGCACATGGCTGCAGTGCACCCAGCAGCTGACGTGCGTGTGTGTTGGACGAATCTACGCACAATTCTGGCGCAGCTACGCTTTGTAGCGCGCCAACGGCATAGTCGGTCGTTTCGAGCGGCTTCAGCAGCAGCTGCTGCCGCATTACATCAGGCGCCACATGCTCCAAATACCACTGAAAGGACTTGCACTGCAAACGCTCACGCAGCGCCTTTCGAGCGCTTAAATCGCCCGCCTCAACTGTTGTCATTGCTGGCACCTTCTCGTACAGATACTTCTTGT
The DNA here is from genome assembly GCA_963457695.1 of Neria commutata. Lineage (NCBI taxonomy): Eukaryota > Metazoa > Arthropoda > Insecta > Diptera > Micropezidae > Neria > Neria commutata. Next base: position 37,185,996 of record OY735248.1, read on the forward strand.
ACTCATCCATCCACACCTCAGCCACACGCTTGTAGTTCTGAAATACATACGGCAGCGTAGAAAGCTTGGAAAGCAGCGAGTCCTTCCTTAACACTTACCACGCAGAGCTGCATTTCCAGCGCAGTCTGCTGCATGCCATATAGCATGCTATATTCGGGATCTCGAAAAATGTGCGCCAACCTTGAACAGGGCACCGCCAACAATCTGCCGCCACACATCCATATCTTGAAGCTCAGCTCGAACTGTTCGGCGCCCCAAATGCGCAAACCCTCATCGTAGGCGCCCAAATGCCAAAAGTACTCGGCGGCTATGGCAAAGAGACCGCCATTCATAACGGGATTGTTGTGTGGTGCCGGCAGCTGGCGCCTCTGTGCGCGCGACAGTGGCAATACCACATAATTCAACTCCCAATTGAAGCCACCACGCGTCGCATCGGACGCTATATACTCGAAAGTGTCATAGCTTATGCTGTCTATGATGGGCGTGGTGCAGGTGCGGGGATTTGCCACAATGGGCGTCAATAATGGTGGCAGCCAGTTGTGCGTGGCCTCCACGTGTGCGTCCAGAAACACCAACAGCTTGGCTTCAGCGCTTCTCGCGCCGGCCATGCGTGCGCCCATGAGTCCCGTGCGCTGCTCCAGACGCAGCACCTTCACTTTGCGCGACACATTTTGACTGACATAATCTGCGAAGCTTGCTGCCAGTTGCGCCGAATCACTGCAATCATCCACGAGTATGATTTCGTGCAGTAGCTCCGCGGGTGTGCGCTTCAAGAGGCTGTGCACTGTGCGCAACAACACGGAGCGATGCTCATTGTAATAGGTTATGATGATGCTGACGGCTGGCAATTCGGCGGCATAGGTCAGTGAGCGGCATCTGCGAAGGACACATCAAGAAGAAGCATTGTAATCGTATGGCAGTTCAAAGCAAAAAGTGGGACAATTTAAAAAAATTTATTGCTTTGTTGTAGTATATAGTGAGCCTGCTCAGTTACAAAAGCAGCAACATTTGTCCTTAAATATAAGCTTCATCTTATTCTTTGGCACCTTTGTCCTCAGATTTAGATATCAAGTTTATCTTATTCTAAAAGTCTTGCTCTGTCGAGTAGAGTAACGACAAAGCAAACAGCTTCTCTCAGCTCAACTGCTTTCTCGGTGGCCAACTTCGAGGCTGCACCAGGTTGCCATATAAGGAATATGTCATTTTACTAAGGAAGTCTTCAGAACGAACAAATTCTACTCACTTTTTGTGCCTCTTATCCGGCAAGCATCGCTCCAAAGAGATCGCATCGGAAAGCAAGGCATTAAATCCGAACGCCTGTGTCTGATCATAGCTCCAGTTCGCTGGTGCCGCTCTGCCTTGCTCGCCCAAGCCAATGCGACGCGCATCGCTAGCAATTGCCGCATAATCATGCCAGTCCCGTTGTCCGGCTGCAATAGCAACGTGCTCGCTGCTTGGAGCTGCTTCCTTGTGGTAGTAGAGTATGCCAAGAGCTGAGATTAAAAGTATTATCACTAACAGTAAGCGCTTTTTTATTAAACGCCGTGGTATCGGAAATCGCATAATGTCAAAAAATACACAAGAAATACAATTGAAATTTTTTTTGGCCCAACTATTTATAGAATAGTTTTATATTTATTTATTTATACGAAATATGACAAATAGAAAATTTTAAAAAGGCAACGAAAATTTGAAAAAGGAAAATTCCAAAAATGATTGTCATACAAATATAAAGATGGCAAGAAAGGACGAGTATAACTGAGAAATTTTAAATCATACTAATCGATAAGCTTTTTATGTAAAATTTTTATTGAATTTTATAAACTCATTAGTTGCATTAGAATATAATGATATAAGATCAAGCCAATGTTATATTGCTGCTATATATTTCGAGTTTGTAGATTTTAAACGCACGTCAGATCGATAACCGGTAACGGGTTATTACTGACCAATCAAGAAGAAGACGGAGATTTTAAGCACATACAAATATATTGTCATTATTTCATTTTGTTCAGCATATGACTAGAATCATACATAAACAACTATAAATCATAGCATACACCCCTAGTGATTTAATATTGCTGGAGGTATCTGTTCAGACTTATTTATATTGGACTTTTTTCCAGAGTAGTATATCAGCTAATGCTCTCAGGCATTAGTTAAAGTATTGCATTGATTTCATAAGTTTTCTATACATGTAAAATTGATTCATGAGTTCCATTGTAATTAAAATCTTCATCAACTTCCTAACAGTCCTTTGTAGAAACCATCCATAGCAGTTTGATTAACATAGCCAAAGTGCCACTTCATGCTCAGCTTGCCGAAAACACAGACGTTCACATAGAGCCTTTGTTCCAGCATATCCAGCTCCAAGCAACGTCGCTCCATCGCACCATGTCCATGCACCAGCATTTGCGTCTGTCGATCATAGTACCAGAATTGATTGCCGCCCTGCTGATGACAAGGCCATAGCCAAATGGGAGCGTTTCGCTCCCAGCTTTGCACCTCCAAGCAGTTGCTCTGTTGTTGCAAGTCCCGACGAAAGCTTAGCTGCCAATGTTGGAAGACGTAAGGATGCTTGAGATCTGGCGAACAGCGCTGTAAAGGCGGCAGCATGCGACGTGCGGGTGTATTGAGAGTGTCTAGACATAATTTGGGATTGGCCACACTTTGTAGCGCACCATTGGCATAGTCGGCTGGTTCTATAGCAGGATAAGCCAGCAGTAAATCGGGCGCAATATGCTCCAAATACCATTTGAAGGATTTACACTGTAAGCGTGCACGAAGCTCTTTCCGAGCGTTTAAATCACCAGCGCGTACTTGAGTGAGTTTGGGCATATGCTCGTAGACTGTGTCCTTGTACTCATCCATCCAAACCTCCGCCACACGCTTGTAGCTCTAAAATATATAATACAACATATGAGTACATTTTTATTGACGACTTCGTTCAAGAGTTTGATTTGCGAGAGACGAGATAAAATTTTTTGTTTTAAAGCAATATTATTGATTTCTACTACAACTTCTACTACTACTACTACTTCTACTACTACTATTTACCACTACAACTACTAATACTACTTATTCTAACTATGAACGGATTTACACCGAATTTTTATAGAAAATATATATTTTGGCGCCGCAGTGGTTCTGTGGATATATGGATCCAGTCTCCTAGTCTTCGGTCTGAAACAGTTCTCTGTGTATTAAAAGATTCTCATGGATTTGTGGCTTCAAGAGATATGAAGCAAATTCCCTTGGGGCTCTGCTCACAATTTCTTGTGGTCTTATACTATATACATACATATATTAACTAGCTAACGAAGTTTTCCTCTTAGTAGCCCATAACAGTCACACAAGATGTGTTCTGCTTTTTCTTCATCTTCATAACAGATTTTTGGCACAAGCTATTCTGTACTAAAGCCATGATAGCTCGATATATAACATGGGAATCATACAGATTTATTATAACTACCTTTGATATGCTATCTTTGGCGCGCCTTCCATGCTGCTCGCGCAGTTCTGTATCTCTGCCCACAAGGCCCAACCTCGAACAGGGCACCTCCAGCAATCTGCCGCCACACATCCATACTTTGAAACTCAGCTCAAACGGTTCGGCACCGCGAATGCGCAATCCCTCATCATAGGCGCCCAAATGCCAGAAGAACTCGGCGTTGATGGCGAATATGCCGCCATTCAATACGGGATTGTTGTGTGGTGCCGGTAGCTGGCGCTGCTCGGCACTCAACAATGGCAACTGCACGTAATCGAATTGCCAATTGAAGCCTCCACGCATGGCAGCGGCTGGAATATACTCAAAAGTGTCGTAGCTTATGGTGTCGATGATGGGCGTGGTGCAGGTCTTGGGATTTGCCACAATGGGCGTCAATAATGGTGGCAGCCAGTTGTGCGTGGCCTCCACGTGTGCGTCCATAAAAACCAACAGCTTGGCTTCAGCGCTCCTCGCAGCGGCCATGCGAGCGCCCGTTAGCCCAGCGCGCTGCTTCAGATGCAACACTTTCACTTTCTGCGATACATTTTGACTGACATAATCTGCGAAGCTTGCTGGCAGTTGCGCCGAATCACTGCCATCATTCACGAGCATAATTTCGTGCAATAACTCCGCGGGTGTGCGCTTCAAGAGGCTGTGCAGCGTGCGCAACAACACGGAGCGTGGCTCATTGCTATGTGTGATGATAATGCTCACGGTGGGCAGCTGGGCGGCATAGCTTAGCATGCGGCAACTGCAAAAAATCAGTTTAGAAGAAGAACTTAATAATAAAGGAGGTTCGTAAGTATAACTCACCCGGCATGCCGCTCATCGGGCAAGGCACGCTCCAGCGCAATCAAATCCGACAGCGGCGCATTGAAACCGGTTGCTCGCATTTGGGTTAGGTCATGGGTCCAGTTCGCTGGTGCTGCTGCTCTGCCCTGCTCCCCCAGGCCAGTGCGTCGAAGATCGCTGGCAATTGCAGCGTAATCGTGCCAGTTCCGCTGCTCCAGCGCATTGCTCTTGCGTTCGGTAATGTCATCACTTGTTGTTGTTGTTGTATTTGGTAAACGTAACTCACCATGCAATTCGAATGCTTCACTTTGAAAGTAATGAAGCACAGCAACAACTGAGAGCAAAATTATGGCCAACAAGTAGGCGAGTTTCTTTAGACTACGCGGCAGCAGCAGCAGCGGCAAAGTGAATGCGCGCATAACGCTCTCGAAGCTCGAGCGACGACTGCCGCCAAGAGCTATGAAGCGGCAGCTTTTTGTGCGCGACTGAAGTTCAGCTTTTAATAGCTGAGAAAGTGATCTTCAATAGTAAATCGATTTCTTTATTCGAAATTTTGGAAACCTTCATGAAATGATAAGAAATATCTGGTTTGTAGCAGATGGAGAGAGGATAAGTTTTCAATGACCAATTGAAAATGTATTTATTAAAGAAAAAGCTTTTACTGTTTTTTAAAAAAGCCAGGAAAAAAAAATTAAATCTATTCAAAAACAGCAAGAGTTGTTTAATTTCGAGTGCTACATTTTAACTTATTTATTCAAAATTTTTTCAAAGAAAATGGTGGTAAAATTTCAAATATTATCAGTCGAAAATACACCAACAATATGGCTCAATGTGTGCACAAAAGGGCAAATAGCATTGGCCGAAAATTCTGCATCTTTCGAAAGTTCTCTTTCTCAATAAAAATGCTAGCCAATTAAAAGAGTTTGCCAAAAATTTACAAAATCAATTAAAAAAGGTCTTAAGTGTCATGCTCACAATTGAAATTAAGAATGTAATGAATCGATTTGAAGAGAGTTCTTGAAAATCTTGGTAAGATCTATGGGATAGTTTGTTGTCATAGCCAAAGAAGATAATATAATTTAAATAAAATGTTTCTCTTATCAATACCTTTCAGGCAAAACATCGCATAAAAGCTTATGAGGAATTTCAATTAAGGTCCCATTACTAGTTCCATTTTATAATCGATTGCAAACAAAATGTGAAGTATCTAAATTTTATCGCATATTTATTTTGCTTAAAATAATGACTTATTTACTTACTATATATTTTGCTTATAATAATGACTTATTTACTTACTATGAATTTAAATCTTAATTGAAATTTTCTATACAAGAAGTTTTGTCAAAGCCAAAAATTTGAATAAAATTTTGCCGCCATTGAAAGTTTTTATTTTTCAAATTTATTTTTTATAGTATGCAGAAGTTTTATTGCGCTATTTAACAAATTTGCTCAGTAAGCCATCGAAAAGCTTGGACGATATTAAAATTACATTTCAAAACAATCTAAAACAATAAATGCTGTGATAAGCGATTGTAAAAAGTATTTTAATAATATAATTATGTATATGCATGCATTAATTTGTTGCAGTGTAATTTTTAATGATCCACGCTCATCGTCACCAACCGAACCTCAAAAGCTTCCACGTCAACTTCTACAATGCTCAGAGTTCTCCAAAAATATCCGCTTCCTTAATGCCGTGTTTAGCCAGAAACTCGCACGACCAAGCGTCCAATTTGCGCTGATGTTCTGGTGTCAGTTCATCCTTGTAGGAGCCCACAATGCCGCGACGCATGAATCTAGAATTTTTGCCCAAAAATTTTTTTAAATATAAATGAACCCTTTCATAATAATTGCTACATACTGAAAGTCCTTGCCAATCTTGTCTAGCAGAGTTTCCTTCAATCTATATGTGGGATTGCTGGATTTGTTAGCTGCAACAAAAAGTTGAAGTCATTTCGTTACAATTTAAATTCACATCGACTTACCTTTCATATTTTCAAAGGACAAATGATTTAAGGTTGCTGCCAATTGCTCCGCGCTCAACTGTGGGCGTTCCAAAAACGTGCATAAGTGCTGCAACACGCCCGCCAAATCACGCTGCATTTCTTCGTAGGTCACAAAGAATATAAAGGGTTCATTGCGCCTTTTCCAAAAGTCCACTATGTGCGCCCAGAATGGCGTATAGAGTAGCTCGTTGTTCATGAAATCTTCAACGTACTCATCGATGTTGCCTTGCCAATGTTTTATGCCATTGAGAAAGTGGAATGAGGATACAACAACATCCTTCAAATTGCGCGCCACATAAACGATCTGTCAGAGAGTGAAAATTATATTCATATTATTTTCATATTATAGTTGGTATATCAACAGTAAAGTAGACAAAATCGAACTATGTAGGTACTATAATCTATATATATAATATATGTATATCAGGATATCGATTGAGTAAAGTACGCAATAGCTGACTTAGATATGAATGCTTCAATTTGATTAAATTTTAATTTCAAAACATTGTTTTTACTCCAGACTGTACAATATTGACAACAAATCTCTCGGATAATGTCTTGTTATCTTATAATATTATCCGATTATTATATGCATGCAAGTTCCAGCTTCAATCAATTTAAATGTAGAGTACTTTATATATCATAGACACACATTATTCTTACAAACATGACGACATGTACTCCACATATAAAAGTTAAAGAAATTTTTCATAAGGACTCATATTCAGATACATATTCAAATATTCAGCTCTAGTCTGCCAAAAATTAGAAAGGTCGCGAAGCACACTTTTCAATATTTTATATCAATCACAGTAACAAGTTAAGATATTCAAGTACGGTTTAAGATATTCAGATTTTTAGTTCTATTCTGATAAAAATCGCAATGGTAGCGAAAGTCACAATTCAATCTTTCGTATTGATATGAAAAATATAATCTTGCCATTGAAAAGAAATACAATTGAAGTGACAGAGTTGTGACTGAAACGACAGAATAACGCTTGTTATATCTAATATTTTAATAAATATATGTCATACTAGCTGTTACCCGCGGGTTCCACCCCGCGCTTTTATAAAAATACGTAATGTGAATGATGCTCTGATTGGATGTTGCTGTATTTAATTATATTTAATTTAATAGAAGTGCTTGCCAGTCTGTCTTTTTCTTGGTTTTTGTTGTTTTCTGTTGAACAGCAGCGCTTCTCCTTGCTGATGCTTGTGATGTCTATATACTTGTAGGGGAAGTCATAAATGTAGGTCCTTACAAAACTATCTGTGTATGTAGATTACTCCTTTGGTGGAAGGCCAAAATTAAAGTGACTCCTCATGGACTTTTTTTACGGTACATACATTGAAGGTGTGCCACGCCACCTTGTCCCATGACCCTAAATCTATATACATATATAAAAATCAAAATTATGTAAAAATGTTTACATGTATGTATGACTAAATAATAACAAAACAGAATTTCAATGTTGAATGACTTTAGTTTTAAATATATACCAAATAAAAGATTTAAGTTGTATGAGGGGTGTCACGCCTCGTGTCCAATGCCCATTCGATTTTCCCAGTTGAAGAATACGGAGTTTCATTTATGTATGATATATAGTTCTAAAGTAATATCCAAATGTGGAGTTGCCACACCCCTTGTCCTACGACCATAAAATTGTACCAGTGGGACGACTCATCCAAGAGGTGCTTGCATACGGAACTTCAATACTGCGCGACTTTTAGTTCCAAAGCTATTCGATATCAATGATTTGGTTTGTACGGGTGGTGCCACGCCTCTTATCCAATGCCCGTCCCATTTTCCCAGTTCAAGGATACGGATATGTAATATGTTTCTACCGAGTCTCACTGATGTATGAAGTATATTTCTAAAGTTATACCCGTATAGGATTTGATTGAAGTGCCACCCCCTGTCCTACGTCCATAAAATTTTATCAGTGGGACGACTAATCCAAGAGGCGACTGCATACGAAATTTCAATACTGCACGACCTTTAGTTCCAAAGATAATCGAGATAAAAAAGTTTGTTTGTATGGGGGGTGCCACGCCCCCTTACCCAGTGCCCGCCTTATTTTCTCAGTAGAAGGATATGGATATGTAGTAAGTTCCTACCGAGTTTCATTGATGTGTGATGTGTAGTTCTTAAGTTATACACAAATCTGGAGTTGATAAAAAAGTGCCACGCCCCTTATCCTACGCCCATACAATTTTACCAGTGGGACGACACATCCAAGAGGCGACTGAATACGGCATACGGAATTTCAATGCTACACGACTTTTAGTTCCAAAGCTATTCGATGTAAACAATTTAGTTTGTATGGGCGGTGCCACGCCCCCTTGTCCAATCGGGTCCAATTATAGATCAAAACCATCCCAGACCCCACTGAAGCACATACACTGAATTTCATCAAAATCGGTTCAGCCGTTCTGGAGTTTTAAGCATCCGAACAAACCACGCTCCATTTTTATATATCTGTTGTCATATGCAATAACGACTTAAGTCGAAAACAACTGTTTCGAGAAAATGCAATTCGAAATTTGAAATGCACATAAGTGCATGTACATAAGTGCATGTGTTTATTTTAAATAACTTTTTTTCTGAGATGGGTACAGATACCGGGGTTTGAACAAAATATGCGCATCAACGTCAGGAATACAGTGGTAACGTCAACTCAATTTCGTCTTAAGTCGACTTAAGTCGTTATTGCTTTTGACCACAGATATATAGATAAACAGACTTATTTGTCTTTATTTTTATCATATCTTAGTTTCTTATCTCTACATTAAGCTTTTTGTTTTTGTAGAGAAAGTTGAGCACTCTAAGTTAATATAACAACTTTAACTTTTTATAGCTACTTACCTTTTGCTTCTTTTCCCACAGTTGATGGGGTAACAAATTCGCAGGCAGATGGCTTTTAATAATACGTGGGCTGAGCGCTAATCTACACTGTTCAACACTATCATAGCCGGGCACGCTATGTAGACCCGAAAAGCTATTTGTCATAAGAAAACGCCAAAAAATTATATATATTTGGCAATTCGTGTTTTTTTGTGCTTACTCCAAAGTTATGCTACGTTGTCCAACACCAGTTTTCTTGGCAGCCTCAAAGTCCAAATTGTTCATGACCAGACTGTCTCCTGCATCCAAGTGGTGCCGCACTTCATGAAGGTCACCACGAACACATCACTGGAACGCACCTCCAAACTTAAAACACCCTCCATGATATTTTTGAAATTAATTGGCAGCGTACACCAGCGTTCCGCCCAGTTTTCCTTGAGCGGTATGCAAGGATTCTCCGCTGCTATTGTCAGCATGGGCACGGGCTGACGTGCCCTTATGGAGGGTGTATCCAGTGGGCGTGCAGTGAACATTTCGGCTGCCAAAAAGGAATTTCACAAGCTTTTGAGCGAACGGTATATTTCCAACTGATGGGAACAATCAATTCGCTCGCGCAACTTTGTCAAAGATTTGTTAGCGCTTCGATAAGAGCGTGTTGTTGTGTAGATAGTTTCCGAAAAAAACACTGCAGATAAGAGCACTCGTAGAATTAGGCGTTTCATAATCATATCTGCCGCACACGCTCGTAAGTGTTAGATAGCAGCCATCTTCAGGGGAGGTGAGATTTGCATTTTTTTAGACACGACTTGAAAGTAAGCGCAAGTTTAGAAACTATGTTTATTTGTAATAGTACAAAAGGTTAAGTAGAAAGAACAAAGAAATTTGCCAGATTGATTGAAAAAACGATAGCAACAAAGAGAGCTTTATGCAAAGATTTCAAAAACGAAACGCCATATTGATTGATGTCGTTGATTAATTTTACTAGCTTCAAAACGTACATTTTTACTTTATATATCGGCTGAATTCTAAAATTTTAAGAAACTGTAATTGTAAATTAATGCATATAAAATTTATATTATAAATACTGTCATCTAATAAAATGTATGCCATACAATGTAATTTCTTACAAATTCCTCAGCAAGATATAGCTAATAGGCAACGATCGGGTTACCAGCTCTATAGATTTCATACAACACCGTTAGAACGTGGGATCTTTACCGCTTACCTATCGTTATTTTAACGAAAGTTGCTATGCTGAGATAATACACAGGTGGACAAAATAATAGGTGTGAGCATATTTTTTCCTCACACCTTTTATGTAGATATTTTTCCTCATAACACGCACTTGCCGAGCGGGGTTAATCGATTTCACATTTTGCCAAACAACACACATTACAGAGAAAATTCATTCTTCGGTCGTACGTCCCCGGTTTTGGAATACTCTTTCTTCGGAAGTTTTACCATTCATTACAATATTAACGGATTTAAGGCGAATGTTGACCGCCACTATTCAACATTCTTCCACTCATTAACCTATAATCCTTGCCAAACCAACAGGTCCTTCGCATGTATGTATAGAGGGCATTCCCTGTTGGTTTTGTGAAAATATATGGAACAAATTTATTACTTAAATAATTCTAGCTAATATCTTTTTTTACACGAATTTTGTTTACAGGATTTTATTTGGAACTCATCTATCGTATGAAAGGAGAATTAGGTGCGTTTACAAAGGCAACGAATCTGGCTTAAGTGTAAAGGAGCAGCTACTCCAATGTTCTGTATGCATTTTCTCGTTGTTTAGAACAAATCTTGTAACCTGTCAGAGCAGTTGTCTCACTTTGTGAAAACAAGTAATTTTAAACGTTACACGCATGAGCAAACTGCATGAGCTTGAAAGCTTCCTGAAATTTTTTAAAAACTCAGTTTTTTTTAAAGTATGCTGCTCTATGCATGGGCGCCTGGAAAGAGCCTACACGTTAGATGGAGATCTGCAACTGCTTGTGTTTGCCATATATGTTCATAAGTATGTAAGTTAGTGCTGCTTAAATGTCCTACCCCAAAGGGTAATATTTATTTGATTTATTTCAAAATTCAAAATTCACTTAATCCCCAAACCTACTTCCAATGTAAACAAAAAGGGCTCTCACTTTGAGTGCATATTTGGCTAAGAACATTAAATGACTAAGCAACTTTTAAATAAAGTTCTTAAATAAAAATATAAAAAAATATTGGTAAATTCAAATACTGCCAAAAATGTCCACCTCCTTGAGTCCATGTCTGGACAAAATGTCAGCTGCATACTTGTTCAATTTTTGTTGCAGTGCAGCTGTCATTTCATCCTTGTAGGATCCAACAACACCGCGACGCATGAAACTGTTGAAATTGTTACAAAAGATGCAACTATATATAAAGATATTACAACATCAGTCTTACACAAAATTATCGGTATTCAATTCCTTTGGTATCAGATTCTTCATATAGCCTTCAATATGCGACTGTTTGTTATCTATGAAGAGAAATCGTTAGAGCTTAGCTGTACAGGATGGGTCTTATCAAATGTGCTATCTAGCAAAGATCGATTCCTTAGGAGGCGCTACGAAAAAGGCCTCTCAACGAGGTGCTCCCTGGTTTTGAGCAACAAGAAAAGGAATGAATAAAATCCAAAATTGGAGAAGTTTGACCTTCAACTGCTAAAAAATATTTTTTCTTGACATGACCTTAAGCTAAGGAATCCACCTTTAAGAGATAATGCCTTTGATTGGGTACATCCTATGCATCCCCAAGTATATATACTTTTCATTTTGTCGAAACTTAAGTGGTCCATAGTTTGCTGCAGCTCCTTCGGTGTTAGCTCCGGTCTATTCAGAAATTTGCATAGCTTCTGCAATACGCCCGCCAAATCGCGTGTCATTTCCTCGTAGGTTACAAAAAAGATATTCGGCTCATTTCGCATTTTCCAGTAGTACACCAAGCGCTCCAGATACGGCGCATATACAACTTCATCCTTCATGAAATCATCAACGAACGCTTCAATATTGCCCGTTGCGATGCCGCTAGTTTTCAGAAAGGGATATGCGGATGCCACACAGTCCTTAAGATTGCGCGCCACATAAATGATCTGTAATAAAATTAATAATTAAGCTAATCCTTAGCTTAGGGTCTAGTATAGTATGAGCTATATCTGAGGTTATCTTTAAATGCTTCTGGAATTTTCATGCTGAAGACAAACCTTTGCTTTCTTTTGCCAGACTTGTTTGGGCAACAGATTTGGCGGCAAGTGGGATTTCATTAGTCGTGGACTGGACAGCTGACGGCACTCTTCCATTGTACTTATTTCGCGTTTAACAAAACCTGAACCACTTTTAAAAAAATGCAATATAAAGAGATTGCATTTAATATGTTGCTCTTTATCTAAAAATATGCCCAAACCATAACTTACTCCAAGTTTGGACTACGCTTGGAAATGTTTATCTCTTTCGCTCGCTCAAAATCCAAATTATTCAACAGCAACCAGGCGGCCTCCTGCATCCAAGTGGTGCCACATTTCATGAAAGTATTGACGAAAACGTCGTCCGGTCGTATTTCGAAGCTCAAAACTTCATTCAGCACATCATCGTAGGCGTTGGGCAGCGTACACCAACGCTCGGCCCAGTCCTGCTTCAATGGTATGTTCTCCCCAGCCGCTGCGAAATAAGACACCCTTATTTTTGGATTGGTTGCCTTTGCAGTAACCGCACCACGGTTATTGAACAATTTTTCGTTCATTCCTTTTGTGTATATTGGCCAGTCAGTGACAAAAGACGCGCTCCAACTGCTCTGTAACTAGTACTACTGTAACAGAGGATAGCTTTTATATAGCCGTGAGATCTACAACCGTATTAGTATTTTTACGACTACACCGCTCAAAAGCAAACTAACTAACATGTATTTACATATGGGAACGTGCGTATGCATTGATTGCGTATCTGCTGATCACTTGCACAGTAGAACAATTACAAATATTTGCTGCGATAGAAGTAGACGCTTATATATGTCGCAGTGAAATGGTAAAATCAGGGATTTTACCAAATCCCTAAGGGATTTGATCAACTCCCGGGAGATGCTAAAATAACAAATCGGTTATGCCATTTCCCTAAAGAAAGTCAGTGATTTGATCAAATCCCTAAACTGTTTCAGTGAAATGATGAAATTATATGTGGCGAGGTGGTTTTTTCTATTTTTCTTCGCCCAACTGACTCTGCTGTTTCTTTTGCTCGTTGCTCCCACAGCTCATTCGCTAGCGCGTATGTACGATATGAAAGTCTGCTTTTGTTGGTCATACCGCTCAAATTCATGCAGCTGGCTGACAAAAATCCTAGTGTTTCAACCCATTTTTGAACAAGCGGCATGATAAAGAAAACCCTTTATGGACGCACGAAAGGATAGAAGAAGCTATCACAGTCATTGAACAATTTAAATTGGCACCACTACTCAAACTGCAACGGACATATAAACAGTACTATTATGGAAGAAACTACGATGTTATGAAAGTAGGTACTAAAAAATTTATTGGGATTTTGAAGAGAAAGTATGACTCCGATCCAGTTGTAAAAATCGTGGCAACGGACAATTTATATTTACTACATACTTCAGGAAACCCATCAGTCGACTGGCCATGGAGGAAGAGATATGTAAAATGTCGGATAGTTTGAAATAAAAATACCTAATATCCATGTATTTACTTCAATTGTTCTAGAGTTTCTAAAGCTATGCACGGTATGTTAGTCTTAAAAACAGAACCAATAGCAGGACTTCAGTCTAGTTATATTATAAGCTTTATATTAACTTCACATCCGGTATGTAGTGGAATCTAGTAATCAATTTTTCACCCACTTCCCGACTACTTAGAGATCTGAAACTTTGCATACATGCGTAACCACCATGACAATGCATGAATCAATAAATTTTATGGGCGTAGGATAAGGGGCGTGGCACTTTTTTATCAACTCTAGATTTGTGTATAACTTTAGAACTACACATAACACATCAATGAAACTCGGTAGGAACTTACTACATATCCATATCCTTCTACTGAGAAAATAAGGGGGGCACTGGATAAGGGGGCGTGGCACCCCCCATACAAACAAAATTTTTGATCTCGATTAGCTTTGGAACTAAAGGTCGTGCAGCATTGAAATTTCGTATGCAATCGCCTCTTGGATGTGTCGTCCCACTGGTAAAATTTTATGGGCGTAGGATAAGGGGACGTGGCACCCCCTATACAAACAAAATTTTTGATCTCGATTTGCTTTGGAACTAAAGGTCGTGCAGCATTGAAATTTCGTATGCAGTCGCCTCTTGGATGTGTCGTCCCACTGGTAAAATTGTATGGGCGTAGGATAAGGGGCGTGGCACTTTTTTATCAACTCCAGATTCGTGTATAACTTTAGACCTACACATCACACATCAATGAAACTCGGTAGGAACTTACTACATATCCATATCCTTCTACTGAGAAAATAAGGCGTGCACTGGATAAGGGGGCGTGGCACCGCCCATACAAACCAAATTTTTGATCTCGATTAGCTTTGGAACTAAAGGTCGTGCAGCATTGAAATTTCGTATGCAGTCGCCTCTTGGATGTGTCGTCCCACTGGTAAAACTTTATGGGCGTAGGATAAGGGGCGTGGCACTTTTTTATCAACTCTAGATTCGTGTATAACTTTAGAACTACACATCACACATCAATGAAACTCGGTAGGAACTTACTACATATCCATATCCTTCTACTGAGAAAATAAGGCGGGCACTGGATAAGGGGGCGTGGCACCCCCATACAAACAAAATTTTTTATCTCGATTAGCTTTGGAACTAAAGGTCGTGCAGCATTGAAATTTCGTATGCAGTCGCCTCTTGGATGTGTCGTCCAATTGGTCAAATTTTATGGGCGTAGGATAAGGGGGCGTGGCACCCCCATACAAACAAAATTTTGATCTCGATTAGCTTTGGAACTTAAGGTCGTGCAGCATTGAAATTTCGTATGCAGTCGCCTCTTGGATGTGTCGTCCCACTGGTAAAAGTTTATGGGCGTAGGATAAGGGGCGTGGCACTTTTTTATCAACTCCAGATTCGTGTATAACTTTAGAACTACACATCACACATCAATGAAACTCGGTAGGAACTTACTACATATCCATATCCTTCTACTGAGAAAATAAGGCGTGCACTGGATAAGGGGGCGTGGCACCGCCCATACAAACCAAATTTTTGATCTCGATTAGCTTTGGAACTAAAGGTCGACTTCGTATGCAGTCGCCTCTTGGATGTGTCGTCCCACTGGTAAAATTTTATGGGCGTAGGACAAGGGGCGTGGCACTTTTCAAGCAACTACACACTTGGGCTTCAGTTTATAATTATAGGTACAGCACACATGAATGAAAAACGATAGGAACTTACTTGCCGCGCCCTGCTGGCAAAATAGCAACAACTCACCGCGTCACAAATATGCCACGAATATTAGGGTCGATCACTGCCGTATTATTTGTTAAATTGAGGATATGACATATGACGATAGGAAACACTGTGAATACCCTAAATATTGTGTACTGCTCTGCAAGTTTAAAATTCTTTTTGCGAAAAATTTCAGAGCTCTAAAATTGAATTTATGGAAGACTAAAAAGTAGAAAATAAAATTATATAAAAAAAAACTTTTTAAAAATAAGCTTTAATGTACTAAAAAGTAGAAAATAAGTTGTTTCCAAGTCACCTGTATCTTACTATTAATAAAAGCTTGTGCGCTCAATATCCATATTCAAAATATCTTTCATTACTAGAATCTATTTGCAAAAAATTATTTAAATAAAATATTGTGGTAACTGTTTGACAAATATTGAACACATGAGCGCCCCAAGCTTTTATGGATAGTAAGATACAGGTGACTTGGAAACAACTTATTTTCTACTTTTTAGTACATTAAAGCTTATTTTTAAAAAGTTTTTTTTTATATAATTTTATTTCAAAGAGCTTCTTGAAAAGCTTGTTCTCTATGAAAAGAACCTGAATCTACGTATTTTTTTTTTCTGTCGGAATATGAAAAGCCTACCAGCACGCAGACAAGTATTTGTCCATTGTACTGGTAAGCGAATTCCTTTCACTGAAATCTTCCTGAGCTTTTAATAAAGCGGAGGATTTTCGATGCTGGCAAGGACCTTAGTTGATCGGTTCTCACCACGTCTGACTCCACTCGCATAAGAAGTGGGTGGCGGTATCCTCGTCCTCCAGACAGCTCTCACAGACGCTGTCGTCGGCCAGACCCATCGCACTCAGGTGTTTTGCACAGGAGGTATGACCGGTCAGGACGCCCACAAGAAGTCTACAGTCCTTACGGTTTAAAGACCTAAGAAAAGAAGACTTTCTTTTGTCGATGGCTGGAAGCAGGAGCTTCGTCTGTCTGCATCCAGCTAGCCCGGCCCATCTTTGACCGGGTTGAGAAACAACCCAGTCGTTTATGGACGCTTTGACCATGGAAGAAGGCAGGCCTTGGCCTGGTATTCAGAACCTGATCTTGCAAGTTCATCGGACACTTCATTTCCGGACACGCCGAAGTGCCCCGGTACCAAAAAGAGGGCAAGAGAGTTGTGAAAGCCTACGCTGTTAAGCTTGGCTTTACACTCTTTGACTGTTTTGGAGGTGGTGATTGGGTTGAGCAAGGCCATGAGTATCTACGTATTAATCAGCACGACTATGACATTAATATAACTCCAAAAAAAATTACCAGTAGTTTCTTTATAGGACACCAACGCCGCTTCAACTTCAAAATATCTAGCAGAAATTGAATCAAATAAAATACTCTGAATTGAACAATACATGATTTACAAAATAAAATATCAAAACAATATTATATCATCTTTTCTTTTAAACACTAGGATTTTTGTCAGCCAGCTGCATGAATTTGAGCGGTATGACCAACAAAAGCAGACTTTCATATCGTACATACGCGCTAGCGAATGAGCTGTGGGAGCAACGAGCAAAAGAAACAGCAGAGTCAGTTGTTGGGCGAAGAAAAATAGAAAAAACCACCTCGCCACATATAATTTCATCATTTCACTGAAACAGTTTAGGGATTTGATCAAATCACTGACTTTCTTTAGGGAAATGACATAACCGATTTGTTATTTTAGCATCTCCCGGGAGTTGATCAAATCCCTTAGGGATTTGGTCAAATCCCTGATTTTACCATTTCACTGCGACATATACATAAGTTCGTTTTTGTATTCCCATACCAACGGTTCTCTTCTAATTTATAATTGTTTTTAATTTAGTAAAAACATTTAAGTTCCCTATGTGGTGTGTGCTTAGACCTAGCTCTTTCTCAAATTAATTTGTGTGTGCTTGTTATATACCAGCACAAATTAACGGGACCTACAAATAACCGTATCCGAACGGATTGAGTTATTCATGCCAAAGAATATTCTCGGAGAATTGCCAATTCATCGCGAAAAGTGGCTCCACGCAAAGAAAAAATTTTAAAAACAAATTCCCTTTTTATTAGCTGTCATGAGGCCCGGCTGAGATTTGAACCCAGTCCTACTGCAGCAGCGACCAAGCACTTGTCGCCTCATGTATGTATATGTGCTAACCTATATATTCAAGGTCTCGTAATAATTTAAAAAGGATTTTTCAGTTTAGAATTATTTTTACTTTCGTAAAATATTTCGACATACTTTGGATGTCATCATCAGCGGCCATATAAAACTAATTTTACAGAAAAGCAGATCTAATATTTAAAAAAATTTACATTTTCGTCTGATTGCTGAATTTTTACACATTTCCGAAAATGTTCTCTTGTTTGATGCCATGTTGCGCAAGAAATTGATTCGACCAATCATTCAACAGTTGCTGTTGCTCGGCTGAGAGTTCGTCCTTGTAGGAGCCTACAATGCCGCGACGCATAAATCTGTTGTAATATAAAAGAGCATAACGGTATAAAGCAAGCACTTCGAGCAGCAAGCAATTGGAACCTACTGAAATTTATCATCCACGTTTGTGGACAAAGTGTCCTTCAACATGTCAGTGATATTGGTCTTTTCATTAACTAGAGCGCAAATATGATGAAGTCTTAATTAACTTTAACACAGGACACTCACTCACTTACGCTTCGTTTTCTCAAAGGACAAATGCGTTACCATGTCTTTCAGTTGCTGCTCTGTTAGCTGGGCGCGACCCAGAAACTTGCAAAGACGCTGCAAAACGCTCGCCAAATCACGCTTCATTTCTTCGTAGGTCACAAAGAATATGTAGGGCTCATGGCGCAGCTTCCAAAAGTCAACTATATGCGCCCAAAATGGTGTATAGAGTACTTCATTGTTCATGAAATCCTTGACATAATCATCCAGGTAACCAGCCCAAAGGCCCAAGCCCTTGACGAAATGAATGGAGGATACGACCACGTCCTTGACATTGCGCGCCACATAAATCGTCTAGATGGCAATGAAAAATTTCTATATGCTGGTCAGCTGCTATATAATATACTGAGGTCACAAGTTATAACCGCCCAAGTCTGTTTTTCAAGTTTTTCAGGAGAGCAGTTTAAAGTCTCAAATTCTCAAGCTATAAGGTTTTTGATGGATAATTGCCATGCATAAAAAGATACAAACATGAAAATTTTATAGTATATAGATAAAGACACGCTGAACACGATAGCATTAATAGCTTAATTTCGTACTAACTCGACTTAGGCGGTTTTGGTTTGTTACCACAGATATATGCTTCACCTTTTGTTCCTTCTGCCACAGTTGCTTCGGCAATAGATTCATGGGCAGATGAGATTTTAAAAGGCGCGGATTGGGCGCTAGATTACAATCTGCCGTTTTCATGCTCCCGAATAGTCCGACAAAGCTGAATATCAGGAGTCTATATTAGACGAACATCATAGTATTAAAAAGCCTTCAATATAAGCACTCCAGAAATATGCTACGTTCCAGCACGCCCGTCTGGTTGGCGCGCTCAAAATCCAAATTGTTCATGAGCAGCCAAGCGCGGTCTCCTGCATCCAAATGGTGCCGCACTTCATGTAGGTCACCACGAACACATCCTCCGAACGCACCTCAAGATTCAGCACATCCTCGAAACACTTCGTTAGCGTACACCAGCGCTCGTTCCAATTATCCTGCAGTGGAGTGTCTGCATGGGTGGCCGAAAATTCCGCCATCTCACACAATTCACGTCCTGTCGATTTTCTGGCACGCATGTTGAACATGTTGGTATTTTTTCTATATACTATATGCGTTTGTAAATATTAGTTATAAAATATGTACTACTAAAAGCTCAATTGCGCCTTTCTCTAAATACTGTCGCTTCCGCGGCAGTTTGTGTTAATTTAAACGCTTTCAACAACTGATAGACTGAAAGTTAATCAGTTTTTCTAAGCACTCGCCGTTCTAGCATTATCTTAATTATATTCGACTGCTTGAAGAGCCTATCAACATGGGCGGCCGCAGCTAGAAGCTGGGAAGAGCAGTTGCCTTCCACTTCAGCTTTGAAATCATAAATGCACAATCAATGTTAAGCTGAACCGCCAACACAAATTTAACTAAATTTAAATAAGTTGAAGCAGTATTCTTTGCCATGAAAAGCTTCTCAATTCATTCGAATACGGTTAATTGTAGGTCCCTTAATTTGTGCTAGAATATAATAAGCAATGTTAATGCGAGAATGCAAGGCCCAAGCCCCCACGAGCTCAATTATTATTGTTATTTTATATTCATATCTTATATCTGTAAGAGGTGGAAAAGATGTTGATATATCGATACCTAATATGTACATATAAATTTATATTTATTCATTTTAATTAACCGCCAGATGTTTAATAGCAACCTATAAAAGCTGCTTTGAGTTATGTGCGTTTTTTAAAGCGGTTGAAATTTTAAAAAAGATAACAAACTTGCCATACTTTTCACTTAATAGCTTTTCAAGATAAGTAACTACCAGTGCGCATGCTTTTATGAAGCATTTATTTAGACAGCAAATTTCAGTGTCAGCTATATTTGAAAGATCGTTAAAAAGTTGGCAGTTTAATATGTAGTTGCCTACAAGAAAGTCTTGGCACACAATTTTAATTTCATTTCATTGCTTTCTAACCCATCAAAACTAGCAAATATAAAGGCTATTTTAATTCAAAAGGAAATTTTTTAATATATATATATCTGAAATACATGCTTAAACTGTTCCAAAAATATCCTGCTCTGTGAAACCATATTTTTTAAAGAAAGCTGACGACCAGTCATCCAGTTTATGTTGTTGTTCCAATGTTAGTTCATCCTTGTATGAGCCAATAATGCCACGACGCATGAACCTGTTGTAAAATATATATAGTATACAGATTATAAAATCGAATTCAAAAGCTGCGCTGATATTTTGAGTAGTAATTGATGGCATGCAATTTTGGTAAGCAATTAATTAAGGGAAATTAGCAGATGTGATTGCAGAATAGCAGACAAGTTAAGGTTCCTGAAGCTTCTGCAAAACAGTGTGGATAAAGTGCAGCTTTATTATAAATTTTACAAATTTAGCTCAAATTAAAAATGTAATTCTAATTACATTTTTATACGCAGAGAATAACTTAGTTGATGATTACATTCTACCAAAATTTCACGTAGCAGCTTTCATCAAACATGCCAGAGAGAATTAAGTTAAGCCATTGTAGCTCTCTAACTTTTTAACTCACTCAAGCTCACGACTTTTTTCGTTGGGTAAACAAAAATATTGAATGACGACATTTAAAAAGATGAAATAATAAAAATATTCTTAACTGTATGTGTAGCTACTTCACCAGACTGCTTGAAAGCTTAGCAAAGATTCGAATTATTGGCGAGCTTTACTAGCTGCTTGTCTTTTTTGATACACTAGAACTTTCAAAATAAGAACTTTTTTTCTTTCCAAAGTAATGATAACCAGTTCTTGGGTTCAGCTCCCCTTGAAACTCTACAAGGTCATGTTGGTTTTTGGGAACTATTACTAAACCAAACCAATTTAATAGAGTTTTCGAAAGTCAGTTATACTTACTGAAATTTTTTCGTTACACCTTGCGGCTTCATGTCCGTATATTCCTTGGTTAAATTTGTTTGCTTATTATCTGTTATAAAAATTGGAGTGCAAGTTTAATTATATGCCTTCTTAAGGCTCAGTTAGTGATGACGTATCGTATTTATACGTATCGCAGACAAAACCTGTTTACTCGAGCTCTATACATGCGTTCGCTCTTGACGAATTTTTCGGATCGTAACGCAGAAATTCTCATAGAAATAGGACTCTCTCAGACATTTACAATACGAATAAATACGAGCCTTTACTCTTGAAATCCAACTTCGCTTTGCTCAAGCACTCACCACGCATTTTCTCAAAGGACAAATGCTGCGCCACCTGCTGCACTTGCTCCGCGCTCAATTCTGGTTTTCCCAAGAATTTGCAGAGCCTCTGCAACACCGCGGGCAAATCTCGCTTCATATCCTCGTACGTAACGAAGCAGACATTCGGCTCATGTCGCATTTGCCAAAAATCCACCAAACGCTCCAGATATGGCATATAGTTGAGATTACCCTGCATTACATCCTCGAGGAATTCGTCCATGCTGCCGGACCAATTGCCGAAATCGGTCAGAAAATTATAAGCGGAGACGACCGAGTCCTTGACATTGCGCGCCACATAAATTATCTGCATACAAAATGATCATTAATTAGATTTGCAGCCAATTGAGAATTTTCAAGCACTACGACCTTGGCCTGCTTTTCCCACACTTGTTTGGGCAACAAATTCGCTGGCAGATGCGTCTTGATAAGGCGTGGACTTGGCTGTTTATTGATATGTTCTATGCTGTTCGGCAAGTGCTTGAATAAACCGCTCCAACTAAATTCAAAATAGTTCAGCAAATATTTTGCTTAGGAAAGTCAAGGCAAAACAACAGAGCAACATACTCCAAAAAGGGCGATCTCTCCGAAATGCCGCAGCGTTTGGCCTGCGCAAAATCCAAATTATTCAGCAGCAGCCAGGCGGTCTCCTGCATCCAAGTGGTGCCGCACTTCATGTAGGTCACCACGAACACATCGTCCTCGCGCACTTCCATATTGAGTATCTCCTTCATGGCATACTGAAAGTCCTTAGTGAGCGTACACCAGCGGTTCGCCCAATCACGCTGCAGCGGTATATGTTCATTTGATGCGGCGAATTGCAATACCTCTGGCTTGAAGCGCCTTCTGCTTTCCGCCGTGCCGCTCGAGCGTATGTGGAACATTTCGTATTTTCAAAATTTTATTCAAAGAGTCTGGGAGCTGCAACTGCTTCGGAAGCACTGTGCCAAGTAACTGCTTAGCCTAATGCGACTTGCCTTCAATGTACATCGCAATTTTTGTGAATTAGCAATAAAAGACTTAAAGTAAAACGCAATTCGTTGTTTTTTCTAAAATTCTTAAATTTTATTTCAGGTAAACAAGCACGTACTTACATACATACATATGTACACTTTTGTTTAAGTAAACAATTCTTGCTACTTTTATTCAGCATATGACAGGGAATGCCAGTCGAGTCTGTAAAACGAGGGATTTCAATGCCGGCATACTGGAATACTGGAAACTCCAAAGCCCATAGCATGTTTGTTTATTATTGTTTATCCTTCGTCAGTGCCAGCAAGGAATTCACTTCCAACTAACATAAAAACAATTTATAATGCTGGGCATTTTAAGTATTTAATTTTTATCTGCTTATAAGTGTAGGGTATAAAAACGCCTGTCTATTAAATAAACCATTCGAGTTCAGATACCAAGCACGGCAAATCTTGAAGAAATCGAAAGCACTAATTCTTACATTCAGACGTATATTGTCATACCATTTCAAAAGTTTTAAACATCAGCTTTTATAAGCAAATTGCGAGCTTAATTTTCTCCAAACAAGTTATATTGTTAAGGCAGATATAAAATCGTATAGAACAACGTAAATTTTTTAGAATAAAATATTTTTGCAAAACAGGTTTCAAATTCTGCAGTCGACAAGAAATAAGTTAGGAAACACTGATGTACGTCTGTAAGCATATTAATGTGTGTGTGTGTGTATGCAGTTCTTGATCAAAATCGAAAAAAAATTTATAAAATTTATTCAAAGGCCGAAATAACATATTGTCAAACGTTGTTCTTATCTTCAGCTGCGAGTACAAAGCTTTATATAAAGATGCAGAAAACAATTCTATTCCAACAACAACAAGCAAACAATTTTGCTCTTGCCCATTGCACATTCAAGAAGAGATAATAATATAACAAGTAAGGAAGTATCAGTCGGGTTTCACCGACAGAGTAATACCCTACACCAAGTAATTGAGTGGGCGGACCATGCCCATTTTTGTCAAACTAAAAGGTATTCCCTATAAAACTGTATATAGCAACTATTGACACTCTGGAGCCACTACAACATAAATTATCGATATATATTATTTACCGCCTTCATGGTGGGCGGATTACGCCCATTTTTTTAAAATTTAAAGGTACTCTCACCAGAAATAAAGTTACCAAATATGGAAGTTCTTGTATATATATTATGGCAGTTATGAGGATTTTCAGCTTACCGCCTATATAGTCGGCGGACCACGCCCATTTTTCAATATGGCATGTAGGGCCGATATTTGAACTTAAGAACCAGATTTTATTCGTTTAAATTCATAAATAGTTAGCCATGAGAGCCATTTTACCTTAAAAATTTTTCCGGCTATCTAGTGGGCGAGCCAGGCCCATTTTTTCGTGGGACATAGAAGTCCTATCTTTCAACTTGAATACCAAGTATAATTCGTTTTCATCAGCAATTAGATAAATTATAGCCATTTTACCGAAAAAAATCCGAGGTAGTGGGACTTACAGGCCTATAGTGAGCGTGTCCTTCGAACGATTTGGCTCGGAACTTAAACTAAGTTAAGGTTCACTCTCACTGTGTACTAAATTTTGTCCAAATCGGACTACTCCTTCTTTCTCTCCTGCACGGACGGACAGACGGACAGACAGACGGACAGACGAACAACCGGAAATGAAGACAGAAAGTGATTCTAAGCATTTCTATATACTTATGTCTATGCCTAGGACGACTCCTTTAATGCGTTACAATTTTCGCACAAAGTTATTATACCCTATTACCATAGGTGTAGGGTATAAAAAGAACAAGTAAGAAACAAGAAACTGAATGGGGCGATAATCCACTGAAAGAAATAAAATTGTGGGTGCCGTAAACTTGCCGCCTTACATGGTTTTTTTGTATGGCATGTAAGACCGATTTGCATTCGTCTCAATTCATAAAAAGACATTTGAGAACTATTTTACAGGAAAAATTGTACCGCCTATATAGCAGGCTGACCACACCCACTTCTAAGTATTACTTAGAGAGGACACACCATACCTCGAATATCAAATTTCATTCCATTAAATAAGTAATTAAACAAATTTAAGAAATTCCGAGGTAGGTGTACTTATTGGCCCATTGTGGGCGTGTCCTTCAACCAATTTGGATAATCTCTGTTTAAGCCAACGCGTAGGGTACACCGATTCGGTTGTTGCGAGGTGGCAAGTTGATGCCAAGTTTCGCTTGCACCCGAGTGCTGTGAGCCGGTGGCGGCAAACTGCGCTTGGGCACTTGCGATCCAACCTCCTACCCGAAAGGTAAGCTAGCTCTCCTCCATATGAGGATTCTTACATATAACACAAAAAACATATACAGTCCACTAACTATTAATTATAGAATAATAAAAACCTAAGTTTTATAACGTTTAGACGAAAACTTGCGCTGCCTTTTTCTTACATATTTATTTATCTATTTTTCTGTGCACGACAAACCGCTGCTGCGACGCCGGGCCACGGAGTCGCCCCATTTTGCTCGTTTGCGGAAATATCCTGCAAACCCCGGCGCGTCGCGTCTTTATTGGTCCTTCGAGCCGGGGATCTCGGCATCTGGAAAGCGGCCGCCGTGCACCAGATAAATTCAACACCAAAGTACACAAACAACCAAGATAACCCACTGCAGCACAACTATAACAAATTTCCACAAATTGCAAATCACCGGCAATAACAAGAACAACAAAACATAATCAACTTTAAAATTGCAACAATTTGTGCAACTACCGCCACAACATATAAAATCACTGGAAAACAATTTACGCCAATACCGACATCGCAAAGGAAACACAGGTGCGTAAAATTATTGGTGATAGCTTAAGAGTGCGCTTAGGTTGTTTGAAGTTCAATAAATATAAAATATTAAAAAATTTGTTGAAAATATACAATTTAAATCCGTCTACCCGCTTTGCGTAAATGGAAACGAAGTGCAAGATTCCAATTGCAATTCGTTTCCATATTTCATAAGTTACGGTCATCGAACCCTACCTAGTCTCTGAGTAAAAGTACATAGGAATCATATGTTCCAATGTTCTCCGCCTAATACAGCATATCTGTTTAAGCAAGTCTCACTTTTACTCAAGCATTCTGAAAAAGAAAATAACCTCTCTCCCACTTGTAGCGTAATATACCTACCGAATTTTGAAACTCACTTACTCATTGCTACTTGCATTGTCGAACAAAAACAGTGCAAGGGAAATCAATACGTGCCGTTTTCATTTCGTTTTCCGTGCTCGCTTGCATACTGTTCCCACTTACATATATTGCAATTCGCAACTGAGAGCGATTCCCTTTCCGATCGATGCTGAGCAACGCAAGTGCGGTGCTTACATGCTGATCGATCGTAACAGTGCAAGAGCAACAGGCCTCCTCCACTACCCCTCATTCTCACAAACTTATTTGCTGAGCTACGCACTCATCGCGTTAAGCGCTCACCCGCGATTCTCAGCTTCTGCACTTACTTGTGACCATTCGCAACTAGCATTGCAAGTTCATATTTCCTCATACCGCCACCCGCCCACTCTGAGCTACGCACTTATTGCGGTAAGCGCTCTTGCTGTGTTCTCCATTGCTGCGCTCACTTGCTTATTGCAACTATTGCAAAGAGCGGGAGAACCAAAAAACATATAAAGGTGGTTCCCAACTGGTGGGCAATGTGTGCGAATATTTTTATATACTACCAATTCCAAGTCGTTCACTAGTTGCCAAACGAGGTTGCTTTGGCTATATATACGTTATATAGCGCAAAAAGAGGGAGTCCAAAATTTTTGAGAATTATAGAGTTCTGGGGATTTTTGATTTTTGACCAACTTTTTGACTTTTTTCCGCACTTTTTGCACGCGAGCTTTGACTCTTCCGACTCTTTAGAACGTTTGCCGTTTTTCTTGCAGCTTTTGAAGTTTTCTGTATTTTTCATTTTATTGCACCTTGCAAAGTTCAATTTTTCTTTATTTTTTGGCCCTTAATTTTGAGTAAATTTTAGAATTTTCATTTTCAATTCTTTCAAACTCAATTTTTAATTCAAAGCTTTTCGGTGCACCCTTAGAAATTATTAGTATTAAAGATTCTGTTCATATTCCCTCTGAATTTATCCTTTTATCTGCACTATTGCGGTATAATATTTCCAGTACGGTTTAGTTTCAGTTCTGAGGAAGCTTGAGGCATCGCTTCATAAGTTGGGCGGATTTGATTGTTGTATCTGTTCGTCCGAAAACTATTCACGCCACCTTGAAATATGGGTCAAATTAAAAAGTTTATGCGTGTAGCCGATGAGCTACTTGAATTCGGGAATGAATTCAATGACTCGATAGAAGAACATTCCGTGTTCTCTATCGAGGTGCAACGTGAGGAGCTGAATGCCATATGGCAGTCCGTCAAGACTGCTTATGCAGCCTGCTTTCCAGCGGCGCAAGCATCTGTGAATAGCACAGAAATGGGGTTGGATGTAATTAAGTCCATTTATAAAAATTGTTACGCTGCATATGTAACTTGCGCAGCTTTGATGGGCGAATTTGCCCATAATCTTTCGACTGTCCAACCAGCAAGCTCTACCAAGTTGGCAGAGGAAATGCCTGTGGAGGCACCTGCCAATTTCCACGTAAATCTTCCGCCGTGTGATACCCAGCTATTTTACGGGGATTACACGTCATGGCCATCCTTTAGGGATTTGTTCACGGCCATTTATATAAATAATTCTCGGTTGAGCCCGGTGGAGAAGCTATTCTACCTCAACCAGAAGACTCGTGGGGAAGCTAACGAAATCGTTAGAAAATCCCCCCTTACCCATGAAGGTTTTACGACCGCATGGAAGAATCTTGTTGACCGATATGAGAATCGTCGGATTCTCGTAAATACCCAACTGAAGATTTTGTTTAATCTTGCGACAGTTCCCTCTGAGTCCGGGGCGGGACTTAAAAAATTGCAGAGAGAAATCAATAACTGCATTTCAGCTTTGGAGCTGCATGGCGTAGATATGCGCAATTGGGATGCGATATTTACGTATCTATGTTCAACTAGGTTGCCAGAAACAACCTTGACACTATGGGAACAAACCATAGTCCGCAAGACAGAGATCCCAAAGTGGGAAGACCTAGATCGGTTTTTGACCAGCAGGTTTCAAACTCTGGAAACGGTGGCAGATATCCGTAGCGGCGCGCCATCGAGCGGCCTTCCGACGAGCAATTATCGATCTCATCTATGCTCAGCAGAGGGAGCGCCAAATAATTTTCGGGCTCACCATGCGAACATCGGAGAGGCCCTCAACAAGTTCAGGTGCCCACTATGTTCGTCGAGGCAACATGTGGTGCGGAATTGTGCACGGTTCCTAGAACTGAATCCCAAGCAGAGATTGGGTGCCGTGAGGAAGCATCATCTCTGCATCAACTGCCTGGCCATTTCCCATGAAATACGGGATTGCAGGAGCAATTTTTCGTGCAGCACCTGCAAGAAAAGGCACCACACTCTGCTGCATCGAACAGAGTCAAATGAAGCGGGCGCTAGTACCTCCGGAACTAGCCCAGATAATGCCCCCGTACCTTACCTGCCATCCCACACTAGAAATCCTTCATCCAGCCCCAGTTGCGAGCCCTCGACAAGTCGAGTCCACTCTGGGTTCGCAGCTGTTAGTTTAGAGCCACAGACATATTCTGTGAATTATAATCGCGCCACTTTAGACCAGTCTTGCGATGGGGAACGGAAGAAGTTTCCAAAACGAAGTTTTTTGTCGGGGGAGGGGCAGTTCTGCCAGAATTTAAGCCAAGGACCTACTAGCCGTCAGAAGAACGACAGGAACGCCATCCACGAAGGAGCTTGTCAACTAAGGCAAGAAACGATGCGCAGATCGCGACGTAGCTGCAAAACCGACCTGCCTCACGCTGGAGCTCGTCCGTCGGGCCCACGTGTTGAGCAGCGTCGCAGAATGGAGCCCGTTACCGCCGGAGCTCATTCTCGTTCGTCGCGGCCAAGGAGCCAAGACGGTTGTGCAGTGGCGATACAGCCAGTGACTTGTCCGATGAGGACAGAGATGGACCTCGACCTCGTCCGTCGGGGCTATCGATCGCGCTCATGGACAGCGACGACACGGCCGAAGCTCGACCTCGTCCGTCGGGCACGGCTTCCAACTGCGCTCGCCCGCTCCTGCGCCACGAGAGAACCCAGGAAGCCACCAGCCAACGGAAACAGATGGGGATAGCGATGGACCTCGACCTCGTCCGTCGGGGCCATCGCTCCAGCCAATGAAAAACGATGATGCGGCCGAAGCTCGACCTCGTCCGTTGGGCACGGCTCCGAACCATGCTCATCGTCTCCTACACTACAGAGGAGCATACGCACAGCTTTTTATGGAGTGGCATTACCCCATTTCCCGGATATTTCGCGCCGGCCTTACTACCGGAAGTGCGCGACAGCTCACCCAAAACTCAATTTTAGCTGGTCGATATATGGCAACTGCCCCCTCTAAACTCCCCGTTTTTTGAATCTATTACCTATCACCAGTAATTTTGCGCACTTTTGAATTTTTTATGAATTATATCTAGTTTTAAGATGAATTTTTAATAATTTTTTCGCATTTGTTCATCTTATATTATTATATTATAGTATTTTGCAGTGGTGCTGCAAGGCGGGCGGCATGTTTAAGCCAACGCGTAGGGTACACCGAT
Source organism: Neria commutata (assembly GCA_963457695.1). Taxonomy (NCBI): domain Eukaryota; kingdom Metazoa; phylum Arthropoda; class Insecta; order Diptera; family Micropezidae; genus Neria; species Neria commutata. The sequence goes on from OY735248.1 coordinate 37,215,182, forward strand.
TCGGTTGTAGCGAGGTGGCAAGTTGATGCCGTTTCGCTTGCACCCGAGTGCTGTGAGCCGGTGGCGGCAAACTGCGCTTGGGCACTTGCGATCCAACCTCCTACCCGAAAGGTAAGCTAGCTCTCCTCCATATGAGGATTCTTACATATAACACAAAAAACATATACAGTCCACTAACTATTAATTATAGAATAATAAAAACCTAAGTTTTATAACGTTTAGACGAAAACTTGCGCTGCCTTTTTCTTACATATTTATTTATCTATTTTTCTGTGCACGACAAACCGCTGCTGCGACGCCGGGCCACGGACTCGCCCCATTTTGCTCGTTTGCGGAAATATCCTGCAAACCCCGGCGCGTCGCGTCTTTAATCTCAATAAGCTAAGGCTCGCTGTACCCAATTTGATTGAAATCGGAGAACTCCTTCTTTGTTCTGAGTTTTAGCACAGCGAAAGACATAAGGGTATTCACAGGTCTGTGGTAAAAATATTTATAGCATTCTACAAAGTAATAGTTATCACTTACAAGTTTCATAAATCAATATTTATTTCACCACAAACTTTTTAGAATTTAATAAATTAAAAAATAATATTTATTTGCCATAAATTAACAATTCAAAATTTACCAAAAATTTCTTCTTGTGTGAGATCATATTTGGCCAAAATTGCATTGGACCAGTCATCCAATTTACGTTGCCTTTCAGGTGTTAGTTCGTCCTTGTACGAGCCGATAATGCCGCGACGCATGAATCTATTGGTAATAATTTCAAAAAATTTATTAATTAAGCTTCTCGTTGTAATGAATCCATTGAAGTAATATCGAAAACTTGCAACAACACTCACTCGAAATTTCGGTCCACGTTCCATTCGTGAGACGCTACATTCGTGAGTACTCCAGTGATGTTGGTTTGCTTGTTCACTGCAACGAAGCGATAAAGTACACAATAGTTTTTTTTTGCAAAGTTTGTAAATTTATTTTTAAAGCAAACCTTTCATTTTATCGAAGGACAAATGATCAACAGCCTGTGACATTTCCTCTGGCGTCAGCTGCGGTCTGTCCAAAAATATGCACAGTCGCAGTATAACAGCTGCCAAATCTCGTTTCATATCCTCGTACGTGACGAAGCAGACATTCGGCTCATGGCGCATTCTCCAGAAATCGATGACACGCGTCCAAAAAGGCAGGTATATAGTTTCATTGTGCATAAAGTCCTGCGCGAATTCTTCCATAGTGCCTTTGTAGGCACCCATATTAGTGTGAAAGTGAAAGGCCGACACTACAGTATCCTTGATATTACGCGCCACAAATATTATCTAAGTATAAGAATATATGAATTTGTACTCCTTTGAAACTCGAGCATATGAAGGCGAGAAAACGCACCTTTGATTTCTTTTGCCAAATTTGTGTGGGCAACAAATTCGGTGGCAAATGAGATTTGATGAGGCGTGGACTTGTAGCTTTATCAACCACTTCGACACTGTCTGTGCAATGCTTGAATACGCCGCCCCAACTACAAGCATAATTCAAAAGCATTCTTATATATGAGCCAACAACCGGAAAAGGACATCTGTGAGCACTCACTCTATGAATGGACTTCTGTCGTTTAGATTTATATTTTTAGCGCGTTCATAATCCAAATTATTCTGCAACAGCCAAGCAGTCTCCTGCATCCAAGTGGTGCCACTTTTAGTATAGGTCACCACGAACACATCATCCTCGCGCACTTCCAAATTGATTATTTTCGGCAAAACATCCTGAAAGCCGCGCGTCAGCGAATACCAACGCTCATTCCAGTTTTGCTTCAAGGGTATGTCATCATTGGAGACTGTAAATTCCAACAAATCCAGCAACTGACGACTTCCGTTCGTGTACTCGCGTTCACGTACTTTAAACATTTTTTGCAACTTTTGCTCTTTCAAATATTCCCGACCGTTAATGTCCGCGCAACTAAACGCTCGATGTAAATGCTACTCCCTTATATATGTTCGACATAGGACCGGCATAATAAGAGAGAGACAACAACAAATACGACACGTTTTTCCTGATAAGCCGAAATATTCGAACAAGATTGGTGCCCTCGGTGGTCATTTGTAAATATGACATCTCTAATCAAGTTCATCGAAATGTTAACGAAATTGCAAAAATAAAAAACTGCAGCATAATAAATAAAATAACTAAGTTACTTCTACTTAGCAAAAGCCAGTAATAAAATGTTACAGTAGCGCGTGGTGCAGCAATCTAAATAACCACTTCCGGGCAGTTATATAAAGATTTGGTTCCATATGAGTTATAATTATGAATGAGTCTCTCATTTTGTGCGATATTAACCACTTTTGGCCTGCATGCAAGCAACTGACAAACTTCTTATTTCGGAACAGCAATAAATCTAGACTCATAGTTATATAGTTCTAACTTTATGGATATAGTATTATTCTTTGTCGTTTTGGCTATCCCTAATTCGTATCTCATATTTTATTAACCTTATAATTAATAGAAGCGTGAAATAGCAACCTTAATGCAACTTATTCAACTTGTCGTATCTAACATCCGCCCATGGCTATTTAGGCTATAAATAGGTTGCATATGGAGTAGTTATATTCATAGTAGAAATTCCAACACCTGCTTTGCTCTGGCTTATTGCACAGGAAATTGATAATTTCGCTTTCGTTAATATTCTTTCGTAAATTCCTTCGAAATAGTCTTTTTTGAAAAATATCTAAATTACCTACCTACCTTATAACACAGGGTTGAGTCAACTAATTGGAAGTTTCTCAAAATTTTTTGAATCTTTGTTGAGATATAAAACTACACATTTCTGAATTTATTCATACAATCGTTTTAAACTTATATAAATTAAGAATACTAATAAGTCAATACAAAAACAAATCTTATTAATTCAAAATTTGCCAAAAATTTCCTCTTGTGTGAGATCATATTCGGCCAAAATTTCATTGGACCAGTCATCCAATTTACGTTGTCTCTCGGGCGTTAGTTCGTCCTTGTAAGAGCCGATAATGCCGCGACGCATGAATCTGTTGAAAGATGTGCAAATTGGATTGGTTGTAAAGATTTTGGAGCAATATGATAATATCAGAATATGTACGAATTTTATTGCAAATTTTGAAAACGCAACTCACTCGAAATCTTGGCGCACATCCAGTGCGGGCGACATGACTTCCGTAAGTATGCCAGTAATGTTGGCTTGTTTGTTCCCTACATCGCAGCGGAAAATTTATATAATATTATATTTTCAGGCATATTCCACATATTCCATTTCAAAACGCACCTTTCATTTTATTGAAGGACAAATGATCAACAGCCTGCAACATTTCCTCTGGCGTCAGCTGGGGTCTGCCCAAAAATATGCACAGCCGCTGTATAACTGCTGCCAAATCTCGTTTCATATCCTCGTACGTGACGAAGCAGACATTCGGCTCATGGCGCATTCTCCAGAAATCTATAACACGCGTCCAGAAAGGCAGGTATATAGCTTCATCATGCATAAAGTCCTGCGCGAATTCATCCATAGTGCCTTTCCAGGCACCCATATCATTGTAAAAGTGAAAGGCCGACACTACAGTATCCTTGATATTGCGTGCCACAAATATTATCTAAAAATTATAGTTTGTAAAATTTGTCATTTCAGGGTCTACATGTTCCAGCAGGCATATGACGCGCACAGAGCAAAAACGCTTCGAGTGTCAATTTTCGCCTCATTGCGCACATGCGCTGTGCAGGTATAAAAGTCGTTTTGCAGTGCACACTATTAATTGATTTGCAAGGACATGAGCGAAGAGATCAGTGCTAATTTTTGTGGCACTAATGGAATGAAAAAACGCACCTTGGATTTCTTTTGCCAAATTTGTTTGGGCAACATATTTGGAGGCAAATGGGATTTGATGAGGCGTGGACTTGGAGCTTTATCAACCACTTCGACACTGTCCGAGCAATGCTTGAAAAGACCGCACCAACTACGAGCAGAATTAAAAAACCGTTCTTTATATATGAGCCAACAACCAGAAAAGGACATTTGTGAGCACTCACTCTAAAAACGGGCTTCTATCGTTTAGATTAATTTTTTTGGCGCTTTCAAAGTCCAAATTATTCTGCAACAGCCAGGCAGTCTCCTGCATCCAAGTGGTGCCACATTTCATATAGGTCACCACGAACACATCATCGCTACGCACTTCCATATTGAGTATCTGTGGCAAAACATCCTGAAAACCGCGAGTCAGCGAATACCAACGTTCGTCCCAATTTTGCTTCAAGGGTATGTCATCATTGGAGACTGTAAATTCCATCAGATCCAGCAACTGACGACTTCCGTTCGTGTACTCGCGTTCACGTACTTTAAACATTTTTTGCTCCTTTTGCTAAGTCTTTCAAATTTTCCCGACCGTCAATGTTCGCACAACTAAGTGCATGATGTTAATGCTGCTCCCTTATATATGATCGCCATAAGACCAGCACACTAATAAAGACAACAACAAATACGGCACGTTACTATTATGATAAGCTAAAGCGAGCGTAAAACCTTGATATCGTCTTCATCAATCTCTAATCTAGTTCATCGAAACTTTCGCGGAAATCCTAAAATAACTGAACGGAAGTTATGATAACTAGGAACCCTCAGTTAGCAAGTGGCATCAATATAATGTTACAGTGGCGTATGGTGCAACTAGGCTTTACGAACTACAGTGCATAGGAGACTGGATCCCTGCTCCAAATGCAATATTCCAATAGTACAACAAGCTTCTATTGGGCAGTTTATTCCTGAAGGTACTCGGTATAGGGTCAAGTATGATATATCAAAATGGTAGTACCTACATGAAATATTTCGCACATATTTAGCCATAAAGAACTAACTAACCTAATCTAAAAATTTAAATCAAAATTGTTTTTCGTAAATTATGAATCGACGTTGATCTCTTGTAAGACGATATCTTTCTGAAGAAAATAGGCTAATTATAGTTAGTCACTACATTTTTGCGCATTTTTTAAAAATGAACTAAAACCAATATAAAAATTTCCAATTGTAGAACTGAAAGCAATAAAAATCTCTATAATGATTTCTATATACCAGCATTAAACAGATATTTGTTCATATTAAACCACGATTGCTTGCCTCAAAATATAGCTTCAAATTGAGAGCATTATTATAAGCATTTATTAAACTTCACTTTCGGTTTGTTAGTTTGTTTGTAGTAAAATCTAGTAATCAGTACCCACTTCTTTTTCGACTGGAATCTCCTCTTGGCTACGTAGCTGTATTTCCTTTCAAACTACGTAACTCATTGATAATTAACCACGTACATAACCAATAAACAATTTCTTCCAATGCTAACTAGCAGCCGTTTTATCGGAATAACCAAACCATAGTAAACAATTAGCTATCTGCTTCACTACTCAATTCCTTTTTAGTGCGAATACCCTCAACTGTCAATAATGCATGCGAAAGAGAAAGATATAGAAACTACTATAAAAAATAAGCAACAAGAAACTTTTATGTTTCCACGCGAATTTTGAGGTCATTCGCTAGGCACTGATAAGCTGCTAGACTTCGTGAATGAAATTCTGCTCGCTGCCACTATCATGCCCCCCCGTGGAACGCGTAACACTGTCAGATAAGATCAAATGATTTGACAAAAAAATGCTATTTTTAATGTTAAGAGTGCTGTTAATCTTTTTGCTAGTTTTGTTTTGCTTTTTTTTTCTAATGCACAACACAATAATTTGCTATTGCAGAACCAACATATATAATGTACTACATACATAACGGAAATGGGAGGTGCCAAAATATTCATTGAACAAAATTAATTTTTATTGTATGTAAATTTGGTCACTGAATGCTTCATTATCAGCTATTGGCATCATTGTTGTTGTATAAAATGCTATTAAGCAAGTATATATTGGTAGTCATTTTCTTGAAATTTCTGTCAAGATTTTGTGAAACCTTGGCACTTCAGAGTCTAATGACTTCCAAGACAACGGAGAAAGTAAACAACCAGCTAGCGAGAGACGGCGCAGCATGCAAAGAAAGTTTATTTTTTATTAGATGTTATGAGTCGCCTGGCATTCGAACCAGTGACTCCACGCATCAGGAATCGAACACTTTCCAAAGGAAATTGTTGCATAGCTTTAAAAACTGCGCGTCTACGGAGACCTATAAATTCAAGAAGAGCAGTCACAACAGGGTTTTCAGAACATATTAACTAGGATACTGAATGCCTTCTCCAAGCACACTCAAAAGTAGCCACATGGGACTTCCATTAAATATTAGCACGATGTTTTTTTACTTAGATTTCATTTTTAGCTTTGAATCAGACTGCTTGCCATGGAAAAGACAAGAGAATTAGAATTAAAACTACTATATTATGGTCTTAAAAGTTTATAGAAGATTCTCCTGAACATACTTATGCCTTTGAAATGACAGCAACAGCCGATTTCTGTATAAAACCTTTCTTTTTCTAATGGGTAAAATCATAATCATCTGAATTAACTGCTAGATGTAAGATCTCTTTTTATTTTACTTATTAGTCTGTAAGAATATTGTTTATTCATAGACTAAATAAATAAATAAATAAATAAAGCAATTTCGGCTTAAGCCAGAAAACCTTATAGGTGACTTTTAGTATGAATCCTTATAATTTTAAACAAATAATTATTCGAAGTAGAAGTCAGAAGATATGATTTATCAGCAGACGAATTTGTTTTCATATAATTTCATATGGTAGTAAAGTATATAGTTCGATATAACTTTGGATTTAATGCACACATTTATTTATAATTTTTATGAAATATGGGTGCTGACTGACATGTGGTGGCATCGACTAACAATGTCGAATTAGCTTTCTTACTAACGTACACATCGAAGGTATAATTAAAATTGCAAAAATAAATTTTATAATAATTCATTTATTACACAATACAAAAGCACTTAAACACTAAATAAACAATGCTTTAAATCAAACAATGAAAGCTTCAAATTTGACCGAAAATATCCTCCTGCGTAATGCCATATTTGGTTAAGATTTTGCTCGACCATTCGTCTATTTTGCGTATATCCTCCGGTGTAAGTTCGTCCTTGTAGGAGCCAATAATGCCACGTCGCATAAATCTACAAAATTAAACATCACATTGAATAATTTCGAGCTCTACAGTTAAATTTGTACGAAATATTTCAACACTTACTCGAAATTTTCGGTAACTTTAATACCCGAAGGCATGGCATTTACAAAGGAATCAGTCACATTGGCATTTTTATTATCTAAAAAGTCATACAAATTTTGTTAGAAATTTCATTAAATAAAATTTCACAAAAATTGTGGAAGCACTCACTTTTCATTTTATCGAATGATAAATGTTCGATAGTTTGCTTCAGTTGCTCTGCCGTCAATTGCGGCTTGCCCAGGAATGTGCTTAGCCTCTGCAGCACAGAGCCCAGATCGCGCTTCATCTCCTCGTAGGTTACGAAGAACACATTCGGCTCGTTGCGCATCTTCCAGAAGTCGAGTGTGCGCTCCCAATATGGCGTGAATACGATGCTGTTGTTAATGAAATCCTCAATATATTCACTCATGTTGCCCTTCCACGCACCCAATCCTTGTATGAAATGGAAGGATGAGACAACAGCATCCTTGATGTTGCGTGCCACATAAATCACCTGCAATTTAAGAGAAGGTTTCGCATTTAAATATTTATCGCAGGCATTGGAAATGAAATAATTTTCACAAGTTGACGAATCTTAAGGCGCAATAGAGCTTGAATGAAATGTTTAGATGTAAGGTTCCTGTAAACCATAGATGCCATAAATTGAATTGAATTGAATTTTTCGTTCAGTCAAAAAACTCGACAGTCAGTTAACAAAATTTGGAGAAACAGTTTTTTGACAGTTTAATTAAATGGAACTAGTAAATTCTATAGAGACACTAAACAATCTTTTTTAAACTGCAAATTTATGACTAAATCAAAAATTTGTTTTTATCACAGCTTTTCCAACCTTCCAAGCTTATTTTTGCAACCTTCAACAGCTACTAAAAGTTTTTAAAGTGATGTTACTTTTAGAATTAAATGACTATTTTAACATGGACATGATGGAGTTGTCAGCCTCACAATGTGTTTTCAACTGGAATATCTTTGCGATTTTTCTTTAGACAATTAATAGTTAATATCTGATGAACTAGCTTTTGGGAGCATTTTCGACATCGATTTCGGCTGGTATTGGCCGAAAATCTTACGTTTGTTTCTGGGCAATTTTGGAAAACCGGAAAATATGTGTGGGTTGTATACTATTTTATACTACAACTATAATACAAATTATCTAAGACAGACGCAAATCAATTTTTAAATTTTAAACAATGTACGGATCTACAAATGAGCTGCACTTTAGCTTGACAAAAAAGACTGTAGAAGTGCTGTAACTTCTTTCCAAGAGAAAAAATTTCAAGTATTCTTCTGTTTTTCATTTATATGGTATGATCCCCCCAGGGATTGAACCAGTTACCATGTAAATTTTTTGTTTGTTGATAAAGCCATACTCCATATACATGCAAAACACTTGATGGTTTTGAAAGTATTATTTGTAAGCCGCTGCTAGGGGAAAAGTACGGCAGTGGCATTGGGCATTTGCCTTGAATCCACGAATATTGTAGTGATATGTACTATTCCTAGAAATTTTGGTTTTTACTTGAATTGCTTTGTTTTTATTTAAATAGCGGAATTGTAGTTTAAGCCAGTTTTTCTGGCTAGCAACTGAACTCTCTCTTAGCTAAGCTTATGCTGCCCCAACTCACCTTCAACTTCTTCTCCCAAATTTCCTTGGGCAACAAATTTGCTGGCATGTGCGATTTGATGAGACGTGGACTGGGCGCTTCGTTAGCCTGTACGACGCTATTGGGCAGATGTGGAAAAATACCGGACCAACTGTGCATAAAAAAAAGATTTAAGAGATTAGCAACCATCGAGGAGATTCTAATCGCAATGCCACTCACTCCAAATATGGACTTCTTTCTGGCAGTGGATTCGACTTGGCACGTGCAAAGTCCAGATCATTCTGCAGCAGCCAGGCGGCCTCCTGCATCCAGGTGGTGCCACACTTCATGAACGTCACCACGAACACATCATCCGCACGCGTTTCCAGATTAATGAAGTCATTGAAGAAATCCTTGAACGCCAGCGGCAGCGAATACCAGCGCTCCGCCCAATTCTGCTTCAGCGGTATGTCATCACGTTGCGCTGAGAATTCGCCCAACTTGACAATTAGACGCTTGTCATTTTCATAGTTTCGCACACGGAAATTGAACATGCTTTGCCAGTGTTTTCAAAAAAATAAAATCTTCAGATACTAAACCCAAAACCACGCAAGTACAAAACACACGTTGCTGCTACACACGTTGCTACCGCGGCAATGGCAACGGTTGCTGTCAAATGCTGTCTTTTTATAATTTCCATTAAAAATGTCAGCTTTGTATATGCCTTCCAGCATTAGAGCAGCAAATTTCGGCAGATAAGCATTTCCAACGTTTTTCGTTGTTTATTCAAGTGCCTTCTTATACTAGAGCCAAAACGAATTCATCGAAATTAAATGGAATAGCTTGAAATAGTTAATGGAACTCGCTGGGCTGCTTGCTTCCTTGTGGTAGTCACTGATAAGAGTTCTTTCAATGAAGTATTGAACAAATTTCTTCTTTTATTTACCATGGAAATGCTGTACACTTAAAAAACAAAGAACATATAAATTAATTTACATAAAATTTTCATAAATTCCTTAACAAAGAAAATGATTTATCTGCTTCAAAGTTTAATTCCAAATTAAAATCGGGCGCACACATTCATTTCATTAGACATGCATAAATACTAGTTCTTTAATTCCCCACAAGCAATTTTCAATAGAATATATTACATATATATATCTTATAGATATTGTATCGGTATAAAAACCGATTAGGCATCAACATAAAGAGCAACTTTTTAGTTTGGTTTTTGTAGTAAAATTTTTACAAAGAATAGCTTTTATTTTGACCGACTTTCCAAAGAGAAATGACAATACCTAGTTGTCTATTTCTGTTCTGAAACAAAACGATTTTACATTTTCAAGAACTTATTTTATCTAGTCGAACTGTTTCCTTAAAGATCGAATTTAATAAATACTTTACTTACAATTTTTGGCACAACAGCCAGATTCTTGGACCTAGCTTTCTCGCATTAACGTGTCTAAGCACTTTGTATTTTATGTATGCACAAGTAAATGGGACCTACACATTTAAGCTATATCCGTGTACGAACGGAAAGCTTTTTATGAAGCTTTTTTTGTGAGAAGCTTCTTGCAGTGGAAAAGTATACTCTCGCAGAGTTGTCAGCTTCGTAGCGAGAGATGATACCACGGAACATCGTATCATAGGTTCTTCTTTTAACGGAATAACCAAGTTCACCAGCAAGCAGTCAGGCATTAGTCTATTGTACTGTTAGGAAAATTACCCTTTTGCAAAAATTTTCCTTATATTTTTGCAAAGCGAAGGATTTGGGTTCCTCCGACAGTTAAAATTGTGACCTGGAAAAGGCGGTATACTCACAGCGAAAGATTATCATAGGTTAGGTTAGATCATAGTGGCTGTCTAAATTATAGCAAAATTAGTTCATGACTAAAATTTCAAATACTAGCTTTTTTTACCAGTGTAGCCACACGAAATTATAAGTATTCTTAACCTTTAATATTTCGAGATTAGAAAGACCTTAATTAGTGTTGAGATATGTATGTACATACATGTGAAGAGAGTCTTGCGCTGCCCCCTTAAAAATTTGGCCAGCACGCAATACAGGTGCCTTATGCTGCGATAAAGGCCTGTCAAGTATCAACTAAACACAATTTGATAAGCGTTTAAACTGTTTTCCGCTGATAAGCAACATTTTATCTTTATCTCAAGTAAAATCATTAAAATTTTTATTTTAAAATCCTAACGTTGTTGCAAAATACGCACGATTATCACGTACTTATGCGCTGCAATATTTACATGGAAAAATATTTTAAATTATTTATATCACTTCAGTCAACTTTTTTTTAAGTACAATTAAAGCTGAGATAATTAATTAAAGTATAAATTATGTACTTGAATTTTTGATAATGGGAGGGTGGGGGTGTGTTTATGATCTTCTTATGAGCTTCTCTCCTGGCGTCACTTCGATGGAAAATCGAAATGCAAAGCGTTGTCAGTGCTTCCTTTACTTGGTTTATCCATCGGAGGCACTGCCTGCCGCGCCGTCTCCGTCCTCTAACAGCCGCCTGAAATATCTTTCTAGCTGTAGCTATACCACAATCTTAACATTTAAATCATTCCAAGCTAGCCGTCTTATAGAAAAGATGAATGCATTTATTTATAAAAAATTTTTTACTAGTTTATCTACAGCATATACACTTGCAAAACATTTCAAAAAACTTATATAAAAAATTGGCTAACCGTGATTAATTTCTATACAAGCTGAGTGAATGCAAGAACTTCGAACGGAGAGGTATTTTTTATAAAAGGTCAGTCAATTGCTTTCAAATCGAGACTACCCTTAGTTGTAAAAGGCAGATTTCTGCTAAACAAAGCTTTCATTCAGCTTTTGATACATATAACTTTGCACTACTAACTTTCGACAAAAAAATTGATTTCGACAAAATATATCTAGCGAGTTTCTGAAAACCGGTTTTGTATGCTTCAGTTGGCTGTGAAAGATATATATCGGTACCAACCTTCAAAGCAGCTGGAAAAATTCTACTTTAAAAAAAAATTCAATTTATATCGCAGAATATAGCGTATTTAAAAAAAAAGAAAACAAATCTAGTCACACGCCATTACGGTTTTGCTAAAGTAGTCTTTATCATTTCCTGTGCCGAGGAACGATTAGATGTGCCAGATAATGTTCGAAAAAGCTCTTCAGTTTATAAAATCGAACGGAAGAAGTGTATATAAATATAATTTGAGAATGAATATTAATTAATTGAATATTGCACAATTTCAAACATCCTGCGGAAGTTGATTGATAAAGCTATCACAGTTATTTAACAACGCATTATCAGCAGCACCGGCTTTTTATTCGTTCATATGTATGTATGTGTACCTTTTGCGATACTGGCAGTAGTGGCATGTGGATCTATAAAAAATCACTTATTTGCGCAAGATATCGATTATTTCTATGCACTTAACTTAGACAGTAGCTAATGCAAATATTTATTAAAATAGTGTATTTTGGCCTTAGACTTAAGTAAGATATTGATGTTCTTTCGGCGGAAAAGCTTTTGTATACCTCCCTGTTTCGATCCCGATTGGAGTATGCATCTTTTTTATGGAATCCATTTTATAGTTCACACTCCATCCGCATTGAACGAATCCAAAAATATTTTCTGAGCTTCGGTCTTCGATCCCTAAAGTTCACCGATCCCATTCCGCCGTACTCATCGCGTTGCTCCCTTATTAATCTAGTCGCTTGAAAGCAGAAGAAAAATTGTATCCCTGTTGTTCGTCCATGGTATCATTACTTGAACGGTTAACAGTCCCCATCTCCTCAGTCTAATCGACTTCAACGTTCCCTCTAGGGTGCTAGGGTCACTACGCTTTGTTTGTCATTCCCCCTTGTAGGTCTAATTATGCCTCGAACGCGCCTTTGGTTCGGTCTCTGTCTGAATTCAACAAAATCTCAGCCGTTGGTGATTTGGATCTTTCCAAATATTATATACTTATACTTAATTAAATAATCCATGTTTTGTTATTAGCTTATCTAAGTATTTCCACGTTGTGTTAATCTAGTCTGTAAGGTGCCTACCATAGACTGTATTTACGAATAATAATTCTATATATATAAAAGAAAGTTTATGTTTATGTTCGAACGCTTATAAGTCAAGAACGGCTGGACCGATTTTTATAATATTTGATTTGTTGGATTTGTCTCCGCCCCGAATAGCAGAATAGCTATTTAAAAATCGGATTGGACGAGAGGGCGTGACACCGCCCATACAAACCAATTTTCTCATACAAAGCAAATTTTAAATATCAAGTAGCTTTGAAATTATAAGTCAATTGAAACTCAAATAATTCTTTAAATTCGTCAGCAAAAGTGCCCAGTTGAAAAACAAGGAAGGCATGCCGATGGAAGGGATGTGGCAGGTTAAAATTTTGTTGTCAATTTCAAAAGTATATTTTTAGAAATTTTAAAAATTTTCTCATTCTGGTTAATTTTAAGCAACCAAAGCCTACGCGTCACGTTGGATCAGTGAATAAGCGCTTGGTTGCTCACGGGAGGCCCGGGTTCAATTCTCAACCAAGGCACATAAAATCTAATAGAGGTACCTACATATTTATATAAAATCTAATATATAGAGAATTTGTTTTCAAATTATGTATTTCTTTGCGCGGCGCCACTTCTTGCGATGAATTGGAAATTCTCCGAAACTAGAATAGAAAAAAGAATATCTTTATTTTTTAATTATTTTTTTCATACCTGACCTGCCGCATCACTTCCATGAGATGCATGCAGCATTGCTGCTACGGCAGTTCATTTGGCAGGCATGCCGTCCTAGGACATGCCCATAGAAAAAAGATACAAGCGGGTATGGAAGCGAGCATGCCTGCTGACCTTCCACAGGAGAGCTTTTTTTTCAACTGGGTTGTGAAAGGCTATATGTATAAGTTGTCATTGTACGCGCATCGTAAATTGCTTCATTAATTAATTTTGAATAGTGTGATTAATTTTTAAGTGCTATTTATAATGCCGCGAGCCAGAGTATCTAATCTTTCACAACGAACCCGTACAGCAATTAGACTTCGGAATATTGTGAATCAATCCACTGAAGATGAACGAGAAATCGCACGAGAAGCATGCCGCGTTAGTATGACCCGACTTCATGCTTCACAAAGGCAACAGCAAAGAGATACATCAAATGGGTCAGTTGACAATGAGAAATCGTCGAGCTTATCGCACAGATGAACAACTTGATAATCTTCGACGTGCAAGAAGAAATGCTTCAAATGTTGATTTGAATCGAGTAGCGTTTCAATACGATTGCACAATTGACTACAGCTCGCATCCTTTCGTTCGAATTGGCCAACTGGAGGTTGTTTGCAACTATTGCGGGGCATTGAAGTTCGCTGGAGAAACGCCTGGATTGTGCTGTCTCACGGGCCAGGTTAAATTGCCATTATTGCCTGTGGCGCCTGAGCTATTGCATTCATTGCTTCGCACACTGGGGTATTTGACTCGGATTTCGTGGATGAATTCAAAAAGTGAAATCTAGATTTCTCAATAGTATTTGGTATCATGGGAAGGTAGATAAAATTGTGCATCACTGGCTGAAAAAACTTCTGGTCTATGTTTAACGGTATCGTCTCAGCACTCTTTTCAAAATGCATATTTATTCACTGTTTCGCTGTGTCGAGCGCGAGTTGCATATTTCGCAGTTTTAAAATTTTACTTTAAATAAAATTCGTTTGAAAAGCCGTATTTTTATAATGAAACCTTAAACTTCAGGTATTGTACTTATGTTTAAGCAAACTCTTGTTCGCCGAATATGTGTATTAGTATTTCATATAATTTTTTTTGTTAAAGCCTTAAAATTGAATATATTTCAACGATATAGGTGGACATAAAGATTCTTTTGTAGTGGAATGTATTAACTATTTTAATTTATTTGTAAAGAATATATATTTGGCTACTATAGTGCAAAAAATTGAGGTGCGAATTTGTGAAAATTCTGAGATATTGCCGTTTTAGTGCTGCTGAGTCTTGCCAATTTGTGTGATTTCGGTTGATAACGAAAAATGCTATAATGTGTTTTGTGTTTGGTTTTTGTTGGAATCACATCAAATATGATTTCATTTTGATTGTACATATGTATATTTAATTTTAAATATAAACACTGAAAATTTCATGTCAATTCGACACTGTTTTCATTCCCAAACTGGAAAATCTTCGAGAAAATTCAGTCGAACGCGTTTTCTTGATAACTGTGTTTTCAATGCCGGTGAAAAAGATTTCTCGGAAACGGCTAAACCGATATGTCTCTAATTTTAACACAAGCTTTAGAAATATATGTTTTATTAACTGATAGAAGGATTTTCTAATCCAGTGGTCACCGCAAGAGCCTCTTATTAGAGGAGCTCGCGGAGATCGGCTATAGCACCTATACAAACCACTATTTTTATACCCTACACCTATGGTAATAGGGTATAATAACTTTGTGCCAAAATTGTACCGCATTAAAGGAGCCTTCCTAGGTATAGACAGGAGTATATAGAAATGATCAGAAACACTTTCTCTTTTCATTTCCGGTTGTCCGTCTGTCCGTCTGTCCGTCTGTCTGTCCGTCTGTCCGTCTGTCCGTCTGTCTGCGTGTATGCAAAAAAAAGAAAGAAGGAGTTGTCCGATTTGGACCAAATTTGGTACACAGTTACAGTGAACCTCGGGTTAGGTAAAGTGTTAAAATTATTCAAATTACCCGAAGGACACGCCCACAACGGGTCTGTAAGTCCCACTACCTCGGATTTTTTTCGGTAAAATGGCTATAATTTGTGTAATTACTCATGGAAAAGAATAATACTTGGTATTCAAGTTAAGAGGTAGGTCTTCTATATCTCAAGAAAAAATGGGCGTGGTCCGCCCACTATATAGCCGGCAAAATTTTTTCGGTAAAATGGCTCCCAATTGACTAGTTACGAATATAAATGAATGAAAGTCGGTTCCCAAGTTGATATATAGGTCTTAGATGCCATACAAGAAAATGGGCGTGGTCCGCCCACTATATAGGCGATAAACAAAAAATCCTCTTAACTTCCATAATATATACACCAGAGAGTCCAAATTTGGTTACTTCGTTCCTGGTAGGAATATCTTTTAATTCTCCAGAAATGGGCGTGGTCCGCCCACCATGGGGGCAGTAAAATAAATATGCCGATAACATCTGGTGTACACCTGTCAGAGCATCAATATTTGGCATGTATAGTCCTATTAGGTATATCTTGTAGTCTGCCAAAAATGGGCGTGGTCCGTCCACTATGTAGGTTGTAAATCAAATACGCTCACAATTTCAGTGAATTATCACCCCACTTGGGAACATGGTGTAGGGTATTACTCTGTCGGTGAAACCCGACTGATGCTTCCTTACTTGTTTCAAATAAAAAATATATGAATAATTTATGATGTGACTGCAATAAGAGAAAAAATGTTCGCATAAATATATCGAAACATGTTTCCAGGAAAATCATTGCATAATCACTTTTTTTGATCTCTTTACTACGTTAAAAATTTATTGAAAAAACAACAACAAACATGTTTTTTAACTTTTTTTTATATTCTTCCCTTCTATATAAAAAAATACTCAACATTCATTATTATAGCTCAGGTGAATTGATCGCCATTTTCAGGGGTCAATACCCCACTGTGCTTCGTGGTGAAACACTTCCTAAGTAACGCTGCGGTGGCTTATTTTCGAAAATTCTTATTTATGGACCGATTTCGCTCAAATTCACACCATATAATAATAAAGTTGACAGAAAGTCGCTGACCCGATAGTTCGATGAATTTGAACCCGATAGCTGTTGTTGGGTTGGAAATATTCACGAATACGTATTTATCCTGTACATAATTCTCATATTATTAAAAAAAATCCTACCATAATTGAAATACATTTCAAAACCAATCTTGGAAGAAAATAATTATTTACGGCAGAACAACGTTTGCCGGGACAGCTAGTAAAAAAATAAAAAAAAATATAATCGACATTTTTTCTATGTTGCCATGGATTTTTTAAATAGACAATTTTCACGGACAAATATTTTTTTTAATTTGATTATTTTGAAGTTGTTTATATGCGTCATACATGATTTGAGAAATAAGTTTTCTGTCATGTCATGTTTTAGTGATAACATGTCATGTATTAAATTTTCAGTCTCTCTAATATATTGAACAGTTGTCCTAGTTGTAAAGTGCAGATGTTCTTTTACTTTCACTATTATATATATTTCAATGCCATATATCAAATAGAAAAACGGCTCAGTTCCCTTTAGCCTCTGTTTACCATTATCTGTCTCTCTCTCCCGGGCGGCAGCCATTTTCAAGTTGATAACAAAGCTTGTTTGGTAAAAAGCTGTACAATATGTATAAGCGCTACTGTAAATAGAAATGTTAGTCTACATTTGATTAGATTGAATATGACGCAATTTATAGTGCACACACGCTCACACAATTCCAATAGCTGTCAAATTTTGTAAGACATAAAATATGCTTTCAATTTATATTTTGAATTAAATATTTTTTGCAAATTTCGTCAACAACTGTAGCTAAGATTTATCTAATGGATATATCATATTTAAAAAAGCACATACATCAGTCAAGAGCCTTTACATATGCATAGGAACGATATTTATTGCTCAATCAACAGTAGTAAGTAACTTGAACTATGCAATATTACTTTTTTCCACTTAATAATGGAAATACAAATAAGAGTACCTTTGATAAAGAACACCCCAAAAATATGCTTTCCATATAGAAAAACCAAATTTTAAATATTGCATGAAATTACTCCATATTTCAAGGGCACGCTGGACTTAAGTTGAAGGCATAGTAACTTTTTGAGATATTTGAACACCAGTTCCTGCATACCTGGCAAATATAATAGACTGCTGGAACTGGTGCGAAAATATCTAAAACAGTTGCTATACCTTCGACTTTAGTTAGCGTACTCTTGAAATATGGAGTGATTTCATGCAATCCTTTAAAAATTTTGTTTCTTTATATAGAAATCATATTCACAAAGTAATGCAGCTGATCTGACATAATTGTAAAGAGCATATTTGCTCTGAACAACAACAAAGAATGTTGAAATAAAATGTTTCGTTGTTCAGAGCAAATCTTGTAACCTTTTGCCATTTATTGTTACATCCCCAGTGTGTAGCGTACAGGATATGGCAAACCGAAGAGTGGCTAGCTCACGCTGTCAGGGGATGTTCGATCCATAATTTCGAATTCATTATTTCTAGAAACTACTTAACAGGAAAGAGAAGCCATGTTCTATAATTGTTGCTCTTTTCCAAAGAAAAGAAACGAGGAAAATTTACCATTTACTTGGAATCAAGCTCGAACCTTTCCGTACCTTGGTATAAGCTTGTATTGTTGTTGCTTACTTCATTAATACAAGTAAATGCAGAGACGCCTGGAGAAAGCCGATACGTGAGCTGGAGACCTGCAACTGGTTGTGCTGCTATATACATATGTACATACGGAAGTAAATAAGTAAGTTCCGCTAAATGTTTTTCCAAATGGTAATATTCATTCGATTTATTTCAAAATACAAAATTCACTTAATCTCTAAGGCCACTTCCAATGTAAAAAAAAGTTCCTTTCTTTGAGCCTAGAAACATTTTATTCCTAAGCAACTTTTAAATAAAGTCGTTTAATAAAAATTTAAAACAATATTTCTAAATTCAAATACTGCCAAAAATGTCCACCTCCTTGAGTCCATGCCTGGAAAAAATGTCATCTGCATACTCGTCCAGTTTTTGCTGCAGTGCAACTGGCAGTTCATCTTTGTAGGATCCAACAATACCGCGACGCATGAAGCTATAGAAATTATTGGAATAGATTCAACTACTTATATATAAAAATGTCTAAACGTCAGTCTTACGTAAAGCTGTCGGTCATCAATTCCGTTGGTATCAGCTTCTTGATGTAGTCTTCAATATGCGACTGTTTATTATCTGTGAAAGAGAATTCGTTAGAGCTAAGCTATGCTACACTATGCAGAATGCCCTTATAAAATGTGCTGTCGAAGAAAGGTCGATTCTTCAGGCGAAGCTACGGAAAAGGTGGTTCGCAACGAGGTCTTGACTTGGTTTTCAGCAATAAGCAAAGATATGAATGTTAAACGAAATTTTGGTAGTTTGACCTTCAGCTGCCATAAAATAATTTTTGTTGGTATAATTTTGAGCTAAGGAATCAACCACTTCAAGATAATGCCTTTGATAGGGGACATCTTATGCATCCCCAAGTATATATACTTTTCATTTTGTCGAAACTTAAGTGGTCCGTAGTTTGCTGCAGCTCCTCCGGTGTTAGCTCCGGTCTATTCAGAAATTTGCATAGCTTCTGCAATACGCCCGCCAAATCGCGTGTCATTTCCTCGTAGGTTACAAAAAAGATATTCGGCTCATTTCGCATTTTCCAGTAGTACACCAAGCGCTCCAGATACGGCGCATATATAACTTCATCCTTCATGAAATCATCAACGAACGCTTCAATATTGCCCGTTGCGATGCCGATAGTTTTCAGAAAGGGATATGCGGATGCCACACAGTCCTTAAGATTGCGCGCCACATAAATGATCTGTAATAAAATGAATAATTAAGCTAATCCTTAGCTTAGAGTCTAGTATAGTATGAGCTATATCTGAGGTTATCTTTAATTGCTTCTGGAATTTTCATGCTGAAGACTAACCTTTGCTTTCTTTTCCCAGACCTGTTTGGGCAACAGATTTGGCGGCAAGTGGGATTTCATTAGTCGTGGACTGGCCAATTGACGACACTCTTCCATTGTAGTTAAATCTTTTTTAATACGACCTGAACCACTGTGAGAAAAGTTACTTGGTACAATTTGAAATAATAATCTTTGCTCCAACTTACTCCAAGTTGGGACTTCGCTTGGAAATGTTTATCTCTTTCGCTCGCTCAAAGTCCAAATTATTCAACAGCAACCAGGCGGCCTCCTGCATCCAAGTGGTGCCGCATTTTATGAACGTATTTACGAACACGTCATCCTGACGAATTTCGTAACTCAAAATCTCATCCAGCACGCTTTCGTAAGTGTTAGGCAGCGTGCACCAAAAATTGGCCCAGTCCTTTTTCAGTGGTATGTTCTCGCCGGCCGCTGAGAAGTAAGACATCGCCATCTTTGGATTGGTCGCCTTCGCAATAACCGCACCACGTTTATTAAACAATTTTTCGTTCATTGTTTAGTAGGCCACTCTGTAACAAAAGATTCGCTCCAAAAACTGCTGGAGCTGCTATGTTTATGTTATAGCTTTTATAGAGCCATGCAATCATCAACTGTATCAGTATTTTTACGTTTGTGTTACTGCCGGCGTTTTTAACAGAGCTGTCGTGGTACCCCAAAGCATTTTATATACATTTCATACTATTATTTTGCACCTTTGATAGTGTACTTGCTGCAGATAAGAGCCGGGCAAGTCCCATCATCTGCAGCTATTAAATTTATCGCATTTGCTTTCATTCTTGATAACGGTTTTGATGTCTTTAATAAGCTACAGATAAAAGTTAATATACAAATATAATAAAGATTTTGCCATAGCCCCAAAATATAAAAAAAAATTTGTAAAAGTACCGAGTTAGACGAGACGGTACTTGACAGTACTAAGATATCTTACCACAGCTATCGACTTTCGATTTGCAATTTATTCGCACGCCATATTATAGCTCCATTTATTTCAATAATACGACTAAAGATTTTCTGATAAGATTTACGACAATACAATTTTTGCTAAATATTCCATGTCAACGCAGATAATGAAGAAATTACCAAATATACTAAACAAAGCTACCAAATATGTATACTCTGTACTAGTATACGTTTTACATATTATTGCGTACTAGTATACGTATTACCGACCAGTACTATAAAAAGTTCAAGTGTCCGAAAAGTGCGATTAGTTTTGTTTGAGGAAAAGAGTGTTAATATATCTGTGCGGTTTTTATAATACTTATATGCAAAAAGTCATATATGGCCAATACACATATTGCCCTCTCCACATCCCCTTAACATTCTGTTAACATTCTGTTAACATTATATAAACATTATATTAGACGAGCGCTCATTTAACATTATGCTTTTATCGTAAGATCGTTGCCTCTTTTCTAAGTCTTTGTAACAACTAGTTAAATAGTGAAGATCAGTTAGTAACAGTGTGGCTGCTCCTTCGGCCACACCCTCTAGAGTTTGCCTGTCCACAAATTTTCATGGTTGTATCCGACATTATTGTTAAGATTTTTACATGTACATTTCTAGACTAACTGGAGATACATTTGAACTTACGTTAATGGCCTTTCAGCAGTTCTTCTTAGCCTTTCTTATTATAGTAAACTGTAAACTGAATCTTATTTCTGACAGCAGAACTTTGGTCTAATCTAGATTAGTGTAATGCAAGAAAAACAAAGTTTTTGCTTAATTTAATTTGTTTGAATCAGTCGGACCAGGGATCTAGCCGCAATCCTTTACTAAGGGACCCAGCATTTATCCACTAAACTGTCAAAATTTTCTTCAAAGTAAGAAATTTAAGATCTTTGAATAAAAACTGTTTAATTTTCTCCTCCCAAAGCATTCCATTTACAGCAGCATACATATGTTGTTGATTTTAAGAACAAACGATTACTTTAAGAGAGAATGAAACTTGAACCTTAAATTCCACACAATTTATTCAAAATAAATCTTATATATAACAAGTAAGGAAGCATCAGTCGGGTTTCACCGACAGAGTAATACCCTACACCAAGTAACCGACATTCCTAATAAGACTGTATATAGCAAATATTAACACTCTGGAAGGTCTACAATAGAAATTATCGGTATATTAAATTTACCGCCCCATGCTGGGCGGACCACGCCCATTTTTGGAGAAAATAAAGACATTCTCACGTGCAATGAAGTGATTAAATATGGATGCTCTGGTGTGTATATGACAGAAGTTATCAGGATTTTAAGCATACCGCCTATATAGTGGGCGGACCACGCCCATTTTCTTATATGGCATATAGGACCTATATCTAAGCTTGGGAACCAAATTTCATTCGTTTAAATGCATATGTAGTCAATTGAGAGCCATTTTACCGGAAAATTGATGCCGCCTATACAGTGGGCGGACCACGCCCATTTTTTGGTATTTTGCAGAGGGTCCACACCTCACCTTAAATACCAAGTATAATTCTTTTCCATGAGTAATTACACAAATTATAGCCATTTTACCGAAAAAAATCCGAGATAGTGGGACTTACAGACCCGTTGTGGGCGTGTCCTTTGGGTGATTTGGCTAATCTCAGAACTTAAAGTAGTGGATGGTTCACTGCGACTGTGTGCCAAATTTGGTCCATATCGGACCACTCCTTCTTTCTCTCCTGCGCCAACGGACAGCCAGACAGACAGACGGACAGACGGACAACCGGAAATCAAGACAAAAAGTGATTCTAAGCATTTCTATATACTTATGTCTATACCTAGGACGGCTCCTTTAATGCGTTACAATGTTCGCACAAAGTTATTATACCCTATTACCATAGGTGTAGGGTATAAAAATGGATTGCCGTGCGTTAGTCCGGCGAAAGCACGAAAACGGCTGAACCGATTTTGATGAAATTTAGTGAGTGTGCTTGAGTGGGTTCAGGGATGGTTCTGATCTAAAATTGAACCCGATTGGACAAGGGGGCGTGGCACCGCCCATACAAACCAAATTGTTTACATCGAATAGCTTTGGAATTAAAAGTCGTGCAACATTGAAATTTCGTATGCTGCCGCCTCTTGGATGCGTCGTCCCACTGGTAACATGTTATGGGCGTAGGTCAAGGGGCGTGGCACTTTTCAATTAACTACTCATTTTGGTATAGCTTGAGAACTATACATCACACAGCAATGAAACTCGGTAAAAGCTTACTTCATATCCATATCCTTATACTGAGAAAATTAGAAGGGGACTGGACAAGGGGGCGTGGCACCCCCAAACAAACCAAATTTTTGATCTCGAACAGCTATGGAACTAAAAGTCGTGCAACATTGAAATTCCGTATTCAGTCGCCTCTTGGATGCATCGTGCCATTGGTAAAATTTTATGGGCGTCGGATAAGGGGAGTGGCACTTTTCTATCAACTCCACTTTTGTGTATAACTTTAGAACTACACATTACACATCAATGAAACTCGGCAGGAACTTACTACATATCCATATCCTTCAACTGGGAAAATGGGACGGGCAGTGGACAAATGGGCGTGGCACTGCCCATACAATGCAGCGCCTCTTGGATGGGCGTTTGACAAGGGGCGTGGTACTTCTTAGTTTTTCAAATCTTTTAATTTTTGAAGTATAAGTCAAACATCATTGAAACTCGATATGGAGTCACTACTTGCTAATGTCTTGGTGAATGTTCGTGGTTCGACGTCGTTTCAATAACTGAAAACCCTTTGTGTGAGACTTACATCAAATTCGAACATTCTTTGCGATTATAATATCCACATGTTTCTCTTCGAATCCGAACGATTTGTGGGTCAAATATAAGGACGAAATGTCTGAGGATGTCTTGAACCGTGTGCGTCGCCAAAATTTAAATCCAGCATTGCAAATGACTGCAGAAATCCACAATGAGACATTGATCATGATAGAAGACATGTGTTTATTGATGGCGAATAGAGTGTTGTCGAATTTGGTCATGATATCACCCAATCGTCCAATGCACGATGCATTTAACTACGAGTTACAATAAGAACAACAATACGACGTCGAAGCGTTAGCCGAAGCAGTTCGTAAAAATGTTTCGCAATTAAATCAACAACAAAATAGTACGTACGACTGTTTGATAGAAGCTGTGTAAAATGGAACTGGAGGAGTATACTTCCTGGATGCTCCCGGAGGCATTCGTAACGTAAATTTCATTACTTTTGGCAAGGATTCGTTCGCAGAATGAAGTTGCCTTAGCATTGGCTTCATCTGGAATAGCAGCGACTCTGTTAGAAGGCGGACGAACTGCACATTCTGCCTTGAAATTTCCCCAGAACATATAAATCTACGAGAAATCTACCAGCTTGCAACATCTCCAAAAACAGCGCAATGGCAAAGGTTCTACAAACATCGTTTGGGACGAATGCTCGATGGCCCACAAGAGGTCACTGGAGGCACTGGACAGAACGTTGAAAGATCTTCGTGACAATCAAAATATTTTTGGTGGTATAATTCTGTTGTCCGGTGATTTTCCTCAGAGTCTTCCAGTTATTCCACGATCAACTGTAGCTGACGAGCTAAACGCATGCTTAAAATAATCAAATTTATGGCGGCATGTGAAGACACTCTGATTGACAACTAACATACGAGTGTTTTTGCAACAAGATTAAAATACCGATGTTTTTTCAAAGCAATTGTTGGACATTGGTAATGGGAAAGTCGCAGTTGATATCTCGACCGGATTCATCACATTTCTGTCAGTTGACCGAGTCGAAGGAGGAGCTCATAGGGCGTGTTTTTCCCAACGTAGCGCAGAACTTCAATAACCATAGTTGGTTCAGCGAACGGGCCATATTGGCGGCTAAAATCAAAGATGTCGATGATCTCAATACGACCATTCAAAATTTCATTCCGGTACAGTTGACCAGAAAGCTTTATCTTGAATGTTAACTGCATTTATCTTTCATCGTGTTAATAAAAGATATTAATATTACAAATGATTTTTATTCAATAACCAAACGAAACTCAAACCGTATACGATGCGGCCAATATTATCTACTTCAATATATTGGAGTTGGAGGGTTGATTACAATTAATAAACGCTTATGAAGAGTTACAATCAAATTAAGTTTAGGTGATACGAAGTTCACCGGGTCATCTAGTTCGTATATAAATATCAAACAAAATAATATTTCTTAATTCAAATAATGCCGAAAATGTCCTCCTCCTTGAGTCCATGCCTAGACAGAACGTCTTCTGTGTGCTCGTCCAGTTTTTGCTGCACTTCATCTGGAATTTCATCCTTGTAGGAACCAACAATACCGCGACGCATGAAGCTATAGAAATTATTGGAATAGATTCAACTACTTATATATAAAAATGTCTAAACGTCAGTCTTACGTAAAGCTGTCGGTCATCAATTCCGTTGGTATCAGCTTCTTGATGTAGTCTTCAATATGCGACTGTTTATTATCTGTGAAAGAGAATTCGTTAGAGCTAAGCTATGCTACACTATGCAGAATGCCCTTATAAAATGTGCTGTCGAAGAAAGGTCGATTCTTCAGGCGAAGCTACGGAAAAGGTGGTTCGCAACGAGGTCTTGACTTGGTTTTCAGCAATAAGCAAAGATATGAATGTTAAACGAAATTTTGGTAGTTTGACCTTCAGCTGCCATAAAATAATTTTTGTTGGTATAATTTTGAGCTAAGGAATCAACCACTTCAAGATAATGCCTTTGATAGGGGACATCTTATGCATCCCCAAGTATATATACTTTTCATTTTGTCGAAACTTAAGTGGTCCGTAGTTTGCTGCAGCTCCTCCGGTGTTAGCTCCGGTCTATTCAGAAATTTGCATAGCTTCTGCAATACGCCCGCCAAATCGCGTGTCATTTCCTCGTAGGTTACAAAAAAGATATTCGGCTCATTTCGCATTTTCCAGTAGTACACCAAGCGCTCCAGATACGGCGCATATATAACTTCATCCTTCATGAAATCATCAACGAACGCTTCAATATTGCCCGTTGCGATGCCGATAGTTTTCAGAAAGGGATATGCGGATGCCACACAGTCCTTAAGATTGCGCGCCACATAAATGATCTGTAATAAAATGAATAATTAAGCTAATCCTTAGCTTAGAGTCTAGTATAGTATGAGCTATATCTGAGGTTATCTTTAATTGCTTCTGGAATTTTCATGCTGAAGACTAACCTTTGCTTTCTTTTGCCAGACCTGTTTGGGCAACAGATTTGGCGGCAAGTGGGATTTCATCAGACGTGGACTGGCCAATTGACGGCACTCGTCCATTGTACTTATTTCGTGTTCAACAGCCACTTGAAAAAAACTACTTTGAAAAAAATTAAATATAAAGAAAAATACGCACAAACTAAAACTTACTCCAAGTTGGGACTTCGCTTGGAAATGTTCGTCTGCTTCGCTCGCTCAAAATCCAAATTATTCAACAGCAACCAGGCGGCCTCCTGCATCCAAGTGGTGCCGCATTTCATGAACGTATTAACGAAAACATCGTCCGGGCGTATTTCGTAGCTCAAAATCTCGTCCAGCACATCTTCGTAGGTGTTAAGCAGCGTGCACCAACGCTCGTTCCAGTCCTGCTTCAGCGGTATATCCTCCCCGGCAGCTGAGAAATAAGCCGTAGCTAATTTTGGATGGGTCGCATTTGCGAATTCCGCTGTGCGTTTGTTGAATAATTTTTCCTTCATGTTTGATATTGATATTGGCCACTCGGAAGCAAAAGACGCACTATGGCAGTCGAGGAACTACTGAATCTGTTATATTTGTGGCATAGTTTTATAGAGCTGTGTAATCATTAATAATATCAGTATTTTTATGATAGGCCGCTTAGAGGCAAACAATTGAAAGTGTATTTCACGCCAATTTTGATAAAAGCAAAACGAAACTGCTTTATCATGTTGCTTGTAAACTATCGGTAACAGTGTTCACTCACGTTTGGTATCTCGTTTCTATAGCGATCGTGTGAGCAGCGATTCTATAAATCTGGTTATCTATCGATTTGTAAGAAACATATGAAACCAAAAGTGACGCCCATAACAGTTTTGAAATATAAAAGAGAACAAATATTTACTTTGAAATAGTTGATAAGTAGATCTTAAATCGAAGAAATTTATGGCATGAATTTCATTTTCAGCAACTTGTTGGAGTGTAAAATGGGGACGTTAAACCGGTTTTTGACCCAATCGAAAGTGTCGACGTAGTCGAGGGGGTTTGCCGCATATGACGTCAAACAAAATATATTTAAATTGCGGTTCGTTGCCGGCGTTAGAAAAGCGGAATAAAAAAGATAAAAAGCAAGCGAATTAGCGAAAAATAAGAGCCAGAGATTTTCGGTATTACGTTATAAAACGTATATAAATATTTATTAATATGAAATAGCCCAATAGCGGAAAATTAAGTATACGTACAAATGGACTCCTCATATGGAGGAGATGGCAGAAAATGATAGAAAGAATAAACTATGCCCTCATATGGAGGAGCAGCTACAAATTTCGTTACCTGGTTCGCTGGAGTGGTCAATCGCAAGTGTCCGAGCGCAGCTTACCGCGACCGGCTTGCAGCACTCGGGCCCAGGCGACACTTAGCAGCAAGTTGCCACCTCGCTCCAGCCGAACTGGTACAAATGGCACTAGGGGCGTTCGGCCTAAACAGAAAGAATTGTTCAATTGTTTCGATTCGGAGATGGGTTCAGGAAATCCAGAATATTTGTCCAATTGATTTCATTCAAGAAGCGGTTGAGACACCCGTAAGCCACTGCTTGACTTTTCCAGCTTACCAAAAGTTTTCCCAACTTCGGTTCAAAAATAGTTTCGCTAACATTTGACATACTTTTTAGGTTTTCCAAAAACTCGTTCATTTCAAACAATGGTTAGACAAAATAATTGTTAAAAATATTAGAAATGTTGTGGAACGGTCGATTGTAATAAAAATCGATGTACTGGGCTTGAGTCTTATAGTTGTATCCCAAAAATTAAGCAATTACCTTGGCTATACTAAGACATTTTAATTGAAGCTCAAAAGAAGGCGCTGATGCATTTTTTTTTCTATATTTTCTTCAAATATGAAGGGTTCAGCACCCCTCAATAAAAGTGTAGCAGTTGATGAAGCTTGGTGCTACAAGTACGAACCAGAAACAAAGCAACATCCGATGGTATGGAGCACAGAAGGTGCTAAAAATTCGATTCTGTTGACTTTTTTTGAAAGTGTATTTGTCGTCTTCAAAAATGTATAGAAATTATTGGAAATTACGTTAGAAAAATACAAAATTTATTTGAAGATTTATGTAGTGGAATTAAAATAGTTTTTGTCAATCTTTTTGTAGCCAAAAAACTAAGCGAACTTTTGTTAGTCCTCTCGTTTTCACTATGAAAATTTATGAGGTGCTATCTGCATGATTTTTAAATTTGTTAGTATTATCTTTAATAAAGGGTCAAGGAATTTCAGCAAGTTTCTGATTCACGTCGCTGTTGCACGCATATAATGACTAGAAAAACTGATAAATTATTTCGCAGTTATTTGTAAGATAATATTTATAAAAAAAAATAAAAGATAGAAAAACCCCAAGCAGCGTCTTAATTGCTAATATTAAGCGTATACTTATCTAAGTAAAGAGTAGTAGTAGCTTATTGTTTTGAATTGTTTAGAGTTCTTCTTCTTCTTGATTGGCCAGAACAAGCCATTACCGGTTCCACTGGGAAATGCCAAGCGTTGCCAATGCCTTCTCTGCTTGGTCTTTCTATAGGAGACATGGCCGCCTGCGTTGTCTTCATCCTGCAACTGCTGCTCGAATGCCTTCTTCGCAAGAGCTCCTTTGCCCATTCGCACGAAATGAGCCAGCCATTGAAGCCGCTGAGTGGTAATGCGACTATGTCAATATCGGCACGTGATCTATGATCAACAGAACCCGTACAGTTCGTGGTTCATTCGGATGTGGTAGTCTTCGCAGACGCGTATTAAGCCGTAGATCTTGCGATGCACTTTTCTCTCGAACACCTCAAGGGAGACACCATCGGAATCACCCATGCTTAATTCGAGCTTGCATGTATTTACTCGCCTCTTCTATCTTATTTCAAAAAATTTTGATTTTAAAAGGTATAAAATTTCGCTTTTCCTAAGCAACATTCCAATAAACTCTAATAACGGCAATAGCATGCACACATTTTTTTCAAATTGTTTTATTACTATTGTAGTACATACATATCTATAACACTTCAAAGTCAATATAGGAAATTTTGAATCTTATATGCTGCGAAAAATGTCCTGCTCCTTGACACCCTGTTCGGTGAAATATCTGTTGGAGAACTCGTCCAATCTGTGTTGATTCTCAGCTGACAACTCATCTCTGTAAGCACCAACAATTCCACGTCGCATAAATCTGTAAAAAGAAAAATTTTATTTAAAATTAAAATGCCAAAATTTTTTGCTCTTAATAACTTGCTTGAAATCCTTGCTTGGATTAACTGCTACAAATCCCACACAATAGTCTTGCAGATGGGCATTTCCGTTTTCTGTGAAAATAGAAGTGATACTTTTTAATTGGTAAAAAATTAATAAAGCCAGCAATTTACTTATCAGCTGAATTTTCAGTAAAACATCTATGCAAAGTTTCAGATCCCTAAGTAGTCGGGAAGTGGGTAAAAAATTTATTAACAGATTTGATCACAAACAAAAAAACAGAAAGTGAAGTTAAGTAAAAGCTTTAAAAAACAGCGCGTGTAATAGGGCCTAGCTTTCTCGTATTAAGTTGCGTGTGCTCGCTCTATTTTAACACAAGTTAACGGGAGCTACAGATTTATTCTATGACCGTATTTGAAAATCATTGAGAAGCTTTCTTTGCATGGCAAAGAATATTATTGCAGAGTGGTCAGTTCTTCACAAGAGATGGCATAAAATGAAAAAAAAACAATTTTTTCAGTTGGAATGAGTCTGCTTGGTTTCGAACCAACGAGCTCTTATCGAATAAAGCACTACGGCGCCCAAAAATTACCTTTCATATTATCAAATGATAAATGGTGCACGGTTTGCTTCAACTCCTCCGGTGTCAGCTGTGGTCTGCCCAGAAATTCACACAATCTTTGAAGCACTGCAGCCAGATCAAGTTTCATTTCCTCGAAAGTTGCAAAGAAAATGTTCGGCTCATTACGCATTTTCCAGTAGTGCACAACATGCTCCAAATATGGCGTATACATGAGACCATCATTTAGAAAATCGTCGATAAAATCGTCTATGCTAAACTCTCGAGTGCCCAAATTCTTTAGAAAATGATAGCCCGAAACTATAGAATCCTTCACATTACGCGCCACAAAAATTATCTATGGGTTATAGCAAAAACTTGAGGATATATCATTCTTAAAAGTTGTATCAGACAATACCAAACAAACCTTCGCTTTCTTCTGCCAAACTTGTCTGGGCAGCAAATTCGGTGGCAGATGCGTTTTTATTAACCGCGGACTTGCCAGCTGGCGGCAGCGCTCCATCGTGCTAGGATTCTGCTTGATCGAAGCAGAGCCACTAAAAAAGTATCCTATAGCTTGTATACATTTGTAATAGCTGCTCCAATTATTGCTTACTCCAAGTTGGGACTGCGCTTCGAAATGTTCGTCTGTTTTGCTCGCTCGAAATCCAAATTGTTCATCAGCAGCCAGGCGGCCTCCTGCATCCAAGTGGTGCCGCACTTCATAAACGAATTTACGAACACATCATCCGGCCGTATTTCAAAGTTCAGCAATTCATCCATAACATCTTCGTAGCCATAGCCCAGAGTGCACCAATGTTCCGCCCAGTTCTCCTTCAGCGGAATGGCATCATTGCTGGCTGAAATCTTCTTCATTACGTACCTACAATCCATTGCCTTTGTTTTGTAGTTCAGTGAACGTATGTTGAAAGATCTTTCCTGCGGAGCCATTTTTTTAATAGCTTGCCTAAAATTTTGATGACTTAAAAATTAACTGACTATCAGCTTCCGCTCACAGTTTCTTTGCGACTGCCTCAATTTAATTTGGCAAATCTTCATTAAACCCACGAAAAGAATTTGTTGATAACAACATTAATAAAGCATGAAATACACTTTGAGAAGTGCCAAATGATAAGAAGCAAATAAAACAACAACAAACTGCCTTTCAAGTATAGCGTATAAGTAAACAAGCAAAAAGCTGTGGAAAAAAATACACTGTCGTGAAACTTGGCTGACGTCTTATTCAAAGAAGCAGACTTTCAGCTAAAACTATTCAGCATAAAATATTCAGAGCGCTCATATGATAGTTACGACCCTGCCATAGGTGTAGGGTATAAAAATGCTCAGCTGAAAATGGATCATGCTGAACAAAATAATATATTGATATAATTTTAGCCAGCACGTGCAGCAAAATAGTTGAATACAAAATTGAACAACCGATTTTCAAACAGTTTTATGCACTTTTTATAGCTCTGCTATAGGTTTTGAAATATAAGTCTTTAAAGAGTCGAATTTAAGTAGTCCGCAAATTGTTTGCTTTATATAATCCGACCGATATTCATAATTTAATGATTGCTGCCTGCAGTTCAGCGTACATTTGAATCTTCAACTTTTACAGCAGATTATATCAAAATATATATATGTACAATATGTATATAAGCTCGTATATATACAAAAATATGTAAATGAAATTTGTGTTGACGTTTATAAGTAACGTTAATAAATAACAGCCATTTAAAGTATCTTTAGCAATTTTTCGAAGCTCTCGGTTGCATACAAAAGAACAATAGTATACAATTTAGACAAGGGAATAATTCCATGAATTTTTTTCAAATATCAAGTAATTTCGAAATTCAAAAAAGGTAAAAGAAAAATTTTCAGCACATTAAATCGTGCACTTGTTTCCTTTTCTCTTTTCTTTCTTGCCAACAAGCTCGACTGTCAAGATAGAAATATGTTCGTGTGCTAATTACGACTGACGATTGAGCAGGAAATTGTTGCATTTGATCAAATCTCTCAAAAATTAAAGTTTTCAATAAACACACTGCGTTGTAGCAATTTATGCAAAGTATTGTACAAAAAATAAATTCAAAAGTACGATTCTAAGACTAACAATCTCGGAAAACTATTAACTAGCAAACCCATGAAAGTCATATTTCAACTCAAATATTTCCAAAAATATCCGCTTCTGTAATACGGTGTTTGTCAAAAATGCGTTGGCTCCAAGCATTCAATTTTTGTTCATTTTCCGGCGACAAGTCATCCTTATAGGAGCCAACAATGCCACGACGCATAAAACTTCAAATAGAACAAGTTGATAATTAAGTTGGCTTAAATGGTAACTATAAAAAACCAAACTAACCGGAAGTCCTTGTTTGGCCTGGCTGTTTCAATTCCCATGCAATAATCGTGCAGATGTGCATTTCTATTATCTAAAAAATATGAGCAAATTATAAAAGCATTTGGAACAATAGTGCAATAACAATTTTTACGTTTCATATTTTCGAATGATAAATGGTGCACGGTTTGCTTTAGCTCCGCCGGTGTCAGCTGCGATCTGCCCAAAAAGGTGCACAGTCTTTGGAGCACCACCCCCAAATCTCTCTTCATTTCCTCGTAGGTTACAAAGCAGATATTCGGCTCATTACGCATCTTCCAATAGTCCACAACCACTTCCAAATACGGCATAAACACAATGCCATTATTTATAAAGTCTTCGACAAAATGATCCATGGTGAAATTTTGAGAAGCCAAATTTTTGGTAAAATGATAATTCGAAACGACACAGTCCTTCAAATTGCGCGCCACAAAAATTATCTGCGTTAAATAGTAAATATATACTCTAAGCATACAATTCTAGCGTATCTACGCGTACACACCAAAACAACAAACCTTCGTTTTCTTCTGCCAAACTTGTCTGGGCAGCAAGTTCGCCGGCAGATGCGATTTCATTAGCCGTGGACTTGCCAGCTGGCGGCAGCACTCCATGGAAGTTGGCTCTTGCTTAACGGAACCGGAGCCACTAGCGCAAAATTAATCTCATATTATTATGTTATGTTAAAAAAGCGTAATCCAACTATCGCTCACTCTAGATTCGGAGATCTGATGAGGACGTTCGTTTGCTTTGCGCGCTTGAAATCCAAATTGTTCATCAGCAGCCAGGCGGTCTCCTGCATCCAAGTGGTGCCGCACTTCATAAACGAATTTACGAACACATCATCCGGTCGTATCTCAAAGTTCAACACTTCCTCCATGATTTCCGTGTGACCCTTGCATAGAGTGCACCAGCGTTCGCACCAATTCTCCTTCAGTGGAATGGCTTCATTGTCGGCCGAAATTTCGTCCATTAAGAAATATTCACTAATCGCTTTCGTTTTGTAAGCGAATGGACGCACATTGAACGATTTCTCTTGCACTGCCATATTTAATTAATTCAAGTTTTTCTGATTGAAAAAGTATCGTCCGTCAGCTTCAGCTCACTGCCTTCGTACGACTGTCTTAATTTTAATTTTGACAAATCTTATTAGATCTAGGCAAAAGAATTTGTTAAAAAGCCACACTAAAAAGCACGCATAATTATACACTGGAATATGCCTTTAGAAGTGTTAATTGATAAGAGCCACTATTATAGCAACAAATTGAGCTCCAAATCTCAAAGAGCGCCATGTAGTGCAGTGGCGCAATTTGCTATTTTTGGCAAAACAAATTTTCCACAGGTCAGAAAAATTATTGTGCTTGAAAAATTAGAATAAAATTATAGTCAAAATATGAACTACAGATATTTTAAAAGTTGAATATAACGGCCCAACCAAAAGGGGGACACTAAGCGCCTTCATTGGTGCTGAACCATTCTACAGATTGTCTAAGGGGCATATAGCGGTAGTGGTAAGGAAATGGCAGAAATCTAAGTTGAATGCCTGCTGGGCCAACAGCTTAGAACAAAGGCAAGCAAAGAGACTCTTGACCCCAACAAGATCCATATCACAAGGGCGCATCAGGTTGAACAGAGAGAACCTAGACATTCTCACAGCTTATTTCACAGGACACTGCAGCCCTCGATACCACCCAATGAAGATGGGTTTATCCGACACGGATATGAGCCGACTATGCGGGACAGATCCGGGAGCCTGCTAACAAGTTCAATGGTCGTAGTAATAAGAAATGGTTAAGTATCTTTAGAATCGATTGTGTCAACACTAAGCTATGTATATATTTTTTTTAAAGTGACAATCATAAGTGAAACCATTGATTATTACTATTTTTTTTTAAACTAAAATTGACTTTTCCTTCAAGTTTTGCTTCGTAACATTTTTGTCAGTTAACGAAAAGCTCTTTGATATACAACACTTCTTTTAATACATAAATCAATTCTATTAAATTTAGTACAAAATCCAACTAAAAATCGCCAAAAATATCCTGCTCCGTCATGTCATATTTCTTCAGATATTTACTTGTCCACTCATCCACTTTCTCTTGTAATTCTGGTGTCAATTCGTCTTTATATGCACCCACCACACCTCGACGTATGAATCTACGGAAATATGTTTAACATTAAACTATGTAAATAGAAAGTATAGAAATCAAATCAAATAACTCACTGAAAGTCTTTCTTCACTTCGGTTTTGAAATCATTCGTAAAGGTTTGCGTCAAATTAGTATTTAGTGATTTGTTCCCTAAAACAGTCATAAGAATTAATATTAAGCAGTGCCACATATAAATATATATTAATGATCAATAGAACAGTTGAAAAAATGAGCCTATCGTGTTACCAATTAAACATACCTTTCATTTTCTTAAAGGATAAATGCTCCATCATTTGTTTTAGTTGCTCTTCATTCAAAAGTGGACGATTCAAGAATTTGCAAAGCCTCTGCAGCACTGCTCCCAAATCGCGCTTCATCTCCTCATAGGTTACAAAGCATATATTCGGCTCGTGACGCATCTGCCAGAATTCCAACGTATGTGACCAATATGGTGTATACATAATGGCATCGTGCAAAAAGTCTTCAACAAAATCAGCAATACTGCCATTCCAAAAGCCCATGCCTTTGACGAAGTGGTAGGATGAGACGACCACATCCTTGGCATTGCGTGCCACATAGATGATCTTTTTTAGCAAAACAAATTTTTTATAAATAAGATACTTAGGCTACTTAAGAGTGTGTGCATGAAAAGTAACTGAAAGAATATGTCTTATAAGAAGATCAATGCAACTGACCTTCGGTTTCTGCTGCCACAATTGTTTGGACATCAAATTGGCAGGCAGATGCGTTTTAATAAGACGTGGACTTGGCATTTGATTGCAGGTTTCAATGGGATCTTTAAGGTCCTTGTTTAACCCTGCCAAACTGTAAAACAAGTTTTTGTAAATTAAAAGAATTTTCTATACATTTTGGAAATGTCGTTCAACAGTGCAGCAAATCTGATTAATGAAAAAACAAAGTTTTAAACTTTGAATTGGAAGGAATGATATATTGTATATGATATTTTAAAAGAATATTTATTTCAGCAAATTCAAATTCCCAAATAATGACAGACTAGTAATAACTCCCGATTATCGGGTGTGCCCTATGACATAGCTAAATTAAATTTAAAAAAAAAAATGTTCTTAATATTGTTGCCAAAGTTTTCCAAATCTATTCAGCAGGCTTTATCTCGAAAGGAAATAACCCAATTACAATTAATCCAATACAAAACATTCGAAAATAAAAACTCTAATATTTTAGAACATTTTCAAACAATCTTCGAGAACTTATGCCTGAAAATTCATGGTGAAACTTTCAAAATGGTGTATCATTCAATATTGTGCAATTCTTAAACTGTCTAGAAAAGCCCATTCTTAGAATAATAACATGTCTGTCACATAATAGACCTCGAAATCTTTAAAATGATATATAATTTATCATGCAACTCTCTCTGGATCGTCTGAACTAAGCGCCGGTCTTCAAATAAATAATAGATTATTACTTTGACCACTCCTAAACGGAACTCTAACTGGCATCGCTAAGGACCCAACAGGGTATATATGTGCCCTTTTCAGGCAGCCAGCTCAACCTAACCTATATTTCAGCATATCGGAACACACATAGAATGCAATTCTAATTGTAAGTGGAGAAAGTTTTCCTTCAAAATGTGCTCATCGATTTCAAAGTCAACCAGACACATGCATTCACTTACTCCACAAAAGCGCTGCGCTCCGCAAGACTGCTCCTCTTCGCCGCCTCAAAATCTAAATTGTTCATCAGCAGCCAGGCTGCCTCCTGCATCCAAGTGGTGCCACATTTCATGAACGTCGACACGAACACATCATCCGCACGCACCTCCAAATTCAGCAGTGGGTCCATGCACGCCTCGAAATCCACCAAAAGCGTAGTCCAACGTTCCGGCCAGTTCTGCTGCAATGGTATGGCATCATTGGCAGCAGAAAACTGCAACATATAGCGATCTTGATAACCCGGTGGCATGGGGCGCACATTGGACATTTTTGTGTTC
Organism: Neria commutata; assembly: GCA_963457695.1. NCBI lineage: Eukaryota > Metazoa > Arthropoda > Insecta > Diptera > Micropezidae > Neria > Neria commutata. The sequence goes on from OY735248.1 coordinate 37,251,120, forward strand.
TCTTTATCCATTATGAATATGGGTATATTGTATTTTTTACAAAATTTCTGCAATTTAAGCCACAAATTCAAACAACTGCCCAACTGCACAGGCTTTTTCGAAGTGGCGCCAATGGCGTCGTTTGGGGTGTATTTATCTATTTCTTGATTTGGCACATCATTGTGAGTGCGTTCTGTGACTGTGTGTGCCCTACTGTCAGCGCTGAAGGTAAGTGTCAATTAAACTTTTTTTAAGAAATGGCTTAAATTCTGATAAGTGAATATTTGTTACTAATTTGTTGTACTAAAAATTTCATACGAGGATAGTCTAAAAGGTTTTCAAACTCAACATGAAGATGGCAGCACTCGTCAATAAAAGCAAGGGAATGTGTTGAAATCGATTGAATGGTAGTCACCATTTCAGGATATTTTGGATGCACAGTTGTTGTTGAACAATTGTTTGGGAAAAAATTGACTTTGTTTTCTTTCATATGCATATTTTACTTTTGAGAATCAAGGCCAAATGTTACGAGATTTCAAATAAACATTGATATTTAAATTTTGGCAAAAGGTTTAATTTAGCACAAGAGTTGACGTTTTCGCTTGAATTTGAACTTTTCAACATGCGCGTATATAAAATGTATAAATCGCCTAAAAAATGTTGAATATGTAGAAAATCACGTAGAAAATGACTGTCGAAGAAGATTATCAAACTGTTTTAACATAATAAAGTTTGATTCCTTCTTGAATGTACCGTGTATATCTGTCGGATAAGCTCAGTTAAAGCTTTTGCATTTGTTTACCTATTCACCCGAAAAAAAGATAAGAATTATATAATATTTTGGTCATCAATTCCAGCTGCTGCGACATGTAGAAACATGTTTCAAAGCACAATTTCAAATAACGACAAGACATAAACATCTAAGTTCATGCTCAGCAAAAAGCACCCTTATCGCTGAAGATTAGTCGTAAAAAAATCAAAAAAATTATAGAAATTGTATTTCACAACAATCAATGTGATAACTTTGTTATCAAATGATTATCAAATATAATTAATGTATTTTGAGTGGTTGGCAGCAAAAAAGACTACCTATACAATTTAAAATGCATTAATATTTTGTTGTTGTTATGCGCCTTTAACTGAATCACTAAAACAAATTTTAAACAAAATTTTACAAAAATGTGTACATAATTTTGAGTACCGTATCTACTTTTGAGTGCGTTCAACCTGTAGAATTTCAAGACAGGACAATGGCATTGAACTAGAAACTCACGTGTAGATAATTGTCGGCAGTGCTTCTTAGACCCAGTGCTAAAAGCACATTGAACTAACAATTACCACCGTAAGCCGAAGAAATTTTTAGCTTACTAAAAATATTGACTCCTCTTAAGCGTATACACTGCAACAACAAATTAAAATAAATACAAGCAAACTCTTACGGAATAAAATGAAACAAAGTAACCAAATTAATATAAAAAATGTAATGTTACAAATATTATTTCAAAATATACACATGTAACAAGTCTCAACTATATCTGTATGTATATAACGAATATTTACAGCTTGTTTATGCAGTCTAGTTCGCATTGAACCATTATATCTAGCACTAAACAAGATCATAGTGCAACATATTATCACCATTTTTCTTCCTTTAGGCTTCCCCTGCCTTATCTACTCTATTTTTCATGCACCTTATAGCGGCTTCTCTTCACAAACCAATCTCAATCGAGAGCGCACTCTAAAGAATTTGTTTTGCATTCAGCTTAATTCGTTTATTTGTATTTAATCTATAAATTCTATGTACATATAAATAAATATATATATGTACGTGTATATATATTTTATACATACATATTAATAATACAAAATGTTTACAAATATGCGCCAAAAATATCCTCTGGCACTATATTGAGACCTTTCAAGCTGTCCTCAGTCCATTTATCAAGCTTTTGCTGATTTTCCAGCGACAGTTCATCCTTGTATGCTCCTACAACGCCACGACGCATAAATCTGTACTCAATTTAGTTATCAGTGAGGGTATATATACCATAAAATATAATAAGTTCAACTTACTCAAAGCCTGGTAAAACTCCTGGCTTACTTTTGATCCTCTCTGTGAGGTTGGTATTTTTGTTTGCTGTATGAGGCAATATTTGCATTCACTTGTTAATCTTTATAATTTTTAAAACTCCATACCCTTCATATTGTCAAAGGATAAATGATCCATCAATTTTTGCAGTTGTGCGGCCGCATAATCCAAGTCATTGAGCAGCAGCCAAGCGGCCTCCTGTGCCCAAGTGGTGCCACACTTTGGGAAGGTCACCACAAACACATCATCGTCTTTCACCTCGAATTCGTAAATCGATTTGAAAGTTTTTTCTAAATCCTGCGGAAATGTGTACCAACGTTGCCGCCAATCCTGCAATGGAATATCTTGTCCGCTGGCGGAAATTTCGACCGCCTGACGACCTTGACGCTTTACAAACAAATCGGAATTACGCGCACGTATTTGATACATATTATAAAATAAAAATATTTAAAGTTGAGGTTTAACGTTTTCCTCAAAATTATGAACACTTGGCTGTAGCTGAATTTTCTCTAGCTCCTCTTTATACTGTGCTTGTCAACGAACTAGTCATGCTTATGCAGAGAACATTTTATTTATATCTGTTATCAAATAAATTATAGCTATCAAATCGGACACAGCATGCAACTCTGTATGTCTTTTTATGAAATGAGCACATAATCGCTGCTCTCTGGGCAAATGGAAATGTTGCCTATTTTCAGGCAATTGTAGTTTATATGTTAGCTTCTGATTAAAAGCAGAAACTTGTATATTTTTATACAGAACAAACTTAATAGATAGATGCTTTATCGGAATAGAAAATATAAAAATGTTGAAATATATAGAATCAAATTTCGATGACAGTAACGATTGCGCTGACGTCAAAAGTTAGATTAAAAGAAATATTATTGTCATTTGATAAATTCGAGATATAAATTAAATTAGAAAGCATCAGTCGGGTTTCACCGACAGAGCTATACCCTGCACCTAGTTACTGAGTGGGGTGATAATCCAGGGAAAGAAATTAAATTGTGGATGTTTGAAATCGCCTACGCCCATTTTTTCGTAAGACGTAGATAATCCAGATCTTACCCTAAAAACCAAATATCATTCCTTTAAATGAGTAATTAAACAAATGAAAGCCATTTTACTGAAAAAATTCCGAGGTAGTGGGACTTATAGACCATCGTGGGCGTGCTCTTCAACCGACTTGACTAATCTTGGTACTTCACCTAACCCGCTTCACCGTTCACTGCTTTTCTCACATTTTGAGCTATATCTTTATAATGCATATACCTGAAATTAGAAAAAAAATATATATTTGGGAACTTATGGACATAGTCCTTTCTAATGACACCCCACACGATACGATACAAAAATATTTTTTTGGGCCGACCTAACCCCCTTAAAAACTAAAAAAAATTCTACAAATATTTCTCAACTCTTTATAGTGAAAATACAATTAAGTTATGAAGACCTAATATCATGCCAAATTTCAGGTTTCTACGTTGAAAAAAGTTATTTTAATATGCACACCGCCGAAAACAAAAGTGACGGGGGAACGGAACCCTAAAAAATTGCTGGCAGAGCAATTCATGGATTCTGAAGTTTTCAGCGTTTCAAGTTTATCTGTAGTCAAAATCATAGCTCGATTGTCTCGCCTGGGCACCTGGCGATATTGAAATATATTTTAAATATGTGTATAGCATTCAAATAATACAAATATAAATTCAAGCAAATTCTTAATATGCACCAAAGATATCCTGTGGCTTAATATTTAGATCCTTCAAGCAGTTTGCAGTCCAATCATCCAATTTCTTTTGATTTTCAATAGTTAATTCATCCTTGTATGAGCCCACAACACCACGACGCATAAATCTATAAAATATAAAAATATTTATAGGATCTGTACATATTTCCAAAAAAAAACGGAATAATTTTTTCTTACTCAAATCCCGGTTGAACGGGTACCACACGTTTAATAATTTCTGTGTAATTGGCGCTTTTGTTTCCTGTATGAAAGCAATTTTTACTTTAATTTGTTACTCTTTATACTTGTTAAAGCTATGTACCCTTCATGTTCTCAAATGATAAATGATCCATCAATTGTTGCAGTTGTGCCTCACTTAGCTCAGGTTTATCCAAAAATGCGTTCATTCCTTTTAAAACACTTGCCAAATCGTGCTTCATCTGCTCATAGGTCGTAAAGAAAATGTTCGGCTCCTGGCGCATTTTCCAGAAATCCAACACACCGGCCCAGTAGGGCGTGTACCGTATATTGTCGTTTATAAAATCTTCAACGAACTCATCCATTTCACCCTGCCATAGCCCCCAACCACTTTGAAAATGGTAATAAGAGACAACAACATCTTTGGGATTGCGAGCACAATAGATTATCTAGTGAAAAGATATGAAAATGATTGAATTGAAGAAACCAATTTTCCTTCTACATATTCTTAGACATATGTCGGCTCTAAGTTTCGACTAGGATAATGGAATCTAGAGATAACGGAAAAATTTGTCTATTTTAATTTTCAGTTAGAATTCGATCCAGTGACTCCACACATCAGGGACCGAGCACCCATGCACTGTGTCACGGCAGCATCGCCAACATGTTTAATTATTTTGAAGATTATGTGTAGCTCATTTGATATAGAGTGGTATATAATAAATGCACATCCACAATACCGCAATTAACTGAATCTTTTTAAATAAATTTTATAAATAAAATTATATAAAAAAAAACTTTTTAAAAATAAGCTTTAATGTACTAAAAAGTAGAAAATAAGTTGTTTCCAAGTCACCTGTATCTTACTATCCATAAAAGCTTGGGGCGCTCATGTGTTCAATATTTGTCAAACAGTTACCACAATATTTTATTTAAATAATTTTTTGCAAATAGATTCTAGTAATGAAAGATATTTTGAATATGGATATTGAGCGCACAAGCTTTTATTAATAGTAAGATACAGGTGACTTGGAAACAACTTATTTTCTACTTTTAGTACATTAAAGCTTATTTTTAAAAAGTTTTTTTTTATATAATTTTATTTTCTACTTTTTAGTCTTCCATAAATTCAATTTTAGAGCTCTGAAATTTTTCGCAAAAAGAATTTTAAACTTGCAGAGCAGTACACAATATTTAGGGTATTCACAGTGTTTCCTATCGTCATATGTCATATCCTCAATTTAACAAATAATACGTGGCATATTTGTGACGCGGTGAGTTGTTGCTATTTTGCCAGCAGGGCGCGGCAAGTAAGTTCCTATCGTTTTTCATTCATGTGTGGTGTACCTATAATTATAAACTGAAGCCCAAGTGTGTAGTTAATTGAAAAGTGCCACGCCCCTTGTCCTACGCCCATAAAATTTTACCAGTGGGACGAAGCATCCAAGAGGGGCCTGTATACGGAACTTCAATGCTGCACGACCTTTAGTTCCAAAGCTATTCTATATAAACGATTTTGTTTGTATGGGCGGTGCCACGCCCACTTGTCCACTGCCCGTCTTATTTTCCCAGTAGAAGGATATGGATATGTAGTAAGTTCCTACCAAATTTCATTGATGTGTGATTTGTAGTTCTAAAGTTATACACGAATCTGGAGTTGATAAAAAAGTGCCACGCCCCTTATCCTACGCCCATAAAATTTTACCAGTGGGACGACACATCCAAGAGGCGACTGCATACGAAATTTCAATGCTGCACGACCTTTAGTTCCAAAGCTAATCGAGATAAAAAATTTGGTTTGTATGGGCGGTGCCACGCCCCCTTATCCAGTGCCCGCCTTATTTTCTCAGTAGAAGGATATGGATATGTAGTAAGTTCCTACCGAGTTTCATTGATGTGTGATGTGTAGTTCTAAAGTTATACACGAATCTGGAGTTGATAAAAAAGTGCCACGCCCCTTATCCTACGCCCATAAAATTTTACCAGTGGGACGACACATCCAAGAGGCGACTGCATACGAAATTTCAATGCTGCACGACCTTAAGTTCCAAAGCTAATCGAGATCAAAATTTTGTTTGTATGGGGGTGCCACGCCCCCTTATCCTACGCCCATAAAATTTTACCAATGGGACGACACATCCAAGAGGCGACTGCATACGAAATTTCAATGCTGCACGGCCTTTAGTTCCAAAGCTAATCGAGATAAAAAATTTTGTTTGTATGGGGGGTGCCACGCCCCCTTATCCAGTGCCCCCCTTATTTTCTCAGTAGAAGGATATGGATATGTAGTAAGTTCCTACCGAGTTTCATTGATGTGTGATTTGTAGTTCTAAAGTTATACACAAATCTGGAGTTGATAAAAAGTGCCACGCCCCTTATCCTACGCCCATAAAATTTTACCAGTGGGACGACACATCCAAGAGGCGACTGCATACGAAATTTCAATGCTGCACGACCTTTAGTTCCAAAGCTAATCGAGATCAAAAATTTTGTTTCTATAGGGGGTGCCACGCCCCCTTATCCAGTGCCCGCCTTATTTTCTCAGTAGAAGGATATGGATATGTAGTAAGTTCCTACCGAGTTTCATTGATGTGTGATTTGTAGTTCTAAAGTTATACACAAATCTGGAGTTGATAAAAAAGTGCCACGCCCCTTATCCTACGCCCATAAAATTTTACCAATGGGACGACACATCCAAGAGGCGACTGCATACGAAATTTCAATGCTGCACGACCTTTAGTTCCAAAGCTAATCGAGATCAAAAATTTTGTTTCTATGGGGGGTGCCACGCCCCCTTATCCAGTGCCCGCCTTATTTTCTCAGTAGAAGGATATGGATATGTAGTAAGTTCCTACCGAGTTTCATTGATGTGTGATGTGTAGTTCTAAAGTTATACACGAATCTGGAGTTGATAAAAAAGTGCCACGCCCCTTATCCTACGCCCATAAAATTTTACCAGTGGGACGACACATCCAAGAGGCGACTGCATACGAAATTTCAATGCTGCACGACCTTTAGTTCCAAAGCAAATCGAGATCAAAAATTTTGTTTGTATGGGGGATGCCACGTCCCCTTATCCTACGCCCATAAAATTTTACCAGTGGGACGACACATCCAAGAGGCGATTGCATACGAAATTTTAATGCTGCACGACCTTTAGTTCCAAAGCTAATCGAGATCAAAAATTTTGTTTGTATGGGGGTGCCACGCCCCTTATCCAGTGCCCCCCTTATTTTCTCAGTAGAAGGATATGGATATGTAGTAAGTTCCTACCGAGTTTCATTGATGTGTGATTTGTAGTTCTAAAGTTATACACAAATCTGGAGTTTATAAAAAAGTGCCACGCCCCTCGTCCTACGCCCATAAAATTTATTGATTCGTGTATTGGGCTCTAGATTAGGCATGTATGCAAAGTTTCAGATCTCTAAGTAGTCGGGAAGTGGGTGAAAAATTGATTACTAGATTTGACGACATACCGCGGACATACCGACAGAAAGTGAAGTTAATATAAAGCTTATAATAAAATTAAATAACTGCGAATAGTACTGACCTTAGACTTTTTGTCCCATATCTGATGTGGCATCAAATGTGCTGGCATATGTGTCTTAATCAATCGTGGCGATTCCAAATCTTTCACTAAATCCCTCGAGGAATCATGAAAAATACTGCCTAGGCTAAAAATTTTAGAGAACATTTTTGAGAAAATGACGTGCTAATATTTACGTACACTCATTGAAAATTGTTAGTAAAAAAATTGGTAAACAGTAAATTTTAGCAATTGTGCTAACTTCTAACTAATTAATTAATTAAACTAATTAATTCAAGCTAATTTATTAGTGTAGTGAATTAGTAAGCGCTAGCAATTAGCTGTAAAAAATCCTTGTCGTGCGCAACTTTAAACTGCCTGAGCTCGGGCTCAAATCCGCGCAGACAGGAGCAATTATCCTCTGATTCACAGCGCCTCAACAAGTGAATTAGTCAGTTTATTTTTCATACATTATTTGGGCAATTTTTGGTTAGCACTACCCTCTAATTTTTGGAAACATACAACATACTCAAGGTAAACACTTCGACGCGACAAATCTTTCTGTGCAGCTCCGATGTAATCCAAATCATTGAGCAGCAACCAAGCGGCCTCCTGTATCCAAGTGGTGCCACTCTTTGGGAAAGTCGCCACAAACACATCATCGTCTTTCACCACAAGCTCGTAAGAAGATTTGAATGTCTTTTCATGATCCTTTGTTAAAGTGCACCAACGTTCCTGCCAGTTTTCCCTGCAGTGGAATATTTTGTCCGCTGGCGGAAATTTCGATTCCCTGACGATGTTGATGCTTTTTAATAGCTTCGGAATCGCGTGCACGCATTTGATACATTTTAACTGAAAAATTATGAAATCTAAGGATCTTATCTGCACGTAAAAATTATCCTTACGATTTTTGGACTTGTCTCGCATTGGCACTTTTTCGTGAACTATTTTTACTCAAACTTCCCCTTGTTATTTATACTATCGCACCTACTTATGTCCGCATTGCTGCTCATTTCGTGACTTGACATAACATCGCTTTTAACTTGTTCATGAGTACCTGAATAATTCAGAGTAAATATTAAAAATGTAGAGTAAATATTACTGATATTTGCTGTTCAATGATATTTTCGTGACTTGCAATAACATTGCACACAATCTCCCAAAATAGGCCTGAAAAATATTTCAGTCTTATGACATTAAATATGGCAAGGCGCCACGTGTAAATGTTGTCTTCCTTAGGGCAGTAATGTAAACTGCATTCCGAAACTTTTGAATAGATCACAATAGAGAAAACAATTTTACACAATTCCAAAAGCAAGAACATCTACCTACACTCTCACAGCACAGTTGAGGACCCTGGGCATGCACTATTTGAATGCCCGCGATTTGAAGCAGTAAGGAATAGGTTGAGAACAGCAACTGGCACTCTCCTAAATCCGTACAACAATGTGGAAGTAATGCTGAAGTCACAAGACGCATGGGATGCGATTTGCGAAGAAATTACGTCGCTACAAAAGGAGCTTAGACATGCAGAGAGAGCACGGAATCGTGCTAGACTAGATGCTGAACGAAACAGGTGAGCAGCAGACATGCTGAATCCGTCCTCCCGAAGTAATACTTTACGGTGGTTCCGGGGGGATCCAAGGGTATGGAGTGGGGTGTTTTTTAGTGCATTTCGAATCCCACACTACTCTGCCGCGGGGGGCAGCGTGCCTTCGGCGGTTTTTTCAATTCAATAAAAAAAAAACAAAACACTCTCACAGCAGGGCTGCATTACAAGCAATATAGCTTCAACCTGGTATGCGATTTCTTACAGTTACTTATGGATCTGGTCAAGTATAACCGAGTTCACATCATCTGTGTTTCAGGACAGAGTAGCTTTAGTGAGACGGATCGGACCAAAACCATTCTGCGGGCCGCCATAAGAGATGGTCCATAGCCTAAAACTGCGGCTTAAAGTAAGGCTACACATTTCTGGAAGGAAACGGAATGTGATTGATCGGCCAAGACATTTATGCCAGAAGAATAGAGCAAACGAGCTAGTAACGCTTCGCAGAAAGTGTATCCGAATCCCGAAATCTTGAGCGGACACTATTGAAAAAATAAGGGTACATATGTACATATATTGGTAAAGTGATGGGCTAGTAAGAACTAGACTTCGTTACCTAAGTAATAACAACCGCAGAATATTCTCGACGCAGCCCCAATTCAAATTGCTCCAACCTTTCGAAGCAACGCATTTACGAGGATCTGTAAATGCATGGAGAACTGTAACGATTGACATTTAATGCCGCGGTGACTGGAAGATCCATGCTTTAACAAATATAATCTAATATATTCTTCTGTCTACCTTTTAGGCAGGTATCTGCACTTATAAGTAGTGGAAAACTTCATGCCGCGGGATGGGCAGAAGTTATTGAGAAAATGAAATTAAAATGAAAAACGGGGGTTTTCGGGGTGCACGTTATAATGCGTATATGGTTTAATTATATGAAAAATGATGGGGTGAATTTACAATTCAAATATTTAATATTTCACAAAATTTAAAATGCAGGTGTATAGGATGCGAGACGGAAGCGCTTTCAGTGGAGTGTTAGTTGTCGTCAGCTCGCTCTCTCTCCGAGGCGACCGATCGGCACGGGCTAGGGATGGGCGGACATCGATTAAACATCCCGCCCGCCTTGCAACGATGCAACATTAAGGAGCTGGGGGCTTCAATCCGTGCGCGTTGTCGGGGAGGTCCGCGGAATGCAGCTCTTGCGGGTCTTCCAGGTGTGGCCTCTGCAAGCGTGGTCCTCGGAGCTGGGGGTTGTGATAGCGATTGTACCATTGGCACTGCTGTTTGGGGCCTGTAAATATATAAAACAAACGATATCAGCGGCGAAAATGTACGTTGGAGTTGGGAAATCATGGGAATGATGAGATTATGGAGGGAAAATATTTAAAATTGGAGCTGTGCGTGGGGTGGGATGCAAAGCTTTGCGACAGAGCGTGTGAGCGTTCCTGTTCCTCTGAGGGTATTGGCGATTGCGTCGGGAATGTCGGCTTGCAACCGGATAAACGGCGGTTTAGGCGGCGGCCGCTTGGGCCTTGACGCGCGGCTTGCGATATCAGCTGGTCCTGCCTGCCGTTCTTGCTGATGTTGTTGTGGTAGGAGGCGTGTGACAAGAGATACTGCTCCAGCCATCACATTCGGCAACTTCTGGGCGTGCCGCATCATCTGGCATCGTCGGATCGCGTCGGGTGGTTTACGCCGCAGCCATGAAAACCACGGCACAACCGTAACGCACTCTGGCGCTCTGGATGGAGAAGATTTTGACGTCGCGCCAGGAAAACGAAGGCAGAATAATGAGAGAATGCATGAGTAGGGCGACGTGAGATGGAGAGTGCACACTCCGAATTTTTGCGGAAGAAAAATCGGATGATAATTGTGGGCTATCGCCGCGAATGCAAGCCTGCCGTCATCTCTCCATACTCGCTCTTTGTCGAGAGGAGTTAGCAGAGAGCTTCTCTTTCTAGGCGGCTGGGACTTTGGGACAGGATCATCAACGTTGGAAACGTGGCGAGAGGTTGAAGTAGAGGAATCCTTATCTTCACTCGATCGGTTGGATTCCGGGGTGATCCATTGAAAAGTTTGAAGGTTGGCGAGAGAGCCATTTGCATGAGCCGGGCGGTTGGGTTCGGGTTTGACCCGACTCGGAGACCCAGACCATTTTGGCGAAAGCCATCCTGCCGGGGGAAAAAGTGTGGAAACTTCACCACTGGAACTATCGGCAGTTTTTCCTGCTCTATTGGAGCCCAAATTCGGGGATGAACTGGGTTTCGGGTTATTGGGACCAAAATTCGGAGGTGAATTTGGTTTGGTATTGGAATAATTCGGGAGTGAATTATCCTTGGGGATGGAGTAATTCGGAAGTGAATTATCCGTGGAGTGGGAGTAATTCGGAAGTGAATTTTCTCCGGTAGTGGAGGCTTTTGGGAGTGCCTCACTAATTGTGGTAAGAACAGGGATTTTTTGTTGCTCTTCGACCACGCTTTTCTCGTTTTCAAAACGAGCTCTTAGAGCTTTCCACGCGATGGGGAAGTTTTCGTCAAGCAACAGGAACGGCTTGACAAGGGCACCCGCCACTTTGGATTGTTGATATGCTTTTCCGTGAACATGTCACGGAAAGACGGCCAATTCGAACCATGCCCTTCAAAGAGTTCGGATTCGTAAGGCGGGACTCGGGAGATGATGCTCGGAGATTTGAGCGTTTCTGAACCCGCTGTTTGCTCTTGTCGCAAATCATACGGCTGGGGTGTTGGCAGGGGGGATTTCAGCCTCTCGAGGAGATCGAGAATCCGGGCGTCGGCCCTCTGCTGTGCTTCGGTGAATCGATTTAATGTCATATTTGTTGAAATTATTTATGTGATAAAATGTGCAAATGTACGCTGGGAGTAGCGTATGAAATTTATTTCAGCGGGAATTGCCAGAAATTTTTTTTATTGTACGCTGGGAGTAGGGTGTGAAATTCAAGGCGGAAATTGCCAGAAATAATTTTGTATTGTACGCTGGGAGTAGCGCGTGAAGTTCTAGGCGGAAATTGCCAGAAATAATTTTGTTGCACGCTGGAAGTAGCGTGTGTAGGGGTGTTATTTTATAACATTTCGAAATAATTTAGTGAAATGGGAAATTCTTGCAATTTATTGCACGAGAAATTTATTTCACGGTGTGTCGTGTGGAAAACCCAAATTAATGGTCGGAGATATTTTTTAACGCTAGGAATTGCGTTGGAAATTGTAGAAAAGACGTACGGAGAAAAAATTAATATATGTGTCAATAGCGTGCGATATCTCGCATGCCAGCAGTGGGAAAATTATTTATTATAAATCAATATGTTGGATTTTGAGAGTGTGAGATATGGCATATAATGGGATATATAATTTTAAAATTATTTATTTTTGGGAAATGTAATAAAATAAAATTTGCGTTGAGGAATAAATTTGTCCCACTGTGCCATATATTTTGCTTTCCAAGTTGCAAAGAGAATTTTCTCGATTAAAAGCGCATCTTGTCCCCCTGTGCCGAAAGAGAACAATGATGTGTGTGCGACACTGCAGCTGAGCGCCAGCGGTATGCACAACACAGAGTAAGTATGTGTGTGTGCACAAGCGGAATGCACAAGAGCGAGCGGACAACTAAGTTTAAGCTGGAGTGTGAGCTTGTAGATACATGTGGGGTGTAGAAAATGAGTGCGGGTGTGCATATACGGTCTATTGCAGCGGGGTATAGAAATTTGCGGGGATGAGAACACACTGATCTGGCTGGAGAAATAGCGAGTGTGTACGTATGTACTTATATTTTGCACATACATATGTGCGCGGCTTAGCGCGGGTTGAATATATGAAAATATATTCTGCAATATTTAAATAAGCAGTTTTTTCGGCGCAAAACAAACGGTTTGGGAATATATATGGGAATATTCTATATGATAGATACGGCGGAGAATTGCCTCATATGGGGTTTGTACACGGAAAATATTTGGAAATTTTTATTTTTTGTTTAATATGGTGTAGGTACGAGGAGATGTACAGATAAATTTTTTAGGGAAATATTAAAATTCATAAAGATATTTTTATGAATATTTTTGAAAGTGATACAGATTTCTACATACGTTCTTCCGTGGGGGATGGGAGTTTGTGTGTGCAGATGTTCGATGTTGTTGTTTTGGCTGGTGGTTTCTTGTTATTCCGCCGCTGGGTCTGCCTTTTTGGTTTTCTGCCGCTGCTGAACTCTGCTACTACTGCAACGATTTTTTCACTGCACCTTTTTATACCCTACACCTATGGTAATAGGGTATAATAACTTTGTGCGAAAATTGTAACGCATTAAAGGAGCCGTCCTAGGTATAGACATAAGTATATGGAAATGCTTAGAATCACTTTCTGTCTTTATTTCCGGTTGTCCGTCTGTCCGTCTGTCTGTCTGGCTGTCTGTTGGCGCAGGAGAGAAAGAAGGAGTTGTCCGAATTGGACCAAATTTGGCACACAGTCGTAGTGAACCTTCCACTACTTCAAGTTCCGAGATTAGGCAAATCGGTTGAAGGATACGCCCACAATGGGCCTGTAAGTCCCACTACCTCGGGTTTTTTTCGATTAAATTGCTATAAATTACCTAATTACTCATTCAAAAGAATAATACTTGGTATTTAAGGTGAGGTATGGACCCTCTGTAAAATACCAAAAAATGGGCGTGGTCCGCCCACTGTATAGGCGGCAACAATTTTCCGGTAAAATGGCTCTCAATTGACTACTTATGCATTTAAACGAATGAAATTTGGTTCCTAGGTTAAGATATAGGTCCTACATGACATATAAGAAAATGGGCGTGGTCCGCCCGCTATATAGGCGGTAAGCTTAAAATCCTCATAACTTCTGTAATATACACATCAGAGCATCCATATTTGGTCATTTCATTGCAGGGGAGAATATCTTTATATTCTCCAAAAATGGGCGTGATCCGCCCACAATGGGGGTGGTAAATTTAATATACCGATCATTTCTTTTGTACACCTGTCAGAACATCAATATTTGGTATATATAAACTTATTAGGAATATCTTGTAGTTTGTCAATAATGGGCGTGGTCCGCCCACTCAGTTACTTGGTGTAGGGTATTACTCTGTCGGTGAAACCCGACTGATGCTTCCTTACTTGTTTAATGTTAGTTTCTGTATTTAATGTAATTTGTGTAGTTTTTAGGAATGTTTTTGAAATTTTAGTGTAGTTATAAATTTTGAGGTTATTTTGGTTTAGCGTTTTTAGAGTGCATGTATATTTTTAAACTGTAGTGTGGTTGTTGTAGTTTTTATGTATGTTTTTGGCTGTAGTGCTGTTTTTGGAATTTTTGTGTGTTTGAAACTGTAGTGTTTTTGTTGTAATTTTATGTGGTTTTTAGCTGCGGTGTTGTTTTTGTACTGATTGTGTAATTTTTAGGCTGTGGTGCTGTTTTTGGAATTTGTTACTTTTAACCACTTTTTCTCACTTTTTACACAGTTTTATGTTTTTTTTTTTGTACTTTGCTCTTTTCACCACTTTTTCTGACCACAACTGGATATCACTACTTGATTTATATAAAAAAACTTCGCGAAAACTGAAAGCGCTGGCTCAAGGCCGGCTCGAAGGACCATGGAAAACTTCATGCCGCGGGATGGGCAGAAGTTATTGAGAAAATGAAATTAAAATGAAAAACGGGGGTTTTCGGGGTGCACGTTATAATGCGTATATGGTTTAATTATATGAAAAATGATGGGGTGAATTTACAATTCAAATATTTAATATTTCACAAAATTTAAAATGCAGGTGTATAGGATGCAAGACGGGAGTGTCTCGGCCGAGCGCTTTCAGTGGAGTGTTAGTTGTCGTCAGCTCGCTCTCTCTCCGAGGCGACCGATCGACACGGGCTAGGGATGGGCGGACATCGATTAAACAAGTAGTAAACTTAATCATAATCTAAATATTTAATATGAAATTATGAAATTCTGGCCACTTTATTTCAGACAACTTTTAAAAGAGAATTTTGCATGTATTCAACCATCATTATTTCTAGTCATCAAAATTTCGCAATATAAAACATATAAATTGCAGTTTAGTATCTCTGTAACAGACAATAAAAGCTGCCATCTACATTAAATTATATATGTACATATATACAAATGTGACTATTACAATATTTAATTTTCAGCAAAATCTTAAAAAGCGCCAAAAATATCCTCTGCCACTATATTAAGACCCTTCAAGCTGTTCTCAGTCCATTTATCAAGTTTTTGCTGATTTTCCAGCGACAGTTCATCCTTGTATGAGCCCACAACTCCACGACGCATAAATCTGTGCTCAATTTAGTTATCGGTCAGATTTCTATATACCATTAGATATAGCACGTTTAACTTACTCAAAGTCTGGCAAAACTCTTGGCTCACTTCTAATCATCTCTGAGGGATTGGCGCTTTTGTTTGCTGTGCGAAAGCAATTATTGCATTAACTTCTTAACCTTTATAACTGTTAAAATTATATACCCTTCATATTGTCAAAAGATAAATGATCCATCAATTGTTTGAGTTGTGCCGCGCTTAGCTCAGGCTTGTTCAAAAATGCGTTCATCTATGTATATAAAAATGGAGCGTGGTTTGTTCGGATGCTTAAAACTCCAGAACGGCTGAACCGATTTTGATGAAATTTAGTGTATGTGCTTCAGTGGGGTCTGGGATGGTTTTGATCTATAATTGGACTCGATTGGACAAAAGGGCGTGGCACCGCCCATACAAACCAAATTATTTACATCGAATAGCTTTGGAACTAAAAGTCGTGTAGCATTGAAATTCCGTATGCAGTCTCCTCTTGGATGTGTCGTCCCACTGGTAAAATTTTATGGGCGTAGGATAAGGGGCGTGGCAGTTTGTTATCAACTCGAGATTTACGTATAACTTTAGAACTACACATCACACATCAATGAAACTCGGTAGGAACTTACTACATATCCATATCCTTCTACTGAGAAAATAAGGGGGGCACTGGATAAGGGGGCGTGGCACCCCCCATACAAACAAAATTTTTGATCTCGATTAGCCTTGGAACTAAAGGTCGTGCAGCATTGAAATTTCGTATGCAGTCGCCTCTTGGATGTGTCGTCCCACTGGTAAAATTTTATGGGCGTAGGATAAGGGGCGTGGCACTATTTTATCAACTCCAGATTCGTGTATAACTTTAGAACTACACATCACACATCAATGAAACTCGGTAGGAACTTACCACATATCCATATCCTTCTACTGAGAAAATAAGGCGGGCACTGGATAAGAGGGCGTGGCACCCCCCCATACAAACCAAATTTTTGATCTCGATTATCTTTGGAACTAAAGGTCGTGCAGCATTGAAATTTCGTATGCAGTCACCTCTTGGATGAGTCGTCCCACTGATACAATTTTATGGGCGTGGGACAGGGGCGTGGCACTTTTCAATCAACTTCACATTTGGGTATTCCTTTAGAACTATACATCATACATAAACGAAACTCGGTAAGAACTGACACCATATCCGTATCCTTGAACTGGGAAAATGGGACGGGCATTGGATAAGAGGCGTGGCACCACCCGTACAAACCAAATCATTGATATCGAATAGCTTTGGAACTAAAAGTCGCGCAGTATTGAAATTCCGTATGCAGGCACCTCTTGGATGAGTCGTCCCACTGATATAATTTTATGGGCGTATGACAGGGGCGTGGCACTTTTCAATCAACTTCACATTTGGGTATTACTTTAGAACTATACATCATACATCAACGAAACTCGGCAAGAACTGACACCATATCCGTATCCTTGAACTGGGAAAATGGGACGGGCATTGGATAAGAGGCGTGGCACCACCCGTACAAACCAAATCATTGATATCGAATAGCTTTGGAACTAAAAGTCGCGCAGTATTGAAATTCCGTATGCAGGCACCTCTTGGATGAGTCGTCCCACTGATACAATTTTATGGGCGTAGGACAGGGGCGTGGCACTTTTCAATCAACTTCACAGTTGGGTATTACTTTAGAACTATACATCATACATCAACGAAACTCGGCAAGAACTGACACCATATCCGTATCCTTGAACTGGGAAAATGGGACGGGCATTGGATAAGAGGCGTGGCACCACCCGTACAAACCAAATTATTGATATCGAATAGCTTTGGAACTAAAAGTCGCGCAGTATTGAAGTTCCGTATGCAAGCACTTCTTCGATGAGTCGTCCCACTGGTACAATTTTATGGTCGTAGGACAAGGGGCGTGGCACTTTTCAATCAACTCCACATTTGGATATTACTTTAGAACTATATATCATACATAAATGAAACTCCGTATTCTTCAACTGGGAAAATGGAATAGGCATTGGACACGAGGCGTGACACCCCTCATACAACTTAAATCTTTTATTTGGTATATATTTAAAACTACAAGTCATTCAACATTGAAATTCTGTTTTGTTATTATTTAGTCATACATACATGTAAACATTTTTACATAATTTTGAGTTTTATATATATAGATTTAGGGTCATGGGACAAGGTGGCGTGGCACACCTTCAATGTATGTACCGTAAAAAAGTGGTGGTCCAATTTTAATTTTGGCCTTCCACCAAACGAGTAATCTATATACACAGATAGTTTTGTAAGGACCTACATTTATGACTTCCCCTACAAGTATATAGACATCACAAGCATCAGCAAGGAGAAGCGCTGCTGTTCAACAGAAAACAACAAAAACCAAGAAAATGACAGACTGGCAAGCACTTCTATTAAATTAAATACAATTAAATACAGCAACATCCAATCAGAGCATCATTCACATTACGTACTTTTATAAAAGCGCGGGGTGGAACCCGCGGGTAACAGCTAGTTCTTTTTAAAACACTTGCCAAATCGCGCTTCATCTGCTCGTAGGACGTAAAGAAAATGTTGGGTTCATGGCGCATCTTCCAGAAATCCAACACACCGGGCCAGTAGGGCGTATACATCAAATCATCGTTCAGAAAATCTTCCATGAACTCATCAATATTACCCCGCCAAGTGCCGAGACCTTTATGAAAATGGTAATAAGAGACAACAACATCTTTGGGATTGCGAGCACAATAAATTATCTAGTGAAAAGGTATGAAGAGAAATTAATGTTGGGGATGACAAAAATGTTACTAAATCTGACTCGCTTCAGGAACAATGAAAGCTGTGTAGTTCACTTTTTGCTTGTCACTATATATATACAAATAGCTTTCACCTTAGTCCTTTTGTGCCAGATCTGATGTGGAATCAAGGGAGCCGGCAAGTGTGTCTTTATCAAGCGTGGCGATTTCAAAGCAGACGCCTGTTTCACTGTATCTCTCGGAAAATCCGCGTAAATTCCAGAAAGACTGAAAATTTTAGAAAAGAAATGCCAAATAATGCGAAACATTTTCTTATTTTTGAAAAGACAACTGCTTATTCATTTACTCCATGAAAACACTGCGATTCGACAAATTCTTTTGGCCAGCTGCCGTATAATCCAAATCGTTCAGCAGCAACCAAGCGGCCTCCTGTGTCCAAGTGGTGCCACACTTTGGGAAGGTCACCACAAACACATCATCGTATTTTAACTCAAACTCATAAATTGATTTGAAGACATTTTCAAAATCCTTTGGTAGAGTGCACCAACGTTCCTGCCAGTTTTCCTGCAGTGGAATATTTTTTCCGCTGGTGGAAATTTCGATTGCTTGGCGACATTGATGCTTCTCAAACGATTCGGAATTACGTGCACGTATTTGATACATTTTCAATTGGAAAATTAAACTTGAAATGAAATCGTCAGAAGTTCGTCGGCGGCCTTACGTTTTCTAGACTAGTCTCGCCTTTGCATTGGATTATGCACTAAAAATGCATTCGCGAAACTTGCAGTATATATTTACAGTGCCAGTAGCTACTGATAGTAATTTTGATAACATTGTACATATATATATTTTTAAGCGTTGAGGGTGTACATATCGATGTAGCTCTTATGGAAGGGAATCTGAAAACGTTGTCGACCTTCAGGCAGCAATATTAAATGCATATCGGCGCTTTTGAATAGATTACAGACAGACAAGCGCAGTCATAATATTTGTCTACATTTCGTGGCGACTTCCTTATAAACCACAAAATGCTATTAAAAAATATATTACATATATTGTAATATAAAGATATATATAAATGAAATATCAATAAAATCTTAAGCAAATGATGCAGAACAAAATCTGATTGTATTTCAAAAATCAAAAAGCAATAGCTTTGTGAAATTTGGAAAAAAAATTTCGCTACTCTATAAAATTATGCAAGTTGAAAAGCCAGCTTGTCCTTATAATGTCGACAAGTTGGATCTTAGAGAGAAGTGAAACTGGCGTTTACATGTTATCTAGTAGTTTGAGGAGCAAGAGAACGGAAGCAGGTGCTTCCAATCTTTTTAAAAATAGTAATTGTGCTATTATTTTTCTCTTTAAAAAAAGGATTATTAAAAAATCTCATAAATTTAACAAAATAATGAATAGTATCTAATTGTTGTGTATGTAAAATTATCTGTGTCAAAATTTCTTCAAGAATGTGCAAGTAAACCCCTTTACGCTCGCCAGTAAATTTTCGACAATCTTGGAACCACAAGTTGGAGAGAGGCATATGTTTTAGCTGCTGCAAGTTGCCGCATCATGCTGCCACAGCCGCCGCTGCCATGTCAGCAACTCTATTAAGCACATTGGCAACACATTTACCATTGTCCTGCAATGCACTGCGGTGTGATTAATTAACGCCACTGGCTTAGGTGGTCCAAGCAGTAGCAAACAATTGCTGAGGTAAGCGGATTTAGTATCGAGCCGTAATGCAGCATCATCATAATCATGTGCATCGGTGTTTGATATTGCTGTTGCATGCCGCATGTTGCATATTGCGTGCCTTTTGGCCACCTTGAAGGAAACAAAATATACTGGACGTTCCTAAGAATTATGACTGCAGGTTTTCTCTTCAGGCTTCTACCAGCTACTTTGAAAAAATATGATTTCTCAAAAGAAATGAGGAAAAGTTTTCAAATGCAACTCAAATCTGTTAAGGGGATGATCCATGCCTTAATACCACATTAGTAACAATATTGCTGTTGAGTACTTCCGCCGAAATGCCAAAAAATTCTCAGCCTCACGCTAAAGATACCGAATCTTCGCTAAACCGTCGAAAAATTTATTTCTTTATACCTTAAACGGATCATTCTATACCTGCTAAAAAAAACCTTCAATTTCATACGAAATCATGGATTTCTTTTTACTACAATACATCTATCAAATTTAAAATATACAGATGATGTTTCGAACTATTTTGGATATAAAGCAATTCTTTTTCGTCATGTTTTATTCAATAACCTTTATATCGATGGCTTCGTATAGAAGTAGGCAAAATCGGAAATGTAATTTTTAGGACAAAAGTTTGTACGAAATTTACAAAAATTATTAACAGCGAATGATGAGAAAATCTTGAGTTTTTATTCAATAGCACTTTCAAGAGGGAAATCTTCTTTTCTTTACTTCAGACCATATCAAGTAGATAATTTTGCATGGCTTCAACCAACAAATCAATTATTTCTTTCATTCATCAATATGAGGCTTTGAGTCTGAGTTCCTTATCGCCAAAGACCACTTCTATTGAATTTTTATTAATTTTTCTCTTCCCCCCGCACCTGCTGCACGGCCGCAAGTAAGCCTCAGCAGCTGCGCACGTGTTCTCATTGCGCTGCGGTTTGGGGTGCGGGGCACACAGCTTGCAGCCAAGTGTAAGCTACTACCTACCTCAGTAGCAACGCAGCGGTGCATTTGCCCCCTTCCGCGCAACAGCAACAACTACAACATCTTTAAGGCGTCTTGATGGATGTTGAAACAAGCGCAAAGCGCATGTAATGAGCAGGGAGGGAGCGGCCGAGGCACGGCATTGGGGTGCAAGCGGCATGTTGAACACATGTACACATGCAGTCTGCCACACATGCCTTATGTGCTCATATATAGATGTATATGCCGATGTATATTGCTGTAGTTATGTTGTATACCCCCAAGCAGTTGGGCTCGCCAGAAGCTGACCACTGCAGCACTTAAAGCAGCGTGTGGCACATATTCCCCCTTGCCAACAAAATTCGATTGAAAGCGTCTTTGGCCATCACCTCAGAAGTCATCGGACATCATCAATTTAATCATAGCAATCATTGGTAAAATCAGCTCACCCAGAGCAGCTGAAGGAGGCAGTGGCAGAAGTGGCAAAGTCAATGCGCTGCAAAATTGCTAGTCAAATTCAGGCTACAGCTCAAGTGCGGCGCATATGTGCCACAGGCGTGGAACTGCCCCCGAAATGTCTTGGTGTCAAACTGAGGTGGGTTAGTGTAAGCTGCGCTGCAGTGGAGTGGCAGGGCGAAATAATTAAGGGTGGCAGTTTTATCACTGACTACAAGTTAAAGGTTGGAGGTTCGCCGCTGCTAACAAGGAAGGGGGCTTGCAAGTCAGGCACGTAGTCAGGACATAAAGTTGAAGTGGTCTACAAAATTTTTTTAAAATACATATACATACATAGTATGTATGAACATGGAAAAAAACGGTTGAAGTCGATAACGTAGTAAGGATATAAGTAGCTAAAAGGAAAAAAGATAAGTAGAACTTTACTACAAGATAGCTTCACTTCTACTGGAAGTCAGATAAATCGTGGTGTAAAGGGTATGTGTAATGTATATGTATGTGTAATGCTAAGGCACCGTAATTTCTTAATATTTCATATATAAATGAAATGTTTTCTATGATTGCAGCATCAAATCTCTTTCTCACCATAGTATTTCTAGCAAAACTAAAAGCTTCTTAACTTTCCCCTCTGCAACTAACTACCGGCTAAGCAGCTGTTAAAGGACATGCTGAAGTGCCGCGTGTGTTTCACATTCCGAAAATGCTCGTACGTGAGTGGCATGCTTGAATTTTGTCAAAAGTTCAATAAAAGGTAAATTATTTGCAAGGGCTGCTCACGGATTAAGATTCACAACACGGTTTTGATATTTAGCACTAATTGTGTTCACGGTTTTTAATTAATGACGCGTTGGTATTTGCAGTAATTTTTTGGCAAACGGAAATATTTTAAGATTTTGCACAAAAAATTATAGCTAAAATTTATAAAGAAAGAAGCATGTTGTACTCGCATAAACTTCAGATAACTATCTGAGTTATATGTTAACATATTTTTATATGCAAAATTATAGAAATTTACTCGTGAGCTGGCTATGTAAGACAACTGAATATTTATGCACCTGTTTATAGAAATTAAATGAAATTTTTTAATTTAATTCAACCTTAATTTAATGAAAAATATACTAAACAACAGAGCTATAGAACTGTTGTATTGTTGATTCGTTAGTATAATAGTTAATTGTCGATTACGCTATGCTGGTTTTTGTTATCGATAAGTTATCGTTGTTGCTGATAAATCGGCATGCCAGAATTTTTTTAAATCAAGATGTCAGATTTTTTATTCGGTATGTCCCACATCTCACTTTCTCTCATTATAGTACCCTGCAGCTCGCTGCCTCTCCTTTCAAGTACCTGAGTATGTGTAAAAATTTTCTATGAACGACTCAAATACCGCATAAAATTTTAAAAGTTGAGAGTTTATATTTTTGTAAAATTAACAAAATGAGCAGCAGCCAAAAATAACAAATATGCAAAATGCTGCAAACTTTCCCCCAAACCTTCTGCCATCTACGAGTATCACTCAGTGGCATTTGAAAAACACACGAAAATTTTAAATATTTCATGGAGTGGTATCGTTTAAGTTAATTGTAGTACTCTTGAGAGCGGAGCGTGCCCAAAATATCCCCACCCTTACTCCCCCCACGTACATGAAGAGCCAACAACTTTTATGCGTCTGTCGTAAGCCCCCAAGGGTGCCATACATTCTAGCAGCGAACGGCAAGTGTGAGCAAAATGTTCATCTGAAAGTGAAAATGAAATTGAAATGAAGTTCAACACTTCACTCCGGTTCAACGGGAGCTGTCGTGTTGGGCACCCCTCTACGGCTGGAAAAGTGTTGATGTTGACCCCGAGCTAAAAATGATGGTATGTGTGTGTGTGTGTGTGCTAAGCAGCATATGCACATGTAGGTGTGTGTGTGTATGTGTTGAGCCGAAATGATATCGCTTTTGTGTATTTGTGCGAAGAAATGGGGTTGACAATGGCACCACCGGAAATTAAAGTGTGAAAATGAAAGGAAGTGAAATGATTGCTCAAAGGTGACAAAAGACTCGAAAGATGTGTGTGTGTATGTGTATCTTCTGAATTCAAGAAAGGAGCATGGAAGTTAACAAATATTTGAGCAAATGAAAGGCTTGGGTAAAAGAAGCTGCAGATATTGAAATCCTTTGTATATTTGTTTTGACATAAGATAAAATTTTTATCATTTTCCATATATTATATAGCAAATTTGACATGATGAACAAGCAAAAGTTTCATAGTAACATAAGAAAAAAATTAAAAGAAAAAGCATATATGATATGCAACATTAAGCAAAATAATAATAAATCAGAAAAACCAGAAAGTAATGCTGATATAAGTTAACACGCGCAATATTTATTTTTCTTTTTTTTCACCTCTTTTATTACACTCTTTCACAATAATGTCAAATTGCAAATTTAGCAATATTTCCCAATAATATAGACTGAGCCTCAGCAAAGTGTACTCTTTCACAATAATGTCAAATTGCAATTTTAGCAATATTTCCCAATAATACAGAATGAGACTCAGCAGTGTGCCGGAAACATAGAGTAAGCATTTATTTTAAAGTAGGTTTCTTTTTATCAACAATGTTAGCATAAGTTTAGTTCTAGTGGAGAGTTCAATAAAGTAAGAGCTAAAAGCTCAAGTCTTTTTTAAAAACCCAATTTAGCATTTAAATTAAAAACTGGCGCCCGAGCAGGGACCAGCGCGTCGCGACTAAAACAAAAGGACACTATAGCCCCCTGAAGTAGTGGGAGTGTTCCTTCGCGTGTGAATAAGTAAAGTGAACAAGAGTCGTAAACAAAAAACCGACTATCACCCGCTATCACGAAAATCGCAAGTTTTAAGTACACAGGAAGCAAGCTGAAGCTTCCCAACGCGACGTTGCTGGTCTCGAAAGAAAGCTGTTCTCCAAAGGAATCTGGCCTCTAATAAAATCCGGCCACAAAGGAATCTGGTCTTCAAGAAATCCAGCCTAGAAAAGAACCTGACTTCGAGGATCCAGCCCAAGGAATCAGCAAAATTATATAAGACTCTGTAGTGTCCGTCCGCAGAGCGCTTCGCGAAAAGGTGCTGTAAGGATCCGGAGTAGGAGTTATCACCAAAAGGGAGCAATCTAAGCAGCCAGCGAAGGACGGCTAGACGCAATGCTAGCCCTAGTAATGTAAGTTATCGTAAAACATTTTTTAGAAAAAATTAAGTAAGAAACAAAAGTTATAATATTAAGAAAATTTTAAAAAGAAACCAAGCAAATTTTAAAGGAATATTATCGTAAAGCATTTTTTTGAAAAGAAATTAAGTAAGAAACAAAAGTTATAATATTAAGAAATTTTAAAAAGAAACCAAGCAAATTTTAAAGGAATAGTGAAAAATTTTAAATTTGATTTTGTAGAAAATGATTAAGAAAGAAAAATTTTAAAAAGTGAACAATTTATTTAAAAAAAGAAACGTGAAAGTGAATTCTAATAAATTTTTATAGGAAAATAAGACATCATACAAAAAGGAATATTTTAAAAAAAGTGGAAAATTGTGAAAAATTAAACGTGACAAATTCTATCAAATTTGTATAGGGAAATAAGACTTCATTAGAGATAGGAAAATTTTAAAGAGTGAAATAGATTTAAAAATTTAAGCGTTCAAAGAAATTTTTATAAAATCTTAGGAAAAGAAAATCTGTTGTACCCTCATAAATAAATAAACATGAGTAACCCAAACAACCTTCTAAGACCTTCAGTCCTCAATGTCCAAAGTCCTCAAGTAAATTCCCCACCTAACGAAGACAATAGGGATATTAACAGACAGGTGACGGAGATTGTTAACAGAATTTTGAACGAACGTTTAGCTGCTAGGAATGTTGTGGAGGTAGATGAGCAGGTAAACACAGGAGCAGCTAATGGCATAGGAGAATTGGATAAAATACCTGATGTAGTTCGTTGCTTACGAGATTTTTCCGGAGATCCAGGCGAATTTGGATCATGGAAAAAAAGCGTGGAAAGGATACTTCAAATGTATGAACCCATACGAGGTTCCCACAAATATTTCGGAATATTGAGTGTTATTAGGAATAAAATAACAGGGCACGCGGACATCGTGTTGGAATCTTACAACACTCCCTTGAACTGGTCCGCAATTTCTCGTTGCCTTACCACCCATTATGGCGACAAACGCGATTTAGGTACTCTTGAGTACCAAATGTCCTCCTTAATTCAGGGAAATTCGTCAATCCATGAGTTCTATCAAAAGGTTTATTCAAATCTTTCGTTGATATTGAATAAAATCTCTTGCATGGATGCAGGAATGGAGTCGCGTAGCTTGTTGATATCCACCTATAGAAATAAGGCCCTTGACACTTTCATAAGAGGTCTTAATGGAGATTTACCTAGAATATTAGGAATCCGAGAGCCTTCTGATCTCCCTGAAGCACTGCAGTTGTGCCTTAAACTCGAAAATCAAACTTATAGAGCAAATGCTGCTTTCCATAATTCGCGAAAAGTTCATCACGCACCAGCACCACCGCCACGTAGGAATTTTCAACAACAAACATTCTATCCCCATCTAATTCATTGGAATCAACCAATACAGGGACATAGGCCCCAATTCACCCATTACCCACCCTTACCCAATCAACAATGGCAACAACATCGAAATTTTAACCCACAACCACAAACTTCCAATCAACAGTGGCAACATCAAAGAAGTTTTAACCCACAACCACAAACTTCTAATCAACAATGGCAAACAGTTCCACCTCGTCCTTTCGCCCCCAAACCATTGCCAAGACCACAACCGATGGATGTTGACCAAAGCATCCAAACACGCAGACCAAATGGTAGAGGAAAACGATAATTATTGCAACCAAACTATTCAGGAATACATTGATATACAGGACAAATACGACCAACAGAAAACGGACGACAACATAATTGACGATCTTTCAGACATACATTTTTTAGAATAGCGAGCTCCTCTTTGCCTTATTTTGAGTGCAAAACAAGGAGCGGTCAAATTCTCAAAATCCTTATCGACACAGGGTCTAACAAAAATTACATTCAACCTTCCATAGTACCAAAGCCCATTCCAAATGACCAAATCTTCTTAGCAAACTCTATAGGCGGTAATGTTAAAATTACACATCATACAAAAGTAAATCTTTTCGGAATACCAAATCTAGAAATAAAATTCTTCCTTCTCCCTTCCTTAAAGTCTTTTCATGGAATTTTAGGAAACGATAGTTTAAAGGATCTTTCGGCAATTATCCACACAAAGCATGACTATATGACGATTCAAAACAGAGTAAAAATTCCAATAAAACAACACATTACACAGTCAATTAACAAAATAGACATACGAACTGACCATATGACACAATCTCAAAAGGACAACATTAAAAGACTGACAGCTGACTACAAAACACTTTTTAGCGACCCCGACGAAAAACTTACTTTTGCCACGACAGTAATAGGTGAAATTCGAACCACAAACAATAGCCCCATTTATACAAAATCTTATCCATATCCAATGTGCCTCAAAGACCAAGTAGAAAAACAAATCAATGAATATCTTCGCGACGGTATCATTCGACCATCAAGATCACCATACAATTCGCCTGTATGGATAGTACCAAAAAAACTAGATGCGTCTGGAGAGAAAAAATACCGAATGGTGATAGATTACAGGAAATTAAATTCAGTGACAATAGCCGACAAATATCCTATTCCCGAAATAAATGGAGTACTATCACAACTTGGAAGAAATAAATTTTTTTCAGTACTTGATTTAAAAAGCGGCTTCCATCAGATTTCTTTAAAGGAATCAGACATTGAGAAGACAGCTTTTTCGGTGAATAATGGTAAATATGAATTCACTCGATTACCCTTTGGTCTCAAGAATGCTCCTTCAATTTTCCAAAGAGCTCTTGATGACATTTTACGCGATCACATAGGGAAAAGATGTTACGTCTATATTGACGACATTATCATATTTAGTAAAGATCAGGAAACTCATTTTAACGATATTAAACAAATATTTGACACATTGGAAAAAGCAAATTTAAAAATACAGCTAGATAAGTGCGAATTCTTGAAAACAGAAGTCGAGTTTTTAGGATTCATAATATCTG
The DNA here is from genome assembly GCA_963457695.1 of Neria commutata. Classification (NCBI taxonomy): domain Eukaryota; kingdom Metazoa; phylum Arthropoda; class Insecta; order Diptera; family Micropezidae; genus Neria; species Neria commutata. The sequence goes on from OY735248.1 coordinate 37,278,557, forward strand.
AAAATGGCCTTAAAACAAACCCACAAAAAGTAGATGCAATAGTAAAATTCCCAGTTCCTCAAACCCTAAAAGATCTTCGTTCCTTTTTAGGACTTTCAGGCTATTATCGCCGCTTCATAAAAGATTACGCAAAACTAGCGAAACCCCTTACAGTCCTTTTAAGAGGGGAAGATGGACGAGTGTCCAAAAATATTTCAAAAAAAGTTAAAGTTTCACTCAACAAAGAAGCAATGAACGCATTCGAAAAACTTAAACGTTCGCTTACTGGAAAAGATGTAATGCTCACATATCCTGACTACTCTAAAGAATTTCAACTAACAACAGATGCCTCCAATTATGCGATTGGAGCTGTACTTTCCCAGAATGACAAACCAATAACCTTCATTTCGAGAACTCTTTCAAAAGCCGAGGAACATTACGCTGCAAACGAAAAGGAGATGCTAGCCATAATTTGGTCCCTAGACTCCTTGAGAAATTACCTCTACGGTTCTGCCAAAGTTAAAATTTTTACAGATCACCAACCACTTACCTTTGCCCTCAGCAATAGAAATAACAACAGCAAAATGAAAAGATGGAAAGCTAGATTAGAAGAGTACAATTATGAATTAATCTATAAACCAGGCAAAACAAATGTCGTAGCCGACGCACTCTCAAGACCACCACAAATATCTCAAATTAATTCATTGACAGGCACTCAACATAGTGATGAGAGCTCTGCACATCAACTTATTCCAGCAATAGAAGCACCAATAAACGCTTTTAAAAATCAAATTTGGCTCCTAGTTGGCGAAGCAAACAGTTACCAATTTAAAATTCCATTTCCCACGTACCATAGGCACATTTTTATTCAACAAACGTATGACGAAGAAAATATAATTTCCATTTTCAAGCGATACTTAAATCCATCAGTAATAAATGGACTTTTTACATCTGAGCCCATCATGGGAAAAATTCAACAAGTATACCCGCTTCACTTCTCTAAATTTAAAGTCCGTTTCACTCAATCTCAAGTCGAAGATTTGCCAGATGAAGCTAAACAGGAAACAGAAATCCTAAATGAACACAAACGTGCACATAGAAATGCACAGGAAAACAAGACCCAATTATTACAAAAATTTTACTTCCCAAAAATGAGTTCCAAAATAGAAAATATAGTTAAACAGTGTAGAATTTGCAAGGAGTATAAATACGATCGCCATCCACGAAAGCCACAATTACTCGAAACCCCCATTCCACAGTATCCTGGAGAAATAGTCCATATCGATATCTACAACACAGAAAAAAACTTAGTTCTCACAGCTGTTGACAAATTTTCTAAATATGCTCAAGTCAGACTAATAGAAACAAAGGCAGCAGAAGATATTAGAGAGCCTTTAAGGCAAATAATTTTCGCCTTTGGCGTACCGAAATTCATAGTAGTAGATAACGAAAAAGCCCTGAATTCAGCCTCCATATGTTTTATGCTTGAAGATCAACTCGGAATACAAATCTATAAAACACCACCGTATGCAAGTAAAGTAAATGGACAAGTAGAAAGATTTCATTCAACCCTTTCAGAGATTATGCGCTGTTTAAAAGCAGAGCACATCCATAGATCCTTCCTTGAACTATTAGATAGATCGGTATACGAATATAACTACACAGTACACTCAACCACAGGAAAGAAGCCTATAGAAGTATTCTTTGGAAGGAGAGTATCCACAAATCCTGATCAATACGAAAATGCTCGGCAGGAAAACATTGAAGCACTTAGGAAAAAACAAGCAAAAGACCTAGAGTTGCATAATCAGAAAAGGACTCCTATGAAAGTATATTCTGCAGGCGATGTTATTTACGTTCGGATCAACAAAAGATTAGGTTCAAAACTCACTCCTAGATACAAAAAAGAAATAGTAAAAGAAGACAAATCTAGTGTAGTTATTACGGAAAAGGGACGAACAGTACATAAAAGCAATATAAGGACCTAAAAGACATTTCATTACTTCTAGACTACTCCTACCATTTACCAATGGCGAATTTAGAATTCTCGACTATACAAACTCACGGGTGGCTACCTTTAACACAGGATGGTCAAAGATACAAACAGGAACTTACAGAATCATTCATAAAATGGACATAGACGAATACCAAAGGACTTTAGATGGACTGAATAACACGATTAGTTTTAAAGTTACCTCCAACAATCCTTTACTCCCCTTCCTCCGAAATGAAGTAACACAGATACAAAATCTTTTGAATAGACTTAAGCCTAGAGTTAATAAAAGATCAATAAATGAGCTAGGATCTGCTTGGAAATGGCTGGCTGGAAGTCCAGACCACGAAGATTTTGAAATATTAGAAAAGCACATAAATCATGTACTCGAAAATAACAATTATCAATTAATTATAAATCAAGCAATGAGGGAAAAAATAAATAATATAACAGAGGTTTCTAATCAAATATTTACACTACTAAAAAGTCATGAAAATATTCAGCATGATGTTGCTGTAAACATAAAGTATAAATTACAATTGATAAAAGATGAAATTGTAAACATAAATTATGCAATACATTGGGCCAAGGTTGGCATAGTTAATTCCTACATTTTTTCCAATATTGAAATTAATTTAATAAAAGAAGTTTTTGATAAAGATAACATTCCATTTAATAATGTAGAAGAATCCTTTGAATTTGCAAATATTAAAATAGCTTCTAATAATTCTATAATTTTATACTTGATTGATATCCCAATAACAGATGAAAATGTATGCGAATCTCTGTTAATTAAAGCATTAAAGAAAGGGAATAAAATATTGAAAATACCATTTGAAAAAATTTTGATATGTAAAAATAAGATTTTCGGCACCAAAAATAACTGTGAAAAACATAACGAATTAAAAATTTGTACAAAGAGAAATATCGTAGACATCAATAACTCCTCCTGCATACCGCGCCTACTTAAGAGCCTCCCGCCTACTTGCGTCATGTTAAACAATCAGCATATTCCAACCGTTGAAGAAATTCTCCCCGGCATAATACTTTTAAATCAATACGATGGTATAATTCATATCGACGGAGAAGAAGTCAATTTGACTGGTTCCTACGCCATACAATATCACAATTCTACAATCGCAATAGACAATCAAATATTTCAGTCTAATGAAATTTCTGGCAGTAAACCCCTTCCTGCTATTCTGCAACCGAATTCTACGCGAACAGCCGAGGAAGAGATCTTGAGCCTCGAAATGATGAAGGAACTACACCTGAAAAATATAAACTACATTGAAAAATTAAAAACTAAAGGCCTTGCAGCATCATTAACCAATTTCGGAATGTCAGGCATTACTCTAATTCTGATTGCAGTTCTGGCCATTAAATTGATGTCAAAAAGAAGACCAACATTGACTGGCAAATACTTGCCCAATAAAAAGGACGACATTTCACTACATAAAGTAACTGTTGCCGAAACCGAACAGCCACAGCCATCCCCACGAACGGATCAAACAACGTCATATTATCCTACTCAGACGAACGAGGGCGTTCGTTTTTAAAGGCGGAGGAGTTAACACGCGCAATATTTATTTTTCTTTTTTTTCACCTCTTTTATTACACTCTTTCACAATAATGTCAAATTGCAAATTTAGCAATATTTCCCAATAATATAGACTGAGCCTCAGCAAAGTGTACTCTTTCACAATAATGTCAAATTGCAATTTTAGCAATATTTCCCAATAATACAGAATGAGACTCAGCAGTGTGCCGGAAACATAGAGTAAGCATTTATTTTAAAGTAGGTTTCTTTTTATCAACAATGTTAGCATAAGTTTAGTTCTAGTGGAGAGTTCAATAAAGTAAGAGCTAAAAGCTCAAGTCTTTTTTAAAAACCCAATTTAGCATTTAAATTAAAAACTTATATTCAAAGATGAGCGGAAGTGAAAACATTTTTGAAAGGTCATTGTCCCTCAACTCATAAATATTATATTTTTATAATTAAAGCATATAATAATTAACCTGCAACACCTACTTTCAGACTGCAGAAGCTTTCAAAGGCATAGAATACAAATTTTTCAAAATCAAAACCCTATTGACCTACTTTCCGATCTGTCCTTACATAACATAAAAAAAATCATAAATTTCCTAAAAATATCCACATTGTACTATATAATATAACTCATTAATAATTATTTAATAATAATAATAATTATAGTTCATTAATGTTACTTTAATATATCTTTAAATAAGCTGAGTGCTGAAGGCCATCGTTGCCATTGCCTTACCATATTAGTTTATAATTTCTAATTATAAGTTAATAAATAAATAATAATAATAATGATAATATGTATCTTAACGATTTGTGTACATTAAATGTTATTTTGGTTTCTGATATCATTTGACGATCCACAATCATCCAAAAAATATCAACCAATTTCAATCATTTATGCCAACTTCCTGAAGAGTCATAGTATTCTGGCCCCTCTATAGCAACGTTTGCTAACATTTTTGGCAAACCTCGGCGTCCCGCCCTACAATCTACAAATATAATGTATCTAAAAAATTTATTGAGATTTCAACAGCTTAAATATCTGCCAATTCGGGCTCCATTCAGATCATTAGATCACTGTGTAATATTACCCCAATTAATTAAAATTATATTTTCAAATTATCTTTAACTCCGAAAAGAATTTGAAATTTCGAAAGATATAAGCATTTAAGCCCCACCGAACTTATTTTAACAAAAAGCAAAGAGAAATATATATTTTTTTAATTTTTGAATTCAATCGTTTATAACTTTCCAACATGATTTTAAATATATGTAGCTCTCCTTCTAGGGATTCTAACATGCGATTCTAATAGGGATTCCAACAAAAAAGTATGACAGGGAATTTTTCAAAAACTGCAATAACATTTTAAGCAAACACTTTAAGATTTTAGCTGAATTTTATTTGCGCAATACTTCAGAGAATTTTAAAAATACTTACGATGAGCATATTTACACAAGGATTTGCTGGCGAGTGAGGCAGGGAGCAAGGATCTGTAAATGCATGTGGGCATGCGGCTCAAAAGGGCGGAGGGTCTATTTTACCCTCTACCAAAACCAACACATACACTCGCACTCACACTCGCACTCGCATGAATAAGCAAATAAGATTGTCAATGAAAAATGTGTTTGTGGGGCGCCGAAGGATACTCGCATTCACTATCGATGTGGCAGTGTTGCCAAGGCACAAAAATTTCATTTTAATGTGTTTGCTTTAGGTATTAAAAGCCTGCTGATTGTGAGTTCGAAGTGGGGGGAGTGTAGAGTGAGTGAAAAAAGTGGAATGAAAGCGGCAGAGGAGGGGCGCTGCGAGTGGCAGTTTGTATATGCCAGCCTGCAGCTGGAAGCGATTGCGCCATGATAAGTGGCCATTATTACGCTGGCTTGCAGTTGATTTCGTTGGGGGCAACGATGAAGTGTACCGCACTGATTTTATTTACAGCAGCGCAGTTTTGATTATCTGAGAAGCATTCATTAAGCAATGAATAAATGTTGAAGGATGAAGGATGCGCGGCGCGGCGCGGCACTCATGCGCTTATAGGAAGTGCATGTAATTTACATATTGCAGCATGTGCTTCAACTAAGAAATTCAGAAACGCTCAGAAAACTGAAAAGGATAATCTGCATAATAATAGTCAAAGTAATGAACATGATTAATATTGATTCCATGTTAGATCTGGCGCAATAATAACTAAAATCGTGTATAAGGGCTATAGGATACTGCTTCCTTGTGACAAGCAATTACTTTCGTTTTATTAATTAGAAAATACGAAGCGAATATATAAAACAAAAATGTCTCGTTCCACAGGCAACGACCTGTCTTTCTTGCATTTTCGCTGCTCTTGTAAAGGTTTCAAATTATTCCAAAGTTGTTCACATATATGTATTTGATATTTGCTTGAATCCTTGATATATCCTAGCATTAAATTTCTTGATGGTTGCTATCCATATCTACAGAAGCTATGTATATTGACTTGATTGCTTATCTCCAGGCGCTTGTTGAATTTGCCGTTTGTACACACACCAACAACAGGGAAAACTTTACTTCTCAGCTTCTATTCTTTCTGTTCTATATTTTTATATAATTCGATCTTTAAATCTTACATTTTCCTACTTGGTTCTTTATTTATTTAAAAGAATTTGTATTTATTTAGCCGCAGCTTAATTTCGATTTTTATTACGAAAATGTTGATAAATTTTAGCTACATTCTATGGAATTTGTTAATTTTAACACAGACTGACATTAATTTTAAAGCTATTCTGGCAAGTCACAAAAGTCACAATTCAATATTTAGTATCAATTGAAACTATTTTCTATTCCATGATATTATGATTTAAGTGACTGTTTAATCGATGTCCGCCCATCCCTAGCCCGTGTCGATCGGTCGCCTCGGAGAGAGTGCGAGCTGACGACAACACACACTCCTCTGAAAGCACATACGCATATTATAACGTGCACCCCGAAAATCCCCCGTTTTTCATTTAATTTTCTTAATAACTTCTGCCCATCCCGTGGCATGAAGTTTTCCAGTGACAATCGCTTGTGATTTCAATGCCAGCATGGGCCTGTTAGGGAATTCTTAACAATTCATATACAGATACATGCTAATCAATTCATATACAGATACATTTTCAATATTTCTAAAAACTTTTAATTTTCCTTTGAGTCACCGCAACTTTTCTCATATACACATGTTTATCTCGAATTACATGTTTTTTTGGATACACCTCATCTGTTCCCATTTAAAATCGCATAAGTTCAATGTCAACTACCAGCAAAATATAAATCAATCTGAAACTATGTTTGATAAAAATATCTCTATACACTTGTATATGTGTCAATTTGAAGGCAACAAAGAGCAGCCGAGTCTAGAGGATCTCTTATACCATTCAAGCACAAATATTTCTGTCACCTACTGCCGGCTCTGGCTGCCGCCACACACACACTACAAATCTTTTGACATTTCCATAACGTTGCATAATTAATTGTCCAACATACGCTCAGCTGACAACGGCAAATGTCAACCAAATGAGGCGTATGGAGAGAGCAGCGCGCTCGGTTGCTCACTTCGCTATTTCTGGAGTTGCCCAAAGACCCTCTCCCCGCAATAGTTTATATGATGGCCTGATGAACTCAATTCCAAAGCGGCTTCCATTTTTCGTGCTCAGCGTATTTATGAGCATGGTACAGATTTATAAAAAAATTTTTAAATCCCAACTATTGTGTGTGCATCCCTTGCAGGTGCCACAATGCTCTACCAGCCAGAGACACCAGTCGCACCAGTCGCACCTACGCACATGTTGTGGTAGGAGGGCACGATAATTTATGTGTTGCCCATAAATTATGCTAAATGAAAAAACATGAAAATATTTTTGTAATTTGAGCGGCAAAATAAGCGGCAGAAATTCATTTGGAAATCGTTGAGGGAATTTAATGTTGGCCGGCTGCAAGGTTCCGTAAGAGTGCACAGCATTTGGCATAAATATGGGAAGAAATGAGATTTCTAGAAATTTTCAAAAATACAATATTAAAATTGTTATTTGAATACAAAAATATTTAAAATTTTTCATAATATGAGTTGACTTTGTACAACCCAATATGTTTCGACCAATCATGCCATGATCTCTTGGCACCAAGCAGTTTTGGGTCTGGCTGGGCATGTGCTTGAATCAGAGTGTTCAAAATACTAAATTTTTTAGAAATTATTTTAAACGAAGGTAGTAACTATCTAAGAATATTATTTAAAAATATCAGCTCGATATTCGAAGTCGTCTTAAAGTTACATCTTGTAGATTGCACAAAGAGCGGCACAGCTAGTCGGGTCATTTCTGGAACTCTTCATAATTTGTGTACACGATAGAGAATATTATATTTAGCCGATTTCAGTTTAATTTGGTTTGTCAAAAAGATTGACTGATTTATCAAAAAAATATGTACTAGACTAGCTTTTGAAAGTATTTGAAAATGGTCTTCTATATCAATTGAATTGAAACTTTCAGTTTTTTCAGTTTTTCTTTTTTTTTTCATTGAAAAAGAAATTTGGAACTTAGTCGAATTATTTTTCAAGTTTTCTTATCGCAAATTAAAATGAGCAGGGCCAATTGTGAAGAGTTTCGATTGGGATTGAAACTTTCAGTTATTCCTATATTTTCTTAACACGATTAAGTATATAATTTAATTATAATATGAGTTTGTTTAAGGGACAACACATTGGTGATTTTTTAATTACCAGTGTTGTACTCCTATTATTCTTACAGATTAATATGAGTGCTTCTCACTCTCTCTTTGCTGTGGTCCCGAACTTTTGTCTACTTAAAAACTCCACTCCCCTCATTCCGCTCACTAATTCCATGTCTATAATTTGAAATCATTAATTTTGTGAAATCCACTTAACTTTTTCCGACGCACCCGAAACGCAATGCAATAAATTCCACAACTTTGCGCCTCATCAAACGAGATTAATGGGCGTCGAACAATAGAAAAGATAGAAATCTACGCAGGCAGTGATTCAATGCCTGAAAGTATGCAGTGGAAAGTGCAATGCAATGGAACATGTGGTCTTATGGGCGCACACGCCACCCAAGGGGGTACCCAACCCACGTTTTCAGACGTGGCGTGCTTGGGCGGGCACCATAGCAAATCGCGCTGAACAAACAAAACACCCTCAAATGCACGGCCACCCTGGCACCCCCTGGCAGCCCAGCCTCCAGTTCAGTTCAACGCGTAGAGTTATTCAACGGCGCAAAGTAATTTCTATGCAAAATTCCCTCAAAGCCTGCTGAGTCGTCCTCGGTGCGTACGTGACAATTCCGGCGACTCAGTGCGTTCGCTTCGTCACTCACTCATGCCAATGCATTGCATCATTTTGGGCACTTTCGACGACTACGAGGAGGGTGGTGCGTTAGGAAATTAGATTTTTGCTCGAAATTGCAGCTGCTTGCTTGCAAGGAAGCGGGCACAACTTTCAACAATTGCATAAGCTGCGCGCTAATCCTCAGCGGAATAGAAAACGTTTACGGCTTTCGAGAAGAAAAAATTTTACATGAAGAGTGGAAATAAAAATGCATTGCCTGCTACTAGGCGCTTTAGCTTACAAAATGAACGACCTCTCTTTCCCCCTTTCCCTCTGTTTTGCTGCCCCCTCCCCCTACACTGTGTATGACATCAATTTATTTTGTACCTTTTTTCCACTCATCTTGCCAATGACTGCCCGTATGATTCACTGCGCGCTTGCTTGGACGACTGCCATACCTTTTTATAGAATACTCCCAAAAAAAACTCCACCGTTTTTTCAAGGTTACTTCTACTTACATATTTTGGGGGCGGTATTGATGCCACCCTCGGCTGTCTACGCTTTCATATGCCAAGGGCAAGTTCCTGGCTTATGCTGGAAATGCTTTCCCTCAATTGTTCGCTTGTTGTGCCGGCGAGGGTGTTGAACTATAAATTGAACTTTTGTAGCATTTGGGGATTTAAGTGGTATTTCCTTTACCCCCTGCCAGCTGCCCCACCTCCACGTCATCATGCTTAATAAAGGGAAGCTCATTCGCTATGAGCTTAAAGAGATTGCCTTTATAGAATGAGTAATGATGGGTGCATAATATTTTGGTGTAGGAGAGTGTAAGTACTATAGGTGGGGTACTTTCTGGTAGCTACACGATGTACTTGATTGTGCCATGAAACGTCCGAAAAATTGAGATTCAAGAATTACCATTGGAAAGTATGTATATATACATTAGCCCAATTCACAATCTTGTGCAAATGGTCTGGGATTTTTGCAATTGACAGTTTTGTAGCAAACTACTGTCAAAACTAGTGTAGTTTTGCTACAAAACTGTGAATTGCAAAAATCCCAGACAATTTGCACAAGATTGTGAATTGGGCTATTATATATTTATACATAAATGCCAAAGGTATTGCAAATAACTAAGAAATAGTGAAAATAAAATGATTGAATAATTATGGAAAATTGTTTGAGAAAATTTTGCTGAAATTTAAACTTCTAAAGACGAACAGAGAAAGAGAAAACATATATTTTGAAAGTACACAGAGAAATTGAATCATTGAATCATCATATTCCAGTGTCTCCTGAACTCCAAGCAATCAGACTTAAAGTTCCAACAAATCTAATCTGATTTTCCGAAAAATAAGCGAAACATTAACATAGCAATAAATAAATATTTAAATGAACTACATTAATATGGAGAACAAGAACGTAAAGCTTTTACTATATAACTATAAACATATTAGGCCTTTACTTTTCAGAGAAAACAATAAAGTTCCTTCATTAGTAAACATTTTTGTAAATGAAAATTAAAGTTAGTGTTACCGCATGAAAAGATTTTCCTTCTTTAAAAAAAATGTATATCAATAGATTCATACATTCTGAAATCAAAGTGACTATGTATTAAATGAGTTGTAAGATTTCTAAAATCAATTTGGCCTTGAAATCAATTTTTTCGGAAATAAAATTGGCTGCTTTTGAAATTAATTTGGTTGCTGCTGGCATCAAAGTGAGTAATCTAGCTTCAAATTGATTTTTTTGAAGAATATTTAGCATTTTTGAAATCATTTTGACTAATCTGATATCAATCTGAACATATCTAAAATCAATCTGAGCGTTTCTGAAAACAAACTCGAGTATATTTTCAATTTTGGATTTCTCCTTTCAATTAATTTAATAAAAAAAAGAATTTCATCGAATTGTTTAAAAATTTTAAAGCGCATCCATCATAACTCCTGCTTATCTCAGTTCTGTCGCACACGTAAACATTTCTCAATATCTCAAAACCATTTCCGCACTCAAAAAGAGAAACTTTTTTGGGAGACAAGCCTGCAGTGACTAACAACCAATACACACACTCACAAATAAATTTCAAAAATTGTAAAATACTCATAAATCAACGCAAATGAGAAGCGAAATTCTACATTATTTTGAAAATGTACACGAACCAAATTTACGACCGAACCAGTCTAATTACGCAGCGGTGGAGCACTACTTAAGTACCTTAAGTATCACTTCAGCGGCAAAGCGGGAAGCCGGCAAGACGGCGCGCGTGCAGGAAGAAGGAAGCGGTGTCAGCTGAAAACCGCACACAAACAAATTGCGCTGAATAGAATTTGCGGCTGCAAAGCGGCACAAGGAGCAGGCAGGCAGAGACAGATAAGGAGACAGACAGACAGACAGACGGACAGAAGACAGAGCAAGATAGGTAGACTATCATTAATCACAGCAATTAAAATAAGACCAAGGCGGGTGTCGACAGCATATGTCTAGCCAGGAACGATAGCTGCACTACTTTCAGCAACACATGCCTACCTAAATGTATCGTACATGTATGCGTACAATTAGTAGTCTGACAGTGTGTTAGTGACAACAGACAACTCATAAAAAGCGTTCATAAATTTGAGAATAACAAGTTGAGGTTTTTAATTGTGCTGTGCACAACAAGTGAAAGTAGTTTCAGTTGAAATTAACAGCTTCAAAATTTTTTGGAATATCTTTGTGCAAATGTTTGCTTTTAATTTATGAATATCTGCCCAAGCAAAGAGATGCAAAATAGGCCAGAATTCTAAAGCAACTGAGCGCTGTTTTCAATTAAAATTTAGTCTGACATGTTTTAGACAAAAACATCTTGCATAGAGTATTGAAAGAGAATTAAAATTTTTTTAAATTCTGCTCAAAATGCTAACTCAAGAGAAAAGATTTAATTTTTCAAACAGCTCTATGAATCAACAATTGGGGAGTTCACAGTTCCGTGCTATCTAGTGTGCTTTCCTTGCCGCCTGCTAAATTAAACCCACTTTGCCATCTGGCAACGTTTTTTGTTGTTGCTCGCAAACAAGAAATACCACTAGCTGAAAAATTTTCATGCGTTGGATCGTGTTTTTCTTTCGTCATAAGCTGGCATTTCTCATCAGCTGTTTTATTCGCGAAAATGGAAACAGATTTTGAGCAAATTTTATTGAATTCTCAGAGAATAATCACACACTACTTCCATTTTGATGGAATATTGCTTTTTGCGAGAGTAATAAATCCTTAATAATCGCTTTAGTAAACACTTGTAATGCGATTGTGGCAAATTTAGAATGGTCCACGAAACAGGGGCGCTCAGAGTTTTATTTACCTATCCTGCTGAAGTTGCCAGATGGGAAATTTAGAAGAAAACTGTGAATACCCCAATTGAAACCTTTTTGATAAAAACTACTTTCATAGTAACCCCATAGAATTAGGTACCCCGACGCAGCAATCAAATATTATAAGGCTTCATTATTATTTGGTGTTTTCTTTTTTTCCTTTGTCGCTCTTTCCCGCTCATCCCCGCTTCCGCTACACACTACGGCCCCATTGCCACCCGATTGCCAAACTGACACCCCTGACGTTTTTGTGCAAAACAGTCTTTTTAGATCTTGAAACGAGCTTATTTAGAAAGTGTTTCTAAGTTCATACAAATCCAGGATTCTTATTTGGCAACATCTGATTCGGCATGACATCAAAGCAGGCACAAACTTTCTGAAAATTTTGTCAATTTGAAAAAAAGTTTAATGTTGTGAATCAGAGAATATCACTTAAAGGGAAGTGATTCAATTGGTAACCACACAATTTGGCAAGAACCCAGCTCGAATTCAAATTTTCCAATAGTGTGGTCAAAGTAATTGGGTGATCTTGATCTGATTAAAAATTTCGTAAATCACATTGGTCAAAAATAAAAATTACCCACTGACTTTCGAGCATCGAAATGTGTCAAATGTAATCAAACTAAACATTCGAAGAGGCAATTTATCATGTTGCCGACATGCACTTCAGCTTGAATATCATTTCAGCACGCAGGCAGCCTTAATTCAAGTTAACTCAAAAGCCGAAACTCACTTCACTGCACGCCCGCTGAATGAAAGAAACATTTAACAAAACTGACAAGTCAGCTGCTGCAATTTACTCGATTAACGTCAGTTACAGGACATGCTGATCCCCAGCTTAGGACGTGGATCCCTCCGGCAATATGCGCCGACACACACATTTGCCTAACGAACTGCCCGCGCTAACAGCCTTGTTTATAGCACATTGCACAACCTGTCGTCATCAATTCTCAAATTTAAAAAATCCCAAATTTCAAGCAGACAAAAAGCAAGCAGCTGGAAAAATGATCGCTGCTCAAGATTTAAAGCCGAAAAACAGCAGAAAGAACAGCAGAAATCAGTAAAGACCTTTTTTCTGAAGTGCACTCGAAGGCGTAAACCGGCGATTGTTGCTGCAAAAGCAACCTAACAATAAAAAGCAAGAAAGGAAGAACCAGCCAGGTAGTCGACAGTCCGTGCTTGATCAATGATCGTGCTCTGGCATGCAAAGAAAAGAAACTGCGGAATGATGGCCTGCAGTTAAAGCATAGGGACAGGTGATTTTTCTGGCATTTCAAGTTAAATTTTTAGTGCCCAGTTTAAGCCATAAAGGAATTATGAAATTATATGGTATCATAAAGAAAGACAAAACACTGAGAGATCGCTAAAGATCGCGTTGTGGCAACCTAACTACAACTAAAAGTGCTCTTTAAGTTCATGTGCAGCGTGTGCCTGTGTTCACTTCAAGAGCGGAGCATAAAATCCCAGTCTTCTATAGCGGTCTGGAAGCGCTCATGAAAGCCATGATCAGCACGATCAGCGGTTTGTGCTAACAAGAGATCTTTATCAGCTGCCAGTTCCTTTCAGGACCAAGTCGGCTGCTGTTATACTACCACATAAAGCATACCCACAATTGGATATCATTCCAGCTGTTATCGATCTTAACCAATCGTTCGATCTCTTACCACTTTTCTTAATAGTGTACGATTTTTTGGTTTTTCGTATATTAAGCAGAAATTTTTAATTCGATTTCGTTATTGGTTTCGTTAATAGCCGCGTTGTTGGCCTTCCTAGAACGAAGATTTCGAAGATTTCACTTTTCTATGTTGAAACTGCTCATGATCGCCTTATCTGTCGATTTCGTATTGATGATCACTGCAACAAGCCATCGTTTAAATTTAAATTTATGAGCTGCTGTTAAAGGAAATGCGAGCATCTGTTGTGCTGTCTGCTGTTGGTGTAGAATTTCATGGGGCAGCTTGTGGTTGCTTGGTGGTCGCACGTGAGCCTGAATGTGATCCTTCGATGAAGGAATTAATGTGATCAATTTTTGAAATTTTTCGACTATTGTTTTGAATGAAATTAGGAACAGAAGTGAGAAATGTTGCTATTAAGTTGCCAGTTACTTAATTTCTTTGGAATTTAATAATTTCATATAATATTGCCTGAAAGACTTTTTAAAGTTTTTTCATATTTTTTTACTAACTAAAGTTAGTATTACAAAAGGAAACTCGTAGTAATAATGCGGGTCAAATGGAACCGCTGCAGAAGGACGTGCCTTCGATGGAAGGACCTGCTAGAGTAGGCACTGATAACACTTGAGCTCCCAATTTGAAAATAATGAGCACGTAACAAAGGCGCCTGAAGAGAAGTCCTGTGACTGATCCAGCTAATAACTAGTTGTTAGGGCCATTTAAGAAAGTAAGTAAGTATGAATCCCCGAGCTACCAATTCTATCTGGATTTACTACTAAGACTACAAGTTGCCTTGATTTCTTCGCTACAATTTGAGCTCATTTATTGGAATTTTCTATCTAGTATATCAAATATGATGGCTCTTTGAAATTTGCCGGTATAATCTAAAACCTCGATTGATCTATTTTCTCTAAATAATTCAACCACATAATTATGCCATTTATCAAAAACTCACATGTTAAGCGGCAATTTCTTCAAAATCTGGCATGCCATATGCAGGCAACACGCCTTTGACCGCAACTTAAACAGCAACACTCCCCTCCTCGAATCTCTGAAACCAAAAGAAAAGGTTTGATATTTCGTTTTGAAGCGTATGCCTTTGTATTCCTTTGTATAGAACAAATCAAGCATATGCGATAAATTGTGCAAGACAGCCGCAGCCGCCTACACCAGCGCCAGAAGCAACAACAACAACAGCGCATGATAGTATCCTTTTTCCAATAGACTGCGCTTGAGATGAGGCGCATGTGTTGTTGTTGTGCATTTCCACAAAACAATAACAATAATGCAATGCTGTATTCATGGTGCCATAATTCGAAAAGAACAAGCAGCAAAGTTCAGTCAAAGAACACATGGAAAAATATAGCAAAGAAAAAAAGAAAAAGAACAATACACTGCACTTGTTCTACAAAAACAAAAAACGAAATGTGCTACGCTAATGTCACGCATATATGCCGACAAAAAAGGACGAAATGTAGTCACGCGATCAGTCGGAGGTCCTTGCAATTCCACAAAAAACCGTAGCATTAGGAAAAAGAAGAAAATTGTCTATGCATTGACATCAAATGCGGCTAGCCATTTCGATTGAAACGCTAGTCTTTCAGCTCGAATACCAATAATTTTCTAGTGTTTATGTGATGTGTGGGAAAATTGGAAGACTTAAGAGAAGCCGACAGCATTTTGAGCGGAATATGCTCCTATTTGGCCGACGAGAATACACACAGCCAAATAAATGCATAAAAAGTATGCATGTATATGTAAATATGAGAAATATTGTATTTTCGATTTTGGCAGAAAGTTTGAAATCTTGTAACGACGTTCCCAACGTCGGGTCTCCGGATGAACCGGAAGACTTCTTAGGCTGAGGTAAGCCTCAGCGGCTGTCCAGGGGTCGTTAACAAAAATATTTATTTGTTCATGGGACGTAAGGAAAACACAATGATTTTTGGTTATACTCTAGTAAATGTCTCGGTTTATTGATCAACTAGCGAAATATACATAGACAAACTTTCTCATTCGTATCGAACTATATAAACAACTTTTTATTCATATTTCTTATTGAAAAATATATATACATAAGCAACTTTTCCCATACGCATTTCTTATCTCTTCTTCTTCGACACGGCGACGTGAAAACGTCGGATTAATTCTGGTCGGTAACCCTGACAGCAGTGGTCGAGCCAGTGTCTGCCCACAGAAAAGTAGTGGCCGCTCTCCCGTAGATACCTTTGGGAGGTTGGCTCAAGCTACTTGTGTTACCACTAGCAGGCACAGTCGGAATCGGTCCGGTGCTGCTCACAGAAAAGTTAGTCGCACTCCCGTAGATACCCTTGGGAGGTTGACTCGAGCTACTGGCACTACGATTAGCAGGCACGGTCGGAATCGGTCCGGTGCTGCTCACAGAAAAGTTAGTCGCACTCCCGTAGATACCCTTGGGAGGTTGACTCTATGACTACGATTTTCTAACTACACTACGCTACAATGGATCAAGCTCCGCGTTAGCAGAGCCGCAAAAGTTTGTACCAAAGGTACCAGTTCTTACACGCCTAGTCGTACGATACCGCTTGACAGTGCTGATTCGTGCTGGTCAGAGACCCGAGAAGAACTGCCTTCCACCAGCTCGCGGCTCCTCTTTTATAGGCCGAGCCGAGCTTGCCAGGCCTGTAATTGTTGTTGCGCCCTTAGCGCGGCTCCCATTGTTCCCCAATATCGCGTGATGCATGCTATGGGCCACCTCTGCATGCTGTTGTTGCCGTAATGCATGCTGTGGCTTACCGTGCATGTTGTTGTTGTTGTTGTAATGCCCATGCATTGTTCTCCGTCTATGCGCATCGTCTGGCTTGCCGTGCATGTTGTTGTTGTAACAATGCTCATGCATTGTTCTCCGTTTACGCATGCTGTTGCGTACTGTTGTTGTTGATATGTTATTGTTTATACTTATTTTAGCCTAACCTATAGGATAGTAAATTAATCTGTTTTGTATGTTATAAATGTAAACAAAAGGTGCACTAAGTGATAATAATAATAGTTAATAAGTAATAGAAAAGAAAGCTAACAATAATTCGTAAATAATAGAAAGGAAAAATAAATCCTGTGTATAATTCTGCTGGGCTATCTCCAGGTTGCTTTGTTGTGCGGCGATAATTGTGGCTGTTGCTTTGTGGGGGATGTGATGGGTATAGGGTAAGGTGTACCTTTGGACCAGTGAATTGTATGGGCAAAATAGGCCCAACAATTTTGGTCATTACACCCCCCCTATACTTCCCGGGGAAATGACGAGGCTAGTATTCCTCACCACCCTCTACATGCAGTGTGAATGGTTACTGGCGGGGTGAGGCGCGATGGCGCCATTGTGGCACTTTTCCTGCGTAATTGGGGTTCACAGACGGACGGTTGAGGTGGCTGGCATCCGATGATCGGAGCCTGACTTCAATATTGTTTGCCTCTCTGGGCAGAAGTGGGCCAGTTCGTCCGTGTGAGCGCGGTGGCGAATGTTGTGTTGATCTCTGCATAGCTGAGGCATCTGATGAGCATTGGCGGTGGAGCTCTCGCTCTTCGCTGTTTACGTGGCGTACTAGTGTGCGACGCAAATCCTGCGCTGAACCATCCGCTACGCGTTGCTGTGGCACCTTTTTGTCTCCGCTGGGTATATGGCGTCTTGCTTCCGCTTCTGACGTATGGATGCCTGTGGCATCATGGCTAGAGGTGGCTAGTCGACACATTCGATACAAGAAGGGTCGACGTCCCTCGTTTGCAGCAGGAAATCCCAGTCCTGTGGGGACGCTGGCGGTGTGTGGAGGATGTACCACTGTTGGCGCTGTTAGTTCCCTCCGGATGCTGTCTGTGGGCTGCTTCTGATGGGTAGGCGCGGTGGTAGCGCCCTGGGTTGCCTCTTGCTCGCTGTGGGACGTGATTCGTTGCGTCTGCGAGTCAGCTCGGTTTCGGTGGGTCAACCTGTTGACTGTCGTTGACTTGCACCTGGCTACGTACCTTCTAATGTCTCGGATCATGCCAGGCCAGTAGAAGCGATCCGTTAGCTGCGCGATGGTTTTCCGGATACTCTTGTGTTCGGTGGATGCTTTTTCGTTACACCCCTGAAGTATTTCGCCTCGAAGCTCTCGGGGAACGCATAATTTCCAGGGCTTCGTCTGGTCTCCGTGTTGCCGTGAAATGTATCGGTAGAGCTGCCCATCCTGAAGTTTGTAGTCTGGGAGCCTAGCCGAATTCTGCAGGACCTCTGTCATGCGCTTCCGGAGCCACTTGCAATTTAGACTGGCAACCGTTTCAATCCGCCTAAGCGACCCGTTACTACACGCATTAGATGGTCTATGACTCGGGCTGGTGACGCTAGGGGGACTGCATCGATGTGGTGTGGGCTCAGAGGCCACCGTGGTAGTTCATCGCGATTTCGCGGCTGCAACCCTACTGTCGTGTCTAACACTATAACCTTCGCCGTGTGTGAGGAGCAAAGGCTTAAGTCGGCGGGCTGAGATAGGCCCGCGCTGGCACTTGTCGTTGTACAGCTGCTCGTGAGTAGCTACCTTGAAACGGTTGGTCACTGCTTTGCTAGAGACCGGCGGGGTTCCTCTTTGGAAGGCCGTGGGATAGTCTCCCCGTAGGCACGGTCTCGTTGGCGGTTGCTCTACCTTTTCTGGCGTTGTGTTTCGCCGCTCGGTGCATGCTGCTGCCTGTTGATCTGTCCGAATATCTTCAAGGTCTTCCGTTAACGCAACAAGCTCGTCCAGGCTGACAAAATCCTTCCGTTTGATATGTAAGCGGTAGCTCGGCTGACAGTTTTGGAAAAGCCTTTCCAGCTGCTGGGCATGCGAGAATCCAGCACGTCGCATCAAGTTCTGGAGGGCCAGCATGTAGTCTTTGAATTTTTCGTGCGGGCCCTGCACTCGCTGCCTGATTTCATCCTCCAGATGGTCGCAGTATCGAGCTGGCAGATGAAATTTTAGAAAATCGGCCTTGAACGCGGACCATGACTTCCAAGCGCGGTTGTTATTTCGAAGCCATAACAAGGCCTTCGCGCTGAGCAGCAATGGCATGGTCCTTACCAACTGGTCCTTCGGGATCTCGTAAACTCCCGCCAGCTCCTCAACCCGATCGATGAATTCTAGTACGTCCCGTCCACCGTCGAACCTAAGCGACCATTTTCTTACGGTATCGATCACTGTTAGGTGGCTGGCGGGTGCCGTATCTAGTGACTCGGTCTGGGTGTGGTGGTGACAAGTTTTCTTGGAGTCGTCGTAGTCTTGGGAGTTGCTGGCGCCTTCCCTGCTAGGCCCAATGTTAATGGCTTTCGCGGGGGCGCGTGCTCCACACTTTTGCGGTTTGCCATGTTCTCGTTGTCTTCTCGTTGTGTTTCTTCTCTA
The DNA here is from genome assembly GCA_963457695.1 of Neria commutata. Lineage (NCBI taxonomy): Eukaryota > Metazoa > Arthropoda > Insecta > Diptera > Micropezidae > Neria > Neria commutata. Next base: position 37,297,764 of record OY735248.1, read on the forward strand.
TTTTAAAGTTGCTTGTACTCCTTGTCTCGTTGTTATTCGCAGATGTCCTCTATGCTTGGTTTGTCTTCACACGTTGTCTTTGTTCTGTCTTTTCCTTGTGTACTTCCTGTGTTCTACGTCTTTAGTTATGCTGTTCTCTGAAGTTCTAGTTAACCTGTTAGTTTTTCTTCGTCTATGTATATATATATTTTTTTTTTTTCCTACGTGTGTTTTCCTTCTAGTCCCTGCTCGGGCGCCATTTGTAACGACGTTCCCAACGTCGGGTCTCCGGATGAACCGGAAGACTTCTTAGGCTGAGGTAAGCCTCAGCGGCTGTCCAGGGGTCGTTAACAAAAATATTTATTTGTTCATGGGACGTAAGGAAAACACAATGATTTTTGGTTATACTCTAGTAAATGTCTCGGTTTATTGATCAACTAGCGAAATATACATAGACAAACTTTCTCATTCGTATCGAACTATATAAACAACTTTTTATTCATATTTCTTATTGAAAAATATATATACATAAGCAACTTTTCCCATACGCATTTCTTATCTCTTCTTCTTCGACACGGCGACGTGAAAACGTCGGATTAATTCTGGTCGGTAACCCTGACAGCAGTGGTCGAGCCAGTGTCTGCCCACAGAAAAGTAGTGGCCGCTCTCCCGTAGATACCCTTGGGAGGTTGGCTCAAGCTACTTGTGTTACCACTAGCAGGCACAGTCGGAATCGGTCCGGTGCTGCTCACAGAAAAGTTAGTCGCACTCCCGTAGATACCCTTGGGAGGTTGACTCGAGCTACTGGCACTACGATTAGCAGGCACGGTCGGAATCGGTCCGGTGCTGCTCACAGAAAAGTTAGTCGCACTCCCGTAGATACCCTTGGGAGGTTGACTCTATGACTACGATTTTCTAACTACACTACGCTACAATGGATCAAGCTCCGCGTTAGCAGAGCCGCAAAAGTTTGTACCAAAGGTACCAGTTCTTACACGCCTAGTCGTACGATACCGCTTGACAGTGCTGATGCGTGCTGGTCAGAGACCCGAGAAGAACTGCCTGACACGTGTCACTAAGAAAATAACAAAAATATACATACACACAGATACAGATACACATAAATTTCTACTCATTTACCACAGTTTTCATTAAAATCAAAAGAAAGAGCAATCAAAGGGGGGAGTGTGCAGTGCGGAAGCACAACATTACATAAAATAGTCACTTTAAGGAAATAAAGCAAACACTTGTTACTTGAAGATACTTGTATCTCACAATAAGTCACCCAAATATGCTAAGTAGTGCGAGTATTGTTAGTATACGAGCTACTAAAGGAAGCTGTTAAAATATTTATCAGTGCCCCCAAATCAGCAACGTCAATGTGCCAGTCGGAGTCGGAGTGAAAATGCGACAGTGGCATGTGTCAAAGATCGCGATAGCCGCAGAAATGTGCCTTTACTTGATGGGGGGAGCGGAGTTCACTGTATAAAGGGGAGTGTCAAAAGTAGGGAAATTACTTATTTTTAACTTTCAAAAATAAATGCATTTTTAATCAAGTCATTTTAATGAAGTGTGTAGCACATTTTCGCATTTATTTACTGGGAATGGGAATATGAGTATTATCTCGAAAATATGTTGAATTTTATTTCAAAAGAAGATTTTTGCATTGTGATTTAACTTATCGATGTTAGTTTGCTAAGCAAATCTTTAAGTGAACTGATCACTTGAATCTAGTGCAATAATGCTAACAATAAGCCATTGAAAAATATTAGATATATTTGGACAAGATTGTCACTGAAACTTTAACAGTCCTATTCTGGTGGTATAATTGATCTTTATTGACACGAAAAATTATTTTCCTACAAATAATAAAAATTTATCAAAATATTAAATTGTGCCTATTAAGGGCCAGTTTCACAGTGGATATTTAAACTCTGATTGCAGTTTAAATAAAGAATTTCAGTTTCACAGTTTGAAGTTAAATCTGTGGTCATATGCAATAACGACTTAAGTCGAAAACAACTGTTTCGAGAAAATGCAATTCGAAATTTGAAATGCACATAAGTGCATGTACATAAGTACATGTGTTTTTTTTAAATAACTTTTTTTCTGAGATGGGTACAGATACCGGGGTTTGAACAAAATATGCGCATCAACGTCAGGAATACAGTGGTAACGTCAACTCAATTTCGTCTTAAGTCGACTTAAGTCGTTATTGCTTTTGACCACAGAAATACGATTTAAATAGCCGATTGTGGATATTTAAGTACGGCACAGAGTTGCAATCGAAAACAAATAAACAGCTGATTTCGGATGTGCAAGCAAGCTGCGTCGACAATATCGCAATTTATAAGAGATCAAATTAAACATAAAACTGCATGGTATAGCACATATAAATGATCCCGTAGTCTCATAAATAATATAAACTGTGGATTCTTTGCACAATATCCAATAATTCACTTCTTTCGGCCGACAAAAAATTTTGAGTTCGCGCTGCCTCCATAATTGAACAATTGAACATATGTTTTTGGCAAGTTGTGCCAACCTTCAAATGTCAAATATTCCGTATTTAAATAAATGCACTGTGAAACTCAAGAAAAGTTAAACTAGATTTAAACTCAATTCGCAAATTAGATTTAAACATCCACTGTGAAACTGGCCCTAAGGGTACCAAATCAGCTGATTTTCAGTCTGCATTTATTTTATATTGCGCTGGAACAGGGCTCAAAACTAAAAGTCAGCTTCCAACTGAGGGTTGCTTTTGAAACTTAAATTTTTTCAAATCCTTCCTTTTATTAATTTTTACTAATTTTCTGCATTCTACTATAATGATCTCTAATAGATAAATGTGTGATTCCACTTGCAAACACTTCAACATCATCTTTTTCCAAACGGTACATACACATTTGCAGAAAAGGAATAGCCGCTACATGTGCATAGTTTTAATTATTTAGAAACCCCACTCAAAAATTTGCATTTATATTAAAAATATGCAATTCTACACTGTCATTTTAATTTGCTCCCCCTCACTGAAATGATGTACCTTTTGACAGTAGTCAGCAAAAATTTCGAATTTGCCATTGCTGTATGTGGTAGCCATGTAGCCATGGTGGTAGTAATAAGAATGTGCACGCCATGCCGCCGCTTCTCCGCTTCCTAGTGCCACTAAACCGCAGCTTATTTGGGTTTAATTACGCCTCATATATCAACGCATTGCGCAGCTTTAGGCCGCTGCCTTGCCCCTGACTGCGGCGAATGCGCTCCACTGGCGCAATGTGCCACTTGCAGCAGCAGCGGCAGCACTTGCCACGCGAGCAGCAGAAATCGTGCCACATCCCCCCTGGCAAAATATGAAATGCGGCGCAGGAAGCTTGCGTATAATTTCGTTTTGATTGCAATTATTGCCTGCCTGCCCCGTCTGTCGGTCTGCCAGACATGAGGGTGGCTAGCAAGCTACCAAGCTTTCACCCTCTTGGCTAGTCAGCTTGTCAATTGCAATGGGGCGGATGTGCGGTTGTATCTTTGCGTATACCCTCAAGAAAAGGGCAGTTCGTAAGAAGGCGAAGGAAGCTGGAAAGTGTATTGCATTGTTGCAATTTCGCGCCATTTCCGTCTTCATGTCCTTGCTTAACCCTCACAAGTATTACTTCCTTTCAATGCACATTATTTATGCTTAAGCTAAGCAGAATTATTGGATTTTATTTCGTAGGGGAAGGGGGCAACATGTAAGGGCAGCAAGCAGGCTGACATGCCTACCAATCACACAAAAATTAATATCTTACTTTTTGCATATTTTGTGGTGGTGACGTCTGAGGTTTTCTCTATGTGTTTGTATATTTTAAATTATAATTTTGTTAGAGTGTTGGTAGCGTCCTCTACACAGCACACAGATACAATCAAATAATTCCAAAGAAAGGGGTTATTTTTGCTTTTAGGCCAAAGCTAAGAAGAACATCATGCCTCATAGCAATGAAGCGTAAATTTATGAAATTAGTTTGGGGAATTGAATTGTTGTAGTAGTTCTTTTTGCTTACTTTGTTTGGCAATCAAAGATAGTGATAAGTATATGAAATTTTGATTAAAATCAACAAACTTATTTGCTTTATAAGCATTTCCATATAAAGCCTTTCCAAACGACCTACTTCCAAGAAGGCTTCTCGCTTCACTTCTTCACAGTGTGACACTTTTGCCACAAGCTGAAAAGTATTAAGTCAATGGTTTTAACGGAGTTGTTGAATCGACTGATAATACTTCATTTAATTTCAAATGTTATTTTAATAAGTCTGAAATCATCAATACTACTTTAGACTCTAGTACAAAATTTTTTACAATTTTTTCGAAAAATCCATTCAATCCATTCGACAGAAATATGTTATCATAAAGATAATTCCAATAAAGCCATGATAATTCTTCGAATATGAGGCCAGTGATGCGTACACTTATGGCAAGCTTACATGCGCGCCTTGTCACATCAACTAGCGCAACCCATCTTCCGGACCAACTTTCTAAAAAAACAACACCAACAGCAAGGGTGTCTCCGTTAGGTCTACCCTCTTCTAATATACGCCACCCCTTGCTGTGCTCAAAAACGCTAATCCGCTTGTTATATGCCAAAAGTATACAAAGCAAACCTCACTGCCAACTCCAGCTGCACCCCAACCACAAAAAATGCCACCATACCAAGCGCCACCGCATTATCGAAATGACAGCGTGAAAATGTTTTGGAATTTTGAAAATTTTCATTACGACAAATGGAAAGGAACGGCTGAAATTTTAATGCTTTACGAAATGAAAAATATTTTCCATTGCTCAAAAATTACAGCGCAGTCCGGCGGCAGCGGCAGCAGGGAATTGCAACACTTGACGTTGCATTTCGTTGCGAAGCTGTTGCGGGGTGGTTTCTGCCACATTGGCTGCACGCCTTCCACCCGAGAATTGGGGGTGGCTAGTGGCTGGTTGCACGCTGACAAAGAATGTTTGTTGCACAACTGCTAGCGTGAAATGTCGAAACGAATTTCCAACAAAGAACGGGCGAATTTTATAATTTTGTACAATTTTAATGCTTAAAGTTTTGTTTTGTTGTTTTTTTAGGGCTATGAAAGAGTTTATGGCAAGTCACAGGACACTGATTTTTTTGATCTGAAGACGTCTTTAAGAGAGGTTTTTGATATTTTAAACTCATTTTTCAAAAGTAAAAAATTTTTGTCATAGTAGAAATTAGGCTTTCATGTTCCAAGTTAATTTTTTAAAGAAATTTGCATATTAATAATATCAAAATTGTAACACTGCGAGGCCATCTCCCGCGCGTAATTGGCAACTCTGCCGAAAATATTCTCTGCCATGAGAATAAAAGCATATAATTTCCGTTTGCATACGGATATAGAATAAACAAGTAAGGAAGTATCAGTCGGGTTTCACCGACAGAGTAATACCCTACACCATGTTCCCAAGTGGGGTGATAATTCACTGAAATTGTGGGTGCATTTGATTTACAACCTACATAGTGGGCGGACCACGCCCATTTTTGGCAGACTACAAGATATACCTAATAGGACTATACATGCCAAATATTGATGCTCTGGCGAGTGTACAACAGATGTTATCGGCATATTTATTTTACTGCCCCCATGGTGGGCGGACCACGCCCATTTCTGGAGAATTAAAAGATATTCCTACCAGGAACGAAGTAACCAAATCTGGACTCTCTGGTGTATATATTATGGAAGTTAAGAAGATTTTTTGTTTATCGCCTATATAGTGGGCGGACCACGCCCATTTTCTTGTATGGCATCTAAGACCTATATATCAACTTGGGAACCGAATTTCATTCATTTATATTCGTAACTAGTCAATTGGTAACCATTTTACCGAAAAAATTTTGCCGGCTATATAGTGGGCGGATCACGCCCATTTTTTCCTGAGATATAGAAGACCTACCTCTTAACTTGAATACCAAGTATTAATCTTTTCCATGAGTAATTACACAAATTATAGCCATTTTACCGAAAAAAACCCGAGGTAGTGGGACTTACAGGCCCATTGTGGGCGTGTCCTTTAACCGATTTGACTAATTTTAACACTTTACCTAACCCGAGGTTCACTGTAACTGTGTACCAAATTTGGTCCAAATCGGACAACTCCTTCTTTCTTTTTTTTGCATACACGCAGACGGACAGACGGACAGACGGACAGACGGACAGACGGACAACCGGAAATGAAAAGAGAAAGTGTTTCTGATCATTTCTATATACTTATGTCTATACCTAGGAAGGCTCCTTTAATGCGTTACAATTTTGGCACAAAGTTATTATACCCTATTACCATAGGTGTAGGGTATAAAAATTTTTAGGCTCGTACTAAAAAAGAGCACGCTCAAACTAATGCGAGAAAGCTAGGCCTAGGCCTCGGTTACACGGGCTGATGGGCCGATAAAATATATTATAAGAGTTCTTTATTAAAATATATGTTACATAATTTTTTAAGTACTATTAGTAAAGATTAATTCTACAATAATTGAGGCACAACTGTCAGGACGTGTGGTCTTGGCATACTTATTCTTTGGGGAAAAAAAAGCAACATTCTTTAAAAGGAAACATTTTTTGTGCCACTTAACTGAAACTCATGTGAATGTATCAAACTTCAGCGACGCTTCTTCCAAATGCTCCTCCTCTTTCTCAAGCTGCTTACTTGCTCATCCGGATCAGAATCCTCTTGTTCACTAATTCTCAGACAGGCTTCATAAACGTTCTGGCAAATCTTGGCGATTGGATTTGATGAGTTGTTATCTGTATTGTCTGCCTCTTCTGTGTCTTCTTTCTCCACGTCCTTAACGTTGGTAGAGTCGTTGATTTCCGGCGATTTTTCGCTATTTATTGGCTGTTCATTAAAAAGCTGCTTCTGCCAATCCGCCAGCGGCTGGCCCTGTTCATCGAGGCTAGGAGGTATAGCATCCGGCTGCGACAAATACGCTGCACTTGAACTTAGACATCTGGAATAAACCTGCAGGCAGAACTCAACGTTTTCACTCGTTGGATTGGTAGCTTCCTTCAGCTCCACTAACTGCTCGTCTACACTCTCTATGGCAAGATCAGGTGTTTCATCTACGTGCTCTGCCTCTTTATCAGCTGTTGGTTCTTCCTTCTCTTTATCTATTTGGCTGTCTGGAACCTTCTGAGCGTCACCATTTGCCGCTGGTGTTTGATGAATTATGAGATCTACAAGTGGAATTGCTGCAAAGCTCGTTATAGCCTCCGTTTTCAAAGCAAAGCCAGCGAGTACTATAATAGGAAGAAAATTTATTATAATTAAATGAAACAACAAATTTAAAAAAATTTGATTAATAATTTGAATAATTTTACAACTTACCAAAAACGCACAAATAACATGACATTTTAGCCATTTTTCGAGTTTGCATTCAACGAGTCGTAGGAAGTCGCTTTTATAGCGATCGTCTTCACTGCATCCCAATTCACCAGTTCATCATGCAATGCTTTAGAGGACACTTGCCCAAATATACGACTATACTCACCTCACGCAAACAACAACAGATCAACAAACAAAATTGGTTGAGGTTGTTATTTTACGAAATTATATTTATTTGCATTAGCACATTCACAAATGTCTAAAAATTCATAACAAATTTTATATAAATTGCAGCAATTTTTCACAACAATTTCAGTCTGAACGACATCTGTTGCCTTTTTTGCTACACCTTTGTGTTTGATAAAGCTGTTTCAGATAATATATACATATGTATTACATATAATTGGCTCAAATGACCGTAGAACAAGGCCAAGGCCTACCTTTCTCGCCTTGACTTGCGCGGCGTCCTCTCTCGTGAAGATCTGGCAACTCTCTCAAGAGTACGCTTTGCCATGCAAAATTAAAGCTTCTCTATTCCGTTCGAACACGGTTAAAAAATGCTTAAAATAAACAAGTTAATGCGAGAAACCTAAGCCTAAGCCTCGAGAACTTATGATAGTACCGATTTAAAATATAGCGCCGCATTCCGTTAGCAAATCTCCCAGCACTTTTACATAGCGAATGCAAGCAACATAAAAATATACTTCGAATGATAGAAACTTTCTAGAAGCTTTTTCTCTAAAATCTACAATTTTTATACCCTACACCTATGGTAATAGGGTATAATAACTTTGTGCCAAAATTGTAACGCATTAAAGGAGCCTTCCTATGTATAGACATAAGTATATAGAAATGATCAGAAACACTTTCTCTTTTCATTTCCGGTTGTCCGTCTGTCCGTCTGTCCGTCCGTCTGTCTGTCTGTCTGTCTGTCTGTCTGCGTGTACGCAAAAAAAAGAAAGAAGGAGTTGTCCGATTTGGACCAAATTTGGTACACAGTTACAGTGAACCTCGGGTTAGGTAAAGTGTTAAAATTATTCAAATTACCCGAAGGACACGCCCACAACGGGTCTTTAAGTCCCACTACCTCGGATTTTTTTCGGTAAAATGGCTATAATTTGTGTAATTACTCATGGAAAAGAATAATACTTGGTATTCAAGTTAAGAGGTAGCTCTTCTATATCTCAGGAAAAAATGGGCGTGGTCCGCCCACTATATAGCCGGCAAAATTTTTTCGGTAAAATGGCTCCCAATTGACTAGTTACGAATATAAATGAATGAAATTCGGTTCCCAAGTTGATATATAGGTCTTAGATGCCATACAAGAAAATGGGCGTGGTCCGCCCACTATATAGGCGATAAACAAAAAATCCTCTTAACTTCCATAATATATACACCAGAGAGTCCAGATTTGGGTACTTCGTTCCTGGTAGGAATATCTTTTAATTCTCCAGAAATGGGCGTGGTCCGCCCACCATGGGGGCAGTAAAATAAATATGCCGATAACATCTGGTGTACACCTGTCAGAGCATTAATATTTGGCATGTATAGTCCTATTAGGTATATCTTGTAGTCTGCCAAAAATGGGCGTGGTCCGCCCACTATGTAGGTTGTAAATCAAATACGCCCACAATTTCAGTGAATTATCACCCTACTTGGGAACATGGTGTAGGGTATTACTCTGTCGGTGAAACCCGACTGATTGCTTCCTTACTTGTTTTTATAAATACTCTAGCAAAGTTGCCCAAAAGGTAACTCTTTAGTTTCAAAATATTCTTATGAGATGTCAGCGAAAGTTGACAATTACCACATATATGTATGCACATATAAAATACATGTATAAAATAATTGCGATTTTAATAACAATACCAGACAGAAAAATTTTCAATCCACTTGGACCACAATAGATCTTCAGATCAGCAGTGCAATACTTACCCAAATAATGATTACTAGTAATATCTCCCGATTAACGGGTGTGCCCTATAACATAGCTAAATTAAATTTAAAGAAAAATGTACTTAATATTGTTGCCAAAGTTTTCCAAATCTATTCAGCAGGCTTTATCTCGAAAGGAAATAAATACAAAATACAAAACTTTCGAAATTAAAAACTCTAATATTTTAGAACATTTTCAAACAATCTTCGAGAACTTATGCCTGAAAATTCATGGTGAAATTTTCAAAATGGTGTATCATTTGATATTGTGCAATTCTTAAACCGTCTAGAAAAGTCCATTCTTAGAATAATAGAACCACGAAATCTTTAAAATGATATATAATTTATCATGCAACTCTCTCTAGATCGTCTGAACTAAGCACCGGTCTTCAATAAATAATTATTATGATTATTACTATTACGTATGAAGGCTTGCTAGAGCTTCTCAAGCTTGTTAGCAGGCGCTGTATTGCTAAAATTTAAATACGTCATATTTAAGTCCATAGATTTGATGGGAATGTAGCATAGTTAATCACTAACTTATAGATGTACTTTATTTATTCAAAAATGTTAAACAATTTATTAAAGAAAGACACTTCAATGTTTGTCAAAATTTATTTCAAAAGCTTTTCTACAGAAGCGCAATTCCAGCTGCTGCATTTTACTATGGTAACTGAAAAAAGAGATAAAATTTTTAAAAATTGCTTGGTCCTTTTTTTCCTTTGGTAGTTCAACTTACGTTCACAGGAGGCTCTCACAAGCTGACAGCGCGTTATATTTTTCCATGAGCGACCACGCATCATCTGACACTGCGCATTGATGGCATCGACGCCGTCATCAGTGTCACCCAAACGTGTTGCACTGGCGGCACAACGCGCCTGCAGGCGTCTGCACAGCTGTCGATCCAGATCGTTGCACTGCGCTTGCGATTGCAGCAGCACAAGGAAGAATGCTGGAAAGAAGGAAATTGCAAGTAATTGTAGAAAGTTGCTGCAAACGTGCTGAGTAACAAAAGGCATGACATCTTCAAAGATACTAGAATACGGGAGATGCATGTTTATATCGCTCTCAGTCTCAGTGAAAATTGTTTCTCTTCAACCAACTGTTCCCACTTTGGTTCGATTTCAACAATTGCTCATTACTCGTATTCTAGTATCTTTTATATGAAGATGTTTTTTAAGTTGTTGTAATTAAAGTCAATGATTTGAAAGCAGTTTTCAAAAATTTTCCGAAATTCTAGAAAAAAAGTTTTACAAACTGTTGTTGTTGTTGCAAATAGCCAAAAATCTTTAAATCCACTCTATTTGAATATCAAAAAAATCTTTATGCTGTTCTTGCCTTTGGCCACTGAAGAATTTCTAATTAAATTAATTTAAAAATTTACCCAAAATGCCAAATATTAAAGTTTTGTTGCACATTTTTACAAAGCGCTCGAAAGTTAACTATTTCCAAAAATTGCTTGCAAGCTGACTTTTATAAACTCACCATGCATCGAAGCGCTTACATATAACGGCGAATTGTAAAGAAATTGTAACAAAAACAGCTGTGATCTAGAAAAAACCACTGTTGCATTGTCTTTTAAAGAAAGCATTTCTTTCAATTATGTGAAAAAAATGCGCGTACTTGTAACAATAAAATTGCATTCAAAAGTTCTATAAAGGCATTTGTTCCTTTGAAAAGTTTCTGACATATTTTGATGATATTTTCAAAAGTTATAAAAGCGCGCACAAATATTCACAGTAGCATATTTTAACGTTAAAATTTTATATAAAAAAGTAGCGACGAAAAATGTTGTTGCCCAAATTTATTGCTATTATTTTGGGTAAATATAACTTTAATAAAAATTACGTGCTTGAAATTTTTGCAGCAAAATATTTCTTTATAAATATTGCAGCCTGCTACTGCTGCTTGCCAGTGAGCAGCGCGCGTAGCAGCAACGCCGATTGTGAAACGCTGCAAGCGCGTTGTCGCATTTGTGTGCGCAGCATTAGGGAAGGAACCGATGAGGACAACACGCTGGGCAGCCTGAATCGCCACTGTCAGGCGCAAGTGGGCCGCATCTACGCCTGGCGCAACCTCGACAGATGTGACATCACGTACATAAGATGCAAAGGTGAACAGACTTTTTTCACTAACTGCACTTAGATTAGATGGTATTTGTAGTAGAGATCAAGTCCTCTAGCCACAGTTCTCCGAATCGCCATATCCTTAATATCGCAACGTTTTTGAAATATGACAATTTCTGTATATTTTCAGGGTTGAATGAAAAATTGAACTGCACAGCAATGGCCAAATTGGCTGGCATGCCCAGAAGATTGCCATAATTTATTGTGTTTCATTTTTTCAGAAAAATATATAACACATAAAGAAAATATTGCTCAAGTTTTTCTTAATGTTTAAATTTAAAGTAAAGCACGTTAAACTAAATATATTGGCTGACGTGATAAACTTGATTTCGAAAATACGAATGTGACAGCTTTCTTTTCCGAAACGCCATATCAGTGAATAAATGATCGTTTCTCGATGCAAGGAGACTCTACATCGAATCATTTCAACTAAAAATAGATGCTTCATATCCTAAGCGACTTAATGCCTACTCCGCGAAAATATACTTTGTCTTGTTTAAAACGATTTTCATAAGAAAGCTTAGGAAGAAAGTTTTCCGTTGGGACATGAATTTGAAAGAAATTTATAGGTCCCATTAGCATACAAATAGCACAATCACACACAGACTAATGCGAAAAAGCTAGAACTAAGTCTCGTTCGCGAGCTGTTGCCACAATTATATATATGGATATATGTATGATGCTTTCGTTTCAGCTGTGCTCTTTCCTCTCGAAATAAGCTTAGAAAAATATTGATTGCAAAGAAAATTGTAAAGAATAATTTTAAATCAAATGCTTTCATATGAAACTGACGGATTCGATTTTCGCGCATTTGCTCTCAATTTCGAGTATACAGATAGCCAAATTTAAAAACCTCACACATAACAAGAAATTAGCATATATTATCAACAAATTTTGTAAACAGCACATTAATAAGTAAGCAGATAAACGTGATATAATCAATTTTTATTGCAACGCCTCAGCTGTTGGCACAACAATGAAGCAAGAATTTCGAATTTCAAAAAAGAAACAACAAAAAATAATAACAAAATCATATGTTATAATATTCTAGCAAAATAACAGACACAAAAATGCAGCAATCGAAAAGATTTCAAGGCAGAAATAACAACAGAGCGAGCAGCTACTTGCCAGTCCAATGCCGCTGAAGCATCAAGCCGAGCGTCTACCGAACGTGCTTGGAAAGGGTAAAGCACTTGTGCTCGAAGTGGCCATAAAGGATTGCCACTTCACACTGCACTCGAGGCATTAATCCTCAGAGTGAGCGAGCTGCTGCTGCCTGGCAGAAACGTTCAACAACAACAATTTGCTTTGCTCCGCTGCCCGCTGCCCGCTCCCCACTTCCCCCGCCCGATTGCTTATTCATAACAGCGCGCGCACTGCAGATACAATTTGTCTTCAGCTTCATCATCAACGTGCTCGTCGTCTTTGGCTACTACAGATTTCTCTACATTTCCATATCTACATTTTTTCAACACATTCCCCGTGTGTATTTCAAGTAGTTCTCCTTTAGAAATCACTGCACTGCATGAAATAAAAAATTGAATATATTTTTGTCTAACTTTTTTTAACACGCTTCCAAAGCTACCGCAGTTCAGTTGCATGACGTGCACATTTGCATATAACTCGTATTATTGCATTTCGAGTATTTCAAATGATTATGAAATTTTCACTTGCCATAAAAATCTGCACTTCATGCTCTTACGTAAGGGTTACTGTTGAAATCTCTAACGCTATCATATGGCGCCACAAGATACCACACAGGGTGTCATAATCCTTTGAAAGCGCAGCCAATACAAAGTGAAGGAGTGTAGTATTCAATGCAGCTATGTATATTCTTTAACATTGCGATGGAATCTTGATACAAGAGGGAACAACTTAAATCTTCGAACCGCTTACTCAGCAAGCTCAAATTCATGTTAAGATTCACCCAGTAGAACAATGAATGAAGCTTATATTGCTTTAAAAATATGCACAAACATATGTAAAGCTGACTAAAAATTTGGAAGGGTAGAAGGAAAAGAGTTTGAAAAAATTTTACATTAGGGGTATTCCCTTTTCCGGTGCAATTGGTCCTGCAAAAGAGCAAAAGCAAAATATTTTTCCACCTTTTGCATACACAACAGAAAAATAAAATTATATAAAAAAAAACTTTAAAGCTTATTTTTAAGCTTTAATTTATTTAATGTACTAAAAAGTAGAAAATAAATTGTTTTTAAGTCACCTGTATCTTACTATCAATAAAAGCTTGGGGCGCTCATGTGTTCAATATTTGTCAAACAGTTACCACAATATTTTATTTAAATAATTTTTTGCAAATAGATTCTAGTAATGAAAGATATTTTGAATATGGATATTGAGCGCACAAGCTTTTATTGATAGTAAGATACAGGTGACTTAAAAACAATTTATTTTCTACTTTTTAGTACATTAAATAAATTAAAGCTTATTTTTAAAAAGTTTTTTTTTATATAATTTTATTTTCCACTTTTTATTGTTTCCATAAATTCAATTTTACAGCTCTGAAATTTTTCACAAAATAATTTAAAACTTGCAGAGCAGTACACAATATTTAGGGTATTCACAGTAGCCCAATTCACAATCTTGTGCAAATGGTCTGGGATTTTTGCAATTGACAGTTTTGTAGCAAACTTACAGTAGTTTTGACAGTAGTTTGTTACAAAACTGTCAATTGCAAAAATCCCAGACCATTTGCACAAGGTTGTGAATTGGGCTAGTGTTTCCTATCGTCATATGTCATATCCTCAATTTAACAAATAATACGGCAGTGATCGACCCTAATATTCGTGGCATATTTGTGACGCGGTGAGTTGTTGGTATTTTGCCAGCAGGGCGCGGCAAGTAAGTTCCTATCGTTTTTCATTGATGTGTGGTGTACCTATAATTATAAACTGAAGCCCAAGTGTGTTGTTGCTTGAAAAGTGCCACGCCCCTTGTCCTACGCCCATAAAATTTTACCAGTGGGACGAAGCATCCAAGAGGGGCCTGTATACGGAACTTCAATGCTGCACGACCTTTAGTTCCAAAGCTATTCTATATAAACGATTTTGTTTGTATGGGCGGTGCCACGCCCACTTGTCCACTGCCCGTCTTATTTTCCCAGTAGAAGGATATGGATATGTAGTAAGTTCCTACCAAATTTCATTGATGTGTGATTTGTAGTTCTAAAGTTATACACAAATCTGGAGTTGATAAAAAAGTGCCACGCCCCTTATCCTACGCCCATACAATTTTACCAGTGGGACGACATATCCAAGAGGCGACTGCATACGAAATTTCAATGCTGCACGACCTTTAGTTCCAAAGATAATCGAGATCCAAAATTTGGTTTGTATGGGCGGTGCCACGCCCTCTTATCCAGTGCCCGCCTTATTTTCTCAGTAGAAGGATATGGATATGTAGTAAGTTCCTACCGAGTTTCATTGATGTGTAGTTCTAAAGTTATACACGAATCTGGAGTTGATAAACAAGTGCCACGCCCCTTATCCTACGCCCATAAAATTTTAACACATCCAAGAGGCGACTGCATACGAAATTTCAATGCTGCACGACCTTTAGTTCCAAAGATAATCGAGATCCAAAATTTGGTTTGTATGGGCGGTGCCACGCCCCCTTATCCAGTGCCCGCCTTATTTCCTCAGTAGAAGGATATGGATATGTAGTAAGTTCCTACCGAGTTTCATTGATGTGTGATTTGTAGTTCTAAAGTTATACACACGCCCCTTATCCTACGCCCATAAAATTTTACCAGTGGGACGACACATCCAAGAGGCGACTGCATACGAAATTTCAATGCTGCACGACCTTTAGTTCCAAAGCTAATCGAGATCAAAAATTTTGTTTGTATGGGGGGTGCCACGCCCCTTATTCTACGCCCATAAAATTTATTGATTCATGTATTGGGCTCTAGTTTAGGTATGTGTGCAAAGTTTCAGATCTCTAAGTAGTCGGGAAGTGGGTGAAAAATTGATTACTAGATTTGACGACATACCGCGCAAAGTGAAGTTAATAGAAAGCTTATAAATAAAACACACTGGTTTACTTTTGCATTAAAGTCACAATTTTCCTAGACCAAAATCCATTGCGTTTAGTGGAAAATATTTGATGCAAAATATGAGCATAGTTTCCAGTTTGAAAAGTCGCACTTATTGGTGTTATAAATATTTACCCATGATTTCATTTGCTGCATTTTCAATTAAGAAGTCGCTTAATTGTTGTTTTTCGCTCTTTCGTGGCATTTTTTTTAACACTCAAATAAAACAGCTGTTTGACAAAAACATTTGCAGGGATTTCACAATCGGTCGTTCCCGATTATAATAATGCAAAAGAAAAATTTTGCTTTTGCTTTTACATTCGCTCCGGATAAGGAATACCCCTATTATAAATTTGAAATCATTAAGCGACTGCATCTCTACTTTAAATACAAGCTAAATCGTTGCAAATCTTCAAACATTTTACTCGTTGTATTCATGCCATGATATGAAATAGTCATAGACATCTTTCTACGTCGACGAGGAATAATAAATAATATAGTACGATTTTTTGTACTGACATGGCAACTCTCAATTTACCAGATTTGTTTCATATTTATTTATATTTTGTACGATATATTAAAATATTGTGGGGTTCGAGCACAAAAGCAAAGCTTGGCTACCTCAATGATGAGTCAACTAGTTCTCAAAGATAATTCAATATTTTTTTAAAATTTTTTAACAAAAAGTGAGCCGTTCGAAATTCAGTATGCTTAATATATTCTACTCTCTTAATTTGAAATAAAAAATGCACATGATAATGCTAAACTGCATTTGCTATAAAAAAATTTGCATGCCTTTGATTTTTAGCGGCACAAACTGGAAAAAAGCTGTTGGACTTGAAGCCGTAACCATTTTTTAAAAAGAGAGAAAAATAAGCAATTTGCGTGCTAATTGTTTGCAACACTTCATCTTCAACTTCAGCTTAGCGATACTTAATTTTAGGTGTTAATTCTATATCTCGTTTCCACCACGCTCACAGCCAGTTACAAAGAGCTTTGCATAAAAGCATCACTCGACACTTCACCTCAAACTCGCTCTCGCAGTTTCTGCTCAACTCAGCCGTCTTTTGGGCCAACTCTAATCTCGCATGTAAACAAATGCTTAAAGTATCAGTCGAAAACGCCAGATAACAAAGATAGACTCTACATTAGTTGGCTGCTAAACTAAACAAAAGCCAAAAACAAAAACAAACAAGACTAATTTGAAAAAAAATTGAAAAGAACGCAGTATCTCTGCCGCAGTCACGTTCGCCAGCTCCGCAAAGAGTGTCAACGAAATCTCGAACTTGCTCGGTGTGCTACCAAAAACGCGCTTAAACAAAAACCCAGAAAACAAACCAACAAATCAAAAACAAAACTCAGAAAACAAACCAACAAAACAAAAACAATGTACAATTGGACATTTGTCAGATTCAGCAGACTACAGCCGATATTCACCACGTCGATCATGAGCGGAGGAGCGGGCTACCATCAGTTGGCCGCCAACCAAAGTGATAATGTGCTCGTGCTCTATGAAGACAACAACAATGTGCTTGCCTCGTCACTGCAGTACCGCACCACATCCACCATTATCTTTATGATCTGCGCTTGGGCGCTGCTGATAGTGGCTTTTATAGTTTGTTGTTGCGCGCAGTACTTCGGCTCCTGGACCAAAAGCGGCTGCGGGAGGCGGAGTGTTGCCGCTGATGATGCAGCAGATGAGCGCAATGAAGGTGAGTTTGCATATTCACCTACTTACTTGATGCAATAAATTTGGTTTAATGAAAAGCTTCGAACAAAACAGAAAAACCGCGCGAATTTTATTATTTCCCTAGCATATTTTCGTGCGCAACAAATGAAATTCAAATACAGTACAGCAAGAAAATTCAATTAAAATCGCGCGGTTTTTCAACGTAACGAAAAAGGAAAAATCGCAATTTTCGGCCGAAATCCGGAAAATTTCAGGATTTTTCTGCTCTACGTAGTAGATTAAGGGTTAAGGAATGCAGCGAAACGCATCCCGGCAATTTGCGACGCATTTCGGCGAAGACGTAATCCCCCGCCTTACGTAGTTTTTTGCACGCGTTTTTTGCCCATTTTTGTATGCAAAAATTTTGCCGTTATAATTTTGGGATTTTCGCATTTTTCGTTACGTCATTTCATCTGCATTACGTAGTTTTTTGCACGCGTTTTTTGCCCATTTTTGTATGCAAAAATTTTGCCGTTATAATTTTGGGATTTTCGCATTTTTCGTTACGTCATTTCATCTGCATTACGTAGCAACGACCAGACGGGCAAGGAAAATGTGGAAATGAAATGGATTTTTAAACAGTTTTGTAAAATTTCCAATAGAGCAAAGCGGTTGCGAAAAAAACAAAACGTTCCAGCTCGGCTTCGCTGGTATTTTCTCTGCGCAGCCGAGACCTCTCTGCCCTGCCCTGCCTGCTCTTTCTTTTTGGAGCCATTTTTCCAAAACTCATTTTCCGTTTTCTTGATAAATTGTCACTTTATTTTTGAAAGTTTGAAAAGTTTGAAATAAAAATATTTCGAGCAATTACAGTAGATATGGGGCACGGAGGGTGACGCTTGCCTTTTATGTATATGAAATAGACATGCGCATATGTGATAAATATTTTCAATTAACCTTCTTTTTTACTAATTTCGCATTACTTACATTGGAAAGGCGTAAGAAATAAGAAAGCTTTGAACAGGGATTTACAAATTCGGGCCAGAAATTTCTATTGAAATTGAAGCACACACACTTGCTTTGCTTAAGACAAGCTCGTGTCTACTACAAGAACAAAAATTTTTATAAATTAATATCGATTTCCTGCTGCTTAGTGTTGTTCTTTCTAATGCTGTTTCCAAGAAAAATTCTGAGATTCTGATACGAAATGTTTCATGAAATTTTTTTTGCTAAATTTTCCTTATCGATCGATCCTTTGCTCTTACTGTTACTGATTCCAATGCTACTCTCAGAAAAGAGTCTCAGATTCCGATACAAAAAAAATCAAGAAAAATTTCTAAACCAAAATTTCATATGATCATTTCTTTTAATTTCAAATTAATGCCGTTTTTATGCTCATAGTGGCACTCATTCCAATGCTGTGCCCAAGAAAGAGTCTTAGATTCTGAACGAAAAAATTTCACGAAAATCTCTTCTGCAAAATGCATATGAGAATGTTGATTTCCAGAATTTTTCAAAATAATTTCGGTCTAACTGATGTTCCTTTACCAAGAAAAAGTTTCAGATTCAGATGCAGAAAATTTCACAATAATATTCTAGGCAAATTTTCTTATGACGGTATTAATATGTATGCAAAGTTATTGATTTCTTCAATTTTCAAATTAATTTTCATTCGATGCTTATTCCGAAAATGAGTCTCTGATTTTGATGGACAAATTTTTTAAAGCAAACCCTCAGCTTCGCATACAAAAGTGTTTTATTTAAATTTCCTTAACACTAAACTTCTGAATTGCAGCCATTCCACCAACATTCCTTGTTTTATTTCTCTTAAATAATTTAATTCTTTAAAATTCACTCTTTGTTGCTCTTCGTGAAGCTTTTTGTTCAACTGTTTTTCGCCAGTAATTTTACTTGCATTACCGCCATATCCTTGCAAGGACGATAGGACCATGGCATGCATTTCACTTCGTTGCGCGTTGAAATGTGCGCGCATTTTATAGCCTCATAGGGGTATAAACGAGTATCTACCGCATGTGTACGCATCCAATATGCAATTTCGGATGTGCGCAATTTCCTTTATCTATAGCAAAAATACGAGAATTTCTGTATTTGCTGCACATTTATTGCATATGCATGTGTGAAGAGAGCAAATATCCTTATGAATATGCAAAAAGTTGAAAAAAAGTTCTTATGAGTTTTGGTGCAGTCGAGTTAAGCTGCTTTTGAATATTATTCGCTTGAGTTTAAGCGCATTTTCGCACTCCAATCGGTTCTCTTCTTTTAATAATGATTGCTGAAAGCTCGGAGCTTGAAATACTTCTATGAATATTTTTAAAATTGAATAAAAGTTCTATAAAAATTTGTCATCGCAGTTTATAGAGTAGCCTTTAATGCTTTCACTCTTAACAAATTAGTTCTGTGGAACCTTAAATTTATAACTAGAATCGATGATATTGCATGCCATCGCATCTTTGCGTTCAAGCTTTCCGAAATCAAAAACGTCTAAGAATTCTACGCAGGTTTGTAATAATCGAATTAACATCCTTTAAAAATTTTGTCTCGTAATCGAAAGAGTAGCTATTGCTTCTTTCCCTCTTTACTGATCATTTCTATAGAAGTTTAAAACCATAGCTAGAATCGATGATATTGCATTCACTCGTAACGAAAATTATATCGTTATTTCCTCTCAAGTTTTTGTGTTCTTTCATATTCCAATATATAAATTTTAAAGCAAAAATTTACTAAAATAAATATACAAGAACTTTAAAATGTGTATGCAAATGCAATTTTATCGACTTAAGCACCTTTTGCATATTGTAACAATTTATATAAGATTTATTTATGAATTGTTTGTTCTTTAAGAGCAGCAACTTTGAGATATTTTAAGTGTCGATTAATGAAACAAATTTTTGAATTTTGAGCTCCTTTATATATGAATCATATTCGAGTTCTTTTGTATCTTATTTGTACAAAATCAATATATTATATTAAAATATAACTACTTTACATTACTTCTGCTCCTCCAAGGCACTCTCTATTAGTAACGTATGAATAGTACAGTCTGTAAGAGTGGACGATTTCCAAAACATTACTGGGATCGGTTTTATAATACGGTTAAATATTTTAACTGTTGATTCTTTTAACTTCACTTTCTTTTAAATTTTAAACTTAAAGCCAACATTTTACTTTGCCTTTGGAATATGTCATCGAATCTGTCATCAAGTATGCAAATATGCACAAATTCCCACAATTTGTGACTGAATTTGCTGCTTTATGTGCCTCATAAAAAAACCATTGACATTTCGACCGTTGTATTGTTATAAAATTGACACTTTGATTACTCTTAGCGCCTACCGAAATTTACGTGTTTACGAATTTTCCCAATTCCCCACGTGCGCCTTCCCATCCCCCGACCACGAAAACCAACTCAAATATTCATTGTTCGTGCGTGCCGCGTGCAAAATTCACTTTACCAAGCTGCCGCGCCTTTTTCCACAGCAGCACTTTCAAGGTATACATACCCTACATACATATTTATAAAATGCATGTCCTTTTCTGTGAGCGGCCGACAGATCTTTAGGGACCTGCTGTTGCTGTGTTGTCTGTTTGGCATTTGAACAATTGTAATAATTTAAAATTCCGTTCTTGAGAGCAAGTGGCATATTCCATAAGGATGTTTCAATGTCAGAATGTAGTAAGTTCATTTGAATTGTTTCAAATTTGAATTTATGTCAAAACATGAGCTTGACATACATTTTAGGTGTGTTCACGTAATTTACATATTTTGAGGCGCAAAAACTTGTCTCTAATATGCTCGAATCTGTATGCCATTATGCTGAGTAACTGATTATGAAGAATATATGAGGAAGATTGATAAGGAATCAGTGCAATAAATGAGCTTAAGAAGAAGAAAGCAAGAACTGAAAAGGATTATTTAAAAAGTGCACGGATACATTTAAGAAAGTAATTCAGATACAGGCCTATAACCGGCCCAGTACTATAAACTATTAGAAGAAAAGAAACAGCCAGAAAGACTAAGGAAATATGTGAAATCGGAAATATATATGTATAAAGAACTAAAGTTACCAGGGAATTGTTTTGAGATATATAAGTATCTTATGAAATTAGAGAACTAAATTTAGATATAAGATTGTAATCGATCCAATCTTCAAGCAAACAAATAGTAAATAATTAGACCATAAATGAACAGCAAGACAGTTGCTAAGATTTTGTGCCATTTCCAGTTCCATAATGAAAGCTAATAAATATAAAGATAACTACTTATATGCTGTTGTTTGTTTTGGAATTTTCCACTTGTTTCAGAGTGTTTCTTCCACGAGTGATTCTCTTGATACAGAAGAGCAGTTATTACTAAAGTGCCGAAAATTAATTTTCAAATTTATGAGACCATAAATGCAATTTATTCTATTGTCAGACACTAAAAGCTTACTAAGTTAACTCGTTTGATTGCTTCGGCTGTTGAGTGTGAAGGCGGTGAGAGCAGGTGAGCCCCCAAGCAAAGAGCAGCAGCGGCAGATAAGAGTTTAGCAACTGACTAAGTTAACTTTATTTATGTTTTAGCTAATTTTAGTAAAATGTTTGTGGCCATAAATGATTGGACTAAATTGTGGAATTTTTAGAATTAGAAGCTAAGTCTAATTAATGGCTTGGCACGAGATCTATAAAATATTTTGTACAATATTTCCGCACTAAGTTCCTAATTGCTTTTATGGAAAAAGTGCGAACTATTTAGTAGCATGAGCAAACTTTTTCTGTAAAAAAATAGTTGACATTAATTTTGAAGAATATTTTTATATGTTCTTCCTAATTCTGCTTCAAAAGTTCTTTACTGGCATGCGAAAATTGTTGTTGTAGAACTATAGTTTCTAAATCGAAGAATTGTTACTTCAATAAAAAATATACATCATATATGAATTCAATGAATCAAAATTTGTCATGCATGCATTTAAAAAAATGTCACGTAAGTAAAAAATTGGTATGCTCAATAGCTGCGAAATACAAAACCCCCAAAAAAATGTTAAATAATATTTTCAGCATTTTAGAAATTTGTGCACCCACATTTTTCAAGTAAATGACTAACTTAATTAACACGAAAAAGTATGCCATCACAATTTTAAGATTTCGAATATTAAATGCTT
Organism: Neria commutata; assembly: GCA_963457695.1. Classification (NCBI taxonomy): domain Eukaryota; kingdom Metazoa; phylum Arthropoda; class Insecta; order Diptera; family Micropezidae; genus Neria; species Neria commutata. Next base: position 37,320,042 of record OY735248.1, read on the forward strand.
ACATTGACTTGCTATCATATGACATTTTCTTCGACAAAGGTTTCCGAAATCTATTTAAGCACTCGGTAGTAGCAAGGCTTATGGTGTTGAGTTGAGTTGCGAATAGTTCGACCCACGTTGACAATCAATCATCATCAATTTCATTATTATTTCACTATCACATTTTTATCATTTTCTGGCATGCCAAACAAATAATATTCCACTCAAAAATGCTACACTTTATGACGCCATACGAAATCCCGTGCAAAGCACCAAAGACCGGCAAAACAGTTTTGCCGTGTTCAAAACGCCGATAAGCGATACAAACGGAAATACTCACTCACTCATTCACTCAGCCACTTGAGGGGGCCAAAGTCGTTTAGGTGCAATGTCTGCAGAGTGGGCACTTGTTCTAAATACGGCACACAAAGGTGACATATGTATAGGTATGTAGATATACCATGCCCTGTGAGTATGAGTAGTTGTGTGAGTGTGTGTTTTTGTATGACATAAAAAATAGGCAAATATGCAACAGTTTCGTGTCGCTACGATCGATAGCAAGAAGCGCCAAAAAGAGGAGTGTCAGTGGCAACCCTGTCAAAGGAGTGTTGCCGTTGTTATGTGTGTCAAATTGTGCATGGAAAATTCAAATCGACCTGAATATTACATGAGCAGCTTACTCGCACACAAGCACAACAAACAGTGACACACTCAACTGCATGCAAGCACACAATAGACCACAAGCCCAACAGGAAAAGAATGGTTCTGAATAAGAATCTGAGCTTTTAACGCCACAAAAAATATCTTTGCTACTATGCAGAGTGGCAGACAGCAACAAAATTTGCTTATGTACTAACCTTTTGTACAATTTGCACCAGAAAATTATACTTATTAATTATACTTTTTAGGTAGTATCTACAATTTTGTTAATAATTGGCAACAATTCACTTGTTCCTATTTATAAGTTTGTGAAGAACTAACAGGTCTTGTCACCTAATTAATAAATATCTACAGTCACAGGATATTGCGTTCAAGTTCTCAACAGATAATTGCTTCATAGCTACGCATCCTTAGAATCCGGAAATACTTACATGGAGATCTATCACAGTAGAGCTTTTGATCACAGATACTAGCGAACTGCTTACTTATTACAAATACAAGCTAAATCTAGTCTGTAAAATTGTTTTCCCATGTACTCTTGCTTCTTATACATTTAGGTGATTTTTTCAAAACATATCATTGTTGAAAACTGGTGGTTTCTTAAAGAATTTATATTATGGCAGCAAAATTTTTTATGTGTATCTATTATTCTTTTTATTTTCCTCTAACTTTCTCAAACGAATTGTAATATTTTCACATCTCTCTATACTTTTTTCGATATTGTTCATAACTGATGTTTCCTTGAAAATATATGAATTGTAATAATAGCTTTTATGTGTATCTATTATCCTGTTTAGTTGCTTGTGCCCTTTTCAGACATTTGTCTATTATCCTTTTTATTTTCCGCAAACTTTCTCAAACAAATATTTTTACATTCCTCTATACTTCTTTTAAAAATTCAATTTCCTCTACATTTACTAGTAGTGCAACTCATTCGCTTAGATCTCCCCACTCCATTTTTCCTACAGCGCATCAACAACAAGCTCACAATGCCCACACATAAATGCGATAAGGATAAAAAGAACACAAATCCAACGATTGTTGCTCCTGCTGCTTGACTGCTTCACTGTGTATACACATATCGTCGCTGTCAATGTTACCGGTCTCTCACTTGCTGGCGTGCTTTGTTGCATTTTATCAATTGTTGTCAATTTGTTGCCAACAAATGTCTAGCTATGAGCATGTTTGAATTTAGAACGCTTTTTTGCAACATAAGAGCAAACTTTGAAATGGAATTGAATTTGAAATTTGACTAAAGTTGCAAGCAAGGAAAGGGAAGATTTAAAAAAGGAATTATAGCCGAGTTCATATTGTTTATATATAGAGAAATATCAAAAGGTTCTAAAGCAAAATGACAAGCGTTTTCTATGAAGAAAACTGGTAAATAAAGAATATTTACCATACAATTTTGCAACTGCTCTCAATGAAAGCAACGCCGCCGTGGCTCAGTGAACAAGTGCTTGGACGCTGAAGCGGGTGGACCTGGGTACAAGACCGGTCTCAAATTGTTCAAATTGGCGCCACTTCTTGTGATTAATTGACATTTCTCCGAGAGTATTCTTTGCCATGAAATGCTTCCTAAATCCGTTCGGACATGGCTAATTTCTGGGTCCCGTTTGTGCGAAATAAAAAAAGCGCACATAAGTTAATGCAAGAAAGCTAGGACTAAGCCCACACTGTTGAGGGCTGTTGAGCCAAGTTTTTTGTAGTTATTAAATTTAAGAGTTTTCGTAGAAATTTCAAAGGTAAACTATTGTTTGGGACCTACCTCAGCGATCACTCACAGCTGTTTCCTCTAAACGCCGATTACGATACGATTGCATGTTTGAGACACTCACATGCATTTAATTGATCACCATGACATTCTTATCATATCGAACCACACATGCCACACACATACAAACAAATACATACATACCTCTCATATGAACCGCCGCCTGCACTGTCTTTTTAACTACGCCGAACGATCGCAGCGCATTACCTTTTTTAAGCCAATTTGTAAACCATTAAATCGCGTTAAATGCACTTTTCCGCCAGCACTTATCAAAAAGGAATCAGAATTGCCAAAGCAATCTCTATTACTCGTATCTTTGTTGTTCTTACTAAACGGAAATGAAATGTGCGCCGAAAAAAATTTATCCCTACGCACAAATGTATCCTTTTTTTGAGAGATTTCCGTTCGATTGTTTGTCTGAAGGCGGCAAACCTTTTTACAGACACTTGTGAATGTTTTTTGGGTAAGCAAAGGTAAAGATTTCGCTAGGCCACAGGTACACAAACAACATATGCCGACATATACAACACGCTGATAAAGGACTTCTCTTTGATGGTAGGGCGCGTTACGACTGAATTGCTTGAGGCTCAAAGAAAGAGCAGTATTGTTGATTACGCCAGGGAAAGATGCTGCTCTTTTTTGTATACTTAGAGCCAAAAATGTATCTATTATTTTGATAGTGTGTGAACGGAAGTTGGTAATAAGCATGAGCCTTGAAGGCATACAATTTGGCATTTACTAAATACCTGAGTCTCGAAAGCGGTACTATAATTTTCCATTTACTAAAAAATGTAATCACGGGTTATTCTGACCAACTAAAAAAGTAAGTACAAATTGTAACCATGTATTTTTTGGATATATCAAATATGTTTGAGGCATCAGAAATGGAATAAGATTAATAATGGCTGAAAGCAGTTTGGTAGTATGGCTACCACAACAGCAAAAGACATAGGAGAAGACACTAGAAAATGTTTAAATCTGAGAAATATAGTGAAAAATTAAGACCCGCTCTATTTCTGGTTTAGTTGAACAGCACTAAAAATAGCATGGTTCGATTATAACTCAGATCGATAACAGCAACTAAAAATGGTGGTTTGGGTTCGGCAGAAAAAATAAGTAAGGTTGCATGCTTCAGTTATTAAGAAAAATCTGGAAATGTTTTGGTTGATGCTTCGGTTCAGCTCTGCTAATTAATTTAATTTGGAATGATTCTATTTAAAAGTAATTAGGTTCAAAAGCGGTTTGCAGCTCTGGGCAAAATTCTCTTAAGCTAAAATTTTTTTTATGCAATACCTTTACAAAAGCGTGAATCATTCCATCAGCAATGAATATGGATACCCACAAAAATTTCATTCTCAGCTGCAGCTCTGCTTCTCATGGTCTTTAACTAGCTATCTCTTAAACTTAAAAATTAAATAGTCTTAATTCAAATATCATTTCAGACAAGCGTATCCTTTAAAATGACAATTCCTTAACTGTGAGAAAATACTATTCACCAACCATGTTCAACTAAACTGACAGAACACCTTTGTCCGGCATAGCATTCGGACTCTCCTTAATAAGCATAAAATTACCATAGATAATAAAACTAAAAGTGTACCGAAAAATGCCACGGTCACTTAATTACAAATTTTATGATTTTTTCCTTTAGCTCCGCTGCCCTTTTGAGCCGAGCCAACTTCCGGCTAGGCAGGCTCAAACACACACACACACACACACACCTTTCACAGTAAGCAATGCGCTTTATTTCAGAGTTTTATGAGGAATTTTTAAAAAATGCTGCAGAGGGTTGCCATAAAAAATAAGCACCATAAAAAATAGGATCAAAACACAGTAGCTTGGTACCATGACAATAACAACTATACCATATCTAGAAATAAAGGCCAGCAACAACAATGCGCATGCTACATAACAATGCATAATTTATGAGCAATTGTCACAAATGTCCACACTTGGTGTCATTTCGTACCCTCACAAATGCCCCGCACATGTGAGCGACTGGCAGCAGAAGGAAGGAAGTGCGCTGGATGAGTTGGCATTTGTCAGAGCAGCGCAGGCGCGAAAGGTGTGTTTGAAGCAGTCGCCGGGCCAAATCAATAGCGGAACTAATGATGCAACGTTGAGCATTTCCGTTTCACTGCTTTTTTCCAACTTTTTTTAGAAGTTCATAGAAGATTTGAATTATTTCAGTTTTTAAAACAATTGACAATGGGGGACGTCTTTTTATCAATCATGTAAGAGATTTAGGGAACCACACACATATTTTCATATATTTTTAGAATAAATATTTCAATGGGCAATAGTTTCGATTTTGCTATGAATCTTTGCATTACAAGCCAACACAACGAAACAATTCATCATTATTTTATATTAGCAGCTTTACAAAAGTCCATTTTTTTTGCCATAAATGAGATAACACTAAAGTCGATTTCTTTTGAATTTCAATTCAGAATTTTTGAAATGCAAGCCTTTGTTAGAAATCAGCAAGATTTCCTGTAAAATTAACAATTTTTATGGTTTTAATTTCTAAACTAGACAGACAAATTTTTTTGGGAAGTTTAAGTTCCAACTTTTAATACAAAAGCTGACATTTAGTTCCGACTTTTCATATAAAAGTATAACATGATATTTACATTTCATCAAAAAGCTTTAATAGCCAAAAAAACAATCAGTCATATTCTTGTGATCTAGTCACAATTGACTGATACTTTAAATCTTACTTTCTTATGAGAAAATAAATAGACCAATATATACAAATCTTTAAATCATGCTGAAAATCGCTGAAAGAATTAATTTAATTAATTAATTGATTGGAGAAAGAGCCAGAGTGGGCTTAGGCCTAGCTTTCTCGCATGAACTTGTATGTGCTTGTCATATTTTTAACGGGACCTACTTTTGCGAATCCGAACGGGTTTGAGAAGCTTTTCATGGCAAAGAATATTCACCGCGAGAAGTGGCGGCGCGCAAAGAAACAATTTGAAAACAAATTTTCTTTTTATTAGATGTTACCGGATCGGGAGATGAACTCAGGTTCTCCGCGTCAGCGACCAAGTAAGTAGACCACTGAGCCACCGCGGCGGAAAGAATTAGAAAGTAGAAAAGAGTCAGAAATACAAGAGATATGCGAAATCTTTGGAAGTAAGCACAGTTTTGGAGCCTTATTTAACAAAAAATCGCGATTAGTGTATGATTGATCTATTCAAAATTGCATATAGATATCTTTCAGTTTTTTATTAAAATGAATAGCTTTTATTCGGACTGACTTGCCAAAGGGAAATGACAATACCTAGTAGTTGTCTATTTCTGTTCTGAAACAAGGCGATATTAAGTGTACAACAACAAAATTTTTATAAAAATTTAAAAGATACCGGATAGGCAATAGTCCATGGTATTATTAAGTATGTTTGCTTTTGCTAAAATTTTCTACCATTAAGTTTGTCGATAAACAAGATTGAATTACATATAGAAATTTTTGATCTTAATTAAAAAGGTACCAGATGGGAACAAGGCGATTATATTGATAAGTATATTATATCTGCTCGATAGTCTTTTTGAAAAGTGAAACAACTTAAGGACTGCAAAAGCAGGTCCATACTCGCCACATATTACTCCTCCAGCAGCTGTAATCTTGATCTACAACAGCCGTGACACTCATATAGGAAGTGACTAAAAGTATGCTCGTGCTTCAGACAATCGTAAAAGATGCTGTCATCGCTCCGAATTAGCAGTGACAAGTGTAGGGGATGGATGATTTGCTTTGGGTGCCTGTGGAATAAGCAGAGTCCTGGCAGAAAGTCCCTGGCAATCTTCTAAGTCCCTGTGGTTGGTGTTTATGCGCGTACCACCGCGATAATTGAGGTGATGGCACGAATGCCGCAGTTAGCAAGAATGGAAAGAAAACAAGGCAAGAGTTGCCGCTTCGAGTTGTCAATCCAATCTTCCTTTTATTCAGTTAAAACAGTGGTTTTTATACACTATCAGAAAGTATTATACTAACTGTTATAATTATTCAATTCTATATCTACCCTACTTACTCTATCGATAATGTTCAATATACATTTCCCTCTCTATTTACTCGCATGGCCTACATGCACGAAATTATGCTGCATTGCATAAATAGGTCAGCGAATAGCCGATAAGCAGCTCATCAATACATTGAGTGGCTTTGTTGTTGTCCACTCAATGCACTGCTAAGTGCAATGTGCTGTACGCTGGCCTTGAGTGCATTACTGCAGCGTTTGCATATTTCGGTTACCCGATTCCTGCATGCAGGCCGTGCACTTGACATTGAGTTTTGGAGTTAAGGTGACCATGGGTGCTTTATGTGATTAGAGTGACCATGGGTGCACCACACCCCTGCCCTCAAGAAAAAATTATCTCTGGGAAATATGACTTATTTGCTAGGGAGAATTTTTAAAAGGTATGAATAGTAAGTGTGTTTATATCAAGAAGTTTAAATATAATAAATTCTTTGATTAATGCAATATAATAATAATGTATATAATGTAACTATCTATTCTATCTTTTTGTTTACGTAAAATTTCCTAAGTACCTCTTAAGATTATTATTATGTAATTCTTTTAGTTTTTTATTTATTTCTATTATGGAATTTACTCCTTTCCTAACTATTATTTTGTATGGCCCGTGATATGGACTCTGACTCTTTTTCCTAGTTTCTAATTTTACTAATACTAAATCTCCTACTTTAAAATCAGAACTATTTGTGTTTTTATCGTATCCTATTTTTCTTTTTAATTTGGCTTCGAGTATCAGCCTTCTAGCCTTATCTATAGAGCACTTCAGTCTTGCCTTTAGTTCGTTGGCATAATTTTCAAAGTCGTAAATCTTCTCATTGTTTGTTTGTTTGTCGCTCGGAAGTGACGGTAATTTTCCAAATACTAGCTCATATGGTGAGTACTCTGTCTCTATGTGTGGGCTTGTGTTGTACGCAAAACAATAATATGGTACCCATTTGTCCCACTCGTGGTCTTCTGCGAACGATAACATGAACTCATTAAGGACTCTGTGGTTCCTTTCGAGCGCGCCGATCGTTTGATGGTGATATGGGGTTGAAAACACTTGACGAGTGCCCAACAGCTCACATACGTTTCTCATTAACTCGTTTGTAAATTCTGTGCCCTTATCGGACTTAAGTGTCGCAAAGCAGCCGTACTTGAGCACGAGTTGCTCAACAAGGGTGGTCGCGACTGTCTTCGCATCTTTGCTTTCAATTGGATGCGCCACTACAAACTTTGTGAGATCGCATTGCATTGTCAATATGTATCTGTAGCCGTTGGAAATTCTCAATGGGCCTACAGTGTCAATTGCAATTGTTTGGAAACTCTGCGTTGGCGTGTCGGTTACGGTCATCTTTTCTTTAATGTGTTTCGTTGTCTTGTTCTTCCCGCATTTCTCGCAGTTATTTATAACTTCTATGACCATTTGTCTCATTTGTCGCCATATGTATCTTTGTTTCAACTTGAGAACCGTTTTTCTTATACCCAAATGTCCTGCTGTTCGTGAGTCGTGGAATTCTTCTATCAACTTATACTGTTGCAATTTGCTTTCTATACTTTTTGGAGCTCTGTATATCAAAATATTTATTGGCGAGTCTTTCTTTAACATAAAATCATTATATATCTTCTTGAATGCATTCATATCTAACGTTCCGGAACAAAATTCAAATTCATTAGCTTCAAGGGCTAGCTCCTTTATCTTCCTTTCACTAAGAAAACTATGCAGCTTCTCCAGCATCTCGCCTTGGCAAGAAGGGTCTTCACTACAAGTTATGCGCAAAATATTATTATTTAATTCAAATGTAGGCCTACTTCTATTCTTTAATATAAATTTCAACACATTTAAGTTCTTAATATCGTTAAATGACGTGCACTCCCAAATGTGGAGGTCATGACTCTCCTTTGGTGTTGTGCAGTCTCTAACGTGCCGGCGTGTATGTGTATTATCATCTTCATGGGAATCTACTTGTCCCTGGGCCCTTCTATAATTCAATTGCTCGCTCATTTTATTTTCAATTAGTTTTTTGCTCCTTGTTACGACTTTTATTTCTTTATTCTCACGCTCCAGCGGGGGTATCATAGCTTTTAAAATGTCGCTGTCTATTCTTACGCGGGACAGTGCATCCGCATTTGTGTTTATTTTACCTTGTTTGTAAACAATTTGGAAATCGTATCCTGACAATTCTAGTCTTATTCTCGTCATTTTCGAGGAAGGATTTTTGTGTGAAAATAGGGATACTAACGGTCTATGGTCGGTTACTACTATAAATTTCCTTCCGTACAGGTAAGCATTAAAGAATTGTATACCCCAGTAAATTGCTAGCAGTTCTTTTTCAATAATAGGCTTGTTGATGTCATGCTTTTGCAGAGTCTTACTGGCATATGATATTGGTAAATCGTGCCCAATTTCGCCTTGCGATAGCACTGCTCCTAGCGCAAAGTCAGATGCATCAGTAGTAAGAATGAATGGTTTTTCAAAGTCTGGATACTGCAACACTGGTGGGCTGACCAACTTTTCTTTTAACATGTTAAATGCTTTTTCGCATTCTTCTGACCAGATGAAAGGCGTCCCTTTCTTCAACAGAGAATTAAGGCATTTAACTATTAATGCAAAGTCTGGTATGAAACGCCTGTAGTAATTGCAGAATGCCACAAATCTTCTTACTTCATCTGCATTGCCTGGCACTGGGTACTTAGCTACTGCAGCGCATTTGGCTGGGTCTGTTTTTATACCTTTATCGGTTATCAAATGGCCTAAGTAAATTACCTCTGATTTTAAAAATTGACATTTGCCTGGATTGAGTTTCAAATTATGCTGCTTCAATCTGTCAAATACTTTAATGAGATTTTGGTTATGATGCTGTAGAGAACAACCAAATACAATGATGTCATCAACATACAAAAATGCTTCTGCGTTCAAACCGCTAAGTGCAATTGTTAACATTCGTTGAAAACTGTGGGGGAGAGTTAATAAGCTTCTGGAACTGGAAATCCCTAATTTTGGCCTTCAAATTCTTCTTAAACTTGCATATTAACCACAAAGATTTTCGTTTATACATCTTGATGCTGAACTCTGCTCTAACATCGATAGTAAAATTCAGTGCCGTAATGGGGTTTGCAATTACTTATTTGAGAGAAATTGTCTTGAAAAAGTGATTTTTTTTTTGAAATTTGTTGATGCAACAACTGCTCATGGAATACCAACTTGTTTTGCTGATAATTAGTATATAAAAAAAAATTTTCTAACCTTTCACATACGGTCATTACCCTAGAGAAATGATCTTGCTTGTAGTATGGGGCTGAAATTCAAATTTTGAGGAAAATTGCTTCTATTAAATTCAATTATTGTGTGCAACAATTGTTTATAATAAAATTTGGTGATACCATAATAGAGATTTAACAGTGAACCAAAGAATTACATTAGAGTAGGTGTGACCGATAAGAAAGTCGACAGAAGTCTTTGGTTGCGGCGTCTAAAGAAAAAAGAATTTTCTTCTATTGACATTTTGCAGCAGCGGCTTCCTCTGCCTACAATAGACAGCACTGGCGCATCTGAAGCTAGACTCGTATTAGGGAAAGCTATACATAGACATATTACCATACTTTTAGAGAAGTTCATGAGCTATGGGAAGTACTTAACAGTCTGATGTGCCTAGCTTTTTTCAAAAGTGATTTAAAATAAATGTTGGCATTTTATAAAAAAAATGTGTTATATTTTTTGCAAGCAAACTCAAAATCTGCATTGCCTATTGGTATCTCCAAATTTGTCCGAAATGTTATGCTCAACTTTATTTTCAATATTGAAGTTTATTTTCTATATTTATAACTGATTTCCTGCTTCAGCTTACGCTTCGACTTATCACTTGGTATATGTGTAACATATTTTTAATCAAACAATGCACACTTATAAATATTAATAACAGCTTGTCATAATATTTACCTGTTGGCATTCCAAGATTATCTGCTGATGACTTTGCAGCTGAGAGTTGCTAAGGAATTTCTTGTGATGTCATATCTATATGAAGCCAATGATGGCGCGTTTGGGTTCAAGCAACTCGGACGGGTTAAACAAATTGCTCTATTTTCTTGATGACTAAAAGAAAGCGCATGTAATTAGTAAGTCACTGCCAGCCATTACCACTCCACACAAATACACACTAATTTAAATGTATCTCATGAATTTCAAAGTTTTTGCGCTGAATTTTAATATTTTCACATGGCAACGCGAAAAGTTTACCATAGCAAAAGCCATTATAATCTAACTCCGCAAGTAATTGATAAAATGGAATATTTAAGCTCTCGCACACCCCATATGCCGGCTCCAGTTCGTGCCCACCTACAGACAGCGCTTATCGCAGACGTTCTATTATTATCAGTCAGCAGACCGGGCCAAGACAATAAATTAAAAAATCAACAGATAAATTAGATAAAATCAGCGCGAGTGTGGCGCTGCCAAATATATGTACAGAGTTATCGGCAACAAGCAACGACAGCGCCATTAGTCAGTGTCGCATCGTTGGGAATTCGGGAATCCCTACTGTCAGCAAATACTTCATTTTACCTCAAAATCGCTCAAATTTTTCATAAATTACAACAGGAATTGCGTAAAAATGTATGTATGTCAGCAACTAGTTCAGATATTGTCAGAGAAGTAGTAAGACATTATCTTATGATACTAAAACTTATTAGTTTGATACAAGAATTTTTTATGTAGGGCTTCTAATCAACACCATTAGCTACTAAGACACTTCTTCAGAGTTTTCTAAGACAGTCACTAAATCAAAAATCTATATAATTAAAGTCCTCGTCACTGACTCACTGACTCACTGCCTTACTAACGCTAAGGCTTCTTCTAAGAGTTTAAAACATAAGCAAGCAAGAGTAGTGATAGCGCAGTGCGTAAGGCGCTGGCGCAGAAACCGAAAGTGCGTGAGTTCGATCCCTGGCAGGGTATTCATATTTTTTTTCGGTATCCATTAATTACTGGAAAGGCCACAGTAGTTTTTAGTTTCTGAGTTGACTACAAGATGGCGCCACTCGCAACTAAAGAGAAATTTTGATCTACAGCTTTGGAACTAAAAGTCGTGCAGCATTGAAACTCCGTATGCAGTCGCCTCTTCGATGCTTTGTCCCATTGGTAAAATCTTATGGGCGTAGGATAAGGGGCGTGGCACTTTTCAAGCAAGTACACTGGGTATAACTTTAGAACTATACACCACACATCAATTAAACGCGATAGGAACTTACTACATATCCGTATCCTTCAACTCGAAAAATGAGACGGGCATTGGAGTGATCCCAAGCCTATGGAGTGAGACCAAACATGACCCAAATATCCCAAAAAATAAAAATAAAAATTGTCCAAAATTGAGTCAGTGGGTGCCACGGGCGACTTTCCAAAACTAGTACTTTATAATACAGTGAAAAAAGTTTTCTTGTTTTTTACATTTTACATTGAGTCAATGCATTCCTTTATTGGGTCAATGCAATTACTTCTTCAAACAAAATTAAAATAGAATACAGCAGATGGATAGAGAATCATTTACCATAACCTAGTAGGACATGTTCACAGTTTCCTAAAACCTACACCAAATAAAAAATACTTTCTAATTCAATGAAATACATTCTTTTTTTATGTATTTCTTCATTGGCTCAATGAACTTCTTACATTTAAAGCGAAAATTGGCAAAACTTCTTCATACTGAATAGAAGAATGTTCAGCTAGTGATAGAATGATTTGCCTCATTAATGAACAACATTTTCTAATCAATATTTATCAAGCACGATTTAAAGATGAGCACAGTTTAATGAAATTTGTACACCCTACACCTATGGTAATTGGGTCTATGCTAAAACTTGTTCTAGGTATAGACATAAGTATATAGAAATGCTCAGAATCACTTTCTGTCTTGATTTCCGGTTTTCCGTTAGTCAGTTTGTCCATCTGTGGCCGCAGAAGATAAAAAAACAGTTGTCCGATTTTAACTATTCGATATTAGCCAAATCGCTTTAAGGACATGCACACAATGAGTTTGTAAGTCCACCTAAGTCGGACTTATTTCAGTGAAATGGTTTAAATTTGTCTGGTTATTTATTTAAGCGTGATATTTGGTACTCAAGCTAAGGTGGGAGTCTTCTATGTCGTACGAAAATATGGGCGTGGTCCTCCCACTATATAGACGCTAAAATTTGTGCGGCAAAGTGACGCTCCATTGACAAATTATAAATTTAAGCGAATGAAATTTTCATTCTGTGTGATCCAATCTAACCTTTTCCATCAATCATTCTGCCAATTACGTGCCTGCATACTCGTAAAGCATCTAATTTTAGCATGCCATGTGAATTTTTCCTGACTAGATTCTTTTATATAATAAAATTAATATTATTTGCACTATTAACAAGCGCCTGAATTATTGCATTGCATTAGAATTGAAATGTTTCAAAATGTATTTTAATTACAACAAATAATATTAGTATAATTTTGCCATGTCTACTTTTTAATGTCTTGCTGGAAAATTTTGATCTTGGTAATGGCAGCTGATTGAGTTCACGGTTCAGTCTTGACTTGTCTTTTCGAAAAGACATTTCTGCGGTAAACTTAAATTGTCACTAGCTTAATGCCAAGTTGATGCACACATGTCAAGATCGGCCTACATTTCTCTTTGAGGTATGCCTACTACGTTTTTTTCAACTAGCAGAAATTATTTATTTTCACGCAAGGCTTTTAAAAACTGAGTGGGTGCTTAAAAAAATAATGTATTTGTATATGACAGTGAATGATGAATCAAGAGTGTAGGTTGAGTTATAACAATAAATACATAACTAAAAAAAAGATTGATGTTGATGGGCAAAATAACACAAGGACTAAAGAGATGATTTTTAAAGCCAAGGGAATCGAAGTCAGGCGCGCCTGCAGAGAAGCCCTACGTCAGCTCATAACCCGGTTAGGGATTGTTTCCGGTCGATCAAGGAAGGAAGAAAGGAAAATCGCAGCTTAAAATCATTCTTGAAAAGAGAGAAAGAGTTTATTCATTGAAAACTTGTTGCTTTTCTATAGCAGAAAATCGCTCAGCTTCTACCAATTATTTCACTTGTGTGTACTTATTATTATTTATAACGCGTTCTACTTTAAAATATGTATTGTAATTACTAATTCAATAAAGTTATTAGCAACGTGTGCCTTATAAGCCGCTGTAAGCCAATTAAATTTTAATCTACAATGCTAACGATAAACTTGAACTTGAAAGCGACTCTTATTTATGCACGGACGGCTTTAACCCGCAGCGAGTCGAATGAACAATGTAACTAACATATTTCAGCTGAAGAATTACAACAAAGTTTATATACAAAAAATCTCGACTGAAAATTCAAATTTGAAATTCTGATTTAAATTCAGTATTTCGTATATTAAATCATAAGAGTTCCCGTTTTTCCCCCATTTAAGATAACGGAACCCAAAATGTGACAGACTTGTTAAGTCACTGCGCTGCTGGCACTAAAGTGTTAACAACTTGTTTGTATACAAATGTTAAATACCATACAAAATACCTGAGCAAAAAATAGCAGTGCTACTGAAATTTTTATAAATTATTCATAGCAACAGCCAAATAATTTATTTTAAAAAAAGATTCTACGCGAATTCAAATGAGCTACAGCGAGAAATAAGAGGGGCGTGTCTGGCACTAGAAAATACGAGAATGAGCTGCTTAAACAAATTACGCGCTTGAATAAACACACCCAAAGCAAAAAGTAGGTTGGGCTGTGTAAGTGAGTAATTGTAGAGATATTATGGTAATGAATAATCGTTGTTATTTGTGGTTAATATTTTCAAAAGAAATTAGTTGCTTTCACAAATTTTTTACCAGCAGCGTAGTTTTGTTAAACCGCGAGATGTAAAACGATTTTGGTTTTTTGTGAAATCAGTGATGACGTTTTGGCGATTTTTTATACAACTACAATCGAGCTTGGAACATGAGAGACAACAAATCTTGAATATTGTTGACAGTAGTGATTTCAATATTTTTAAAAACACGAAAAAAGAAATTCGAAATTTGTTTCCGTACATCAATCCAATCTATTGCATAAAATTAAGGCAAATTTCTAATGATTTTTGGTAACAAACATAAATATCAAGATTTGGTTATTAGGCTATAAAATTTGCATGCATAACTACTTTTAATTCTGAGTTAAGCCAGCATCAATGATCGTTTTTTTTTTTAAATTAGATAAAGATGTTCAGAGATTCGTGCCACTGTGATGGACTAGCAAAGACAAGACTTAGTTACTATATCTACATCTGCAGAATATTCTATACATAACCCCAAATTTGGTTCATACCTCTTGAAGCTGCGCATCTTTAAACATTTCTTTTCCAAAATACGCCTTTTTCGTGCTTCTTTTCCCAAAAATTCAACAACACTTATAACTCGCTTACTCTTGCTCTTTCTTAGTTGCTCATCTTGCTATATATACAAGTATGTATCTTGTTCTTTAAATGCAAATATGCACATTGATACTAATTGAATGCAACCTTGCCACATGTTAAATACATTTCAATGGAATTCATTAATACAATTTGTTTACAAACAAAACAATAACAACAAAAATGATACCATAACAATAACAAAAACAAAAGGTAGCAATCAAAAGAAAAAAGAAGAATAAGAAGTAGCCGCAACAAAAATCATAAACAAAAAACCATACACACACACACACGTCATGCGACTTACAATATATTCATATAGGAAATTCAAAGACTTGAAATTGTATCTATGCGCCATCAACTCAAGCTACTTATACAAGCAGCTCAGCCAGCGCACATTGGCATGATGTGACGTACATAGATACAGTGCCGCAAATCCCATGATTAACGCCTATACATACATACTCTTTTTATTAGCTGCTACAGTTGCTATTCTCTACTAATTTCTAATTTAACCAACGTCAAAAGCTTTTTATTGCACATTATTTTAAACTTTATTGATAAAAAAAAAAAAATTTCGGCAGAAAGACGAACATATAGACAAAAGACGAAGACAAAGACAAAGACGAAGGCAAAGGCGGCGAAAAGACCAGAAGTGGTGAACTCATGTGCGAGTTCGTAACACCCTTCTACGGCACTGCTCCACCAGCTCAGCTGTATACACCCTACACAGCTGCGCATTAGGCATATTTGTTTACGTTCCAAGGAAATTCATACAATTTCATATCCGATTCCGCATTCGTCTGCAAATAGCATGTAGAAATGATTTTTGGCCCTGAATTAATTTTTAGTTAAAAGGCATGGCATGATTCTTACGTAGTACATTGGTTGATCGACCATGACAATCCGTTGCCGGGTTACAGCCCTGTCGAAAAATTTCTCTCTAGTGTATAGCCATAAAGCATCCGATGACATGATTACATCTAAAAGACTTTTCAAATATTAATGCATGGCTCACATTTGGAATGATAATAAAATTTTGCCTCATTATAGATTTTTCTCAAAAGCTAAGCTTATTCTAACTTATTTCTTGCTTAAGACGTCTCTTAACAGATCTGTTACAACAATTATTTTGAAGAAAAAAATGTTCATATAATAACAGCGTAATTTTCAAAGAGTTTGTATATTGAAGTACAATTCAAAAATATGTCTGTAAATATGAATTAAATCCACAATTATTGCGGGATAGGTGGAAATATTTTGTATTCCACATTTCCATCAATATTAAGTGCTTATGTCTCAAATATGAAGCAACTGCTTCGGAGGTCACAGTACGAATGGTTCTGACTCGCCAAAAGGTGCATTCAAAGGCGCCCGTGCCAGGTGGTAGCAAAGGTCCTCTTATATATAGAGCCCGACCGAACGCTCGGTCTTGGTTTCGGTTACCGAGCAGTTCGGCCAAAAGGTTCGGGTTCGGTCTCGGTTCGGTCTCGGCTACAAAAGACCGAGTATTTAGCCGAACAGTAGAGGAAAAAATTGCATAGTTTTAAACAAAATTAAAATTTTTAAAAATACTTTTTATTGATTTTTCATAAATCAGATGCTTAATGTAGGTATTTTTACCTCTAATGAATGGTTTTTTATAATAAAATGTATTTCTTTCTAAAAATGAATAAATTTTTTTCATTCAAATTCTTCTTCTTTTTTTTGCATATACATATATCCGAAAGGTTCGGTCTCGGTCTCGGCCAAAATTTCGGGTTCGGTCGGGCTTTCTTATATACTACGATCAAAAGCCGGAACATGGCTCGAGTTGCCAGCTAAATTCATGTAGAATGCAGCTGGGCAGTGGCTGCGGGGTTTTCGCACGAACAGAGCGCTGTGTGTGTGCTTTAATCGGTATGAAAGCTTGAATAATCTACGCAATAGTGCATCATTTTGGACAACCAATTTGGGTAGCTCCATTTAGTGAACCCGCATTTTTCCTTTCCCGCTAGTCTTTTCGATTAAAAGTTGAACTTTTAAAGCTAAAGGTCGTTACTTTTTTTCTAAACCAACTTTTTTATAGCAATATTTTTTTTTCGAAAATAATTGCCACGTTATTGCTTCCCTGACACATCCTTCCTGCCTGTGCGCTGGCAATTCCAACGCAGCGTAGCGCACAAATCAGTTATTGAACGCCCAATTGAAGCGCTCTGACTCGTTTCTGTTCAATTTTACTCATATCTTTTTTGCTCTTATTTGCTTGATTTTATTTTATTTATTGAGTCGACTTGTTTTCGTTGTTTTAATTTTGTTCGTTGCTATTGCCGCTGCCGCTGTTGTTTTCATGTTTTCGCTCTGTCTGCCGTCGGTCTTCTCTGCCTTGCGGCTCGCTCTGCTCTGCTCTGCGCGCGACAGCGAAACTTAACGTGGCTCTAATTTCGTCGTAGGGACAAACGTTTCATTTAATTACTGTAAACTCGTGCGCGCGTTCAGATACTTCAGATTCTTTTGCTGCTGCAGCTGCTGCTACTAATACTACAACTGTTGCTGTTGCTGCTGTTTCTTGTGCCATTTGTTATCTGCTGCCACTGCTTGACAAAGTTCTTGCAATTTTTCAAAGATAACAGACAACGTCACAGACATTTTTGCAGAACGCTGCTGAAGGAAAACGCTTAAAAGGCCTCACGTTGTCTAGCGTTGCCTTTTCGTGTTTTGAACTTCGTTGCCGGTGGAAAAAGGCGCGAAAAATTCAAAAATAATAAAACATTCAAATTAAAAGTGATTTCTTAAGAGGTAAACAAAGCTAGAAATTGTGCTTCTTTTAAGTGTAAACAAAAATTTTATCAAAAGAACTAAAAAGTGTTTTACAAAATTTGCAAAATTTAAGGCAAAATTGAAGGCAAATTTTAAAATGAAAATTGTGCAACTGAAATGTGACAACTAAAAACTGTTCAACAAACTGTTTTAAAACGAAAAATGTGCAACTTATTTACAAAAAAACATTACAAATCAAAAAATTTTGTAAAAACTTTAGTGTGTGTATGTGCGTTGATAAATATTATGAATGCTGATTTAGTGCAAAACTCCAGAAAATTTTATAAAAAATTTTAATTGCTTTGAAAAATTGTTTTCATATCTTAATTTTTCTACAAAAATACTCAAAGCGCTTTTTCAACTCGAGTGACTCAAGTCAAAATTCAAAAATGTGCATCAATCAACATATTTTTTATAAGAAATAACAATTGAAGTAACAATGAATCAAATCGGTCAATTTCAAACCCTTTTTCGGTTTTTCCCAACTCTCCAAGTGGCTCAATATCAAGCAACTGTTGGGGTTCCTCCAACTCTCCAAAGGGCTATAGCTAAGCTCTTCTTAGTTGACCAATTTGCCTATTATAAAATTACAACGCCCTACACATGGCCTAAGTGTCTCTTTCTGGCAGATCAGCTGTAGCCTAGACAGCCCACTATAACCTAACCTAACAATGAATTGTGACTGCATTGCTATATTAAAGCTGTAATGCAGACAAATTGCGAATAATTTTGGAAAAGTGCAAAAAAGTCAAAGAATTTAAAGTGAAGCATTTATAAAGAAAAAGTCAACAACATTTTCAAGTAAAGATTACTTTCGAAAAGTGTAGCTTAAATCAAAAGTTAAACTAAATTGATATTAAATTTTGCTAATTGAAATGTGCAACTCATTTGAAAAATTTTTAAGTTTTATAAGAAAAATATTTTTTTAAATGCAGTGCTCGAATTTCCAAGGAGCAGCTGTTTGCCGGCTGTGATTATAGAGTTTGAGTATGACAGCTATATTCTGCCGTTACAGTCATAATTGTTTGTCATTTTTATTGTTATTTTTTATACAAAAACACAATTATTCTTTGCAAAAACTATCAATTAAAATAAAATGTTCGATTGTCACTTTTGTAACTGCTGAAGTTCTACCGCCTTATTCTGCAAGGAGTCACAAAAGGGGTGAAATAATTTTTTTGCTGAAATTTAAATATGATCTATTTGAATCTTGATATAAAAGTCATGGTTCCATATTAATTGCAAACACTGATCGTGCTAAAATTCTAAGAAATTCTTATGTGAATAATTTGTTATGCGTAAAATGTATCATCATAGAAAACGGAAGTGAAGCTGACAAAAATTTGAAATGCGCTAAAACTAGATAAGAAATACAAACTACAGATATAAAAATAACTACGCACATGTATATAAATGTTATATGAAATAACAACAACATTACTCACGACATTTGTTAAAATAGACTAATGTCGAAACTTTCCGAAATTGCACACACACACACAGTCTTGCAACACTTGTTGATATGTGACAAACTGTCAGTTTAGATTTCAAGCGCTATATCTTGCCATAACAAATCAACAAAACAAACAGTATCTCGAACAATAATTATAATGTTTTTTTTTCAGTTCGGCTCTAATAATATATTAAGTAAGTAACTAAGTATTCAGTAAGTGTAGTCAAACTTGTTAATTGAAACAAGCCTCGCTATCATGACACACTGAACTGAACCGATTATCAAGGTTGTGCATATAGAAGATTGAGATACGAACGAACGAACGAATAAGAACTCCAAGGTAGCGAGCAAAATGGTTCGTTTTAGGCGAAAGCTCGTTTTAAACGCTTTCATTATAAACGAAAAGTACTGTATATCGAATCCTTGTTACGAAAAAGTATGATATGATGCTTAATTCGGTTGATCTTTTTAAGACGGCGCTGCCGTGGCTCAGTGGTTCAGTGAATAATTGCTCGGTGCCTAATGCGTGAAGTCGCTGGTTCAAATCCCGGCCACCTCATATCATCTACTAAAAAAACTTCATTTCTTTACAAGCGGCGAGCTAGTTACCAACTCTACGACAATATTCTATGCGATGAAAAAAAAGCTTCTCAATCCTGTGCGAACATGTTTATAGAATAAATGTGTAGGTCCCTTTATCTTTTGGTCAAATTAGCTCTTACAAGCTAATGCGCGAAAGCTAGACCTTAGCCTCGGTTACATGTGCTATTGCTGTTGTTGCTATTTTAAAGACAAATCTAATTTTTTGGAAGCAAGCTAATAGTTCGATTATTCAACCTTAGCCTCGGTTACATGGGCTGTTGCTGTTGTTGCTATTTTAAAGACAAATCTAATTTTTTGGAAGCAAGCTAATAGTTCGATTATTCAACCTTAGCCTCGGTTACATGGGCTGTTGCTGTTGTTGCTATTTTAAAGACAAATCTAATGTTTTGGAAGTAAGCTAATAGTTCGATTATTCAATTCTTAAAGGCTCAATTACAATAAAAATAATTGATTGGCGGAACAGCCCGTGTAGGCTTAGGCCTAGCGTTCTTCGCATTAACTTCCGGGACCTACAAAAAACCAAAGGCCCAACAACTGAATGCAATATAGTTCAGATAAGCTGTCTAAGTAATATGAAACAATAGGCTATTCAGGCCGCGCTGTGTAGCAGACTAGATTCCCACTACAAATGCCAAGTGTTGCGAAGAGCTGCAGAAGAGCATGAGCGTGTATGCCAAATTGTAGCCTCAACTATACAGCTTCATTCGCACGATAGTGCTACTTTTTATGTCAGGAAAAATTCCAAAACTACATAACCCCTTTTTATGAGCTCATAAATATCATACAAACTAGGCGCCCAAATCACAATAGTTCGATATGAAATGAAACTGGCTACACGACTCTGCGTGCAGTGCACCTCAAACTGACCTTATCTGGTAACAATTAACACATAAATATTATACACGATATATATTTACAAATGTGACAAGCGACAAGCCCGACAACGTCGCACTGTTTACTAATAATAATTAAACAAATCAAGTGGAAAGTTATAAAAAGCAACAAAATCAGAATTTAAAATAAAATTAAGAGGCTGAAATCGGTGTTGAAAAATCACCGATCACTTGAAATCAATTGAACAAATTTTATTGAATGCGTCGCAATGCCTTCGAAGTGTAAAGTGTCAATATTAAGATACTTCTCCGGCAGGTACGAGTACGACTTACGATATGAGTAGCAGTGATCGCTGATTGTTGTTGCTCGGTGCAAGTGCACTTGGACGGAGCATGTCGTGTGTGTGTTTATGTGTGTTTATGTGTGTGTGTTTGTAAGCTGCTAAACGTACTAAAAGAACTGACAGCCACTGAAAGGTGCGATAAATCGCTAATCGATTTTAAATTTCGAAACTACACACACACACACACACAGACACGTGCATACACGAAGTGGTTAAATGTGTATGCTACGCATTTGTAGAACCCGCTTGGTCGCTTGCTTTGTTTACGATTATCTTACAAATACGTCGTGATTCTTGCAAATTGCTTTAGAGAAGTGACTGCTTTGTGCTAAACCACAAAGCCTTATTCTCAATCTATATGCCAAGCCATTATCATATCTTTGTGACAAGCGAGATTTCAACATATGCTATTGTCAACTTTCAAGTCAACTGTCAACATATAAGATCTAAATTGAATAATACGCAGCAGTATCCCAGAGCAACCATGGCCCACTTCCCCAGTCCAAACCTAGTCACAACATGCTGCTAGTATTCTACGATCGATAGATTAGTCAATAGCCGATTAGATTGATAGATTTACTTATCTTCAATTTGGGAAACTCTTTTGTAAAAGGCATATAAAGTAACTAAAAAAATTGTTAACACTCTTGCCTTTCGATAAAAATATGCGAATAGTACATGTAAAAATTTCCAAAAATTTATATATATATTTTATTGGTATAAAACTTGAGTTACATAATTTTTAAAATTTTTGTGGCTGACATTATTCGTACTTTTTGCTAGAAATTACATTCAAAAGGCAGAGATCTTAATAATTTTGCTAGAAACCTTATCCATAGAAAAGAACTTTTAAGCCAAACTGTAATATATGGTGCAAAAATTAAAATTGCACATGCAATTTGATAGAAATAAATTTTTTTGCACAGCGCCTTATTGCCAATTTCTGGCCTATATAATGTAGGCACGCAGTAAGAGGCCTAATGTACAGCTTGAGTCAATTAAGCGTTAGTGCTAATAATATTGAATTGGGGTAGCATAGCACTCCACCCCAAATACATATCTATTATATTTCTTTTTAGGAACCCTTTAATCGTTATGCGAGGAAATTTTTTTTAGCTCATCTCTGGTATCGGGTATGAGGCTTCGAGCCTTAGTTTGACTTGCGCTCCCAGGGCTATAATTACGATCAAGTTATAGAGTACGAGTATTTCCCAACTCACTTTCCATATAAAGCTTAGCATATAATTCGAACTCTCTTGGAACACGTTTTAAACAGCTTTTGACTTGAATTAAATTGAACAGTGTTCTTTGTGCCGAAAGCACACCTTCATTCACACTTACGCCGTGTTCCCGAAAATTCAATTTCGATAGTCTTCACATGCATAGACACTTTAGGTCGATGATCAATTCCACTCGTTTTTAGTTAGCATGTCTATAAAAGAGTCGCAGCGCAAAGTTCAAGCAAGATTGGTTGCTACCGTGAGACAATATTGATTGCATAAACAAGCAAAAATTAGAGAAAAAATACTACATTTAAAAAAAACCCAATTCAACTGAGAAAGTAGACTTTGTCACTAGCGGGTACTAATTGAAATAAGACTGGCGCGTAGACAGTGGGGTATACTTAGATAAGATGAGTGAGATTTGGAGTGGGAATCTAGTTCCCTAGCCACCGCGGCTTGAAAGGGTTATCGTGGCAGCTCTTCATCTTTTTACAGATCCTCAAAGATGCGCAACTTCAAAAAGTCTGCAATTACTCCAAACATTTAAAAATGTCCTAAAACTATTGACGCCTTCAAACGCAATGCAATGCTTCTTTGAGGGAAATATGCATTTTTCTTACCACTTGAAGTTCTTATTTTATAATTTTGTTCACAAGAGATAGCTTTTCTTTATATAATAATTTTTTCTTGATGACCTCTTCACAAAAAAGTCATTGATAGCTCTCGTTGTTCTCATTCTTTGAACTTAGCCTCACATTTTAACCCCTACGAGCATAAATCTTAACTGCGTGCCTGACAGCAACGAACTACGTCATTGTCAGTGTCTTTAAACTGTTATTTCTTCTTCTTGTCCAATGTATCATCTATACTACGCTACACTACAACGCTTCGTCACACTATGTGGCATTTTCTAATGGAATTTTTTTTACAAATCTAGTTATAATAAAAAAGAGCAGAGGCATTTTGAAAACGCGCTTTCAATGTTATTGCTCTTTCTATTGTTGTTGTAGCTTTTGTTGTGGTTGTGTTTATTGCGGCAATATTTTTTCTACGTGATAGCAATCACAAATATTGACACTTGTAATTTAGCCGCATTACATACAAGATACGCGCTTAGATACCGAAGGTATCTAATAGATACTTGTTGCTTTACAGCTAGCAACAAAGAGCCAAACGCTCTCAGGCGCTCATAATTGTCAGCTGCTTATAAATAAAGTATCTCGCCGTTACGACTGTATCTGTTAGATACTCGTAGATATTGTATCTATGGCTTTTTAGAATGATTGCTGCTGCTGCTGCCTGTGCAACTGAAGAAGCCGCTTTGAATTTGTGCAAATCATTAACATAAAAGTGCTAATAGATTTTGTTCGAGCGCAAAATTTTTATAAATTAAAATCAGCGCACACGCTTTCAACAACAGCGCTACAAAATATCTCAAAGTGTTGTGAAATAAATTCGTTATTTTTTTAAAAATTAGCAGCGGAATTTCAGTCGCAAAACGTTGCTGCTGCACTGAAGACGCGCCAAACTTCAAACTTTAGATACAAAAGAAAAGTTTTCCAAATCAATTCAACAAAGATATAATATTTTACTTCAAATAAATTTAATAAATACAGCAGTAAAGAAAACTCAAAGTTGCACACATTTTGAATGCACATTTTTCATTTTAAATTAAATTTTGAAAAATTGCCTTTACACAAAATTGCAGCCTTTGTAAGAAAAATAACAATAATAACAACGCAAAATAAACACTTTCAAAAATCGCAAGTCTGAACATTTTTTTGAGAAACGTTGTGCAAGACATGCCTCCCACCCCTGCGAATATATCCGAATTGCAATTGATAGCGAATCACACGGCCAGTGACAAAATCGATCTGCAAAGCTTCGAGCTGCTGCCGCAGAACTACTCGCTGCTGATCAACAAGTTGGAGCAGCTGGCGCTGGGCCTGGACTCGGCCTTCGCAAATTTCACGCTCGATCACCGGGAGTTGGACGTGACCAGCTTCAGCGGCGCTGCTGTCGCCGGCGCAGGCAGTGATGCCACAGAGAGCGAGCTGGAGGAGCTGTTCGGCGGCGTGGCCGTTTCGGCGCACACGCCGCCACTGCTGCAGCGCGCGGAAAGCAGCTTTCGCAGCCTCACCGATGCGGAATACTCGCGCGTTGTCAGCGACATTTGGATTGGCGTCATACTGACGCTGCTCATCGTCTCGGTGATATTCTTCATTTGCTCCTGCTTCCTCTATCACAGGTTCCAGCAGTGGAAGAACTCATGTAAGTCTCTTTAAGTAGGCACTCTTTAAAGCAGGCATAGCCAACCAAAATGATCTCGCGGGCCGCATACATATATGGAAAGTGTTCGGAAGATTGGCCGGAAAAAAATGTTCAAGGCCGGCCGCGGGTTGGCCACTCCTGCTTTAAAGCGTGCATGCGGCCAATGTGTCAAATTGTTGCATAGAGCTCAGCGTTGCCATATCATAAAAAAGGTCTAAGAAAAATTTAGCTTTACGAGGCAATTTTAACGAACGGAAATTTTAACAGAAAATTTTAGTACAAACCCGGGTTTAAATGGTTATGTTCTAATGTAACTATCCTCTTTCTTTCAATTAAAAAATGGTTATCGCGAATAATTTTTTTAGATTGCAAGTAGATTGGTAATTTGAGGTAGTAACCAGCATTGTGAAGTTGTAGAAATAAATGAGATTTGGCTCTGCAGAAGTCAGTGTCTAAAGTTTCACTCTTCCAATTTTTTTTTATAAAGTTTTCTAAACATTTCCAAAATTGATCAGTTTTAATTCCTTTTAGTTTTTTAAAAAAATATAATTTCAATAATCACATGAAGCTATTTCATTATTGCAAGCAATTGAAATTGCTTGAATTATCAAGAAAATTTTCTACAAAAATGTATGACAAATTTTCAGGAATATCCTCACTTAACGTGAAGCTTGGAGGCTGCTACAAATCGGAGGCAGTGCATCAAGTTTGGTTGTGCTTAAATTAATTTAATGTCATCATGCACATGCCTTTAAAAACTTCCTCAGCCCCCCCCCCCCCCCCCTTCCCCTCTGCACTAATTTGCTCAAAGCACTTTCGAACATTCTCTAAATTAGCAAATTTTCTGTAATCTTTTTGACTAATTACAAAAGTGCAATTATTGTCAATAAGAGTATAACACTTTAAAGTCATAAAGTAAATGGTGCAATTGTTTGTTATGACATTGCGAATCAGTGCTCTATGTGTCCGCCCCCCCCTTCGCACCACCTCCGCCTTTTCATCTTACTACACAACTTCCACTCGTTATCTATATTTTAATTAATATTTTAATTGTTTGGCAAACAAGCCGAGGTCTCAATATAACATTTATTTACAGTGTAGCACAGCGCAAGCAATAATAAAAGACGTTCTAATTAAAACTACTCGAAACTAAAAAAAAATGTGTTGAAAATTTTTTTTGCCATAAAGAAGAGCCAGTTTTATAGCAAGTCTTCCACTTGGATGTGTGGCGAACGAAAAGTCATACTCATAAATGCAAAATTTGCTTAAACGAGATAGAGAGAAATATTGAGCGCTGCTAAAGAAATTAAAATCAGTGCGTGAGAGCTTGTGTGATTGTCACGAGTTGTTGATGATTATGAGTGGGAAAGACATACTCGTATATGTTCCAATTCACATGTGCAAATTTTTCTTTCTTGAAAACAGATGAGTGCAAACTTTAGTGTACTGGAAAGTTTTTTTTTGCAACAACAACAGCAATAACAAATACGGAGCGTCTGATTATCGATTTTTGGCCGAGGCCGAAAAGGAAGAGTTTCTTTAATGGCTGAAGCCTAATACCGAATTTTAGCAGGTAACCAAGCCACAGCCATGGGCAATTCCATTTTTCCGCAGCTGTCATAGCTCTGAATTTAACTTAAGACTCGTATTCAGCAGCACAAAGCTTCACATAAGCAAGGCTGTTTTCATTGACAAAGTTATTGAAAATCCCCAAAAAAATATTTCATTTTAATAGCCAATTTATGGCCGTAGTCTAAGCCGAATAGTTCATTTCGAATCAGCGGAAGCCGAAACCGAATAGTTCATTTCATATCAGGCAAAGTCGAGGCCGAATATTCGTGCGGTGCTTAATGATAAAGAGACAGAATTTGTCAAAGAAAATTGCCTGGTATTACGGAATAGCGGAAAAGCAAATGGGAATAAAATAAATGTCCAGGGAATATTTATGTGTGTAAATTGCGAATTGAAAATATTGTGTGTAAGCGAAAATTACGTGAGTTTTGCCATAGTTTTATTTGAAGAACAAAAAATCTGAAATTCCTAAAACTAGCTTCATTAAAAATTTTTCAAAAAAGTTTCAATACATTTAACTGTCCATTAAAATAGCTTTTAAAGAATTTCGGTGAATATTCTCACAATTCTAATTTTACCACATACAGTGCCATTCAGCACAGCAGCGTCACATGACTGAGCAGCACTTGTACAGTCCTTTCAAAATGTCCAAAAATGTAAAATGAAATTTTCGATCTTAATATTAAGAATATTTATAGTTCCTAGCTCAGACGAAAATTTCACTTGGTTTCACATTTTGCTACTGGATGTTTCCAGTTGTTGCCTTCTGCAAATAAAGTGAAATAAATATGTAAACATAGCTACTATGTACATACTCTATGCAAATATTGGCATCGTAATTTCATTATATTTGTTTGTATGTCTGTGAGAATATGTGAAAAATGTTTCTGAGTTGGTTCACAACAAAAGCTTAAAATATTTGCACAGATTTGGAAGATATGCTCTTTGCCCCCTTTGAAAATGTTCATGAATTTATTATAAAAAAAAACATGTGCATGTGTTCAAGTGTGTGTGAATGTTTGTGTGCCTGCAAGTAAGGCATTTACTAGCAAATATTTTTGGTTATATTTGTACATGCCTGTTTATGTCTTTATCCTGGCAAGCACATGGAATTTCCAGTTAAGATATGTCAGCACAGAAAATTCGAGCTTTATATGTATATAAATAAATTCTTTTTGTATTTGTAAATTTGCTATTTCTTAAAGCCTTAAAACATGAATCCAGCAGCATTTTCATAATCATACAACTTGTGTGTATCCTTTTCTAAAGTATCCTATTCAAAATTATCCATAGTATTGTCTCTTTTTTTTCTTTGCACAGTCACAATTGAAGCTTCGTTCTTCGGTCGTTCATAGCGATTGTGAAATAGTCTTCCTGTGGAAGTTTTACCACGTCATTGTAATATTCACGAATTCAAGGCAAACGTCCACCGCCACTACTCCACTTTCCCCCCACCCATCTATCTATGATCCTTTCTTAGCCAACAAGTGCTTTGTATGTATAGGGGGCATTCCCAGAGTGTCGGTTTATGCGAGAAAAAAAGTTTTAACTGTTATTTTGTATGATGGAAAAATATTTATTCTTAGTAAAAAAAAGGCATTTAGTACAAAGCATTCAATTATGACTTTTGTGACTTTCCCAGAATAGGAATTGAATTTTTCGGATTTTAAACAGTTGATTTCCATTATTCCCGCTATTTTGAATTTACGGGCTAAAAAAGTGTCAAAAATGCAACGCCGTGTCTTAAGTGCAAAAAATACTAAGCTTCAATCTGGCAACAAGCCTTTTTAATCGCTGTGACTAGAAGACTAGATCCGCACTCCAAATAAAATCCAAGCTTCAATACGTTGAACAAAATAATTAAATGAAAAGTTTTCAAAATCCGCAAATTTATTAGTAAAGCAGCATAGAAGTGTTTTTAATTAAATGATTAAATGCAATTGCATACATTTTATTTAGGCTTATTGCATTGAAATTAGCCAAAACCGCAGCAGCTCTATGCCAATGCGTATTTGAGGCAATTTGGGCCAAACAAACCGCATATAACAAGCATTATAGTCAAGCCAAAAGGCAAAGGCGCATTAGTATATGTGTGCATAATTATATGCGGCTCAGGTGTGTGTGTGTGTGTGTATTGTTGCTTGCACAAGCAATTTAATTGGCAAAAATTCACATAAACTCGTTAAATTCAGCAAATCCCAAAGAGAAGTGCAAATATAGGAAACTTTTGCCTGCTGATACTACCTGCACTTGGCTATGGCTATGGCTCGGCAATTGCATTTGTATTAGTGCGTTAATAATGCATGCAAATAGTATTTAGCCAATAAATGCTAATTGCTTAATTGAAATTTTCATAAAAGAGAAAAATGTACTTTGCTGGTGCATTGCCTATTTGTGGCATGCAACACGGCAGCGGGCAATTATTGCATACAGTTCGTGTTGCCAGATTGAGAGCGAGCGAGCAGGAGAGGAACGGGCAGAATACATTTTACAATTTAATCAAAAAGTGCATTTTAATTGCAATTGATTAAACTACATATTTGCTTAGTGCACGGGGCGTATGAGTATCGAGTGATATTTTAATAAATCTAAATGTAACGCATACGACGCGGCGCTCCGTTGTACTCATCATCATTAGTTATGCGCTACACCATGAAAGTGATTTGTGCGGATGTTTATAATGCCCAAAGCAATAGCCAGAGATATAGTGATAAGCATATAGAAACAATCAGGAACAAATGTCCGGCTGTTTTTCACTTTGAACAATATGGCCATAACTCAATAACCAATAAAGATATGAAGATAAGAACTGGCAAGAATATTTGAATACCCAAGTTAGCTATTGGTGCAAGCATATGAAGCATATCAGAACAACATCACACTCTCTTTTTCCTCAATTTTCTCTTACATATTGAAAAATGTTTCCACGAGCTAACACAACTTCTAACAAACTACCGAAGAATTGAGCTAAATCTTTGGCAGATGACTCTTTAATGACTTTGCGACATTCAGCTCAAATCCATATTTGCAAATAACATTTTTATGATTTTAGTTCGTGTGAATTTTTGTTGAAATGAGCTAGCCATCTATGTACATATACCTGCCGATACAATCAATTCTTTATTTATGATTCAAGTTCAGATATTAAAAAGGTTATTCTTAGGTTATAAGAAACTTGATCTGCAGACTTCTATTTTACAAAATTGTGTACTCCATTTTTTGTATTTTATTCGGAAACATTTTTGTTGGAGAGATTTCATCATTGTTCTTTCATTATTTGGTTTGATATTAAAACGTGATTTGCTGTAAAATAAAATTATTAGAAGATAACTTTAAATCAAAACACATGCAGTTCTGTTAAGAAATTATACATATGTTGGTCTCGAGAGAATTTGCCTGCCTATTAAGAACGAGAATAAAGATGATTTTTATACGTTACCGCACTCCGCTGCTTAGGGTGTTGTTCCGTTTAGAAAATCTGATGGTTTTTCTCTCTGTTTGAATTATTCATTTTGCCATCCCTCTCTCTCTCCTGTTCTGTTTGCCCCTTTTTTTACCATTATCAAGCTTTATTAAGCAAATTGCAATATTTATGTCCCCCTCATTGGCATAATCAACTAACCATGCCCTCGCATATATTATCAGCGCATCAATCTTTGTTGTCAACTCACTTATTTTTTACAATTTTGCAAAATTTGCATATTTTATGCAACTCTGTGCAAATTTATTGCTTTTCAAATGCAACTTTATCATTTCATCATTTCATTATGCCCAGCAGGTAACAGCTAAATGAGCGGCATGATTTTGGTACCATTATGGCCATTAATTATGGCCGACTGCTGACGTCACTTCGATAGTGCATTCAATAATCAGCATAATATACGCTTTTAATTGGCATGCTCATTTTAGTGTGCATTCACAAATGCATGAAAAAGCAATTATTATGTTTGGCATGCCTTTAGTTTTTCAGTTAAATAAAATGCTTGAATTAATATGAAGATAATCATGAAACATGAATGAAGAGGGTTTGTGTGATTCACATCGAGAGCTAGCCAAAGAAAATTGCCTCTTTAAAGATTTTATTTTTAGTTTGTATAGAATTACCTTATTATTTTACAAAATTTGTTAAAAGAATTCTGAATTTGAATTCAAATGCGGCCAATGCCGCCAAGCCATCAAACGCGCCAAGCACGCGCTCTAACCATTGACAGCTGAGCTGGAAAGGGGTTAGCGTGCAAGTGCATGCGTGCGAAAGAGACGACAGGTGCGCACTGAGCAGCGGCATATGGGGAGATGAAAAGCAAAGAACAGCAAGAAACGATAAATACGTTCCACAAATGAGCGAGCGTAATTTGAAAAAGTAAATGACCGCCAAGAATGCGCATGAGAACCAGAAACGAAGACAAGACGAGACAAAGTAATAACAAAAAAAGACAATTAAAAAAGTTACGCGAAGAAAGAAAGAACAACAAAAAAGTAGCGAGGCAAAAGCAGTGAAATGAATTCATGTGGCGTCGCTTCTGATGTTGGTTATTGTGCACTTTTTTGTTGCTTTCGTTATTGTAATTGTTGCTGTTGTAACTGTTGATTTTATTGGCTTTCTGGCTGTTGGCAGTTGGCAGTTGACGGAGCGTAGCCGCAGTTAAATTGGAATAAAGTATTTAAACAAAGAAGCGAAAGAAATAATGACTAAGAACTAAAAAGAAAATAAAAAGCGTATATGCCATGGAATGAAATAAAGATGAGTGGAGGAAAAATGGACAGTTAAAAAATGTTGTGCTTTAAAAAGGGAAAATTATGAGGTTTTACTAATCTTTTTCAATAACAGAGACGAGGTAGATAGATTTGCTAATTTTTTGCAAAATCATCAGAGTAAAATAAAGAGTTTCAGTCAAAGTATGTATGTATGCACATATGTATATAAAATACGTATAACAAAAAGACCTAATTAAAATAGGGAAAACACGGTAAACGAAATGAGGTCAACTACAAAAAGTTCCAAAAGAAAATACATGACTACGCAAAAGTAATGCTTCATTTTAAATCTCAATATTCTATTCAGCACCAAACCTATGTAGAAACAAATGCTGAATCTTACAAAAAATTTACCCAAAAATATGAGAAAATCTAAATTTATAAAATTTAAACTGTCGCTCAGTGGATAAGTGATTGATCGATCCTTGATGCGTGGATTCACTGATTCAAATCCCAGCCGACTCATATTTTATTTCATTCGTTTTACTTCCTTTGAAGTTCCCGGTGCGTTTTCCACTTAAACGTTTCCCCTTCCTCGCATCAAATAGAAATTCGACCCCGTGAATAAATTGGGATTAGAGCTAAAAGCAAGATCAATAAATTTATAAAAAATTTTTAAAAGTTGTACTAGTTTAATTTTAACTCTTAGTTTACATATTAATACAAAACATACAACTAAATTTAGTAATCCAAATTTAGTTTAAAGTGTAAAAACCTTTTAAAAATACAAAGGACAAAATTTTAAATACAAAATATTTTTAAGTTTCATTCAAAATTTAAAGTGAAATGAACTAAGATAAAAAATGTATAAAAAGCAATTAAACAAACCAATTTAAATCCACCAAATAAGCATAAAGAGTGAAAGCTATAAAAATTTCCCTAGAAAAAGCAAAAACAAGAAAACAAAGACTTGATTAGGAAATAACCTCCAAATTCGAAAAGCGATTAACCACCAAATTTTCCAAGCGCAATGACAAAGCCTACAAAAATTTGCCAAACAAGCAAAAATTAATACAACAACGCAGCAGCAAATCATTCAGACTCGCTTACACACGCTGTTCGCATATGTCGCGATACGTGGCCAGCGGGGCGTATACTCATCGCTCAATTGAACAGTCGCTTCATTTTCGCCCGCTCCGCTTTGTTGCCTTCTTTCTTCCACCTTGTTGATCTGCCCTGTGCAAATACTACAAACGAATTTGCATTAATTGCGTTTCACTTGAGCCGTCGCAGAAATCGCTGTTAAAGCAGAAAAACGGAAAAAAAGTTGAACGAGAAAAAAGCAAACAGCTTAAGAAAAGAAACGCGCAACAGGCGAAAAGGCTGAGCGCACCGCACCACGCGACGTATGCGCAACGTCAAATTAGCAAATTCATGATTTTCCATGTCGTTCCTTTTTTATTGTCCCATGGCTAGAGCTTGTTGCTGTTGTCCCCCGCACTTTCGTAATCGACATACTGTAGATATTTTACAAATGCCAACGAATTGCCTTGAACAACAACACAAATTTAAATGATGTCATTTTTCAATAAGTGGAATTCAAATTTTTGCATATTTGCGCACTTTACGCCGACTATACACCAGCCTAATCCTTGCCTAAATGCACGAGTATTCTTGTGTATTGGCATTTTAGAAGAAAAATAAATTTTATTTATTTCGAGTCACTTTTATTCAAACTTTTGCGAATTGTAAAGTTTACCTGCAATTATTTAATCAAATAAAAATTATTTAAAGTAAAAAAATCAAATGTATTTCAAACGAAGTTGTAAAATAACTTAAAATGCACTTCAAATCTTTGCGAGCACATACTTCGATGATGTCTTTTTTAGTACGAGTAGTACAAGTAACCTTAAAGCAAATAAAAGCAAAACATTATTAAGAGTGGGGGGTGGCGGTGCTAGGGCAAAGCACATTTCACATTTGAATTCAAATTTCATATATAGAAAGCTAAGAAGTACATTTGTTTAAAGCAAATCGACAAAATACCTTAAAAGTGTAGCAATAAACTGAATACTAATGAGCATAAAAAAGTTATTCATAATAATGACAAGTGACATTTTGAAATTGTTGCAAGTATGATATATATATAAGAAAAGGTAAATAAAAGTATGTGAAAATTACAAACTAAAGTGAAAAGCTAAAAACTAAGCGATATCTTTTTGTATGTATGTACGTGTGAGTATAATTGATAAATGGTATGTATGTGTGTGTGCGCATGTTTCGCAATTCTTTTCTTAACTTGTAATTGAGGCGCATATTATTTTCATAAAAGAAAATGTAAGTTATAATAATTTGTTCGCATTCTTTTGTATGATTTTACATTATAAGCGCTTGTATAAAAAGTTATTTATGATCAACTCTTAAAATTGATTTTAATTATTACTTACTATTTTAATATCAACCATAAGCATTAAACGTTGAATATGTTTACAGATTTGAAACATTACTTAAAAACAAACTGCCTTACCAACTCAACTTTTCTAAGAAAATCAAGTATTTAATTTGCATGCAAATGTAGTTGCATTTTTACATTTCTTAAAAAAGTTTTATTGGAAAGGCTGAAAGTATTGCTTTCGTTTTCGCAAGTAAATATTTGCTCAGTCCAACGTTAGTTTCCTAAACTTGCAATCCCTGCGCGCTCATTTATAAAATAACTTAAAATTAATGCGCAACTGCGAGGTCTTGCTTTCAAATAACAAAATTTAAAGGGAGGCGAAATTTTCAGTGTTTGCAGCATTTTCAGTGTTTACTTTTTCAAACCACTACTGAACTGCATCACTTTAAAGCCCACACAGCAGCGACATATGGAAAGTCTTTAGATTTCGGTCTTTTGTCCTACCACCGTGAAGTAGCTGGTTAATTTGCGCTCATTCTTAATGCTGGCAGCGGTCTCCTTAGCTCTAGCCAGCAGCGACTTGTCATTTTCCTTCTCCGCAGGCAACAGGGTGGGTTCAGCCACCACCACATTGGCTACATTCTCCAACTGCATAGACACTGTGACGGACACCTGTTGTTTGCTGGCCGGCGAGTGTTCGATTTTTCGTCTCAGCGCGAGTGGCGTGGGTGAGACGGTGAGCTGCGTTAGTGGTATGTTATTGCTGTCTGCTTCTGCTTTGCCCTCCTCGCCTGGCGCGTCTTCGTCAGCTTCTTCATCATCGGCTGCCATATTGTCGTCGGTTTTGATTTGCTGCAACAACTGCTCCTGCAGCTCCTCAATCAATTTTTTCTGCTTGGCCAATTCTTGTTTGAGATGTCCGGGCTTGGGTCCTGGTTTTTTGCGTTCCCGAGGAACACCATTGCTATTAGCCAAATGCTGACGCTCGATGTGCGAGCGCACGTGCACGCGCGAGGAGTAGCCACGTTGGCAGATTTCACATTTGTAGGGCTTCTCACCTATGGGATATCAAATATGGCAATGGATATTATTTGGAAACTATTAAGGATAATTCGCACCTACCTGTATGTGTGCGATGGTGCACCTTCCGATCGATTTTGCGCATGAAGCGCTTATCGCAATAGTCGCACTTGTAATTCTTCTCGCCGCCGTGCGAGCGGCGGTGCACAATGAGATTCTGATTCGCGCGGAATGATTTTTGGCATATTTCACAGACATAGGGCTTCTCGCCAGTGTGCACGCGCACGTGTATCTTCAGGTCGGAGCTGCGCACAAACGCTTTTGGGCACTCCGCGCATTTGTAGCGACGATCGCCATTGTGGTGCCGCTGATGCTGCGTCAAATCTTGTTTCGTGGCCACCGCCAGGCCACAAGTGTCACACTTGAAGGCCTTATCCTTGCGATGACGCAGCTGATGTTCACTGAGACGCATCTTGATGCGGAAGCGCTTACCGCACTGCTCGCAACAGAAGGGCTTTTCGCCTGTGTGTAGGCGCTGGTGCTCGGCGAGACGCGAGGCTTTCTGGAAGGATTTGGTGCACTGATCGCAGGGGAAACGAAATTGGGGCACGGCACTCAGTGTGGGTTTTGTGTCAACTTTCGTCTCAGCAGCGGACGCTTTGAGAGTGGCTGTTTTGAAGGTGGATGGGACGGCAGCGGGGGAGGTGCTTGTGGTAGTGTTCGTAGTCCTGTGTGCATGCACTACGCGAAGTCGTAACGTTGTCGAAACTAATGAAGCTGCAGAAGTGGCCGATTCCGGCGAGGACGGTGGCTGTTGTTCGACGAAGTAATCTTTGTAGCTCTTCTGCGTGGCCGAGCGACGGCGTACGCGGCCGGCAGTCGTCGTTACCTCTGGCGCTGGGACGGTAGGTTCTGCTAGAACTTTGCTGCGCTTACGTTTTGCAGGCAACACCACAACAACATTTGGAGATTGCTATTAAAAAAATGATTTTACGTTTATTTTGTGTTCATAAATATTTTTAAATTTATATTTACCGCTCTGGGTTTGCGTTTGCGTGCTCCACGCTTTACACTCGCTTCATTTGCCTTTTCTTGTGCTTGCTGTTTCTTCTGGCTTGCACCACCGCCTCTGCCCCTGCGCCGCAGCTGCACCGTCGACACTTGCGGTTCCTGCACGTCCTGCTGCACTGCAGCTACAGGCACGTGCTCCAACGGCTGCGCCTCGACCGCTGGCTGCTCAACCTGTGGCGGCGCCTGTTCGGGCGGCTCTTTCTGCTCTTCTTCTTCTTCTGGTGGTGGCGTTTCTGGCGTTTGAGTTGGCAACACTGATTGTACATCTGTCCTCGGCACATCCAGTACCTCCGGTATAACTACCATTGGCTGTGGCACTGCCGTTACCAAAGTTTCTGCACCACCCTTGCATTGAGGCAATGGCGGTGGAGGTGACGGCGACTGCGCAGACTTCGACTTCGCTGCCAATTCGCTCACAAGAAAATCCTCTGTTTTCACTTCCGCCTTAGGCTGCGCCACCACGTCCAACTCTTTGGCGGCTGGCGGTGCTGCAACGGGGACCAATACCTCATGTTGCTGCCGTATGTGTTTCTCAAATAGCTGCATATTGGCATATCTACCCTCGCAGTAGCCACAGACGAGAAACAGCTTCTTGCGATTGAGTACAAAGATATTGCCACAGGATGCCAGTGGCACACACACAGTGCTTGGCAGGGGAATGGATTGCTCTTCCTCGAAGACCGGCAATTCTGTCTTTACCTCAACGGCAGTTGCGGCTAGTTTAGCTTGTTGGCGCGCACTTTTACGCTGCGGCGTTGCAGCTGATGTTATTGAGGTCGATGTCGGTGCCTCCTCCTGTTCCTGAAAGAGCTTGTGTGCCGCATGCAAATGCTTGGAAAAGACGAGTAATTCGTCATAGCGCAAATTGCAAAAGCCGCAATTAAAAATGAGTCTTTGCTGCTCCTCATACACGTAAATGTTACCACAGCTCTCCGTCTCACTAGCAGCAGCGGCCACCAGTGAGGAGCTGCTGGCCGAACAGTTCGAGTCAGTGCGTCGGTGGCAGCGCTTTCTTGTAGTCTCGGAAATTTGCTTTGTGATCGGTCGCTGCTCATCCGAGTTTGCTTCGCACTGACTTTTCTTCTCCTCTTTGTTAAGCGCTTTGCGCTGATTTTTCTCTTCTTTATTAAGCGCTTCC
Organism: Neria commutata; assembly: GCA_963457695.1. Lineage (NCBI taxonomy): Eukaryota > Metazoa > Arthropoda > Insecta > Diptera > Micropezidae > Neria > Neria commutata. The sequence goes on from OY735248.1 coordinate 37,356,310, forward strand.
GACTGGTTTTCCTGCTCCTCTTTGTTTAGCACTTCGCTTTGTTTTACTGCTGGCGCTGCTATTGTTTCCTGCGGTTTTGTTTGTGGTTCTAGTTCTTTTTCTTCATGTTTTTCTTGTGTTGCTTGTTGTTGTCTTTCAATTACGACTCCAGACGAAGCGGTGCTGGACACACTGCCCCTGCCTCTGCTACTTCTACTGCGCGGCTGCAGTAGATTCTTGTTCAGCAGCTCGTGAAAACGTATGCGCTGCGCCTCCAGCTCGGCCTCCTCATCGCTGCTTATTAACATCGTCGCCTCATCTTCCTCCTCACTCAGCATATCCGTTTCCGAGTCCTCCTCCTCATCTTCGCTGTCTTCCACCTCATCGTCGTCTTCGGCATCTGCCGCTACTGCGACGGCTACTGCTGCAGACGCCGCCGCAAGCGCAGACTTCTCTAACTTTATTGGCACATGCTCCAGCAAAGTGTTGATCATGTTTTTATTATATATCCAATTTATTTTCTGCACTTGTTGCACTTTTTTCTACACGCTACACTTTTCTTACACTGCTTACGCTAATTTTTATACATTTTCTACACAACTTCAGAGCTAAGTTTCGCAAATTTCATCGAATGCTCAGAATTAAATCCACTGACGCCGCTTTTTCTACTAAACTGTCATTTTTGCTCATTCTTCATTTCTTCTCGTTCTCTTTTGTTTGTTGTTTCTGCTTATAATCATCTTTGACTAGTGTGTTAGAGCGAGATGACATCTGAGTGCTTACTGGCGATCATAGCAGTATAGCAGTGTTGCCCTGTCGTGTGTGGATGGTATTGCCGAGGGTGGAATAGCGTGAATAAAGTCCACTACTGGTGGAACATGCTTGACCGAACAAAAGTATGGGAATGGTTGCAATTTTGCGTGTGGGTCAGCTGCTGGAAATTATTGCAACGAATTTAGTAGATAATTTTTATATGTGCGCATGGGCAAAACGTAGTAAAAGTTGGAATTCAGCCAAAATAGGCCACGCACTAAAGAGTACTTTCTTAAAGCAACACTGTCGTATGATCGCCACATGTTCCACATTATTATTCTGCAGCCAAACTGGTTTTTATTTTTTTCTTTATTTTTATTCTCTTCGTCACGCAAACAGCCAGCTGCAGCCGTAAATGTGAAGAACAACAACAAAGCATTAATCATTCTTCATTGTGCTGCCACTGCTACTGCCTTCGCTGTTGTTGTTATTGTAGTTGTTTACTACCATTCAGTTGCGCGCATGGATTTGCATTTAAAAAGCGCAGAGCAAGAGCAGAAAGAAAAAGCTTGATAGACGTATACGTGACAGATTGCGTATACGCCCTGTTTTATTACACTTATTACATACACTTCCTGAAACTTTGAAGTAAAAGAAATGAAAAATGGACGGGTGTAAAATTTGTAACGGCATGCGGCGGCACTGTACTGCATTGTAGCTGTTCTTCACAAACTGTTAATACACTTAAAGGGAATTGTATGAAAGCAAGAACTAATATGAGGCGAAAGCAATTTTAGTACAGTTTTTGCTACTACACTAAACTCTTTCAATTCAAAAATTTCTCCAAAAAAGATTAATTAGAAATTAGCTTAATATTTGTCTTTAATTTTTATATTGTTTTTGCTACAAAATTCATCCACTACAATTTAAATTTATAACAAATTTAATTAATTCAATTCCATAAAAAATTATACGATTTTGAACTTTTAAACAAAAATATAGTTTCTCACTATTTCTTTTGGTACTTTCACGTACAATGTACAATACAATTGACAGTAAAAACAGTAATTTTTGGCAAAATATCCATTCCTCTGACGTTTTAGAAAAGCAATAGGCTTATAAATTTTATCAGAGTTAAATTATTTCTCCTCAACTAGTTGTATGCTGCACTCCTGCCCGCTCTTTTTAAAACTGCCAATAAAATATATAAATAACTGGCACAACCGCCCGCGAACGAGGCTTAGGTCTAGCTTTCTCGCATTAACTTGTGTGTGCTTGTTATATTTTTACACAAGTTAACGGGACCTACTTTACCGATTCCGAACATGTTTGAGAAGCTTTTCATGGCATAGATTATTCTCGGAGAATTGCCAATTCACCGCGAGAAGTGGCGCCACGCAAAGAAACAATTTGAAAACAAATTTTCTTTGTGTTAGATGTTATGATGCCCCGGCTGAGATTCGAACCGAGACGATTTTCGCATCAGCGACCAAGCACTTAGCCCACTGAGTCACCGCGGCGCCAATGCCTATCAATATAATGTCCTAGCTCCATACTAACAAAGAAAAACAAGTAAGGAAGTATCAGTCGGGTTTCACCGACAGAGTAATACCCTACACCATGTTCCCAAGTGGGGTGATAATTCACTGAAATTGTGGGTGCATTTGATTTACAACGTACATAGTAGGCGGACCATTCCCATTTTTGGCAGACTACAAGATATAGCTAATAGAACTATACATGCCAAATATTGATGCTCTGACAGGTGTACAACAGATGTTATAGGCATATTTATTTTACTGCCCCCATGGTGGGCGGACCACGCCCATTTCTAAAGAATTAAAAGATATTCCTACCAGGAACGAAGTAACCAAATCTGGACGCTCTGGTGTATATATTATGGAAGTTAAAAAGATTTTTTTTATCGTCTATATAGTGGGCGGACCACGCCCATTTTGTTGTATGATATCTAAGACCTATATATCAACTTGGGAACCGAATTTAATTCATTTATATTCTTAACTAGTCAATTGGGAGCCATTTTACCAGAAAAATTTTGCTGCCCACGCCCATTTTTTCGTATGACATATATGACCAATCTCTTAACTTGAATACCAAGTTTTATTCTTTTCAATGAGTAATTAGACAAATTACAGCAATTTGATCGCAAAAAAACCGAGGTAGTGGGACTTACAGGCCCATTGTAGGCATGTCCTTCAGCCGATTTGACTAATTTTAACATTTCTCCTAATGCGAAGTTCACTGTGACTGTGTACCAAATTTGGTCGAAATCGGACAACTCCTTCTTTCTTTTTTTTCCGGACACGCAGACAGACAGACAGACAGATAGACAGACGGACAGACGGACAACCGGAAATGAAAAGAGAAAGTGTTTCTGATCATTTATATATACTTATTTCTATACCTAGGAAGGCTCCTTTAATGCGTTACAATTTTGGCACAAAGTTATTATACCCTATTACCATAGGTGTAGGGTATAAAAATGGTTATCGCGAATAATTTTTTTAGATTGCAAGTAGATTGGTAATTTGAGGTAGTAACCAGCATTGTGAAGTTGTAGAAATAAATGAGATTTGGCTCTGCAGAAGTCAGTGTCTAAAGTTTCACTCTTCCAATTTTTTTTTATAAAGTTTTCTAAACATTTCCAAAATTTATCAGTTTTAATTCCTTTTAGTTTTTTAAAAAAAATATAATTTCAATAATCACATGAAGCTATTTCATTATTGCAAGCAATTGAAATTGCTTGAATTATCAAGAAAATTTTCTACAAAAATGTATGACAAATTTTCAGGAATATCCTCACTTAACGTGAAGCTTGGAGGCTGCTACAAATCGGAGGCAGTGCATCAAGTTTGGTTGTGCTTAAATTAATTTAATGTCATCATGCACATGCCTTTAAAAACTTCCTCAGCCCCCCCCCCCCCCCCCCTTCAAAACAAATAACGTCATAACTCCAAAGCCATATGCTGGATACTTTGATAATCTTGCAACTAACACCTCTTGCAAGCAAGGTATTGGAATTTTGATTAAAAAACATTTGCCACACAAACTCATCTCCTCAAATTCTTCCATTTCTTCTATCGCTATTGAAATAAATGTAGACTTTACTTTCACTTTGTTTAACATGTATATACCACCCCATCAAACATTCACATCACAAGATATTATTTCAATTATGCATCCCATTCCATCTCCTTACATCATAACGGGTGATTTTAATGCTTGGAGTCCGTTATGGGGATCCAAGGAAACCAATAATAGAGGGAAAATAGTCGAAGATGTGGTTCTCTGCGAAAACCTTATCATTTTAAACGACGGTTCGCCCACACACTTTTCCACCCACAACACATTTACGCACATTGATATCACCATGTGTTCAGCTCAACTCACACCAAAATGCTCATGTACCACACTGCAAAATCTATATGGAAGCGACCACTTCCCCATCCTAACCGAATTTAGATCCGGTCTCTTATTTGAAAAAATTAGTTTAAAGAGAAAGTTTTTAACCGATCGTGCAAACTGGACCAAATTTCAAAGTGTGTGTGAGCAAAAATGCGCCGCAATTAAGATATCTGACAACCTAAATCATGAAGCTGCCAATCTCGCTAAAATTCTCAGATCAGCAGCCAATCTTGCTATCCCGCAAACAAGAACAACTTTAAAAAAAGCCCCCATACCCTGGTGGAATAAGGAACTTGAGGAACTTAGGAAAAATAAGCAGACCCATTGGCACAATTTCAAACGTTTTAGATCCGTCTCTTGTCTTATCCTATACAAAAAAGCTAACGCCGCATTTAGAAAAGCAATTAAATCTGCAAAAGCTAAAAGCTTAGAACTTTTAACGTCAAAAATAAATCCAAAGACAAGCATAAAAAAGATTTGGGCCGATATTAATATGCTAAGTGGAAGAAAAAACACAAACTATATTAGATCTATAAATTCTGGAACTCAGACCTTAACATCTTGCACTGATATTGCCAACCTTTTCGGTTCTACGTGGTCAAATTTCTCAAACGATAGCAACTTCCAAAATGAGTTTATTTCAAACAAAAACATCTTTCTTAAGAAGGAATACTCTCCAATTTCTCTAACAGCATCAGCAAAGAAAATTGAGACAAAAATATCAATAATCGAGTTCGAAAATGCTTTATTCAATGCCAAGGGCAAAACCCCAGGCACCGATCGGATATCCTATCCTATGCTAATGAAGCTTACTCCCTTGATAAAAGATAGACTAATCAACATATACAACGACATCTTCCGAAAGGGAATCTATCCGCAAAACTGGCGTACCGCCGAAAGTGTGCCAATTCCCAAAGCAAATAATTGCCGCTCTGAAATCAGTGGCTATCGACCCATTTCTCTTTTACCCTGTATGGGAAAGATATTTGAAAAAATAAAATTATATAAAAAAAAACTTTTTAAAAATAAGCTTTAATTTATTTAATGTACTAAAAAGTAGAAAATAAATGGTTTTTAAGTCACCTGTATCTTACTATCCCTAAAAGCTTGGGGCGCTCATGTGTTCAATATTTGTCAAACAGTTACCACTATATTTTATTTAAATAATTTTTTGCAAATAGATTCTAGTAATGAAAGATATTTTGAATATGGATATTGAGCGCACAAGCTTTTATTGATAGTAAGATACAGGTGACTTAAAAACCATTTATTTTCTACTTTTTAGTACATTAAATAAATTAAAGCTTATTTTTAAAAAGTTTTTTTTTATATAATTTTATTTTCTACTTTTTAGTCTTCCATAAATTCAATTTTAGAGCTCTGAAATTTTTCACAAAAAGAATTTAAAACTTGCAGAGCAGTACACAATATTTAGGGTATTCACAGTGTCTCCTATCGTCATATCCTCAATTTAACAAATAATACGGCTGTGATCGACCCTAATATTCGTGGCATATTTGTGACGCGGTGAGTTGTTGCTATTTTGCCAGCAGGGCGCGGCAAGTAAGTTCCTATCGTTTTTCATTGATGTGTGGTGTACCTATAATTATAAACTGAAGCCCAAGTGTGTAGTTGCTTGAAAAGTGCCACGCCCCTTGTCCTACGCCCATAAATTTTTCCAGTGGAACGACACATCCAAGAGGCGACTGCATACGAAATTTCAATGCTGCACGACCTTTAGTTCCAAAGCTATTCTATATAATCGATTTTGTTTGTATGGGCGGTGCCACGCCCCCTTATCCAGTGCCCGCCTTATTTTCTCAGTAGAAGGATATGGATATGTAGTAAGTTCCTACCGAGTTTCATTGATGTGTGATTTGTAGTTCTAAAGTTATACACACGCCCCTTATCCTACGCCCATAAAATTTTACCAGTGGGACGACACATCCAAGAGGCGACTGCATACGAAATTTCAATGCTGCACGACCTTTAGTTCCAAAGCTAATCGAGATCAAAAATTTTGTTTGTATGGGGGGTGCCACGCCCCCTTATCCTACGCCCATAAAATTTTACCAGTGGGACAACACATCCAAGAGGCGACTGCATACGAAATTTCAATACTGCACGACCTTTAGTTCCAAAGCTAATCGATATCAAAAATTTTGTTTGTATGGGGGGTGCCACGCCCCCTTATCCAGTCCCCCTTATTTTCTCAGTAGAAGGATATGGATATGTAGTAAGTTCCTACCGAGTTTCATTGATGTGTGATTTTTAGTTCTAAAGTTATACACAAATCTGGAGTTGATAAAAAGTGCCACGCCCCTTATCCTACGCCCATAAAATTTTACCAGTGGGACAACACATCCAAGAGGCGACTGCATACGAAATTTCAATGCTGCACGACCTTTAGTTCCAAAGCTAATCGAGATCAAAAATTTTGTTTGTATGGGGGGTGCCACGCCCCCTCATCCTACGCCCATAAAATTTTACCAGTGGGACAACACATCCAAGAGGCGACTGCATACGAAATTTCAATGCTGCACGACCTTTAGTTCCAAAGCTAATCGAGATCAAAAATTTTGTTTGTATGGGGGGTGCCACGCCCTTTCATTCTACGCCCATAAAATTTTACCAGTGGGACAACACATCCAAGAGGCGACTGCATACGAAATTTCAATGCTGCACGACATTTAGTTCCAAAGCTAATCGAGATCAAAAATTTTGTTTGTATGGGGGGTGCCACGCCCCCTTATCCAGTGCTCCCCTTATTTTCTCAGTAGAAGGATAGGGATATGTAGTAAGTTCCTACCGAGTTTCATTGATGTGTGATGTGTAGTTCTAAAGTTATACACAAATCTGGAGTTTATAAAAAAGTGCCACGCCCCTTATCCTACGCCCATAAAATTTATTGATTCATGTATTGGGCTCTAGATTAGGCATGTATGCAAAGTTTCAGATCTCTAAGTAGTCGGGAAGTGGGTGAAAAATTGATTACTAGATTTGACGACATACATACCGGATGTGAACCTAATATAAAGCTTATAATAATTGCTAAAAGAATAATGTGGTATATAACAACAAACAATTTTATGAGCCCAAACCAAGTTGCTTTCAAAAGAAAACAAAGCACAACAGATGTGTTACTCCACCTCCAACATTATGTGTCCTCTGCTCTTTCTAGCAAAAATCACGTAACCATTCTGGCTACCGATTTCGAAAAAGCTTTTGATCGCATAGGGGTACATGTGGTGCTTCAGCAACTTGAAAATTGGAAAGTTGGTAAGAAAATCTTTAACTTTGTTAAAGCCTTTCTGACCAACCGAAAATTTAGAGTGAGAATAAACTCAAAATATTCTAAAAATTATCCGCTGCAAAATGGAATCCCGCAAGGATCCCCATTGTCAGTTATATTATTTATAACAGCATTCGAACAACTCAGCAAAATTTTTCTTACATATAACAAAATTGATCATTGTATGTATGCTGATGATGCAATTATATTTTCTAATATGAAAGACAATGACAAAGTAAAAGAAACATTTGCCAAAGTCTTAAATGATATAAAAGAATGGAGCAAATCCACAGGAGCAAACCTCTCCTTAGAAAAATGTAAAATATTGCACATCTGTAGAAAGAAAAATTGTACACTTTTTAGCTTAAGTTATAACAATGTTAATATTGAATTTGTCAATTATTTAAAAATTCTAGGTATCATATTTGATAAGAAGTTTAACTTTCAACAACAATGCTTAGAGTTAAGAACAAACCTTGCTGTAAAGCTAAATATAATTAAATACTTGTCTTCAAAACACTTTTTAATACATATCTCAACATTAGTTAATATCACCAGATCATTAATTCTCTCTAAAATAGATTATGCTTTACCCATATTTGGATGGTGTGCTAAAAGCAACATTAGACAGTTGGATGCACCTTATCACGCCAGTGTTCGAAGGAGCATTGGTGCGTTCCCCACGTCGGCAACAAAAAATGTCTTGGCCGAAGCTGGTCTCCCTACAATAGCCCAACGCATAGAATCGTGTACCTATCATTTGATCCCAAAGTTATACAATAGCAATAACCCAATCCTGCACAAAGATGTAGCCAACGCCTTGAAACAAAAGCGAGGAAAAAGGATTAAATCTGCGATTCAACGATGCGTTGACTTCGCCAAATCCATAGAGCTTGACATTAAACCACGTCACACAAAGAGAAACTGGGAACCCCCATGGCTACTTCAACCATCTGCGTTCATCACCGATTTGCTGCCATATTCAAAGCGCACAACTGACCCCTCGATTTACCGGAAACTATTTGCTGAATGCACAAACCGCTTTTCCAAAGAAAATTGGAAGTTCCTCTACACTGATGGATCCAAAACGCAAGACCATACCACATTCGCAATAGTTCACCAAAATGGCACGCTAATAACAGCTGGACTAGTCCCACCTTACTGCTCAGTCTTTACTGCGGAAGCTATCGCCATCAAACTCGCCACTGACTACGCCAAAAACAACAAGGGAAAGTTTATTGTATGCACGGACAGTAAATCCACTATTGAGGCCGTTCAAAGCATTAACAATGACAGCGATCTTGTAGCTGGTATCAGAAACAACTGCATACGAAATCCCAACAAAATTAAAATAATGTGGGTCCCGGGACATGCGGGAATCAAAGGAAACGAACTAGCCGACGAAGCTGCCTCTGTAGCAAACAAATCTCCACTCCACGTATTCTACACCGCCGAAAAAAACGACGTTTCAAAACTCATAAACGTGCATCTTCAACAATCCAGAACAGCAGAGTGGTCATCCTACAACCACCGCTATAGCACCATCAACCCCAATGGACTGAGACCAGTTTACCCATCTGCTTGTACCCGCCGGCAGTGCCAACTCTTCCTTAGACTACGTGTAGGACACACTAAACTCACTCACGAACACTTGCTTTGTGGTGACATTGCACCCAGCTGTCTATCTTGCAATAGCCCAACATCCATAAATCACATTCTCAATGACTGCCCTAGTTTAAACTCCATTAGAAAAGATTTGTTCAAAAATACAACTCCAACCAGCCTATTAAATAAAGTAACGACCAATAATATTATCTTAATTGAAAAATTCATTAAAGCATGTAATCTTAGCAACTATATTTAAAATATTCTTGTAATAACGGTCGAGCTGAAAGCCCTGGTAGCTATTGCTCCTCTTTTTTAATTATAAGATTTTATATTTTGTAATTAATCCTAATAAATAAATAAAAATTTTGGCACAAAGTTATTATACCCTATTACCATAGGTGTAGGGTATAATTACTGCAAATATTTTTCACACTTTCACCAATATTTGTCGCAGCTGCATCACCTTTCTGCTTTCTATTACACTAGTTCGCCGCCATTATGTGGCGCCATAATTTAAATTCATTGTTCGTGTGTGCCATGTGTTGCAAAAGTCAATTTGAAAAGTGTTTGGGTGCCTCTTCCTCCAAGTTCTCCATTCCCATCACTCAATTGCCCTTTAGAACACTAGAAACAGCTTGTTGCAGTAGAAAACATTTTGCGGTTTAATTTTACCGCCAATTCCGCTTTTGTTCTCTACCCCACGCATCATAAATGCAATATGACGCACTTGGCGCCGCGCGTTTTTCCATCCCTAACCTTTACACATTTTGTTGTCGTTCTGTGGTGGCAATAACAAGCATTGTTTCAATAGCATTGTCAGCATTCGAAAAAGCAGTAGCGTAACGGTAAGCTTGGTCGGTCGCATATGGCGCCAATTGCCGTAAGTGTTGCCTACACCCGCTGTTGTGTATGCATGCGTTCATTATTTTCATTTTGTAATGGTTTACCGCAATTTTCATTATTAGTTGGAGTCCTTTTTTTTCAACTTGAGGTTTTGGAGTTTGCAGTGTGCAAGTCATTTCTGAAGCAAGATTTGATAAAATTATTACATTTTATATAAATACTTTATATATTATCACTGGTACTCAGAGAAATAATTTTTAACTAGATAAATAAGCATAGAACACTTTTAAATAATTTTCCCAGATATATTTTGCGCTAAAATTTCATAACAATGCAAATTATTACAGATGGTGACTACTTTTTTCTCTTTTTGAAATTTATCTAATGAACGAAATTGCTTAGCTCTTATTTTATGAATTAGATTTCTATCAAAGCAAATGTTCACGTAGAAAATGGGGGTTTTTCTCAGTTCTCTCTTATTCAAACTAACCTCACTTCATATTTATTCTTAACATGATCGTGTTAAATTCTACACAATTACTCAGAAGTTCTTCTTTTTTCGGCTTATCTTAGCCGTAGAAGCTCAACAAAGACAACAGAAATCTAAATAAATAAATTTCCCAACGCATAAAAGTATGCACGAACAACTTATTTCACTGCATGTATCATTATTTAGCTTGTCATGTTGCGCTGACATTTCAACAGCATAAATCACAAGCAAACGGACACACGGAAAGACATACACCTACATAAAAGGAGACAGGAAGCTCTAACACTGACAAAAGGAAATAAGTTGTCTGTGTGCAAGTTTTACATGCAACTACACTTTTCTTTTACCTTGCTCTATTTTGCACACGCTTTTTCTTCTTGCTAAAATTATAAGCACCAAATGTTGGCGTCTCAACACAAAAACACCAAAAAGAAAAGAAATTAAGTGAAAAAAGCGACAACACTTAATTAACTTACAACAACAAAACACAAGCACACGTTGTAAAAAAGAAGCAAAACCACAAAAATTAAGCCACAACTCATATTCCGTGAAGTCCAGGTCCAGACTGTTGCTCATATCACAAGGTAAAAGAGCAGAAAAGAAGGCAGCGTAGGAAGAGAAGTAGCAGCGGCACTTGAGCTAAAACAAAAACGGTTTTTTTTTTCTGAGCCAAATAAACAAGAGAGTATATAGCTGCTCCGCTTCTCACCCTCTGCCCGCACCAACATGCTGTGCTTCTTTTTGCTCGCTGCGCCCTTCTCCTTCTCCACACACACTCGCGTGCACATAAAAAGAAAAAATTCCTACAGAAGCAAAAATTAGCTCTTGAAAGCTAAGACCGTTATCCCCAAAACGAAATTGCAGCCCTGTGTGCGTACGTGGTTGGCAACAGTGTTGCCAAATAAAGCACAGCATCAACGTTATATGTGTGTGTATTTTTGTGTGCTTGTGTGAAATGGGGAGCACGCGGGAATTTAACCTTCATTTTGGGAGCAAATGACTACCCCAAGGGATTAGCTACCGTTGCTGCACACGCTTGGTTTCACTGCGAAGGAGGGGGAAGTGAAAGTTCCTTTTTTCTTTGTTATTGCTGTTGAACATTGACAGCGAGCACTTTGACAAATGCTCACTCACTTACACACATACAAACACAAGGTCGTTTCGTCTGCGTTAACAGTAAATTTATCTTCTTTCTTTTTGTTGTTGTTGTGGTAGCATAAACTGGAGCCTGAAGCTTGTCAAAATTTGACGCGTGTTTCTTTAATGACAAAATTCCACGGATAGTGAAATAAGACACGATTGCAAGGATCCCCTACGGGCATCACAATGGCTCACGCTTGACTTTTCCCACTCGAATTGCCGTGTGTGTGTGTTTTTCTGTAGGCTGCAGTCGACATAACCAAAAATATGTGTGTTGTTGTTCTTGTTGGCTTTGCTTTCTGCTCCCTGCTTTATGTGGAGTTGGGGACTTGCTCCATTTTGTGCACTTGCTCAAGTTTGTTGGTGTTGGTGTAGTTGCGAAATGGGAAAGGGAGAAAGTGCCTTTATGAGCGTACAAATGCGTATGTGTGATAATAAAAAGTAACATTTTGTGGTTGTCAGGTATTTGTGACATTTTTGTGTGTGATTATTTTAGCGGTGGATTCAATTTGACATTTCTCTTTTTGCTTAGCTTGAAAAGTTGTTAACTTATTTTCGGCAATGTGATTTGGCAATGCAGCACTGCAAGAGCCGTTTTTATGATATTGGCTTTTTTGGATTCGACATACATACATACATACATATGTATATGGTTAATAAGTGAGTATGTATGAGTGCAAAAATACTTATAAGTTTATTGTTCTACTTACATATGTATATATAATATATATACAGTCGAATTTCCATAGCTCGAATCACTATTATCCAAAGAAAATTTGCTCCCTAAACGCTGTTACCGCCCGATTCAGTTCGAGCTATAGAAAATTCGTACATACTGTGCTCCTGCCCCGCCATCGCTAGAACTCGTCTGACTTGTTTAGGAGCGCCATTATTTTCAGAGCTGGAACAGATCTCGAAACTAGCCATCAAGCCTCTTTGGAAATTTGTGAAACACACGCAAATTCTGACAGATCACTACTTTGACAACTCCTAAACGGAACTGTAACTGGTATCGCTAAGGACCCAACAGGGTCTATGCGTGGCCTTCTTCATAGGCAGCCAGATTAACCTAAGCTATAGAAAATTCGAGATGAAAGTTCGACGGAATATTCTTGTGCCTTTCTTAGTGCTTGACTGCAATGTTCGACTTTTTATAAGCTCTTATATAACTTCACTTGAGTTTATTAGTAAAACGAAGAAATTTGTTTTCTAAAATTTATTTGATCAATTTGAACACAATGTTATTGCAGATTAAAACAGAAGAAATATCTATAGTTTATGTAAATATAATTGTTACATAGTATATGTATGTGAAATATTTGATAAAGAACAATTTTGTGCAACATTCTAGCAAAAAATTTTATTGAATTTAAATCTTGGCATATCACAGAAAAATTTCCAAATATAAATCAATTGCTACAAAACTTTTTGCATGATTTTTGCCGTTACGATTTTATTAAAAATTACATTTCGACTATGCACAAAAAATGCATTTTTTTTAAAGCATTTCATTTTAATGGCACATAAATAACAACGTTTACGTTGCAAGATTTTTGCTGGCGGCAGCAAAAAAGTGCGCAACGAATTTTTAAATCAATTGAAGCTGTGCTTTAAGCCGCGGGGGATTGTTAAGAGGGTAGTTTTTCTGCTTACAAAATTAATGAAATTTTCCTCTGCACAGCAAAAAAGAGATGTGGGGATAAACTCAAGCATAAAAATGCAACCTGTTCGAAGCAAAGTACCATAGCATATGCCAAGGCGCTGTGACCTTTGCGATAAAAAAAAGCACTGTTAAAAACAACCCCCTCTGCGTTGTTTTATTGTTCGAGGCCCATGAAGGCAAATTCAAGTCTGACGCACAGCGTGTCGAAATTGGAATGGGGTATAAGAGCACCCTCAAGCTTAGACGCTTTGGCGCAAAACTTTGCTGCTTGGAAAATCCCGCAGGTATTGCAATGGGGGAATCCCTTGCTGTACCGTTAGCTGACTCATGCTTACTTTCTGACATGCGGCGGTGTTGTCTGAGAAAATGCCACATGCCATTTGTTGCCTACCTCCGCCAGGAATCGCTGAAGCAAGGCACATTTTCCGAGGATTTGTTTACTGCCGGTCTGGCTCAAGCGCTTGGTCTGAAGTTGGCGTCATATGTTGGGGGAGGTTTTTTGCCAAACAGGGAAAAACAGACATATTCCCTGTACCCCCACTCAAAGTGTGTTGCTTCTTTGGTGGAGGGCATGATGGGCTGGATTCAAAATCTCATTGTGTCTGCTCGGTTTCACACCCTTTCAGTTCTGTTTGTTTTACGTTTTACGCATTTCAAATTGGGAAAGTGCCTTTTTTATGCCAATACATGCGGCGAAGAGGCTGGGCAAGAATTGATGACGCTCTAGGAAAAAAAGAAGCTGTGTGTATGTATGTATGTGCATTTGTTGCAGCATTTTGTAATAAATGTAAAAGTGAGCGTAAGTGGGGAAAATGGCAGGCAATTCCATGCAATTGTTACAAAACGTGTGGCCATTAGACGTGCTTGTGCCCCCTCCCCCAGCTCGTTGTACCCCCAGCCATGCAACGACTTTGTACATCCAAGCTTAGATACACTCATTGTCGGCGCTCCCTCTCCTGCGCCCTCTCACGCAGCGGTCGGTTGCAAAATAGTAACACACGCCAATGTCTTTAAAATGTCAAAAGTGACAGTTTGAAAAATGATGCCTACCTTCACTGCACAATTGTCGAGACAGTGTGAGGATTTTAAATTAGCATTTCATATTAAAAATTCAAAGTGAGTTGCTGCGAAAATTTAAATTTAAACATAATTTTGAATTTCTTTTAAGCTTCCGAACGATTTTTTATATATATATAATAATAGTATATAATACATACAATACAATACAATTTAACATATTTTAGAATTCAGTTTTTTTATAAATAATAAATTTTTGTCGTCTGGCAACTCTCATAGAAAATGTTCGAAATTTATAACTGTAGATTATCGGATTTATTAAATTATAAATCGTCTGCTTCTTTAGTATATTTTACAGTATCGAAGAATTTTATCGCTTTTCTTGCAACAAAAGTCTTCATCCCCGGTATACACTTCAATTTTTTAGTGCAAGAAATTTATTTCATGACATTTCATATTAGCTAAATATCGCTTTTTTCTCAGTTACTTACTTACTATCTATTAAGAAAATCTCATGGTAGGTACTTCTTTTATGAATTTACCATTTTTGTCTCAAAAAGTCAACGTTTCTAAAAAGTTTACATACTTTTTCCTTATGAAATACATTTTTTACAAAAAGAAATGGACCATAAAATATCACATGTGTACATAAAATATAGAATGCGATTTCTACTATATCAAAATTTTCGACAACTTTTCTAAAAAAGTTTAACATATTTTTTGCTTGGAATGCAAGCAGCAACCAGCCTCTTCCTCCTCTCTTCTTACCGCCAATCTACACACCGACTGAACTTTTAAGCCTCTTGTAATTTTCAATTGACTTCTGTTAATTACCTTGCAAGGGTAAATTCAAATACCAACAACAACAGACGGAATTGTGCACCGTCAAGTTTTCCTCTCAGCAGACTTGCGCCTGGGGCGTTTTTGGAAAGGCCCACTTATTTATGCCTTACCCAAAAGGGGTTGACAATTGGATGCATTACCATTGATTAGCATGAGCGGCTTTATGTCTGCCGGGAGTGTTTCGTAAATGAATAAATTAGTGGCGAATTAAAGGCTGATCTGAAAATCTGAAAATCTCAAAAGCGGGGATGAGCAGTGAAAGAGAATTTGTTGGTGGGCACACTGAGTTTTAAGGGTTCTTCAATCCTTATAGTTTCATTTTCATTTCAAATAAAACTTACTTTCTTTCCCTTGTTTTAACCAATTTTCGTTTGCTTCTCTTACAGATCGTACCAATCCCAACGAACCCGTGGAGATTTGCCGCCATTACACGTCGGACTTCGAGGCGGAATCACTGCCCTCCTACACCATTGTTTCCGGCCTGCCCACTTACGATGATGCGCTGGAGGAGTTTCGCAAGGCGGGCATCATACTCGCGCCAGCTGCTCTGCCCGTCATCAAAATCTTCGAGTCCGACACCAAGGACAATCAATTATACAATTTGGAGAGCGGCTTCAATGAGCCGCTGTCTGCCAACACGCCCACCGGCACCGCAGCTGCTGGTGGCGACAATATCTCACTGAGCTCCACCTGCACTTGTGGCGCATCGAATCCGCAAACGCCGCACAACTCCACGACCAGTCTCAGAAGCGCGCTGAACATGGCCACGTCGGCGGGCGCACAAATTATCGAACTCTCGCCCGAGCAATTGGCCACGCTCTCGCGCAAACGCCTCTCACTGCAGATCGCCTTCAACAACCCGCCGCCCACACACACATACAGGCGCAACTCCCGTCCACGCATCGATCTCTATCGTGCGGCGAATCGCAACAACTTGTGGCGCACCTATGCAGCAGCCAGCCATGCCGCTCCAGTCGCCAGCAACACCGCACATGACGGCATTCTGCCGCCCATTCATCGCTCGTGCTCTACCACGGTCATTTGCTCGAATGATGGCAACTCAACTTCGGAACATCATCCACAGCAGCAGCACTTGCAACATCGTGGCTCACTCTTTTGAGTGCGAACCGCAGCGGGGGCAAGTGTGTAAATATAAAGAATCGTTCGCACTTTTTTTAAAATAAGATTTTACAGTATTCATAGTGGCCAATAAATAAAAATAATTGCGTTGCTCTGTTGTTGCTTGCAATGCTAAATTAAGTTCTAACGCATAAGAAAATATACTACTTATAAAATATTAAAAATATAAATCTGAAATGAAAGCAATTGAGTCGCTTTTTCTTCTGGAAACTTACAACAGCGCATCTATTTCGTGGAACTTGCACTAGAGACTGTTGCGCTAATTCAATAGTTAGTAATGAACCATCTATAGCATTCGAGGATTCGGCCTACCAAGGGGTACATGGAAGGCGCCATTTGCTCAGTTCACTTGCTGTTCTGCATCCATAAAAAATTCGGCCGCTCTCTCTTCTTCTGTGTCGATTCTGGATCATCGAACTTCATTTTTTCCTTGGCGCCAGCACACTTCAAGTTTTGCCTATATTATTAAGTTTTGGAAAATGTATGCATATTTTAACGGAAAACTGAATAAACAATAGAGGTATTCCTTATCCGGAGCGAATGTAAAAGCAAAAGCAAAATTTTTCTTTGGCATTTTTATAATCGGGAACGACCGATTGTGAAATCCCTGCAAATGTTTTTGTCAAACAGCTGTTTGTTTTATTTGAGTGTTCAAAAAAATGCCACGAAAGAGTGAAAAACAACAATTAAGCGACTTCTTAATTGAAAATGCAGCAAATGAAATTATGGGTAAATATTTATAACACCAATAAGTGCGACTTTTCAAGCTGGCAACTATGCTCATATTTTGCATCAAATATTTTCCACTAAACGCAATGGATTTTGGTCTAGGAAAATTATGACTTTAATGCAAAAGCAAACCAGTGTGTTTTGTTGTTGTGTATGCAAAAGGTGGAAAAATATTTTGTTTTTGCTCTTTTGCAGGGCCAATTGCACCAGATAGGGAATACCCCTAATGATTTTAAAAGCGATTACACAGCATTTTTTACAGAGTACAGCTCAGATGTAGATGGCGCTAAAACTTCAGTGTACTGTACGCACAGAAATTTTACCTTTAGCTTTACTATTTTTATTATTTTGTACTGTACTGGAATATTAAGAATATTAGCACATGCCTCAACATTTTTTGAACAATGTTTTTATGGAGGTGTGCGGAAACGTGGAAATTAAATTGTTAAATTGACAGCTGAAGAATTAAAGCCGGTGTTGCATTTCATCGTATGATTAGACAAAAACATAAAAGGGAAAAGACTTCTCATTGGAACCTAATCGCAGATAGATAAAATTTCTTGACAATTATCTAACTGGGCAAAGGTGGTGCCATCTATGAGCGGGCGGCCGCTCGACGCAACTACAGGCGGACATATGTGCATGCGTGTGTATATACGTGCGTATATTTCAAAGCGAAACTGTTTGAACAGACGCGCAGGCGCTGCGTAAATAGCAATGGCATGTGTGTGTGTATATCTGACGGCTGGCTTGTGTCGATTTGTGAAGATTTCTGGCTCGCGACAAGCCACGGCTGGGTGGATAAGGCAAAAGGGAACAATGCGTGACGTAGATGAGAAAGAGGACAGCATCGCTTTTGCATGTTTATATTTACAATTGCAGGCACTTTTTCGGTTCTTTGGTTTCAGCTAATTTGCCTGCCTTATGATATGAGCCCTTTTCTTTTATTTTTCAGCATTTTATACATATAATTCGCTGTTTATGGAATTTTTAACAATCAATTTTTTTTTTTATTAACATTAAAACTTCTATTTACAGGAGCATTTTTTGGAATAGACTAATTCAAGTTAATTCCACAAAATTCTTCATTTTATTTATTTAAGGTACAATGTTTGCAAATATGTGATACAAAATTCATCGCAATTTTCAAATTAGTCTTTTGCACCTTTTCTTTCATTCATAAATGCAGAATTTCTTCGCGCTCAGATTATGCGTCGAAATGCCTGCAAGTTCGCTTGTAATGCCTTTAAACATTCAGAATCAATTCTTAAGAAATTTATGATCGCAAAAACAACCGGTCTGCAGGTAATAAGGAGAAAATGTAATCTTTCTAAGCTGGAAGAAACGGGACATGATATGATGCTCGCTTGTGGGTGCAATGGCTGTGAAATTAGCGGAGCATTTCTTAATTTCTTGATGTTTTGCCGTCTTAATTTAATTTTAGAATTTTTTTAGATTTTGCAGATACTTTTCGTCAAATATTTTTTCAGATCATATATATTTTTAAAGATCACACTTATCATTAATATTAATTATTGACATTTCTGCAATATATAGCCCTTTCAACTCCGATTTCCGCATCTTAATTGCCGCTGTCCTTCTATCTTTAAGCAGCACACCCGACGGCAGCATTATTTGCGGCAGCTTTCTGCATGTCGCTGAATTGAAAGAAGAAAGTGGGATGTAGCGTGCACCTTTTCACTGAACCAACGTAAGTAGTTTCGTTATTATGATGACAATGTCGACTTTCTATGCTCCTACAGAAATTCAGTTTCACGAATTCAAAATACTTGTGGGTGCATTGGTTGTGGTTGTAGGCATAGGGATCGCTGTTATGTTAATATTTATAAATACCGCACTACTTAACTTTTCTGTCACTTGGAATTTGATTTCGAACGTGTTGGATGCAGTTCTTTAGTCTAGTCAGTTTGTCTATTCTATTGTGTTTCTGTGCGTTTATTTATTCCGACATCAAATGTAATGATCAATGAAATTTTTTTATTTCATCCATGCATATTGCTTCTAGGTAAAAGAACAAGTAAAGTTAAACTTGCTTATATGGCTGCAATACAATAAATAATTATTAACAAAACAGCGATCCCTATGCTTACAACCACAACCAATGCACCCACAAAGGAGCATCAGGTGCGTGTGCATTTGCATGCCCTTTTTTTCAGCTTGGGGAAAATCCAATTTTTCCTTTTTGCCTGAATTGTTGAAAAAAATAGAGCAGAAGAGAAGAAAAAACGGACAACCTCATGAATGGGAAAAGTTTTTGGTGCCCATAAAAAAAATCCTGGCCAAATGATCGCTTCCGCGCGGCGCAGGTACTGAAAGCATTGCACCCACAAGCGAGCATCATGTCCCCTTTTTTCCAGCTAAGGAAAATTAAATTTTGTCCTTATTGCCTGCATTGACCGGTTGTTTTTACTATCATAAATTTCTTAAGAATTGATTCTGAATGTTTAAAGGCATTGCAGGTGAAGTTGCAGGCATTTCGGCGCATAATCAGAGCGCGAAGACATTCTGCATTTATGAATGAATGAAAAGGTGCGAAAGACAAAGTTTAAAATTGCGATGAATTTTGTATTATGTACATATTTGCAAACATTTTATCTGAAATAAATAAAATGATGAATTTTGTGGAATTAACTTGAATTAGTCTTTATTTCAAAAAATGCTCCTGTAAATAGAAGTTTTAATGTAAATAAAAAAAAAATTGATTGTTAAAAATGCCATAAACAGCGAATTATATGTATAAAATGCTGAAAAATAAAAGAAAAGGGCTCATATCATAAGGCAGGCAAATTAGCTGAAACCAAAGAACCGAAAAAGTGCCTGCAATTGTAAATATAAACATGCAAAAGCGATGCTGTCCTCTTTCTCATCTACGTCACGCATTGTTCCCTTTTGCCTTATCCACCCAGCCGTGGCTTGTCGCGAGCCAGAAATCTTCACAAATCGACACAAGCCAGCCGTCAGATATACACACACACATGCCATTGCTATTTACGCAGCGCCTGCGCGTCTGTTCAAACAGTTTCGCTTTGAAATATACGCACGTATATACACACGCATGCACATATGTCCGCCTGTAGTTGCGTCGAGCGGCCGCCCGCTCATAGATGGCACCACCTTTGCCCAGTTAGATAATTGTCAAGAAATTTTATCTATCTGCGATTAGGTTCCAATGAGAAGTCTTTTCCCTTTTATGTTTTTGGATTAGATAAGGTTCTTTGTTGTTTCCTAACGTCTTCTTCCTGCTACGAAATAGAAGATAATTGGCGTGAGTAAAAGAAATATTCTCCGCTCTTTCCTAATAAAATATTATACGCAGAGATGATGTTTTACGCAGTAAAAATGTCCAACGATTTTGGAAGAATTTAAAGTAGCTAACTACACAACTAAAACCCGTTATCATACTGGCCTGGTTTTCTAGCATTTTAGGATTTAAATATAAAATATGAAAAATCCGTTAAAGGAACCGTGTTAAAGTATTAGTAAGATAAGACATCTGCGACAAACTGAACTGAAGAGGAAGCAAACGCGTGAGCATTGTGTTGGGCGTACCCACTGTCAAGCGTGAAAAGCAATCCTATTCGCTAAGCACGTTAAAGAATCTCATTGAGAACATGAACGAGCAGGAACAAAATGAAACGCTCATCATTGTCTACATTGGCGAGGCGGACCTGGACACGGTGCAATTGCTTGCGAAGCAAATTGAGTTGACGGCTCAAAGTACATCGAATGCGGTCTAATTGATATTATAGCGCCCTCTGCCTCGTACTATCCTAATTTCGATAAGCTCCGCATTACGCTGAACGATTCGCTTGAGCGCGTCAAATGGCGCAGCAAAATCTGGATTTTGCCTACCTGATTACCTGATGACATATGCGCAATCCAAGGGTGAGACCTCATTCCATAAGTTCTAATATTTGTTTAAAGCTTAGAATATAAAGTTAAGTGACATGGAGCTATACAATGAAACTTTTTATTACTGAATTATTATTTTAATTTTTATGATATTGTAAAGCAAAATTCAATTATTTCTTTGAAATTTTATTTACTTAAATTTGCATGCTTAACCATTTAAAACCCAATACATAAATAGATACATACATACCGCTTAAGTCGGCTCAAAACGTTCTTGTAAAACATTGAGAAAGCCGGAAATCGGTATTTTGCGTTCACTTTTAATTTTTATACCCTACACCTATGGTAATAGGGTATAATAACTTTGTGCGAAAATTGTAACGCATTAAAGGAGCCTTCCTAGGTATAGACATAAGTATATAGAAATGCTTAGAATCACTTTCTGTCTTGATTTCCGGTTGTCCGTCTGTCCGTCTGTCCGTCTGTCTGTCCGTCTGTCTGTCTGTCTGTCTGTCTGTCTGTCTGCGTGTTCGGATAAAATAGAAAAAAGGAGTTGTCCGATTTGGGCCAAAATTGGTACACAGTCACAGTGAACCTCGGGTTAGGTAAAGTGTTAAAATTAGTCAAATCGGTTAAAGGACACGCCTACAATGGGCCTGTAAGTCCCACTACCTCGGGTTTTTTGCGATCAAATCGGTGTAATTTGCCTAATTACTCATTGAAGAGAATAATACTTGGTATTAAAGTTAAAGGGGCGGTCATCTATGTTATACGGAAAAATGGGCGTGGTCCGCCCACTATATAGGCGGAAAAATTTTTCCGGTAAAATGGCTCCCAATTGACTAGTTACGAATATAAATGAATGAAATTCGGTTCCCAAGTTGATATATAGGTCTTAGATGCCATATAAGAAAATGGGCGTGGTCGGCCCACTATATAGGCGATAAACGAAAAATCCTCTTAACTTCCATAATATATACACCAGAGCGTCCAGATTTAGTTACTTCGTTCCTGGTAGGAATATCTTTTAATTCTCCAGAAATGGGCGTGGTCCGCCCACCATGGGGGCAGTAAAATAAATATGCCGATAACATCTGTTGTACACCTATCAGAGCATCAATATTTGGCATATATTGTCCTATTAGGTACATCTTGTAGTCTGCCAAAAATGGGCGTGGTCCGCCCACTATGTGGGTTGTAAATCAAATGCACCCACAATTTCAGTGAATTATCACCCCACTTGGGAACATGGTGTAGGGTATTACTCTGTCGGTGAAACCCGACTGATACTTCCTTACTTGTTTTAATTCGGTTTCTTTTGATTGTCTCACATAGAGTATCACTAAGAGTATGTCGGCATTGATTTAAAAATAAAATTATATAAAAAAAAACTTTTTAAAAATAAGCTTTCATTTATATAATGTACTAAAAAGTAGAAAATAAATTGTTTCCAAGTCACCTGTATCTTACTATCACTAAAAGCTTGGGGCGCTCATATGTTCAATATTTGTCAACCAGTTACCACAATATTTTATTTAAATAATTTTTTGCAAATAGATTCTAGTAATGAAAGATATTTTGAATATGGATATTGAGCGCACAAACTTTTATTAATAGTAAGATACAGGCAAAGAACTTGAATAATAAAGAAGCTCCAGACATGCTTGGAGCTTTTTCGCCACGCAGAAACCAAGAATTTGTAGCACATTTTACGTCACGTATTATACGTGTGAGCTTGCATGTATGCGTAAGCACGAGCTTGAGAACGGCAAGCCGAAAAGCAACGAGCGAAAGGCTAGCATTCGGTCAGAGAATGCCGCAGTGTACGGTTGTGAGAAGCCTGTTCCTCGCCTTTATGCTTGGTTGTTGCTATGAGACAGCAAAGAATTTTTTATCATATTTCAGTCTGGCTGTCTGGTTGACTGGCTGGCTTGGATTTCCTTTGAATTGGTCTTCTGCATGTGACTAATTTGAAAAATAAGTGGAATGTAGCGTGCCCCTTTACACTGATGAAACGATAGTAGATGCGTTCTTATGATGGCAATGTCGACATTTTATGCTCCTACATTGACTCGTCAAGTCTATGAAGAGCGTCATTTAATTGAGAAGCGAACAGTTGAACAATTGATTAACCACATAACCGACATAAATACATTGCCAAACACCTGCATTGCAGCGCAAATATACATACATAAATCCTGAAAAAATTATTTATGAAAAGTATTAAAAAAATCCGAAAATACATAATGGTTTATCAAGTAAACATGAATGAAAATGATTTAAAAAATCATAATTCCAACAAATTGTATTGGGCTAAATGATAAAGTTTAAACTTTAATTTAATAATTAATAATTTTCACTAATAGCAAAAAGGACTGAAATTTGCAAAATTTTCATTAAAATCAAGAATTAATGAACACCTGCATGTCTAGCCGCAGTCGGCGCGACATAAAAAAACTTAAAAATCGAAATCGACGACTGACTTTTTATAAGCTTTATATTAGGTTCACATCCGGTATGTATGTATGTATGTATGTAGTGGAATTTAGTAATCAATTTTTCACCCACTTCCCGACTACTTGGAGATCTGAAACTTTGCATACATGCGTAACCACCATGACAATGCATGAATCAATAAATTTTATGGGCGTAAGATAAGGGGCGTGGCACTTTTTTATCAACTCTAGATTTGTGTATAACTTTAGAACTACACATCACACATCAATGAAACTCGGTAGGAACTTACTACATATCCATATCCTTCTACTGAGGAAATAAGACGGGCACTGGATAAGGGGGCGTGGCACCCCCCATACAAACAAAATTTTTGATCTCGATTAGCTTTGGAACTAAAGGTCGTGCAGCATTGAAATTTCGTATGCAGGCGCCTCTTGGATGTGTCGTCCCACTGGTAAAATTTTATGGGCGTAGGATAAGGGGCGTGGCACCCCCCATACAAACAAAATTTTTGATCTCGATTAACTTTGGAACTAAAGGTCGTGCAGCATTGAAATTTCGTATGCAGTCGCCTCTTGGATGTGTCGTCCCACTGGTAAAATTTTACGGGCGTAGGATAAGGGGCGTGGCACTTTTTTAATCAACTCCAGATTTGTGTATAACTTTAGAACTACACATCATACATCAATGAAACTCGGTAGGAACTTACTACACATCCATATCCATCTACTGGGAAAATAAGACGGGCGGTGGACTAGGGGGCGTGGCACTTTTCAAGCAACTACACACTTTGGTTTCAGTTTATAATTATAGGTACACCAGGTACACCACACATCAATGAAAAACGATAGGAACTTACTCGCCGCGCCTTGCAAGCAAAACAACAACAACTCATCGCGCCACAAATATGCCACGAATATTAGGGTCGATCACAGCCGTATTATTTGTTAAATTAAGGATATGACATATGACGATAGGAAACACTGTGAATACCCTAAATATTGTGTACTGCTCTGCAAGTTTTAAATTCTTTTTGCGAAAAATTTCAGAGCTCTAAAATTGAATTTATGGAAGACTAAAAAGTAGAAAATAAAATTATATAAAAAAAAACTTTTTAAAAATAAGCTTTAATTTATTTAATGTACTAAAAAGTAGAAAATAAATTGTTTCCAAGTCACCTGTATCTTACTATCAATATAAGCTTGTGCGCTCAATATCCATATTCAAAATATCTTTCATTACTAGAATCTATTTGCAAAAAATTATTTAAATAAAATATTGTGGTAACTGGTTGACAAATATTGAACACATGAGCGCCCCAAGCTTTTATGGATAGTAAGATACAGGTGACTTGGAAACAATTTATTTTCTACTTTTTAGTACATTAAATAAATTAAAGCTTATTTTTAAAAAGTTTTTTTTTATATAATTTTATTTAATATTGCGATGACCTAGGCAGTAATCAGTCCCGATTACCCCTGGATGACTTTTCAACTAACTTAAAGTCGGTTACTTTGAAGTTAGCTAAAAGTTAGTTCCAATGCAAAAGTTTTTTGACAAATATATAAAACAAAAAGAAAGAAAACAAACAACTTGCTTTGATTTTTCAATTTCAATTTCACAATGCACATAAAGAAATGAAAAATATTCAAAAAAAGCAAATAGCAAAAAAGAAGAAAACAAACAGCTCGCTTTGATTTTGGGGCAGTTCTGCACTACATTGTAGCTAGCTTATAGTTAGGTCATAAAAGTTAGCTATAAGTGTGTTATTTTCGTAGTCGACTACTGAATTGCTTATAGGGAAGAAACAGCGCTGTGCACTTTGCACACATATAGAGTTTATTTAAACCCTATAAGCAATTCAGTAGTCGACTACGAAAATAACGCACTTATAGTTGACTTTTCAGTAGTCGACTACAAAAATAGCACACTTATAGCTAACTTTTATGACCTAACTATAAGCTAACTACAATGTAGTGCAGAACTGCCCCAAAATCAAAGCGAGCTGTTTGCTTTCTTCTTTTTTGCTATTTGTTTTTTTGAATATTTTTCATTTATTTATGTGCATTGTGAAATTGAAATTGAAAAATCAAAGCAAGCTGTTTGTTTTCTTTCATTTTTGTTTTATATAATTGTCAAAAATCAGCTCAGAAAGAAATGAAAATATTTATCGTGAAATATATATGGAAATGTGATGATATATTATGTTAAACAGGCAACGATTTTACACCATATTTTAATAAAGCTTATTATTAGCTTAACAACTAATAGTTTAGTTGAATAGCTTCATATGAAATTAGTTAGCTATAGCTAAAAAATTAGCTAACTTTTAGCTAACTTCTAAACAACTAACTTTTAGCTAACTTCAAAGTAACCGACTTTAAGTTAGTTGAAAAGTCATCGAAGGGTAATCGGGACTGACTACTGCCTAGGACATCGCAATGTTAAAAAAGTCAGTCATTTCCACTGAAAGTAGTCGAAGAATAGTCAGCTATGGTTGCGAAGTAGTTAGCTTATAGTGCACTAAAAGTTAGTTGAGTTGCCGGTAGGG
Source organism: Neria commutata (assembly GCA_963457695.1). Classification (NCBI taxonomy): domain Eukaryota; kingdom Metazoa; phylum Arthropoda; class Insecta; order Diptera; family Micropezidae; genus Neria; species Neria commutata. Next base: position 37,382,114 of record OY735248.1, read on the forward strand.
AATTTTCTTGCAGGTCAAAATGTCTTTGTGGGCCTATACGCTGTGCATTGTTCCTGGGTGTGGTGGGAACGACCGCCTGTTCCGCATCCCTAAGGAGCCAGGGATGCGAGAAACATGGCTGCGTCATCTGGGACTGCGGAGGGAAGACTTTAAAGGAGCCACTCCGAGAGTTTGCCACAGGCATTTCGCTCTGGAGGAGCAGTTCCCATGGGTAATTATATTTTAATATATAAAAAGTTATATAAATATATTTAAACAAAATTTTATTACAGATACGCGAACCGGGAATAGTTTCCAAATTTTGGAAAATATCTTAATTATACCAGGTAAGTCATCTTATCTTCCTTAATTTACCTTATTTTATAATATATTTCTATTTCTAGCCGCAGCAGAAAATCCGCTGAAGCGGCGAATCAGCGAATCAGCGAGGACCGACGCCGGCCAAGCAACGTAAGTAACATTTGAATAAATTTGTTTATGTTATAATAATTTTCAAATTTCTAGCCGCAGCAGCGCTGAAGCGGCGAATCAGCGCGGACCTGTTCGCCGAATTTAGCGAATCGCCGACGCCGGCCAAGCAACGTAAGTAACATTTGAATAAATTTGTTTATTTTATAATAATTTTCAAACTTCTAGCCGCAGCAGTGCTGAAGCAGCGAATCAGCGCGGACCTGTTCGCCGAATTTAGCGAATCGCCGGCCAAGCAACGTAAGTAACATTTGAATAAATTTGTTTATTTTATAATAATTTTCAAATTTCTAACCGCAGCAGCGCTAGAAGCGCAACAGCAGCAGCAACTGCAACATGTTGCCTCGGCGAGCCAACTGCAAGAAAGTGAGTCAACTGTTTTAGAATTATTACCTGCAGAATATACCGTATGATTTTCATTTAATAAACAAAAGGAAATACAATTAAACTACCACTTCTAATTACTAATACCAATTTTTTTTGCAGTTCCGAATCGCAAGAAGCCTGAAAAATTGCAAGTCATCAAGAAAATTTCATTAATTTTTTATGTGTTCACGTTGTTGAAAAAACAAATTTCCAATTAACTTAAAATTAAATTTAATCAACTTAAAATTAACTTTACTGGACTTAGTAGTTATTTTTATATAAAATTAATAAAAATTGTATTTAATTTTACAATTTAAGTGACATAAAGAGTAATATATTAAATATAAAAACAAGTAGTCATTCGAAATATTAGTGCAATTTTGGTACATTAATGTGCTTATACGGACTGTTTTGCCATTTTGCCAACATTTTTCAAAGTAGCAAATTGAACTCTTGGAATTGAAATCATTTGACAGTTTTACGAAATGATCAATTCAGATAAATGGTAAGAGTTTTCCATTCATCACGAACGACTGCAAAACCATTGATAAATATTTAAAATAAGGATTCCGATTCTAATTCAGTTGGGCTGTTGTTGCCTTTTTTAACAGAAAGGTATTTCAAAGTAGTTCGGACTGCAATCATAATACGACATAAAAAGCGATAAATACACTAAATTATTTTTATCAGCAGTCAGCACCGCATCCAAGCGAACACAAATATATGAAGAACCCATGGTATAAATGTTCCGGAGAAGGATGATAGGCGCGCCAGTTTTCAATTGGAAAATTTACAACTTCATCTTAATTCTGTATGTTAGCTGATGGCGTCCTCAGGTTCCTGTACTTAGTAATTTAGTTCATGATGAGGTTGTAACTGCTGCGGATCGGACAACTTGTGCATGAGGTCATCCTCGGCCTGTCCTCAATCTGTTCTAACACGGGTAATTTATGCAGGTCCACAGTACCGCTCACCCCCGGCACATCAGGTATTCGACGAGTTGTTGTCGTTGTAATGGTAATTGTATGCAAACCATCACTGAAACCAGAATAAGCAATAAGGGCATGCGCAATTCATAGAAGTTTCGTATGTTAACGTACTCCTCACAACTTTTTTGTTTCACGATTGTTCTCACGGTAGCAGTTAACATCAGCCTCAGGTGTGAAAATTCCGTGTGGATTGTAAGCTTGCTACTGTAAAAGCATATCTGGCGAAAAGAGAAAGAATCAACTGCTACACCATCGTTTTCAACCCTCATTGGGCTCATTATGCTCCACAGCTTTTTCAATTGAATGCAAATTATTGAAAAAATTTATAAATGCCTTCACCTTTTTACTTACCAGCTTGAGGTTGCGTGAATTTCGAACAAAATTGCTCTATGCCTTTGAGCAGCCATTTTCCACACATTGCAGTTGGCTATCTAGTTGTAATCTAGTTGTAATTTTGACTGCAGACTTGCTTGTACTTGTGGCATTTTTCCTTCTTCTTCCGTAATAAGATTATCCTCTTCCTGACAGGTCACAGCTATTGGTGCGACACATGAGAGATTCGTTCGTGTGTGTATACTGTCTTCAAAGCCATATGTATTTAATTCATCAAAACCGGAATGATCCAATTGTCTCTTTGCCCATTGCACGCTCAGATTTATCGGTAACTAATTTCACATTGGATACGCACTGTTCCAGAATGTCACTGCGGCCAATCTTATGCAGTCCCCGCTCCGGAGAATTACCTGTCGCTGCAGATTACTGTTGGCGCAACCAGAGGCGCAACATCGTCATGGTTTGCTGAGAAGAAGTATTCGAATATTCGTTCTGTATAAGTCCATTAGCCAAAAGCGCGCCGATAGGTCGATACACTGTCCTTGACAAAAGCGAGTGGTGTGGAACCGGCAACATCCTCCCAGATGGCACGATTCTGGCCACCAGTAATGGAGCAGAGCAAGCGCAGCGTTGGTGCATTACTTGTGTAAGGTGGATTCTTTTGCTGGAGGCACGCGATGCTGGGATGCTTAATGTAATCGCTTTGTGGAATTTACGGCGACACGGTAACCACGGCTTTTGGCTGCCCGCATGCGCGCAGTCCTTGCGTGCTAGTTTCTGTAATTCAATAAATATAGAATGAGCTGAGGTCGAGATTTTGAAAGAATCAGATAATACCTTGCAACAGTTTTGTCAATTTCGCCATGTCTGTTTTATCTCGATACCAGGGCTGTGCGGAATATAAAAAAGGTACGTTCGTCAATGCAGTAGTTCCGTGCATCACTACGCTAGTGATGCCAAGTTTAGTTGCACTGCGTGATCTGCTGATGCAACAGCAGAACGTGGTGTTTAATGTTGCAGTACAACCGAAGTGCTGCATTTACAAACGTACCCTGAATAAATGGCTGGCCAAATTGCTAATGAGGCGCAGAGGAGTAGGAGGAGGAGCTACCTAACAACAACGTTTATATAATTTGTGAGTTTGGGTTGGTGTTCGTTGAAGGAGGACTTAACAAGGATGAATCAAATCCTGTACTATCCTAGACTATAATCCTTACATTAGAAAACAAGGGAGATTTATTGCACAACTCATATACTTATATTGCTTCGGAACTAGCAAGTAACGTTTTAGCGTGTAGCCATTATAAAAAAAATATACAAAATATAGACCATAAACGTGCTTATCAAAATACTTTCATGCCTATCCGGTAAGCGCTCCCGCTGCAAATCATTGAAATGTTTCATATTCACAATAATGTAAATATGAACTAACTAGGTTGTCAAGAATAAGGGAGTGGTGGTCCCCGCAAGGCCCACCGAACCACTGTTGACAACCTTCAACTTGGCTACTTTTGAACTTAATATTGCTAATTAAAGCACGCTTCAAGGCACTTGCATTACTAAATATACGTAAAATATATTTACACCACCTCAGGTGCAGCTTACACTTTTCAAAGAAGGCATCACTTGGGCGGTTATTTGATGCCTCTTCAAAAAGTTCAACGCTGCACCTACTGCAACTATGAACTATATGGCATCTGCCATTGGCTTACTGAAGAGAGCGGAAGCATTTAACGAGAGTTTGTGCGGAGCTTTATAATTGAAGTGGTGCTTCCGAACATTTGGGCATAATTTTAGACTAAAATTATGCTCCGCTATCCTACCGTTTTCTAATGCGACAACTTTATGGATCAAACTTCCGCAAGTAGGACCATATCTAGTACATAATTTATATTCTAGGATAATACGCTTGCAGGATTTGGCTAAGTGTATGGAATCATACAAGATGAAAACTTTTTCCTTGTTAAACAGGAAAAAATTTGTATTTCTTCCTCTCAACATATTAACCAACCCGAAGTGTGTACCCGTTTGGTCACAAATTATGGCCTTGACGGATAAGCCTATATCTATCGCCGCCTCAAAATTTTGAAATAATATTTTTTGGAGGCTGGTCATAGATAAAGTTTTCGGGATGCAGTAATAACTAAACACGTATTCCCAATTTCTTGTGAATCCTTTCACCATGAATAGCAAGCCTTGGGTTGACACGTGTTTAGTTCGAGTGCCTTCCCCGAGGTCAACGTAACCGTCAACTAAGTCGGCAACGTTGTTGTACGCGAGCTCCTCTCTAACAGAACATTCGTCGAAGACAAATGTACATTCTCGCTCCTCTGGCGGCATTACGCGAACCAGATCCTCCAGCCTAGCCATTAAATTTGAATCTATCCCGCACTCTAAATGCGACGAAGTTGCCTCGTCTTGGGCAACTTCATCAATAATAAAATTATATAAAAAAAAACTTTTTAAAAATAAGCTTTAATTTATTTAATGTACTAAAAAGTAGAAAATAAATTGTTTCCAAGTCACCTGTATCTTACTATCAATAAAAGCTTGGGGCGCTCATGTGTTCAAAATTTGTCAACCAATTGATAAAATATTTTATTCAATTTATTCTTTGTAATTAGATTCTAGTAATGAAAGATAAGTGTGAATATAGATTTTGAGCGCACAAGCTTTTATTAATAGTAAGATACAGGTGACTTGGAAACAATTTATTTTCTACTTTTTAGTACATTAAATTAATTAAAGCTTATTTTTAAAAAGTTTTTTTTTATATAATTTTATTTTCTACTTTTTAGTCTTCCATAAATTCAATTTTAGAGCTCTGAAATTTTTCGCAAAAAGAATTTAAAACTTGCAGAGCAGTACACAATATTTAGGGTATTCACAGTGTTTCCTATCGTCATATGTCATATCCTCAATTTAAAAAATAATACGGCTGTGATCGACCCTAATATTCGTGGCATATTTGTATATTTGTGGCGCGGTGAGTTGTTGCTATTTAGCGTGCAAGGTGCGGCGAGCTCGGTCCATGCATGGAAATTTCCAATGAAATTGAATATGACTTTTGAAATACATAGGCTGCCGTGTTGTATTTGTCGTATTTGATTTTTGTATGAGAAAGGCAAACTTATTTTTATGACTGTTGTATATTCTTATTTCAAATAACATATACGACAAATATGAGACACTGTGAAAACCCTAATTATATTGGTATTCACATAAAAGTACTGAAGGTAAGTGGTACTGCGGTAATTTTCAAACTAAAATAGTACTGCATTTTGCATGTTGTTCTTATACGTGTCTATAATTAAACCGCGCAGGGACTAATGAGAGCAGGAGTCCTAACACCATTGGAAAAAGTTGCTCATAGAAACAAAAAAAAACAAAAAAAAAAGCAGTCAAGTGCGAGTCGGGCTCGCGCCCTAAATGTTCCGTACCAGAAATACCCTTTTCGAGGTTAGCATTCAACCAAAAGAAACAACAAAGAGTAAAAAAATAAAAAAGCAGTCAAGTGCGAGTCGGGCTCGCTCACTGAGGGTTGCGTACCAGAAATACCCTTTTTAGCGGTCGAATTTAGTTTCTCTTTGCCCGTCTGGCCAAACAATTTTCGACATTTTGGCCTACATCTTCGAAACCAATTCACCGAAAATTATAAAAAAAAATATGTTTGTAATCCATGGACGTAGCCCTTTCTAATGATACCCCACACGATACGATTTAAAAATATTTTTATTTTTTTTTGTCCGACCCGAAAACCTTTAAAAATTATAAAAAAATATTTCTTAACTTTTTATAGTGAAAATGTGTTTAGGTTATCAAGACCTAACATCGTGCCAAATTTCAGGTTTCTACGATGAAAATATGGTCGTTTTATATACACACTCCCAAAACAAAAGTGACCTTATAAGTGTTCCCGTGTTTTCCCTTTAAGCGCTGATCAGTCACCGCGTATCTTTTGTGAGCGGAATTAATCGCAACGGCAAAATTCAGTGAAAATCGTATCGCAGCTGTGGCTCTTTTGCACGTTTCTGTTTTGGTTATTGCTGCCGTGCTGCCATATAGTTTCGTGCACAAAGTAAGCACGCTGTTCATTTTGCTTGTGAGGTTAAATTTTACATTCTTTATAAAATCTATGACACAGAATTATCTAAATTTTTAGATATATTTATTGTGGTCTACTTTTAAGAATTTATAATAGCAATAATAATCCGGTTTTAGTTCTAAATTAAAATCGAAGAGCAGTGGCAGCACTGTTTTTAGTACAAAGCAATGTCATTCTCTCATCCTCCCTGAGCATCAGAGCGGACGTAAACGTGTGAGAAAAACCAATTTGGATTATAACTTCTGCGTTACGCGCCGATTAAATACGCAATGAGCGAACGCATGTCTGCGCTCCGATTAAATACGATACGCGGTGACTGATCAGCGCTTTAGGGGAACGGAACCCTAAAAATCAGACAACCTCTCTGCTTGGCAGCTCGTACTGTTCTGTCCGCTTTGGCTACAGCTGCTCCTTATATACAGCATTGCTTCTTCTTCCCTGTTGTGCTCTGATTGGCTGTTGCTGTAATTAATTATATTTAATTTAATAGGAGTACTTTTCCTTGGCCGTCTGTCCTTTTCTTGACTTTCGTGGTTTTCGGTTGAATAGCAGCGCTCCTCCTTGCCCGTCTGTCTCCGGAATATTAGTTGTTGTATTTGATGTGATTTAATGTTATATCTATGTATATAATATTGGTTGTGATGCATATACAGTAAGCAAAATTCGTATTCATACACCCTAATTTTTTAAGCAAATTCCATTTTTTCGCACTATACGAAAAAAACTTTTGATGTAAAAGTGTAGAACACATTAGTTTATTATAATTTCAGTTGAAAACCAAACAAAAAATTTTACATTTTAGAGAAATCAAATTAAAAAGTATTTTCGACATGCAAAATTCATATTCATACACCTTGTGATTTTATATTAAAAGCTTTACTATACGGATAAACTAAAAAATTAATATTTGGTAGGATAGCTCCGCTGCTTTATTACAGCTTTTAACCGCATATTCATCGATTTTACCAGATTTTTGGTCAGATTTGGAGATATCTTCTGCCACTCTAGTTATAAAACATTTTTCAACTCTGCATCATTTTATTTTACATGTTTCCGTAGTATTTTCTTGAGAATATACCACAAATTCCCTATAGGATTAATATCTGGACTCGGAGGTGGCGTTTAAAAAAAATATGGACAGTTATATAGGATCCACAAGCGGGTGTTGAAGGCAGTGTGCTTTATAGTTGTCTTATTGAAACATGTAACGCGCTGTTAATCTTAAATCCTCCGCAATTTGAGCTAAATTATTCTTTAAAATATTAAAATAGATCATAGAAATCATTATTCCGGGAATATGAGCTGGCCTTCCTACCCCTGCCGCAGCAGAACAGCCCCAAATCATAACGGAGCCTTCACCGTGCTTAAATGTTGGCAAGAAATTTTTATGGAAGAGTCGTTTATTCTTTTCTTGCCATATTTTGGTGATGTCATCAGAGTTTTATATTAAATTTACATTCGTCTGAAAATAAGACACGTCTCCAGAAGCGAAAACCCATGTTTAGATACTTTTTGGCGAATTGAACTCTTCATGTGGTTTATTCTGTTAATAAAAGGTTTTCTTGCTGACACCATGCTGCGAAACTTCAGCTTTTTTTAATAATTGCGTACAGTTTGAACCGTCACTGTTACGGCATGTTGTGTAAATAAGGTTTTCGATAGTTCTGGTGCTGAAAGTGTCAGATCATTCGGAATCTCCCTGATTAAGAAGGACTCATGCGTGCGAGTTAATTTTCTTTTATTAGCATCTCGCTGCTTCTTTTTCAGTAATCCATGCATTTTGTACATTTTCACTATATTCTGGCTATTTCCCGTAATGATTTGCATTCCTTATGCAGCCTACTAGCTCCCGTATGTTGTTTGGAACTTCCGTGCCTTTGGGACCCATGCTTGCCAAAATTGATTTAAAAAGAAAATTTCACGTTGTGCTTCCAATTTTAATACACGAAAACTAACGTACTACCATTAAACAGGCTTTTTTCGTGGATTTGAGCAACGGTTTTTACTCTGAGGCCACACTGAAGAAGTGTATGAATATGAATTTTGCATGTCGAAAACACTTTTTAATTTGATTTCTCTAAAATGTAAAATTTTTTGTTTGGTTTTCAACTGAAATTATAATAAACTAATGTGTTCTACAATTTTACATCAAAAGTTTTTTTCGTATAGTGCGAAAAAATGGAATTTGCTTAAAAAATTAGGGTGTATGAATACGAATTTTGCTTACTGTATGTTGGTAGGGGTCTAATTTAGCATAAATCTAGGTCCTTATATGTATATTTTGTATTCCATAAATACAGCAAAAAAATAAATACATACATATAGCGATTAGCGGTTTGCCATGAATTTTAATTTCTGTACAGTGTCGTCAAAGAACATGAAAAACTTTATTTCGCTGGAATCTTCCTTAAAAATGAATGAATGCATGTACATATGCAAAGTTTCAGATCTCTAGAAAACACACCAGATCAGTCAAAACAACTTTATCATCTACATATATTAACTTGTTCTTCCCTGTCTGTGCTGTGATTGGCTGTTGCTCAATCTAATTCTATTTAATTTAATAGGAGTACTTTTCCTTGCCCGTCTGCCCTTTTCTTGATTTTCGTTATTTTCGGCTGAATAGCAGCGCTCCTCCTTGCCCATCTGTCCAAGAATATTTGTTGATGTATTTGATGTAATTTAATGATCTATATATGTATATAATATTATTTGTAGGGGCCTAAATCAGATATAAATCTAGGTGATTACACATTTCGTATTCTATAAATACGGCAATATTATATTAAATGCGATTAAACAGCTCCTTGCCCGTCTGTCCCTACGTGCTTCTTCTTCTGTCTGTGCTCTGATTGACTATTGTAGTTTCGCTAATAACTTTGTTTAAAGTAAAAATTTTATTTTTTTTATTTTTAGTCTTCCATAAATTCAATTTTAGAGCTCTGAAATTTTTCGCAAAAAGAATTTAAAACTTGCAGAGCAGTACACAATATTTAGGGTATTCATAGTGTCTCCTATCGTCATATCCTCAATTTAACAAATAATACGGCAGTGATCGACCCTAATATTCGTGGCATATTTGTGACGCGGTGAGTTGTTGCTATTTTGCCAGCAGGGCGCGGCAAGTACGTTCCTATCGTTTTTCGTTGATGTGTGGTGTACCTATAGTTATAAACTGAAGCCCAAGTGTGTAGTTGCTTGAAAAGTGCCACGCCCCTTGTCCTACGCCCATAAAATTTTACCAGTGGGACGAAGCATCCAAGAGGGGCCTGTATACGGAACTTCAATGCTGCACGACCTTTAGTTCTAAAGCTATTCTATATAAACGATTTTGTTTGTATGGGCGGTGCCACGCCCACTTGTCCATTGCCCGTCTTATTTTCTTAGTAGAAGGATATGGATATGTAGTAAGTTCCTACCGAGTTTCATTGATGTGTGATTTGTAGTTCTAAAGTTATACACAAATCTGGAGTTGATAAAAAAGTGCCACGCCCCTTATTCTACGCCCATAAAATTTATTGATTCATGTATTGGGCTCTAGTTTAGGCATGTATGCAAAGTTTCAGATCTCTAAGTAGTCGGGAAGTGGGTGAAAAATTGATTACTAGATATTCAAATGTTTACAGTCAATGGGGAGCGCTATAGAGCCATGATTATTGACTTTTTTGTGCCTGAATTGGGGGACGACCTTTGGTTCCAACAAGACATACAGCCAACAAACAGCAAACAATAAATTTATTGAAGGAAACTTTTGGTGAGCGCATTATCTCGCGTCGTGGGCCTATGGCGTGGCCTCCAAGATCGTGCGATTTAACACAGCTGGACTATTTTTTGTGGGGTTATGTGAAGTCGCTTGTCTACGCAGATAAGCCCAAGACGATTGACGCCTTGGAAGAGAATATTCGGCGCGTTATTGCTCAATTGCGGGCCTCTCGGCTGGAATTTATTCGAGCCAGCCGCGGCGGCCACTTGCCCGAAATCATTTTTAAAACATAATGGCAAACCCTTATATTTATAATAAAGCTAAATTCTTGGCCGTAAAATTAAATTATGTGCGTTTTATTTCTTCTTGAAAACGACACCTTGCGCAGTTTCGTTGACCAGGAAATGATCGAATCGATGCGTATAGGTACGTTTTTAATTTGCTGGCAAATTGCCGTGCTATCAGCCGTAAATTAGTAATTGTTTGTAATTGATGCGCAATTCTTTTGTTTGCATTTGCAGCCGGTCTGCTGACACGTGACTACAGACGCAAGAAGTTCGGCCAGGAAGGCGCACGTCGCAAATACACTTGGAAGAAACGTTAACGGCCTTACCGTATAAATCACCGTGATCGAACGCAACGCGAACACGAAGCCAACGCCGGGATCAAAAAACGGCATTTTGTAAATCACGGCGTAATTGCGTTCGTTGTCTTACGGCATCACTTGAGCTGTCAAGTTCTTACGAAAAAGAGTTGTATTTTTCTTAATTTACCAGCCAAATACAAAACACACAAAATTTGCAGCTTCCATTGCATACCTCCCATAGCCTAGTGGTTAGAGCGTTCGACTAGCACGCGAGAAGTTGCGAGTTCAACCCCCATCGCCGATACATTTCTTTTTTTTTTTGTGATTTCGATCCTCAACCGCAGTGCTAGTATTTTCTTTTTTTTGTACTTTTTTCTTTAGTATTTGTCTTTAAAAAGTATTACAATACTTATTATTTGCTTCTGCAGATTACCACAAATCAATTTTCACTCGAAATTACCAAAAATTTTCGTTTAAAAAACTGAACGCGAGCACAAACCCAAGTGAACGATTTGACAGTTCAAGTGAGTGAATGCGCCGCGTTGCGTTTTACGCGGTACCGATTTTCATATGAAACTACGTAAGACAACGCGAGCAGTCACTAAGTGAGGTGATGCGTTTTACAAAATACCAAATTAGTGAACGCAGGGTGAAGTGAGGCGTTGGGATTTACAAAATAAGCACCTAACGGCCTTACCGTATAAATCACCGTGATCGAACGCATCGCGAACACGAAGCCAACGCCGGGATCAAAAAACGGCATTTTGTAAATCACGGCGTAATTGCGTTCGTTGTCTTACGGCATCACTTGAGCTGTCACGTTCTTACGAAAAAGAGTTGTATTTTTCTAAATTTATCAGCCAAATACAAAACACACAAAATTGGCAGCGTTCATTGCATACCTTCCATAGCCTAGTGGTTAAAGCGTTCGACTAGCACGCGAGAAGTTGCGAGTTCAATCCTCAACCGCGATACATTTCTTTTTTTTTTTGTGATTTCGATCCTCAACTGCAGTGCTAGTATTTTCTTTTTTTTGTACTTTTTTCTTTAGTATTTGTCTTTAAGAAGTACTGCAATACTTATTATTTGCTTCTGCAGATTACCACAAATCAATTTTCACTCGAAATTACCAAAAATTTTGCGTTTCAAAAACTGAACGCGAGCACAAACCCAAGTGAACGATTTGACAGTTCAAGTGAGTGAATGCGCCGCGTTGCGTTTTACGCGGTACCGATTTTCATATGAAACTACGTAAGACAACGCGAGCAGTCACTAAGTGAGGTGATGCGTTTTACAAAATACCAAATTAGTGAACGCAGGGTGAAGTGAGGCGTTGGGATTTACAAAATAAGCACCTAAGTTGCTCTGCTCAGGCGTTCAGACTTTTTCTAGGCGTCCAGTTTCACTTCCACCAGCCGGGAAGTACGAGAATTTCGGCGTCACTAAGCGCCATTTTCATTTTGAATTGACTGCGAGTCTACGAGTGCTATATAATTTGCGAGTAAAATATAATTTACACGCGTTTCCTGTGCAATTGAAATATTGAAATTTTCCTGCCGAACTGCGAGTACTATACAATTTATAATTTACACGCGTTTCCTGTGCAATTGAAATATTCCTGTCGAACTGCGAGTACTATACAATTTACAAAAGAAGTAAGTGCATATATTTTAACAATTTAAAACTGCAAATTGCATGTGGCTTTCGAAATCGCCGCACAACATTTGGGGGCAACAGGTGTACAGGCAACAAGGGCCATAATCGCTGACAGTAACTTAGTTGCGATGAAGAATGTCGCAGGAAAGAAGCGAAAGAATGTAAGTATAATAAGCTAATAACTTTATTTACGACCATATAATAATTATAATAATAATTGTATATTTTTCAGAAGCGACGAAATGGAAGGAACCGCAACCAGAACCAAAACGAGAACGTAAATCTGTCGGCGCAAATAGTGGATTTATTCCGCCGTCAGTGCGACACCTTACAAACCATTCATCGGTCATCCACCAACTCGAGAAATAATCGCCGATCTCATAACTAAAACATATTTACATATTTACACATTTTTTAATACATACATACATACAAAAGCAAAATGCAAATTAACTTTAAAAGTTGCAACCTTAAAGCAAACAATATAAACAATAATGAAGGTTTGTAATTTATATAACACAAAATATTAAAAATTTACTAAAATACGGTAAAAATCTATTTTTAGATGCAGTCGTCGACAATTCACGGACGAGCTTAATCACCAAAGAAGATATTTTCAAGCACGAAAAAAGCCAAAATAAGCGCTTGAAATATGCCCTTAAAACTGAAAAATATGCATCTAAAATATGCAACATAAAAGTTTTTCAAATACGTGTAATAGAGAGTTTTTTTATTTAATTCAAATTCTCATCGTTTTTACTGTTACAATAAATTATCAGATGGTGCTTCAAGTTCTCAAAAAAAAATGTTTTCCTTTTTTCTGTCAATATACATACTCCCATATGCTGAAAAACTTCTTTCAACATCTGCAGACGACACGGGGCAGTATGAAAACATTGTCAGCTCTGTTGGCGAAATTTTTTTGACATATGGATCTTTGGCATCTATACCAAAACGTAAAATTTGATTAATTTCTTTCAAATTTTACAATCGCGCCCGTCAGGCTCGAAAAATTTAGCTTTATATAAGCGAGATCAGAAACCAAACAGCCTGAACTGAACAACTCTTGAGAAACACGAATGGCTTCATCATCGTAGCTGTTTAACGAATCTACAACACTTTTAACCTCATTGAAGTGATCGCAATAATAAAAAGCAGCATTCAGCCACGTACACCAATGCGTTATACACGGTTTTGGGGGCAGAGGTATACCTGGCAGCATTCGTTGGAATTCATTGCGTCGCGATGGGGCCTTAAAAATTTAGTAGTTAGTAAAATGTTCTTCAATATAATAAAATAAAACTTTACCTTTAGGAATACAGATTTTGTACTTGAAATTAAGTTGTTCACCAGCGGAAATTGAGCGCGAACAAACTCTGCTAACCTGTGGAGTCCGTGGGAAAAGCACGTCAAGTGCATCATTTTTGGGTACAACACCTGCAGAGCACCAACAGCAGCCATCATATAATCATATATGCAGCAGCGTCCGTGACAATGAGAAGTACCTTATTGTACCGGATACCTTAAAAATTACAGTCAAAGTTAATATTTGAACATATTAACCCTTTCGCATCTGCAGGGATACATATGTCCCAGCAAATGTTTAAAGACGACTGAATTTAAAAGTTTACACTCAATATGGGATATATGTGTACCAAATAGTCGTTTGGAATGTTGTCTAACGGTATTTACTTATTTGGTTGTCTTTCTGAGTTATTTATGTGTTTAGTTTTGTATTACAAGTTGTGGAGTGCAGTCGCAATTGACAACAAATTATTGTTTTTCCTAAATAAAAAATAATATTATCAAGAAGGAAGTGTTCTGTACTTAAAATAAGTGAAAAACGTTATTACTGGAAGTATTTGGTAAAAGGTAAGTACAATAGATATTTTTTTATAGGTTTTTTTTTAAGTTTTTCGCTGCGGGACATATTTATCCCAGTCGTCTTTTTTGAGGGGACATATATGTCCCACCAGTCCTGTAAACTTTTTTATTTTAATTTGTATTTAATTTTTATTTCTTGTTAGGAAAATGAATCGGAAAGAAATTTAACAACATTTGTTGGACTTATCCGATAGCTCACTTAGTAATGATCCTTTTGGAAGTAGTGACAGCGAAATTGATCCAGATTTTCAACCTGAAGATGAAAATATAACTTCAGATAGTGATGATGAGAGAAGTGATGAAAATGATGACGATTCAAACACAACAAATGGTCTACCTACTAAAGAAGATGACAACGAATCCAATTTGAACTTTACCCCTCCGTCACATATTTGGTTTAACCCAGACGATTCTTTTCAACCAAAACAAACATTACCAATATTCCGTTCATGCAGTACCGCTATTTCGCGCGGATATAGCCATATTGAATTATTTTATAAGTTTTTCCCAAAAAGCTTGATAAACTACATCGTTCAATGCACAAATGAACGTTTGGAGATGCTCAATAAGACAAAACCTAGAGAGAGTAGCATTCCAGAAACTGATAGTGGTGAAATGATGATTGTTTTGGGGGTTATGTTTGTAATGTCATATAACCGCGTACCAAGCATGGAGAATTACTGGTCACACCATTCTTCGTTGTGTAATATGATGATAAAGACAGCAATATCACGAGATAGATTCAGGATATTATCATCTAAAATGTATTTTGCTAGTCCTGAGAAACCTGCAAATGCTACCAAAACATATTATATTGACGACGTCGTGGAATGTTTAAAAAAAACGTTCCAAAATAATCGCCAAGATAGCGTATATCAAAGCATTGACGAATCAATGACCAAATTTAAAGGTCGGTCTTCATTGAAGCAATATATGCCAATGAAACCCACAAAAAGAGGAATCAAAATGTGGCTAAGGTGTGATTCACTGACGGGATATACATATGATTTCAATGTTTATAGTGGAAGAGAACTAAATCCTGCTGAGGGCACTTTGGGAGAACGTGTTGTGAATAAATTAGTGGAAACAATTCGTGAAAAGGACGTAGCAGTGTGTTGTGATAGATTTTTCACAAGCGTCTCCTTGCTAGAAACGCTTAATTTTGCCGCATTGGAAACATGCAATTCTAATAGAAAAAATCTACCAAAATTATCAGAAAAATTGAAGAGAGGCAATAGCATATTCAAAGTCAATAGCAGTGGCCTTATTTTTACAAAGTGGCAAGATACTAAGGAAGTTTTGCTTTTGAGTAACTGCCATAATGCATCTACAACAAGGGTAAACAAAACGCAGGCAAATGAAGAGAAATGCGAAGTTTCTTGCCCACAAATGATAAAAGATTATAGAAATATGATGGGCGGTGTAGATAGAGCAGACCAAATGTCCACTCTATATGAACTCGATAGAAAATCAAACAAATGGTGGAAAAAGGTTTTCTATAGACTTTTGATGATGTCAGCGGTCAATGCATGGGTAGTTCATTGTGAGCTGAATCGAAAAAAGAAACCTTTTCTTGATTTCCTTGTAACATTAGCAGAAGGTCTTATTGAAGATGGATCAAAAACTGCAACGATTCGTCGCTCCAACAAAAATGGTCGTGTATCCAGAAAAAGAAAAATGCTTGGCAATGTCAGTCTTCATCTTCCCATAGAAGGTCCGACTAGAAGACGGTGTATAAAATGTGCTGCCTCAAAAAAGGAAAAGCGAACTAAAACAATTTGTAAAGAATGCGAAATTCCTTTATGCAAAGACTGTTTTGCAGAGTATCATATGTAATATATTTAATTTAAGTGTATAGATCTTATTTTTAAACCTGGAATATATTTTTACTTTACTTTTATTTCATACAAATAAATGAATTTCTTTTATTTTTATTCAGATAGATTGTTTTTCTTGTAGCTAATATTTGTTTCAAAAGGCTGTTGGGACATATATGACCCATCACAAAAGACGACTGGGACATATTTGTCCCACCCCCTCCAGCCCGCCCCCAGAATATATTTAAAAAAAAACTTTTAAATCATACATTTCAGACTAGATTAAACGTAATATATTTATCAAAAGTCATTTAGTACTTAAAACTGAAAGCCGCGGCGAAAGGGTTAAACAGCTAAATTCCAACTAACCATTTGGCCAAATCCATATATATTCGCTTTTGGCCTTTTCCTTTAGATCTTTTAGAACCTTTTCGTAGAGACAAGGCACGTATCTCTGGCGAAGCGTTGATTCGCAAGGCAGCGGCTCATTGGTGTACTTGCTCAAAAACTTCTTTAGGCTTGGATAACTAATTTTTTTTAAAGGAATATTTGCTTCTACGAACGCTTCGCACAAGTCCATAGCAAAAGTGTTTTGCTCTTTTGCTTGGTATTCCGTCACCAAAGACTGTGTTTGCTTCGGATTTCGTTTTTCGGCAGCTTCTTTATGCTTTGCCGTTTCCAAATGCTGCTTAACATTGAAAATTTTGGTCGCGGCGACCGAACTCTCCCGCAGACTCTTTTTCTTTTGGCATTATGTCGCGCAAATCAAAACTTGTTTACAATGTTGCCAGATGTTTATGAAAAATGGGTGCTAAAAATCGTTGCCAGAAAATTTTTTTTAATATTAGAAAAATTTTTGTGGAAAATTTAGACAATTTTTCCTTTTATTTTCGGAAAAAGCCAAATATATGCTTTTATATGCAAGAACGTGCAAAATATGCGTGAACGTGCCAAATATGCAGAATGCATATGCAATATGCATTTTCAAGCATATATCTTCTCTGTTAATCACACTTAATGAGGCAGAATACGGAGCACTTCATCACACCAAAGGCACTACGATTTTTTGCCCTCGCTGCTGATGACGACCGCAACAAGATCGTTGCAAATGAGCTGCAGACGCACCATAGACGAGTTCGGGAATTGTATACGTCGCAACATGACCTACCTCAATGAAATTATCATAATGAAGTATGTAGCAGGAGCCCATAGAGTAAATCTGCACCGACGATTGAGCTTTAATAAATAATAAATATTAACAATTTCAGATCGCGTCAAATTGAACGTGCTTAGGATTGCATTACATCGAAATGCTGTACGATGCCGCGCGCAAGCTGGAAACCACATATCCCCTTCCAGCAAAATTTGCCCAGTACTATTCGCCCATGGAGGAGCTACGAGAGTGCGAGAACTTCAAGAACAACGTTACGGACTACAGTCCCAGCACATAAAAGTAATTGATGGGACATATCTGCTAAAACTAAATTACAACAAAATAATGCTATTTCAGGATTTCAACAATATTTTCGCCTACATGCAATCTCAATTTCTGAAGCTGAAACACAGCACAAACGGCACATAAGCCCGTTGGAGACAATCGTAGCTCCAATCCGGAAAATAGCGACAGTAAAGACTCTGCCGATTTACAGTTTCAACGCCGCAGCAAGAAGCTAAAGGAGCGGGACAATTTTGCGGAAGTACCGCACAGAAGCAGGCAATCAATTTGTTCAAGTGCGATGATGCAGCGCCAACAAAACAAATGCTGCGGCGAAGAAGAAGTGCTAGAGAGCGAATGTTAGGCTGTTTTACAGAAAGCATTTTAAAATATTGGCTTATAGATTGTGCTTTTATTTTAAAATAAGTTTTAAAGATTTTAATTTAGTGGCCTGCAATTTGCCTATTGGCCTCGTCTATGATAAGATAATTTTTATAAACATTTAAAATTTTACTGCAGCTTAATTCTTTAGGAATGTTATGCACCCTAGCGTTTTTAAAAACGCACATTCTTTTCATACATTTATATTCAAACTAAATTATCTTGCGCTCATTTGATACATTTAATTCATTCATTAGCTTGTGAAGTTTAAACGAGAAACGCTGCTCTATGAATTCAACTTTGTTATAAGCTTTATATTAACTTCACATCCGGTATGTAGTGGAATCTAGTAATCAATTTTTCACCCACTTCCCGACTACTTAGAGATCTGAAACTTTGCATACATGCGTAACCACCATGACAATGCATGAATCAATAAATTTTATGGGCGTAGGATAAGGGGCGTGGCACTTTTTTATCAACTCTAGATTTGTGTATAACTTTAGAACTACACATCACACATCAATGAAACTCGGTAGGAACTTACTACATATCCATATCCTTCTACTGAGAAAATAAGGGGGGCACTGGATAAGGGGGCGTGGCACCCCCATACAAACAAAATTTTTGATCTCGATTAGCTTTGGAACTAAAGGTCGTGCAGCATTGAAATTTCGTATGCAATCGCCTCTTGGATGTGTCGTCCCACTGGTAAAATTTTATGGGCGTAGGATAAGGGGACGTGGCACCCCCCATACAAACAAAATTTTTGATCTCGATTTGCTTTGGAACTAAAGGTCGTGCAGCATTGAAATTTCGTATGCAGTCGCCTCTTGGATGTGTCGTCCCACTGGTAAAATTTTATGGGCGTAGGATAAGGGGCGTGGCACTTTTTTTTATCAACTCTAGATTCGTGTATAACTTTAGAACTACACATCACACATCAATGAAACTCGGTAGGAACTTACTACATATCCATATCCTTCTACTGAGAAAATAAGGCGGGCACTGGATAAGGGGGCGTGGCACCCCCATACAAACAAAATTTTTGATCTCGATTAGCTTTGGAACTAAAGGTCGTGCAGCATTGAAATTTCGTATGCAGTCGCCTCTTGGATGTGTCGTCCCACTGGTAAAATTGTATGGGCGTAGGATAAGGGACGTGGCACTTTTTTATCAACTCCAGATTCGTGTATAACTTTAGACCTACACATCACACATCAATGAAACTCGGTAGGAACTTACTACATATCCATATCCTTCTACTGAGAAAATAAGGCGTGCACTGGATAAGGGGGCGTGGCACCGCCCATACAAACCAAATTTTTGATCTCGATTAGCTTTGGAACTAAAGGTCGTGCAGCATTGAAATTTCGTATGCAGTCGCCTCTTGGATGTGTCGTCCCACTGGTAAAATTTTATCGGCGTAGGACAAGGGGCGTGGCACTTTTCAAGCAACTACACACTTGGGCTTCAGTTTATAATTATAGGTACAGCACACATGAATGAAAAACGATAGGAACTTACTTGCCGCGCCCTGCTGGCAAAATAGCAACAACTCACCGCGTCACAAATATGCCACGAATATTAGGGTCGATCACTGCCGTATTATTTGTTAAATTGAGGATATGACGATAGGAGACACTATGAATACCCTAAATATTGTGTACTGCTCTGCAAGTTTTAAATTCTTTTTGCGAAAAATTTCAGAGCTCTCAAATTGAATTTATGGAAGACTAAAAAGTAGAAAATAAAATTATATAAAAAAAAACTTTTTAAAAATAAGCTTTAATGTACTAAAAAGTAGAAAATAAGTTGTTTCCAAGTCACCTGTATCTTACTATTAATAAAAGCTTGTGCGCTCAATATCCATATTCAAAATATCTTTCATTACTAGAATCTATTTGCAAAAAATTATTTAAATAAAATATTGTGGTAACTGTTTGACAAATATTGAACACATGAGCGCCCCAAGCTTTTATTAATAGTAAGATACAGGTGACTTGGAAACAACTTATTTTCTACTTTTTAGTACATTAAAGCTTATTTTTAAAAAGTTTTTTTTATATAATTTTATTTTAAATTGTTTTTATGTATTTTCAACTTGCACTTTAAAAAACGCTGTACAGTTTAAGCAAAAAGATGCACACACAAGTCGGCACATTTTTCAAATAAAGTTTATATTTACATGTAAATTACAAAGGAAATTTATGTTTTTATACAAAACTAAGTTTAAGTACACGTTAAAATGGCAATTCAATTTGAACGGATTGTTTTTCGTTATGGAAATATTTACAGATAGCACTGTTTAGCGTAAAATTGTAATACATGATTTTTTTGATGAGGAGGTATAGAATTTCATGAGGAGGTATGATTTTTTTGATGAGGAGGTATAGAATTTCATGAGGAGGTATGATTTTTTTGATGAGGAGGTATAGAATTTCATGAGGAGGTATAATTTTTTTGATGAGGAGGTATAGAATTTCATGAGGAGGTATGATTTTTTTGATGAGGAGGTATGAAATTTCATGAGGAGGTATGATTTTTTTGATGAGGAGGTATACAATTTTCATGAGGAGGTATGTTATTAGCATGAGGAGGTATGTTATTAGCATATTTTCATGAGGAGGTATGTTATTAGCATATTTTCATGAGGAGGTATGTTATTACCATGAGGAGGTATGTTATTAGCATATTTTCATGAGGAGGTATGTTATTACCATGAGGAGGTATGAATGATGGCATATGCGCAATCCAAGGCTGAGACATCATTCCATAAGTTCTAATATTTGTTTAAAGCTTAGAATATAAAGTTAAGTGACATGGAGCTATACAATGAAACTTTTTATTACTGAATTATTATTTAAATTTTTATGATATTTTATTTACTTAAATTTTCATGCTTAACCGTTTAAAACCCAATACATAAATAGATACATACATACCGCTTAAGTCGGCTCAAAACGTTCTTGTAAAACATTGAGAAAGCCGGAAATCGGTATTTTGCGTTCACTTTTAATTTTTTTAATTCGGTTTCTTTTGATTGTCTCACATAGAGTATCACTAAGAGTATGTCGGCATTGATTTAAAAATAAAATTATATAAAAAAAAACTTTTTAAAAATAAGCTTTAATTTATTTAATGTACTAATAAGTAGAAAAGAAATTGTTTCCAAGTCACCTGTATCTTACTATTAATAAAAGCTTGGGGCGCTCATGTGTTCAATATTTGTCAAACAGTTACCACAATATTTTATTTAAATAATTTTTTGCAAATAGATTCTAGTAATGAAAGATATTTTGAATATGGATATTGATATTATCGCGATATGCATCCGTTAGCTTCTGCAGCGACTCTCTGCGCATAATCCAGTGGAAGGTCGAGTATACATTGGTTCATATACCAAATCTAACTTCCCCATTATCCATTCAAACGGCGCACAGTGGCTCGATTTGTCTTTTCACGTTGCAAAAATCATAACTTTTGAACGGATAGAAATATCGGAAAATTTTTGCTTTCTACAGAAAATTGTTATAGCTTTATTAACACCAAAATTTGTTGGTGTGGATATACAGGGTGCGACGGAATCTGGTGTTAAAGTGCGCCTTTCTTCAGGTAGAAGAAATCGCACTTTTTATATAAAAAATATTTCAAATTTAGAAAGAATTTGCATTTATAATGGCAAAAATATATACAGGGTGTCATATGGCGAACATATAATGTGGAGAAGTCAAGTTTTTAAGATCGTAAAAAATTTTGATTATTTACAAGGTGTCCAAAAATTCAATAGGGATAGAATAAGTTAAAACAGTATTTTAAATATTTTAATAAAAATTTTGATAACTTATTTAATATAAACCTCCCTTTTTTCTTAATAATTACATTGTTTAAATTTTTTTTAACAAACTAAACATATTCGTGACGCTACAGCAGCGAAAAAACCGAAAAATAATCTTTTTAGGGTTCCGTTCCCCTAAAGGGAAAAAACGGGAACACTTATAAGGTCACTTTTGTTTTGGGAGTGTGTATATAAAACGACCATATTTTCATCGTAGAAACCTGAAATTTGGCACGATGTTAGGTCTTGATAACCTAAACACATTTTCACTATAAAAAGTTAAGAAATATTTTTAGAAATATTTTTTTATAATTTTTAAAGGTTTTCGGGTCGGACAAAAAAAAATAAAAATATTTTTAAAGCGTATCGTGTGGGGTATCGTTAGAAAGGGCTATGTCCATAGATTATAAAATGTATTTTTTTTAAATTTTATGTAAACGGGTTAGAAAGATATAGTTAAAAATGTGAGAAAAACTGACCTGTCCCCACATGATCCCATTTTCCCATGCCATTTCTCAACCGAAAATTTTGATAAAATCAGGCTAACTAGGTATTTGATCACGCATGACTGAATAGCTGCCGGTTTTTTCAAATTTAAAATTAAAAAATTTTTTTTTTATTTAAGATGACCCCCTCAGAAAAAAATTTTTTTTGTTTATATCGAGTGGGGTATCATTAGAAAGGGCTACGTCCATGGATTACAAACATATTTTTTTATAATTTTCGGTGAATTGGTTTCGAAGATGTAGGCCAAAATGTCGAAAATTGTTTGGCCAGACGGGCAAAGAGAAACTAAATTCTACCGCGAAAACGGGTATTTCTGGTACGGAATCCTCAGTGAGCGAGCCCGACTCGCACTTGACTGCTTTTTTGAAGAAAAACAAGGAAGTGTGCGTGGTCTAAGATAAATATGAAAGCATATTTTATTATAAGCTTTATATTAGGTTCACATCCGGTATGTTTGTATGTATGTATGTATGTCGTCAAATCTAGTAATAAATTTTTCACCCACTTCCCGACTACTTAGAGATCTTAAACTTTGCATACATGCCTAAACACGAGCCCAATACATGAATCAATAAATTTTATGGGCGTAGGATAAGGGGCGTGGCACTTTTTTATCAACTCCAGATTTGTGTATAACTTTAGACCTGCACATCACACATCAATGAAACTCGGTAGGAACTTACTACATATCCATATCCTTCTACTGAGAAAATAAGGGGGGAACTGGATAAGGGGGCGTGGCACCCCCCATACAAACAAAATTTTTGATCTCGATTAGCTTTGGAACTAAAGGTCGTGCAGCATTGAAATTTCGTATGCAGTCGCCTCTTGGATGTGTCGTCCCACTGGTAAAATTTTATGGGCGTAGGATAAGGGGGCGTGGCACTCGCATACAAACCAAATTTTTGATCTCGATTAGCTTTGGAACTAAAAGTCGTGCAGCATTGACATTTCGTATGCAGTCGCCTCTTGGATGTGTCGTCCCACTGGTAAAATTTTATGGGCCTAGGATAAGGGGGCTTGGCACCCCTCATATAACTTAACTCTATGATATGGCATATCTTTTAAACCACAAACCGCGCAGCATTGCAATTCCGTACGCAGGCACCTCTTGGATTAGTCGTCCCACTGGTAAAATTTTGTGGGCGTAGGACAGGGGGGTAGCACTCCAATCAAATCCAATACGGGTATAACTTTAGAAATATACTTCATACATCAATGAAACTCGGAAGAAACATATTACATATACGTATCATTGAACTGGGACAATGGGACGGGCATTAGACAAGGGGCATGGCACCGCCCATACAAACGAAATCATTGATATCGAATAGCTTTGGAACTAATAGTCGCGCAGTATTGAAATTCCGTATACAAGCACCTCTTGGATGAGTCGTCCCACTGATACAATTTTATGCGCGTAAGACAGGGGCGTGGCACTTTTCAATCAACTTCACATTTGGGTATTGAATTGGAATATAATTCCCTGTTCCCTGCGAATTTTTTGCCTTTTCGATTTTTAAGTTTTTTTATGTCGCGCCGACTGCGGCTAGACATGCAGACATGCAGGTGTTCATTAATTCTTGATTTTAATGAAAATTTTGCAAATTTCAGTCCTTTTTGCTATTAGTGAAAATTATGCTTGTCTTTAAAGTTTAAACTTTATCATTTAGCCCAATACAATTTTTTGGAATTATGATTTTTTCAATCATTTTCATTCATATTTACTTGATAAACCATTATGTATTTTCGGATTTTTTTAATACTTTTCATAAATCATTTTTTCAGGATTTATGTATGTATATTTGCGCTGCAATGCAGGTGTTTGGCAATGTATTTATGTCGGTTATGTGGTTAATCAATTGTTCAACTGTTCGCTTCTCAATTAAATGACGCTCTTCATAGACTTGACGAGTCAATGTAGGAGCATAAAATGTCGACAATTCCATCATAAGAACGGATCTACTATCGTTTCATCAGTGTAAATGGGCACGCTACATTCCACTTATTTTTCAAATTAGTCACATGCAGAAGACCAATTCAAAGGAAATCCAAGCCAGCCAGCCAACCAGACAGCCAGACTGAAATATGAAAAAAAATTCTTTGCTGTCTCATAGCAACAACCAAGCATAAAGGCGAGGAACAGGCTTCTCACAACCGTACACTGCGGCATTCTCTGACCGAATGCTAGCCTTTCTAGTTAGCTCGTTGCTTTTCGGCTTGCCGTTCTCAAGCTCGTGCTTACGCATACATGCAAGCTCACACGTATAATACGTGACGTAAAATGTGCTACAAATTCCTGGTTTCTGCGTGGCGAAAAAGCTCCAAGCATGTCTGGAGCTTCTTTATTATTCAAGTTCTTTGCCTGTATCTTACTATTAATAAAAGCTTGTGCGCTCAATATCCATATTCAAAATATCTTTCATTACTAGAATCTATTTAAAAAAAATTATTTTATTAAAATATTGTGGTAACTGGTTGACAAATATTGAACACATGAGCGCCCCAAGCTTTTATTAATAGTAAGATACAGGTGACTTGGAAACAATTTATTTTCTACTTTTTAGTACATTAAATAAATTAAAGCTTATTTTTAAAAAGTTTTTTTTTATATAATTTTATTAGATAATTGGATTACCTTCATATTTGAATAAGATCGATTATTTCCCCATTTTCACATAAAAAAACGAGAAAATGTAATTTTTTTAAAAGTGGGCAGAAGGCTGATTCAAAAAAGTATTAATTTTTACCTATAACGACATGAATGGAAGTCGTACACCAAATTTCAACTTTCTAGCTCAAAATTTAAGGTTCAATAGTTGTAAAATGCAGTCGGACGGACATGGCTGATCTGTAGACCTAGTGTTGTTCCGATACCGCCTAGTACTCGATTCCAGTACTCAAAAAAAGTATCGATGCCAAAAAAATATCGAGCTCAAGTACTCGTATCGTACTCATTAAAACATATGGAATTCTATTAAACAGAACAATTTATTTATTTCTTATTTACATACATACATATATGAATAAAAACATACATATGTAGATATGTACATGTAGCATACAAAAAATCTTTAGTTGTAAAATTCAGGTTCTGAAATACTACTCAAGAAGAGAAGTTTGTCGATATGAGCGGGTGAAAGACGATTTCTTTTTTGGGAAACTATAGCTCCCGCTTTAGAAAACAACCGCTCGCAGGGCACAGACGATGCCACGACGCAATGGTAGCTTCGAGCAAGCTTATGTAAAATTGGGAAGTTACTTTTCATTTCTTCCCATTCTGCAAGAGGGTCGCTTTTAAGAGGTAAAGTTGGCATAGCCAAATATTGCGAAAGCTCGTTCATGCTGGCCCCATCGATAAAGTGAAGTGTTACACCAAGATAATTTTTTTCTGCCATCGTTTCTGTCCAAATATCCATTGTTAGCATGAAAATGCATAATGAAAATACCAAGCAATCAGAAAAATGTACATGATTGGCAACATTGCACAATTTTTCTTTAATAGATAAGAGTTGCCAAACTCAATTTTTAGTACTAAATTGGGGGCAAAACTTAAGATAAGTAAAAAAAAATTTTTGAGCAAGGCAACATTGTAACGCTTTTGCAAAATAGTGTTGTCAATGCATACTCCGATCCGATACCTACCTAAAGTACTCGATACCCGTACTCGTACTTGAAAAAAAGCATCGAGTACAAAAAGTACTCAAGTATCGAGAGGAGTACTCGAGTACTTACTCATACTCATTAGTATCGGAACAACACTAGTCGTCGAGAAAAAGCATCATGTGGTCAGGAAACACAGTGAAACTGCTATTGCTAGTGGCATTGGGCCTTGTTCAAGCAAAAATTGATCCTAAAATTATAGACGGAGCTGCTATGACCATAGATTAGCGTCCTTACATGGTGCAGTTGTATTATGATGGGTCCTTCATATGTGCTGGCTCTTTGCTCCGAGGCAATCTCGTTGTTACGTCCGCAGGCTGTGTCGAAGGCCGCCTAGCAAGCAAATTAACCCTCAAATGCCTTATTTTTCTATTGAGCTCATAAAATCATATTTTAAACTAATTTTTGGTCAAAATGAACGAATTTGAAGTCGGTTTTTTAATTAGACCCTTACTTTACCCGGTACAGGTGAAAATACCCACCCCGCCTTTTGGCAGGATTGGACATTCCCGCTTAAATTTTTTGTAATGAATTATTTCTTGTTTTGGATATTGATTCATATTTTCTTCTTTATTTTTGATTGTGATACTCTAAGAAACAACTTTTTGTACTTAAATGACATAAATGAATGTTACATTTTGAACAAAATGCCGAGTTTCAGATTTGCATCCGCTCATTTTGCATGTTTTTTTGCCATATCGGTCCACCAAAGACCAATCTGATCGTGGCGAACATCATAAGTTGGAAAATAGGATGTCTTCGGCAGTGATGAGTGGTCTCATTTTGAATAATCGATCATAACCAGGCTGATTTTTGTGATCTTCATCGTCATCTTCAGAATCACTTTTTTGTTCACCTGCTATATCTTCGTTATCAGTTGGAATTTTTTTCATCATTGCTAAAATCTCTTCCTCAGACAGATTTTTAATTTTTCGACGCGATATTTCTATGAAAAACGAAAAAACGGCGAAAAAACACAAAAACTTAAAAGCACACAATGATCAAAAATTTTGAGCGGAATGCCCAGTCCCGCCTTTAGGCGGTTTCACTCTCGGAGCGATTTTAATATATTTAATTCATTAAATGCCAGTATATTCTTACATCACTTAATAAATATTTAAATTTCCTACTCACCAGTATTTTTTTTAACTCTGTACGATGAAATTAACTATACTTTTTCTTTTTTTGAAAATCACTGTTTGAACGAATATATTTATTTACGTCCGAGCACTGCCAAATTTGACTTTGAAATTAATTTTCTGCGAATCGAAATTAGCTATACCCATGCGCTACAAACAAACACATGCTAGCATATATTACTTAAGTTTTGGGAATCCCCTTATTCAAAATTTTTTATTTATGTTGTTTTTAGGGAACTTTTCGTTAAGCCCGCCTAAAGGCAGGCCTGGGAATTACAGGGTTAAAGGTGGTGCCACCTTTATTAATGTTGGAGGAGTTTCACGCGCTGTGGAGACATGCATTTTAACCTCAGCTTGGAATCCCAGTACTATAGTACTATGGAGTTTGACGTAGCAGTCTTGCTTTTAAAAACGAAAATGGTTGGCACCAATATTAAACTGACGGGTAGGGGCCGTGCGTTGGTGATGCTGGCGGACCATTGACGTACCATAATGAGCTCTGTGGCATCTTCTCATGGAGCGTTGGCTGCGCTAGCGTTTATCCTAGTGTATACACCAACATTATTGCAGTTTCTGGATTTTTAGATAAAGTCATAGCGAAATATGGTTAATATCATGCGTACCAAGATGCCAATAAATAAAGTGTATGCTTTTGAACATAATTACAATACGGAAATTTATTTGTGTTTAGTTGAGATGGCGAAAAAGGACGGGGAAATATTTTATCGAATATTGCAAATAACGGAACGAAAGAAGCACTATCATGGTATTGTTGAGATTGCAAATAATGTCTTGGTTTTTGGTCGTTCCTTATATAGCACAATTACACTGCATAGAATCAGTGTTGTGCAGCACTTTGCATACATGTAGATTACAGAATTGTTTACACATAAACTTGCTCGTCGAACACCCTTGAAACCATCGATTTTATATGCCAAGACTTTTGTTGTGGTTAACTACGAACATTGAGTTGAAATTCAAACCAGAATGATGAAATATTTAAGGTTTTTGGTCGAACTGAGTTTCTTTTCAGCAGTCTGATAATATTTTATTGCAGAGTCAAAATTAAAGTTTAGTTTAATTCTACAAATGTTCTACATACTGCGCATAGTCTACTTGGATTTTTATATGTTCTACATTACTTTCACGTATATGGAAATACCGCACGACCGTGGCTTAGTAGATTATTCTTGGTCCCGTATGCGTGGAGTTGCTGGATCGAATCCTAGCCAACTCATACACACATATGTATGTACATTTAAGAAACTAATAAGAACTAGCAATAGCAGTTTCACTGTGTTTCCTGACCACATGATGCTTTTTCTCGACGACTAAGACTGAATCAAAGGGTACTCCTAACAGCTTTATATAGATGGCAAACTAATTTTTATACCCTACACCTAGGGTAATAGGGTATAATAACTTTGTGCGAAAATTGTAACGCATAAAAGGAGCCATCCTAGGTATAGACATTAGTATATAGAAATGCTTAGAATCACTTTCTGTGTTGATTTCCGGTTGTCCGTCTGTCTGTCTGTCCGTCTGTCTTGCTGTCCGTGGCCACAGGAGAGAAAAAAGGAGTTGTCCGATTTAGACCAAATTTGGCAAACAGTCGCAGTGAACCTTCCACTACTTAAAGTTCCGAGATTAGCAAAATCGGTCGAAGGACACGCCCACAACGGGCCAGTAAGTCCCACTACCCCGGAATATCTCCAGTAAAATTGCTTAAATTTGTTTAATTATTCATTAAAAAGAATGGTATTTGGTATTTAAGGTAAGGTGTGGGCCCTCTACGTCAACCAAAAAAATGGGCGTGGTCCGCCCACTATATAGACGATAAGCGGAAAATCCTTATAACTTCCATAACATATACACCAGTCTGTCCATATTTGGTCACTTCATTGCTGGTACGAACACCTCTTAATTCTCAAAAAATGGGCGTGGTACGCCCACTCAGTTACTTGGTGTAGGGTATTACTCTGTCGGTGAAACCCGACTGAAGCTTCCTTACTTGTTAACAATACAATTTCGCACATGTGCCTTAATAACATTTAAATTTTTTTAAATTAAATTTTTCTAAAACAACAATTGTGTTTGCGGAGTCAACATCGCCCATGGTTAAGAACCATTGTCTGCAAACCTTCCCTCGTAAGTTTTTAACATCCTTTTTTTAAAGTTTGCCATATCATTTTGCTTTTGCATTTGAATAAATAGTATCAAAATGCATTTGAATAAATAGTATCAAAATGATATCTATTATTTATTTGAAGAACGGCGCTTAGTTCAGACGATGTAGAGAGAATTGCATGATAAATTATATATCATTTTAAAGATTTCGAGGTCTATTATTTGACAGACATGCTATTATTCTAAGAATTGGCTTTTCTAGACGGTTTAAGAATTGCTCAATATTGAATGATACACCATTTTGAAAGTTTAACCAAAGACACTGTGTTTGGTTTAACCATGAATTTTCAGGCATAAGTTCTCGAAGATTGTTTGAAAATGTTCTAAAATATTAGAGTTTTTAATTTCGAAAGTTTTGTAGTGGGTTATTTGCTTTCGAGATAAAGCCTGCTGAATAGATTTGGAAAACTTTGGCAACAATATTAAGTAAATTTTTTTTAAATTTAATTTAGCTATGTCATAGGGAACACCCGATAATCGGGAGTTATTACTAGTAAGCATTGCACTGCTGATCTGAAGATATATTGTGGTTTAAGTAGATTGAACATTTTTCTGTCTGGTATTGTTATTAAAATCTCAATTATTTTATACATGTATTTTATACTACATATCCATATCCTTCTGCTGGGAAAATAAGACGGGCAGTGGACAAGTGGGCGTGGCACCGCCCGTACAAACAAAATCGTTTATATAGAAAAGCTTTAGAACTAAAGGTGCTGTCTGTAGAACGATCGGCACCGACGCACAGAACTGTCGATCGCCGTGCACCTGGAAACGTCCAATAAACCAACAATGCCGGTGCATGTTGAGGCAACCGCCGGCACGAGAGCAACGTCGAAACGCCTCAACTACGAAGTGGCACAAGCAGTAACCGCTGCCCGCATCGAATTCTGCAACGAAGTGCCACAAGCAGCAACCGCTGCACGCATCGAATTCTGCAACAAAGCGCGACAGCAGCAACCGCTGCACGCACCGAATTCTGCAACGAAGCGCCACAAGCAGCAACCGCTGCCCGCACCGAATCCTGCAACGAAGCGCCACCAGCAGCAACCGCTGCCCGCACCGAATTCTGCGACGAAGCGCCACAAGCAGCAACCGCTGCACGCACCGAATTCTGCAACAAAGCGCCTCAGCAGCAACCGCTGCCCGCACCGAATTCTGCGACGAAGCGCCACAGCAGCAACCGCTGCACGCACCGAATTCTGCAACGAAGCGCCACAGCAGCAACCGCTGCCCGCACCGAATCCGACACCTAAGCGCCACCAGCAGAAACCGCTGCCCGCACCGAATTCTGCAACGAAGGGGCACAAGCAGCAACCGCTCCCCGCACCAACATCTGCTCCTGTTACTTCACAGGAATCGCATATCGACGCGCAAAGCGAGTACATTCCGCAACTCAGCAATAGCTTCGTCACTCGGAGGGGAGTACTATGGGCCCTGCTAGCAACCGCAGCGCCCTCACACTGTCAGTGTAAGTTGAAACAGCTGTTACAGCCACAGCCGCAGCCAACTTAATTTCTCTCTCTCGCTTTTGGACTTCCGACGACAGCACTTCAAGCAAATTCAGCTGCTTTATTTTAATTCCGAAAAAGTTGTTAATATTTTATGAAAACGCAATAAAGACGGAAAACACGCTTACAAACAACTATCTTCATGATAGCGCTCCACAACGAGACGCTACATTTGGTGACCCACGACGTGAGCATCGCATAACACGAAAAGGGTGCTCCCGGTCGACAGCAGCTCGCATAACCTCACAATTTGA
Organism: Neria commutata; assembly: GCA_963457695.1. NCBI lineage: Eukaryota > Metazoa > Arthropoda > Insecta > Diptera > Micropezidae > Neria > Neria commutata. Next base: position 37,412,936 of record OY735248.1, read on the forward strand.
GCACCATGCTGTCTGTAGAACGATCGGCACCGACGCACAGAACTGTCGTTCGCCGTGCACCTGGAAACGTCCATTAAACCAACAATGCCGGTACATGTTGAGGCAACCGCCAGCACTAGAGCAACGTCGAAACGCCTCAACTACGAAGTGGCACAAGCAGCAACCGCTGCCCGCATCGAATTCTGCAACGAAGTGCCACAAGCAGCAACCGCTGCACGCACCGAACTCTGCAACGAAGCGCCACAGCAGCAACCGCTGCCCGCACCGAATCCGACACCAAAGCGCCACCAGCAGCAACCGCTGCCCGCACCGAATTCTGCGGCGAAGCGCCACAGCAACCGCTGCACGCACCGAATTCTGCAACGAAGGGGCACAAGCAGCAACCGCTCCCCGCACCAACATCTGCTCCTGTTACTTCACAGGAATCGCATATCGACGAGCAAAGCGAGTACATTCCACAACTCAGCAATAGCTTCGTCACTCGGAGGGGAGTACTATGGGCCCTGCTAGCAACCGCAGCGGCCTCACACTGTCAGTGGAAGTTGAAACAGCTGTTACAGCCACAACCGCAGCCAACTTAATTTCTCTCTCTCGCTTTTGGACTTCCGACGACAGCACTTCAAGCAAATTCAGCTGCTTTATTTTAATTCCGAATAAGTTTATATTTTATGAAAACGCAATAAAGACGGAAAACACGCTTACAAACAAGTACATATCTTCATGATAGCGCTCCACAACGAGACGCTACAAGTGTACTGTACGCACAGAAATTTTACCTTTTTGCGCCAACCTTTTTTGGAACAAGCAGCATGAGCGCAGCTGATTTTTATGGAAGTGTGCAGAAATGTGGAAATTAAATTGACAGCTGGATAATAGCATAGTGTAATTATATCAAGTGAACCAGATAGCTTGAAGTACCCAAGACTGTCAAAAAATTTTTTGATTTTTCTTTTCTCCTTCTTCGTTATATGTCTTAACCCATCCGAGACATTAGTACAAAAAAGGTACTCAACGTTTTTACGTACTAAACAATTTTTATTTTCAGTAATGAAAATATTAATAACCGCACGTGTGTTACATGTTTCTTTCCTTTTCTTACTGCCTATGATCTCCTGCTCCTCAAAATGGTTAGCGCAAACACGCGCTGAGGATGGAAAAGTGGTATTGCATACTCTTAACCACTTTCGTCGCAAATCTTCATCGTTAGGCACAGAAAACATCGGCATCGCTGCATCGTAAGTGCTTTTGCACAAATGGCAAGAGTTCGGCATTGATATTTTTTTCTTTTTACTTTTTTCTTCAAACGAAAATCAAAACACAAACTGAAAACGGGTTAATATTTTTGACAACGCAACTGACAGTCTTGGGTACGAGAATAGAATGTCATTGCTATCTGGTTCACTTGATATAATTACACTATGGATAATAGAAGCCGCTGTTGCATTTCATTGAATGATTAGAGAAGGTTCTTTGTTGTTTCTTAACTTCCTACTACGAATTAGTAGAAAAATATACCATGCAATTTTCTAGAAGATAATTAGCGTGAGTAAAAGAAATTTTCTTCGTTCTTTCCTAAAAACATATTATACGCAGAGTTTCACGCAATAAAAATGTCCAACGATTTTCGTTTAATTTAAAGTAGCTAACTACACAACACCTTCTATTATTTTATTTGTTTAAACGTTAAAGCACCAATGAACTTCAGATTTAATTTGAAGCAAAATACAGTCGAATTGGGAGACAAAATTTATTGAATTTTCTATTTAGAACTTCAAGCATTTTCTTAAAACTAAACGTTTCACAAACTTTAAGGGCAGCACATTCTCTCTGAATCCTAGCTATATTTTACTTATTCCATACATATGCGAAATGATTTACGCGTCTGTAAAAAACGGTCTTAGGACTTGCACATCCTATTTTTCTCTATTCCTGTCCGTTCAAAGCTGCGTCGCCATTTGGCACGGCACCGCCATTCAGATAAATTGTGGTGGTGCTGTTGTTTGCTGCTGTCTCGGAATCTGAGGCGCTGGTACTGCCGGCTGCGTGATGCGGGCCTCCAACACCGTTGGGCTGCTGCAAGTGTTTTAGACCCGTCGGTGTGTTGCCATTCAATTTGAGTTGTTTTAGTGCTTGCGCTGTTGCCTCGTCGTCATCGTCCGAGGAGGCGTCCGACAGCTGCCGCGGGGAAAGACGACAACCGCGCGCTATGTAGTTGGACAGACGACCCACCGAAGCAAGTATCAAACCCATAAATGGTGGTGAGGGCTTCAGTGGGCGCGATAGATACTCTGGATGGTATTGTGTGGCTACGTAGTAAGGATGATCCTTCAGCTCCATGATTTCCATGCGCATCTGATCCTCATCGTGGCCGACAAAGCGCATGCCATGCTCCTCCAACTGTGGCACATACTTAGGGTTCACTTCGTAGCGATGGCGATGACGTTCTTCCACGAACTTAGGATTACCGTACAATTTTTTTACAATGCTGTGTTCCTGTGTAAAGATTGTGGTGCGCTTGCCCAACCGCATAGTGCCGCCCAATTGACCTGTGTGGTGCTCCGGCATGTCAATGACCAACGGATGCTCCGTATGTGGATCGATTTCTGTTGTGTTGGCATCCTTGTAGCCGAGCACATTGCGTGCCAATTCGATAGCGGCCGCCTGCAGGCCCAGGCAGATGCCCAGCATTGGCTTCTTCTTCTTACGACACCAATTGCAAGCGACAACCTTGCCCTCCATGCCGCGCGAGCCGAAACCACCAGGCACCACGACACCGTCGCTGTTGCACAGCGCTTGCCACGCCTCGTGGTACGGTGAGGGTGTAAGTTCACGGGTAGCTGCCTCCAGATGGCAAGCCTCTATGAATTTCAACTTCAGTTTGTAGCCGGCCGCGAGCGAGGCGTGTTGCAGCGCCTTCACCACCGAAGCATAAGCATCCTCTAGTTTGGTGTACTTGCCTACAATGGCTATGGTCACTTCCTTGCGCACCGTTTCCGTGCGACGTGCCAAATCCTTCCATTGCGTCAGGCATCTGTGAGAAAAAAAAGTTGGGAATTAGTGCATTCAAAGTAAAAAAAATCAAAAAACTTACTTCTCCCGCCTACTCGGTTCGATGTTGAGCTGCAGTCGCTCATTGAGGAACTCGATTACGCCGTTCTGCTCCATCAGCAGCGGCACATGGTAAATGGAGCTCAGATCGTGTATGCAGATCACCTGCTCCGGCGCCACGTGACAGAAATTACTGATCTTCTCCTTCACCTCCAGACCGATGGGGTTCTCGCTGCGGCAGACAATAAGGTCCGGGCTCAAGCCGAAGCCACGCAGCTCACGCACCGAGCTCTGTGTGGGCTTTGTCTTCGGTTCACCAGCGGTGCGTGGCGAAGGCACCAGCGAGACGTGTGCCACACAGAAATTCTCACGCTTCACACGAAACTGAAACTGGCGGAAGGCCTCGACGAAGGGCATTCCCTCGATGTCGCCGATGGTGCCGCCCAATTCGACTATGCACACTTGTGGCTTGGATGAGCCGCGCACCGGATTCTGTGCAACGCGCTCCACCCACTCTTGTATGGCATCTGTGATGTGGGGCACAACTGTGCAGAGGGAAAGAGAACAGGTTGAAATTTTCGCCAAGTCCAATTGAGGTTATGTACTTGTACTGTACCTTGTACTGTTTTGCCCAAATATTCGCCGGTGCGCTCCTTCTCTATAACCAATTTGTATATTTTTCCCGTTGTTATATTGTTATCCCGATGCAGTGTTACGTCCAAGAAGCGTTCATAATTTCCCAAATCCAAATCGACCTCACCGCCATCGTCCAGCACATAGACTTCGCCTGAAAACAGACAAAATAAAAGAAAACTTGTTTATATAAATTTGACATATTCTAATGAGAAAATTTTCGAAGACATTTTGGACACCTCTTAAATGAAACATCAAAAACACGCTTACCATTTGCTAGCCACTTCAAGAAATTATTCAGGTTTATATAATCTTTCTGAAAATGACTCTCCTTTATTAAGTAACTTTAAAAGCAAAGGAAACTTAAGTAACTAGCATACAATAGACCCAACTAGAATTCAATGCAACTCTACAGCTACGCATTTGGGATTTTTTTAATTATAGCGCTTACAATTAAATAATACAGTTTAGTATATACAGTCTTATACAATGATTTCACATGTTCTCTCTCTTTCTCTGCTTAACAGTGTCTGCCATGAATTTACTTTGTCTCCTCCAGGTCCTCCTTATAGAGTTCCTTGAATATTAGTTTTTGTATTTTTGTGCGTATGCGCAATTTCTGTGCCGCCGTCAGCTGCTTCATGTACGGATGCAGGCTGAGCAGATAATGGTAGTCATCGTCTTCGGGCACCAACGGCGCCGTGTTATCCATGGTTGAAGAACCATTGAAGTTGCTGTCCTCCGAGAGGCGCGGTCGCTTTAGCTTGAGCGCGGGTATAAGACCATTGGCGTAGGAGTGCTTGGTGAAGGTGAGGTGCTCATGGCTGCCGTGCAAGCAGCTGTTGCCGTTCAGCGAGAAGTCGTCGCGTTCCTTGCTCAGCGCGGCTGCAGTGGTAAGTGCCGTCGCCGCATTCGGTAGCGGATGGTGCGCCTTGTTGTAGAGCGGCGGTGGCGAGACAGAGCGTTTCTTGTTGTGTGGCTGTTGGCCTGTGGATGTGGTGCCGTTGGCCGACACACCCATCACCGTCGGCGTGGACGTGCTATGCGGCAATGGCAATGTGGCGCTGGCAGTGCTGGAGGTAATGCAGCTGGAGGATGAGGCTGGCGAAATGGCAGATGATGAAGAAGAGGCGGTAGCAGATGTTTTACTGGTATCTCTGGACTTTTTAGACAAATCTTGCGCTTCTTTTTCACCGCTATCCATCAACGCCGCATGCATATGCGCTTTCAATAGACTATTTGCCGTTTTCAACAGCGAGCGCGTGTCTTCCGTTTTAATGGCCGTTGACGTTGTCAGTGATTGTGTATGCGCTGCGGGTGGAGTGGCTTCCATGGCGGTGCTGGCATCATCATCATCGTCATCAATGTCGTCCTCGTCGAATTCCTCGTCGCTGTCTTGCATGCGGCGTATAAGACCATTCGTCAGATCGGGTTCCACCACGGTCTTCTCGCAGTCCTGACTTTGATGTGGAAAATAATAGGATTGATCTTGTTCGGTTTTCGGCATACGATGACGCATGTGGTCGGCTGTAGTTCAAAAGATGTGGAATGTTAATAACGCTACTAAAGTGAATATGTATAATGAGGAAACAGCGTCAAGTAGAGGAACTCAATGCTGAGAGCACAATCTACGCGTATCGTTTAAAAAATGACATTGTAACGAAATAGATGGGTTTGATGGCATCATCGTAAGCTACTTTAAAAGGACATTTCTGTATAGTTTTCTCGATATCTGCTTGTGACAATCTTTTAAACATCTGCTAAAGTTAACATTTTTCGTCAGGGTATTAAAAATGTGGGTATCGGAAGAATGAGATGTTCGAATATTTATTTCGTTTAGGTAAAAATTTGCTCGCTTTTAATATTCAAATTCAAATTTTCGCATTTCGATTTATTCGCATTCTAACATCACTAGTACCGAGTATCGATTACCGCTATTAAAAAGTAAAAATAAACAAAAACCGTCAACACATTATACAAATTTTAGTTTTTCTTTAAATTGCACTCTACGTTTGTGAACTTCCGATATTTGATATCGAGTATTTAGATTTCAGAAACGATAGTTTTTTTCAATACTCTTCCACTCAATAACATATCTCTAGTAGTTACTCATTCTTTTTCATTCACTATTTCCCACACTTGACGCTATTCCCCACCCTAATACCCTAATGGCAAATGTACTGATTTTCGCACACCTCTTGCATACTCACTCAGAAACAGCAGGGCGTAGTAATGTATCCACTTGGATTCGAATGTAGCGGGCTCCACCATAAAGTCACCGTTGTCGGCGCGTGGTATGCGCTTATACTCGACGCGAAAATTATCACGCAGGCCTTTCCACTTAGCTTTGAGTATGACTTCTGTTGCGGCGGCGAAGAGCGTCCAAAGCAATGCACACAGGACGAAGAGCAAGCAAATTGATGGAGAAGTATGTAAATTAGTGACGATGACGAGGCTTGAGAACTTGCAGATTGCCATGAGTGGATACTTACTTGGCAGCTTGTGCTGTGTGGAGAGTTCATCCCACATTTGCTCGAGGAAGGCTTTGTTGCAGTGGAAATTGCGATTCCATATCGCTGGACGCTCCTCAATGTCGCGTATGAATTGTTCAACGTTTAGCACGATTGTGGACTTTTTGGGTGCCATGGCACTTGGCTGAATATGAACCACGAATTCGTAAGTGTGTGTGTGTGTATTTAGGCAGCACGTTGCCGGCTGCGGGCAAATTAAAAAATTTCCGGAGCGTTAAGTTAAGCGAGCGTCAGTTGAGCGACTAATTGAAGCGTTTAGCGGCGACTGCCGACGGAGCGAGATTTTGAAATAAAAACGGAATTTCGAAAACTCGCTGTCAGAGTCAGAGCAGCTGCAGTGGAAGCAGCGCACAAGGGATACCAAGAAGCAGCAGTAAAAAAAACAAAAAAGAAATGAAACGACGTAGCGCGGAGAGTCATCAAAAGCCGCTTATGTTGGTCGATTGGTGCGGGACGATTGGGACGGTCGGTCGCTCGTTCGACGATTTCCAGCGCGCGAGCCTGAGCGCAGTCAGTCAGCCAAAGAACGAGCAGAACAGCGGAGGAACGTGAAAAACAGGCGAGGACAAAGAGCAAGAGACTGAGACAGAGAAGGCAGCAGGCCCGCAGGCAAGCCGACAGGCAGACAGGCGCATGTAAAGACGGATGGATAGCAGGCCGACGCGCCAAAGTGACGCGCCGACAAGGGTGCCCCCCAAAAGTCAGCGAAAGGCAATGGAACAAAATGCAGTTGGACGATTTGGCACGTTCGAGCGTTGGCACGTAGTATATAAGAAGAGCAGAGGCAGGTGGGGCTGGACATGGCTGCATAGGCGCAGTTTGGTCGTTAAGGTTCGGCGCAGAGCCAGCTAAACACTAGCCACCAACAGCCTGTGAAAAGCAAAACGCACGATCGGCGTTAAGGTGCGTCCATAGAGAATCTTTGAAGCAGCTGCTTCAAGTTAATCTTGGCGAGCTTTTCAAACTCAAAATAATTTAAACGTCCAGTCTCTTCGGACAGCACAAATAACGCTGAAAGAAGAACGTCTTTTTCGACAACTGCCTGCATTTACCATAGGCCAAATTTCAAAGCCACCAAAGCGCGGCAACAGCAGCAGCGGGCGACACCACGAGGGAACTGACTAACTAACAAACGCGACAAATAAGCGACTATGCGAGCCGCACAAGAGTCAGCCAGCCGTTGATCCAACCAGCCATCCATCGACCGGCCGACAGACAGACGGACTTACGGACCAACCCAAAACAAGCAGTCGCGCCACCATCGCCGCCAGCTAAAGACAGGCCGATTTCAACAGCGACGTCGTGCCCGAGTCTGAGCAGAAAGAGCGAGCGCAGCAGAAACTGTAACAACGCGCGGAAGTGAGGCAACAAGGCAGCCGCTACAGGAGCAACCGAGTGTGGGATAAACATGCCGACAAGCGGGGGAAGTAATAGGCAGCAAGCGAAAACGCAACGCTGCCGACAAAGCGTCGTCGTCGTTTCTGCCTTTCGCTATGTTTCCCCCGCGCAATCCAAATCACCTCGTCAGCGGCGTTAGCGTCATCATCAACAATGCCGCCGCCATCATCGTCGTCGAAATGTGTCCGTGCGTGCATACGTCCGCTCGTGCGTCCGTCTGTACGCTCCTCCGTGCGTCCGTCCCAACGTCGTCGTCATTATCGTGGAGTTGCAGCTGTCGTTTGTTCCTCCTGCTGTTGCTCTGCTAAAAACCGTCTTGTCGGCGCGCCTCACAGCGCTATGTGCCACAACGCTCCGCTGTCAGTGTTGCCAGTTCTTTTAAAACTTGTTTTCAATTCCCACTTGACTAATGAGACATCCTCAAAACACATACATATTTACGAAAAGTAAAAAGTGCCATTTTCAACGCAATTTTTTTTCTCGAAAGTCGAGTTCCTTAATCAGAGAAGAAAAACGAAAGAAGACGAATAAAAGCTTTCTCGTACTGGAAAAGTTTTCTTTGTCCTCTTGCTTTCTTTCTCCATATCTTTCACGTTCTTTGTATCTATGTAAGTGGAAAACTATTGGTGTATTTATTTTACAACTGTAGAAATATGATAAAAGAGTTAGAGCTAAGAAAGCTAAAATTATTTCTTCAATCGAATTAAAATTTAAGCTTTGAACAGTTTACGTCTGGCAAAGAATATTTTATACGGTTATTATTTATACTGAAAATTTCAGTATCATTCAGACTTATAAAAATGCTCCTCTTTTTTTGCAGATTACTACTTGAGACCTCCTAAATTCCCAAGTATCCAAATAAGGATAAAAATTCCAAAAACAAATCGAGGCAAATCTGGCAACACTCGCCGCCACACGTCGCTTCCCAGCTATGCTCGCTCGCTGGCTTTCAGCTTGATGTGCTGCTGCTTTAGTTGCTGTTATTGGTTTTATGTGTTGCTTCGGCAGTTCCGTGGCGATGATGGTGGTGGCGTTGCCGCTTTGCTGCCGTTGTTATTGTTTTGGGCTGATTTTTCGTCGCTACGGCTGTATTCCTAAACGTCAGTTGCGCTGCATAAGTACAAAGCAGTATGTCCCTAAACGCAAACATAAAAAGTTTGCACGTGCACCCTGTTCCTAAACGCAGGCATCAAGTTGTCGATAAGCATCGAATGCGCAAACAGCTCATCACAAATTTTGTTGATGCTTTGTGATTAGTTAGGTTATGTTTTTTCGGCTGCACTGAAACTTTTAGGACGCGATTAAATTTCGCCTGCTTTTTCTCAATTTTATAATTAATTTCGATTTGCTGGGAGTTTATTCGCTACTCAAATGCAAAAATGCGTTAAATATATAGTTTTTTACAATTTTCATTTCGCAAAAGCAATGTTGAGCATCAAGTGCGTTCCCAAACAAAAAGTGTTGCCAGCCTAATTTATGCAATGTATCGCAGTAGCACTCAGAAAATAAATCAGTAGAGCATTGGGGGCGCAGCACTGCTTTGCATAAGTACGTTTAGGAATACAGCCTACGTTGTCGTGGTTTTTGCTTGCTTTGCTTTGGCACGAAATTCGCGAAAATTGTGTACGCTCGCTACGCCACCGTGGAAGCAGCAGAGCAGGCAGGGCGACAGAGGCCAAACAGCCAGGCAGGCCCAACAACAAGCCTGGCAAGCATGCAGAAGCGAGCGAGCGAGTGAGCAAGCATCGCTTACGTTTTCGCAATAAGAGCACGCAGCCAGGCCAGACCAGACCAAGCCGCCAGGCCGTCAGTCAGCGAGCCACACACAGGAAATGCTCAACGCCGTGGAGTGTGTGGCTTTTAGGCGCGCGAGCAAAAGCAAGGGGAGCAGCAGCAGCAGCAGCCACGCCACGTACGGCAGGCAAATGAAATTAAAGCGAAATTGCCGTCGTCGTCGGCGGCTGGAGTCAGAGCAGCAACGCGCGACAGCGAAAAGGAAGTGGCGGCGTAGAAGTCACTGAGACGCAATTTGAAGCTACTGCAGCCGCCACCGCCGCCACCGCCGCACCACCAAATCGAAGCAACTAAAGCAAAGCAAATTGCTTGTTGCCTGGCTGGCTGACTGCTGGTGGAGGCAGGCAGGCGATTGAGTTGGAACCGGCCGGTAAATATATAAACAGGCAGCAAAGCAGGCAGCTGAGAGCCAGTCAGGCATGCACACAACAACAAAGCCAACGATGGCAACAACAACAAGCGTCCATGCATCCGTCCGTCCGTACGTCCATCCATCCGTCCGCCGCCGCCTCTGACAATGGCTCGTCAACATGCCGCTCCTCAGCCACAGCCGCAACACTCATATTGCCAACCTCATCCCCAATCCCAACATCCTCATCCACACCATCAACGCCATTACCATACCATCGCACCAACGTGCCAGTGGACTACGACGACGCGCCACAAAAGCGAAAGAAGTTAAAGTTGCAGTTGAAATTAGCGTGCGGCGCATTTGTGATTCATTGGTTCGGGGTTTAGCATTTCGCTGCGTTGCAAATTGCAGCAAGAATTTCGCAGGTTTGGCAACTGCCGAGACGGACGATAACGCTCTGCAGTCGGCAACAACATAGCAACAGAGCGACGAGAAATGTTCTCTTTTCAAAACCGCACTTAATTTTGTTAGATTTTGTATAAAGCAGGCTCTATACTAACTAGAGAGCGAGTTGGCAGTAACTTAGTAGCACGACTTTAGGTTCTCCAAAAAATATGTTGGTTAGCGAAACAAACTGAACCAACAGCGGAAACCGAGTTTATTCAATTTACACAAGTTAAATCGATATTGAAAACTGAAAAAGCTGAAGAATTATAGAATAGAAAAGGGTTTCTAATTTGGTTTCTGATTTATTTGAAACCGAATTCGACATATGTATAAAATTATGGTATCTAAAAAAGAAATTCAAAAATAAGATGAAGGCAGAATTGATATCGGTGACAATTTTGCTAACATCGACTTTGATTTTAATTTGGGAATTGATAATAAAAGTAAAAGAATCAGAATCAATATTAAAATTGTCAAACTGGGAACTGATATTTTTCAAATAATAAAAGAACCAGAATCAGTATTAAATTTGACATTCTACAATTATTGAAAAGATATTTCCGCTGTGAAAATAATTGTGAAATGCGTATAATTATAACAACCCAAAAGGTATGTATAAAGACATACAAATTTATCGAGATATCATATCTATAGTATTTCACCCAGAAACAAGTTTAAAGAAGTCAGCTAATAGTAATGGCTAATGCTCGGTGAAGTCGCTACTTCCCTCCGAATCATAGCATAGCATTGCTACATATGTACATATACTCAACACCATATCGTCATGTGATAAATTCGAAAGCGAATCATTTATGGTTTTTCGTGTGATATCTCACAGAAAAGATATGAATTCGAATTTACAATAGGGATGGATGCAAAGAATTTACATTGCTGCCATTACCGACCACTACGATGTGTGGAGTTATGAATCAAAATTTATTATTATGAAATTAAAATCCGATGCCGACAGCTTCTATAGCTTTACCAACAATTTGCAAGCTTCTGATGAAAGGCCTCATCACTTGACTGTGATGAACTGCAAGAAGAATTGTCTTAGCGACAAGTATCCCAGATAATAATAAATAAATAAATCCCAGAGTTTTCTACACAAATCAATAGATATAAGTTCGAAGAGCTTGCTGATCTAAAACTAACTATATAACTTCAATTCTTATGAAAGAATTAGAACTGCTTCAAGTATTTGAAGTCCTGAGCATACGAAAAATAATAATCGCTGAATATAAGTCAGCGAAATATTCGCACAAATTCATTTAATTATATAGCTTGTAGGTGCCACGTATATTCTAAAAGTGTAACTGCTCAAATTTTGAATTCCAATACGATTGATTACTCGCAGCGTTGGTAAGAGATGATGCAGAAGTTTAGGGTTCGTAGACGAGAAAAACTAGATGAAAGACCATCCACGCTCTTGTCTTGCAACTGTCAACTACGAACTTAAAAGTTAGCCAATATAATTCCCGATTAATACACTTGTTAGGAATGCCTCAATTAATCATGTCAACCATTGAAAATTGCATAACGATTCGAGCATTTTTTGTTTAATTTCATATGTCCATCACCGTCTGAAGCAACAAACTAAGCTGAGAGAGCGGCTGAAAGCACTGAAGACATCAATTAGCTGGTCGACCCAGAACTCTACATTATCGAAAATCTTGAAGCTCCAATAAATGGACGAACTGAGTAGCTTAATTGTGCAGGGCTGCCACTCTAACCCTGGCGTTGCACTTTCAAAAACCCAATTAGCTATAACCTAATCGAATAAAAACAAAGCCTAAACTGACATACTAGCGCATTGTTTGTTTTCGCGAATTATGGCACAATCAAAAACTCAATTAATTGATACCCTCATCTTATGACCGACCGGATATGGGCAGCTTAAATTTCAATTATGTATGGCAGCTTGTGAAAATGCACAGAAAAGCAATTTAACAAAAAAATGTTTGCAGAATTTAATTACAATGCGTCGTAGTCTTATTGGTTTTTTGGTGATGAAGAACTGGGAACAAATCAAGTAGAACCTATAACAAACAACAACAATGCCAGCAAGCATGATAAACAGAATCAAATGGCCAACGATGATGTAGGGGAAAATTGAATAAAATCAATAAAACACACACACACACACCTACGCATACACAATGTGCTGAAAGACCAGCCAACGAATTGGACACGGACGCGAAGGCGAACGCAAGCGCGGATTCAGAACGTTATCACGTGTTAAAAAGCACACTTCCACTGCTGATTGCAGTCAGCTTACAACTGAATTGAAAATTCAGCAGAGCAGAGTGGAAGCGAAGCGCAATGCAGAAAACGCTTGTGCCTGCTGCTGTCGCCGCCGCCAGCCTCGCTCGCTGGCTCGCTGCTTGATGGCTGCTGCTGCTCGTGCCGTGTTGCCACTGCCGCTGGTGGGCATATACGTTGCTGCTGCTGATGATGATGAGTGTTGGGCTTTTGTTTGGTTGCCGCGCAGGAAGCGGCGGCTGGGCGGGCAAGGCGACAAGGCTGCAGTAGAGCAGCCGCGCAAAGCAGGACAGCAGATGAGAATGACGGGCCTGGGCCTCTGCTGCCTGCCTGCCAGCCAGCCTGCTTGCCTGTTGGGGATGGCGCTGAGGACGAGAGTGGATGGATGAATGGAGACGTATGGGACGACGGTCGCAAATGGGCGAGGAGGGCGAACAGGCTGGCAGGCTGGCAGGCTGGCAGGCGACAGGCGGAGGCTCGTGAGCCAACGCTAACCGCCGTTGTCGTCGCCACACGAAATTCGGCAAAAAGCCATGACACAAAAGCGAATACGAAATGAAAGCGTGGCGCAGGAGAAGCAACAAGAGCGCCAGCAGCAGCAGCAAAAGCAGAAACTGTAACAGCGGGCAGGAGCAGTGGCAGCAGGCAGGCAGTCAGCGAGGCATGCAGGCGAGCAGCTCACGGACAGGCAGGCAGGCAACAGGAACAGAATGTGGCGACACAGCGGGGAATGGGCAAAAAGTATAATCAAATAGGCAGGCGGCTGGCATGCACCACACATACACACACAAACACACACACTACGAACACACGGCGACCGCACAAAGAGAGCAACAACAACGCGCGCTAATGGCGCTGCCATAAAAGCAGCCAAAAGCAGGGTAAGGCAATGGAAAAGGCGCAGAAACAAGTGAAAACGCTCAGGCAGGCAGGCAGCCAGCCAGCCAGCGAACCCGCCAGCCCGCCAAAGCAACGATGAGTCGCAGCTGCTGCAACAAAGCGCGCGCGCGGGGGCAATGGGAAATGAGCGAGCAAGTGTGTACCCAAAGCAAAGCAGGCTGCCAATGAGGCAGGCAGGCGGGTGGCTGGCAGCATGTGGCAACAACGCTTGGTAACAAGCGTGAAGCAACAACAACAATTGTTCCCGGCGACAACAGAAGCAACAGTATGGCATGGCATGTCTAAACTGCTAGTTGGACACCGAAGCACGTCAAGCGCGCAAAGGCAAGACAAAAATACAACAACAAAAATACATACAAAGCGCCACAATCATCAACGCTGAGAGTCGCATTAAGTCGGCAGCAACTGGCCGCATGGACTAAACTGGACACACAACGACGGAAATTAGCCAACTAGTATACTTGCTGGAGGAAGGCGGCTGCTTGCAGCAGTCTGGCCGTTTTATTGTTGGAAGCAGTCAAAGAATTGCAAAACAAATTCCATATCGATATATTGAAAGTTCTATATATATTATCAACGGATTGGATTTAAAATAGAATACACATTTTTTTAATTTATTTTATTTATCACAGTTAACATAACAGAAATCATCAAAATCAATAGCATTTTCTGAATTGGTCAGGATATAAGGAAATGTTTGAACAACAAGCAAAAGGCAGTCATATCAACGAAAGATGAAAATCAATGAAAAAATGACCGGTCATATAAAGTCAAGGTTGATCCGTAAGCCGACCGATCCCTCGGCCGAAGACAGGATAGTTCAATCAACTGACCCTAACTTAGAATATCCCAAACACCGATTTGGTTGCAAATACATAGCAGCTTTGCAAGATTGCGTATAGACCTTTATACCTTCTTCTCAAGCATGTCAAACTAAGGAAAACAACAAGAAGAAAACCAAGCAGATAAAATCCTACGGCTTTATCTGGGTGTTCAAAAAAGGTAGCATAATGTCCTCTAAAATTTGCCCAGCTTCTGCGAGAAATGCGCTTTCGACCGTGAAATGGATTACCCTGCTGTGGGGTGGACCTAAACCAGTTGGAGTGACTCAAACTGAAACGAAAACAACTCGTCAACCCGGCTTTCGGATCGCTTTTGGATATGGCCAGTATGAGAGTCCCGAAAAGCCTTTCTTTTCAAAGGATTTCGAGTTAGGCAAACAAGTCTAGGGACCTGTCCTAACTAATGTATAATATGCATCAATATTTCGCTACATCAAACATCTGTAGAAACTCAAGTTAACCTAGAACCAACGCCGTAGGGTGCACCCAGCAGCGTGCGTACATGGCAAAGAAGCCACAAGCGAAAAAACAAGCACGAGCGAGCGAGTGAGCAGCAAATTAACGCTGATTGTGTTGGCGATGACGATAATGTTGATGACGGTCATGACGACGATGATGATGAAGTTGTTGGTGTGGCCATTAACATTGGCAGTCTGGCAACGCAGCCTCCCCTGCCTCCTCTAACAAAGCAAAACGCGCAAAAATTTGAGCGAAGTCCACGCACGGTGGAGGCCAACTCAAACTCAAATTCAAAGCGGAACAAAGCGAAAAGGCAAGAGGCATTGAGCGTGCAAAGCAGCAGAGGATGATGTTGTTCCGGAGGAGCAATAAAGAGGATAATGGAGAACAGGCAACGTCAAACGCGCGCGCACGACCAAGCGCAAAATGCGGGAAACGGCAAGCGAGTAAATAAATAAGCGGCGTTGTATGTGCTGGCGGCGATGACGCCGCAGTCGCTGCAACAATCGAAGCATAAACACGCGGTACGGCGCTCGGAGCAACGCATCACATAGGCAGCATTGAAGCCGACGCGCCAATATACGGCGGCACAAAGCAGCCGCCGCGAAAGACAGGCCGAAGTCGAGCAGCAGACAGACGCATAGCCAGACGGGCAGGGCAGCAGCCTGTCAGCTACAGACAGCGAGGCAAGCACGTATGCTGGCTTGCAGACGTCGTTAGCAGCAGCAGCTGAAAAGCTGAAACGTGTTCAGAATCCCAGCTGCTCTAGCAGCATACCCGAAAGATCATGTGATTTGGGAGAGCACGAACTAGGGGTGTGGATGACGAAAGGTCTGCGAAATTCCACGATTCCTTGCATCCCAAACATAAATGCAGAAAGTATCGGGATCAACATTTTTTATACAAATTGCAGTAAATTTCTTTGATTCCGGAAAAAGTTACAAAGATCAGCGCTTTTCAACGTAAAAAATTCGAATATAAAAAATTAATGCTGAAATCTTAGAGCTAAATTTATAACAATGAGTGTAGGCAAAGATCAAAGACTGAGCGGAAACGAAACGTTGCAGATAGACATCAGGAAGCAGAATCAACAGGTAAAACTTCGATTTCAAGCCGAATTCGACGAAATTTTTTGGGGTATTTTACTTTTATCTATTAATATAACTTTTCGTTATGTTTAGTGCACATAAATGTATATCCGGTTTTATTCTATGAATTAAAGCAATAATTTATATATTTATTATTACAAATAACATTTATTTTATAACTCTTTTAGTAAGGCACTACCCGAAAAGATAATTTTTTGCCTGTATGTAAATCAAACTGAGCCTCTGGTGGATAGTAGCCAATATAAGGATTATTGACGCCTAATACTTACTTTCATTTTTCCAAAATACATATCTCAAAACGTGTAGTGACCCAGTACTTCAATATTCAGTTACGTTTCAGAAAGCTATCTGCCGAATCAATCGATTATAAAATGACAAAATGAACCTATTTTAAACTGAAGTTGACAAAAATATTTAGCTTTGAATTTTCAAAGAAAATGTGCTACAGGGGTTGTCAATATCTGACCCCCCATGAGCCCACTCCTACACGCAACGAGAGCGCATGCAAAAATCTGTGGAACCGAGAAGCAAAACAGCGAAAAGTGCTGACGTGCAGTTCGGCCATGCAGAGAAATATGCATTCGGTCAAATAAAGAATTAATAGCAGCAGCAACTGCAGCTGTAACCAGAGTAACAACAACAACAATTGCAAAATCGAGAGTAATACATATATGCATGTGTAATGTATTGAGCGAGAGTGTGGCAGGAAATGTGCCGCTGCAATGTGGTGGTAGACCCACGCGGCTCCCTTATCGGCAACGCTTGCAACGAAAATGGCACCCTTCCAAGAAGTTTGAGTGTTGGGGGGAATTTTTAAAAATTGGATTGAGTCAAAGCCGAAGCTGGGCTGCAACGAGAGTTGAAATTGCACGGAGGCCTACCCATTGATCACGCTCTCATTTTAATAACACAGTTTGGAAAGAGATGCAGAAAAAGACAGAGCAGAGAGATGACTAAATAGAGTGGTATCAGACTTTCTTGAATTTTTAAATAAATTCAAAGATATTCATAATCGAAGCGCAGTCGCCGACAGCTGGAACACAAACTTAAGATAAAAAGAATTATGTATATTCTTTCGCACTAGTTGGAATTTCTGAAGTAATGCTAAAGAAGTTAAGTCTACACTTTCCGTAACAAAATTGGAATTTCCAGCCACAGCATAGTAGAGGCATTTAAGGAGGTTTAAAAGCATACTATGTGGGAACGTGGACCCTCAGAAGGAGTAGGAATTCATAATTTTCAACAGCGACCGATAAAAACTAACATTTCCTGCAGGCTTTCGAATTGGAGACGTATACCACGTGGAACCGAACAGGAACCTGGAGAAGCAGGTAGGAACCACCTTTCACAACATACAACAACAAATATGTCTAATACTTCTCCATATTTCAAAAACCAGTCTCACGAAAAACATTACGAAATATCAGAATATTATGGGAGCATCTTACTTGAGACTGCAAATTAGATAGAAGAAGGTAAGAGCTATGTATTTCAATTTGCCACTTTCGATTGGACTACCGAAGAACTGTAAAATTGCCTGTAGACATTTTAGAATTTCAACACACATTAAGTCTCACAGGATATAAAATATTTTTGGGACTATGGATCTACACAAAGAAGTAAGCACAACAATGTTTGGTATAGCGACAGACCAAATATAAGAATTTTTATTAAATTTTTATTTCCTATAATTCTAGAAGATTTGTTTACGTGGAAGGTGCTTAAGCACCAAGCAAGAAAAACAAAAACCACCCAAACCAACGTGAGGAATTGGCGCAAATGACAAAAAGAGCTTATTTATGTAGGTACATATGTAAGTATGCTTCCCGTTTTGTTTTTATTCCACTTGGATTACATAAACAAAAACAAAACAACAAATAAAAAGGGGAAAAAGGAAAAGCCAGAGGAGTCCACATCGTAAACAAACAAGAGAACAGAGACGATATAAGAAAAAGAGATCATAAAACTAGAACAACAAGAAGAAGAACTACATATTTATTTATGTATGTATGTATGTACAACCGTGAGAATTTCATATCAACTTTTGCAACAATAAAAAGCTCGTGCCTCAAAAATGCATACACACACACAACTACATACAATAAATGCACAGATAGACACACACACACAGTAGAGAAAAGTGAAGGTCGCCGCCTAGAACTTGAACTTGGGCATTGAACGGCAATGAACAAAGCAAAATGTTGAAGGGCTCCAATGGAGTGAGGGAAATCAGGAAATTTGTAGAGTATTTTAAAGAGTTTGTATTCCCGCACTTTCGCTGCCGGTTTCACTTTTTTCACTGCATTTCGATAGATCATTTTTTGTGACACTTTTTGTGTGCATGAAAAAAATAAGAACACAAGAAATATTTACCCACCTGCAATATTTTGGATTTAAAAAAATCATATAAAATCGATATAGTGATTACGTGGCAGCACATATTACACCCACATACAATTTTCAACAGCATGAAGTTAAGGCTAAAGTAAATTTGTTTTAAAATCGTTTCTTTGTGAAGCGCCATCTCAAGCGAAGGATTGGCAACTCTCCGAGAGTATTCTTTGCCACGAAAAAAAGGTTACCAATCCTGTTCGGAAACGGTTAAGGAATATATTTTTAGCTCTCGTTAACTTGTCCTAAAATAGAACGAACAAAGTTAATGTGACAAAACTTCTAGGTCTAGATATCGGTTACACCGGCTGTTGCGCCAAATTTACATAATATGTACATACATATGTAGTAGGTATATAGTGCAAATTTTTTAATATAAAGTTTAAAAAATGTTTTTATGTTTCCCAATTCATTACTAAAATTATTCAAGAAAGTTTGGAATTATTTTCGGTGTACTTCTTATTACCGTCAACGTTTACGTAAAAAAATCAACTCAACACTTAAAGATGAATACAAATAAATCTACGACTTATTTTATGCAACTAATGAAAAAAAAATCTATTGATAAAAAGCAACGAGCAATTATTCCAATTAAGGAAAACAAATCCCAAATTAATTTAAATACATAATCAGCTCAATGAAGCTAAGACAAATATCAAAAATCTTTTCATAAACACATTATTGAAATTAAGGAACTGCAAAGCTTATGAAAACAACTCTCTTAATGAGGCTACAAAAACCAATAACAACAATCCTCTAATGAATAAACAAATTATTTCGATAGAGGAAACCGAATTCCCAAAATAATGGAAATAATCCCTTGAAAGAGGCTGATCAAATTAAAAATCGAATTGTTAATAAACATTCGAATCCGGTAAAGGAAATTATAAGTCTTAAATCAAGGAATAAAGTATCCCTCAATGAGGCTGAAAAAATCTTTTGATAAACATGTTTAGATTGTGGGAATCATTTTTGAAATATTAAATGGAGCTTATAACTAATAAACAAAACTCTTTTGATAAATTTATCATAACGAAAAATCGGTAGAAAGAAATCAAACCATTATATAAGAATAGGGTTTCTCTCAACGCTGAAAAGAAGTATACAAATCTTGTGATAAACATGATATTAAATCCCTAGAATTGCAAATCTTATATGTATTGTATAAACGCACATTTCTTCCAACCTTGTTCAATTGCAATTAATTTATTGCAATCTTATAAATCAAAATAATGTTTGATGTTATAAAAAGATTATTTTGAAGTAGCTATACAAAATTAATAAAAAGGCGGCAGGCAATTTCCTGAGAAATACTTCAAAAAATTTACAGATTTTTATGTTTAATCTACGTTTAATCTGAAGTAGGTGGCGCTTTTTACGAATGAACTAACTCAAACATTGCTTTTGGCCTCTAGGTATTAAATAAAAATTGGCTTTTTTTGTTGCTATAAATAGTGCTTATATAATATAGGACTAGAGGAATTTTTCTAAATCGAAATATTAACAAACTTGTAAGCACAAACGTTATATTTTTTATCTCTAATAACTTGAATAGTGTTTATATCGTAATTTTTGTTTAATCAAAAAGTCAAGGTAGTAATAGTCAGACTTGTATCTTTGAAGATGAAATTATTGATATCTGCTGTCTACATTATTATTGATATGTTTTTTAAAATTTAAATTCACCTATCAGAGCGGCCAGGGAGACGTATTTTTGAGGACTCTCCGAAATTGCTACTTTTTGCCAACTAAACGGTTTTAAAACTGTACAAGTCATATTTTAATAGTTCAAAAGTGCGCAAATAGTAAGTAGCCTTACACAACTTCGTGCTCATAACTAAACCTAATATCAAATATCTCGTCGATTAAGTCTTCGGTCGTCACCAAAAAAAACAAATTATTCATTTTATAGTAGAATTTTGTATCCCTAATTTAAATCAGCATATTGGATGGACTTAAATACCCAGCAAGACAAACGATGTCAAATAGGATCCAAACAATATAGGAAAGATGATAATTTTTCTCGCCGACTGTCTGTCGTCCAGTAACCTATTTAAATACGAGATTAATAGAATTTGCCAAAGTGAACAATCGCTTATCACTGCTAATGCAAAAGGTCAATTAACTCCTGTTAAGTTCGATTGCGATTTCAAATAGAAGTAATTTCCTACTACAACAGATTAAATGTGTCTAAACTGTGCAATTTTTCTGCTGGCTCCTATTGATTATGAACTGCAGGACCAAGTGGACGCTTTCAATTTATACTTTGCTTCGCAGCGAAGCAGATTACGGATACGTAGATACTGAATGCGAAATGCTATTGCTACAATAACAACATATAGCATGTACATATATGTAAATGGAATCTGTGGCAGCAGTATCACAATTGCAATATGCTTGTTGATAATAAATTGTGATTTTCAATAAAATTTTTGTGTGATCGTTACTTTTTATTAGATGTCAGACAACACCCGATCGCCGAATTGTAATTAAATAAATTGGCTGTAGCATACGCAGCAACGAGTAAAAAGTGCTTGAGAAATACAATCTTTGGGATTTCTAGCACGCAACTGAAATTCATTCTGAAATAAAAATTGTCGTCTGTCTGAAATAGGAATTAAACATCAATCAAAACATTTTTGCAAAATGATGCAATCGTATACAAAAAAGCACAAAAGCACATAAATTGTGCAAAAATTGCACTTATTAGCAGACATAATTTTGGAATTTTCTACGTTGTTGTGGTACAGTTGTTGTCAAATTTTAGTCAAATTAGGAAAACTGAATACATAGTTATCTTTAAAAAAATATTTGGAAAAATTTATGTATAATGTGTTGATGAGATTTTCATGATTTTTTGGCTATCAAATCAAAAAGAATTAAATGCAGATTAATTATTTGTTCTTAAAAATATACTAGATAAGGTAAGCCAATGCTAAAAATGCTGTACTTAACGATTTTCTGACCAAAATCTTTAACTTTGTTTAGAATATTGAAGGAGGCATTTAATTTGGATATCGTCCGAACCCGGATAATATGTTCTTAAGATAAAGTTTTGGAACTTTTTTATACGGTTGAAAATTTCAGCAGCTATAGACAGGTACGAGGAAACTGACTAAAGTTCATAGAGTAGGTTGGAAGAAAGCAGCGAAAATTTATTAAATACGTTTCTCAGTTCCTCCTTAATTAGAATAAGTGCAAACAATTTGTAGGCTTTAAAAACCTATAATATATTAAAAACCTTAAATATATTTATACAAATTGACGTGCTTGATCGTCTTACCTCCAGCCGTACGGATGCAGCGAACAGTATCTCCCAATATAATTATCTAACATCTATACATATAGCTTCGAATTTTTATACTTTCCCGCGCAATTTCTATACAAACATAAAACATGTACATACATAGAAAGTGCTGGGAATGTGAGTTGGAATTTTTTTAAACAATTCACTCAAGTTTGAAACAAACTTATATGCTATTTTTTTTGCATTTGCTTTGCAAAAATCATATACAGACCGCAAAGAAAACAACAAAATTATAAAATAATGTAAATAAAAACGAATAACTGCAACCACTGGCAAAATAATGTTGGCAAGATACCAAAAGCAGCTACATACAGCAAAACAGAAAAGAAGGTAAATGCTGTAGGAAGACAATAGAAGCTAGCAAACACGCTGATGACGTTTGCAATATGCAAATCGCAGACAAGAAAATACAATGGATTGCAAATTTGTAAAAACACTTACCATGCTCGTAGGGTGAAAAAGTGCCTGCATCAATATTTATATATGGATCTATTTTAATGGAAGTCACGTCCAGCCCACAGGCTTTGAGCAGCGTGCCAAAGGAAGATGCAATGACGCCCTTTCCCACGCCACTGATGACGCCGCCAGTGACCAAAATGTACTTCATGTCGCTGCGGCAGACAGAATATAAAATATATGACATGTATGCAAGCGGATATTATACGAAAAGCAAAAAAAACTTACCTTCAACTTCTATTCGACGAAAACTTTTCAAAAGGCAAAAGTTGCAGATTTT
Organism: Neria commutata; assembly: GCA_963457695.1. Taxonomy (NCBI): domain Eukaryota; kingdom Metazoa; phylum Arthropoda; class Insecta; order Diptera; family Micropezidae; genus Neria; species Neria commutata. The sequence continues at coordinate 37,435,145 of OY735248.1, forward strand.
AATGTGTACAATAAATATTCAATGCGCAGCCCGACTGGGTGCTCGTTCGAGTCGCCGTTTGACAAATAAAGACGCACTTGGAAACAAGGTGGTAAAAAACACGCGGTCGTTGAGATTTTAGATATTCGAAGATTATTAAAAAATGTGTAAAACTGCAGAAATTTGTAACTCGCAGGTTATTTAGCTTAACATCGACGTTTTAACACTTTTTCCACTTGGCCGTCAATGCTTTTTGGTAGTAATTTACTGGAAATTACTGCCACTCGCACTATTGCAAACACATGTTCGTTCGCTTAGAAAAAATTTCTTTCTGCTTAAAAGTTTTTGCGCGAAATTTCTGATTGTTTTGAACAGTCCAAGGAAAAATATGCGACTGTCCATCCCGAATTGATAAAATAATTGTCAGATTGACAGCCAGTGTTGCCAGAACCAGGGATTTCGCCCATATTTCGGGATATTTGTACCTTTAAAGGGCGCGCGGGATTTTGAGTCTAAAAATGGGATTTTTGAACTAACTGTAAATATTTTATTATTAGCACTGAATTTAAGTATAATCTTCAGCATTTTGCTTTAAACAAAAATTATTTTGTTCTTTATGTTTGTTTAAAAAAATTGCTGGCAAAATGTACAAAGGCCCCAACTAACATTTCGGAAATTTGCCAGGAGAAGTAAAAAACAACATAACATTTCATAGCATGTACATAGAAAGTGCTTCCTTGCATTAGCTATAAAATTGTCATTTTTGACTTTAAGGGCCTGTTTCACAGTGGATATTTAAATTCTGATTGCAGTTTAAATAGGGAATTTCAGTTTCACAGTTGGAAGTTAAATACGATTTAAATAGCCGATTGTGGATATTTAAGTACGGCACAGAGTTGCAATCGAAAACAAATAAACAGCTGATTTCGTATGTGCAAGCAAGCTGCGTCGACAATATTGCAATTTATAAGAGATCAAATTAAACATAAAACTGCATGGTATAGCACATAAAAATTATCCCGTAGTATCATAAATAATATAAACTGTGCATTCTTTGCACTTTGCACTTACAATATCCAATAATTCACTTCTTTCGGCCGGCGAAAAATTTTTAGTTCGCGCTGCCTCCACAATTGAACATATGTTTTTGGCAAGTTGTGCCAACCTTCAAATGTCAAATATTCCGTGTTTAAATAAATCCACTGTTAAACTCAAGGAAAGTTAAACTAGATTTAAAGTCAATTCGGAAATTAGATTTAAACGTCCACTGTGAAACTGGCCCTAAGACTCTAAATTTTTGTGAGGATGTGTATTTTAATATAGGCTACCAGAAACTGTAAAAAAAGTTGTACATTTTGCAAGCGATATAAATATATTTATGAATTGTTATCGAAAAACAGGTTTTTAAATTAATATTTATAAATGGGATTTTTTCCGGGATTTTCGATTTTTTAAATGGGATAGAGAGGGCGTTTCGCATAATTGAATGGGATTTTTGGAGCAGGATCTCTGGCAAAACTGTTGACAGCTAGAGACACAATAAATTATCGATATTTTGCTGTTCGATATTGATGTGCATGATACGAGTACTTTTGTAAGATGTACTCGGTATTTGAAAATACTAGGTGAAAATACATCAGGCAAAGTGAAAATTCATTCTGACCATGCACTTTTTCAAATGGCTTAAGGCCTTGTCACATAGAATCCGTTGCGTCCGTGAGAGCGTCGTTTTCAACTGACGGCGACGGACTGCCGGAGAGGGTCGGCACAATGAATACGCTGGCAGCGCATAGAAAATCAGCTGCCTCGTCTTCTGTATTAAAACATTTATATTGTTGCGCCAGCAGCAGAAACCCCAGCATTTTCCTTCAGAAGCTTCTTGCGGTACACCTGAGCCCATTTGTCATAAAGGCAAATGTACTGTTGTACTGTTTCTATTAATTGTTCTTCGAAACAATTGCTAAAACAGAAAATTTCAATGAAATTGAAAAAATTCCACAGAAAATTTCAAGTCGGCAAAACAATAAAAACAATCAGCTGATATCTGTCAACGTTCTGCCGGACGGCAAAAGTTGAAAGTTGTTCAACTTTTTGCGTTGCGGCATCGCATCCGTTGCTTATGTGCCATGCTTCATATGATTTCATACATTTCAACTTTGCTGTCAGTTAAAAAATCGCTCTCACGGACGCAACGGATTCTATGTGACGAGGCCTTTAGAGTTTCTACTGCGAAAGGGTGCCAAAGAGAGGAAAACAAAAATCAGCAGCTGGCATATGACAGCTGAGCTGCGTTTCATTTTGTCCCGGAAACGGGAAAACGGAGACGTAATAAAACAACTGATAGGATAATCCTCTAAAAAAACCTAGTATCCGTTTTTCCCTTTTAAATTTCTTTTAAGAAATTCCACAATTCCACAATTTTTAATCGAATTCCTCGAATCAAGAAAAATTTTTACTCACAAGTAGATGTTATGGTAGTACCGTTAATAGCGCGTACATAGTAGAACCTTTAAATTTTAATTTAAACAATTAAAATATAAAATAGTTTTATTTTTAATACTGCATGAATATTTAAGGTTTCAAATTCATTGAATGAGTTATTATTCCATCTATCTATCTAAAGTGCAATAACTGCGGAAATATTAGCTCAATTGAAATCACATTCGCGTAAATGGCGTAGCTCCATTATTGGAAATTGGAAGTATGTCTCTATCCTTGCTCATAAGTGACGCTTTTGTTTGAAGAACTTGGCAGTGGCCGCTTGCATCACTCCAAACGTACGCGGTTGCTGTAGACTACGCACAATCCATTGCGGCAATTTGTGCCGAATCCGCTCGTGACTGTAACGCTCGTCCAGCAGAAAAACACACGCATAATCCCGTATGTGACGCACGGAACGCCCAATGCACTGATTGACCGCTTTCATGCAGAGATTCTCATAGTATTCGTTGCCGGCACCCGCACCCAATGAGGCATTCAAATACAGCATGCGTTCCTGCAACTCTGGCGACTGGCGATTTGGATAGGGCATGCCAACCACAATCACACCACGGCCCAGATCATCTGCAAAGTTGAGCCCTTCGCTCAGCTTACCTCCTACCACGCTGAGCAACAACGCGCCTTGTGCGCTTTTAATTGCAGCAGCATACGAGGCTAGCAATTGTTCCATACTACCGGCAACAGTGGATCGCGGCTCGCGGAAGATGTGTTTTTTCTGTGCAATATTTTGCAGCACGCCACAGTGCTGTAGATGCGTGTAAACTGTGTCCAAATAATCGTAGGATGGTAGAAAACAGACCACGCCAGCAGGCACCACGTTGCAAACATTCTGCAGTATCATGCCCAATTCAGATAGCTACAGATAACAGAAATATTGTCAGCCGTCAAATGTGGGACTAGAGGTATGCGTACCATTTCTACGCTCTTACGTTGCGCGTAATTGAAGCACAATGAACGACCCGTGGGCCCCACAGATGTAGCAAAGGCCATCACCGATTCTGCAGGCACCACATGATCATAGAAACGCAGACGCACACGCTCTGGACAGGAGTGAAAGAGTTGTTCAGTGAGCTCTGCAGTGGGCTGCATCGTGCCACCGGCTATAATGATCTGCAAACAAAAAAGAAATACAATATATGCGTTTTTTATCATTGAGGAAAAGTCGGTATGGATTACGAACAGCTCGCGCCTGCTGCAAAACCCCTTGGAAATGTGCGCCAGGATTCAGCAGTAGGTACTTGAATGAGCACTGCGTCGCACCGAGCTCCTGCATCTTTCCGGCGGCACGCAACAACACGCGCCCATCTTCGGCGTGCTCTGTGAGAGCCGCGAGAAATGCGAGTAATGGACGTATGGGCGAGGAGGCCGTCTGTGGTTTAAATTCAGTCTTTTCCGCGCTGTTATCCGCAACCTTTGCCTCGCTCGCTGTACTAGGTGTTTGTTTTTTACGAGTGCGCTGCAGATGCTCCTGCTGTAGACTTTGTAACAGCCCTTTTGTAGTTGTTTTTGTCGGTGGCTGATTCTCATTGCTGCTCTTTGCATCCGTTGCGCATTGCCGCAGCGCGAATCCCTGCAGCTTTTGTGCAAATCGTGTGCGTTCACAGAACTCAAGCAGCTGAAAGAGATCAATGTTAAAGAACTCTCCCTCCGCTGTGAGTTCATATGTGCGCAGCATGCGTGTCGTTTCCGCGTCGCCAGTGCCCAGTTGCAGCAATTTTATGAGGCGTTTGAGCACGTAAAGCAATTGATTTATGCGCAGCAGATTGGCCGTACTGAAACGCGATGCATACTGCAGTTTGTAGGCGCTGACCTGCTGCTGCGCCAACAGCAGTTGCTGCAATGTCAGCTCACAACTGTGCAGCTGCGATATGGTGTCCAGAAGATTGTGTGCCTCATCAATGATGACGACGGCGCCTCGCAAATCAATGCCACTCTGCAGACGTGTGTTTCGATGCAGTAGCATTTGATAAGGCAGCATTACTAGCTGCGCATCTTCGATGGCAGCACGTGCAGCATAGTAGGGACACGCCTTCGACTGTGCACCAGCGCCGACCAACTCCTCAATGTCGAGCACATCCATCAGCGCATGCTCACTCAGTTGTTGAATGGCTTGGGACTTTTTGTAGGGGCAGCCGCTGACACGCGTCTGCTTTTTATTAGTGCAATCCTCAGCGGCAGCACAACTAGTAGCGGCTTTTCCGCTAGCTTGCGCCATGTCCAGGCAACGCTCATTGATGAGCGCCGCGCTGGGTAGCTGCTTCACCTGTGCATGTATACAGAGCTGCTGACGCGAGGCGAGCGATATACAGCGTATGCGGCGACCATAGTTGGTACGTTTCACCTCACGCACCACCTGCGCCAATTGTGTGTGGGTGCGACTGCAGAAGAAGATCTAGCGGAGTAGTGAAATTCATATTATATGTGAAAGCAACTTTCGAATTTTAGGTCACTAACCTGCACATTATGATACTTCTTAATTTCTTCGACATTTTCGTCTGCTGCTGCTGCATCCTCCACAAATACACTTGCCTGCTTTTCGAGTTCCCACTCTTCGATATTTTCTTTCTTTGTAACCCCTTCAACGACGTACTCGTCTTCGCCAGCTTGTCGTATGGCCGGTTTCTTTAACTTTTGATCCGCCACACGAGCGCGCATTTGCAACAAGCGTTGCTGCTGTTCCTGCAACAACGTATTGAGACTTTGTAATTCATGCAGTTCTTCGCGTTGTTGTCTGGCCGCGTATTGTGTTGTAATCCAATCGTTGGCTTGTGAACCCTCTGCCTCCAAGCGCCGTATTTCCTGTTCCATATCAGCGATACGTGTGCGTAGATCCTGCCGCACTGCAGCTTCGTGCTTCTCAAGCCAGCAAAGTGCTGCGCAAGTCAAGGTTAGTGATTTACCGGTGCCGGTGGCTTTTAAATACAGAAACAACCACAACAAATAAATGGACCAACCATTTGACGAGACTTTTGCTGCACTTACGACTTTCGAAAATGCCCACGCCCTTTTCTTCAATCACACGAAATAATTCATCCATAATCTGCTGCTGTATTTCATAAGGAGAATAAGGGAATTCATATTCCATGGGAGTGGGTGGCAACTTTGTATGTGGTGAGTATGTGTCCATTTTTAACAGTTAATTTTCGTTGTAACTTATATTTAATTTTACTTTTAAATTAAAATTAGCCGCGAGCCCGCGCAAACAAATATCGTGTCTTCCTCTTCTGCAAATATCTGCTTCTTCCCAGAGTGCTCAGTCACAATTTTTCGATCGTCGACGTTTGCTATGTGTTTCAGCAACATATTCCTTCGGATTTAAAATCTAAAAATTTCGGGAAATTTTAAGGCATCCCGTTTTGTAATATCATCACCATTTAATATCTTTGATCCCATGAAATGTTTGAAGAGATGCATTTTATGAAATAAAGTAGACAGATCGCCTGCAATACACTAAAAGAAATGGGTTTCATCAAATGAAAGATTGTACTTGCAGACCGCCGCGCGTAATAAAAAGTACGGTTATAAATTTTAATTGTTTGTAAATCGATTATTTTGATACATACACTGCTTTTCTTAAGGAGCTGTGCTTGAGGATTATATACCAGAATCAGCAGCAAAATTTATTTTGGAAAAACTTTATTAGGCCTTTCTACATTTACTTTTGTAATGATTTTTTTCTCAGTTAATGTTTTCGATTAGAGGTTTTTAAAATTTCAGAAATATGCCACTTACTTTTCACCATAAGTGCATTTGTCTATGCGACACTAGAAAACACATATTTTTATTGCACTTATGGAGTTGCTAAGGAATAATTTGGAGGCTTGTAATTAAAAGAGAAAAAAATAGTTAAACTTTATTATTATCTGGGAAAGCATATTTTATAAAACTTTTGCATATTTTGAACATAAGCTTTCGCAAATGCGTTGAATGAAACAAGACATTATTACATTATAAGCGATTGAAAGCTAAACGAAGAAGCATAAATATAAATTAAGATATCTCGCACGCGGCGTCTCGTGGGAACAGCATTTACTTAGTAGCCTCTTGCTGCTCGAAAATGGGATATTTCTCGAGCACTTGCGACCATCGCAAATCGCCAGTGGACAAATCACGAACCACATCGATGACTTCCTCCAAGCCGAGTCGCACCTGCTTCAATGTGTCACGATCACGCAGCGTTACGGTGTGCGGCTCCTTGAGTGTATCAAAATCGACAGTAATGCCAAAGGGTATGGCAATCTCGTCCGTTCGTGCATAACGACGACCGATAGAGCCACTAGAATCGTCGACCTTATGCGACAAATTGGCCTTGGTAAGTGCAGCGGACAATTTACGTGTGAAGGGCGTAAAATCTGCATTGTTGGAGAGCGGCAGAATGGAGCACTTCAGTGGCGCTACCACGGATGGCAGTGTGAAGTAACAACGCTGCTCGTCACCTTCGCGACATAGGAAATTCTGCTCGAGTAGCGCATACATAATGCGGCCAATACCGAAGGATGGTTCCACCACACTTGGAATGATTTCCTCCACATGTACAGTCTTGGATGCATGCTTTACGGCAATGGTATCCGGCGTTAATTTGAATTCACCGCCAGTGGGCAACGTGAGCACATATTCGTTTTTGGTGGACAAAGCCTGTTCTACGGCTTGCACATCTGCCAGTGTGAGTTTGGCTAAAGCGTCCGTAATAGATTTGGCATCCTTCTTGAAGCTTTTGCCCAGTGTTTGCTTGTTGGGCACAATTTCCGCCACCTCCATGGTCTTGGGTTCAGACAGGCGTTTCTCAGCAACGAGGCGCACGCCGGTGGCTGCCATGTGCTGGTTCAAATCGTAGGCCGAGCGATCGGCGCAACCAACGCACTCCACCCAACCGTAGCTGGTGAGGCATTCGGCGTCCCAGCAGTCACATGCATAATGCGCCATCTCGTTGTTCATGTGCTGTCTGAAGCGCAAGCACTCCTGTTTGATGCCGATGGTTAGCAGGAATTGATGTATGCGAGCCATATAATAGCCGAGCGTTTCATTAGCAACCAGGCCAGTTTTTACTGCCTCTCCGATGGTCAGCTGCTGTGCTGACTTGCCATCCATTTGATTGCACGCGGAGTAGAGAGTCATGCGTGTGGCGGCTACCTGCTCGAATTTGGGATGATCTTTCTGCTGCGGATCACAGAAGTGTTCTATTTCAGCCATGGTGAATTCGCGCACGCGTATCAAGCCTGAACGTGGCGAAATCTCGTTGCGGAAAGAGTTGCCAATTTGTGCCACAGCGAAGGGCAACTTGCCCTGATTGAACTCCAACAACCGCTTAAAGTTGACGAAAATACCTTGCGCCGTCTCAGGTCGAAGGAAACCCTTGACCAAACCAGTGGGACCGATTTGCGTGGCAAACATAAGGTTAAACTCAATGGGTTCCGTGAGCTCATTACCAGTCAGCGGCGACTTGATGCTATACTTCTGCAGCACGTCAGCCATTTCCTGCTTATTCATGCCATCCAGTTTGATAACGATGTCCTCACATTCTGCCTTCAGCTCTGCAGTGGCGTTTTTCTCTCTGCTCAACTTCTCCAGCGCGTTTTTGATTAAGTGATCCAAGCGGAAGCATTCGCCAGTCTTTACATCTTTCACCATCAAATCCGCAAATCGATCCACATGTCCGGAAGCCTTCAGCACCGGCTCCGGCGTGAGTATAGAGCAATCCACTTCTAGCATTTGCTCTTCCATACTGAAAAACTGCCGCCAAAGCGCGAGTATATTAGATTTAAGTGCGCAGCCCATGGGACCGAAATCATACTGGCCGGTGATGCCACCATAAATGGCAAAGCTGTGATCGTAGAAGAAGCGACGCTTCAGCAGATCCTCCATTTTCGCACGGTCAAAAGTGACGACACTGGGTGTGAGTTCCAGCTCACGATCTTCCAGCGCCTTCTTGCGCAATTTAAGCTCCGCCACAGCGCGCTTGACATCCAGCTCCGGCGCGCCATCAGCCTTCAGTTCACGCACCAGATTACCCTGTTCCAATACGCGCTCGCGCAAAGGCGCTAACTGCACTTCTATCTCCGGATTACTCATCAGGTCGGTTGTGCGTAACCTCACTTTTCGTGCAGTCTTCTTGGTGCCCCAAACGTGTGATGTAGTTGGTGCTGTGCTACTTCTTCTGCTGGGGGGTGCGTTGCCGCTGCTTCCAATAAATGCTTGGTTGGCAGTGCTAAAATAAAGTGCCAAATTTATTGTTGAATGTTGGAATTTCCAAAATGCTGTGCTGGCTGCGCGTATTTGTATGCACGCTTTTAACACCTGTAATGACATTAATTACTAATTTTTAAATTTTCATTCACTGCACAAGCCAAGCGGAAAAGTCAGCGGAAAAGTGAAGGTACCTTTTTGTTCTACACGCGAGTAGACGTTGCAGCTTTCTTTTATTCCCTTCACTGACGATGACATATGCTGTGCTGTTTCATCAGAAAGAAATTTTGCTTTGAGCCTTTTTCCTTTGAATTGCATATCTTTTTCATCAGAATCTTTTAGGGATGGGTAACGCACCGCTGCGTTGAGTTATTGCGCTAGCGCACTGAAATGCGCCATTGCGCTGACACCTTTGGCATCACTGTGGCGCAGTAGCGCAATAACTCAGCGCAAATTCAGTTGATACATTCAGCGCAGCGCTGCGTTATTGCGCCAAGACCCCCTTTGTTGGCAGAGACTTAATATAGACGCTGGTGTTGCATTGACGAATTTGTAACTCAAAGCGGAAATGTGTTGAACCAATCTTATTTTGCAATATTAGGTTTGCTCATTATATTCTACAGGCATACATAGGTTTTCATTACATTCGCATACAAAATAACAAAACAAACCGAGCCACAATTTTCATAAATAAACAATCTTTTTATTGAACAATTCAATTGAAAAAACACTTAAAACGTTACAAACACGTACTACAAAAATTCTTGTAGATATAAAGTTATACATAAAAATTGAGATCATTGTTAAATATTTGTACAAACACATACAAAAATTTTAAGATAAAAAGTTATACATAAAATTTATATGAAAATGTTAAAATAAAATAAACAATTTAAATATAACCGTGCAACTTTCACAAAACCGCCAAAATAGTGATGGTTGATAGCCAATACAAACCGCTTTTCGATAACAAAACCGCTGTAAATTGTGGGTATCATGGCGCAATTGAGTTAACGCATTGCGCTGGCTTCAGTGTATCAACGCACAAAAATTTGCGCTATTATGGCCGAGTTCTAATGGTGCGTGCGTGCGCCACATTGCGCTGAAAATTTTTGACAGCTAAGTTGAACTAGTGCAAACATATGAAGAGAGTGCCAATGAGCGGCGCGCTGAGCGCAGAAAGTTGACCAACTTTCAACTTTTGCTGCAGACATTTTGCGCTGACAGCTCATCTACAGCTCAAATACACACTTTGTGGTTGCCATCAGTGTGAAATAAAAGTGTGGTAGCTGAATATATTTTTAAGTTATACTTATTTCAATCAATATTAGGTTTAGACGATATATACACAATATTAAAAGTTAATATAGCTATAAACTTGGGACGAAATATGTTCTGTAAACTATTTAAGAATGTTTACTGTTCAAATTGTAAATTGCCGAAATGGGGTGACTCTTTTTGGAGCGCACGCATTCCGTGCATAGAAACAGCTAGCTCAAGTGCGCTTCAAATTTTTTCGCTTACGCACTGGCGCAATGTAGCGCACGCACGCACCATTAGAACTCGGCCATTACCCATGCCATGGCGCTGTATCATTTTGGGTATCATGGCGCAATTGAGTTAACGCAATGCGCTGATACACTTCATTGCGCTAGCTTCAGTGTATCAGCGCACAAAAAATTGCGCCATTACCCATGCCTAGAATCTTTCACACATTTCCGCACACTTCCGGAAATGAACGCAATGTTGATTTGAAATTTTTAGGAACTTTTATTAGTACATATTCCCCTTATTAGTACATACTATTTCCCATATTAGTACATACTATTTCCATTGTTAGTACCAATTCCGTTGCGAAACCATTTTCGTTATTAGTACCAATTTTCCCATTTAGGTTGTTACAGGGTGTGCCATGATGTTTATTATTGATGCAGAAACAGCTGACGTACGTCTACAGGGTGTTCCTCTTGAGAAGAATACTTTAGCATTTCAATGTTGGCAGCTCTGTTTGCGTTTCCTCTTTAGTTTTCTTATTCTTGTTTAATTAAAACGGTTGTCGGCGGGCGCGTCAAAAATGCCAATTAAAAGCAATAATTGCACTTAGTCTACAAGATATCTTTAGTTTAGCAACAGCACGATTAATTTGCAAGTTAAATTTGTTCTTATTGTTTGAAAAAGCCTAAAATAACGCAGCGCATTCCCTCAAGTCGCCGTAGACAAAGAATGGCCGCCGCAATAGAGTGACGCATTTGTTGTTGTTTTGTTGTTGCGTTCCGTACCTGCACTGAACAAGGTAACCAAAACTAAAACATGTACGCCTTTGATGCTTATTGTTGTATTACCACATTTGGTAGCTTCATGGCTATTTATTATTTAATCAAATTCTTTGCATTAATGCTTTTCAGTTGCGGCCACCACCAGAAAGTCAAACGCGATATGCGACTTGTCTGCCCATCGCTGAATCGCTGATGTCAGTGAAGTGTGCTCATTTGCATTTTCTTGATTGAGCTGAATGATTGTTCAGTGTTGGCCTCTATTAGCGCCATTGTTTGTTGTTGCATTGCTTGACACTACTGAAAATATTAGTGCCAAAGCATATAGCACAAATTATAAAAGTACTATGCAGCAGCAAAGTTTTGAATTTTTATAAACTTATCCTCCTGTATCATCTTTAAATTCAGCGGAACACAGCGAAAAATTATTCTTCTGTTTAACATAAGGTAAGCACTTGTGAATTTAATAATATATTATCTGTAATTGATTTCTTACAATAATAATTAACACGCTTCTAGCCAAGAGGTAGAGGTGCAGCATAGAAGAACAGCTCAAGTTCTTTATATTAGCCATAATAAGCGGCAGCTACCCTCGTTCTCAAAATAGCCTACATACTCTGTTAGAGAGGCAGCGCACCAGATCGTATGCTATGTGAGTCTCCTACATCCTGTAGACAAAGGTTATAACAACAAGAAGGTGTTTCTTTCCCAGCTCACTTTTAAAGTTACGATAGTGTCTTAGAGAGTTTTGCTTACTGCCTTAGGTCACCTCTAAAAGTTTGCTTACGTTTTATCTGATAAAAGCTTTTTGTAACTTAAAAGTCTTTTTCCCACTTCAGCACCTTTTATTTAAATTATTCAATCATCAACCCCTCTCTCTTAGCATACTCATTTGTTGTTGCTTGTTCTACTTTACTTAGCCTCCTTTAATGCTATGAAAGGAACAATACCTTTACGTGCTATGATAGCTTTAAAGAATTTCATGCCTCTTGTCGTCTTGTCGGTCATGCTACATGAAGTGTGTTGCTGGTGTTTTGCTGCTGGTCGTTAAGCTCAACACTTTTTAATCAATATCACAAAACGCAAAAAGAAAACAGTTTTAGCACCTTTGACCGATGTGGCAACTGACAATTATGTACTCTCAATTTGGCGTTGTTGTGGCAGCTTTTGCAATAACATCTGCAGGTAAACCCTTTGGATTAATATGCTCTGTAATGCGGCCCTCTAGTTGATTGTCTTAAAAGTGTATTAGTGAGAATATTTTAGAAATTACTTTACAAGCATTTATTCGTTTTTAGTACACTGTTTAAAAAATACATAATTAATTTAAAATGTTAGTTTTATTTATTAAAATTTTTGTATTTCAAATTCATATGTTATAATTGCCATTATTAAGTATGTACTATATATTTTCACTCAATTGCCGTTTTTGAATTTGCAATCACATAAATGTCAGTTAGTTAATCCGATTATATTTGAATTATTTCACTAAAAAGCAAAGCGAAAAATAGACATATTTAGCTAAATTTTATTTGACTGTCGACAATTGAAACCAAATCGTAATTGAGTTAAAATTATATTGAAGTAATTCATAACGTAAAATTCGAATTTTCTAAATTATATTTAAGTGAAATTTAAATAAAACCGTTTTAATTAAGTATAAGCATGAAGCGTCCGCACACCGCTCACCTTTGACTCGTTCTCTCTGCATGAGAAAAATGTAGGCTCGAGCATCGAGGGGCAAATTTATAAAGCCTGTATGCCCCGCCCATGCCTCTGTTACACGGACTGTTGTGCCAATCATATATGTACATACATATTGTATGTATGTATGCTTTTCCGAATGTAGGAATGTTGGAAAACAGGCGCCTTTTTTTTAAATCGCATGTTTCGGTACTAAAATGAACTCACTTTTGAGTTAATTTAAGTTTATGCTTTAAAGTGGTTATGGTGTGTACAATTTAAGTTAAAGTAACAAAAACAACAAAACAAAAAAACGAATTTAACAAAAACTAAACAAATCAAAATACATAAATGCCAAGAAAAAGCTGACATGCACTTGTGTTCTTTCTAGGATTGGAGAGAGATAGAGAGAGAGAGAGAAGAGTGAGACAAAGAGAAGAAAGAGAGAGACAAAGAGAAGTCAAAGCGAAAAAGCAACAATCTCCAAGTGCACAAAAGCCGCAGAAGAACACAAGCCAACACTCTCAACACTCAACAATAGCAACAAGCACCAAAGCGACAGATAGACAGCTTGGCCAAGAGAAAACGTTGCAAATGTTAAGCCGCACGTGTGAGCAGCCCGAAAAAAACACCACCAACAACAACAGCAACAGCCGGCATCACAAAATCCCCAATGCACCTCAAATCGCAGAAAAAGAAAATGGCCAGCTTTAACGATGACGACACGGAGGGCGGCGGCGCTGCCATTAACCACAACCACAGCAGCACCAACAACAACAGCACGCACAACAATAATAACAACAACAACAATGAAGATGACAACAGCAGCAACAATAACGTCTCCACCAGCGGCGATGCAGAGGAAATCAAATTGAAGAAGCAAACGCTGGAGCAACGCAAGCAGGAGCTGGAAAAGCTGCTCAGCGAGAAGAGTTGGCTGCTGCAGCAAATACAGAAGCAAGAGACGCAAATACTCAATGGTAATTATGAGTACTTGAATGTGAACGAAGTGCTGACGAATTTGGCGCAGCAATACAAGCAGGAGCAAGCCTTGCGTGGCGGCGGTGTTGGGCTGCCAGTGGGAGGCAGTGGTAATGAGGCAGGAGGAGTTGGAGCTGGCAGTGTAGCTGTAGCTGCCGATGATAGCACTATATTGCGTCGCAAAATGCCCAACAAGGAGCAGCAAATGAACAACAATAACAACAACAATAATCGGCAGTCGGAAATCTCCAATCGCTCGTCGGAGTATGATAATTATCCCGGCAGTGGAGGTGGCGGAGAGTTTGCTGCCAGATCAGGCGATAGCTTAAGTGCCGCTGTCGCTGCGCCCTCAGCCACGCAGCTGCAAGCGAAACATTCCCTGAAGAAGCGTGCCACACCCGTACCGCTGACAAATATGCACTACATGCAATTTCAGCAGCAACAGCAGCGTCAGCAACAACAACTGCTGCAGCAACAACAAGCCGAGCAACAATTGTTGCAACAGCACTTGCAATATGTCGTGCAGCCACAGCTAATTTTGCCGCTTGCACACTATCAGCAGCAGCAGCAGCAACAACAACAACAACTGCAGCAGCAACAGCGACACTTGCTTTCGCCGCAGCATCATTCACAACAACAACAGCAATTGCAGCTAGACACAATTTCACTGTACTCGGTTAATTCGGCAAATGTTGCCACGCTGCGGCAGCAACATGTCGCACCGCAGCAGCAACCCATCATTGTGCAATGTGATAAATATTATTTGTCGCCGACGCAGAAGAGCTACAACGATGGTGGCTTTATTAAATCCAGTCAGAATATAAAGCGTTATGTATCGCCGCTCTCCTCGCCAACAACGCACACGCTGCAGCAGCAACAACAACAGCATCATTTGCCACAGCAGCTACTCGTGCTGCAGCAGCAACAACAACATCAGCTACAACAACCACGTCATTTGGACGTTATCTCGCTGGCGCCTTCCTATGTCTCTGTGGACTCGGACGCTGCGGCTGGCCTACGCTGGCGCTCACAGTCGCAGCTCGGCGCTCCGCAGACCTCGCCGCGTACGCCTACAGACACCAAATCGCATTCCAGCGACATGCTGGCGCATCTATCCAGTCCGCAGTCCATCTCCGGTAACTCACTACACTTCTATTCAGCGCCCAATAAGCCACTCGATGAAATTTCCATTTCGTCGCACAACAGCGATACGCAGAAGAAGCACAAGCCGAAGCAGTGGCTCGAGTCCTCGCTCGACGGCCCGGCCATACGCCCTCAGACCGCGACGGAGTCGCATATGCTGGACGTGCTGAGCATCAACACGACGACGAATAGCACACGCTTGCCACCGCAGAAACACGGCCCTCACTCGCACGCCGCACGCGAACGTGCCAAACTCTCCTCCCAGTCCATGTCGAGCGCACGCCATTACTCGCTTTCCGCTGCGGCGCCGGCGCTCAGTGCACACAAGCAGCTGCAGCACGATGAGGGCCGGCGCTATGCCAAGCTGAGCCAGTCCACCTCACAGCTGCACGCATTGGAGGCCAACAGTGCCGCTGTGAGCCATGCCAGCATATCCCCCGCTTATCATTTGATTTCTGGTGCGCCGCTGGAATTGCCTAACTTCAAGTTTTTGCCACCCAAGCCGCACACGCTCGCCGCCATGAATAGCAGCGGTGGAGGACAGCCTACTCCTACGCCGCCACCGCGTCCGCCAGCTATCAATGTGTGCGACCAGCCTATGCCGCTGAGTCCTGCTGCGACGGCACTCACGCCGGACATACGCATTGAGTCGCCCAAGAATGTGACCGTCGTGCAGCAGGCCACCTTCCAACCTTACAAGGAGGTGACCAAGCCATTCGAAATGTCGGATTTCTACAAATACTCGACGAAATTTCGACAGAAGGAGGCGACTGCCGCCTCCACTCCTCTGGATGCCTCCGCTACCAATTAGTTGTAGTTTTAACTAATGCATTTGAAATTGTTAGCTATTGTTACACTATGCTACAGTGCTTCATTTTCTGCCAGACTTTGTAAACAAGCATAATCTGTAGCTTCTTTTATACATCGTTTACGACTAAAACAACACTAGCCAACAAATTTGGCTAATATAATTTTGTATTTATTTGACATTTTCCTTTTACTAATTTGACTTGAGTTTGTATTTTACAATTAGTTTGGTTAATTGTATATTTCAATTACTATTTTGACAACGAAATTGTTTAGTCAATTCTGTTCTTTTTCGAAAAAAAATGATTTAAAAAAAGTTAAAATTATTTAGCTTAATTAACAAATTTAAGGTTTCCCATGCCTGCCTTAAGTTGTATACAGTTGTTATTGTAATTCAGTGGTAAAATTTAATACCACACAAAACGCCTTAAGCTGCAGCGGGTACTTTAGTGAATTGATAGACTCTGTTGGATTGTACAAACGAATTTAGTGAGAATATACTAATATTTTTATAATATACGTAAATAATATAAATTAACTTATTTTAGAAAAAAAATTGTTAAAAATGATTGCACATTTTGCTGTTATTGTTGAATGAAAATTAAAAATTTTACAACGACTAAACTATTTACCAAACTTTCTTGAGAACTTCTAATTTTTTCGAAGCCATTAGAAATGCCGGTTTCAAAATGCAACTATAAATTTTTTCTTATCTTTAAATAGTTTTCTGTGCTTATAAGCATTTATTGTATTGTAACTCAGAGCAGCTCATGTCTTTGCCAAATTGTATTTCTTTTCAGACATACGTTAAGCTATCTTTTTGCTCAACATAGTCTTTTAGCTAACATAACCTCAAAGTATTCCTACATGCAACGTCTTTGCCAAAACTAATGACTTACACTAACTTTAATAAACTATTGCAATTTAATAATTAACTATTTGAATAATGACAATAATTTTTCTATTTTAATCTAATGCTATAATTCTGAAAAATTTGTAACTTTTACATACTTCCTGACTTTATCAGCAGACCTGCACTTTTTATTGATATTAGCAGCAAGTGAAATTTAAGCTATATAATCTGCTAGCCGAAAACTTTGTGTGCCCACAACTGTACAATTATTCCCACTGATAAGCAATGCACAAAATATATTGAATTTTTGTATATTTACATACATACATATATATTTTTATATGTAAGTTGTATTAATATTTTTATACGCTAAAATAAAGGAATTTATATATTTTTCTTAAACCAAGAATTTGTGTTGTTATCTTATAAGACAAATGTTGGCAAGCATTGCGGCAAGAAGTTGATCTACTTCTTGTTGGGACATTTACATTTGGTGCTAGTTTCAAGCGATCTAAAAACGTTTTATTATAAAAAAATCAAATGAATGCAGGTCGAGAAAATGCTTGCCAACACTAAATTTCAATTGCAAATCGATCGAATCAATAGTTTTTGAGTAAAAGGGGTTTTTCAAAACACACGAGTCAAGTATAAGGACTCAACTACTTACTTAAATAATTCCATAGTAAATGCTCGAATTGTCAATTCTTGTAAATTTTTTTCCATGTATTCTTTAGATAATGCAATCAAAAGAAAATTAAAACCCTTTAATCTAACTGGCCAGGCTTTCTATTGTACAACTGAAGTATTTTGCCAGTTGGAGAACTAAGTTGTTCATTTATGTACATACATATATACGTACTCGTATGCTTTGAAATTCCTAAGTTGTCCATATGCGTTCGCATTCTCTTTCGACAGCATCTATGTCATCGTCTTCTAGTACATTGCGCATCTCCTCCATTCTCATATACAAATAAATTCTCCCAATTCCCAAAATAATTCCAAGCATTTTTATTAAAATATATGCCCACACACTCACACACATTGTGTACTATGCAGCTACTCACTGCACCCGATCCATAAAGTTTTTGTTTATTTTAAGAGTCGCAAGCAAACGCATTTTCCATATATTCATTCGCAGGCGAAGTGAAAACTTCAAGACGCCCTCGAAAGTGTGGCGGCAGTGTCGAAATATGCCAACAAGCACAAATTCTCCAAGGCGTGCCACGTTCGACAGTCAAAGTGTTGCAACAACAATTAGAGTGTTTCGTTTTTGAGAGTGCAGGCCAGTTTTTTTAAAGAAATTCCGAAACCACTGACACGAACATTTTACGCTCAACCTGATCGAGTGCAACGCGCTGGCTTCAGTTGCAGTTGGCGCGCGTTTGGATGCAACTGTGTATCTGGTCGATACTAGAGGTCTGCATGAATGCATTTGGTTTGCCTGTGCACTACGGTTACCCATTTCATTGCACTCGGCGCACGAGTGAAACATTTGAATGGGTGAAACACTCACAAAACCTCTCAATACCAAAACAAATACCCACTCGTGCCATTATTTTCAAAGAGAGTAAGAGCAGCATTTGTTATCTTGCTCTATTTGCTACAATCGAAACAAACAAAACGAATGTAACAAAGTATCGGTATAGTATAGTGAGTGAAGTGGGTAAAGTGGGTGCAGTGAATGGTAAGCTGGAGAATTTTGGCGAAGCCGCTGCTGCGCGCCGGTTAGTAATGCATCGTCCGAAAGTCTTTTCTTCGGCAAATAATTTTTAAAATACCCACAATATGCATAGAAATTATAATTAATACACTAAAACGTCTTTCCATCAGAAATTCTTTAAAAATAAGCTCAGCCTCTTAATTGCGTATAGCCCCTTAAATACTCGGTGCACCCATTGCATTGCACTCTGTTTACCAAAACATTTGAATAGTGGGTACACTGCTTGTGAGTAATGTGCTTGCGCTTACAATTTACTCAATTGTTTTGCTATCTCATTCACTCTTAAGGCATATGTGCTTATTCAACACGTGTTTGGAAATAAGTGCACATGCAAGCGAAAGATTCAAACCCGAATGAATTATTTGGTCGCTCTTTCAAATGCATTCATGCAGACCTCTAGTCGATACTTTGAGTTCTTTCGTGCTGATAATTTTCAATTCTATTGAAAATTCAATTTCAAAAATACAAAATGCAATTTTAAACAAAACTTAAAAAAAACTATTCCCCTGTGTAGTGTTTAGTGCAATTTTTAGTTCTTTTGCTTAAAAGCTATGCAAACTGTTTTTAAAAATTTAAAAAAATATTTATTTTGTCATTGAAAAATTCTCTTTGGCCAATTTTACGTAAACTCGTGAACTTAACCTCATAAAGCTGAATAGTGTAAATGTGTAACCGTGCTGATTGCTTGTATACATAATTTATATAAATATAATTTTTGAAAAAATTGTTAGAAATTTTAAAGAACATATTTTTCGAAAACGGTAGCATAAATTATTTTACCGAAAATAAAGTTTTGGCTTCAAGTAGATTCCATATTAATTTACGCATAAAAATTCTTTCTTGCAAGTCGAGTTCGTTGGCAAGAGAGAAAAACCAGAACAGACCAACAGAAGAAACCAGTACATATGTATGTAGTATGCATGTATATAATTTCTTGTCCTGGAAAGTTTTCTTTTTTTCTTTTTGCACACTTTTTACACTTGCAACAACAACAGCAATGATAAAGAAAGAGAATTTGCCAAACAAACAAACCAGCAAGAAAGAAAAATGTCCACAAAAACGATTTGATTTGTTACTGATATATCTCGTCTATATAAATCAAGTGGGCTCTGTAATCTCAAATGTTCACGTATTCCACAATACATAAAAATTTAGCAAAATATGCAATGGAAGATTTTTTATATTTATTAAAAAAAGAATGAAAAGCTACATTTCATGGTTTCAAGTCAAGTCTTCAAGTAGTTAAAATTTTGTATGAGCATTTCATACAATCAGTTCAATTTGAAGAAACTCTGGGCTCACAATTGATGAATTTAACATAAGCCAGTTAATAGTTGACTGGAGTTTACGTTCATATATTGTGTTTGGTATGAGAGCTATGGTTTGGCATAATCTGGCTGGTAATCACAGAATTTTACTAAAAAGATTAAATTTTTCAATAATTTTTCCAAATAATTTTCAACAATTCTTGAGAGTTCCACAAGCATTTTAAATACCACATCTTAAAGAAGAAGCTTCAATTTTTCTATTAATAAACATAGATATATTTTCTATATATGCATTTTTCCTCATCATCATCATTTCAATTTCATCAATCATTTCCAATAAACCAAAACTGCATTTTTCGTAAAAATAATATTGCTTGTTTGAAATGTGTTCCAAAACTGTTTATAATTCTGTGGACGTGTAATTTGTCAAGCGCGCCGCCCCTTTACCAAGTCAACGTCAACAACAAGACGTAAATTTTGGCCCCTCAAAGTAAAATTCCCCCCACATAAAACACGCAACAAGTGAAACCAGAGCAACTCGCCGACATGCTGCTATAATGCCATACCATGCAATAAAAAAGTGACACACACACATTACAGCAACAGTGAAGCGGAAGTGCAGCTCGTCGTCGCTGTCTTGTCTCAATTTGAATAGCCGAATTTTGTGAGTGCACCCATTAAAATATGCTCCTGTGTGGGTGGCTATCGACGCCCTAGCAGCAACTTCTGCTCTATCATCTCGCACGCGAGCCGCTTCTGTTTACATTTCTCGGCAAATCGCCTCTTTCTGTCAATGAAAATTAATTGCAATTGTGTGTGTGTGTGTGTGGCAGTCACGAGTTTTGAGCATCTTGCCGCACATGAGAAATGAGCTGTTTGCCCTTTGCCGGCATTCGTAATGAGTTCAACGTAGCGTACTCGTAGATGCCGCTTCGTTGCATTCTGTGGAACGTATTGAATACGGCAGCGCACACAAATGGACTTCCTCACACTGTACGATTGGGTATGTAAATGTGTATAGTTGTAGTGGCGTAGCCAGAAATTTGTTACGAGGGTTTTTTCCAAATCGATATTTTAGAGTTTATTTATCGATTTATCGAGTCTAAAATCAATGTTTGATCAAGCTGCTTGAACAAAAAGTTAATCTCTGACTAACTTATTACTACAGATCGTTTTCAAAATGATTAATTAAAACGTGCCTTCGTAAAGCAGTCGGTGCTCAGAAAATATACACTGTTGGCATAGTTTTCGCCTATTCCAAGTTGGAACGTTAGTTCCACATTTAAGATTATAGAATGGTTCAGTCTTTCAGATAGTCTGCAGTGATTAGAAATAATTGCACACTGTTGATATGGAATGCTTGAGCATCAATTTATACATAATAATGTTATGTTCAGGCTGATGTCAAGAGACAATTCTGATATAACTTAAAATCTATTGATTTAATTTTAGGAATTTCGTAGTTTGTGTCTTGATTTAGGAATTGAGAAAAACCTCTAAGGAAATCTATAACTCAATTCAATGTAATTTTTGCTTATAATGTACTTTGTATTAAAAATTCATATTTCTCTTTGAAAATTGGCTTGTATAAGTTTCAGAATCTTTAGGCTAGATCTTAGAAATATTTAGCAGATTTCTGTGACTTAATAAAACATCAAGATTACTTGAGCTATGCTCAGCTTGAAGTATTCTTACAAATAGAGCCCGACCGAACGCTCGGTCTCTGTTTCGGTTACCGAACAGTTCGGCCAAAAGGTTCGGGTTCGGTCTCGGCTACAAAAGGCCGAGTAATTAGCCGAACAGTTGAGGAAAAAATTGTATAGTTTTAAAGCAAAATTAAAATTTTTTAATAATACTTTTTATACATTTTTCATAAATCAGATGCTTAGGGCCAGTTTCTCAGTGGATGTTTAAATCTAATTTGCGAATTGAGTTTAAATCTAGTTTAACTTTTCTTGAGTTTCACAGTGCATTTATTTAAATACGGAATAATGAATGGCAACTTCGAATATTTGACAATTGAACACAGCACAACTTGCCAAAAACATATGTTCAATTGTTCAATTATGGAGGCAGCGCGAGCTAAAAATTTTTCGTCGGCCGAAAGAAGTGAATTATTGGATATTCTTCAAAGAATCCACAGTTTATATTATTTATAATACTACGGGATCATTTATATGTGCTACACCATGCAGTTGTATGTTTAATTTGGCCGCTTATAAATTGCAATATTGTCGACGCAGCTTACCTGCACATCCGAAATCAGCTGTTTATTTGTTTTCGATTGCAACTCTGTGCCGTACTTAAATGCCCACAACCGGGCATTTAAATTGTATTTAACTTCCCACTGTGAAACTGAAATTCCCTATTTAAACTGCAATCAGAGTTTAAACATCCACTGTGAAACTGGCCCTTAATGTAGGTATTTATACCTCAAATTAATTGTTTTTTATAATAAAATGTATTATTTCCTAAAAATTTATAAATTTTTTTTCATTAAAATTCTTTTTCTTTTTTTGCATATATATTCGAAAGGTTTGGTCTCGGTCTCGGTTTCGGCCGAACATTAAAAAAAGGGCCGAAGTTCAGTATCGGTCTCGGCCGAAATTTCGGGTTCGGTCGGGCTCTACTTACAAATATGTTTATAACTAATCAGAGAATATGTGTTTAAGCACTTTTGCAATGCACTGAATCCGTAAGAAAGACGGAAAAAGACCAGACACATCTTGTGTTATTGAGATGGGCCAGTAAAGGCCAGACCTCGTTATCTAGGTCCTAGGCAATATATGTATGTATATCTACAACCGAAGGACAGATCGCAAAAAAATGCATCAATGTTACCTTTTGAAGCTACGCATCCATGAGGATCTGTAAATACTGAGCAGCTGTAAAAACTGTCACAATATGCCTTTCAGGCTGTAAAACTGGATCCGTTCTCCAAAATAATCGCTTATAATCCTTTTAGTAGCTGAATTTTTAGCGAATGGAGTACTCTCCTACTACACATAATAAACAGTTCTTTTTTGTTCCATAAAAATCATTATTTCCGTTTTGTGCTTGGCTTCTTATCTCGTAGAAACACATTTGAACATTTTACCTTTCCGTTCCGGCAATCCACCAATTTTATCTTATATGAACTTTACATAAATACATTGGCATTATTATTACACTCATGCTCTCTTGCTGTCAGCTATTCAACTCAGGTTCCACACGCCTGTTTATTATATTTTATGTATAAATAAGCATACGGTGCACGGAACCGCTTGGAACCGCTAAGCCGGGGGCGGGAGAGCGGAGAACAGGCAAAAAGTGAATAGTGCCGCTGTTAGTTTTTGATTGCAAATTTTCGCTTTTCTTATGGCACAAGCGCATTTTCGTTATTTCAACGTGTGTGTGCGTGTGAGTGATAGTGTGTATGTTTGTAGAGTTGTGTAGAGTAGCGCAGTGTGGACTAGCGTAAGACATTCGGTCTGTTTATTTATAATAAAACATTCAAAGTTGGCGGTCGGTCGTTTCACTTCGAGTTTGGCGCGCGTGCTTCTTTCAACGAAAAGATCTCGTGGCACATTGCAAGAAAATGGGAATAAATTAATATTAATGCAAAAGTGTGTGCGTTTATGTGGTTTTTGAAGTTTTGTGATGTTTGCTGAAAAAATTTAGTAAAATGTAAAAAGTCCCTACTTTGTGAAGATTATGCAGTAGACACTTAAAATCGGGAAGGAAGCATGCACAATTTGGAAAATTAGCAGCGCGTGTTTTGTGTTATTTTTGTAAAAATGTCAAAAATTCACGTAAGTTAGCGCTAAATGCCAAACTCTTAAAATTTCTAGAAATACAACTTTTTTACTAAAACGCTGCTTATGACCTCTTTATAT
The DNA here is from genome assembly GCA_963457695.1 of Neria commutata. Taxonomy (NCBI): domain Eukaryota; kingdom Metazoa; phylum Arthropoda; class Insecta; order Diptera; family Micropezidae; genus Neria; species Neria commutata. Next base: position 37,458,409 of record OY735248.1, read on the forward strand.
AATTTAAATGTTAAATATATGAGTATATTTTCAACGAATTTTTTTTATGGTGAACAATGACCGCATGGTTTTCCAATTAATTTCTATTTTAATTTGATTTGCAAATGAATGATCGTTCATTATTATGGCGCACTTTAAAATAACTCTTTGTTTACTTTATCATGTGTGAATGAGTGAGTACAGTTTGTTTTGTGAAAAAATATCAAAGGAGTGGCATTTTTTGAATCGGCTGCCTAATTTTGATACAACTCAAATGAAATTTCTTATCTTTGAGCTTGAAAAATTTGCAGCAATATTTTTTGCATTCAAATTTGAATTAATTTAAATATATCTAAGGATATCAAAGGAGAGGCATTTTTAGAATCGGCTGCCTTATTTTGATGCAGCTCAAATGAAATTTCCTATCTGTGAGCTTGAAAAATTGGCAGCAATACTTTTTACATTCAACTTTATTAAAAAAGGCTATATTTAAATACCAAAAACTATTGAAATCACTAAAGACGTTATGTAATGTTGTAATGTCAAAAACTTGATGTCTTTCTTTATGAAAGAAATATTTTATATGCATATACTACTTAAACTCAAAAATATACCATCCTTTTTTTAAAATAAAATTTTTGTTGTTTACAAACATTCTTAAAAACCAGTAATTTAAGATTGATAGAGAAGTGGACTTAGTTAAAGCTGATTAAGAAACTCGGCAAATCGCAGATAATTTTTTTCAGCGATGTATATAAATATTCACTTGGAAAACACGCCAACAGGACATATCGACAAATATACCAGAGCCACAAAGTGTCTCCCATACATGGGAAGTGTATAGGTGAAAACCCCACGTGGTAACACAATGGGCCTTTTGGCCTAAGTGATGTCCTTGAGACGACCACTTAACCTACCTACCTATATAAACATTCCTTTGATTCCTTCAGTTATTTTTCCAAAAATGTATACAAATGCCTTCATTTGATACCATCAGTTATTTGCAATAAACCGGAATAACCAAAGTATCGTATTTCAATAACAAAACAGTACTCTCCCGCTTGATTGGCTCTTCAGCGTTTTACTTAAATATCAATATAGTTTACTTATCACTTCGATCAGCATATCTCATAAGCGCCTAAAATACTGCCATATTTGCACGCATTTCTTTAATATGCAATTTGCATGCCATGCTCTTCAACTGGTAATGCCATCTTCTTTTGTCAATGTGTCATATTAATCCAATCTGACGCCTGGGCGAGGCCTTTGGAGGAGTGCCAGCTGCGACGGAAAATGTTATTTTCTGTAGCTTCGTAGCCTAAAAGTGTGCTACAATTTATTGGTGCTCGTTTGCCCAAAATCTGCTTGTTTGTTTTATCGTTCTATTTTGATTTGTAGACTGTATGTGTGGAGAAAGTGTAGAAAATTATTCGCCATTTTCGTAACCATGACTTCAGATGTTTGTTTAAGTGGGTGACAGGTTCAAGGACGTTCTTCCAATTTGTGACATGGATTTGGTTTAGTATTAAGGCGTTGTTGTAGAGGTTGTTTGAATAAAATTGTAGTTTTTATGTTGTTCTGCATTTAAATAGAACGTATTTAATTTAATTCCTTTTAAAGAAGATATTTATTGCAACAACATTGCATACAAGAAAAACAATCTCACGAGATAGTCGAGAAAAAGTAACATGCTTTTTTCAGCCACAGTTTGTATTCTCCATATACATATAAAATAGCTTATAAGAATCAGATCTATGTATTTGCGAAATTTCTTATAACTGATATCTTCTGAAGTAGTTTATTTCATTGTGATCAAACTTAACTTTCAACTGTGAAAATGAAATTCCTTATTTCAACTGCAATTCGAGTTTAAATAGCCCCTGTGAAACTGGCCCTTATTTCGCTTTCGCTTTAAATTCTACTTTAATTTAATTAAATTTAAATTACATGCTTCGTAAGAATTGTCTTACCTCAAATTATGCTGCTCTTTTAACCACAAATATAAAAATTGCACTTTAACATGCAAGCTGCCAAAAAGCAAATTTCAACGTGGCACACTTTTTATGATACATCTTCTTTTTAGTTATTTTTTTTTACAAAAAAGTTCTAAAAGTATTTGCTCCCGTTTAGACTTGGCACATCACAGTTTTTTGTAAATTAGTAAAGCATGCTACTTCTTGGTCATACACCAAATTTTATGTAAATACATAAAAAAGTAGGCGGCTGCTTGTAAATTCACAAGTTCTCACAAAAATTTGACAAATTGTTGCGCGTGTTCTGCTTATTTTCTGAGGAAAATATAGCGCATACAAATGCATGAGCACGCCAGCTTCTTTTGGGGTCATGTGGGAATGTTAATAGGCTAAAATCTATTTTCAAGTGCTGAGAAAGTAAAGAAAATGCAACGAATGCCAATTTATGCCTTGGGATTGCGAAAAATGTCAATATTTCAAAGTCTCCACTTTTGGAGAGTTTTTAAAATAGCTGAATACTTAAAAATAATGAACTTTAAATTTGTTCCAAAGTTTCGAAAAAAATTTTCATGTTGCAAAACTGCATTTATAATCTTAACACTCGTGCAATATGCCAAAAATTGTAAAATTTGTACAATTAATTAAAGAATAAGTTATAAGTCCCCTTGATATGTTATTATTTACAAATTAATGCATATTTATGCAACTCTAAATTCGCCACATTAATTTTAAATGGCAGATAGATACATTTCCTACATTTTCGGCGTATATCACTCAACTCCTCTTTGCATAAAAAAAAACAAGCAAATGAACTTCACAGTTTGCCTTACCAAAAATAAATCAAAATTTTCCATTATGCGCTTCAGAAGCCAAAGGCTTTCCGCCAGCTGAAAACTCTTTTCAAATTCAAATTTCATAAGTTTTAAAATTCATATTTTGAATGTTTCTAATTATATCCGTGCCACGTTCCGGCTCAAGTGTTGCACACTTGCACCATCTGTAATTCATCAATTGTCTGCCTACGCTCCTAATGCACCTTATGCATACCAAAGACTCTCTTCACATTCGTATTTATGAAATTGTTTTCTGCTACTTCCCATTTCTAATATTCCGGTATCAAATTCAGGTCAATTCAATAAAAAAAATGAATTTTTAAAATTTTTGTTGTTGTGAGAATTTTAATTGCATTTTATTGCATTGTGGCGTAATGCTGTGGCATAGTCTACACACACATGTTACTTTTATCTCGATGTGGAGAAGTGCGCAATAATTGAGGAAAATTGCAAAATTTTAAGCACATGCGAGCAGCTTGATGTGTAGTCAATTGAGTTTGACATGTGAGTTCGGAATGCCACAGTTCATCAACTGAAAGTCTTCCAAGAGAAGTGCAGTTTGTGAGTAGTAGTCTTCAATGGTAGTTCGCAAGTGAATTAATATCCAAAAGCAAAGGAAATGCTTGCTTAGTTTATTTCAAATAAATTTCAGAGTTTAATTTGATAGTTCAATAAAATAAGTGGTTGTGTTAAGAAAGTGAAATACGAGTATCTGTAAGTTTAAAAGTTCAAAGCAAAAATTCGGTGTCTTAAAAAAAGAATGTCAATAAAAACTACATAAAAAGAAAACGTCGAAAATTTTCTTTACTCAAGCTTCTAAAATTATAATGAAGTTAGTAGGCAAGCTTTTGAAAAAGTCTCCACAAAAGTCTATACTCGCAAAATTTTAACTTTTTATCATTTATACTTAACTGTAATTTTATGACTATTTATATTTTTCATATGTCTATTACTATTCTCTATTCACTCATACTGATTTTACTTTTCACGGCAACTTTTCAGATCACTTCATTCTTGCGTCCACGCGGACGTTATAAATCCATAGAAGATCAGTCCCAGAGTACAACAACAACAGCATCGATAACAACACAAACAGCCAGCGATACTGCACTACAAGAACAACAACTTGAGCCGGCTACAACAACTGATTTGAATAAATTTGAATTAATACCCACGCTCAATTTTGTTGCACAACAACCCACAACAACAGCAACAGTAGCAACACAACATGCTGCAGCAGCATGTGAGCATGGCGATAGCAACAATGTTGAGCAAATTGATAATGACTCCAGGCACACATACATAATCAACGATACTACAGCAGCAATCTCAACTGCAGCAGCCGCAGCAGCAACGAGTGACACTGATACTGACGAACAACTACAGCAGGAGGTCAATTTTAGCTTGCTTTCAGACGTTTCGTCTTCATTTGTCGATGAGCCGACGAGCTCAATTTCCATTGTGATGGACAATTCTGGCAAGATAACAACAGCGACGGAGACGGAGACGACGACCACGGCAGCGACAGCGACAACAACCGATGGAGTGCCAGCGCCGACAACAACATCTTCAATGAGGCACAGTAGTCGCAGTGCCATGACCACGATCACTACGCCCAGCAGCGATCAGAGCATTGAGGAGGAAATCGAGGAGGCACTCGAAGTGAGTGATGAAGCGCAAGGTACAGCTGAAGATTCATTGGAACTGTCCGAGGCGGTTGCTTTCGCGGCTGGAAATAGCAAGCAACAACAATTATTTGGCAACTTATCAGATGAGAGTAGAAGCGATAGCGCTAAGCAGAATGCGTTGCAAGAGAAAAGTTCGCCTGCGTCTGATGCACAATTCAAGATCGATGATAATCAGTTGTCGGGTGGCAAATTGGCGCAACATTTTGTGCTTGACGATGATGAGGACGACGACGACGATGAGGTTGACTTTGACGATCTAGACGTGAGCTTGCCATTGGAGAAGCGACTGGTGCATTCACCACATGTCGCAAGTGATCTTGCGGCCGAGGAAAGCAAGGATAGCTTGGCAAATGAAAGCACGGCGCATGATATTTCTGATTTGTTGGAGGAGCCACGCCAGGGTGCAGAGCCTGAAGAGTCCTCTAGCGCAGATATTGATTTACCATTGCCTGAACTGACACAAGACTCTAATGAACTTTTATTGGAGACTACGGCCTTCAACAAGTCATTGGAAGAAAGAAGTCATGAAGAGCATGAAACTGCGAGTCCAACAACTGAATTGCCGGTACATGACACACATAAACCTAGTCAACATACAGTCAGCCTAATGTCAGGTGCTTCATCGGTGCATAGTGAGAAAGACCACTCGCTTGAGGAGCTTGTAGAAACAAATCACTCGATTGAAATGACATTTGATGATAAGGATTTGAGTTCATTGCATCAAAGTTTTGACATAAATAATGAAACCTTAATAAATCGTCTGCTAGCAGATACTATGGAGGAGGAAGCAAGTTCCGCACAATCAGCAGCAGTGAGTGCGCATCAAACTGTAGTATCATCTAAAAGCAATGAAAGTGGCAATACGAGCGCTGGTAAAGCACTGAAAGTAGGGGAGCCTCTGGAGAGTTTCACACAATCAGCAGCGGTGGGTGAGCATCAAGCTACAGCATCTAATAGCAACGAAAGCGACAATACGAGCGGTAGTAAAGCACTGAATGAAGTGGAGACTTTGGAAACTACCACACAACCAGCAGCGGTGGGTGAACATCAAACTATAGTAGCATCTAATATCAACGAAAACGACAATGCGAGCGCTAACAAAGCAATGCCAGCAGTGGAGACCTCGGAGAGTACTTCCAATAATTTTGATAAGCAAGATATTATTACAGATTTGGATGAAAGCACGCACGAGGTACAAATACATACAGCTCTTCCAATTGAACAGTCTACAAAAACTTTCGAAATTTTAAATGTATCCACAAAAGAGGCCAACGTAGTTGTTAACAAATCTGCCAGAGCATTGGCGACATTACAACTACAGCCAATAGCAGCACTGACGCCTGCGCAAACTATTACGCTGCGGCCTATTGAGTTGAAACGTGGAGAAAATGTTAATTTGGGCACCAGCAGCGGTAAAACTGCTTTGGCAGCGGAAATCACAAGCAAACAAAAAGTCTCCACAACGCCCGAATTACAAGCAACAGCCGCCAATGAAGAGGAGGACGACGACAATTCATTGGAGCTGATGAAGTTACGCATACTGGCTATGAAATTGCAACCGAAAGAGCCAAATCTGCTGGCAGGTGAAGTCTCCACCAACGCGGAACAAATCAGCGTCAAACAAATGGAACGTGTGCCGCTTGGCGATTTTAGCAAGGACTTGCTCGAAGATATCACAGAGGAGAGTGAACGTAACTCGCTCTCGACGGCGGAAGAGCAACGTTCGCTGTCGATGGAGAAATCCGGCTCAACGGCGAAAAGTGAAAGTAGAACGTTGCATGCCGATGTGGCGGCGGACAGTTCGGAGAGCATAGTCAGCTTAAATATGTGCAAAATGCTGGAGCAGAAGATCAGCGTTCTGCAGAATATGCTTGCGAGTAAGGACGCTTGTTTGGCGGCCCTGAATCTGCAATTGGAGTCATCGCAGCGGCGCGAGTCGTTAAGCGGTGCTGTGTCCGCAGAGCAACTGGGCTCCGGCAGGGATACCAGTTCGCTGGTGACCAATTCCACAGAATATCGCACATTTCAGGAGGATTTCGGAGCACCGGTGAGTGGTTGCGTAATTTTAAAAACATACCTTACACCGTTGATCGGTTTTCGACTGAAGCTTTCTTTTAATACATTACAGACCATGGACTTCTACCTCGAGCTGAGCAAGCGCGACGAGCTCATAGCAAAACTCACCGATTCCTTGCAGCAGTCGATAAATGTGCGTGAGAATCTGCAAGCGGACAGCGAGAAACTGAATGCGGAAATTCATCAGCTACGCAAGCAACTCACAGACGCAATGGACACGCTGCGTAGGCCCTATTGGCCACGCGATCAGGAGAGCAATGGTGGCCAGCGCATATCCGAAATATCCATGGATCTGATTAGCGAGAGTGACGATGATTTGGACCGCCAGTTTCTCACCGACAACGAGGATAAAGTGTCGCGCAACTCACGCGAGCGTCAGCTCTCCATGCCTCGGCAAATGGATCTTGCCATGGCGGAAGCGGAGAACGCGGATTGGGCGCAAACACCCTTCAGCAAGCAAATCGAACAATTTCAAAAGAATCTTACGCTTAGCGAGGTGCATCTCTTTTTTATGGTGCAAAAGAAATTCGATGATTATCTGTGTCAAGAGTTGGAGAAATGCCGCATGAAGTGTGAACAAGAATGGAAAGTGACGCTGGATCAGTTGCAGTCGGAGAAGTTGGAGATGCATAAAGAGGTACAACGCTTACAGCAAGTGCAAGAGGACAAGGATGCTACACACTCCAAGCAAATGGAAGATTTGCGTAAATACTTTGAAGCCAAGTGCGCTGATTTAGAAAAACAGTGAGTCTATTTCAAGCAATGGTCTACAGCAAGCTAATTTATTTAATTTCCAACTTGCAGATATTCTGACGATGTCTTTTCACACAAGTCGCAGCACGTCAATGCCGAATCCTCTTCGGAATGCGCCTCTGATCAAGATCAAATGCCCGAGGAGATTGCGCCAATCGCGGCCGTACGCACGCGCTTCAAGGATACTTCACCGCGCAAGCGCACACGCGCTGAGCTGCTGCTCAGCCCCAGTCATCGTCAAATGACACCCTTAGGCGATGCTTTTGCTGAGTACAGCAAAGATGACAGTGGCAAGGTGTGTTGCAAGTGTTTATTGCAAAAACAAAATTATTTCTATCTTAACTTTTAGATCTGTTCGGAAATTACGGATATGAAGTGTTTCTATCAAAATAAAATTCGCGAATTGCAACGCGCAAATGAGGAGCATTTTCGTAAGCTCAGCGAGAAGGTGAAATACTATGAGAGTCGCTATCCGGATGATGATTTTATGGTGTGTACATTTGCAGATTCTTTGATTTTTGTTTTTTTTAAGTTGGCATGTTTTATAAAAACCAGTGAATTGTTTTGAAACAAATAACGACATTGTTGGGTGAAGGTCTGTTGCATTTGTTGAGGCCATTTAATTCATGGAATTATTGTTTATGTCAGTTGCACATTTCGGCTATTTTTCACATTCATAAATATACAATTTCTTGATACTTAACGTAATATGTTTAAAGCTTTAAAATTAAGAGAATAGTTTTTCCATAGTTTTAGTTCGTTTTTCAGTATCCTATGCTCAGATTTTTCCATTACGTCACAATATGCCCAAAAAATAGCAATTAAAATTTTTCGAATATAATTTTTTTCACGGTACAAAGTTTCCGATTGTTCCATATTTTTCCTCATTATAGCATTATTCCAGTAAAGCCGCTGTATTAAGCTTAGATTCTATTGACAATTGAGTAGACTAGTCATATTTTGACAGACATTTTCTAAAACCCTTTATTTAAGGACAAACTTAACAGAATGTTCTGAAATATGGAATTTATTTACTTATGGAATATTAGATAAAATAGAATCGGACTCACTTGCCAAAGAGAAATGATAATACCTGTCTATTTCTGTTCTGAAACGAAGCGATTTTATGGAACATTTTCGAGAGTTGCATCAATGATACGACCTCTAAGAAAACCACATATGTACATATGTATATCAAAAAAGTCGTACATAATAATCTTGAAATTCGATACTGGTATTTATTCTTTCAATTTCTGTTTCAATTAAACAAATTTTTTTTAAATCAGTAGAAAAAGTAGAAAAATTCTACTTCGAGCTAAATTTGTTCCTAACTGAAGTGCGATATTTCATTTCTGCTGAAAGGTGAAACTACTCTTCAGAATTCTCAGTCGAATATTATAAATATCCTTGCTATAGCTCGTAAAAAAAGAAGTACCAGTTGAAAGTATGAATGTGAAAAGAATGTAGCATATGTAGTGGACATATGTATACGCAAATTTAAATTAATTTTTATTCTAAAACGTGACGTGATGGAAAAACTTGTAGAATGAGGCGTTGCTAAGTCTGCTCGAGTTATGCACATAGAAAAGATATAATTATGCTAGCTGTCTAGTGTTGTTAGAAAGTAAAAAGGTTTTATAAATATTGCATAATGCTCTTAGCCCCCAAAAAGGCGCTTCCTTTTTCTGCCTCTTTATATTTAGAAATGACGTCTTCTTTGATAGACCTGAAACCCTCACCCAAAATGTTTGAAAGTTTGCTTGTATAAATATTGTACAAAAAATAAGTTTATAATTTTCGTGTTAACTGCATGTTTTTTTACATGTTTTTTGCTCCCCTTTACTACGCTCATAAATGCCAACTAACAAAAATATAAATTCCACCGCATCTGCCTGCCATAACGTAACACCACTAAACATCCACCACCGCACCAGTCCACAATGCAAGTCATCGATGAGTGCAACGCAGTTGCCAATTCCGCTTCCATTGCCGCTGGTTTGCCGGCAGCCATTGCCGATGCCAACAGCTCATTGATCATCATCGATCAGGATGAGTTGAACCTGAGCAATGAAGCGCAAGTCATACAAAAGATCATACAAGAGTATGAGCGTCGCCTGCAAGAGCAGTTGATGCTGGCGCGTGAGGACATCGTGCATGAGTTGGAGCAACAGATACAGGTGAGTAAGTACCGGAGTGCATGCGTTGCCGTGTAAGCAGTTGCCTAAAACTCTGAGGGTAACGAGATGAAGAGGAAATAATCAGAATTTTGCATTATTTTTACGAATACATACTCTCATTTTCCGCCTTTGTATTTTTCTCTGCTTTTTTTTAAAATAATTTTTTTGTATGTGTCAATATTTGTCTGTATATATTCGATATTTTTATACTTTTCTTAGTTTCTATACTTTCTACGTTTTTATACTGGTTCTGTACATACATATATTTTTGTATGATTCTTTATATTCTATGTTTGTTCTACATTCTATATACAGTAGGATTCCGATTTAACGAACACAATGATTGCAGGCCAATTCGTTAAATCGATTTTTTCGCTAAACCGAGTACCAAAAAAAATGGCATATTCTTTAAACTAGAGTGACTAAAGTGATTAGAAGTGGTATTTTTAAAAGATATTTTATGTTGAACATAAAAAGGAACAATTCAAATCACATTGGTTATCCAAAGTCAAATTATAATATGCAAATAGTGTGCATAGGTACATAGTAAATTCATTTTGAGATCATTCATTTTCTTTTCAGATCATAGCTTTTAAATTAGTAATATAAAAATAGTTTATACATATCTATATCTATTTGAAGAATTGATTTATCATTGTTTGTTTCTTTGGAATGCAAATATTACTTTTAATTGCATCTTCCTGGAGCCTTGAATGGTTCAACTTGTTGTACATCGGATGAAAGTTTTTCGCCGCTTTGCTTCAAAAGTCGTATACCAAATCTATCTTTGAATCGAGTGAGCCATCCATAGCTAGCATTAAAACTTCCGCCATACATTTGTTGGTGTATATCCTTCGCTTTATGTTGCAAGATTGATCCAGTTATAGGAATATGGCAATTTCGCTGTGCCAAGAACCAGGAAAAGAGTTTTTCTTCCATTCTTGGAAACTCGCCACACTTAATGGCTTTCCTGTTCTTTGATCTGTAATTCGTTTTTTCCGCATTTCTTAAAAGATTTTCCTTTCTTTTTAAAATTGTCGAAACAGTGGAAGCTTTTAAATTAAATTTTTTGCACAATTCAGACACACGTGCTCCTTTTTTATGTTGATCAACAATTTTTAGTTTTTCATTAAGACTCAATCTTCTTTTTCTGGCACTCATTTTTCACTTGCATATGTTTACGTTTTGAGTAAAGAGAATAAACTGACAAAAAACGCCAAAAAGCAACCGTTGACATATGTAACTGTTTTCCTATTGCTTTTGCATAACTGTTTATTTTTTATATTTCTGCTTGTTTCTCTTTTTGTACTCTGTTTTTGCTATATTTATTCTATTGAAAAAACACTGATTTTGTATGTTGTTCGTTAAACTGAGTACAGCCAAATTGTCATTTGTTCGTTATTTAAGGTACTCAATGGAAAAAATTAGCTTGTTCGTTATTTGCGGTTTTCGTAGAATCGAATGTTCGTTAAATCGAAATTCTACTGTATTTCAATGCCTTAAACTTTTTTGTGCCTTAATTTTCTCATACTTCTTACTATGTTTCTATATTCTTCTATATGTCTATATATTTCTATTGTTTTATACTTTTCTAAAATTCTTTATATTTCTATGTTTGTGCATCCAAATATTTTCTACGTCTCTATATTTCTCTATGTTTCGATATTTCTCGACATTGCTTTATTTTTCGACGTTTCTATATTTTCTATGTTCTGATACTTTTCATACTTTTCTATATGCTTTTACTTCTGTGCTGCTGGTTCATACTCGTTGCATATTTTTCATGTTGATGAACGCGCCATTTTTCTATGTTTTAAATTTAAACATTGACTATTTGTTATGCACTGATTCCGCTTCAACTTTTGCTCTTCTCTTATGTATGTTCATGTGTGATTCATGTAACCTTTTTTTATGTAAATTGTAAATTTTATTTATAAACTTAAGCTTCTTGCCTTCTCCTGTAGATCTCGCTCGTATGCAATACATAGCTCACGCGCACCGAAACGTGCAATTTCGCATAATTTTGCTACATGCCAAAAACAAAGTATGTACACCTCGTAATGGCCTCTCCGCGTGTGGCCACTTTTTAACGCGCGCCCGAGAGCGTTGCATAAAAATAGACTCACTCATTCGAAAGTGCCACTTGGCGCATGCTGACACTGGCAGGCGGCCATTTCGAAATGGGCGCATTATTTTTTACAAAATTTATTACATACATCATATATTTAAATTTTGATTTTTTTACAATAATGTTGCTACTGTCAACAATTAGCTAAACATAATTTATGCACATTTTCGAAAAGCATTTTTTCATATAGCAAACAATTTTTTAAGTATGGCATGTTCGATTTTTTTTCACAACATTTCTAGCACGCTATTAATTAAGCACATGAAAATCATTTGATTGTTGCAGAATTAGTTCTAAACGATCGTAAGTAAGCCTTTGCTTATTTTCATGGCACACTTGTATGTATAAAACTGGTCGTGTATAAAACAACTAGGGTAAAAAAGCCCGTCCTACCTACGACGGGTTCAAATCATAGAGAATAAATATACGACAAAAAATTTACTTCCAATTTTGAGATTCAATTTTTATGCAAAGGAATTAAATAAAAGTTTATTTCAATTTTATTAAATTGAAATTTTAAATTTAAAGTTTTTTTAATTTATTTTTTTCATCATCAACGCGGTTTTTCAACGTAACGAAAAAGGAAAAATCGCAATTTTCGGCCGCAATCCGGAAAATTTCAGGATTTTTCTGCTCTACGTAGTAGATTAAGGGTTAAGGAATGCAGCGAAACGCATCCCGGCAATTTGCGACGCATTTCGGCGAAGACGTAATCCCCCGCCTTACGTAGTTTTTTGCACGCGTTTTTTGCCCATTTTTGTATGCAAAAATTTTGCCGTTATAATTTTGGGATTTTCGCATTTTTCGTTACGTCATTTCATCTGCATTACGTAGCAACGACCAGACGGGCAAGGAAAATGTGGAAATGAAATGGATTTTTAAACAGTTTTGTAAAATTTCCAATAGAGCAAAGGCGGTTGCGAAAAAAACAAAACGTTGCGAAACTAACAACAACGCGTTCCACAGCTCGGCTTCGCTGGTATTTTCTCTGCCCTGCTCTTTCTTTTTGGAGCCATTTTTCCAAAACTCATTTTCCGTTTTCTTGATAAATTGTCACTTTATTTTTGAAAGTTTGAAAAGTTTGAAATAAAAATATTTCGAGCAATTACAGTAGATATGGGGCACGGAGGGTGACGCTTGCCTTTTATGTATATGATGAAATATTTTTATCATACTTTTACCTTTACAAGAGCATGACTTGAAGAATAGCGAATATTGAAGTTTTAGAGCTTTCAGACGCGAATATCTCAAAGTACTGAAACTAATATCAGATTAGAAGTGAGCAAACGAATTTAAACTTGAATTAAATATTTGGAACATGAGCACAAAAATTATGCCAAGCAGTGTAATATTTTTTTAAATAATTTTAGTAAAATCTTGCCTATCGTTAATATTGACCATAGAATAGATGAGAGAAAATTCAAATTCCACGAAAGAATCAATTGAATATATATGTAAATACATATGTATATTACTGTAGTATAAATATTATATACCAACCGAATACTGGTCTCCGACTTCCGCCCAAAATATGGAATTCGGCTTCGGCCATAAAACAAACTCTTCCTCTTCGTCTTCGGTTAAGAAACTCTTCTCCTTCGACCAAAAATCCACCCGCTCTTTAATAAATGTTTATGGCTAACAATTTTACTTTTAGAAATTGAACTTCCATACATACATAACTTCGAAACAGTCGAACTTCCATAACTCGAGCCACTAGAACAGGGTCGGCCAACCCAAATGATCTCGCACATATGGAAAATTAGAGGAAATGACGGGAAGATTGGACTGAAAAAATGTTCAAGGCGGGCCGCGGGTTGGCCACTCCTGCACTAGAAAAAGTTCGACTTATAGAAATTTATTTGTTTGCTTCCTACACGCTGTTGCCACCCGATTTATGTAGTTCGAGTTATAGAAAATTCGAGTTATAGAAGCTATGGAAGTTTGACTGTATATAAGTTGCTAAAGCTAATTTTCAAGCTTTAACCTTTCGGTATCTTGACTATAAAACGTCTGTTGATTGGCTTGTTTCTGTATTTTTGTTTTTAGTTATGTTCTTTCAATACAATTTTAGGAATTTCAGAGTGGCGCACAGGTTGGGGACGGAACGGAACCGGTCGCCCATTATTCAAAATTCTGCTTGTTCGAAAGCAAAAGAGATATTTACCCACACTTCAATAGATCTTAAAGTTTTGAATCCAAACCTTAAAGAATTCCAAACATTTTTCTGTTTTTGTGACTCTTCTCAGTTGCTGGTTGTTGCCTAGCAATGCTAGATTTAGTTGTTTGATGTTCCAAAATTTTAAAATAGCAAATATCTTCCCCTTACTCTTATAGACTTATCCCTGCGCATTATTTGATGCTGAACTTTATAAACACTTTGTTCTATGTTTCAACTTCTTGCTCATTTCTAGCTGCTGCTATATTCAGCCTTTTCTGTTTGTTGTCATTTTGTAGATGCAATAACAAAACCAACAACAAGTAACAGCCACGTTTATTTTGGAACTCTCTGTCAATGACGCTGCTTCCGCTAAATTCGATTGGATATTTTCTGTGATCAAATGTCGCACGTTGACGGACGGACGTACGCCGGCCACGTGTATCTAATGAAAACGAACGAACTGTCTTGCTTTGTATTGCTTGAATTTAGAAAATTTAGTGTTGCTCTTGTCCCAATTTATTTTTAGTGCGGAGCTGTTGATTTGCTTATAGGCGGCTGACTCTTGGGATTTAACATTTGTGACTTTTCTTTCACACACGCCACATGAAGTTCATTAACTTTGCGTCGGCAATTTGAGATTTGAAATTTGTAATATTTGTGTGAAAAATGCGCTCTCTTAAGATTTTTTGCTGAAGGTTAAGCTTTTGCTTTTCATATACTCATGCCATAAATTATAAATGTTATAGAAACGAACGATAAGAAAGCAGCGCCACTTACGTTGAAATCAGGTCAAGGCATTAGGCATTGTGTAGCCACTTTTCCTAAGCAACTTTCGAATCTAAGCGCAATATTTTTAGATTTATTTGCAACATACTAAAATTGTCCGCTGTCTGTCTATTTGTCTGCCATGTGCAAAACTTTGCGTGCTGTTTTTGCATAATATAATGTGATGGTTTTACATTTAAAATAAATAATAGCAAATGTGAATATTGGCAGATAACATGAATGTTTTTAGGGTTCCGTTCCCCTAAAGGGAAAAAACGGGAACACTTATAAGGTCACTTTTGTTTTGGGAGTGTGTATATAAAACGACCATATTTTCATCGTAGAAACCTGAAATTTGGCACGATGATAACCTAAACATATTTTCACTATAAAAAGTTAAGAAATATTTTTAGAAGTATTTTTTTTAAATTTTATGTAAACGGGTTAGAAAGATATAGTTAAAAATGTGAGAAAAACTGACCTGTCCCCACATGATCCCATTTTCCCACGCCATTTCTCAACCGAAAATTTTGATAAAATCAGGCTCACTAGGTATTGGATCACGCATGACTGAATGGCTGCCGGTTTTTTCAAATTTTAAATTTTAAAATTTTTTTTAAATTTAAGATGACCCCCTCAGAAAATTTTTTTTTTGTTTATATCGAGTGGGGTATCATTAGAAAGGGCTACGTCCATGGATTACAAACATATTTTTTTTTATAATTTTCGGTGAATTGGTTTCGAAGATGTAGGCCAAAATGTCGAAAATTGTTTGGCCAGACGGGCAAAGAGAAACTAAATTCGACCTCTAAAAAGGGTATTTCTGGTACGGAACCCTCAGTGAGCGAGCCCGACTCGCACTTGACTGCTTTTTTCTATTATGTACATACATACATATGTACAAAAAAATATGATTCAAATAATTCGTAAATTTGCTCAAGTGTCAGCGCAAATTCAGGCAAATTTCAACATGCGAATTCGTCGCTTGCCAAAGCAACTCACTGACAATACCAAAATCTAGATATAGATATACACTTTATACATAGTATGTTTTCCATTTAGTGTTTTTAGTGATTTTATTAGTGCCGGCGGAGCTGAGAAATGCTTGATAGTGTGCGAATTCAATTCGAATTTCGCTTTATGTCGACAGTATTTTTTCAAAACAAGCGAACTTTTCGAAATTAGGAGTAGATAAATTAACAAAAAATAAACAATTCGACCACATTCGAACTAACAATCTAATGATGATTGTTGTTTTAGCTTATCATTTTGCGAGAGAGCATTTTTTTTCATTTAACAATGGATAACAAAAACAACGATGATCACTTGAATGTTAGTGGGAACACGTCCTTGCTTGCGCTCTTTAACTTTCTCATTACTTGCTCTTTCACTCTTATCTTGTGATTTTTTTTGTAAAAGTTACTTTTCAACGTTGTTTGTTGTTTTTGTATTAGCGGCAGTAATTTGCTAGCAGCAATTTTAATTCAGACTCTTTGTCAGAAAAAGGACACGATCGATTTGTTCCTGCATCGAAAGCAATGAGCTGAAATGTACTATAAGTGTCTAAAATATTTAGAACTATTTTCAAACTTGGACATAGTAGATACATATTTTAGTTTGGAGGTGGAAGCTCTTCAGATACAATCTGCCAGAGGGTCTATGTCTGGTAATAATAATAATAATTAATTTTCAATGTAGATTCTAATAATTTTTAAAGTACAAATTTATAGTAGAGGCATTTTTGGTAAAGCGAACACCAGAATCGGAACCCTGTTTCTATATCAAAGCACTTTCCTCGCTTTCACTGTCTTCCAGGCTTTTTTTTTACTTGTTTTCACTGTCTTTCAGGCTCTTTTCACATATCATTTTTTCCACTTTATGCGAAAATCTGCAGTTGAAGAGTGTAAAAAGCGTTCTCTTTTGGGAATAAGTGATCTTTACATTTTTACATAGAAGATCTTTTCTTCTAATCTTTTTATTTGCATTATATATACATCCATATAGCATAAATATATCCATATAGTATTATACATACATATGTACTTTCTTTGCTGCCATTTTCATGTCTTGGGTTGTCTAGTCCCTCATATCGTTGCTCTTTTTTACGATCTTAATTAAACGCGCTTAATACGCCTACTCTCTGCCGATCTGCTGAGAAATTAATGATCTTGTGTATTTGCTCTTGCTACTTTCATGCATTCTCTCTTTGGAAGAGTCTAGTCTTTCTGCTGCAGTTGTTGTTTTATTTATATTATCCAAGCGCGCTCTTTACGCTCGCATTCAGATTCCTGCTGCCTGTTTTATCTGCGTTCCCTTAAAATGGCATGTTCGAATTCTCAAACACTTCAGTCAGTCGCGAGTTTTGCCGGCGTGCGTACGTTCAAATATTTTGTTTGAAATCTCAATCATTTGTTTCTTGTGTGAGCTTCGTATACGAAAACGTGCTTGAAAAAAAAAAAAACAAACCATAAAAAAATTGTGCCTGTGTCGCCCAATTTGAACAACTCAATTGCAGTGTCAAATTTAATTAAAAGCGACGCGCTAAAACTTTTGAATTTGTAACGTTCATTTCGTTTTGCTAGTGCAAAAAAAGTGCTTTAATTTGGGTGTATGCTCTGGCGGAAATCCCAAAATAAACTTTTGGAGCAGACTGCATTCAGAATTTGCATAAATTTTACACGCCAAAAGTTTTGTTGACAGAGTCCAAAAATAGCCTCAAATAATTTTACCAAAACCATAGTGTAATAATATTATTACACTATGACCAAAACCAAAAATTTTTAAAATAAAAATATTTGTGTGAAATCTTACATCGCACGCAATTTAAAAGTGTGCTCTTTACATACGAGTAATTGCCTCAGGTTGTGCGGATTTAAAGCATATTTCAGTTGTAAGTGAAATTAATTTTTTAAAATTTTTATAATTTTTTATATTTCGTATACGAAATTATCGAAACTCGAAAATTATGAAAATAATGTGAACTCCCCAAATCTCCCTGAACCTTTTGCATAAATTACAGATTTGCTATTTTACCAACACAACTTTTTTAGAAAAATTATGTGCCTATTTTTTATGCAAGATCGTATATTTGAATTTTTTAAAAAGTTTTATCGATAAAGCTACTAGTGTATTTTCATGAAAATTATGAGTTTAAAATGAAGCTGTATACTTTTGAATCATTCGGTTAAGCGTTTATATATTTTAAGTGTTTCTGCTTTAGTTAACTAAAGTTATTTGCGATAATTAATCAGCAATCAATGCTAAAAGATAATACAAAGACATTAATGAAATTTGTATGACGTCACGCTGCGTACAACTCGTAAATAGCACCTTTGGAATTTGAAAGCACTCTTTTGCGAACGGTTTTAAAGTTTTCGAATGTTGATAATTTTTTTATCGAAAACACCATTAAGTACTTTTTAAGAAATCATACATCAGATAGCCATATGAAAAATACATTCAAAAAAATTTTTATATGAAGATTGGCATACATTTATGATAACGTTTCATATAACTATCTGGCGCTTTTTTGAGTTTTGTCTATTTCAGAGCTTCCTAAGTAAAAAATTAAATACGCAAAAAATAGTTTCATATCAATCTGAAAGTCGTGTAATATAACCTTAGATCAATTTGTAACTTTCTGATCTAACTTTTACATTTTTCAGATCAGTTTGATTCAATAATAAATCGATATTTCAATAATATCGAAATTTATATTTGTTAATATCAGCCGACAGTGATGATTTGCTATATGCTATATGCATGCGAGTTCTTTAGCGCTCGAGGCTCTTTAATTATCTCTCAAAACAATCCCGTTTCGCTTGAAAACTTGAATAATCCGCTAAGAAGACTTTTGACTCATTTTCCAGCGCTTGGGTTTCCTCACTACTACCCAATTGCCAGTAGCTCTCATATATCAATCAAGTCAAATGCACCAACAAAATTGAAACATTGGAGTACTGCTATTTAAAAGCAATTAAAGGTCTTATCTGACCACACTATTTAAGTGAACATTGTATGGGGATGAGAGAAAAGAGAAAATAGAATTTAGGGACTTGAATGCTCTGCAAGAAAAAAAGCATTTAGGATTATCAACGGCAACAAAAGGTCAATTATTTGCGATTATACGCGGATTACGCTCATCAGTGGCAATTGATGTGTGAGTATTTTGCAGGCAATTTCACAAAATCTATAAAACTGAATTGCATTTTTCTTATCAGCAGTCTCAGTTTATTTCTATAAGTGGCATGCAATCAATCTGCCAGTGCGCAGGGTCTATATGCCACATTCGGGTGACGTTGGAGCGCCCCAGAGCATCGAACGTCACATGTGCAAGTTTCCAAATTTATGTTTTTCTCAGGCGATGCGGAAAATAATTGCACGCGGTACAGTTGCAACACTTCTTTCACACTTGTATGCTTTTTTTCTAGCATGCGATGTGAGTTGTTGGCAATTTCTCGGCTATTTTTACTAATTCGCACATTTTACTAATGAACTGTTTATTTTTAAATTTGACTCCTGTTTTTTTTTGTTGTTGTTGTGTATAAGTTATTTTGGAGTTGCAATCCGTATTTTGACTGTACTTTGTTGGTGTATTTTTGGAGAGAAAGTAGCATGCTATAGTATTTAGTAGCATAAGATTCGATGGTAGGTAGCGCTTGCTCGTATAGAAATTTCGCAAATTTTGTAAGCATAAAGAGTTTAATCACTGAAAATAATCCCGAATTTTTGAAAATTTTTGTGGAATTTGTTGATCAGTCTGTTTGAAAAATGTTATTTCTGATTAAGAATATTCGAATATGATCAGTTTTTGGGAATCTCGAAAAAAGTTTTCGGTAACAATTTTCATTTTTCAATTAAGTCATTATTCTAAAATTATTTAGAATTTGCGAATATGTTATCAGTTTTTGGCCATTTCGAAAAAGGGTTTCGGTAATAATTTTCGTTTTTAAATGAAATAAATATTAAATGAATATCGGTTTGTGTGCCTGTACTCGTAAATCCATTTTATTACATGCAATAATCTCAACATACTTTCACTTTTCTATTAATCGAAACATACCTTCCAGCGCGCAGGTCTATGATTTTGCATACCTTTCGTGGGACCTACTGTCCTACCTGTTATTATTGACAAGTGCTGACATGCACACGAACGAGGGTATCATATATTCGAGCAACAACAATGACAATATCTCTTTGACAAACAACTACTTTACAGCACTTCGTTTCACACGGTGAACAGACAGCTCAAAGCGCCAGCGTTTAGGTGACAATTGACATGCTGCCGCGCATGCGCCGTAGCCTGCAATGAAAACAAGTAATGAAACCCTAAAATAGCCACACATTTGATGTTGTTTTGCTGTTGTTTTTGTAACAGATTTCCAAGTGCATTCCCTGAAATATAGATTATTTGTATATGTTCTTCAACATTTTGCAGTTCGTCAGTCAGTGCCGAGCGTGCGTGCGTGTGTGCGTGTGTGACAATGTTTGCTCTAATTTTGCCGCCACACATGCGACTCAGAGTGCTCTTCGCTTCCTTGGCGGCTTTTCATCCTCTCGCAACAGCGGCGGATGTGAATGTGGTGGCCCGCATTTTTGGGCATATGCTTGCCTCCCTAAATTAGTTAAATTTGATTTATTGTGTGTGGCTTTCAAATGTTTGTGTTGTTTGTATTTTTGTATGGTTTTATATCGTTTATTTTTGTTGATCCATCAGGCATGCCTTTCATACTCTGGAAAGCTCTCAACGAGAAGCAAGCGCGACATTTGCATGTTACTTTCGGTGCTTTTGTAGTTTAACGTCTTTTTCAATTTGAAAATTTCGTTTTGCATAAACTCTGACAAGCAATGTTTGTTTCGCTACAATCATAGAAAGCGGCAGTTAATTGCTTGTGCGTGTTATGGCCAGGAAATGCAACGACAGTGCTTAACAAAATGTTTGTAATAAAAACCTAAAGTAGAGAGTTTGGATAGTTAGATAGATAGATTGATGTCTTTTGAAGAGGCGAATTCTTCAGAACTTCAACTCTAAAGCTCATTATACTTGGCTGACCCAGCAGAATCTTTTAAGAAGAGAGATTGTGTTGGGAATTGGTTAATAGTAGAGAGAAGTCGAAAAAACAGTGTAGGTTAGTAGGGGAGAAGGGGGCGGGCTTCCTCCTTCTGAAGTTCCTCAGAAGTCCGTTCAGGAAAAGAGAGTAAGCATTGTCTGTTGCCTGAATAGTAGTTTATATTTCTACCACGGTTTTGTGTATACCTATTTCGAGCAAAAGGTTTCTTTCGACATCTTATTAAGATTCAGTTCTTCCTCATTTATTTGTAGGCTTTGCTAAGCAACAGCAGCTCAATTTAGTGCCATGGCAGCTCATCGCTTTCTTCCTTCCTGCTAAGACATTTTTGTTCTGTCTGTGTAGCATAAATATTGGTATAAACATGAACGGAAATCGATTCTGCACTTTGTGCCCTTCTTTGATCATTTCATAAACGAGGGATCAATGAACTCGCTATGCCGTTCCTGCATAATTTTTAAATGTGCAGAAATTGTGGCCAATTTAAAAATTCGTTTTCAATAAAAGAACTCATATTTTTTGCTCGTTAGTGCCTACTTTTTTCTCATTCAGATTTTTAAAGTTAATAATTTGTTTCAACAAAATCTTTATTGCGGCATAGAGTATGCTTGTTTTGTGTATATAATTTGTTGTTTTTGTGTTTTGGTTTGATATTTAAATTTCTGCGCAGTAAATTAGCTGAATATTTGGTATATTGAGTTTTCGAACTTGTAAAATTGAGTATATGCTATGCAAGCGAATAGACAAACAAGCAGCCAATCATTAATAACATTGAAAGTATGTACATACATATAGAACTGAAAATGAAAAGATTAAAATTCTATATGTAGCTACTATTTTGAAAATTAAATTTTCTGCCGTATATCCAGATTTCTTATGTGCCGAGTATTTGTTTTTGGGTTTCCGCACTAAACAAACAATAGCATTTCGCTAACAAAGCTTTTAGCACGAGATTTTTATTTATTTCTGAAATGTTTATGTAGTATATATGCACATATATATACAGCTAGATGCTTATATTAAAATATATTTTGGAATGTACATATTTCTCATTTCCATTGTATGAGCTCGATCAGATCATTTGAAAAGTAGCATGCGAGTTAAAAGCTAAAAGCATGCTCTAGTTTAATGTGATGCGTGCTATTTAAAAAAGTAGATTAAAATTGTAAATTTAAGTTCCGCACACGTGTGTTTTACGTGCCTATGTCGTAAAGTATATAGCACGCGATGAAAGCTGGTAAGATTTTATGCAGGCTATTTAGGTTGTATGCCATATGCACATGCTAGGGATGTCGAATACGAAGTTGTTTCCGGCATTTCGAGAACGTAATAACTTGTTCTTAAGACAATTTTCAATAAATCAATAAACACATCAGCCTTTGCTTTTTGAACAATTTTATGTTAATCTCATATAAAATCATTCTGTCGATTCCTTTTTTATAAATATAAAACGACCTGGCCCCCGTTTGAATTTTCGTTTGAAATTTGTAATAGTAGGTATTGCTCTAAAAAATACTTAAAAAATTCAAACAATCATACGTTTGAAATCAGCAATGTGAATATACAATACAACCAAAGCCCAGCATCGACAGCCCCAGCACATGGCATGCCACGTCAATTTTCTTTTTACACAAATCGTCTTATGTCCATCATCAAAGCTGCAGCCAAACCTTGCCCCAAAGCATAAACAAGGCTCCTCCTTGTTCCCTTCGCAGACACATGCCAAATTTAACACTTGCCTCACGTTTCTTACGTTCCACTAGATTTACTACAATTCACGCCCACTAAAGTCAAATGATGCATAAACACACACATACAATGTGGCATGTCATGTGCCAGCAGTTTCTCCCTTCTGCTTTTAAAGGCATTATTACAAAGAAATGCACTTTCACTCGTTTCCTCGCCCGCCGGTGCTGTCAAAGCGTCGCGTCATGTCGGTCGAAAATTTCATGAAAAGAAAGGAATTAAAATTATTTTGATGGCATGCACTACTGATGCCATAACATAAACAAAGGGGTCATAGTTTTGTAGGGGGAAATTTATGTGTAATTTGAACTTTTTCTCATTGCTCTCAATCATTTTCTTTAGCCCGATAAAGCTGTAAATGGTTTTTCTTGACGGCGTGAACTTGCCGCCGAACGATTGAATTTAAATTTAAATTGAAAATTTCGTATTTTCATTTGCAACGTATGAATTTACAAAGCAAGTGCATGTGTATGAGCATATTTGTTTATTTACAATTCTTCCTTTCTAGGAAAAAATAATTCTTCGAATTTTTTTTTTTGATTTATACAATTTGAAGTTTTTTACCCCCCCACACACACGCGCATATTGTGACGCTTGTTTTTCATGCATTTCCGTTTACTTTTGCTTTGTCTTTTGTAGACCCTGCTCTCGGAGACCACAACGGACGATCATCATTGGCCGCCGGAACTGATTTTATTGCGTGAAAAATTTACGGCCAGAAGTCAATTGGAAATTGCGCAGTTGCAGATTAAACATGAGGACGAGGTAAGTTTTCATTTGTTGTTGCTAAATATTTGTTCGCGAATTATTGGCAAAAGAAAATTGCTGCAAATTTCTAATTATAAAATTTTTTTCGACAGATGTCGCGCTTAAAAATCGAATATGAAAAGCAGCTGAATCGCAAAAACAAACGCAATCTCACCTTCGATTCAGCGCGCGATTTTGATCAGCTCATCAGCGAGCGCGACAATCTGCGTGAGCTCACGAAAAGCTTCCGCCACGTCTTGGCCGAATTGGCCCGATGTGTGGTAAATTGTGAGGACGATCTAAATGCAACGCTGGTGGATGAACTGCAGCGTTTGCTGGCGAGCAATCATACGCTGGAGGAACAACAACTGCAGGAAGCTGATGTAACGCTGAATTTCAGCGCCACGCTGCTCAATGCCTCGCTGAACTCGAGTCGCCCGGTGCGCCTGGTGCCGGATGTGCAAAGCTTGCTGGAGGTGGTGGAGGATCCCAGCTTGTTGCAGTATATCAGCGAGAAGAGCGGTGAGCTGACGGAGGACTTTGATTTGAAGGACTGTCTGGAGCGGCTGCGCGGCGAGGCGGCTTATCTGCTGCAACTTTCCGAGGACTATGCCAAGCGGCACAAGGACGCGCGCGTAAGTGATTCCTGTGAATCGAGCGGCGCTGAGAAAAATGACAGCTGCTGTGAGGCTGAGGATGGGCTGAAGATCAGCGGACAGCAGCACAAGTTTCTGCGCACTCACTCGCTCAACGAGCAGCAACTGTCCACCTATCAGCCGCTCAAGAGCACCGCTCAGTCACATGTGCTCAACTCGCTGCCGCCGGACTTGAATCGCGTGCGTACACAACACGACTCCTCCACACCGGGCGGCAATGCTTCAGAGCTGAATTTCCAAGTGCACGAGCTGAAAAATCGTCTAGTCAAATCTGAGACAGATCGCATCAAGTTGCAACATGAGCTGGAGCACACCATCTCACGTAACGCGGAGTTGGGCGAAGAGCTGCAGGTATTGCGCGAACAACTCTCCCAGCTCAATTCGCTCAATCACACGGACTACGCGGAGGGCTATGGCCTGGGCTCCATCAAGAGTCCGCAGCGTCTCTCTGTGGCGGACAAGTGCTCCTCCAGCTTCTCACAGCTGCAGGAGAAGGCACGCAATCTGCTCTCAACGCCGTCGCAGCAGCAGAGCAACAATGATGCCACCGTCACGCTGCTGCAAATGATCGAGGACTTCTGTCGTGAAGGCGATAAAGTTGTGGAGTACAATAAGAAGGATCGCGAGGATCTGCAGTCACAGGTGAGTGGAAATTATGATGGAAATTATGCTCTAATTAAGTTTTCAGTTAAACATCGCTATTATAAAATCCATATAACTGGAAATGTTTTTTTGTCCTTCTATAATATTTGACATTAGCAACAACAAGAACATTTTAAAGATGTAGAATTTGTCAAAGAAATTTTCCGTGTGTAACTGCATATGGAAAAAGCAAAGGGCAACAAAGAAAAATTTCCACTGAAGTATTTGTGTATGTGTAAATTGGGACTTAGAATATGATTTTTAGATTATACGTTTATATACGCTGATTTTACGGCAGCTTTCGCTGAATTTTATAATAGTGTCGAATGTATATAGTTTGAATTTTACTATGATTTTTGTCATTTACATTTTGTGTTGTACAACTGATTTTTCTCTCTAGAGAGATATTTAATATGACCTAGTAAACGCATGTTAGTTTTTTTTAGTTGAATATAGAGTTGGTGCACTTTTTTCTGTAAGTCGACACAGTTTTTTTGGGCTGTTTTGAATTCCCGTTGCTTTGGAACTGTTCGTTTCAGATTTTAGTTGAGATTTTTTCGTTATATCATAACTAATTTTTTTCACTCATGCTAGAAGCAATTTTATATTTTATGTCCCAAGCGATACAATACGGTTATTTACAGCTCCATGATATTTAACCCAGGAAGCATAAACTTCGTCTTTTCGACGAACACGCGACAGAAAATTCGCTGTCTCTTTTCGGCACACGCGTCGATCATCACAACGTCGCTTGTCAACTCAGTGTTCGCCGAGCTCTTTTGAGAGGCAACCGTGTCCGGCGGGTATCTACAATATTTTTCGAGATATTACGATAATGTTCGTCATTTCGACGAATGGTTAGGGTTTGTGGGGTGCGAGCGAAGGTTATGTTTCCAGGGTTAATGTGGTTATAATACAACGTGGTACAATTTTCCATAGCTCGCTGTAGTATTTTTATACCACAGTAAATAGCATGAAACTGTAAATAATCTAATTGTAAGCTACTATTTGTTCTAAGAAATAGATTTTTTTCTGAAAGACGATTAATATTTTTCAGAAATATTAATTTTGTGCAGAACTTTTAAGAAATTTTCATATTTCTTTTTAATTTTTGCACTAAAAGTTTGTAGTTCGCATTAGAGGCACTTTTTTGTGTGGTTTTCCATCAATGCACCGTGGCTTTTAAACAGATTTGAAATTACGTTCGAACCCTTTAAAAGAATAATAATCATCTACATGTATAAACATACCCCCTTTGCCCCACTTGACCACAACCCAATCAGATTGACACAGCAGACAAGCAGCTAAAGGCCACACGCCAATTTCTGGAGGAGCAGGCAACCGAACGTGAACAGGAACGTGATGAATTTGTGCGTGAAATTGAGCGCCTGAAGGCACAATTGCGTGACAATGAAAAGGAGCGCAACACATACGCCAATGCCTCTGAGGAGGTGAGTGAGTTTGTTCCAAAATTTGTCTACACTTTTGTGGCTGGTTCTTTGCTACTTCTTTTCTACTTGCAAGTAGACATCTACTTGTACTTTGGTTTTGATTTACATTTTTTAAAAACGTTGGGTTTTTTCTTTATTTTCTTAAATATAATTTTTTTTGGTAGTTATTTTAAGTTTTTGTCTAACAACTTTTTCATCTTTTCGCAGTTTTATGAATGGGAATATGAATTTAACTATCGATGAGTTTGTGTGTATCAACAAATGTCCTGGTTTACTTTTTCTATGTATTCAATTTGTGTCGTTGTGCTTAAAATGATTTTGTATGATTTTTTTCATAATTTTGTTTAATAAATTGTTTTACGTTTATAATTACTAATACAAATTTGCGCAATTTAATAATGAAAAATTCGTAGTTGTGTTCGAGTGTGCTTTTACTAACTTTATATATATGTCAAGGAGCATGGCATATTTTGTTAAAGGACAATTTTTTTGAAATTTTATTGGCAGTTGTAAAATAAGAACAGCCATTGTAGTAAAACAATTTGGAAAAGATGAATGCTTATTATGAGCTAGGCTTCAAATTAACAAAATTTTTATAGCACAGCTATGCTTTTATAGCATGCTATAAAATTTGCTTGCTTTTTCTTAAAGAGCATAATAATTGTTGCTTTTTTAAAGGTGCTAAAAACTTAAGAACACAAATAAATTTCCACTACTTCCACCATTTTGCAGAAAAATTGAATTTTTTTAGCACTTCATAAAGATCGAAATTTTATTTTCAGTGCTCTACATTGCAAGTACTTAACGCCTCACACGCGGTGCTACTTAATAAAAAGCAGCGCTGGCAAATCTAGCGTGTGTTTATTTAGACGATATGCCCAACTGCGAACGCACCTGTTGAGAGCGTCTAGCATTCGAAAAGTGTGCCTCGACCCACACACAAGCTAGATAATTTTTAGCTAGCGCCCTCTGCCAGCAGGCTACTAATCACACTTCCACTCAAGGGCGCCATTATTGAGCAACTTGGAATTTTTTGGGTCGCCGAGAAATTTGTAAAGGGCAGCGGCGCTTTCGTCATAGAATATAAATTTAATTCTTTAATTTGGCAGCATTTTCGTGCATACCAAGCACATCTGGCAATATGTTTCGTTTGTTTTTGTAATTCTCTTATATTCAGTTTAATTTCTTCGCTGTTCTCTTTCATTTTCTTCGCATTAACCAGCAAAAGTTTTCGTTAATTCGAAAAATAAAACAATATTTCAAAATTATTCTCTCTATTTTCATGCACGCACTATTACTAACTACCCACTACAAATGCACCAATTTTGAATTTCGAAATTTCGAACTTAAACAAATTTCTTAACTAAAGTACTTTGAGTCTTTGCCTATGCTAAAGCGTAAACGAAATGTAAGTTTTTCACTTTTAATTTGACTTGGTAAATGTTATTTTTGATTTTCAATCAATTTATAAAAAAAATGTAAAAAAATTATATGCCAAAATTTCTTAATTCCGCACTATTTTAATTACAGTTCGCACAAATGGAAACACAGCTGCAGGAAGTCACAAAGCAGCTGCAGGACTCGCATGCGAAGCGTGACAAATTCGAAGTGGAATTGAAGGCATCCATCGATAAGATATTTGTGCTGCGCGAAATTATATCCGAATTGGAGACACAAGTGGAGACAAAGTCGCTGAATGAGCATGTGATGGCAGAGAAATTGAAGGTGATTTAGCAGACATACAGCATATTTACAGCCTTTGTTAATTTCTCTTCTTTGCTTGCTTTTAGCAATTGGAGGATTACATCAACAGCCAAACACGCTCCAACGAAACTCTCCAAAGTGAAGTGCAAAGTTTGAAAATGGAAATTGGCGAGGGTTATCAGCAGCGCATACACGCCTTGGAGGATAAACTGCAGAATATGCGTCCATCGGCGGAGCAGAGCATGGTGCTGGATCAAGTGGTGGAGCAGGTGAGCACGAGTCGCCCTTGCATTTCCCCAATATTGGCTTGTTTTATTGTCTCTCATATTGCCTTAAGTTTTTCTCTTAAAATAGTGCAATTATTTTCTCTTAAAATATCTCTACACTTGAGTACATAAACTCTCCACTCACTTGTCTTCACTACTTATTGTTATGTCATTTCTTCTCTGCTTCACAGTTACGCGACATTGAAAACACTTTGGATCAGAAGACCAAAACTCTGGAATCTCTTCACAATTCAACGGCCTCTTCAAATTCGTGCAGTCTCAGCGCCACGGAAGATGTTTCCGTGCAGGGCACACGTCCCTTTGTTGGCCTGGCAACAGCAGTAGCTACCAATTCACCTATACACATTGGCTCTCCACTGCATCCCTCACCACGACAGCACTCACTCACCATGGAAGGTGTGCAACGCATTATGGATAAACTCTCCAAACACTCACGCGTCGAGGAGGCGGCCATCAAACGCATCAGAGATCTTGAAATGCAAGTGACGCAGATGCGCACGGCTTGTGTGGTGAGTTTTATCTTCTTTTGAGTAAAAAAAAAAAGCTTTACAAGTGTGTTCAAGTTGTATGTGCGTGAGGTGAATTTGTATGTTGTGTAGGGTTCTGGTCTTGGAAAAGTATGCATGGGTGTGTATTTATTTAGTAAAGCTTCTCTGTTTTGAATAGAGTGTAACTTTCAGGCAGTTTTTTTTATTCTGATATTCATATGTAATCTTTTTTTGGTCTTGTATTTTATTTGGCTCGAGTCGTCAATAAATCATTAATAAGTTTTACTTTTAAATTAATTTTCTCTCATTTTTGAAACTTTCAAATCTTCTAACATTATTCTCTATTTGATATTTTTCCATATATTGATGTTAGGGGTTAAAAGCATTCCTCCTTCCTTCATATTGTTTCCCTATAATTCACCGCCCTTCATTTTTTCAGCTTTTAAGACTTCTAATCCTTTTCTTTTCCTTTTTTTAGTACCCATTCTGTTGCTGTTTGTACTTCTTTGCTTCTTTCTTCCTTCCTTACATTTTATTGTTTATGCATTTCTTTCCTTTTGTTTGCTCTGCTATTTACCACTTTTCACTATCTTTCTCTCTACTTTTAACATATTCTCATTAATTTAAAATATTGAAAATTTTTTGCTTTGCTTTATTTTTATAACTCAGTGCCGGCGTCTGAAAGCTTTTGTATGTCTTTCGCTTTCAACCCCCATCTGCATCCATCAAAGTTGTTTATTTTTTGGTTCAGCATGTGCCAGTGTCAATCATGTTTCTTCGTCTTTTGCCTACCTTCCGCACTGCCTTCCCGCCCTTCTCACATCTTGCAATGTGAGCACACGATCGCGATCCGCCGATATGCTCATTAATGCTTATTAGAACACTCTCATAGTACTGCTCTCTCATTCACTCATGCTCTCATTCTCGATGCGGAATTATAGCATAGCATATGTGCGGCATCATTGGCCACTCTGCTGCTGGCTGCAGTTAGTCTTTGTGTTGGCGGCAACACGCTTTGGTGACGCTTTTTATTAGTCGCCTCAATTTAAAATAATTTTGATTTTTCAAGGCGATTTGCATCGCACAATTGAAGGTGGTGCTTTCGGTTCTGATTCGTCGAATTTGTTTGTGGGCTACGCGCTTATGAAAATGTGACTTTTAATAATTTTTGCTAGAATTTATAATTGAAATTGGTTTACTAGACTTTTGAGAAAATAATATAGAAAATGCTACATCAGCGCGGCAAAAGCGCACTTTACTTTAAAATGAGCCCAATGAGGGTAAGTGCTAGAAAATGGTTAAAAATTAATGGATGTGAAGAGAAATTTTGATTAAAATTATTGGAAAACTAACTTTAAAGGCCAAATTTTGTAAAAACATTTTGAAGTAAAGAATTTATTTGAAGCGAAATTTGATGCGCACTTTAATAAGAGAAAAGAAAGTGGCAGAAATTTAGTAGAACAATTTTTTTAAAGTGAAATTCATATGAAAACAAAAACTCCAAGCTAATTCTTATTTCTTATCTCAAATGCTTTATGCTTTAATATTTTTGCTTGGATTGCTGCGCTTTCAAAAAAACATTCCGACGATCTTTGAACATCTTTTGCTGAAATGAAAAGTGAATTTTTGGCAGTTTAGCAAAAATTAAAAATAGTTTTGTATGCTTTTGTTTTGTTTGTCTTAGGTTTGTTTTGCTATTAACATTATTTATTTTGACTGCGTTAATTTTATTTTTCAATTTGACAAAAAGTTTGAATACAATTTTTGTGCTTGCATTTTAATACATAAATCTACGTTATTCTTATAAATTTGGCGTAAACAATTGCAATATTTTGTATTTTAATACCATTAAATATAAGCTTCGAAAATTCTTTTACAAATATTTGTGCCCATATGTTCACTTCCTCTTTCGTATTAATTGCCTTCAGTCTGACTTATTTGCAGCTGCTATGCATAGACTTTATGTAATTCGAAATTTTGCATATGTAAAAATATTTCTCTACGGAATAGCATAATTTATGCAGTTTTAAATTTAGAAATTGGAACAAATGTGCAAACATTTTGAGCGTTTTTAAGCAAACTCGATTCCCAGAATAGCTTCACTTTGCACATTTTTGTGCTGGGTGCTCCACTTTTACAATATCGAGCAATTGCAACAGGATTTCCTTGACAGACTGACAAGTCATATGTGGTATTTTAAATTATCTGAAGCAAAAGAAGACTATTTTGAATGTAGAAATTACAATTTTACATGATATTTTATGGTTTTAGTATAACGATTTTGCTTGGCATTATGAGCGGGGATTAATAGTTTTTTCAGAATAATGGCACACAATTTTGAAGAGTTTAAGGAAATTCTGATTGTAAGGAATTCTAGATTCTTTCTGATGATGGAGAGTCATTGAGGAATTTAAGTAAAGTAAGTAAGCTCAAGCTTGAATTTCTCTGTGCTACTTAAATTACTTCTTTTGTTATATGCAGAAGGCCACAAACAAACAAAAGGATCTGTTAATTTGCTTGTATCTCACTAAATACTCTATCTTTCAACTACAATTCTTCTTTTCCTGGCAATCAATTTCGGGATTCTCAAGAGAACCTTTTCAAGTGTAGCGACGACTTTTCTAAAAATAGCTTCCAAACTACTTCAGAACTATACTTACTCTTCAGCCTAGACTTATGAAACTTATGAAACCAAACAAGCAGATTTAATCTTTTTTTTGGAATATCTGCTGCATTATGTAATTGCTGGAATCAATGCAGCTGGAAAATGCATTCGAAGAACAAAGTTTGTTTACAGCGTCATTCTGTTGCCCTGTTCTCGCCTCTCACATGGTTTTCTTCCTTATTGCCGCAGTTGTTATGTTTCACTTAACAGCAGGACATTAATTTACATTTTCGACGCCTTTCTTTTATTTTTAGTCTAATCTTTTTTTAAAAATCTAGCCTGATGCTAAGTTTCATATAATTACCCTTGAATGATACAGTAGAGTCGGGATATAGTGAACCCCCGGTATACTGAACACTTCGATATAGTGAACACCTAAATTTTTACATGGAGTACTCTAAATAGTGAAAAATCGAAAACCTCTAAATAGTGAACCAAATTTTGAAAGCATTTTCAAGCAGAAACGAACGAAAAAATACAAAAAGGAATCAGAAACGAAGACGGGTATCCCCTAAATTGTACTTTTGCTGTTTATTGCTGCAAAATCAGCTGTTTCTTGATGTTATTGCTTGTTTTGTTTTTTGTCGAGTGCATATTCTAATGATCTCTTGCACTTATATACACAAATGTCAATTTTGAACAAATAAAATGAGTTTTTGAACAAAAAATGTCAACCTTGATATAGTGAACAGCCTTGATACTGTGAACAGGCCTTGCAATAATTAGTTCACTATATCCCGACTCCACTGTATTTACAACATGTTGACAAGCGCCCCACATAGTAGTTGTTATTGTTGTTGTTGTATTAGTACTCAATTACAAATTGAGTCTTCCCCCGCTTGCACTTCACTTGTTCTTGTTGGCACTTTCAACTCTTCCGTCCTGCTACTTTTCCTGCTATTCTTCAGCCGTCTCTTCACCAGCTACAACAAAGCCGAAACATTCAGCCAGCCATTCATCTGTCCATTCATTCCTCCCGTCTGGCGTTGATTGAATTGCTTTTCCTCCCTTTTCCCCATCCGCCTACACTTCCCCACTTACAAGCCCGCATCGCTCACGACTGCCACTCGAAATCCCAAATTATATCCCGCAGTTACCATCGCGCTTGAAATAAATTTAACAGATACTATCGCTGCGTATGCAAAAGATACTTTTTGTATGTGTTGTTCTTGCCGCTGCGGCTGCAGTGGTTGCCCTCGTGGAATTTGTATATAAGTTCACGCGCGCATTTGTTGTGCATTACATTCCCGATCACACCCTCTTCACCCCCTCGCCGCAGTCTTTGTGCTGCTTTGTTGTTGATCAAGTGGCTTCCGTGTGCTGCTGTTGAACTCCGATGTCGCTGCATTTTTACATATGGAAAGTCTTTTGGCACTTGCTGTGACCCCACGCAGAAAGACACAGATGCATCGCGGGGTTATAGCGTTTTTGGTTTACGTTGCTTTGAATTCTTATTGACAAAATTGTCTAACGGAATTATATGTGAACGTTCGTCTTAGATTCAGTTTTGTGATAATTAAAACTTTTATATTCTTACGATATTATTTTTACGATACCCCTTATACGATATTCTTTTTTACGATATTATTTTTTAAGATATTGTTTTTAGCAGTATTGTTCTTACGACTTTTTACGACGTTTCATCGATTCTTTCATAACATGAACTGAGTTTATTTTTTTACGATATGAACATGTTGACAATATCCCATCGATTTATTTTAAACCTCAATATGTTATAAATATGCGAATTTTTGCTCTAAATAAGTTTTATCGTAGCTCTACCGAAGTTTATGCCATAATATCGTTAAAATAAGAAGTCGAAATTAAAGCTCTTCTATTATGCTTTGATGTCCGTGTGCATATAATATTTTGTAGAAATTCATGATATACAATTTTTTACGGTATTAACATAAAAATTGTTTTTATTTACCATTCAATAACTAATGAAAGATATTCAATTTAAGCTTCCATTTTAAATGAACGTAAATTGAAGAAGACTTATGCTACAATATCGTAAAATATGTTTCAAAAATTAAAAAAAAACCTAGTTGCCGCAACAATAATGCTCATAGATGTCTCTGACCAGTACATTGAACTCTTTTCACAAACATAGAGCGCAGACTTGCATAGATCAGTCGAGCTAAAGAAAATGTGGAGCGCAGCCATTAACCACTTAAGCGCACTTGGCGGACGCAATCGTGGGGCTGGGGAAAACTTTGCCCGTTCAATTTAAAATGCAAATTTCTTGCTGTGAAAAAGAAAGCTTTGGAATGATAGAATGAGACTGGCAATTGTTTGCTTTTGCAAGTGAGATCAAGTCAATGATTGCGAGACCGTTTGTTATATTTTTTATCGTAAATACTTAATAGACGCTTAATAAATTTTTTAATTTTATTGTCTTTTCTTTTTCGATTTGGCTTCACTTTAGGAACTGCAGCACGAGCGCGATTCGCTGCAGGAGCGCATGGGCGAGCAGACGCAACGCATCTCGGCACTGCAATCGCGCCTCGAGGAGCAGCGTCAACGAGCCGAGGAGCTGCAACGCGCCGGTACTTCCGATCTCAACATACGCATACACAATCTGCAAACGGAGCTGCAGAACCTGCGTGAGACGCTGTCGGCGCGCGACAAGCAGATCGGCACCATGAAGCAGCAGCTGGAGAAGAGCAAACAGGCTATTGATCGGCTAGAGGCGGAGCTGGCGGTGGAACAGCAACCCGATCGCAGTCTGACAGATCGCCTGCAGACGGAGTTGAAGCAGAAAACCGTAGAAATACAAAAGCTGAAGGATAAAGTCAAAACGGAAATGATTAATAAGCTGGCGTTGCCCGATCTCATGGAGACCATGTTGGCCGACAAGAATGAGGAGATCGATCATCTAAGGGAACAGCTTGAGTCGAAAGAGAAGGAGCTGCAAGAGTTAAATGGTAGTCAGGCCTCTGAGGGTGGCGCCAAGAGTGCGGCCAAGGATGAAGCGAGCACGAAATTAAGTGCACGCACACTCAGCGATATTCACTCCATCACAGAGTTCGACGAGCCCGATGTGGCGCGTAAGGCGGTGGTGCAGCAATTGGACACGCCACTGTTGGTGCCTGAGGGCAGTGGCGGCTTTATGTACCAGACTATGGTGAGAATCCGAAATCTTTTTCACCAACTAATTTTGAATTTTTGCCTATTTCCGTTTTCCCTTTTTCGGAGAGGGAAGTTCTATATTTGCATTTGTGGCTTGTTTCTCGGAATCTCTTTTGACTATTTTCTTTCTTTTACATTTATCTTCTTATTCTATCTCTCTCTTCCTCTTCTACTTTCCCTGATATTTTTTTTATTTTACGCAGAATTTCAATTTAATTTTTGTATTACTCTTTTTTTTCTCTTTTGCTCTTTCTGCAATTTTTTTCAAGCTCTCTTGATTTCGCTCTTCTCTAGCTCAATTTTTAAAATATTTAAGTTTTAAATAACTTTTTCGCGGAAAATTTTGTTTTACTCTCTTTTTGGAGTTCGTTTTGTAAGGAGCTCAATTTTTTTCGTTTCTCCGTAAACATTTTTACAAACTGTCCATATTACTCTTTTCTCTCTTTTGATTGTGATTTGATGTTTTGTCCAAATTGTAGGAGACTTCCAAGGAGGCAGTGGCCAATCTCACGCATAGACGTATCGATGATCTTTCTGGCTTTGCACCGCTGCAACCCATGAATACATTTGAGCATCCACACTATTTTCAAGATCCAAACGTGCTCTTAGGATCTGGCCAATCTGGCCAAACCCTGACACCCGTGCTCGTGCCGCGCCAAATCAATTTCTCGGCGCTTACGGAGGACTCCAAATTCAAGACGCCCAATTTATGCCAAACACCTGATAATAAATCACTCAGCGCTGAGAAAGAGCACATAATTAAGTTGGATAGCGAAGTGACTCAGTTGAAAAGCAAATTGAAAGAGTTGCAGAGTGAGAAAGAGCATGTGCAAGCTGAAAAGGAGCAAGAGGTGCGTTCACTCGAGGAAGACTTGGTGGCCACTCAACTCAGACTGGGCGGCTTACAGGATCAATTGGAGCAGCAACAAAATGAGCTGCTGACATTGAGAGTAGAAAACGAGCATTACAAAAATCTGCAGGCGCAAATAGCAGAAAAGAGCACCGAAATAGAGAAACTGCTAAAAGAGCAGGAACAACTGAGAGTCGAGAGCAAGGAACAAAGAGCGCAACTGAGCAAGCATGAGAAGAATCTACTAAACTATCAGGAGAATGAAGAGAAATATTTGAAGCGCATAGCTGAATTGGAGAAGCAAATACTAAGCAGCACAGAGGGCGAGGTAGCGGAGCGAGACAATTTGCGCAAGGAGCTGAGAGCATTGAGTGAAGTGCACGAGCAGTGCAAGCACAAGCTTAAAGACGCCGAAGCGCGTAAGCGAGAAGTTGAGCAACTCAATCAGGAGCTGAAAACCAGGGATGAGCGCCTGCTTACGCTCACTTCTAAGCTGGCGTTAGCCGAGGAGAGCGTAAGCGCGCTGCAACAACAAATCTGCACACTCAAGCGTGAAGTGGAGAAGCTGCGCCAGCAACTGAACAGCGACAACAGCTCGAAGCAATTCTCCGTCGATGAAATAGCGCAGCAGGTGGAGAAGGAGCTCAACTATTCGGCGCAGCTGGACTCGAACATACTGAAGGCCATCGAGAGCGAGGAAGAGAACAATCTGGATCTGAAGCAACGTCACAAAGAGAGTCAAACCAAGACTGAGCCGCAGGGCACGGACGACGAGAATTTCACGGGCGAGCGTGAGCTGCTCAATCAGCTGGAATTGCTGCGCGCACAAGTCGCTGTGGAGCGTGAGCAGTGCACGGAGATACGCCAAGAGCTGCTCACCGAGAAGCAGCACTCGCAGGAGATACAGGAACAGGATGTGCTCATCATTGAGGCAATGCGCAAACGACTCGAGACTGCGCTGGAGCAGGAGGATGAGCTGCACAAGCAGCTCGACATGGAGCGCGAGCGTTGCGAACGCCTGCAGACGCAACTCACAGCATTGCAGCGTGCGGAGAGTCGCCGCAATTCGCTGCTACTGCTCAAGTCGCCCAACGAGTCGCCGCGCAAAGTGGCGCGTTCGCTTTCCGATTGCGACTCGGAGCTGGCGGAGCGTCTGCGAGGCGAAATCAAGCTGCTGCAGGCGCAGAATGAACGGGAGCGTGAGCGTTGCGTGGATCAGCAGCGCAGCGGTGAACGTGAGCGCCAGCGCTACGACACAGAGTTGCACGAGCGCATCGACTACTGCGAGAAGCTGAAGCGTGAGATGGAGAAGCTGGCACGTGAGAAGGACAGCGCCGAGCAGGAGTGCGAGCACTTGCAGGAGCGTCTGACGCTGCAGACGCAGGAGATCGAAAGTTTGGAAACGCGTCTGGCCACGCTGCAGGAGGCGGAAACGCGTCGCTCCACGCGGCGGGACCGCCAGCAGAAAGAGAGCACCCAAATGCAGGCTGAATTGCAGGAGCTGCGTACGCAACTGCTGGCGGCGGACGCGGAGCGCGAGAGTCTGGCGAAGAGCGTCACGAATCTGCGCTACGACATTGAACGCTCGGCGCAGCGTGAAGCGAAACTAGCCGAGGCGCTGGCCAACGCACACGCCAATCTGAAGCATGCCCACTCAGCGGAGTCCACAGTGCCACAACAATTTCTGCAGAAAATGAAGGAGATTAATGCGCTGCTGGCGGAGAACACGCAGGAGAACCGGCAAATGGCCGACACCGTGCAATTCCTTGTGGAGGAGCGTCGTCAGCTGCAGAAGAAGTGCGAGGAGTTGGAGAGCCAAGTAACGGGCAGTGTCAATGTGGGAGAATTGGAGGAGCGCTGCAATCATTTGCTCGGACGTTATTTGCGCGTGGAGTCGCATCGCAAGGCGCTCGTCTATCAGAAGCGCTACTTGAAGGTCTCACTGCAGAGCTATCAGGACAGCGAGCAGCGCGCGCTGGCGTCCATGTGCGGCGGAAACAATCTGCAACCGCAGCGGAATACCAAGAAACTCTTTAAGTGAGTTGATAACTATCTTATTCCATTTAACTTTTGTATTAACGGTATTTTTACTGTGTTCCTCCCTCTTTAGGACTGTTGCCGTGGCCATTATAGCCATACAACGCATGAAGTATATTGGCCGCATTTGGCATACCGGCAAGCGAATTGTGTCCAAGTCCGTGTTTACCATCACACAACAAAAGTAAGCTTAAAATAAATAGAAATTCTGTGAGAAATTTTTGTAGGTATTTTTTTCTACTATTTTATTTCTGTAAGTGGAATGCATGTGGATTGAAAGTGCTGATAAGTGTATATATGTATGTGCGAAAATGTGTAAATTTATAGGGAGCTTACATTTTTTGTAGTAATATTTCTAGCTGCTAAATTGTGTAGTTATCTAAAATGATATGTTTATTTAGTGTCGATTGCAAGTGATAAAATGTAGATTATTACTATCAAATTAAATTTAAATGAGTGCCTGTGGAATGCGTGTGGAATATACACGCTCATATGACGCGCCCAGAGCAAAAACGACTCTTATAATTTCACAGAGCAAAAATGCTTCAAAAAATTACACACCGTACATGTGACACTAACACATATTTGCATGCATGCTCGGTTGCAGAGCTCGGAGCAACCGTCGGTTTCGTCAGTATCGCTGCTGATGCCAAGCAGAACAGACCAAAGGTGGGTTCTGTTCTGCTTGTTCACATGTATATTCCAACACGTGGCAAAAACCGGTTTTGGGAAATTGCTATGCTACCAACGAAAATTTCTTGATGCTTTGCCGTCTTGCCGAATTTTCGTTTTGCAGACTGTAAATTGACAAATGACAATTTCCTATTAGCCAAAAAAATATGTTTGCGTCCTTTTAAATTTTATCAAATTTATTTAAACGCAATATGTACATTTTTCGGAAATTTCGATTTATTTAATATTTGTTCATTTATTTTATTTGCATTGATATATTTTGATAAATCACTTTTTTTTTAGAATTTGCAGATACTTTTCGTCAAATATTTTTTTAGATCACATTAAATACACATATAAATTGATGAAATTTTTGCGATATATCTATAGCCCTTTCATCTCCTAATTCTGCATCTAATTTGCCGCTGCCTTTCAGTCTTGAAGTTGCACACCCGACAGCAGCATTATTTGAGCTGTCCGTCCGTTTGTTTACATTTTTTATACGAACTTGCCTGAGATCCTGCTTTGCTTTCTGTGAGTGTTTTCCGCGAATTTTTCACCTGTTTGAAGGCATTCTATCTTTTGACTGCGGACGGCTAGACTTGCAGGTGTTTGGCAGGGTTCTTTATGATAAAAAGTCACTTGTAGATTTTGTAAGAATAAAACGTGAACATCTTGTGGGAGAAATTGGTCTTTGTGATCTTTAAAAAACAGTTAACAAAATAAATAAATTCGAAATTGAGGAAGCCTTTAATTTTAAATCAAAACAATATTCAAATGGTAAAGATCAACATGGTCACTTGCAGGCGTGTTATGGCTGCTCAATTGTTCGCTCATTAAATGACGGTCGGAAATTTATTTCTAATTCATCGGGATAATTCTATTTTATTGTATAAATTAACTATTTGGTGTTAATTTATGATAAAGGCGACTAGGCTGGTAAAAGCGAAAATTCAGTTTAATGCAATTGCATTTCTTTCTATTTTCGCAAAATTTTTAATGCCATTCATGTAATATCAAATTCAATTCAATTTATTTATTCTAAGGTGTTAACATTTAAGACATTCGTCTTTTGCATGTCGCATAAATACAATAGATAGTCAACTAATCAATAAATCAACCAATCTTACTTAAATTAATAATTTTATAGTTTTTAATACAATTAATAATCAACCAATTTCACTTAAATTATAGAGATAATTCAATTTAATTAATTTATCCTATCTACCTATCTCTTACGAAATCTCCGCATGACAGCCTCCTTCGTTCCCAGGGGCACTAAAAGAAAATTGGTAGTACAACTGCTGCTACCAATTATAACGTATTCAGAAGTTGTGTATAGCAAACTTGATTCGAGGTCTTCCCACAAGCTGCTAGTTGCATTTAACATCTCGTCATATTGCAACCAAATATCTTAAAGCTAGAAACTGCATCTTTTTGCATAAAGTTATATACTCGCGTTCTCCATGATATTTATACGAAAAGCTCCAGTTCTGTAGGTCTAGTAGAAGTAGGAACCTCACGATTCCTCAATTAAACTATATGAACTCAAGTAGACTGTTTTTCGTAAGCGCGATCAGACTGTGGAACTCGCTACCGTCTACTATTAAAAATGTATCAAACCATAGAACCTTTAAGCATCTAATTTTCAAATACTTTTCCTAACTACAATCTCATCTCTCATCTATCTCCTCCTCTGCTATTACTCTTATTCGCCAAAATTATAGTCTAATAAATTGAATTTAATTAAATTGAATTATCTCTATAATTTAAGTGAAATTGGTTGATTATTAATTGTATTAAAAACTATAAAATTATTAATTTAAGTAAGATTGGTTGATTTATTGATTAGTTGACTATCTATTGTATTTATGCGACATGCAAAAGACGAATGTCTTAAATGTTAACACCTTAGAATAAATAAATTGAATTGAATTTGATATTACATGAATGGCATTAAAAATTTTGCGAAAATAGAAAGAAATGCAATTGCATTAAACTGAATTTTCGCTTTTACCAGCCTAGTCGCCTTTATCATAAATTAACACCAAATAGTTAATTTATACAATAAAATAGAATTATCCCGATGAATTAGAAATAAATTTCCGACCGTCATTTAATGAGCGAACAATTGAGCAGCCATAACACGCCTGCAAGTGACCATGTTGATCTTTACCATTTGAATATTGTTTTGATTTAAAATTAAAGGCTTCCTCAATTTCGAATTTATTTATTTTGTTAACTGTTTTTTAAAGATCACAAAGACCAATTTCTCCCACAAGATGTTCACGTTTTATTCTTACAAAATCTACAAGTGACTTTTTATCATAAAGAACCCTGCCAAACACCTGCAAGTCTAGCCGTCCGCAGTCAAAAGATAGAATGCCTTCAAACAGGTGAAAAATTCGCGGAAAACACTCACAGAAAGCAAAGCAGGATCTCAGGCAAGTTCGTATAAAAAATGTAAACAAACGGACGGACAGCTCAAATAATGCTGCTGTCGGGTGTGCAACTTCAAGACTGAAAGGCAGCGGCAAATTAGATGCAGAATTAGGAGATGAAAGGGCTATAGATATATCGCAAAAATTTCATCAATTTATATGTGTATTTAATGTGATCTAAAAAAATATTTGACGAAAAGTATCTGCAAATTCTAAAAAAAAAGTGATTTATCAAAATATATCAATGCAAATAAAATAAATGAACAAATATTAAATAAATCGAAATTTCCGAAAAATGTACATATTGCGTTTAAATAAATTTGATAAAATTTAAAAGGACGCAAACATATTTTTTTGGCTAATAGGAAATTGTCATTTGTCAATTTACAGTCTGCAAAACGAAAATTCGGCAAGACGGCAAAGCATCAAGAAATTTTCGTTGGTAGCATAGCAATTTCCCAAAACTGGTTTTTGCCACGTGTTGGAATATACATGTGAACAAGCAGAACAGAACCCACCTTTGGTCTGTTCTGCTTGGCATCAGCAGCGATACTGACGAAACCGACGGTTGCTCCGAGCTCTGCAACCGAGCATGCATGCAAATATGTGTTAGTGTCACATGTACGGTGTGTAATTTTTTGAAGCATTTTTGCTCTGTGAAATTATAAGAGTCGTTTTTGCTCTGGGCGCGTCATATGTTCCCTTATTCGATTTACAGCTATACTTTTACATTAAAAATGAAATATGTGGAATGCATGTGGATTGTCAGCGATAACTTGTGCTTTACTGTAAAGTTTTTAAAATGTTGCAATTTTATAAAAATCAACATTTTCAAGTTGGAAAAAATACATTGATTTTTATACTACTTCCTTCGTGTTATCTATTCTTAGCGGAACAAATAGTAAAAAGCCTACAGTGACCGTAAATCTACAAGTTAAACTAAGCAAACAAGAGAAGAGTACAAAGACATAATTTTCAAAAGGTATTAGCACCTCTTAAAAATCAGCAATATCAATTAGTACAGTTTTGCATAGGCACTTTTTGTATACCTTTCAAGCGCAAATAGTTTGTCTAATCGCACACAAGTACTCGTAATATCGAAGTTGCATTTATTTCTTTGCTTAGCTAAAGCTACGTTCCACTTTATTATTTTCTTTATTTAATATATTATTTTCTACTTTTCCTACACAGTTGCATTTTTCTAAATTTCATTTGAGTAAAAATTTTACGAACTCCGTTTTTCATGTTTCTTTCACAGACGTTCCCAACCGCCGGTAATATCCTGCGCTGCCATAAGTTCCACTTCGCCAACAACGATCGCAGCAGTTGGCTCAGCCACATTACCATACCACATCAATAATAATAACAACAACAACAATGGTACTTTTAAATATTTGGCACCTTTACAAACGCCCGCGCTGCTCAGCGACCTGAGTCCGATTTCCGCGGGAAGCACCACAAACACCTTTGACTGGCCACGTGTGCCAACACAGCCACAGTGACCACGCCCATGTCCATATTTTTTACAACATTTCTTCATTTAATTTTGCATATGTATGTAAGCGCCATCCTCATGTTTCATTGCCAATTAAGCCATATTTAAAATTTTCTTTCTTTATACTATGTTTCTAAGTGTATGTATTTTTTGATAGTCTTAATCTCTCGAATGTTTATATCCTAGGCCATTTACCTACTAAGCGCAGTGTTAAGTTATTGTAATTAGTTGGTAGTTTTAATTGTAAGCGCACAAGTACGGTTTGTTAACTGTTTTCTCGCATGTGAATTCGTCATATCCTTTAGTCCTTTAGTATGTTTAAGTTTCCCCCTTTGGAGCCCAGTATTTTAAAACTAAGGTTACTCTTTAGATATTGCCATCAGATATTGGATACAACTATAAACACAAACATTATTTTTTACATATCCCATACTACCCAAAAGTCACAACATCTTCATTCGTTATAGTGTTCTTCTTTTTTGATATGTGGATTTTGTATTTTATTTAAATTTTAAGTTTTGACTTTGTAAATTTGAACGAAAAAATTTCTGCATTAAATGTTTTAATTGAATTTACAAACAAAATTGCAATATTTTTCATTTACGCAACTTTTTTGAATTATTTAAAATTTTAGTGAAAACTAGAATTTTATTAGATTATGATATACCTACATACGTAGCCAGATAAATTGAAGATTTGGAGGAAATTTGTATAAAAACTTCAGCTTCTCTCAATGTTGCAACTAAAATTAAAAAAACTTTTTGGTAAAACTATTTATTTTTATGCAAAATGACACAAATTATGCTATATATTTCGACAGTTTGATTTTTATGCAAAGTCAAAGATAAACAATTTTAAAATTTCTTTCCCTAGCACATTTCGAACTGAATTCATTTCGTCTCAATGTGCGGAATTTGAGTGCCTTATAAAAATTACAACAAAAATAATATACATATACCAATAATTTATATTTGGCATACAAATATAAGATTGTTAAGATTTAAAGAATAAAAGTTGTTGCATTTGAAAATTGTCAGTTCTACTTTTTATAGCTTAACTTTTAAAAAAACTTGTCAAATAAGCGCCAAATCGGAGAATTTTAATAGTGTCATCAGAAAAGAGATCATACAAGAGAAACATATCGTAAAAAGGGTACACATACGGTGGATCCTATTATATTTTCATGCTTGAAGATGTGAGGAAGATTTTTGCATCTGCCGTTTATTAGTAGTCTATAAACAGCTTTGGAAGCTAAATTGAAAATAATAAAAGCAATTTTCTGAATTTCTTCTGTCTAACTGGCATTGAAAAGCATCAAAATAGTACCATGTGGAATGTAAGTGGATTGCAGGTGTTGTTTCTGCAATTGTCAGTCGTGCAATCAGCATTCGATATGCTCAACATTTTTGTGTTTCCGGCTTATTATTAGCCCGGAAACAGCTGTGGAACTTGAGTTAGAAATATCTTCTGCAGGTAAGTTTTAACGGAAGCACGCTCAAATGCCATTTTAATTGTAATTTGACCCTCTGTTTGTGTTGGTGTCAAGCGGAAAGCCTATATCCGCCTGAAAGCGCCGCAAAGCTGTGGAACGGAAACAAATAATGCAATTTGTTAAAGTTGTCACTGTGCTGTGTGAGTGTGTGCGTTGTAGCGTGGCATTGAGCCGCAACAGACGTGCAGTTGTTAACGGCAACAAGTCTTTGCCATACTCCGCCGGAAAAGCCAGGCAAACACGCCGAGCACAAGGCGAACTATATTCACTGACAATAAGTTTAAGCCTTCGAGCGCTAATTTGCATGCAACGACAGGTTAAGCAACAGGTCGGCAAAGCTCACTAACACACACACACACACACACACACACACACACACACACACACACACACACACACACTTTGATTTGTTTTGACGACGCTGCACAGACATAACGACAGATACCCATACCAAGCTCAAGGACGGAACGTAGAAAGTAAAGGAAAGAGGTAAGTGTCGAACAGACGACAACAATTCGATATACAACTTGAGTCAACATCCTGCTTGATGGACCTTCCAAAGCACGACCAATGAATGCGCCACTTCGACCAACAGCGCGCAGCCCTACACTTGCTCATACCCATGGCATGGCTCGAAATTCCGCCCACTGATAAGAGCCAAAAGCTCGCGAAGAGCGTGCAGCTGCAAAAGCTTTTTGGTTACGGCTGCAAATTGATAAAATTCCGACATATGTTGGCAAGAAACGAGTCTTTTGGCCACATTTGTTATCCTGCTGTCGGGGTACGCAGTTGCATTTG
Source organism: Neria commutata (assembly GCA_963457695.1). Taxonomy (NCBI): domain Eukaryota; kingdom Metazoa; phylum Arthropoda; class Insecta; order Diptera; family Micropezidae; genus Neria; species Neria commutata. The sequence continues at coordinate 37,502,313 of OY735248.1, forward strand.
CCGGCTTTTAAGCAAAAGTAAAACACAAAAAGTTTTCAATATCAAAAGAGCATTTAAGAAATTTTTTTTAAAAGAATTTCATTAAAAAAAAGAGAAGAAATCAAAATTTATAAAAATTTCGAAGGATATATTAACAGCTAAAATTAAGCAACAATTAGGAAAAAAAAACTATTTACAATTTGCAAGCTTGTGTCACTTATGTGGATTGCAAGTGCTTTAACGTCTAGTAGCTGCGTTTTTTTAAACAACAAAGTACAAAATTCTAACAGTGCAAATAACAAAACATAATATTAGTAAATTGAACAGTTTCAACTGTTTGTAAGTGTGTGCAAATACTTGTGGAATGTAAGTGTGAATATAAATTATTTTACGTGTAGCAATTTAACGAAATTTTGTTGCTCAAAAATAACAGAAGTTAATAATTTAGGTAAGCATATTATTCCCAATTTACATGCATGCAATAGTTTAAATATTTGAAGCAAATATTTTTTGCAAATTGCTACAATATGTTGCAAAAAAGATTGAGCATTTATTTTATGCCTATGGCGCATTATCGCTGCCAAATTATAACACTTTCACCAGCAACAAATGAGATAATGCATACTGCCGACACACACGCGCCAACGCACACACGCATGCTGGGCATACATAAGCCCACACCCAGTGGAATATGCACGCACACACACATGCAGCAGCAAGTCATTATCTATGCACACACACACACATGCATGCAAATATAATGTCACAAAAATCAAATTGTCAACATTTTCTAATGTTCGCTTTTTCACAGGCATAACTGCGTATGCGTGCGCATAAGTATATGTGTATGTGCTCTACATTTATGTGCGTGTGTGCGTTTGCGCCTGTGTGCCGTTAGCTACAAACTAAACAGATTTACATATTGACTAATGAAGTTGTTGACGCCTTTAAGTGGAGGGGCTAAAATTGTTGCTCGCTTGTCTGCCAGCGTTCGCCTTTTCGGCGCTTTGTTGTGCTTGGCCGGACTGGGCTGTCAATGTATTTCGGTTTGCCGTTGGCACAGTGGAGCAAATAGAGAAACAATTGACTCAACGCTGTAAAACAAACATATCGCAAATTCAATGAATTTGTTGCTATAGCAGGAAGTCACAAAGTTTCAAAGCTTTCACTCGCTTTTGTTAATAGCTCCTTTAAACTGAACCAAAATGTGATTCTCGAAATACGAAGAATTTAATATGACTCTAAACAATTAGAATAGCTATTTTTTTTAATGCTAATAAATCTCAAAGAGAATGATCAACACTGATAGCAAAGAGTGCAGGGAGCCTTCATTCATAGTAACTCTTGTGCAGCTGTTGTTGGTCTGTTCCGTTAACTTTATATCTCGCAGAACCTGCTTGGCAGCTCTAGGACTTGCACGGCTATAAAAAGTGTGAAAGCTCAGAATCAACTTAGGGAAGTTAACTGGAAACTCCTGTATTCCAACATATCACAACTTCCCACATGTTTAAGCGTATCACCAATTGGTTGCAAATTTTCAGAGGACATTCAGAAGCCAGTACCTCTGAAAGTGCCAGGCTTTTCGCGACTAAAACGAATATGCTTTATGCCACAGCTCCGATACGCCCACCCGCCGAACCACCAACTGAGGCATTTCATCTTGGGGCATGCCAGAGTAACCTGACCTATTTCTTGGCAAAAGTTGCGTTTTCGAAAGGACTTTTACTGGATTGTACCAATGCATGTCGGCGGTTAGGTTTGGTTTCCGCAAGGCAGGGAGGTCGAAGCTATCTAATGCCATAGTTCAGACAGAAGTTGTGTGTGTTTGAACCGCAGACACTGTTGCTGCTTTTAGAATTGTTCAAATTCGGCTGCGGTTTTTAGACGGCTCCCTCTTCTTTTCCTTCTCTTGTGTGCCTGCCAATCTTCCCACAATAGAGGCGAAATACGTCAGTTCGTTAGTTGCTCATTTTCGATGTGGTTTGCTAGTTGCCGCTATGGAATTTCAAATTTCCTCATGACGGATTGTTTTTGTCTGTTGTGTTTTTTGTATTTCTACGCTCCTTCTTCGAATGCGCATTTTTGTTGTTGTTGCTCTTTTTATATAAATGTGACATTTTCGTGCGACTAGCAATCGCACACTACGAAAGCCACAGAGAAGCAGCAAAGCAAAAGAGTAAAAGCAAAATTGTAGCCATTAAATTCAAACTTTTCGACTGGAATTATTAATGTTGAGTATTTATTTTTTCGCAATTTTATACTCAATACAATGCGTAGTGATAAGTTTATGTTTGTTGGTCTAACCAACAACTGTCTACGTCTTTGATATATGTATGACAGAAAAGCGAGATTCAGATAAAACCATTAATAAAAGTACCATAAAAGTGGTTTTTTCTTGTCTATGAAAATGGAACAAAAGCAAATGGGAAAATGCTTTCGTTTTCATTTTCTAGCCAAATGGCGTGGCACACATGGCGTATGCTCAACATTAATGCGAGAACATTCCAATTGGCATTGTTGAGGCAATGTGCCATGCTGGAATTCAGCCTATAGCGGAAGCATATGAGCCAGTCAGTAAGCATATTTATCTAATTAAATGCTATAAATAGAAGAGCGCAAGTTAAGTGTCAAGTAGAGTGGGGAGGGGGGGCTGCGTTATGGCTTGAAATTGAAATCTATTAAGTATAATTTCAATGTAAAAGCTGTTGGACTTTATAACTTGCTTCGACTGTTCCGATGCATCGATTGCCACCTTTGATATGAAACAAAATTTAAAACTTTTTGGTCTTGTTGAGAGCTTTCAATTACCAAAAGTTTCTGTTTGCTGTAATGGCAAGATACTGTACTCATCTACACTGTACTATTGTATATTTTTTACTGGCTGACTTAATAGGCCACTCATAGACCCTAGTGGACTCTTAGCGATATCAATAGCTAAAACAGGCGAGTTTCTGGCGATCTTCAGTAGAAAGCTGTCTGACAGATTTGAGCTCTTCTCCAGCCAAGTAAGCCATGAGGCTACCAAGTAGATTTTGCAAAAGAAAATTAAGAAAATTTTAAAATTATTATACGAGGGCACTAACAAAAGTTCGCTTTTTTGGCAACGCGGAATAAATTTTGGACAGATCAAGAAATGCCAGATGATTTGGCATAGTATTGCGATATTTCATTTAAAATACATACTAGCAATAAATCGATTTGCCATTGTTTACGAACTTCGGCGTATTCTTAAGTCTGTGGAAATATTTAATGAGTGGCAAATAGCATATGGAGAGAGATCATTATGGGTTGGCCACCACTTGGAAGTCTATAAAAGGACCTCATACTTCTGTCATAGAAAAGACAACAACAGCAGGTAATATTCCAGCAGGAAACTGAACCAATTTCGAGTGCACAACAACAACAAAAATAATTATAATTGATTTTTCTAGACTGAAATAGACTGTTGCTGTCTTCTCTACCGCAGCAGTAAGTTCAAGTGCTCATGCAGATAATTTCAACTTTAAAATATTGTGTTCAGAAATTGCATGCGTCTAAAGTTTTTCTTTCTCATTTCCGCTTTTTCCTGTAGTTTAAAATTCTTATTATACTTTTTATGCGCGCATTCCTACACACTTTCTCTTCTGACCGCTTAGTGGCAAAGCGTGGGAACTTGCCGACAATTTCCACCTTTTCCTTGTTATTTCCAACATTCTCTAATACCGTCGCTACTTTTCAGCTTAGATGCATATACCCGACCACAATTTGCCCTTGCCTTGCCAGTTTGTGGCATTAAAGCAGAGCAAGCTGGTGCATGTTGCAGTTGTTCCCCCCTTGCCTTGCAGACCGTTTCAAATTACTGCTGGAATTTTCTCTAACTTTGTTTCAATTTTGTTGCCAATTATAAAGGTTACTAGTTTAAGTAATTTTCTGCAACTACAAAGATTTTAAATAAAGCTTGGTTTTAGCTCTCTAAAAAGGACATTCTACGAATACTATTGCATGCATTCGTTTTAGTTGCTGTAATGAAAATAGACATATACATACAATATAATGTAAAGAGTAAAAATTAGCAGAAAAATTAAATTGCTGAAAATTTTGCTTTTATATTAAAGAAAATGTTTATTACAAAAATGTAGCCCTTATATTAGAAAAGCATGTCGAAGAGGGGAAAATAGCTTTAAATTGCAAATAAATTTGTATGAGAAATAGTTATTGCTTTTCGCGAACTTCTCAGAATTATAAAGTTATAATAAATTTTAGGCACTGGCAACGCTTGCCATTTCCAACTGTAGAAGGCGCGCTCGTAGCAGAGGCGCCTGTAGAGAAGGCTTACGTCAGGTCGTAACGGGTTCTTACTGATCAATCAAGAACAAGCAGAAGAAGAGGAAATATTATCGAGCCATCATTGAAACTTCTGCTACAATAAACTATTTTGAATATGCATAAACAATTTCTCTATTTGAAACACTTTTTTTTTTATCAATTAAAAGCAGCCGCGTAGACTACATACAAATATTTTTTTGCCGTTTCTACATGCCATCTTCCTTCCATTTACTATGCCTGTCCTCCCATTCCTTCACTTTATGAACAAACTGCCAGTTTTTATGGGTGCTTTTTTTGTATTGCTGCCTGTTTCATTATGATTATTTATTACTATAATTAATATCTATTGTGGCTTATGGCAGCAACGACTGGAACGCCACAAAGTATGCTGCATAAATTTGTTATGTCATTATTATAGAAAAATGTGTGGTTAAGCAAGTTTTGTTGGTCTGTGGTTCGATGTCAAACAAAAGTCACGGTTAGAGTCATAAAGACATAAAATTTTATAACTTTTTTGTGGACATAGAAAATGGCAAAGTTTGAATGGCAAGTGGAACTTATTTATGAAGAACATTTGACTAATTTATTGTTGCTATTTATTTAAAAACAGTAATTTAATTACTATTTGAACAAATGGTATACTAGCACTGGCCGCTGGTCCTTCGGCTAGACTAAAGTATTTGATTAAATATTTGTAGAAATTGTATAACTTACATATTAGTATTTAGGTATATTACAAGTATTCTTCAAGAATTTTGTATAGGTTAGACAACTTAACATTCCAACAGGCTAGTTTTTTTAGCTGTCAAATAGATAGCATTAGATTATGAATGCATTAAGTAGTGTAGCAAATGTTCTAGTCGATTGGTTTTTATCGTTTGTGGATTGCAAGTTAACAAATCAACTTAATATATCTGAATTATTTCGCAATGATTTTAATTTACATTAAAATACACATTTATAAAATTGTATTAGCTGCTTTCATAACCTCTTAAAGCGGTTCTTAAGTAATTCACTTAACTTTTCTTCTAACCTTTTCAAAACTTTCCTTTCCACCTAACCTATACCTTTTATGTTTTTGCCTATATCAACTTCACGACCTTTCTCAACGACAGCACAAATATTGCTTGTTTAACAATTCTGCAAATAAATTTATTGCATGCACTTCATTGAAATATTTAATATGCAAAATTGTTTTTGCTGTAATCGAATATTTTCGGCTCCGTTTATTCTGTTTTGTTTATATTACGTTCTACATTTTACACCCTACTATTTTGTAGTTCGCTATAGGCAAAAACTGCGTTATTATGGATAGAATATTTTGCATAAAATGCAGTAAAATATGGGAACGCTCTAAGTAATCTGTGCCTTCGTCCATGTATTAATCTCTTTTAAGTATAACAGCTTCCAAATTTTGATGACTTATAACCACTTTATAATCAATCATACATTCAATTGTTGGATTGTATTTGTAGTAGAGTTACAGTCTTCTAGTTAACACGCTCGGAAAGGCCTATTGTGGTAATCATATGTACTACCTATGATATTTAGAGTCCATGCCAAAAAATGGCAGCTAAAAGGATTTCGTATATTTATAAGCAATTAATAAGAAAATTTAAAACCAATCTTAGAATTTTAATGAAGTCTGTTTGAAATAGTTCGAATTTACTATATGTAGTACTATATTAAAAAAAGGCCGATGTTGTCAAATATATTTTCAATATACTATTTCACACTGGTTTGATTATCAACATAAGTTCTAGCATAAATTTTCTGCATCTCATTTTGCAAAGTAGAGCATAATTAAGTCGTAGTCTGTCAAGTTATTTTCTTTGAGTTTTTGCTCTTAGCCTGACCCCACATCATTTGAAATCGCCATATGAAGCGGACTGAAGACCGGCGGCAAAATTGTTTTAAAAATACACACTTACAGTTTTGCGCACATTATGGCTGAGCAAAAAATTTACAATTTTTATGAATGGAAAATTTCATGAATGGACAGCAATGTTAAGCTGGAATTTGAATATTGACAGACAGCTCAAAGATATGAAAGCATGCATAGAATACAGGGAGAGATTGTTGGGAACAGAGCGGAGTGTTGGGTATGGAAAAGAACGTTCGACGGCTATGAGAGTTTTTGTCATGAAAAAGTTGTGTATGTGTATTTGTAAGAAGTTATAGTGAAAGAGGGATTTTAATATGAGAAGGAACGTAGGAGATAAAGGCAGGTTTGTTCAGCTTTTTGAAGGAGTGTTTCTTCACTGTCAAGCTCAATTTTATAAGCTTTATATTAGGTTCACATCCGGTATGTCAGCGGTATGTGGGTCGTCAAATCTAGTAATAAATTTTTCACCCACTTCCCGACTACTTAGAGATCTGAAACTTTGCATACATGCCTAAACACGAGCCCAATAGATGAATCAATAAATTTTATGGGCGTAGGATAAGGGGCGTGGCACTTTTTTATCAACTCCAGATTTGTGTATAACTTTAGAACTACACATCACACATCAATGAAACTCGGTAGGAACTTACAACATATCCATATCCTTCTACTGGGAAAATAAGACGGGCGGTGGACAAGTGGGCGTGGCACCGCCCATACAAACAAAATCGTTTATATAGAATAGCTTTGGAACTAAAGGTCGTGCAGCATTGAAATTCCGTATACAGGCCCCTCTTGGATGCTTCGTCCCACTGGTAACATTTTATGGGCGTAGGATAAGGGGCGTGGCACTTTTCAAGCAACTACACACTTGGGCTTCAGTTTATAATTATAGGTACACCACACATCAATGAAAAACGATAGAAACTTACTCGCCGCGCCTTGCAAGCAAAACAACTTTATTTATTTAATGTACTAAAAAGTAGAAAATAAATTGTTTCCAAGTCACCTGTATCTTACTCTTAATAAAAGCTTGTGCGCTCAATATCCATATTCAAAATATCTTTCATTACTAGAATCTATTTGCAAAAAATTATTTAAATAAAATATTGTGGTAACTGGTTGACAAATATTGAACACATGAGCGCCCCAAGCTTTTATTGATAGTAAGATACAGGTGACTTGGAAACAATTTATTTTCTAATTAATAATTTTGGCATGAACAGCTTATACATATAATAAGCAGCGTTTCTTTAAATGCCACATATGTAACAATATGCACTAAAATGCTTGAAAAGTCGAACCTTCATAAAATATAAGATTTAAAACATTTGAACGAGAGCAAGATTTTAGAAAGAACCCACACTTATTTTTCAATTCAACAATATGGCAGACTAAAGCCGCTGTCCGTTCAATCTTGCCACTATACTTTAGCACTTCTGCCGAATTGGCAACATTAAAGCCTGCTCAATTTCTGCGAATGGGTGGTAGACAGTTGCCTGCAGGCCAGCTTAAACTATAGCCCCTGCCTGGCAAATGTTAAACCCCTTTATGGCAGCAAGCAATCGCTCGAAGGCAACAGCAAAGTTGAAGCAATGATAGACTGAACTGTTTTCTGTTATCCTTTATCTGTTTTGCTTGCATTTTTCATTTTCTTTGCCTTCACATGCATTTCATTTGAAAAGTGCTTTTGGCATTTGCATTTATTCGAGCAAATTCAATTACTGGCCACGGCAGATTTGATGAGCTCAAGCCGTAATTGGACGTTTGCTGGCGAGTGTGAAGTGCTGGGGGCGAGAAGTAGGTGATGGTTGCTTTGTGAAAGGAATAAGTTAGAAAAATGTTTGCTTTGGCGAAAAATTCTTACCAAAAAGTGATTGCTTGAGCTGTCGCTGGAAGAGCGATTTGTGAAAGGAATAAACTGGAAAAATATGAGTCTGCGAAAAAGGATAAAAATTTGTTACAAAAATAGATAGTTCTTTGAGCTATCGCTTCATTCAGAAACTGTTTGGAATAAGAAGAAGCATTTGCCTGTCAATTGACTGTAATATTTCATCAAATTATCGGCTTGTTGTTAGCTTTTATTTATATTTTTTATTATTATGAACTGAGCTGCCATAAAGTTAGAAAATATTGAAGAAGAAAATATTGGCTTACAGCATTGCTTGTTGTTAAGCAACTCACGATTTTCTCAGTTGTTTATTTCATTTGACTTATTTCCAGTTCATTAAATTAGCTTTTCAGTTATTTGTTTTCTTTTTCGAACTTTTTATAAGACTGTCATTCCGACTGGTAAGAAACTTTCTATAAAGTTTGTGCGTTCAATTTACTAAAAGTTGCGCTTCAAAGCATTCATATAGAACTCACATTAGTATGCCAAGAGATTTGAAAACTATTCAGTTGTTTTTATATGAGTTTGTAGTATATTTAAAAATCATGCAAACTTGTAAACTTATGAACTATCTTTTACTATTGATATTGATAGAAGGACTTGTTGCATATCGCGACCGGAAATTTGGGATTTATTTCCTTGAACACGCTGAGAGCTGCTTCATTGGCTTATGCCAGTGTTCATGCTTCGGCGAATGTAAAGTGTACATATACAGGAATTGTTATTATACTGTAAAAAGTTTAAAATCTGTGCTGTGCTTATTTTCCGAAAACACTGAACGGTAAGTTATGACATTAAGTACTTAAGCGTTTTGTTATGGCCTACTCATCAGCTGTTACTTGCAAAAGCAAAACCGTACTTTTTCTGAATTCACGCAACAACAATTTGAAACTTTGCTCCCCTTCCTAACAGCAATTTCATTTTACTTTTAAATTCTTGTCATAAATCCCTACAGTGTCGTTGCTTTAATCCACAGCACTTGCTATCAATTTGTGCGCTCTTCCTTTGCCTTTCTCTCATTCTTCCATTCGCTGCCATATCTGTCACAGTTTTTGTTTGCCACAAGCTAATTTGAAGATACTTCGACGCGTATCGGGAATTTTAATGTTTTGAGTAGGCCAGAAAGTAAATAGCGCTATTTTTAGTAACTGCTCTCGATTTCAGCAGCTGTTGTCATTAAGTGCTTAAAAATATGCCATGTAAAATGCTGCAAATGGTGTTTAGTTAAACTGAAAAATAGACAAAACGGTAGAAGGAAAAGCAAAAACCGCGTAAAGTAAACAACGACAGGCCTACTTAATTTACATACATAAGACTTGAAAATTCGATTAGAATGCAGATAGGAAAAGTCGCTGAATGCAAAATCAGCAAAACAAATTTTATGCAAAATGGCAAATATATTTTACAAATATTAAAATTGCAGAAAAAATCGACAATATACAAAATTTTAGCATGTGAAATCCATAAGATTTTGAAGAATTTATATGAAAAATTGTGCAATGGAAAAAATAGCAAAAATGTGCTTGGTTATTATTATCTTGGAAAATAGCAAATTTGAGATTTTCAATAGAAAAATTGTGATTTCCTATTGTACGACTTTTGCCGGAGGCTTTTATGGCCCTCTAGTCTAAAAGTATTCTGCGCAAAAATCTTACTTAAGCTGCGTAGAAAATAGCAACAACTTGGCACACTTTTCACCTTGGAAATTTTTGTCGCATAACAAAATAATGTAGACTGCATATAAATTGACTACGCTTAAAAATAAGCTGCGAATGCTGACGCGCCTTATCTCACTACATATATACAGATTATGAGCCGATGAAATTCGCTTTCCAGTCTTTTGCACTCAATTTGCATAATTTCGCTGCCCTCAACAGTTGCTTCGACTGCTTTTCCACTTTCCTACAACTTTCTCTACATTATTTTTGCATTTGACTTTTTTCTGTAGCCTTCTTTTGCGCACGTCACCAATTCTCCATGGAGTTGTGTGCGCCCGCTGTTATGTTCTGAAATTGTAGTATTGTTAAATTTGTACAGCGCCTGAAAGTATGCTACATTTCCGTTGCTGTTTTTGTCGCTTGTTGCTTGTTTCTGCCGACGCTGGCGCCTAAAAGCTCGCTACAATATGCGTCAAACGTCATACGCTTTGAAGCAATCAACAAGTGCCCGGCATGAGCATTTCCTCTCTGCTATGCTACTATCTAAATTGCGGCATTTTGTTATTTTGTACGATTTCCCTTTTTGCCATTCAGCATTGCCAGCTTAGAGTTTTTTGCTCCAGTTTTGCAACTTTTAATCGTTTTTTTAAATTTGTTGAAAGCTGCTTTGAAGAGCACGAAAATGTGTGCGCATTTTCTTTTTAAGTTTTAATTTGTTTGATGCTGTTGACTTTTCAAAAATTGCTAGAGCAAAAATTTCAAGCTAGCAACACTGCCTCCGTCACCGCTTCGCATTTGCTTCGTATTTAATTGTAAGCACTTTCTGTTGCCTTCTTTTCCCCTTGAGCGTTGCAAAGAAAAAGGGTTAAAGCACTTCATTGAATATAAATTTGCATATGATTGAAGGAGGGAAAGAGAGCTGACAAGTGGTTAGGGATTCGCAGAAATTATATTCGCTCATTGCTCTAGGGGGGTAAAGAGGGAGGCATCAAATTAACATTTTGATTAGTTTTGTTATTTTGGTTGTGGTTTTCGTCGTTGCTAGCCATATGGCGTAGCATTCTATGGGGCAAGTGAAAAGCGGGCGCGGTTTTTTTTAGTAAAGAAAATTCGATAGACAGCTTGCGAAAGATTAGATTAGATAAGTTGATCACTACTTTCGGTCTGTTGCTACAATAAAATGCTGTTAGTATATGCTGTTAGTATCTGCAATATCTTATCTTTACAATCATATGAGAGAATCGTGTATAGTGTCGAATGAAAGAATTGTGAAATTATATTGGTGCACTGTTAATTATGTATTTTAGCTCCTCGCGTGGCTCGAAATAAAATCTACTGAAATAGGATATATGCCAAATAATTTAGTTCTCTTTAATCTATATTATTTTCTTGACGGCTAAAATAAACCCAGTCATATTTGGATTGAGTACAATTGAAAAGTACAAGTGAAGAAAAAGAAGTCGAGTTTCTGCACGATATTCTTCATAAGTTTTTTATAATTTGTGCCCATATAAAAAGGGAAGACTTTGAAATTTACGCTTTCAAGTGGATCGATATTAAATCAGAAGCGATAACATTAATGTGCTCTCTTTCTCTCATAGCTTCAACTCTTTTTAAAGTGAACTAAAATGGAAAATGTATATACCCAGACATCTCGGAGTCTCCCCTCTATACCTTATAGGCAAATAAAATGTATACAGAATATTCGAGCGAAATATAGATGCTTTTATGTTTTAAAAGCAATTCAATAAACTTTGCTTCGAGAGAAATATTGTTAAGTTTTGAACGATTGGAAAAAAATAGTTGTGTACTCTTTGGAGCATCAGCAGAGTAAATTTATATATATGAAATATATTTTGATATCATAAATCGAATTTCAAAGACAAGATTTCCTATGAGCTGTTCTTTTTCAGAGCATGACCAACTGCACATAAATCAAATCACAAGCCAAACGAACTAAAGTTTCTTGCTCCCTTAGTCAAGTATCCTTTTTTGGAGAATAAATTAATATAAAATTATTCTCGCAAAGTTCACGCACTTGGTAATTAATTTCAATGAAATATTTTGTTCAAAACTTGCTGCTTTGTGCTACTTGCAATTACTTACATAACCCCTCGATTCCCCCCACACTCCAGCGGGGTTGACAAATTTCGCTTATTTCGCACTTTTCATTACGTTTATTTGTTGATCATTGCTTGTGTGGCGTTACGTCATGGTGTGCGGCTCCCCAATGAGTTTGTTTACGTCTGCGGTAAAAATTAGGCAAAGAAACACTGGCAACAACAATAACAACAAAAGCAACAACAAACAACAACCAACATAAGTAGAGCACAAATATTTGATTTGTCGTTGAAACGTATTTTACCTATATATATATATTTCGATACAGATACAGGGTGAAGTTATACCTACGATGTTTCAGTAAAACATGGGCTAGTTTTGCTATCAGTTGGAGTTGGAATCAATAGCACAGTTCATGGCACATTTAGGTTAGGATAGAATAATCTGACTGCCTGAAAAGGCCAAGCATTGATGGTGTTGGGTCCTTAGCGATACAAGTTACAGTACCGTTTAGGAGTGTTCAAAGTAGTGATCTGTCTGAATTTGCGTGTGTTTCAAAAATTTACAAAGATTCTTGATATCTAGTTTTGAAATCTGTTCGCGCCCTGAAAATAATGGAGCTTCTAAACAAGTCAAACCTGTTCCAGCGATAACGTCGCAGACATGACACATCTAGGCATGGGAGAATTTTTCTGAATTCGGGGATTTATTACTAGCCGTTGTAAGATTATAAGCTTTGAAAATGGTTTTGTAGTCATTTCAGCTTCTTATTCATAGCTACGAAAATGCGCAAAACATGGCAAAGATCGACAGTTTCAGTTAAAGCGCATAATAGCAGCTGTTTAATAGTCAAACTAACTAACTAATTGCTAGCTAATTGCTTGACTGCTTTTTAAGCTAGCCGCAAGCTGTCTTAATATCAATATTATTTATAAGAAAAATGCGAAATTCCTATTTGGCAGCATTTTAAGCAAATTTTTTATTAACTTTTTAAGTTGAACTTTGATAATTCCAAAACAATTTAAGTCGCCATATATGTATGTATAAGCTTAAGTATGATATGATATAAAGTTCAACAAATGGTGAAAAAAACAACAAAATCTGGCAAAACTCAAATGAGAAAAGCATTACTTCTCAATACTTGCTTACTAAACGAAAGTAGCAGCAGCACCCTGCATAAAAGTGTGTGTGTGAGCTATGCAGCGACGCTCCAACGCGCCTTTCCCTTTTCCGCTTGCTGCTTTTCACTTCCTCTGCTGCGCACAAGACATTAATCAAGCGTACAGTGTAATTTCCCACTGTGCGCGGCATTGGCAACACTGGCAATTATGCGCGCAACTTGTGGTTGTGCGCCTCTGTCGCTGTGTCTGTGTGAGCGCACATGCCGCACAATATGGCGGCAGCCGGCACCAGCAAACCGCTTATTTACGTTTTTCTGTTTAGCTTCAAAATGTCATCATCATAAAAAAAAGTGGCGACGCTTGGCTGTTGTTTTTATAGTTTTTCTTGTGCTTGTTGCTGTTGCCGCTTTTTCGTCATAGTTATTGTTGTTGTTGTTGATGTTATTGCCTGCTGTTGTCCTGCAGGCAAAGGTTAAAACAGGTCAAATGTCATTTAATATAAGCAAAGTGCCTTTTGGAATTTTTTCGCTACGCCACACTTCACCCCCTTTGCTTTTATTTTTATGAACTCTGCGCCTGTAAGTATGCTTCATTGTAGCGAAGCGAACAATAAACATGCGCCAGCTATTGAAATTCGCGTAATTAAAAGTGCCATAAACATTGGCAAGCTAATTCAGCTGCCGGCTGAGTAAGCGTAATTGAAGGTGTGCAGATCGTATGAGTGACATTTGAATGCGATGAAATTTCTTTGCATTGCTCATACGCTACGTTGCACGCAAGTTCAACAACTGTCAGCTCAGTTCAGTTGAGCATATCAAATTTATTGCGTATGCTTTTTGGTTGACTAATTTTTGGTAAGTTAGCCTGTTTTGTTTTGAAGTGGCAAAATTGGAATCGCAATTAAATTTAAATTTAATGCATTTTATGCATGATTCCTAACTGATTCGATTTTAGTACTTTTTTATTATAATTATTACAATAAGTCGTCGTCATATACAAAGTGCAAAAGACTGCTTTGTTACTTCTACGTCAAGGAAGACAAGATATTTTTTAGGAATTCTGACACGCAAAAGAAATATCTTCTTACACCAAAAGTCCTGCCTATTGCTTAAAGAAATAGCAGAAAATTATATGGAAAACCCATGTTTGTGACACATTTCAAACAAAAATATGGCAAGAGTGACGCGCTTTAACTTGAAATATTAATATCGTAAGCCATTTAAAATTGCATGAATTATTTCTGTGAGTATTCAGACTGAAAAATTCTCGCATAAATGTGAATGTCCTGATTTGCGAAATTCTGCATTATCACAGCTGCTTGCACTATTCTTACGTTCATTGTCAGCTGACTTTTTTTAGTGTTTGTTATCATGGAACTCAAATTTAGAAGCAGCAATGCGCCATTTTCTGAAAGCTGTGCAAATATTATCAAAGTCCAAAGGCTGCTTTAATATGATGCCTGACAAATACTCAGCGCAATCTATCGACAAATAGGCCGCAATTGAGAGCATAAACATGCATAATACAAGCATTATGTTGGCTAAGCAATCAGCAATCATTATCATATTTTGTCGGCATAGAATAATAACAAACAACAATAACAACAACAGCATATAGAAAGAGTAGCTGTAACAACAAGTTGCTGGCATAAACCATTTATACCACATCTTAGCGCACTTACATCGAAACACATGTAAAAAGGACATCAAATCTCTGGTGCATATATGCATGCGTGTGTGTAAGATGTGTCTGTTATATGTGCATATTTTTGTGGCATATGACATACTTATATAAACATTCGCCGTTTACGATTGAACAAACGTAGCGGCATGTTTTGCCTTGCTGTTTCTGAGCAATATCCGTCTCCTGAAAGACGCGCTGGCATACTCAGAGAAATAAGTTAGCAATGTTTAGTGAAAGTTTAGATAGAAAAACATCTTAGCGACTAGACGTTACTTTTTAATTATATTCAAAGAGAATTAAGAAAATATTATGTTAAATGAATGAATATAAGCTTCTTAATTATCTTCTTATACGACTTTCGAATAAATTTTTAGGTCCCATTACCTTGCGCTAAAATAGAACGAGCACACATGAGTTAATGCGAGAAAGCTAGGCTAAAGCCTTGGATATAAGGGCTGTTGTTCTCTTTTTATAACTAAAAAATTTTAAGAAATTGATCAGATTAATGATTTGATAGAAAGATATTTGTGCAATTTGTGGAAACATGCATTTCTTTAATTTGTTTGAATTGTTTCAATTTTGTTTGGGAATATGCCGAAAGAAGACATAGCTGCTTTATTTCAAAGAAAGCACTACAAAACAGAAAATAGACATCTAATATCCTATTATTGAAAGAACATGAACATAATATCTCGTTCTATATATGTAAGTATATAACAAAATTTTTCTTCCTTAATGCTATATCTCATTCTTACAATGCTCTAGCTATTGATAACTGTGATTAGTTGCCTTAATATTATCTGCAGAACTAACAAGTTAGTAGAAATTGTGTTCATAACTAAGAATTGGTAAAGAAAATATAAACTATTGAACTAAAAAATAGTTGAAATTAAACTCATAACTAAAAAATATGTTAAGAATCAGTTAAGTTAATGGAACACAATTTACTATTACTTTTACTAAGAAATTTTCTTAAGTGCACTCTCACGCAGCCACAGCATGCCTGCATCATCATTGTTATCATCAACAGCAGCAACATTAGCAACAGCAACAACAACAACCAGAACGACAACAACATCATCTTTATTGATGTTTTATCATTTCCTATTGCTGCTCAACAATTTATTGGGCAAGTCAACAATGAAAAACAACAACAACAACAACAACGCAGCAGCCAAAGCAAAGGCGCACGCAAGAGGAAATAAGTCAATAGAGTCTTTTATTACTAACTGCCTAATGGCGGAACCTTTTAGGCACATATGGGAGCATGTTTATATGCATGTGTAAGCTTACATGCTTTTCTTGTTCCTTAAACGTGCGTAGTTATAGCTTTTGTTGTTGCTATTGTTATTGTTGGTTCGCCTGTTATTGCCATTTAATGGTTCGGCCTGTTTTGTTGGCTGACTTTACGAGTCTGTGTTCATAATATAAATAACTGCTTATCTGAAATTATTGCAGAAGGAAGCGCAAAGACGCAGAAGTGCAAACATTCAGACATGCATTAAAGTAGCTTAAAATGTTCAAGGACGATTTGAGCTGACGATTTTGTATACTTTGGCCTACTAGACGAGATGCATGATGGATATGTTTCTTTGTTGTTGTTTGTTTCTTGGAATATATTTTGAGAGTTACATAAGGCATGCGAATCTTTTTTTAATAATATAAAGCACACATTTTGTCTGATGAAACTTTCTATATAGTATATATTTATATATAATTTGCTTGACAGTACTTTTAAGCAAGAGTAAGACCTAGCTTTCTTGCATTAACTTGTGTGCGCTCATTTGTTTGATGGTCTTTCAATATAGTATGTATTTTGAAAATATTTTGAAGATTATAATTACATGCAGGGAATGGAAAACAGGCAATCGGCTATATTCTTAAAATTGTGAAAATAATTCGAAGCAAATTTAAATTTAATTTTTTGGTAAATTTTTTGAATATGAAGCATAATTCAGTACCTTTGGAATTACGTTAAAAATTTATGGGTAATCGATTCTTTTCATGAATGATATTAAAATAATTGAAAAATGCTCATACACAACCTTATAAAAAGATTGAAATTGGATGATTGCAAGATTTGCCTGTTGTACAGGCAATCGCTCAAGCACTTCAACTGTAAAGCTCATTGTACAGAAGAAGCCTTTGAAAAGGTAGTCATTGGTGATTGCGTGTTAGTAGAGAAAACTCGGTAAATAAAGTGTAGGTTAAAAGCGGAAAGGGGTCTTACTTCTCAGATATTTTCGCAGCAATTGTCAGCTGTAAATTTCTTTTACAAAATCGAATTTCTATTATCAGCTGTTTGAGTTTGAAATTCAAAGCACTCATACGACCCATATCCTCTAAATTCTCAGCAATTGTTATTTGTTATTTCCTTCGCAATTTAAAATTTAAACGACTCAATTACCAATTCTCAAAGAAATTCAATTATCGCCTTGATAGCAATGCAACCTTTGTTGGCCTTTACACTAGAGCACTTGTTATTCTTGCTACAACACTGAATCGGCGCACAGGCGCCAACAACAGCAGCAATTGTCTGCCGTTACGATAGCAACAGCAGTCGAAGCAAAAGCAGAATTGTAAATTTAATTTTGGGAAGCTACAACAATGTGCATTAAAAATTGACTGTTGTCTGTTGTCCTGTTGTAAGTCGAAAGTGACAGCGAGTAGGCGGAATAGCAATGCAGACTCTTGGAAGCAGGCATTCAAACGTAAATCTGAATGAAGGGTAAATTAATGAGCCGCTTGCTGGCTCTACTAATTGAAAGCGATATTTGTTCGCAGCTGCTGCTGGAGTGAGGGTAGACAAAGGTAGCAGGGGTGTTGCTTGCAGTAACTTGAAGTGTCTTGGCCAAATCGATTTAGGGCAGCTTCTGGCATTCTATTTGCTGAGAAAATCGTTTTTCTTTAAAAAAACATATATATGCAATTTTAAGCAAGTAATTTTAATTTTTCTTAAGAAGTTTCCAAAGAAACGCGTGCAAAGAAAGAAAGTCTAGCTTTTGCGTAGTATGAGTACTCTAAGAATTGATCCAGCGACTCAACGCATCATCATCGATCAATTATGCACTAAAACACTTATTTAAATTCAATTTGAATTAAAATTTAGTTAATAAACTTGAGATACTATTAAAAGGATTGAAATGTAACTGTATATGTTTTTACAGATCTAGAAAACTTATCAAAGCCGTAGAAATTGTAATTGAAATTTCGTGGCTAAAACTTTATTTACAAACTTTTAATGTTCGAAATTTATATCAAATATTTAGACTATCAAATGATATTCTGTTTCTAAAGGTAATTTATTACAAATAAAATTATATTAAAAAACTTTTTAAAAATAAGCTTTAATTTATTTAATGTACTAAAAAGTAGAAAATAAATTGTTTCCAAGTCACCTGTATCTTACTATAAATAAAAGCTTGGGGCGCTCATGTGTTCAATATTTGTCAACCAGTTTCCACAATATTTTATTTAAATAATTTTTTTGCAAATAGATTCTAGTAATGAAAGATATTTTGAATATGGATATTGAGCGCACAAGCTTTTATTAATAGTAAGATACAGGTGACTTGGAAACAATTTATTTTCTACTTTTTAGTACATTAAATAAATTAAAGCTTATTTTTAAAAAGTTTTTTTTATATAATTTTATTTTTATATATAATATTCGTGGCATATTTGTGGCGCGATGAGTTGTGGTTGTTTTGCTTGCAAGGCGCGGCGAATAAGTTCCTATCGTTTTTCATTGATGTGTGGTGTTCCTATAATTATAAACTGAAGCCCAAGTGTGTAGTTGCTTGAAAAGTGCCACGCCCCCTGTCCTACGCCCATAAAATTTTACTAGTGGGACGAAGCATCCAAGAGGGGCCTGTATACGGAATTTCAATGCTGCACGACCTTTAGTTCCAAAGCTATTCTATGTAAACGATTTTGTTTGTATGGGCGGTGCCACGCCCACTTGTCCACCGCCCGTCTTATTTTCTCAGTAGAAGGATATGGATATGTAGTAAGTTCCTACCGAGTTTCATTGATGTGTGATGTGTAGTTCTAAAGTTATACGAAAATCTGGAGTTGATAAAAAAGTGCCACGCCCCTTATCCTACGCCTATAAAATTTATTGATTCATGCATTGTCTTGGTGTTTACGCATGTATGCAAACTTTCAGATCTCTAAGTAGTCGGGAAGTGGGTGAAAAATTGATTACTACATTTGACGACCCACATACCGCGGAAAGTGAATCTAATATAAAGCTTATAATAATAAAAAAGCAAACAAATTCAAAGAAAGGATAGATAAACATATTTTGTTATTTGCCTAAGTCATTAGCTTGTGACTTCCTTGCGAATTCCGCTCCATATGGGTGCACAAGTTACGACAGCATTTACTAGCAGCTGCTCACTGGAAGTTTAAATGATTTTAAATTTAAATAAACTGCTAATGGAAAGGCAACGATTTTGCCAAATTCATTAATTTCCTTGAGGCCTTAATGCCATTTTAATAAATAACACACAAATACACACAAGCTTAAATGAGACTTAATTACGCACGCCTAATGCCATTTGATGGGGGTATTTAAAACGTATACGCCGTGTAGGCCTTGACGTGTATTGGCTTCTTATTGTTGTTAGCGTTGATGAGCGTTCGGCCACTTTTACATAATGTGCACGTGTTCTCGTAGCTGCGTGTGTGTGTGTATGTTACTGTATAAGCCAGCCATAATGATATATATAAACATAATTGCATGCCTTGGGCCAACTCGATATAATGTCAAATGCGATGATGTTGCAAATATTAAGCACCTACACACTGTCTGCATGGCGTATGAGTGACATTGGCATTTTCTGTTTGTGACATGAAAATGCTTGAATAAACGCTTTAAGACTTCAGATATTTCATATAAATTGTATTAGTCTTTGTAGCTTCAAGTGAAAAATTGAACTTGTAGCAAGGGATAGGTACGCTTTGATATGGAAATTTGTGATTTCGTTGATAGACTATTAAGAAAATTTAAAGAAGGTGCGGATGGATCTAGAAAATTTAGCAGTTTGTTTTATATATCTATTTATATGCCACTTTCAGTTGCTATATCTGAACAACAGAAAGCTTAAAAAGCATGTCATATTTTCCATCAGTTATGCACTTAACTGCCAGGTAAGAGAAATATATCAAGGGTGGGAAAGGAATTTTAAGTGAACAGAAAAATATGTTCCTTACTTTTCTTATTAAAAAAAACTAAATTTCATTGTGAAATATACATTTTAATTCTTGTACTTAATTTCATCTTCCGAAGTATGAGTGACTCAATACAATAAATTTCTGCTTCTTTTCAACATTTAGCATAAAAATCGTTTTAGATCCAATATTTTATAAGAATTTTTGTAAAATAGATCAGGAAATCATTAATTCTTAAATTTAAAACAAATTGTCGCTGTTGTTAGAACAGGCAGTAAAACTCTTTAAATGTTAGTTTTACATGTTTACAAACTTTAATCTAACCAGCTCTGATATTATTCTCTGTTGAAAATTCTGTTCAGAAAAATTCGTTATTTTATATCAAGTTTTCTCAAAGCTGTGCTATAAAGGGAAATCTGAAACTACAGTCAATACAATGGTTAACATTTTTAACCATGAAAGAACTCTAAACTGACATATATATTCAAGTGATATTTTCTCAAGGTTCTGCTTTGATGTTTCCGATTTTATGAAAAAATATTAAATGCTTATTAAAGGCCAGTGTTGTCATATAAATCACGCTTAAAAAAAGAACAGACAGACCGAAGAAAATTCTACCATTCAAGCATGAATAAATTTTAAAAGGTCTGCTTCTCATTTTAGAAAAATTGCGCTTAAATCTACCATCAATTAAAATGTCACTCATACGCCCTCTAACGCATACCAGTCAAGTAATTGCCTAAAAGTATGCTTTTGTATATTTCAACATGCCATGACAAATTCAAGCAAAAGCAAACCATAAAGCATAATAATAAATATCAACTGAAGAAAATATATTTTCCGGAGGCTACTTTTCTCGAATTTATTTTGGTGCTAATAAGCAGAACGGCACAGAAACGTTTACCACATGCCAACACGCATCAACAGCACACACACACACACACACATAAAGACGCAATAAAATTATTTACTTAGCAACTTTCGAGAACAAAAAACGTGCTGAGTAGGTAAAGAAAAATGAGCTTGAGATTCATATATAAATATGAATTAAGGTAGAAGAAGTGAAGTAGAGGAAGGGAAGGGGCCATATAGTGGGCAGAGAAAGAACGTAAAGAAAAAGTATGTCAAGAAGAAGGGGCAGAGGGAGAGCTGAAGCAAAAGAAAATAAACAAAGTGAAGTAAAAGAAGTGATGTAGAAGAAGGGGCAATATAGTGAGCGGAAAAGGAACGTGACAAGAAGAGGAGGAAGCGGGAGAGCTATGGCAAAAGCAAGTAAACAAACTGAAGGAAAAGCAAAAATGGCAGCAGATGAATAATGATGTGAGACTGTGAAGCCGCAAGTGATAGACCGAAGACCGCCACAAATATGCTAGATATTTTCAAGGTAAGGTGAAGGTAGACAGTGTGAAAGGTGCTTGCTGCCACGGTCTGGCTGAAGCGACCGCAAATATCAAAGATGCTTCGACGGCAATTGATTTAAGCCTGTCAACGCGCTTGACACATGCTCACATTCCACGTCGAAACGCCGCAGATGAAACTCAATTAAGCTTTTTATGTGCTTCAAAAATAACATTTAGGCACGTACACACACATGCACACGCATATGCACACTTGTGCAGACTTGAAAAGTCTTCGTTTAAGTTCTGATTTATGCGTTCGTGTCATAACTTTCGGCTGTATCTCAACGCTACATTGAAGTCCGACCTTTTGCGGCTTTTTTGAGCAGAGCAAATCTTAGGAAATAAAATTTTTTTCGTTTTATTTTTGTAGATGAAACATTTAAATTAAGAAAATGTATGCTTGACTTGAAAGAAAAACCAATTAAAGTGGTGTTTGATAGCGATATGAAGCGATTTGCAAGTCAATAAAAGAGTGGGAATGTTGAAAGTAATGAAAATAAAAGGAAAGTAAGGGTGTACGAAAATTCAAAGATAAGATAAAGGAAAAATTAACGGAAGACTTTAAAAAGGAGCGAATGGAAAATGAGGAAAGCTTAGAAGCTAAGAAACAGCTAAGATATGAAAGTGGAACCGAAGCGCAAAAGTTATTTAAAAGCTTCTTTGAAAATAAGAAATACTTTCTAATATTGCAACAAACATTGCAAACATGAATTCTTAGCGAATATTCTACTGAGTCCTGTTGAGTTAATTAAATGGGTAACAGTACCTTTCTGATAGAAAATGCCCTTAAGTCTTCTAGTCAACGCAGCCTGAAAGACCTAATGAATGCCTGGCTTGAAAGCGAATGAAGAAATATCCTTTCGTGTAATATTTCGAAACTTCTCTCTCTCTGGTGAATGATTGCTCGGAAAAATTGCCTAAAATTAAATTTTTTTGGGAAATTGTATTGCAACGACCAACACTCAAACATGAGACTTCATCTTTAGAGACCCAGCACTTATCCAATAAGTTATGTGACGTTATTTTTTTTGAATGAGCCAAAATAATTTATGACTTCAAATTTTTCGTTACATTAATTCGCCTAATGATATCCTTTTTTCATAATAACTTGAGCATTAACAATTCATGCTGAAAAACTACAGGACATTCCTGAATAGAGCGGCTTCTAGATCTAAGTGCCTTCTAGAATTAAGTAGGTTAATCGACAAAGAAACCGCTCTTGCTTTCAATATCCGCCCACAGCATAAAAGCCAATGGTTGTGTTTTTTGCTTTGGGCGGCTTTGTTGTGATTACGTGCTTATATGCTGTTGCTCTTTGCCCAGTTGTGCTTATCTTGTAGTGTAGCTTTACTCGTAGTTGTTGTTGTTTTTGTTTGACTACTTCGTTTTCTTAGCTTGCTTCTTGTTGTTGCTGTTGACATACATATGCTGCCCTTTCATCTTTCAATCAAGTTGGAAAATAACACATGTTGGCACACATAAAATATTCACTCACACACAAGCACGTTGTCATTAGTTATGTGCCCTCACTACTCCTTTTCCAGACAACAACATATTTTGTTTATGAAGTTTTTCCAACATTCTTCTAGACATTTGTTTCGCCACCCTTTATAGCTAAAGGCTTGTGGGAAGAAGCATTTCAGCAATTTTAGCTTGGCACAAAAGAAACTGTTAAAAAACAAACAGTAAAGAAGCGAATCAAAGTATTTCGGATTTTCTTGGTGAACTTTCCAAAGATTTGTGAAATATAAAAGTACAAACAGAAAATCTAAAAATACAAATATTTCAAAATTAGCTATGGTTGAGTCGAAATGACTTCTTTTTCTAAAGAAAGGGACTATTCATTTCATATTAATATAAGCAAACCAGCTAAATTTTAGAGAGGAATGATATATGAAAAAAGTTTGAATAGCAAAAAACTATAAAACAAAAAAAATGTCCCACATTTATAAATTTATTAGCTTTTCGCACAACACAAAAACAGAAATGAAATTAATTATGCGAACAAAAAAATAACCAATCAAAGCTCAAAAATGATTTAGCCTTTGTGCAACTTGCTTTAATGTGATTTCATTTCATTTCTATGATTGCACGAAATATTATCAAAGTGCGCTGTGTACATACATATATATAAATATATACAATTGCGTTGTGCTGCACTACATGTGGTATGAGTGACGGCAAATTGTATGGCCTGGTTAAAATGTTACACATACGCCCTGCTACACTTTGAGCACAAATGCTTAAATTTGATGGCGATTTGATTACAATTTTAATGCCGTAACATAACAAAACAACAATAATTGGCACTTTTATATTATGTCATTTATATGTAGATGGGAATAGCTAAAAATCTCATTATCCTTTAGTAATGTGGTCTCTGGCTATTGACGTTCTTCTAAGCGCTTCCCATAAATGTGACAAACTTTTGACAATGTCATAAATTAACTCTACTACAACAAGCTGTAAATGTGTAAATCTAACTATTATGGCTGTTTATAAAGCTTCACTTTTTGATGTTGCTATATATCTGGCATTATATTGGCCATTTTTGCAGTCTGCCTGAATTACAAAGCATAAACGAAGTTCCGTCTTTATTTTTTGCTCTTGCACAAAATTGCAAATTAACGCTCAGGTCAATTAGCTCATAGTTTGTGGCAACCCCTGCCGCACATGCCGCTGTGTTTTTGCGCCCTTCAATAATGTTCAATAAAAGCAGCAGGCAATAAAGTGACCTGCAGAGTTTAGAATATCCTTTTTGTAGCTGAGTCCGTGTTTGTGGCATTTAATGTGCATATAAACTGAAAGTATATCACAGCTTGCTCTGATTTCTCTGACAAAACTCTCTGTGGCGTGAGCTAATAGCTTTAAAAGTCGGCCATCAAAGTAGTCTGACATAAAGAAACAACAACATTTGGCTTTTGGTCTGTTGGCTCCAAATTCCCTGATGATGAATTGCGCAGGCCATTAAAACCAACAGCTAACAACATTTATAAGCTTTAAAGGCATCGTTTCAAGGTAGAGCATGGCGTATGAGTAACCTTGTCTGTTTTTATTTTGCAATAAATTTTAAAAGCAATAGATTACATAGACAAAAAAGTTGAAAAAATACGCTGCTCTACACAGTCAATCAATAACTCGATTGTTGTTGTTCGATTTTGTTTTATACCAATGTTGTATTTGTTTTTGACCAATGAAACATACCAGCAGCTATGCTATTAATCACTCATACGTCATGTGAAACAGCATGTTAGAAATCAAAGAAATAAGAGAGACACTGTGACGACGATAATTTCACCCCCCAACAATTATCGCCGCACAGCAATAAGCATGTTATATTTTTTTTGATTATATTGAATTGATTATATAGTTTCTATTTTGAGATTTCTTTTGTTTTCCACGGCATGAAGCCAATTACTTATTACCCCTTTTGAAATATATAAACTACACACTAAGGACAGTAGGCATGAAGCCAAAAGACAATTATTTGCTATTCTATAAGATAGGCTAATAATGAAATAAGCATAAACAATAACATATCAACAACAACAGTACGCATAGGTAGCCATAGCCAGCCCACAGCATGAAGCATGCGTAAAACGTAGAACAATGCATGAGCATTACAACAACAACATGCACGGCAAACCAGACGATGCGTGGGCATTACAACAACAACAACAACATGCACGGCAAGCCAGACGATGCGCATAGACGGAGAACGATGCGTGGGCATTACAACAACAACAACAACATGCACGGCAAGCCAGACGATGCGCATAGACGGAGAACAATGCATGGGCATTACAACAACAACAACCACATGCACGGTAAGCCACAGCATGCATTACAACAACAACAGCATGCAGAGGTGGCCCATAGCATGCATCACGCGATATTGGGGAACAATGGGAGCCGCGCTAAGGGCGCAACAACAAATACAGGCCTGGCAAGCTCGACTCGGCCTATAAAAGAGGAGCCGCGAGCTGGTGGAAGGCAGTTCTTCTCGGGTCTCTGACCAGCACGCATCAGCACTGTCAAGCGGTATCGCACGACTAGGCGTGTAAGAACTGGTACCTTTGGTACAAACTTTTGCGGCTCTGCTAACGCGGAGCTTGATCCATTGTAGCGTAGTGTAGTTAGCTAATCGTAGTCATAGAGTCAACCTCCCAAAGGTATCTACGGGAGTGCGACTAACTTTTCTGTGAGCAGCACCGGACCGATTCCGACCGTGCCTGCTAATCGTAGTGCCAGTAGCTCGAGTCAACCTCCCAAGGGTATCTACGGGAGTGCGACTAACTTTTCTGTGAGCAGCACCGGACCGATTCCGACTGTGCCTGCTAGTGGTAATACCAGTAGCTTGAGCCAACCTCCCAAGGGTATCTACGGGAGAGCGGCCACTACTTTTCTGTGGGCAGACACTGGCTCGACCACTGCTGTCAGGGTTACCGACCAGAAATAATCCGACGTTTTCACGTCGCCGTGTCGAAGAAGAAGAGATAAGAAATACGTATGGGAAAAGTTGCTTATGTATATATATTGTTCAATAAGAAATATGAATAAAGAGTTGTCTATATAGTTCGATACGAATAAGAAAGGTTGTCTATGTATATTTCGCTAGTTGTTCAATAAACCGAGACATTTACTAGAGTATAACCAGAAATCATTGTGTTTTCCTTACGTCCCATGAACAAATAAATATTTTTGTTAACGACCCCTGGACAGCCGCTGAAGCTTACCTCAGCCTAAGAAGTCTTCCGGTTCATCCGGAGACCCGACGTTGGGAACGTCGTTACAAATGGCGCCCGAGCAGGGACTTTAAGGAAAACACAAGGAAAAAAAAAAAAAAAAAAAAAAAAACCTATATTAAAGTTGGTTCGGTCAAAACGTTTGTAGTGGAATTGTGCTTCATACGGGTAGTACAACGATAATTGTGATCTGTACATTACCTAACGTATGCAAGCATATTACCGGTGGAGATCACCTACATAATGAATGTTGGTATTCTTATGATTAAGGGTTAAAAGAAGCAAGTGAGGCATAGACAAGGTAGAGTCCAAGAGACATACACAAGACGAGGAAAACGAAATAGGGATCCAGAGGGAGACCACAAACAAGGAATTTTTAAATAAGACATAGAGAGAAAAGGGATAAGACCAGTACAATGGGGGGAATCTCATGGGTATACCACGTGAGGAAGGAGGAACTTGTGGAGATAGCAGGGGCACTAGGGCTGGAGACAACAGGGAACGCCGATGATCTGCGTCGCAGGATTTCGGTATTCATCAAGGAGGGAGTCTTTACGCCAGAAATTAGCGCCCTACTGGACGAGTGCGAGACGAAATACCGACAAATCCCTCTCCCAAGCTCTGTCAGCATAACCCCCACCGTGCCATTAGGATTCCCACAAGTTGTCCACGATAACCCACCAGCCATGAGCTCAGCCATCATGCACACCGCCGCCAGGCGGGACGCACACATTACCACCTCAGAGCAACCTGCGGGGCGACCCGTAGGGCAGCGGACAGAAACGCCACAGGGATATCCGTCAGAACAGCCTCCGAAAACGCTGACACACGCGGCCGTAATTGACCACGTACGGAAATGGTCCACACATTACGAGGGCGGGCCTGACCCCGTTGCGTTCATCGAGCGGCTCGAAGAACTAGCTGCCGTATACGGAATTACCACAGACCAATTGCCACGAACCATGCCAGAGCTCCTGCGAGGGAAAGCTTTGATATGGTATCGAAATAATAACAAAAACTGGCAGGAATGGCACCTCTTCAAGGGGGACTTTTTGCGATTCCACCTCCCAGCACGCTACTTTGAGCGACTGGGGGACGAAATCCGCGAGCGTACGCAAAGGCCACGAGAGTCCTTTAAAGAGTATCTGCTAAATCTGCAAAACCTCATGCGCCATGCCGGCTACACGAATGCCCAGAAATTGGAAAGGGTATTCCGCAATTGTCACCCGGATTATAAATTATACATACGGCGCGGAGATTTTCACACACTAGAGGAACTGGTCGCATTAGCCGAGGACTTAGAAGACATCCAGGCAGACCGTCGACAAGCCTCCGCACCAGTGCCAGCGCCCACACCCGCCAGACCACGACAGATGCCGCAGGAAGCATCCACCCGATACCGACAGATGCCACAGGAGACGACAGCACGACACCGACAAGTGACAGAGGGGGTGGAGTGCAGAATCAACCCACGAACGGCATGCCGGAGATGTGGCCAAGATGGCCACATAGCCCGAGGTTGTAGAAGCCCGCAGATAATTTTCTGCTGGGAGTGCGGAAATCGAGGCGTTAGAGTGGTGGAGTGCTGCAGACGACCGGGAAACGGGAGAGGACCACGCCAGGAACGAGGGATGCCGGGTCCGAACCACGAAAACCCTCGCAACCAGTAGAGACACTCCGCTACGATGCCGACCATGTCTTTGCAACGGTCAGCATAGGAAGCCAAGTGTGTGAGGCCACTATTGACACCGGGGCCACACAAAGCTTCATCAGCATAGAGTGTGCATGCAGAGTAGAGCGAAGCAGAGGGGTACGACGGGTGGCGACGCGAACAAGGGTTCAACTGGCGGACGGGAGTTCGCGGGATATTTCGGAGGCGATAATGACGACTATACGATTGGGCACCAAGGCCTGCCGACTACAGCTACTGGTTCTCCCAGAGATGCTGGACGAGCTTCTCCTAGGGATGGATTTCCTCCGACGAGTCAGCGCAACACTGACTATCGGGGATAGCACCATCCAGCTACAGGGTCACGGAGGAGACCGTCCGATGCCAGGGAGAAACCGCTGCACCATGGCCCGCACGCGGGATGTGCAGGACGAGCAAGAGGATATTAACTCCTTCCTTGCCACCGAGTTGAGGTCAATGGAGGAACTAGAAGGCGTGTCCAATATCACGGAACATAAGATCGTCATGAAGGACGACCGGCCGATAAAGCAGCGTTACTTCCCAAGGAACCCAGCGATGAACAAAATCATCAACGAGGAGATAGACGAGTTGCTAGCGAAAGGCTGCATAGAACCTTCGCACAGTCCACACAGCGCCCCAATCGTACTAGTTCGGAAGAAAAATGACAAGTGGCGACTATGTGTCGATTATCGGCAGCTCAACGCCCGTTCTGTGCCAGATGCGTACCCGATTCCACGTATCCAGAGTATCCTTGATCGGCTACGATCGGCGAAATACATTAGTAGCCTGGACCTAAAGAACGGCTATTGGCAAATCCCGATGCACCCAGACAGCAAGCAGTTTACGGCTTTCACGGTACCTGGACGTGGGCTCTTCCAGTGGAAGGTCATGCCATTTGGCCTTCACTCAGCCCCAGCGACATTTCAGCGAGCGCTTGACCGAGTCATCGGCGCAGACCTAGAGCCGTACGCCTTTGCGTACTTAGACGATATTATCGTGACCGGGACGTCGGTAGAGAACCACAAGGAGAACCTGCGAAAGGTATTCCAGAGGCTAAGGGCGGCAAATCTGCGGCTTAATCCAGAGAAGTGCGAATTCTTTAAGAAAGAGATAAAGTACTTAGGTCACGTGGTAAGCGATGAAGGCATTCACACGGATCCAGACAAGATCGCCGCTATCAAGAGTCTAAAACCGCCAACGACCACCAAGGAACTACGACGCTGCTTAGGTATCGCCTCTTGGTACCGCCGTTTTGTGCCGGAATTCGCCGACATCACCCGACCAATGACGTCACTACTGAAAAAGGGGAAACACTGGAGATGGGGTCCAGAACAACAAGCTGCGTTCGAATGCCTACAGAGGAAATTAACCGAGGCACCCATCCTAGCCTGTCCGGATTTTTCCCAACGATTCATTCTGCAAACGGACGCCAGCGAGTACGGCTTGGGAGCGGTCCTCACACAAACAATCGAGGGACAGGAGCGTGTGGTCGCATATGCCAGTCGGCACCTAAACCAGGCGGAGCGCAACTACTCCGCAACCGAGAAGGAGTGCCTGGCAATCGTATGGGGCATCCGTAAGATGCGCCCATACCTCGAGGGCTACCAGTTCACCGTAATCACCGATCATTTGGCACTCAAATGGCTGAATGCGATCGAGAGTCCTTCGGGACGAATAGCCAGGTGGGCCCTCGAGCTGCAGCAGTATTCGTTCGAAGTGCAATATCGAAGAGGTAAGCTCAA
Organism: Neria commutata; assembly: GCA_963457695.1. Classification (NCBI taxonomy): domain Eukaryota; kingdom Metazoa; phylum Arthropoda; class Insecta; order Diptera; family Micropezidae; genus Neria; species Neria commutata. Next base: position 37,531,648 of record OY735248.1, read on the forward strand.
CGTAGTGGCCGACGCACTCTCGCGCCAACCACAAGCTACCCTCCGACAGACCACCGTCGTAGAGGAAGAAAGGCCGAGCTGCAAGTGGTGGCAGAAACGAGTGGAAGAGGTACGCAAAAATCCGGAAAAATTTCCGGACTACCTCATTGATAACGGCGAGATGTACCGACACATCCCTCGGAATTACGGCGACGAGGACAGCACGCCGTGGAAACTGTGCGTACCCAGCGGTCTCCGAGGGCGGGTACTGATGGAGAACCACGACAATCCAAGTGCCGGCCACATGGGAGTCCGGAAGACCACCCTGCGCATTACAAGCCGCTACTACTGGCCCGGGATGTTCCGAGATGTGGCGAACTACGTGCGAAAATGCCCATCATGCCAGCAGTACAAACCCAGCCAGCAGAAACCAGCCGGACCCATGCTCAGCCAGATCCCAGAGGAGCCATGGGCGATAGTTTGCGCCGACTTTATAGGACCATTACCCCGATCCAAACATGGGAACAATATGCTCTTGGTGTTCTTCGACAAATTCTCCAAATGGACGGAAGTGGTACCCCTGCGAAAAGCAACAGCGGATACATTAAAGAAGGCATTCCGAGAGCGTATCCTGGCACGTTTTGGTACGCCGAAAGTATTCCTCTCGGACAATGGAGCACAGTTCACCAGCAGGGCATTCCAGGGCTACCTCCGAGAAGTGGGAATCCGGCAACAGTTCACGGCGCCGTACACCCCTCAGGAAAATCCAACGGAGCGGGTAAATCAAACGGTGAAGCGGATCATATCGCAGTACACAAGGACACAACAGAAGACATGGGACGAGCTGCTACCCGAGATTATGCTGGCAATCAACAGCTGCCCCTCGGACTCGACCGGATACAGTCCCGCATTCCTCACGCAAGGCAGAGAACTGCGACTGCCGACAGCGCTCTACGACCAGCAAACCCTAGGGACTGGAGAGGTAGAACAGGCCCCACACGAACGCGCAGCACGGCTGCAGGAGGTGTTCCAACTGGTGCAACGTAATATGTCAAGAGCGGCGCAGGACCAAGCGCGCCATTACAACCTCCGACGACGAAGATGGAAGCCGGAAATCGGGGATAAGGTGATGGTGAAGCAACACCACTTATCCAAGGCGACAGAGAACTTCGCAGCCAAGTTGGCTCCGAAATACGAGGGGCCCTACACCGTCGTGGGGTTCACTTCACCCGTCATCGCCAATGTACAAGCGCCAGGGGACGCGCGTATAAAGAGGACACACCTCAGCGAGCTAAAGGAGTTCATAAGCGCCGCCTCTGCATAAACCACATTTATCTTGCCTCCCTTACCACTATAATCAATAACACTTTGTATTTTCTATCTATCGCCATCAGGTACCGACACGAGCACGAATGGAAGAGAAGTTCAGGAAGAGTAAGAAGCGTGTGCGACGAAGCTACCGCGCAATACAAGCCGACGAGCCAAGGACGGTACCATTGGGAGACGACTACGAGGGGGTAGTCACGCGCTTGCCGAACTGTAGGCGAAATACTATCCGGTTACGACGGATCACCTGCGGTACCAAAGCCATGGACGAAAAAACGCGACGACGACCAATAAGCGCTATCTGGCCAGCACCAAGCAGCCCGCACCAACGTACAAAGCGGCGCCGCTCGCCGCACAGACAGCGAAGTCGCCACCACACCCCGAGAGGCAGAACGAGGTCCGACAGCCGTCACCGACAGCACCACGCCCTGAGAGCCAACGCGAGCCCAGCAGGCGTAGACAAACGCTGTAGACGGCCCCGACACCAAAGTCAGCAAGATAAGCGCCCCTCGGGGAAAGAAACAGGCCCGACCAACGAGGCCAACCCAACACGCCGGCACCGGACGACGCCCACGCCCGTGCCAAGCACACGGAGGATCGCCAGCCAGCCCGTACAAGAGCCAGCAGTAGAGAGTAGTCAGGGCAAGCCACGGAGGGAGCCACCCGTTATACCGGAGCTGCAACCGGGCTACCGACCACCACGGGTCGCCCACCAGCCCTCGAGGCCAGTCGACAGCCAGACATGGGGCACCCCGGCAGAAGTCGCAACAACAAGCTGCAACCAAAACCCCGAGGGCAAGGATCCGACAACAGCCAACGCCAAAACGAGGGGTCCCGGGCGTGACTGGGAGTACAGCGAGGCATCGTCGGAAGAGAGCGAGTTCGACTGGGGACTCATCAGTGAGAGCAGCACCAACTCTCCGGTGCAGAACGAAGAGACCAGCCATTGCGACGTCTCGACAAGACCCCCCTCTCCGAGCCCCGACGAGTTTTTCGAGCGCCTCAACCCCACCTTGGATGCCGAGATGGCCGAGTGGCACACTGCGGACGACACAGCCCTATGTCGAAACACCGCCAACAAACACACTCTCAACACCCAGGAGCTGTTCCCCGAAGTGTGGGGATTCGAAGAAGGGGCCGCAGATGACACCAGTCAAGTAGCATCGGAGGCAGGAACCCTCCCGAGCCTGACGACACCCGAGGACACCCTAACGCTGGAGGAAAACAGACAGGAGATCCGCTGGCCAGCAAAGATAACAAATCATACGGGCAGGGCATTGTCCGCCAACCTCCAGCACAACATCCACGTCGCACAGGAACAATACCGACCAGGCCGGAAGTTCGGAATGAAGTGTAACGACGGCGGCAAGCAGTTCCGGATCCGGATCGGGAGAGACGGGGAGATCTCCGTAACGAGCCTCTCCAGGGAAGTATAGGGGGGGTGTGACGACGATAATTTCACCCCCCAACAATTATCGCCGCACAGCAATAAGCATGTTATATTTTTTTTGATTATATTGAATTGATTATATAGTTTCTATTTTGAGATTTCTTTTGTTTTCCACGGCATGAAGCCAATTACTTATTACCCCTTTTGAAATATATAAACTACACACTAAGGACAGTAGGCATGAAGCCAAAAGACAATTATTTGCTATTCTATAAGATAGGCTAATAATGAAATAAGCATAAACAATAACATATCAACAACAACAGTACGCATAGGTAGCCATAGCCAGCCCACAGCATGAAGCATGCGTAAAACGTAGAACAATGCATGAGCATTACAACAACAACATGCACGGCAAACCAGACGATGCGTGGGCATTACAACAACAACAACAACATGCACGGCAAGCCAGACGATGCGCATAGACGGAGAACGATGCGTGGGCATTACAACAACAACAACAACATGCACGGCAAGCCAGACGATGCGCATAGACGGAGAACAATGCATGGGCATTACAACAACAACAACCACATGCACGGTAAGCCACAGCATGCATTACAACAACAACAGCATGCAGAGGTGGCCCATAGCATGCATCACGCGATATTGGGGAACAATGGGAGCCGCGCTAAGGGCGCAACAACAAATACAGGCCTGGCAAGCTCGACTCGGCCTATAAAAGAGGAGCCGCGAGCTGGTGGAAGGCAGTTCTTCTCGGGTCTCTGACCAGCACGCATCAGCACTGTCAAGCGGTATCGCACGACTAGGCGTGTAAGAACTGGTACCTTTGGTACAAACTTTTGCGGCTCTGCTAACGCGGAGCTTGATCCATTGTAGCGTAGTGTAGTTAGCTAATCGTAGTCATAGAGTCAACCTCCCAAAGGTATCTACGGGAGTGCGACTAACTTTTCTGTGAGCAGCACCGGACCGATTCCGACCGTGCCTGCTAATCGTAGTGCCAGTAGCTCGAGTCAACCTCCCAAGGGTATCTACGGGAGTGCGACTAACTTTTCTGTGAGCAGCACCGGACCGATTCCGACTGTGCCTGCTAGTGGTAATACCAGTAGCTTGAGCCAACCTCCCAAGGGTATCTACGGGAGAGCGGCCACTACTTTTCTGTGGGCAGACACTGGCTCGACCACTGCTGTCAGGGTTACCGACCAGAAATAATCCGACGTTTTCACGTCGCCGTGTCGAAGAAGAAGAGATAAGAAATACGTATGGGAAAAGTTGCTTATGTATATATATTGTTCAATAAGAAATATGAATAAAGAGTTGTCTATATAGTTCGATACGAATAAGAAAGGTTGTCTATGTATATTTCGCTAGTTGTTCAATAAACCGAGACATTTACTAGAGTATAACCAGAAATCATTGTGTTTTCCTTACGTCCCATGAACAAATAAATATTTTTGTTAACGACCCCTGGACAGCCGCTGAAGCTTACCTCAGCCTAAGAAGTCTTCCGGTTCATCCGGAGACCCGACGTTGGGAACGTCGTTACAACACTTGAAAAGACATTTTATAAAGTGCTTATAAAAAGGTTGACTTTTGGCATTAATTCTGAGCAGAAAGTAATAAACAAAACAATAGTTCACTCCCCCAATTCTACTTTCAATATAAAGTGCTATCTCGCTTAGCTCTCTAACACAGAGGCATTCTCACAGATATATTACAACTTTTTCGAAATTTTGCACTTTTCTATTACAAAAGTGTGACTTATATACAGGCATGTGATGGAAATCGTACGTATTCAAAATGAAAACGAAATTTCAAATCGTTCGAATTCAAAACGAAAATGAAATTTCAAATCGTACGAATTCGTTTTAAGTGTGATGGAAATCGAACGATTTCATTTCAAATTTCGGCATTTATGTATTTTCAACATGAGCAATTCGAAGCAATACAATGCCCTGTGATGAAATTCGGTTTTTCGATTTCATTTCGATTTGAAATCACACCGAACGACGCTCGATTTTGAAAATGAAACATATCACAAGGCAAATTGATTTCATTCGCCTCTTCGTACGTTTTCGATTTCTATCACATGCCTGATATTCTCTGCGCTTTATCTAAAATATTTAAGAAAATAATTTTGTTATATGTTTCTTCCTATACACAACAGCAAACTATAAACGAATTTATTTTCCCGTGATGCACAACCATAAATATTTTTTTACTACGCTCCCCCACCCACTTATCTATGATCCTTTCGAAACCAACAAGCACTTTGCAAGTATAGGGGCATCCGCTGAGTGTCAGTTTAAGTGAGTAAAAATATGTATAAACGCTAACGACTATAAAACTTTATGCATAAAAAATATTTGAATAATTCGTAATAATTTTGCAATGAGCTTAAATTTTCAATGGCCTGATGAAATGGCAACTCTACTAAATTCAAATTCATAGCGTTCGCTTTGGATTGAAAGTTATTTATATATTTAGTATTTCGTGTTCTTGTTTAGCTTAGTGTATGGAACCAACATCGAATATAAAGTTTCAATGGGGCTTATTTTAAGTGGCAATAAAGTATAGAAATTTTGATTGCAAGCAGCTTAAATATGAAATTTCCAACATGAGTACAACTTAAGTAGCTTGGCAAATATTTAACTTGCGATTTGTTGTTGCAATTTCTGGCAGTAGTGAACGAGTGCTTAGAATGAAGTGCTTAAAATTTGTTTAGAATTTTGTTTTCTCTATTAAGGAGAATATCTAAATTAATGAAATGGAAAGTCTTAAATTGATTGAATTTTGGTATAAGTTCTTGTTTCAAGTGCCTAACTAACAGCTATATTTATGTATATAAATGCAATTCCTATGTTAGCTGGGAAGACTTATTGCACGCCAAGCCACAGTTTACAGCTGCAGCTCGGCATCGACAGCCCACTTGAAGCCATTTGATTAAAGCTCTCTACGCTTACGTTGGTAGTCCCAAAAGTGCACAAACTAATGAAGAAAAGTCCAAAAATTTGGCGGAAAATATCTTTAAAAGTCTCTTTACTATTAATCACTAGATAAACTTGCTAATTAATGCCGCTCAAAGAAGAACAATTATTCTTTTCATATTGTTAAATCGCTCGAGGCTTTGACTTAACCGCCGGCTGAAGCTCATATTCTTTACAATTAATTTTCATTGCTATTGACAAAATTGATTAACACACAAATCATTAGTAGTAACAATATTTATGCAAGCATGTAACTATTTGCTGTTGTTGAGTTGAGATCAATTAAAAAAGCTTCCCGAAGTGGCTGCCTCTTGAGCGGTTTTGTATGATGAGATTTAACATGCCTTTAGCTCACATAATGCTTGATTATATTTGTACTAAAAATGTTTGAGCATGATTATGAAACAATAATAAATTAATGAAAGCTGAGAAATGAAGAAGAGAAAAACCAAAAAGCGCAAGAGCTCTTAAAATAAGAGAAACCTAGAAATACATAGCACATATGAGCTCTACAAAAAGAGAGCGTTAGGAAGAACAAACAAATATTGAATAATATTGAGAAAAGCAGCAACACTTGTTTCAACAAAATGACAATTTGTTCTTGCTTCTCATCGGTTTATATATTCAATTCACGTATACGTATAATATAGAATCGAAAACTTGAGATTTGGGACAGAGCAAATTTCAGCGCACGCTTTGGCGAAGGCATCAGTCACAACTTTGAAGGCAACTGCAAATGAGAAAACACCCGAAACTCGCTCTTCTCTTTTAATAAACTTAAAGCACACATTAAAAAAAAGAATTTATCTAATATAAAACGCCTTGCTGTTGCCAAATTTGTGGCAGTTTTCATTTAGGCACGCTCATCTGTGGAATTGTAGCAACGTGATAAAAAATCATTAAAGATACGGCACGGAACCAAAAAGGAGCATGCGTTTTCTATTCGCATTCACGCTCGTCGGTCTGTTGGCTCTGGCCATGGCAACGGCATCGGGAGAGATGCAGCAGACTGACGCTGTGGCACCTTTCAAGGATAATCTTAACACCGGTGAGACGGCAGCTATGAAAGACGATCTCGATAAAGTTATATTCGAGCTGGACGGTTTCGGTTTTAACGATGGCGATAGGCATATGTCCATTGAGCAGAATGTAGCGAAAAATACTAACAGTAAAGCAGTCAAAGTAGCTCAGCCAGTTGTCACAGATAAAGTAGTTAAGCCAGTTGTCACAGATAAAATAGTTAAGCCAGTTGTTACAGATAAAGTAGTTAAGCCAGTTGTCACAGATAAAATAGTTAAGCCAGTTGTCACAGAAAAAGCAGTTAAGCCAGTTGTAACAGCTGTAACAGATAATTCTAATAAATCAGATGCTTCTTATAAATCCGACGAGTCTACAGAAGATGATAAATCCGACGAAGATGATAAATCCGATGAAGCCAATAAATCCGAAGCTGACGAATCCGAAGACCATGAGTCCCATTATAAGCATGATTCACAACATGCTCATAATTCACATCATTCTCGCAATTCTCATCATTCCCAGGAGTCTAACGAATCTAGTCGGTCTGTTGAATCCGACGAGTCTACAGAAGCTGATGAATCCGACAAAGATGATAAATCCGACGAATCCCATGAAGCTAATAAATCCGATGAAGCTAATAAATCCGAAGCTGATGAATCCGATGACCATCAGTCCCATCATGATCATGATTCACAACATGCTCATAATTCACGTTATTCTCGCGATTCTCATCATTCCCAGGAGTCTAACGAATCTAGTCGGTCTGTTGAAATGGACCCTAAGGAAATATCAGAGGAAATAAGAAAAGCATATGAAAATTTAAACAAACTCCGTAGGGAAGTTCAGAGACATCAGCACTCTCTTGAGAAAGATAATTCGCATGAAAGCGCTAATTCCCATGAGTCACATGAAGACGATGAATCACATGAAGCGAGTGCATCAGACAAATCAGAGGATTCGCATAAATATTATCATTCGCATGAAGACGGTGATTCTGGTGAAAATGATGATGACTCCAACGAAAAAGACTCTGATGAAGATGATGCGAGTGATGATGACTCAGATGAAGATGATGAGAGTGACGAAGACTCTGATGAGGATGATGATGACTCAGATGAAAATGATGAGAGTGACGAAGACTCTGATGAAGATGATGAGAGTGACGAAGACTCTGACGAGGATGATGATGACTCCGATGAAGATGATGATTCTGATGATGATTCTGATGAAGACGATGATGATAGCGATGTTGCTGTCAAAACAGCCGTCGTTGCACCTGCAATTACCGCGGTGGCCCCGAAAGTTGCTGATCCCGTTAAGACTGCTGATATCGATACAGACAAAGTGAAAGTGTTGCCCATTTTTCCGGAGGGCACTGAAATACCTGAAGGTTTCATTCAGCGTTATTTTACTCGAGGGCCCTACGAGGGTATCGGACGTCTGTTGAAATTGACGCTGGAGAAATAATTAATGATAATTAATTAAATAATAAGTTGCTGAGCTTCTCAGTCGTGCCTTGCATTTTATATACAAGATTTCTAGATTTTAGTGAATAAATTATTTTATAAATTTAACTAAAAATGGCGAAATACACAGTTTCATATAAAATCAAAATATGTACAGTCGATTTAATTATGCGCGTTTGCAAAAACTAATGACATATATTTAAGTATATATGTATTTGTTATGAGTAAATGTGCAAAATATGTTGGTACAAAAAAAACCATAATTTCAATTATTCTTTTAAACATGTTGTGCTCTGAATCATTTTTTTATAAGCTTTATATTAGGTTCACATCCGGTATGTATGTCGTCAAATCTAGTAATCAATTTTTCACCCACTTCCCGACTACCTAGAGATCTGAAACTTTGCATACATGCCTAATCTAGAGCCCAATACATGAATCAATAAATTTTATGGGCGTAGGATAAGGGGCGTGGCACTTTTTTATAAACTCCAGATTTGTGTATAACTTAAGAACTACACATCACACATCAATGAAACTCGGTAGGAACTTACTACATATCCCTATCCTTCTACTGAGAAAATAAGGGGAGCACTGGATAAGGGGGCGTGGCACCCCCCATACAAACAAAATTTTTGATCTCGATTAGCTTTGGAACTAAATGTCGTGCAGCATTGAAATTTCGTATGCAGTCGCCTCTTGGATGTGTTGTCCCACTGGTAAAATTTTATGGGCGTAGGATGAAAGGGCGTGGCACCCCCCATACAAACAAAATTTTTGATCTCGATTAGCTTTGGAACTAAAGGTCGTGCAGCATTGAAATTTCGTATGCAGTCGCCTCTTGGATGTGTTGTCCCACTGGTAAAATTTTATGGGCGTAGGATGAGGGGGCGTGGCACCCCCCATACAAACAAAATTTTTGATCTCGATTAGCTTTGGAACTAAAGGTCGTGCAGCATTGAAATTTCGTATGCAGTCGCCTCTTGGATGTGTTGTCCCACTGGTAAAATTTTATGGGCGTAGGATGAAAGGGCGTGGCACCCCCCATATAAACAAAATTTTTGATCTCGATTAGCTTTGGAACTAAAGGTCGTGCAGCATTGAAATTTCGTATGCAGTCGCCTCTTGGATGTGTTGTCCCACTGGTAAAATTTTATGGGCGTAGGATGAAAGGGCGTGGCACCCCCCATACAAAAAAAATTTTTGATCTCGATTAGCTTTGGAACTAAAGGTCGTGCAGCATTGAAATTTCGTACGCAGTCGCCTCTTGGATGTGTTGTCCCACTGGTAAAATTTTATGGGCGTAGGATGAGGGGGCGTGGCACCCTCCATACAAACAAAATTTTTGATCTCGATTAGCTTTGGAACTAAAGGTCGTGCAGCATTGAAATTTCGTATGCAGTCGCCTCTTGGATGTGTTGTCCCACTGGTAAAATTTTATGGGCGTAGGATGAAAGGGCGTGGCACCCCCCATACAAACAAAATTTTTGATCTCGATTAGCTTTGGAACTAAAGGTCGTGCAGCATTGAAATTTCGTATGCAGTCGCCTCTTGGATGTGTTGTCCCACTGGTAAAATTTTATGGGCGTAGGATGAGGGGGCGTGGCACCCCCCATACAAACAAAATTTTTGATCTCGATTAGCTTTGGAACTAAAGGTCGTGCAGCATTGAAATTTCGTATGCAGTCGCCTCTTGGATGTGTTGTCCCACTGGTAAAATTTTATGGGCGTAGGATGAGGGGGCGTGGCACCCTCCATACAAACAAAATTTTTGATCTCGATTAGCTTTGGAACTAAAGGTCGTGCAGTATTGAAATTTCGTATGCAGTCGCCTCTTGGATGTGTTGTCCCACTGGTAAAATTGTATGGGCGTAGGATAAGGGGGCGTGGCACCCCCCATACAAACAAAATTTTTGATCTCGATTAGCTTTGGAACTAAAGGTCGTGCAGCATTGAAATTTCGTATGCAGTCGCCTCTTGGATGTGTCGTCCTACTGGTAAAATTTTATGGGCGTAGGATAAGGGGCGTGTGTATAACTTTAGAACTACAAATCACACATCAATGAAACTCGGTAGGAACTTACTACATATCCATATCCTTCTACTGAGAAAATAAGGCGGGCACTGGATAAGGGGGCGTGGCACCGCCCATACAAACAAAATCGTTTATATAGAATAGCTTTGGAACTAAAGGTCGTGCAGCATTGAAATTTCGTATGCAGTCGCCTCTTGGATGTGTCGTTCCACTGGAAAAATTTATGGGCGTAGGACAAGGGGCGTGGCACTTTTCAAGCAACTACACACTTGGGCTTCAGTTTATAATTATAGGTACACCACACATCAATGAAAAACGATAGGAACTTACTTGCCGCGCCCTGCTGGCAAAATAGCAACAACTCACCGCGTCACAAATATGCCACGAATATTAGGGTCGATCACAGCCGTATTATTTGTTAAATTGAGGATATGACGATAGGAGACACTGTGAATACCCTAAATATTGTGTACTGCTCTGCAAGTTTTAAATTCTTTTTGTGAAAAATTTCAGAGCTCTAAAATTGAATTTATGGAAGACTAAAAAGTAGAAAATAAAATTATATAAAAAAAAACTTTTTAAAAATAAGCTTTAATTTATTTAATGTACTAAAAAGTAGAAAATAAATGGTTTTTAAGTCACCTGTATCTTACTATCAATAAAAGCTTGTGCGCTCAATATCCATATTCAAAATATCTTTCATTACTAGAATCTATTTGCAAAAAATTATTTAAATAAAATATTGTGGTAACTGTTTGACAAATATTGAACACATGAGCGCCCCAAGCTTTTATGGATAGTAAGATACAGGTGACTTAAAAACCATTTATTTTCTACTTTTTAGTACATTAAATAAATTAAAGCTTATTTTTAAAAAGTTTTTTTTTATATAATTTTATTACATATATATTTGAAACAACTAAGGAACGAAGAATTTAACCAAATCGATTTAGATTCTTGAGCTGTATTTTCTCAAGTTGTATCGTCGGAAGCACAATGCCCTCCACTCTTAGAGTAAGGCAAATTCAACCAAAGCAACAATGACATTATGGCAAACGATACTATGATACTCTATTACCACAATTTATCTAATATGACCTATGCTGAAGTTGCTCTAATTCAAGTTCAAGTGTCGATTACTGCTTTTAGGTTTGAAATGGGTAAAACTTGACATTGTGCGCCTATGCTGCTGTTATTTACATTTACACGCACTTGTATACGTTTGCACAGCTGTTAGAAGTGTCTGCAATAAGACGAGGCGCTCACATTTACGTGCATTGAATATTGAAGACCATTTTCATATTGACTTAGCTAAGTTGGTGCTTGTGATTACTAATAAGAGAGGCAGCTGAGTGAGCTGAGTGCTTCTTAAAGCTGCTGAGTTATGATGGTTCCTCAAGTGTACCGGATTCGAAACAAAATTTGTTTTCTCTTTTCTCCTTTCTGTTGTACTTTTTGCTTTTAAAGCAACAAGTTGCTAGAAAAATTTAAAGTATCTTGCATATTTCATGCTTTCCATATTAGAGCTTGCTTTACCTTCAAGAAAAGTTTCTGCATTATTACTTTACGCGAAAAGCGCTTTATTAAAGAACCACAGGAATTTTTAGGCATAAAGCAAGGTTACTTGCACGCGGGCAACAATGCGTCAAGCTGTGCATGCCTATGCCACACACACATACACACAAACACATGCATGCACACACTATTGTGGCACACGACAGCAAGACAGCAACCGCGCATGCAACTGAATTTGCATGCCATAGCAGAAGGCGACCTGGCATGCTGCTGTGCAAGGCTAAAAAGATAAGGTCACACCTAAGAAAATCTATATAGCAGCATATGAATGTTTTTTTTTTTTTTTTTTTTTGTTTCGATACGCAGGAAGGTGGGAATCTTCATAGATACTGCTAGCCCGTACTAGTCAGCATGCACGATTCACGTATCTCCTCCTTGTGCCTACGTACTAAACCCACCTCCCTCCTGGACTCAGTCCTGTTTTCCCCTGCGGTACCACCAATCAAGGCATTCCTTCGCAGGGCAGGATAACCCTTTTCTAGGGTTTCGTCTTTTTATACCATACACCTATGGTAATAGGGTATAATAACTTTGTGCGAAAATTGTAACGCATTAAAGGAGCGGTCCTAGGTATAGACATAAGTATATAGAAATGATCAGAATCACTTTCTCTTTTGATTTCCGGTTGTCCGTTTGTCCGTCTGTCCGTCTGTCCGTCTGTCCGTCTGTCTGTCTGTCCGTCCGTCTGCGTGTACGCAAAAAAGAGAAAGAAGGAGTTGTCCGATTTGGACCAAATTTGGTACACAGTCACAGTGAACCTCGGGTTAGGTAAAGTGTTAAAATTATTTAAATCGGTCGAAGGATACGCCCCCAATGGACCTATAAGTCCCACTACCTCGGGTTTTTTTCGATTAAATTGCTATAATTTGTGTAATTACTCATGGAAAAGAATAATACTTGGTATTCAAGTTAAGAGGTAGGTCTTCTATATCTCAGGAAAAAATGGGCGTGGTCCGCCCACTATATAACCGGCAAAATTTTTTCGGTAAAATGGCTCCCAATTGACTAGTTACGAATATAAATTAATGAAATTCGGTTCCCAAGTTGATATATAGGTCTTAGATGCCATACAAGAAAATGGGCGTGGTCCGCCCACTATATAGGCGATAAACAAAAAATCCTCTTAACTTCCATAATATATACACCAGAGAGTCCAGATTTGGTTACTTCGTTCCTGGTAGGAATATCTTTTAATTCTCCAGAAATGGGCGTGGTCCGCCCACCATGGGGGCAGTAAAATAAATATGCCGATAACATCTGGTGTACACCTGTCAGAGCATCAATATTTGGCATGTATAGTCCTATTAGGTATATCTTGTAGTCTGCCAAAAATGGGCGTGGTACGCTCACTATGTAGATTGTAAATCAAATACGCCCACAATTTCAGTGAATTATCACCCCACTTGGGAACATGGTGTAGGGTATTACTCTGTCGGTGAAACCCGACTGATTGCTTCCTTACTTGTTATTTATGCAGTAGTTTGCATGTTTAGTTCTCTTTTGATAGCTTCGTGCCATTTGTCACCGACCTGGATGGAGGAGATCCAGGTTCGGTTCAGACGAGGTCCAATATAAAAACTACTACTGAAGTCTTCTGGTCGCAGCTACCGACTATAACAGAATTTTGTTGGTCGCAACTGTCAACTGTCGCAACTGTCTGCTCCGATTGTGGCAGCCTAGACGGGCGTGGCCTAGGTCTGTCAATATCTTCATCGCACGTGGCCGCGGCTTCGATCCGCCATGGCCTGGACGGGCGAGGCCTAGGTCCATGGCAGTTCGAGGCTCGCCTTAGGTCCACCGTGAGAGAGTTCACTGGTCGAGAGTGGCTGCTCTGCTTGGGACAGCCTAGACGGGCGTGGCCTAGGTCTGTCAATATATTTCGTCATCGCTCGTGGCCGCGGCTCCGATCCGCCATGGCCTGGACGGGCGAGGCCTAGGTCCATGGCAGTTCGAGGCTCGCCTTCGGTCCACCGTGATAGAGTTCACTGGTCGACAGTGGCTGCTCTGGTTATGACAGCCTAGACGGGCGTGGCCTAGGTCTGTCTATATCTTCGTCTCTTACTCACTTTATCGGGACTCCGATCCACCCTGGCCTGGACGGGCGAGGCCTAGGTCCAAGGCAGTCGGAAGCGCTTCTTCGGGGACATTTTCGATTTACAACCTCGATCTGCTAGTCGGCCGTTGAGAGTTGTTGTGCCAGTCTCAGCCTTTCCGCACGTTCGTCGCGTCGTACTCGCTGCATCATTCTAGTAAGGATGCAGTTGGCAGTATTCCATGTCTCTTGCGAGCTTAACATGTATTGGATTAGGCCTGCAGGGCTTACAGGCTCACCCAATCGTTGCTCGAGCATGTTCCTCTCATCCTGGAACCTGGTGCAGTTCATCAGCACGTGTTCGGCGTTCTCAGGTGCATCAACACAGTACAGACAGTTGGGGTGTTCCGCATGCTTTTACTTGTGGAGATATTCCCGAAAGCATCCATGCCCAGTGAGGAGCTGTCAAGTGGTGATTTACATCCCCGTGTTTCCTTTGTACCCAGACACTCACTTCTGGTATCAGCTGGTACGTCCATCGTCCTTTTGTGGTTCTGCTCCACTCTTCTTGCCATTCTCTCAGACTGCTCTGCTTGATGCTTGCTATAAGCCGACCTCTATCTCCGCTCATATTGCGAAGATTTAGCACTGCTGCCGCTACTCTTGCTTCGATATTTATCGGCTTCCGCCCTGCAATTACTCCTGCTGCTTGATCAGAAACTGTTCGGAATGCGCAGCATATTCGAATGTTCATAATTCTGTGCGCTGAATTGGGTCCACGCATGTAGGACTTAACGCTTGTAGCTTCCGCCCATATGGGGGCAGCATACATGAGGATTGATTTGCTCACAGATGCCAGCAGTGTCCTTGTTGGCTGCTTGGGGCCTCCGATGTTCGGCATTAATCTTGATAGTGCCGCGCCTACTCGTGCGGCTTTGTCCCCCGCGTACTTCAGATGTTCCCTGAAATTAAGTCGGTGGTCGAGCAGGACTCCAAGGTACTTAATATAGCATATGAATGTATAAATGTATATGTGTGAACGTGTTTCATTGCATGTGTGCATTGCATTTAATGAAAATCAATTTATACGACACGCATGCATGCGGAACTAACACTTGCACATGCCAAGGCGGGCAAGCAGAAAAATTTTGCAAAAAGTGGCATGCAAGAAATGTCATAAAATTTGTAAAAAAAAGCAAACTTTCATATTCCGCTTGGATTAAGAAAATAACTGCATATTTTTGGCTTAGTTGCATTAATTTTATGTTGAGCTGACTAAGCGAGTTGAAAGGCTACTCGTATGGCGGCAGTATGTGTGTGTTTTTTTTGTTTGATACGCAGGAAGGTGGGAATCTTCATAGATACTGCTAGCCCGTACTAGTCAGCATGCACGATTCACGTTTATCCTCCTTGTGCCTACGTAATAAACCCACTCAGTCCTGTTTTCCCTGCGGTACCACCAATCAAGGGATTCCTTCGCAGGGCAGGATAACCCTTTTCTAGGGTTTCGTCTGTTTATTTATGCATTAGTTTGCATGTTTAGTTCTCTTTTGATAGCTTCGTGCCATTTGTCACCGACCTGGATGGAGGAGGTCCAGGTTCGGTTCAGGTGTGTGTATGTGTGTGTGTGCGTGTGTGTAAGATGGGAAGTGTAGCGATGAGAGCTGAGCATTTCTGAGTGTCAGGAGCCAATATTTTCAGTGGTTATTAAATTTTGGAACAAGAAACAAGTGACTAAAACATAAACACATGTACATACATACATTGATCTCAAGACTATTACTGAATCAAGTTTAAAAGGAAAAGAAGGGAAAGGAAAGGAAAGTGAACGAAGGGAAGTGAAGGGAAGGGAAGGGAAGGGAAGGGAAGGGAAGGGAAGGGAAGGGAAGAGAAAAACTGACAAGAATAGGCAAAGAAAATAGAAAAACAAGTAAGGAAGTATCAGTCGGGTTTCACCGACAGAGTAATACCCTACACTATGTTCCCATGTGGGGTGATAATTCACTGATATTGTGGGTGCATTTGATTTACAATCTACATAGTGGGCGGACCACGCCCATTTTCTTGTATGGCAATTAAGACCTATATATCAACTTGGAAACCGATTTTCGTTCATTTATATTCGTAATTTGTCAATTGGGAGCCATTTTATCCGAAAAATTTTGCCGCCTATATAGTGGGCGGACGACGCCCATTTTTTCGTATGACATAGATGACCGACCCCTTAACTTGAAAACCAAGTTTTATTCTTTTCAATGAGTAATTAGACAAATTACAGCAATTTGATCGCAAAAAACCCGAGGTAGTGGGACTTCCAGGCCCATTATGGGCGTGTCCTTCGACCGATTTGGCTAATCTTAGAACTTAAACTAATTTAAGTTTTCACTCTAACTGTGTACCAAATTTGGTCTAAATCGGACAACTCCTTCTTTCTCTCCTGTGTAAACGGACGGCCAGACAGACAGACAGACAGACAGACAGACAGACAGACAGACAGACAGACAGACAGACAGACAGACAAACAGACAGACAGACAGACAGACAGACAGACAGACAGACAGACAGACGGACAGACGGACAGACAGACAGACAGACAGACAGACAGACAGACAGACAGACGGACAGACGGACAACCGGAAATCAAAAGAGAAAGTGATTCTAAGCATTTCTATATACTTATGTCTATACCTAGGACGGCTCCTTTCATGCGTTACAATTTTCGCACAAAGTTATTATACCCTATTACCATAGGTGTAGGGTATAATTACCGAATATACATTTAGACTTTTGTCTTTTTTTTCTACCCTTATGACTAATTCATAATCTAACAGGAATCATAGAGTTAACTAATAAGCAAAAGTGCTATATCACTGCTGATTAAAAAAATGCTATAAGTTTAAGCCACTTTTGCTGGTTCTATCTAATACATATTGGCAATAAATTCCGAAGCCAAGCGATGTTAACGACAAATAACCCAGAAAATCGTAAATTGACATAATTATGTCGTCAGTGTTTTTTGGAAAAAAACCAACTAAAATTGTAGAGATACGCTCTCTAGTGTTGATGAGTTTGTGCATAGCCTACCGAGCCGATAAATAAATTTCATAAAATTTTGCTTAAATAATAGTTCTGATAAAAAGATGTTAATCTTTGCTGTACGCGATGCTTATTAAGGATTATTGCAATTAACAAATAGTTCGATCCTCAAAAGAGCAACAGTTTAAGAAGAATGGGATAAACCTTATAGAAATTCAATTAAAAATCAGTTTAAAAGAACGCAAAAATTTACTCACACACACACAAAATACAGCACATACACATACAGCATATTTACAAACAATTTACAGTTTAATTAATTTGCAGTTCATGGAATTGCCCTTTGAATTGCAGATGGTACTGCGGTGCGTATGAGTCACATAAAAATGCCACAGTTTCAAATTTCATTTTAATTACGAGTAAACGTGCTGATGCTTAGTGGTTTTGCTGTTAACGGAAATTGAGATTGGTTTCGCCTTTGTGCATTTCTAGCAGGCTCTCAGCTGACTGGCTGACTGCCTTTTGTGCTGCTGCTATGGCTAAAATGCAATCTGTTCCAAGTAGTGTAATCGAACTTAATTTGATTGCTGTTATTTTTAACATGTTCATTAAATTGTGAAATAAAACTTGAATTATTAAATGAAACATTAAAAAAATTTAAACTATCGAATCGAAGAGTCAATAAAAATGCCAAAACTGAGTCAGAGCTGATAGATAGCACGAATTTGTATGTGTACAATTGTTCAAACAGCCAACAACGGCCAAGAACGTGCAAATAACAGAGACAGATACTTGCGTCGATGTCACGCAATGTTACTGCGTTCTTTCATTTTTTGCTTTTCAATGTTCAGTTTTTTATACATGTTCTTGCTTGAACAAATTATTGAGTATTTTCCATGCATAAAAAGAGAACACATACAAGTATATATTGCGTTGAAATTGCTGAAAATTATGGCTTTGTTCTGCAAATACGGTCTTAGCTTTTTTATATTTATTACTGAAAAACCTTTGTTTAGATTTTTATTATTACTATAAGATCCCAACGAGTATATTGACAACAAAATCTGATTTAAATATACACTACTTTTTCGCCTTCTGGTCTGAAACGTGGTATCTTCGAAGAAGAGCTGCCAAAGTTCTGTGAAACTGAACGGCTCTAACGCTAAAAACCACAATGAAGCCTACAAGAAATATTTACTTTTTAATTCGTATTGCACTATACATATTTTATTCCAAACAGGAAATTGAAGAAGTGCATTTAATTTGTGTACATTGCATTATTTTATACATTGGCTCGTACTGCCTTGCAGAGCATCTCTTCTTTGTCCACTTTGGAAAGAAAAAGCGCGTAATATATAAATATTAAAAATTGTTAATTGAGGCACTTAGAAATAATGAACCGATTAGAAGATTTTGCGATTATGAAGAGTAGATTTCGAAAAATTTTAGTAACGGAAGTTTAAAAAAAGTGCCAAAATACGACAACAATTAGAAGGCTTTACTCTATTAACAAATATGCCAATAGATAATTCTCGAATTAAAGCTAATATTCTGAGCTTTATTTGCAGACTCAAGAGCGTAAGAACGAAATATAGAGTATGTGTATATACATACGTACTTATGACACATAAATAAATAGAAGCTTGTAGAAAAAAATGTAAAACAGCTTGAACTTGGTTTGAAGTTGGTTTGTGAGAAGAAAAGTAATTCTAGCAGACAGTACGATGGCGGGAAGGCGACGACATAGACGTAAATTGCTTGCAAGTAGAGCGGAAAGGATGCAGCTTCGCACTGACGACAGCTCGGATAATGCGACCGATTCAGAGCGAAAATCTATTATAAAGTTAAAATCAGTTGAATTTGAAAATGTAAAAAATGATGACGTCAATGAGGCATATATGGATGCGCTGCAACACTTTGAAGTCTACAGCAGCAGCTCCGATGAAATGACAGATGGAAGTTCCACAGATGAAACTCTCAAATGCCTCGCATGTAAGCGCAGAGAAGACACGACAGCTGAGCAACGTGGCAACTACAGCGACAGACATCGAAGAGCCAGAAAGAAACTGGCGAAGATAACATTTGAGGATCCAGCGTTCGTGTTTCTCTATGAATACATAAATTTTGACGCAGATTATGAGGATGATATACTAAATGAAAATAGCGATAGCGACGATTTCGAAGAAGATTTTGATGACAATGATGGTGCCTATGGAGATTACGATTTTTATGAGAGTGATAGTGATAGGATTGACGTTGATGAGGAAGTTGATATTTCTGAAAATGCAACAACAATTTCTAATAATATGACAAAGGGAAATATTGCAAAAAGCAGCGAAAAAATGAAGAAAAGAAAAGACATTGTTAGCAGTGATTCTGAAACTAAAAAAGAGAAAGTCAAACATCAAAGAAAACTGCGAAGAAAACGAAGACAGTCTGCAGGCAACATTGAACTGATTGCCATAAGAAAGCAAAGTTCTTCACCAAGAGCACGCATATGCAAATGTGGCAAGTGGACAGCGCAACATGCAACAAGTGATAGAAATCCTGTCAAGCCAAAAGCTGAAAGCCACAGAGCTGCGAAGAGAGAAAAGCAGAAAACGATTGAGCTAGAAGAACTCAAAGTGAAGAGAAGAATACAGCACACTAAGCGGAATAGAAAATATGTTCAAAAAGTAAAGGAGCCAGTTTCAGGCAAGCAACGGCAGCAGCAACAGCAGCAGCGCCGAAAGCCGGAGACTTCCAAAGGCAAGCCACGTCACATGCAGAGCAGGCGACAGCAGCACTCAGCTGGCAAATCGAATCGCAACCACAAATGAACATTTTGAGGTTATCGTCTTAAACTTGGAAATATGAATTTTTATTGTGCAATGTAAAAATTTAAACAATATATGAGCTGTTATTTTTGAAAGTGGAATAAGTCCACTTTCTGTTATTGCGAGATATTTCATTGTTTACATTTCACTCTCAGTGTCAATACCATTAAGAGCTAAGACTTTCATCTCCCAAATACTAGAATTAACAATTTTTTAAAATAGTAAAAAAATTGTTTACCCATAGAAAGATCATAAAAAGTTGTATCTACAATATAATTGCCATTATCTACATTTTTGTAAAAAATGGACTTATTCCACTTTCAAAAATAACAGCTCATATGTATAAAAGCAATAATATGTGCATTTTTTATAAAGTTGTTGTTGAAAAAATGTTCACGTAATTATGAAGTATGTATTTTTTTTAGTGCTGTAAGATCAGAATAAAAAATTGGCGTTGCGAAAAAAATTTTATGAATAGTATACTCTGCCTATGAGAAGAACGTTGTTCCTATGCGCGGCGCCATCTCTCGCGAAGAATTGGCAACTCTGAGAGTATATATTGATCCAATTTGTAGATCCTTCTCTAAGTATATTGATTTGCTCCCTCATTATCTCAACATGTTGTTCGAAAATAATTCTTCTACATAGAGCATTAAATTCAGATCAATCTACACTGATCAGAGTTTTCAAATATCAAGTTTCATTGCGTGCGGTTTTTAAGCGATCTCGCTTTTCAAGAACAAAATCAATATCACTACTTCTATAGTGATCATGAATTTTTTTCAAGCTGTTTCAGAAAAGGAATTTCGCTTTCCGCATTAATCAAAGTTACTGCTTCTGAAGTGGAATGTAAGTCAGAGTAACCATTGAAAGCGACCTTTTGACTGGAGTTAGGCAACAGCAAAGACAATTCCTTTTATTTCAATTGCGTTTGCGAACGAAATTAGATCAGAACAGAAAAAAATATTCATTGCAAGTAGGGTTGGGATTCAAATTGCTTGTATTCAGTCAAGTGAACTAGTTCACTATATTTTTAGTAATTTACAACGTCATAAGCTGGCTGAGTGGTAAATTCTATTCTATCTCTTACCAAGATTGATACGATTATTCCGTATGGATCCTTGCTATAAGCTAGTGAACACCGTCTGAGCTTTGACGGCGTTTTCAGCGTTTTTAGAAGCCCCGCTCACAGTTTTGAGCCTTTTTGCTTAATGAGCTGATTCGAGAATGACGCAAGCTTAATTGGAAAAGAGTTTGGATCGAATTGAAGTTTCTATAAATTACTCGTACTTAAAGAAGAAATTTCGAACAAACCGAATTCTTGAGCGAGTTCTCAATAACTCAGCTATAGAAATTATCCTCAGCAGGCATTAAAACTTTGGACGTAATTTATCGAGTTCGCTTGTCAGAAACATGAAAATCTTTATAATCAATGCACGTTGTATGCAATGGAACTCTAACCCTAAACTTAGATTTCGGTAGACAAGCGGGACTGAGAGCGGCCTTCAATTAACACTTGAAGCTCTTAAGCGCTCGCACTATACAATTTAGCCCAAACTCTCATGCAGACCAAAACAACTACAAGAATACTCCTACATATGCTTGAGAACTTTTTCTATAAACTCACTCGCACACTTGCACAAAAGTTTTATTACTTTTTTCTCTATGAAACAGCAGCAGAAAGAGCAAAGTTTTGTAGAGAAGCTTCTAATGTGCATGTCTTGTTTCCTGGTAGCGGCGAACTGTCAATAGAGACGCCCACAAGTTCACGCACGTAGGCGAAAAACATGCTTAGATACTTTTGTGAAAATGCTTTTGCGTTTGTGTGTGTGTGTAGAGCATACGTGCCTACTGACACTCATTTATATATAGATATATGTATGCAAGTGTATTTCTATGTTTACAAGGTCACAAAAAAGTGCCTTTCGGCGTGCTGTTGTCCTTAACAATTGCCAAAACGTTTAAGCAACATGTGCTCAACAAGGAAATCGTGTTGAGTTTGATTGCATTGATTTGTGTCGAGTTAGATGATGTCGCTGGAGGTGGCATATAATTTGGTCGAGAGTGTTCGAAGCTTGTTTTAATTATTAATTATATTATACTATTTGGAAAGGAATAAATCGATCTTGGGATTTAATAACTGTTAAATAGATTCGCAAGCCATTTTAATTAAATTTCAATAAGAAATATTTTTCTATCTACTACTTTTTTTCAAAATATTGTGTTCTAAGTTTACACAATTGAAAATCTGAGCATAAAGTAGTCAAAATGTTGGTTTTTATAGCAAAATTTGTATCGTAGTCTAACAAGTTTTTTAAAAATTCTGCTCAAATTCTTACTAAACAGCTGTTTGTGAACTAAACACCCTGTGTTTGAACTTGAAATTTCTAACGAACTTTTGTAATAAATTATTTTGATTTTCATTCAAAATTCCATGTATATTACCTAATTCATTCTGAGAAAAAAACCTGTTCATTCCTATTGTTCACTTATTCACTCATTCCTATTACTTCAACACTGTATTCATTCCCAACCGAAGCTATCGAAGGCAGTTGCTAATCGGTATTAGCCAAGAGCAACCGAAATATGGAAACTCAATTCAATTATAAAGTATTTTTCAATCGTTTCCTATTTTTTAATTCCACAACTAAGTTCTTGAATAGCATGCATTGTTCTTGAACAACAGCAGATTTTTATGTTTGAGAAGTCAAACCGAGCTCTTCTGACAAAAGTCACAAAGTCACAATTTTACATCGATTGATACTTTTCGCAAGGAATTTAAAAAATGTTTCAATGTTAAAATACTTGACATATGAATTTGAAATCAATTGTGACTGTTGTTCCAGAATATGCGGTGTAAATATGGATTCATATAAATGCTCTTATATAATGAAGTTTGAATGGGGGCATAACTTTTAATAGAAAGCTTTGATTCAAAGTTATAAGAAAATTTTGAAATTTTTGCTACTTTTTCGAGCCGATCTGGCTAACACTTCTAAAGCGGAAGTATCGAGAAATCTGAATAGTAGAATTGTAATTCATTTTCTAGTATAAATTTGATTTCATGCAGGCTTACGTTTTTCAAGAACGAATAATAAATACCATTTGACATTGAATTTATCAAGTTATTTGAATAAAAATTTTTTGCTTTTAATTCAGCGAATACTTCGGTAGGTACTCAAGTTGAGAAGCAGAGAAAAGCCCACAAAAATGAGCTCTCGACAGATTTTTTGCCATTTTCCAAAGTTGCCAAATATTTACATAATTTCAAGGCAAATAACTTGCGTACCACTACACATACACATTCTAATTAAATACGCACACAATACAAATGTAAATGAGTATTTGCCTTCTCGCATCAAAAATAGCACGAATTGTAAATTGGAGCAGTCAATTTCGGCGCTGCCAAATGGCGGCATGGCGCGCTACAATCTGCATTTAAATATTTATTTATTTGCTGAGCAAACAGCGTCCCTGCATACTACTATAAATTTTAATGGCAAGAGCAGGCAGAACAGCCAGGGAATGGCACAGTTGACAAGTAAACACACACAAATACACTCACACTCACACATGCTTGCATGCTCACATAAAGCAGAGCCCCATAGGAAGATTTTGGTGGGAAAATTGTAATAAGCATGTCTAAAATTCGCATTTTTCAAGTAGACACCAGAATTTAAGTTCTTGCTTAAGCGTGCGAGTGTTTCCATAAAATGTGTAAAATACATAATATATAACTTGAATATGTTTGTATAAAAAATTATGTTTAAAAAAATTATGCATACATTACTTGTAGACTCTCTCGGTTTTCGATTGTATGTAAATACAATTTAACTCTTGAGCCTATTTGTTTTAAAAGCAAACTTTTTTTTGTTATAATAAGAAAGGACAGGCATTTCATAATCCAATGTATTAGTAAGGAAATTCCTTTTACTGAAATCATATTGATATTTTTGCATCTCCAGAAACTGTAATCGTGACCTAGAAAGGGGCGGAACACTCGCACAAGAAGTGGGTAGCGCTGTGCTCGTCCTCCAGACAGTTCTCAAAGATGCTGTGGTCGGATATAGCCATCGCACCCAAGTGTTTTTCACAGGATATAGAATCGGTCAGGACGCCAACTAGAAGGCTACAGTCCTGGCGGTTATGGATGGGACCTAAGGATTTAAGATTTTCTTTTGTTGATGGTTAGAAGCAGTAGCTTCGTTTGCCATGTAGCCACGTTACATTCAGCTAGACCGTAGATTTTGAGAGAGAGAGTCCAAAAGATTTTGATTTAATATTTCTATTTTTGTTGTACATATTTCATATATTGTCGTCCATTTTCCATTTTACAATAGAAGCGACTTTGAAAATAATTTGAGCTTCAATTTAAATGTTTCTTAGGCCCGATATGAAAAATCAAATATTGCATTGAAATTATTATATTAGTAAGGCTCGTTCAGAAATTTGACATTTACTGCAATTTACATTTTTACAAAAATTTTATGGTTTGCAAAAAATATGAATACTTAATCATACTTCGAGCTGAGTGCGCTCGAAGCCATGAGAGGCATACCTTTTCAACTAGTACAAGCACAAATTGTAGGCAAACACGACACACAGATACACACACACTAACAGTCAGGCTCAATTAAATTCAAGTTCGAATTGTATTTACGTTTCTTTGGAAATCTTTCTTTCACGGCTGGCACGTGTATCTGTTGTTGTTGTGCCAATAGAGACAGACAGGCTCTAAAGCTCAGCATGTTGTCAGACAGGATACACAGGAAAAATGGCAAAAATGAAAGTGCAGCAGTTCTTTGAATTGTATGCTTGTATTTTCTTTTTGCTGCCTGGCTTACATGCTGTGTTGTTGTTGTTGTTTTCTTTTTGGCATTGTTATTGTTATGATGTTTTGACATTTTCCCCAAAATGCCAATACATCACTTTTTGTATTGAATGAGCTTAAAAAGAGTTGCTCTGCAGCAGCGAGCAAAGAAGGAGCATGCCAGACGAAAGCCTGTTTGAATTGTATGGAAATTTCCATCGTATTGATAAGAGATTAATGAGCACGAGTTTGCTTTATTCTCTGAGTGCTTCTATTTAGCGTGGGTGCGCATATGTTCTGCCACAAAAGAGTGTAATTCTTTAAAAGGTCAATGCAGAATGTGTATCTTTTTTTGTATCTACGCACTACTTTGCATTATTTCTAGCAAAATCATTTGTCATACTTCTAACACAAAAAATATTTCAAGAAAACTTTTTTTTCTGAAGCATAAAATTAATCAAACGTGCCACAAAAGACCTCATCACAGCCTAAGCTAATTTCTTTTGACTGTCAACAGCCTTAAGTCTAGTTTTTCAAGCCACCGGCTCATGCCCACCTTTCAGCTATCATTCTCATATTACAGCCCACTCATTTGTATAAGTTAAGGCACGTTACATGCAACCATTTGTCAAGGGCATTTTTTCGTTCCAAAGACAGGTTGCATGTAAGCAATTTCTGAAGAATTTTGTATCTTCCATTTCCGTTGTCCAGCACTCTACGTGCCATATCTAGATTTTGCAAATTCGCGGCATCGGGTTGCCCGCCGCAACATTAAAATTCCCCGCTTGCCAATTCGGCGAAGCGAGCTGCCAAGCTGTGAGAAAGAAGCTCTGCCGTGCCAAGTCGTGAGAAGCTATATTCTGCCGATTTGGCCAAGCTGACGACATTTTACATTGCATTTATCCTATCCTATTTTATCCTATCCTAATTTATCCTATCCTATCCTATCCTATCCTATCCTATCCTATGCTATCCTATCCTATCCTATCCTATCCTATCCTATCCTATCCTATCCTATCTTATCCTATCCTATCCTATCCTATCCTATCCTATCCTATCCTATCCTATCCTATTCTATCCTATCCTATCCTATCCTATCCTATCCTATCCTATCCTATCCTATCCTATCCTATCCTATCCTATCCTATCCTATCCTATCCTATCCTATCCTATCCTATCCTATCCTCTCCTCTCCTCTCCTATCCTATCCTATCCTATCCTATCCTATCCTATCCTATCCTATCCTATCTTATCCTATTAACAATCCAATCTTATCATATACTATCCTTCCTCTCCAATCATATCCCTTCACATCTCGTCTAAGTCCGCCAAAATTAATTGCTTTTTTTCTTTTCCCTAACCATTTTCATCTAACCATTTAAGCTACATTTCCGTTTAAAGAAATTTTTCTACTTATTAAAGGAAAAGGAAGTGAATTGTGTGGACGTTTCCATTCCGCTCATTCCATTGAATAAATCGACGACTTCCACGCAAATTTGCAACAAGAGAAATTATATCCAAGAGTATCCATCAACATGTCTGTGTGTATGTGAGTGTGGGTGCATGCTAACACGTACACACAAAAACACCGACAATGGTTGACATTGGTAACGAGTACGATTTATGATAAGAAATTTAAGCGAAAGGACATGCAGAGTAGAGCGAAGAAATGTTGGTGGATACTTGAGGATATGTTCCTACTTGCAGCTGCTACTGTTTGAGTGTATATGCGAAAAAATCTATATATATATTTTTGCCATATGCCATGTACAGAAATGGCATTTTATGACTTGAATTGCTGCAGCGGAAACGGAATATATGGTGGCCAATTTGATGTGGTCCTCTTTGGGTATTGTTGCGAGAATGTCCATGTTTTGAAAGCATATAAAACCGCAGGCGGTATCTAGTTATTGCTTTTTGGCGTTTGCCTGTTATCTCAAATTAAATGAAAAGAAATGAAATAAAGTATGTCACGTTGTTCACTATTTTCGTGGTTTTTTGCGCTTATTGAGTTGGGCGTATTTTTGGGCACAAACGTCACATCAACGTGCCACACTGACATTCGACCTTCGGCGAGACAAAAGAATTAAATGCAAGAGAACTTTGGACTTTGCCGGGAAATGAAATTAAGTTTAATTAAATTTGATATAAAATAAAATAAGGCAAAGGGTAGCATTAAAATTTAATGCTCCGCATTCGTTGCTTTCTCACACTTTAAAATGATCTTCGAAAGTTAATTTGATGAAAAAGCTTAAAGACCGGCGAGGAGTATAGCATCATAAATGCAACAAGACATAGAACTCACCATTATTAAAATATAAAATGACTGCCCGGCGAGAATTTCTTTGGTTCTCAAGAGAACACTAAATATTTTTAACGGATATTGTCAACTTGCACTAATGTTAATTACATTAACTTAACTCTTGTGCACTTGCAAGTTTTTACTACAAAATTGCAATGGCTGCAAAAATGCATACTTGCACAAAGCAACGCTCAACTTTTCAGTTTCATTTAATTAAATTAATTGCACGCGCTGCAAATGAACTCATGCTTTTAGCACAAAGCAACGAATTAAACTTTTATATGCACAATAAACAGTTGCACGTGCCCTTCTTGCAGCAGCTGCTTCGGCATAAATG
This sequence comes from Neria commutata, assembly GCA_963457695.1. Lineage (NCBI taxonomy): Eukaryota > Metazoa > Arthropoda > Insecta > Diptera > Micropezidae > Neria > Neria commutata. The sequence goes on from OY735248.1 coordinate 37,558,780, forward strand.
CAATGCCACACTGCGACTTCGACTGCCTGCAGCAGTTGCCAACTTTTGTCTAACAATAAGTTGCTAATTGTTTGTGTCCAACAAGAGCAACAACAAATAGCTGCAAAGTACTGCGAAATGCACCGCCAACCGAGCTATCAGTTAGTGAAGGAGAGTGTGGTGTCTGTAGCTAATTGCACGCTGGAGCTTTGAGCGCGGAAAGTTGCTGGGGATTTGTCTGCCGGCCTCCCAACCGCAATGAAACACTCAGAGGGAAGTAAATATCAAGCGCTTGGCCAATGGAAATTTGTGTATGAAAGTATTGCATTCTTGAAAGGAATTTATTTGACCACTTTTAAAGGCTCAATCTGGAAGAAAAAAATTCAAAGTTCACCTGCCAAAGCTTTCTTTATGGTGCAGCAAACCAATGCAGAAAATATTTCCAGAGCTTCCGAAGCCTTTTTCGCTATCGAAATGGTGCAGAGCAAACCAGTCTGGGAAGTGGCTTTAATGCTTACTGCCAACGAATCTCTTTTAAAAAGTAGAACGATATGCAAGACCGCTTTAGGGCCAGTTTCACAGTGGATGTTTAAACTCTGATTGCAGTTTAAATAGGGAATTTCAGTTTCACAGTGGGAAGTTAAATACAATTTAAATGCCCGGTTGTGGGCATTTAAGTACGGCACAGAGTTGCAATCGAAAACAAATAAACAGCTGATTTCGGATGTGCAGGCAAGCTGCGTCGACAATATTGCAATTTATAAGCGGCCAAATTAAACATACAACTGCATGGTGTAGCACATATAAATGATCCCGTAGTATTATAAATAATATAAACTGTGGATTCTTTGAAGAATATCCAATAATTCACTTCTTTCGGCCGACGAAAAATTTTTAGCTCGCGCTTCCTCCATAATTGAACAATTGAACATATGTTTTTGGCAAGTTGTGCTGTGTTCAATTGTCAAATATTCGAAGTTGCCATTCATTATTCCGTATTTAAATAAATGCACTGTGAAACTCAAGAAAAGTTAAACTAGATTTAAACTCAATTCGCAAATTAGATTTAAACATCCACTGAGAAACTGGCCCTTAAAGTCTTAAACCACACTTCCACTTTCACCAATAATAGCTGAAATAAAAGAAAATCCATTATTTTGGTATGAGAATGAAGGTAAAACCTTCTTTAGCATAGTTGGAATCATCCGACTTAGGTCCTTCTGGGCAATTGAAACAGTGATTAGACTCAATGAAAAGAAAAAGGAAAAAATTAGAAAAGAAAAGAAAGATAAAATTGGAAGGAAAAAAGAAAAAGCAGACGGATCCTTATGACCTATACTTAATCTAGCAAGCAATCTAGTAATTACCAATATACTATTCAAGTCTGCTTTTTCATTGGTTATTAGAGAAAAGCTCGAATATTAGACGTTTAAAGCCAATTTTGCTGGTTATTCTCCTAATCTATGTCGGCAATTAATTCCAAAGCACAGCTCCATTAAAGAAAAATAATCTTGACGAGTTAAGGAAGTTGTAATTAGGGATGATGAGGTCATCAGTTCTTTTAGACTCCGAAAAAACTAAACTATTAAAGAGAAATGCTGGTTCCCTACTATTGATGAACTTGTGCATAATAATACAATTTCTCGCATTTAAATACTCTTAAAAGCTACAGCCTAGAATATTTATTTTCCAGAACTTCCTTTTACTACAGCTGATGTAATAAAATTTTGTAATCGCAGCTGCTTTGAATCGTCAGGCACTCACAAATTTCAACTCCAAATGCACTTAATTATTCTAATTCATAAATCCCTTTACTCGCCGAAAAAGTTAGCTTTCATTTCCGCCATAATGGCGCCATTTGACATCATAATAAAAATTGACAAAAAACTAGTACAATAGATAAACGAATTATGACTTCGGTGCAAAGTGGAAATTTGTGAAATGTTAAAAATGCTTTTTTATATTTCTGTCATTGTTTGTGACTTTGTGTGGTCGTGGTGGGAAAAGCTTTTTCGCTGAAATGGCATTGCTGTCATTCATGGTGAGTGCATTTTTATGCACTGCAGCATTATAATTGTGCATCAACTGCCATCACTACTTCCGGTAGAGTCATACAAAATACATTTTCATACACATTTGACACTTTTTAGCAGACAATTTCATTGTGTAGATTTTTCTCGCCTCTCTTTCTCAAAATTATGTACTCTTAGTTATAAAATGTAGTTTCTTCAATGCACTTATTCCATTTGATACGTGCTCACAATGGCAGTCTCGTTGCTTCCGGTAGCCATTAAAACGTAATGCCTATTAAGTTGCTTGCCTTGTCACCTCACATTTCAACACTTTTGAAAGAAAGTGTGTCAAGTGCGCTCCATTGAGACATGAGCAAGAGTTAGGAACAGGCATTAAGAGCAGGCACAATGGCAAGTGAATTAAAGCAACAACAAAAATAGACATAGACATAAACAATGAATATAGTGACAAATGAAAAACATTACTTTGTTTCACTCCAGAAAGGACCTTGGCACAAAGGATTTTGGCACATTATTTAAAATGTGCAACTTGAGCACACTTCATAAATTCCCAAAACACCGCAAAGTTTCCAGAGTATACTGAACTTTTGTCAGCAAATCCTGAAAATCCTGTTGTTGTTTGTTTGACCTTTTTCAATAAATGGTACGTGGAATTTTAAGCGATTTCGGTTCCTCTGCCTTACTCTACCTTCGATATTTGTAGCTGCCAGCAGTCACGTACACAGGCAGCTGTTGTTGATAGAAGAACTCGGAGCAGGCTTATTTTCAGCAAAGAAAGTAGGATTATATTCATGTGTATATATAAACTTTGGCCTAGATTTAAGCATCTTACCGAAAATTATGTAAACAAATTTTTTCGTTTTTTGTTGCTATTAAAAAAGAAAAGTTCATTACTTCTACTGCAAAAAAAAATTGTAAGACTTGCTACTCTCTTCTGGCTTTACAGTCACAATAGATTGTAATTTAATTTGTAATTTTTTGTTACAGATTTTTAAAGGTATAGTACAGGGTCGGCCAACCCAAATGATCTCGCGGGCCGCATATATCGAAAATTAGAGGAAATGGCGAGAAGATTGGTCTGCGGGCCGCGGGTTGGCCACTCCTGGTATAGTAGGTACACTTGTATATGATTGCACATTTAAAATCGCTTTATTTCAGAATGGAAATAGATAGCTTTTGTCATTTCTCTTTGGCATGTGAGTCCGAATAAAATTACATACATACATACAGTTGGTCAGTACAACTCATTACCGGGTTACAACCTGACCCCCACGGCCTCTCTCCAAGCGCCCCTGCTACGTGCGCGCCTTCTGCAGTTGGAAATTCCAAGCTTTGCTAGTGCCTCCTCCACTTGGTCTTTCGATCGTAGGCATGGCCTTCCGCGCCGTCTCTGTCCTCCAACTGCCGTCTCGAAGACCTTCTTCGCTGGAGCTCCTTCGTCCATACTCACAACATGACCCAGCCAGTGGAGCCGCTTGGTGGTGATACGGCTGACTATGTCAAATTCGACGTATAGCTCGCACAGTTCGTTGTTCGCATAAAATTATTGTATCTAAAACTAATTTGCCGAAAAAACATAAACTTTAAATTTTTTTAAATTTTTAATTATATAAAAGGTTTTATATTTAATGAAACTTTTCTAACCAATTTTCATTACTTTTTGTGTTCAGAAATTGTTCAAAATGGCCAATCAATTATTATTAATTATTTGTTCAAAATCATATTAAACATTTTCATAAAAGATTTAAATTTTAACAAATGTTCAAATGAAGCACGTTGGAAATTAATTGAAATGAACTGCAGCTAATTCAAATTAAACAGCGGCCAAATACAATAAGAAGCATTTTGAAGAGCTTAAAATGAAGCACAATCAAACTGAAAGAGAGGGGAGGGGGAAAAGCGTGGCTGTTGAATGAGCAAGCAAGCTGTAAAATTTTATGCACGAGATGTTCATAAAGATTAGCGTGGACCGAACTGTTGTTGGAAATTTGAGAGCATTCACTCTAAAGCAGCGGAAATGGAAAATGGCCAACAATTTTCAAATGCTAAACTTGCATAAATTTTTAATAAAGTTACACCTTTTCAATAAATAGCTCAAAATGTAAATATTTATATTTTTGAAAGAATTTTGTGAGACAATTTTAAATATCCTAGGCATGTGCCGAAAATTTTGCACAGTGAAATTTCTGCAAATATACACATACAAATGCATAGTCAGGCGCAAAGGATTAAGGTGGCTGTAGCACTGGCATGAGTTTGCTACACTTTTGTGTCAATAAAATCAGGGTGAATTCCGTGAACAATTTGCTGTGCCTTTGACAATGCAGAAGGAAAAGAAAAATTCTTATTGTAAATATTGAATTAAATTATTTCAATAAAAGCGTGAGAGTAGGCACTTTGTCTTCAAGCTGAAGAGTTGTATGTATGTGTGTATGTTAATATGTAAGATATTGCACTAAATTCTTTAAAGGCATGTGCTAAAAATAAATCTGTTAAGGAAAATTGATGAAGCATTAAGACGGAACTGAATTTCATGCCATGTGCCTGAGGCGTTCACTCAGTGTTGCCAACATCAAGCAACGTCATTGAAGCATACTATTTGCAATATTTATTTATTTAATAGAAATTTTATTATCATGCATGATTTCGTTTCATTGTCTTTTTTTATTCAGTTCGCTTTTGTAGAGTAGTATTCAATCAAACGATTTGCATAAGAGTTTTAAAGAAAAAGAGTGCAAAAAAATATTAAAGTAATGGCAGTTTCTATTGCGTTCCGTCTGGCTCCTTTAGTTTGTAGCTGGTAATGCTTTATTCAGCGTTTTAGGTTAAGAAAGTAGCCAAGGGTATGAAGAAGAGTATGGCTGCTAGGCTCATATGTATGTACATGGCAGAGTTAAGATTTCTTCAATTAAACGTTTCTTTAGCCACCGAAAGTTTATCGCTTTTTTCTTTCATTTTGCGCTCCTACCCCACAAATCCCAACTCAGCTGAATCGCCGGAGGTAACATATACACTCTTTTTCAACTGATATTTTAAATGGCAATAAAGGAAATTGTCTAAAGTAACAGTTGTAGTCAAGGGAAAATAAAAAAATTTGCTGTTAAAACTGTAAATATTTACAATTATATTGTATTGAGGATTTATGATATCATAGGTTGATTGGGTTGCATTGGCTGTTTAAATAGGCCACACAGAGACCCTGATGGGTACCAAGAGATATCAAATTATTTTCTATTAAAATGTTTCGAAAGTAGTGATATGTTAAAATAAGAGAGTCTCTAGCGAACTTCAGCCGCTCCACATTCTCGCTCCTCCTGTCGCTGTCTCTCGCTGTTGACCTTCGCATTTAACTGCAGATGTTTCGCTTTTATTTTTGTTGTTTTTGTTGTATCAGAGATCAAATCAAATAACAACCTACAAACAGTATTAGTCTACAAGTTGTATGGTGGCATGATCTTGGTGGAAATAAATTGGAACTCATTTTAATAAAGGTATAGAGTCTATTATTAGTGCTGTTGCTATTATGCTGACAGTTTTTCAAACCCTGGTATAGACTATTAACCAAGCTACGACAACTCTACACAAACTAAATTTATCAGAATAATAATTATGGTATCTGATTAAAAAAGATTACAAATAAGTGCTAAAAGAAAAGCAACTAAATAAGGGCACAAAACGGAAAACTAAAGCATGGCGAATAGCTTGAATTCATTTCAAGTTTTCAAAATAGCTTTAGGGCTGGCTGAGCTTTATACTGAGCTCAAAACAAAAAAGGCACTTATTCTTGACAAGTCTCAAATTTTAAAATTCAGCTTGGTAATTACTTTTAATAATTGCAAGTTGGGTTTTTCATTATGTAAGCTAATTGATTGTGCATTGAAATGAAATGAAATATGCCACAGAAAGAAGTCGTCAAAGATTGTTGCAATTTTAAAAATTAAATGATTTGTAACTAATTTAAAAATTGCCCATTTTTTCTGTAAAAAACCAAAAATTGCGAATTTCTAATTTCGCGCTTCTATGTTAATGACCTAATTAGGCTATGCCGTTGAGTGGCTCCTTTGCCAGGCGCTGCTCTTGTATTGCCAAATTGCTGACTTTCTAATTGAGTGCGGGCAAAAAATCAAAATTTGTGGCACGTGCTTGTGGCAGCGCGTAGCTGGAATTTGATGAACAATTAAGGGGGTAGTGTGGGGGAAGAAAATAGGCTGAAAAGTTCAGCAGACAGACGTTCCAACGCTTGAAAATTAACTAAGAATAAATGAAGAAAAAATTATGCCAAGAAAATTATGCTGGAAGAAAATATTTTGCTAAGAAATTAGGCAACGATTTTTAATTGGAATTAATGAAATTTCAATAATTTTTTTTTATAGCAAGAAGTTATGCAGAGATTTATTTTTTGCTTTTGAGGTTTTTCTTACGAAGCTGAAACATTGAAAGCCAATTTATGCCGATAATATAAAATAAAACGATGGCAAGAAATATAAATGAACAACGAATTTGATGCCTTGGTAGCTGATGATACTAAGTTGCCATATTTCTTTTCGGAATGCAGACCTGGGTTTTTGTAGTGAAGCATAAAGTTTCTCATAGCTTTCCGATTAGGGTAAGCTGGAGCGATGCTTGTTACTTCACTACCATGTTTTATTTTAAATTTGATTGTGTGTGTGTAAGACTATAATTTTAGGAATATTTGGCACAACTTTTCAATATATATTTCAACTGGTTCAATTTATCTTTTCAGCACTGGAAAAAAAAGCTTTTTGTAAGAAACTTATTGCTTCGTTACGAGTACAAAGTGAAACCGTCATTTTCTTTTTACCAACTCAACCAAACGAGCAATGGTCATGGTGAGTTCGGCGGTATTGGGTGCCGCCGCTGGCACCGGTCTGGCGCTGCTGTTTGCCGTTACAATTGTCATGTACCGTTACTATTTGCTGCGCAAGCGTGGCAAGGAGTGGGATGAACTGGATCGCTGGGAGGAGACGCGCATAATGCGGAAGCTGCAATTGAAGGTAAGTCGAAGCAGATTTGAGGGTAAGAAGCACAACTAACGCTGGCGCTGGTGTGAGCAAAATTAAACTTCAATGAAGCGGAAACGGAAACGAAAACTGCTTGTGCTCGTGTTATGCATTACAACAAAAAAGGCCGCTCGAGCTAGTGCTATATAAAAATTTTATGAAAAATGAAGTGCAGACAATGGAATGAATAAAAGCAATTCCACGCTGTCATCTGCATTTACCGGCGGCTTTGCATAAGCGCGCTGTGAAGTCCGCCTGGCGTCTCCAGGCGACGTCAATGAACTCCCGCTTGGCGTGTCAGCGTCAGTGCTGCGCGCCTCTGCGATTGACACTGATGTCCTGTGACAATTTCGCCTTACAGCGTTACATACAATTCACGTTGACGCTGTTCATTTAAATATCGCATGTTTACTCTTCACGTCGTCCCAAAAAGAAGCAAGGGAGATTGCAAATAAAATTGTGGTAAGGATTTTGAAAACACTTACCAAGACCGAATGAAATAAATTGATATTTTGAGATATTGAAAAACAATGATATTAGAAATTGCAAGACTTAAAATTTAAACATAGAAACTTTGTAAAAAAATTATACTAACTACTTAAAACTAATAACTAATAAAGAAAGTTAAAATAGTCATGAAAAAATCATTTTAAAATTCAGTTAAATTTCAGTCAGATTTAAAATTCGAAAATATCTATAATTCTACATAATTGCAGTTTGCTCCTATTTTTCTTCCGTTTTTCTTAGTAGTATTCAAAAGAATTAATATATCTCTATATAATAAAATTTTCAAATATCTCAGTACGAACTAACAGCTTTGTGTTAGCAGGGTTGCTTCTGTATAATAAATTATTTTCGAATTCTTCTTCTGCTTCTAGAGTTTAAGTATGTTGCAACATATTTACGTGCCAACCGAATATTTTACAATATAATCCGTTTCATTACACTTATTTTTTAGAAAACTAATTTGCTCTTTTGCATACTAACATAGATATAGAGAGAATCTCTGTTCCAAACACAAATTAATCGAATACTGTAGAGCCTAATGTCCTGGCAGCTACGGATCTATTTAGGTAGAATAAAAATCCATTGATTGACAAAATTAATTACTTTAGAAAATTTAAATGCACAAGCTAAATGGTTTACAGTTAGAAACTAGCAAGAACTTTTTTGCCTTAAACTTAGTAATGTCTAATATAACTCTTGAATTGGATTTTAACAGCTGAGGCAAGTTTGCCCGTAATTGTGCAGAATAAATTATCTACAATGATATAAAACTATTGAAAACCCTGTGTCACACATTTCCAATAACGGTAGCAAGCAGAGTTTTGCGAAAGTACAGTTTGAAATAGCGGCAACACTTGCTGTTATGCGTAATACAGTTCGACATCGATTGTGCTGTTGCTGCTCGTCCTGGAATTGCTTGTGGTGGTTGTCTTAGCTAAGTAGGGAAATTCTCAAAGGATTTTATGCCTGTGTTTGCGACAAAGGACATGCGCAGTTGTAAGCAGTGTTGTTGTGTCAGCAACAGGAATGCCAACTAAAATATTTAGCACATTCTAACCAGACTCAATACCTCAATACAAATTCAGTAAGAGTGTGGCAACTTTGTTAGTTGGAATTGCTCTCAATGTGCTAAATATGATTTTCTGCGTAATAAATTCCTGTTCTAATTTGCACAAACTCTGTTAGATTTTATTATAATAAAATCCTGTTAAGCTGCCAGCCAACATAAAATACAGGGAATTTCTAATATAAATTCACATTCAAAATGCGGATAGAAGAACTGTTGATGTCAATTGCAAGTGAATTTGTTGGAGCTTTGTATTATTCTTACTTGAACATTTTTTTATAAGTAATCAATTTAAATTTCTCTATTAGTATTTATGTACTTACCTACTATTTGTACATAAATATTTCTTTAGTACAAACGTGTTCACACATCCTCTAAACAGTACATTCTTCCAAAATTTAAATACAACACTGAATTGTTACTTTGCATATATGAATTGAAAGTAAATGAAAATACTGAGGGACGACAGCATGTTTTAGCAATATATTTCTTGATTTCTTACTCTACTATATTAGTCGGTAGCAAATGGGTGAGACTATGCTAGTGAGACTTTGAACAGTAATACTACTTTTCTATATGCATACCTTAATTAGTTTTGATATGACTTGCAGATTTAAGTTGCATATATGAAAAATATCGAGTATGATCGAAACTTTTTAGTAAAATTCTTCCAAATATTGTTTGTAGATAGGCCGATCCTTTCCTTTTGGCTATCAAAATATTAAGAAAGTGCTTGTGATAAATGAAACTGACTGAAAAAACTAAGCAAAATAAATGTATAATATTCTTCTATAGATACTAACGTAAAAACCAGGGACCGAAAATAATTATTATTCCTGTTTTCACAGCCGAAAAAATTACCGCTTTTTAAGAAGTATTAATAAATGTTGTTTTTAATAATTATCAATTGATATTAATTATTCTTGTTGAAAATAACTATTATTTTGGAAAAAAAATTTCCCATTGCCGCATAACTATTATTTTGTGAGAAATATTTTTTACGTTATTGAATAACTATTATTTTGTGAGAAATATTTTTTACGTTGCCGCATAACTTTTATTTTTGGGAATAAATTTTTTACGTTGTTTTTGTGTCACGCCTCAACGGCTGAACTCATTTGGCTGTAACTTAGTGGGTATATAGTGCATTTTGTGGGCTATAATCTAGCAGCATTTACCACTTCAGTGTTTATCAACTGGAGCTCCCTTTTCTCTATACAGGTGTGAAGAGCTTCAGCCATTGGTGATTGAATGGCTTTAACCGAAATTTTTAAGGTGAGCCAGGCCTTATAAAAATCTCCTAGTAGAAGCTCCTCTTGTTGAAGTTTTAGAGTAGTTTCATAAAGCCAAAGACCAGACCCACATAATACAATTGTTTTTGTAGTCCACAGTTATTAAAATGTGGACAAAGAAGCTCCAGCGAAGATAATTGTTGTTGTTTTTTTTTAATACCCATAAAATGGAAAATTCAATTTGAAAATTGAATGCTGAAAAAGTAACGGTAATTCTATTACTCCAGGCGTGGGAGAGCGGCCTCTATTGACGTGTTCAAGAGAAGTGCTCCGTAAGGCCGCGAGAAAGCACCGCTTGACGTACAGGAGAATGGGAAGAGAAGATGCGCGGGAGACACTGCCTACAGGCTTATGAGCGCCTGGTAGTGTTAAATGAAACTGAGGCTTCTAAATAGGCAAAAAGGGTCCAAAGTTATAGCAAACCAAAATTGGGTTATATGAAAAGTGCCACGCCCTCTTACTCAAAACACAAAACTGCACTTGTGTAAAGGCATAACAAAATTATAACAGACTACAGAGTTTTAAAGCTGTAGTTTCCAATATATGTGTACAACATAAAATTTGTATACCGGAAGTGCCACGCTCCTTCTGTTTTTCCCGGGATGAAAAGTGGGCTAGGTTATAGCCCACAAAATGCACTATATACCCACCAAGTTTGAGCCAAATAAGTTCAGCCGTTGAGGCGTGACACAAAAACAACGTAAAAAATTTATTCCCAAAAATAAAAGTTATGCGGTAACGGAAAAAATATTTCTCACAAAATAAAAGTTATTCGATAACGTAAAAAATATTTCTCACAAATAATTGTTACCAGCAATTGAAAAATATTTCTCTTATAAATAATAGTTATTTTTAACGAAATTGAAAATTCGTTGTATCGCAACAATTATTTTCAATTTTTATCGGTAAACTCCATAATAGTTATGTCCCTGGTAAAAACAAAGGTGTGTACAAAAAAATTTCAGAAATTTTGTTGCCTTGATCTTAGCTAATGGCCCGTATAACCGAAATATGGGCCTCTCGAAGAGTTGTAAACTTTGCCGCGCGCAAAGAAATGATGTCACTTTTGAGATGGTATGAGACTCTAGGATTCGATATAACGACTCCACGCAACAGAGATCGAATATTTTTGCATTGAGCCACGCTGGCGCAATAAAACTAAAGTAATCATAAATTGTTATTTACATTGCTTAGAGTCAATCTAATTTTGCTCAAACATTCGACGACATCAATCTGAACAATTTTTGTTAAAGCATTCAACAACTTTAATAAGCTAACAATGTCACACAAAAACACTTAATCAATCAAATCAACAAACCGAAGTACAAACAATCTACTCGTAACTCAAAAAAACATGAAGTTCCTGTCAACGGAATCAAAAAGAGGGAACGGCATCAACGGTTACAATCAAACAATGTAAATAAATATATGAGAGAACTGCTGGCAGATGAAGTTGATAATGAGCGCGAGCTCTTGCAGCAGGCATATGGAAATGTTTATAGCACGGGCCCAGAGCCAACAACAACAACAACAGCAATATTCATAGCAATATAATGAAATTCAAAAGCAACACACTCTGAAAACCACCCCAAATCAGTGGCAATGCGCAGCTCCCTTTTATCATATGCGTCAAAGGAAATACGCGCTGTTGCCGCTGGAATGAACATGCGCCATTGTACATATTTTGTAATAGATACAAATGTATCCATGACTGCTTAGCATTAGATATGGCTGCTGGCTTTCGGAAGCAGCTCGATGTGGTTCGGTTCTCAAGCGCTCACAATGAACATAACTTTTTACAGGAGCTATGTAGTATGTTTGAGTAGGACAGTAGAAGGTAGTATAGGGACTAGGGAAGAAAATATATAAAATATTTATGCAGCTAGCTCGAAGCATTATTTGGTATCAGAATTGCATTATATAATACTGCAATTTTAGATAAATTTCGGGAATAATTTTGTATGAAGAAGTTTACATTTTTTGAGGAATTTCAACTATGCAAAAAACAAGAAAGTGAGTTTCGAGCTATCATAAAAAGTTATTGAATTAATGAAATTATTGAGTTTTTGGTTGATTTTGAGCAATCGTGAGAAGTTAAAGAATTATTTAAAACGTTAAATTCGGGCATTTATGCAAATACCATGGTTGGTGCATTCGAAAAGTTAATGTGATCGGCTATAATTTTAATCTGTATTTTTATTGTCATACTTTCAGTCGTTTTATATGAATAATAATCATGCATTTTTATGAAGTATTTTTTCCGAATACCGAAAAGTCAGTGCCCAGTATTTTGCTGGAGTTCCGTTAGGAATGGTCAAAGTAATGATATGTCAGAATTTGAGTGTGTTTCATAAATTTCCAAAGAGGCTTTATACCTATTTTCGAGAACTGTTCGAACCCTAAGAAGACTGGCGCTTCTAAACAAGTCAGACGAGTTTTAGCAATGGCGGGGCAGGAGCTCAGTACATGTCCAAGGTCTCCCTGCTAACCGCTTCTTTGTATTTCCTGCAGCTATCGTCTCTAATAGGGATCATAGAAGATATGATGAAATAGAGTAAAAAGGAATCAATAGCATGTGATGGTATGGAAAACAGATTTCATTAGTATAAAATAGTAACATATAAAGAAAATCACATTTTTTTATCGTTCTGAAGATTTTGGTAAATTTGAAGAGGAATTTGGAATTGGTGTGGCTGGAGCTTTAAACCATAATATTTAAATTAAGCTTCAAGATTTTATGGCCGCGTTTTGAAGAAGGCTTAAGCCTCTTAGACCGACTATGACGTTCAAATAAAGAATGCTGATATTCAATTCACTTAATTATAACTGAAATATCTAGTAGCGCTCTTTCGCCCAAAAACACACAAAACTAAACCACAAAATACACACACTAAACCACTTAATGGCACACACACATATACACACAAAATAAACAAGCAACTATTCAACACAATTAATTTTTCACTCCACCAAAAAAAGCGCTATCGCATCTGAAAGCACTTGAAAAATAATGATGAAGTCATTTGCATGATTACAATGGCGCTGCATATGGCCTCTGGCTACTCCTCAAGCTGTTTACATATTTTGTAAAAAATACTTGTAGTATATACATATATAAAGTATCTGCCGGTAATAGCAATGTCAGCCACATAATTGAGTTAAACACAGACCAACAAAAACAACAAAAGAACTGCCACAGAAAAAGTGGAAGTTTATTTGGCAGTTAATAATGAAACCTTTGAAATGCGCTTAGCTGTTGTGTACTACAAAAATATACAACAACAATAACAAACAGCATAAATCCTTTTAAAATGCAACAATGGCAACTTTTATGCTTATGAACACAAACACAAATACAACAAGCAACAAACAACAAACACAAGCAAAGCCAAATCAGTCGAAATGCAAATGTCATTGCCAATTAATGTCAATATATGACACCAACAATAACAACAGCGGCAGCAAAACAACAACAACAACAGCAGCAAGCAAACCAAAAGCAAATAAAGGCGCACTCATACGCGCAGCTTCTGAGTTTGTGTGTGTGTATGTGTGCCAATGGCATAAGAGTGCGCCTTAAGCCTACGCGAAGGGGTAACTTTGGCTCACCCCGTTTGTTCGGCAGCTAAGCAGTAACCGACTTTGTTGCTGTTGTTATTTTGTATTAAATTTCGACCCTCTAACATTTTTGCTTGGATTCTGCCTTTTGCTACGCTTTCATTTGTTCACATTTTATGGCAGATCAGTGCATAATTATAAAAGTATTGCGCGCTCGAATGCATTTCTTTTCCCATGCACAAACACGCACACACACAAATACACACACAAAAACAAACTATCTATCTATCTTACTATCTTACAGTCAGTTACATTGTAGTAGTGCAAAAATTGTCTAATTAAAATCAGAAAGATTTGGGAAAAGTATTAACAACCACCAATATTCTCATAGCCAAGCCTACTCCCGGAGAGATCCTCAAAAGAAAGTGCTTCACACATCTGAAGCTGCGCATCTATGACTGTTTGAAAAATTATGGAGAACTGTCTTTCAGGCCGCGTTGGCTAGGAAACTAGTGCCCTTCTACAAATACTATCTACTGAGTCCATTCAATAATGTTATCATGGCAATGTTCTATTGACAAATATTTCTTACCAAAAATAATATAAAATTTTTTTGAATTTCATAAACGAATTTCAAGAAGCTTACAAAAATATATAATACCACGTTAGCTCCCTAATTGAATGAGAGGCATGTAGGATTATTTGGCACGATTCCAGTGGAACTACATACGAGTATATCGCCGTCGTTACGGAATATACTTAATCTTCAATTCAGTACTCCTTGGCATTATGGAAGATTAATTTAAAGAATTTGATTCCGAAAAATTTAAGTTATGCAAGCAATTTTTGAGCCATTCTATGATGTGACATGCAGAAGGGAACTGTTTCGATTAGGATTGTCATATAGTTTCAAAAAATATTATGCAGCTTATTGCTCGAGCAGCAGAAATTCTCTCATTAATCAGTCAGATATGTACGAAGAATTCAATTAATCAATTCCGCATTATTAGTAAAGAAATGTCTTAGACTTAAAACCAACAAATACAAAATATTTTCCAAATATCTGCAGCATTTCCCAGCAATAAACACTTTATTTTATTTATACAAAAAGCATTGAAGGACACTCGGTAATGTATGAAAACAATTTTATTGTAAGGGCGACCACAAACAAGGCATAAAATCACTAAAGTAAATAAAAAAGGTTTTTGATCAATAAAAAGTAATAGACACAAACGCATTGACCATCATCAACAACAACAACAACAATAAAGAGCAGTAATGTTTTTCCAAAAGTAATGCGCGTCCTTCGAATTTTGTGGTCAAATGCGTTACAATGCGTTGGTTTTGATTTCTCTACGCTTTAAGGACATTTTATGCCAGTAAAGTAAAATTTTTAGCACACAAAGTACAGAGCACGCTTACCTGCACACAACTAAAAAGTGTCCTTTTTCGATGATTGTGCGCTGAAGAAAAGAAGAATCAACTGATTGTAGCAGAAATTTTGAGTAATGAATGAAGAACTCGCTTTTATTTTAGAGAATAGCAAACTGCAGATCACTGCAAGTGCATGTGTTCGTCCTTTTGGCAATTGTAAGTCCTGTTTTGTGCAGGCGTTTTTTATTGCATTGAAGTTAAAATTACAAAATCCTTTGTGCGAAATCAATGCATTTTGAAGCATTCGAAGTGAAAATAGCATTTTCATACAATAGCATTTTTCTCTTCTGTCCGTGGCGGTATTTTTGCTTTGAACTAGCGATTTGAAGTGTTTTCCACTAGAAATGTTAAATGAAATGAACAGGAGTATGCTATAGCTGTAACCTAGATTGTCTTAAGTTTAGTTTCTCCATATATAATAAAAGCTAATGATGGATGCCATTGGAAAGTAAAAAGAATTTTCAATCAGCATTTTTCATTGCATAGCAACGTTTCACGCCAAGTTCTGGCAACTTTTCGATAGTGTTCTTCCTCATGAAAATAAAGCTATATAATCAACTTGTAGGTCCCATTAATTTTTGCTAAAACACAACGAATACTCAAGCTAGTGCTAGAGCAAGCTAGAACTATGACACAGTTACACAGGCTGTAGCGCCAGTTATATATAAATATATAATATATAATATACATATTCATACATATAAGTATGTACATATAATAATCGGCAAGTAGAGCAGGCACTGGCATTTCCAACTGAAGAAGACGCGCGAGTAGCAGTAACGCCTGGAGAGAAGCCCTACGACCGATCGTAACCAGGGTTTTTTTTGTTCAATCAATAAGGCTCACCCTTCGCCAGACTTCAACAAATGGGCCAATATATTCTCACGTATCGTGAGCTAATGGCAGAGAAGCTATGGAAAAATCGCTGTATAATTCGTTCGCTGCAATAATTTTCCTGAATATGCCTCTAATTCGAGCACTCCAAAACTGATTCCGATCTGGAAGAATTTTGAGGAACTCATAGTTTTCAAAAAAGCGTAGGTACTCTTTTTTTATTTTTCCTTTGAGTGCAAAAAAAGCAACAAAATTTCCAAAAAACTTCAAGTGTACTTATTAAAATTGTCATTCATTGCGCAAGCGTGTCCTTTTTTGTGCACGGCTCTACATGCCATATTATTGCTTCGCTCAAATTTTATTGTTGCATTTTTTCGTAATTTCATGGCAGGACATTGTTAAAATTTTATTGCTATTGTTTTTCCTCAAAAAAAAAGCAACTAAATTTTCATTCATTCATTTACACGTTCGTTCATTCATGCATTGAGGTCCTTTATGCCTGCAGACACAATTTGGCATCGATCATGGCTGATCCTGCTTAGCCTGCAAGACGCTTGCTGTCCGGCACAATGCGCCTTTTCGAATTGTGTGTCCTTAAATGTGTCGTCGGTTTGTCTGGCACGTTGCACAGTTGACTTTCGGCTATGTTCGTGATGATGATTCCTTGGAATTATGGCGGCAATTTGACAGTTTTTTTCTCTTTGCTTTGCTTTAGCACGACTCACACATGCATATAATGGCATTTAGGCATTTGAATTGTGTTTTTGTACTTTTCGTAATGCCAAGGTGTGAAAGGACTCGAAAAGCAATTTCAGCAGCATTGCCCAAGCTGAGCACAAAGGAAGACTGAAGCACTTTGAAAACATTTTATCACATGTTAAGTGGCTATAAAATTTGGTCTTCTGCTTCTTCTTATACACTCTCTATCTTTTTTGTTGTCAAATTGACACTTTGTTAATTGTGTAATGTTGAATTGTAAAATTCTCTACGGAGGTGGCATTTGGCCACTACCACTTTTGCTGCCTTTTTGTACTGCCTGGCGGCTTATGACTTTTGCGCCTACTTGTTTTTGGCTTCCGCTTAATTGGCATGATCCATATCGAGAGATCAGTTTTTTGGCTTGTGCAGCCATTTTGCACAGTTTTGTATAATTTCTTTGAAATTTTTTTTGCCAACAATTTCAATTCATAAAATGTTTTATAGCAGCTGCTACTTTTTTGCGCACATTTTTTTTTGGTATGGCATTTGTGAGTCTCGTGGCTGTGCACGCTTCTCTGCACTGATCTGCTCTTTTTCTTAGGCTGGTCATTTGGTCCACTTCAGCTATTCCTTTGTTAGCTTGAGCACTTTAAGTAGTTCCTTTGCTTCTTGGCGAGTTGCAGGCCACTTCCGTTGTTGTTCTTTTTGTGCAAGTGTGCTGTTTTGTGCAGATTTACAATCGATTACACTTTTACAATTGTAGACTTTTAGGCGTTCGGATCGTGCTATTGATCGAAGGATTCTTGTGTTTATTCTGATTGTTTTACAGATTTTTGAACACGTGTGGCGGTTTGTTTTTCAAATGCTTATAAATGTTAACCATTCATGCGCGCACAATGCTACTCTAGTTAATTTCTCGAAAGGAAAGTTGGTCATCGTTACAATTCATTTAAAATTTAGATTTGTGCATATAATTTCTGTAGCTATAAAGTTTAGGCCCTAGAGCATTAAAGAATTCAAAAGTTATTTATATTATCTTAATATATAAAAACGTTTGTGCGTATGTATGTCGCAGCATCACGGCTGAACTACAGAAGCGATCGACCTTATACTCACAACATATGTTCGTGAGGTGCTCTGAATGGTTTGTTTTCATGTTAGAACATCCTAAGTGTTGCCACGGTGGCGTTTTTTCGAAAATTCTTATTTATGTACCGATTTGGCTCTGATTCACACCATATAATACTTAAGTTGACAGAAAGTCGCTGACAAAATTTGAACCCGATAGCTGTTGTCGGGTTGGAAATATTTACGAAAACGTATTTTTCCTGTACATAATTTTCATATTATTAAAAAAATTCCTACCATAATTAAAATACATTTCAAAACAAATCTTAGAATAAAATAATTATTTTAGGCAGAACAACGTTTGCCGGGACAGCTAGTTTATTTATAAAACTTTATTTACAATAACAAATTCTGAGGAAATTTCAAGAAGAAGCAATCGCAGCGCAGTTCTTCAATTCACCGATAGGAGAAACCAAAAATCAAAATGTTGTAATAAGTTGATTTCAATTGCATGCTAATGTAGTAATTTTCGCAGAAATTGTAAAACTACTATCGTTTACTTACTCAATTACTTTTGATTTTTGATGTGAGTATAGTGTCCGTTAGAGATACATTTCTAGAGGTCGAAAGGTCCTTAAGGTTAATACAAGATTTCTACCGCTTGTGTTGCTTCTTTCATGTAGATTTCTATCGCAAGGTATTCGGAACATGTAGCACTAAAAGTTGGAGTCTAAATATTTTTAAAGTGACAGTTTCTGAACTTACTTGCCAATAGAGCTTAGATTCTATTGATCTGTTTGTTTTAAAGGATCCTGTTCGCACTGACAACATTCCATTTTGTAGCTCAAGATCTTCAGACTTAAAATGACTTTAAGTAAAATAGAAAGGCACCGCCAGGCTTCAGTGGATAAATGCTCGAGAGCTGATGCGTGCGGTTGCTGTATTGAATCGTTCATAATAATGTAAATAAATATGTATTTTTCCATTGCAGGCATGTAAATATACAAGTTCATTTCACTTTTCATAATGCTATTGAAATTAAGTTTACTGAATCAATTTTATATGTTGCCGGCTCCATTCAAAAGTAGGCAAAGCTTGATAATTGCATTTTTTTATGAGAATAACTTAAACATTTTCATTTAGATACAATACAGTTAAGTATGTCTTGATAATGTATTGTTGTTTTTTATGAAAAGAGCTTAACCAGATTTATTTAGATACAATACAGTTATGTCTAATATTTGAGACAAGAGTTTAAACGATCATCACTATGTATGTTAGTCGACTTATATTTCCTTGAATTAATAATCGTAAAAGTTTACGCGCCTTTCTAACGAACTCAAATCAATCTCAGATCAAATTCTTATATCAAGGGTTGTTCCAATACTCTACTCATATTAACCAATTACATTTAAACTAAATTCAAGTTCTAAAATAAGCTTCGTATGCCAAGTTTGCACGGAGAAGCGGGTTCATAAATAAATCTTCGACTTATGTGAAAGGCATGAAGCGTGAAATGCATGACTAAATGTGCCTCCAGGAGTAACTACTACAACTATCAAGCTACCAACAAAATACAAAGGAGCAGAAGAATTGTCACAATACGAACAAGCATGGCAGCACGCCAGGGACCTCAGAGGCATACCTGCGCCAACAACAGCAAGACAAGGTGCCGCTCGTATACCGA
Source organism: Neria commutata (assembly GCA_963457695.1). Taxonomy (NCBI): domain Eukaryota; kingdom Metazoa; phylum Arthropoda; class Insecta; order Diptera; family Micropezidae; genus Neria; species Neria commutata. The sequence continues at coordinate 37,577,958 of OY735248.1, forward strand.
GGTCCCGTGCGATGGGCGGAGCAAAGCCAGAGCCAGCAACAATTACAAATCGTTTGCGAGCGCTCAGCCGAGCTCAATGAGACCATAATTTGTCAATTCATTTGCTGTGGGCATGGCAAATGGTGGCTTAATGCTGCCCCTGAAGAGCAGAAAGCATGTGCGAAAACTACCCTCAAATTATAATTTGTTGTGGTAGGAAGTATTTAGGGTAGGCTTGTTGTCTTGCATGTAGTGGTGCTGTCCAGTGGTTGAGGGTAGTTTCGAGCTACACTCCAAGCAGGTATCAATCAGCAGTAGAGAACGAGGGTGCGACGCATATAAAAAGCGGGATCGTGTGCCGAGCATGTCAACAGTTTGTGCCCAGACACGATCGAGTGTAGTGTTTTGAAAATTTGCTGGCGTTATTTGCAAAAAAATAGTATTTTACGAAAATCAAAAAAAAACTCAAAGTTATAGAAAATATTCGAACTTTTATAATTCCAAAAATGTCGCGCTCTTTTCTAATGGACTCGCTGCTCAGCGATAGACCGCTGACGAAGAAGGAAAGCCTGAGCTCGCCCACCGCTCTAAGGCATGGCAGCGCAGCAGCAGCGGCGGCGGCGGCAGCAGCAGCTGCGGCAATGCTGCCCAACATACCCATGCTGCCATATCCGGCCAGCTATGTGGGCAGTTATCTCTTCTCGCTGGGCATACAGCAGCAGCAGCAACAACAACAGCAGCTGGCTGCACTGCATCATCATCATCAGCAGCAACAACATCAACAACAACAACACCAGCAGACGCCACACTCCACGCTCTTTCATCCATATGCCTCGCTGCTCTCGCAGAAGCGTCGCAGCGCATGTCTCGACTCCTATTCACCGCCTCCAACTGGCCACGCGCTGCCAGTCACGCCCGCTGCTTTGCCGTATAGCACGCTGCCGCTCGCACTGCCACCAGACGCCTTCTGCACCTCGCCGTCGGCCTCTTCCAACGCTTCTAGCTACGAGGATCTGCATGCAGGCAAACGCTTCAAGCACGAGTCCTCCTGCTCGCCCGCCAGCTCTCCTCTCAAGTGCAGCGCCATCAGCTCCTCCAGCTCGGTTGCCTGCGCAGCCGGCGACATTACGCCCGTAATTTCGGACTATGCCGACTCCAGCAAACGCATACGCACCGCCTTCACCAGCACGCAGCTGCTCGAACTGGAGCGCGAGTTCTCCATGAATGCCTACCTCTCACGTCTGCGTCGCATTGAGATCGCCAATCGTTTGCGCCTCTCCGAGAAACAAGTGAAAATCTGGTTCCAGAATCGTCGTGTGAAGCAGAAGAAAGGCGGTTCGGAGAGTCCCACGTTCAATTTCGCCAGCAACGGCGGCATGAGTCCCAGTGAGAAACATGCGAGTCCTGCATCGCCCAGCCATCAGAAGTGCTGTTGTGCGCATGGCAAGGAGCACGCGAGCGGCGGCAATGACTCACCGAGAAGCTGTGATAATTCCTGTGCACGAAATGACTGATCCTAGATATGCGCTGTTATTTTATAGGGCCTTAAGAGTTCCAAAAGAAGAATCCTGCATTTTTATTAGAACTCTGAAGAGAAAGTAAAAAATACTATGAAATACTGAATTTAGATCATGAAGATCAAGTAAAACACTTTCTTTCAATTATGTTCAAATGCTTCTATCATAGCAGCTTTCTACTTTTTTGTATTGAGCCCTCAATCCTTATTATTGTAAAAATCCTTAATCTTTATTATTGTAATATAAATATTTGCTAGAAAGTATTATTATGATTGAACTAGTTTAGGATATTCTAATTGTTAAAATAAATGAATTGAAAACTATTTTAAAAAATTCTTTTTTTCAATTATTGTTGGATATTTCTTTTGCGATATTTCACTTCAAACTCTTATGTGTAGATCTTCAAACTAGAAAGTATTAAATCAGTTATAATAATGTATCACAGACCTTATAAATATTATGGGATGAAGCCTGAAATCTTTAGAAAATTGTTGCTTTCGAAAAAATCTACATACCGACGGAAATCTTCAAAATATTTTGCCACGAAAAAATTGCAGATGATCGATATTGCAAAGGCATGGTCTTCTAATTCAACATGACTGTTCAAGAAGAACTTTCAGACAGCTTTCTATGTTCACGGTGGTTCAGTGGGCAAGTGCTTGGTCGCTGATGCGGGAGGCCTGGGTTCAAATCTTAGCTGGACATCATAACATCTAATAAAAAGAGAATTTGTGTTTCAATTTTCTTTCGCGGTGCCACTTCTCAGGATGAATTGGCAATTCTACGAGAGTAGGTATTCTTTGCCATGAACAGCATTTAAAATCGTTCGGATTCAGTTATTTGTAGGTCCCGTTAATTTGTTCAAAGTATAACAAGCACTTGAAAGGTTGAACTGAACCTCATTTTACGGGCACAATTACAATATACATAAGTCAGAGTAGATAGAGTAGAAATTAAGGAAGATTGGCCTAAGCCCCTTAGAATTATGCCACTCATAAACAGTTAGATGCTTTGTTCCAAAAACTTCGACCACTTGACCAAGTATTTGCCGTTACTAAATTTTGATCTGTATATCACGAGCTATTCAATTGTTTTTCTTCTGACCCACTTTCCAAACTATTTTCTTTCTACTTTCTCATCAGCTCTCTCTTTATTTTACTGATTGATTCAGCTCCAAAATTCGTTTTCTGAATAAGCCTTTCAATATGATAGAACTATTATATGTTCCGTATTAAAATGTTTGCAACTTCGCAACTTATTTGAGGTATCAAGTACTATTTCTAAACAGTTTTTCTTCTCCACTCTTCAGACCCTAACGCACAAATTCTTGGAACATTTTTTCATATTTCTCTCGAACACTGTTAGCGAAAGTATATTTCTGCATCCCTGCTACACTCCGAACAAAGTGTAACTCATAATCCCATCAAAGCAAAAAATTACGGATTTGCACAAAAACTACTAAACTCAACAGTGGAACGAAAATTTGTCAGATTTGAATTTCACACATTTTAGCAGTGCCAATTTCCGGCATTTCCATCAAATTGAATTGGAATGAGATGTAAGAGTGGCATGACATAAGCCGACAGGCATAGAAAATGCTAGCGCTGAGAATGCATGAACTATTTTCAAGTTACAACTTAGCCTGTTGAAAATGGTGCTACTGCACAAGGTTTGACAGTATGAAATTTGTATCTTATAAAAGGGAGATGTTCGTGAATGAAAGGATTGAATTGTATATGGTATATGGTGCATATAAGCTACAGCAATTTCTTTACTACATACGCATTTGAAACTCATTTTTATTTGAAAAGTAAAGGGCTAATTATACAGAGATTCGAATTAAACTGTGATGGGCTTATACTTTATTTCTAATTCGATGGCAATACTTAAGGCTCTGAGGGGTAATATATTATGGCTAAACTAAGAGAAATATTAGATTTGAATTAAATTTCTGCTGTACTGCAGAGAATTTCAAAATAGACAACACATTCAATATTCTGTTTTTTAACGGAATTTTCATTTATATAATCGATTGGAAAAGGAAGTCATTATTGGAACCATCAAGTCGCTGGAACTGCTACGATCGAATGTATTTCAGCAAACTGAATACTCGGCTGATAGTCTGAGAATAGTGTGCTTTAGAATATATTAATGTAGTTATTTATTATTGAATTTCGTAGTATTGTTACATGATTTCCTATGCTAGTAATTGTAATTAATTAGAAGTAGAAATTCACAACAAGCGTGAAATGTCTAATTTTTAATTGTTGAACGAAAGCAAAGCAGAATAATTTGCTTAAAGGAAAGCCGCAGCCGTATACCGGATTTTCGAGGCAAGCCGATTTATTATTTCGAGGCCCAAGCTGAATATCAGAGGCGCATTTTCCCATTGCATAGTTTTCGAAGCGATGTGCTTTTTTTGCGTAAAGTATTATCAAGTATGTCATGACATTATGCATAAGGATCTTAGAACTGCAATAAGAATAAAGGAAATTGTAATTTTTATTACTTATTTATGCGGCTAAAAGTTTGAAGAAAGCCGAATAGTCGAATTTGATGGAAGCCGAGTAAGCACTCGATCTTTACAAATGATACTGACAGTTTCGTGCATAATGTGTGGGCCACACATTTCGATGGCTTCAAATAGATGCAAAATTAATTATCTACCAACCGGAAAAAATGCTTTAAGTCTATTCTTCATTACACAAAAAAGAATTCATATTGCAATATCATGCTAAATTCCATTTATCACTTCCCAAATAGAAAAATGCAATGACCAAATTCGATTCCCACGATACTTGAAACTGTCGAAAATTGTCAAATTACAGCAACTTTTAAAGTGGCACACATTTTCTTTACTTCTTTTTTTTGTGTGTGTTGAAATTTGGCACAAAATGATTTAGCAAAATATTATTTTGTAGCAATTAGTTTGTAAAAAAAAGCGATGCTTATCGTGTTGTTAGAAATTCGGAAATTAGTCTTATCTCAGATCGTGAGCAAACCTGCCAATTCATTTGGCCAAAACGAATTGAGCGTTACAAATGACAGCTACAACTGTCAACTGTGCGCACTCTCTTTTTCACTTTACCCGCTGCTCTGCGAAATAACTTTCAAGTGTCACTCGAAAAGTACAAAGCAGTCCTTCTTCTTCCACAGTTCGTCTGAATGAAAGACGAGAATGAAAGAAATTTGAATTGAAACTCGTTTGAAGAAAATTGTGAAATTTGCCTTTTGTATGATCGCACAAAACGATGATCGGCCCCGAGAGTGCGGTAATAAACGCAATTGCAACTACGCCTACTCCCTCAGTGCCTTTTCCTTTCGTAGCTTGCCTTTTGCTATATACTACTCCCTGCCATTGCTGCCAGTTTGTCTGACAGCAACAGTGAAAATTGCAATTGCAAAGGTTTGCTAGTTGAAAACAAGTAAGGAAGCAATCAGTCGGGTTTCACCGACAGAGTAATACCCTACACCATGTTCCCAAGTGGGGTGATAATTCACTGAAATTGTGGGCGTATTTGATTTACAACCTACATAGTGGGCGGACCACGCCCATTTTTGGCTGCCTACAAGATATACCTAATAGGACTATACATGCCAAATATTGATGCTCTGACAGGTGTACACCAGATGTTATCGGCATATTTATTTTACTGCCCCCATGGTGGGCGGACCACGCCCATCTCTGGAGAATTAAAAGATATTCCTACCAGGAACGAAGTAACCAAATCTGGACTCTCTGGTATATATATTATGGAAGTTAAGAGGATTTTTTGTTTATCGCCTATATAGTGGGCGGACCACGCCCATTTTCTTGTATGGCTTCTAAGACCTATATATCAATTTGGGAACCGAATTTCATTCATTTATATTCGTAACTAGTCAATTGGGAGCCATTTTACCGAAAAAATTTTGCCGGCTATATAGTGGGCGGACCACGCCCATTTTTTCCTGAGATATAGAAGACCTACCTCTTAACTTGAATACCAAGTATTAATCTTTTCCATGAGTAATTACACAAATTATAGCCATTTTACCGAAAAAAATCCGAGGTAGTGGGACTTAAAGACCCGTTGTGGGCGTGTCCTTCGGGTAATTTGAATAATTTTAACATTTTACCTAACCCGAGGTTCACTGTAACTGTGTACCAAATTTTGTCCAAATCGGACAACTCCTTCTTTATTTTTTTTGCATACACGCAGACGGACAGACAGACGGACAGACGGACAACCGGAAATGAAAAGAGAAAGTGTTTCTGATCATTTCTATATACTTATGTCTATACCTAGGAAGGCTCCTTTAATGCGTTACAATTTTGGCACAAAGTTATTATACCCTATTACCATAGGTGTAGGGTATAAACAGCGTCGGCGATTTTCAACCGAAAATCTCGTCTGCTTGCCGCAGGTACTCTCTGCTATCCCACTTGGTCTTTGTTGAGTTTGTCTATTGCACAGTTTTGTTTTTGTAAATTGTTGACCATAAAATCCCAGCAATTTCATACATCGCCAGTTTCGTTTCATCGATCTTATCTAACGATTTGTTTTGCTGCATTTTCCAGTATCCGTTGTCTGCTCGGGTTGTTCCTTTAGAGTTCTCGAGTGGGCACTTGACACAATGACACAAACGTTGCTTCCTTCAAGTGTTCTGCAGATTTTCAGCGCATTTTACGAGTTGTACCTTGTGTAGAGTGATTTTGCACAAACTAATTCAGTGAGTTTCAAGCGACGTCCTTTCAGCTGTGCCTCATCGTGTCCTGCTGTTTCTGAATAGTTTAGAGTGTGTAGCTAGACATCGTATTACAATGTGATAATGTTTAGAAAATCAGTTTGAGTATCTGATCAAGTAGGAATTATTTGTAATATTACTAACTATATATCAGCAGAACACATCCTGTGGCACTGTGTTGGGTTAGTAAGATTTGCTTGGTAAAATCTATATCTACAAGAGCAGCATATTGCGAACAGCTCACTGTCTTCATACAATTGGAATATGTCTAGCAACTAGGCCAGACTGGATCCCTACTCCAAATGCAATCTAAATATAATTAACCCAATTATATTATCATATATTTTAGTATCTCAACTCTATCACAGAATCTTTAATATAAATTCGCAGCTTTGTTGCGAATCCAGAAGCAGATAAATTCTAAGTCGAACCATTGCTCTTTGTATTAAAATAAGTTGGAATACTTAATTGCGAAAAATTTTACATATAAAATCTGCAGTACCACGAAAGCAGATTGGCAGAAGTAACTCATTCAGAATGGAATACTTCTAATTATAACAAAATTCAAAGATATCCTTAGGTTGCTTATGCCTAGTTGTGTTTTTTGAATAAAACAATGTTAAGGGATTGCTCCCTATGCATGCAATCATATGGCTATAGTTAAAAATTCTCTTAAGATGTTTGAAAACCGGTCTCTGCTTACATCACTCATTTCTGCATTTAAAAGTGAAGAATAAAATCTATGCGCAAGATACAAAACTAGAGCAAATGGTCACCTGGCTGAGAAACTGACTTCTGCCAGGTGTGCAATTTCCAGCCCATTCATAGTCTCACACACCCGCCGTGCGCATGCTCACCCGCGCAGTCGCTACACTTGCGCACAATGGCTCGATGCTCGAGAGGAGCACTTGAAACAAAAGGACACGCATACTTCATGAATGAATACGAGGCACTTCACTCTCGAGTGCGATCGCTCTCTCTCTCACCTTAGAAGGCACGCTGTGCTTCATTGATCGCGCGCTCTCATGAATGAATGTGGAACGGTGCTCTGTGGGAACAATGCCGCTTGTCGAAGGTCAAGTAGGGAGCGATCCTTGCCTTAATTGTTTTTGCCGCTTTTACGAGCACTCGAAGTTATGGGCTGGGAATTTCCCAGCGTTCGAATACTTGTTAAAAGATCATTAGCCGCGGGCGTTCCTTGCCAGCACAAGAGAGACGAAGGGCGTTGTTTTTGCACGCAGTCAAGTCAGTTTTATGAAATTCCGATAAAATTCTGTAGAAGCACAACGAAATGCGTACCTGTTTTTACTTTTCGCCTGTTCGTCAGGTGTGTGCAGAATTGCAACGCTTTGTTTTTCAATTTTACTATTGTCCTTTACGTTTTGTATGAAAGAAGTTGCTAGACAGTTTGTCGCCGATACTTTAGCAATTCTTTTGAAAGATACCAAAGATGCACAATTCTGGCGACACTGTGTCTGGTGTGGTCCTCAGAGCTCAGTTGGAAAGCAGTTTGAATGCTTACAATTTGGTTTCTGTATTTTTGAGCATTTCTTGTGATTTGTCTCGTGGGAATAATACTTTTCGAATTTGCAGATGAAATTTGTTGATAAAGCGAAAGATAAAGAAGATGAAGAAAATAAGTATCATGCTATTTTGAGTATGTACTTTTGGAAGCAAAATTATTTTAAAGCAAATTTATTTTTAGAAGCTGTAATGCTGAAAATTGTGCTCAGCAAAAATTCGAATTTTTTTTTGCAGTGTAAAGTTGCTGCTTCTGAGCTATCATAAACTTCTGAAACTTTTCTGTGCTAATGACATTTGCACTTTGTCCAGCATAGAGCTTATAAAAGCAACAAGAATATATATATGTATACTTATATATGTATATAAGGCATTTCTGTTCTGTTGTCATGAGCTTTTATATGCAACAGGTGTGTCCTGGCTAGCGGAAAAAGTTGAGGACTGCTCAACAGAAAGCTTTGCGGAAGCTTTAAAGATGCATCAAAAATGTCCAATGAGCTTTCTAAGTTGCTTACAAATGGTCATGCAAGTTGTTTGACGCTTTCAGCTGTTGTTAAAGAGCATATTATTTTACTTTTCTAATACATACTTTTAATTGCTCTTACCTCATTTGAAGCTCTTGCGAAAAATTTTGTTTGTGAAAAAATTACATGAAATCAATTTGAAAACAAAGCAGTCATATAAAGAGCTTGACAATTATTTAATACATATTAACCAATTTAAGTACAAAGCTACTGACTAGTTTACAAATAAATCAGAATATGGACTTACAGTCAATTAAAGTGATGAGTACATATGCTTGCAAGGCATCAAAATACAACAACAAAAAACCACTTAAAAATCGAATTGAAAACTCGAGAGACAGAACTATAGACTATGAATTCAATAGATATCGATGCAGAAGTGATTTATAAATAAATCAAAATAACCTGCAAAAGAATTTCTCATTTCAAGCCCCTCTTGATTTTTTTCTATTACTATAGTACACTTTTAAATCAAAATACATTTAGAATCTTTAAAGAAAAAAAAGTATTTTATTCACGTTGTACTTGCTTAACTTTCCAATCAATCCTAAGCCGGCACCACTTTTAAATGTATTGTCATTTTGATTTTAGCAACAATTTATCATAATTTTCCATCTGAAGTTTCTTAAGGCGCTACTTTTGGATTTACAATCACCGACTTTCTACCAAACGCTGCTATATTTTCAATCAGTTGCCAAGAAAAGAAGAGAAAAGCATGTTGCTATGCCTACGACTTGATATCGTTAAACCACAGCATACTTTTAGGGCTACAAGGGCATTAAATTCACTTGACGAATGTCAAGCACAAATTACGCATTGCATAAATGGCAATTTGCGTGTACTTACAGCACTATTTCCATGTGGAAGAACACAACTCGAATTGCTGCTGCGTAGTTTCAGGCTCTTGAAAGGAATTCACGATGTTGGCATAATTGCTGGCGCCACAACATATGCTACGGAAAATGAAAGTGTAATAAGAGCATATGTTAAAAAGCCTCACTACGGCGTTGCCTCACATTTGCAGCGGCTTAACGCCCCTTGAGTCAATTTAAAGTGCCCAGCCTTTAGGCACCAGTTAGGGGCAAGCAGGGCCGAGCGAGTCATTGAGGCGCAGAACGGCTTGCGTGATTTTGGGCAACTATATGCTTACACTGCTATGGGCGCCGTCTACGGAAGCACTTTCGAGACATGGCAGAAAATAAGAGCGCTGCGATTCAAGAAGCCGTGCATACAAAAACAAAGCAATGTGCGCTTTTAGGCGCTTGGCCACATTTCTGAATGTGGCATGTAGCAGAGTGTGATAGAATAAAGTCATAAAAGTGAAAGTGTGTATTTTGCGCGCGTGTGTGTGTGTGTGTGGGTATGTGTGTGTGGAAGGAAAATTTTAATTCGTTAAAATGAAGTGAAAAGGGAATAATAACCAATGTTGGTATACAACCTTAATTAAAATGATTTTTATAAGGCTATTAAAAGACCGCTTAGGCGCTGGTAATCAGCAACAACATTAAAATCTGTTCTTAAGGACATGTGCTGAAGAAGCACAATGTGTGAAAAGGCAGCATATAAAATGAAAGGCCTTAGAAAGCAGAAATTTAAGGTATTAATATGAAGAAAGTTACAATCATGCAACTAAAGGCAGCATAGTTTTAGGCGCTGATATACAAAATATTCGTTGAATGAATTCGTTGAACAAGTTAAACAATTTGAACAAAGTTTAACGAAATTTTTAACGTTAAGATAAGTATTTTTTGGTGTAGGGAAGCAATCTGTCAACATGACGTAAAAGACCTTTTTTAAAAGTTACTCCTAATACATTTACAGATTCTTTTTTCTGCGTAATCAGAAATTAAATTAATGATGCAATTTTCTTTGACAGGTGCCCAAAACTATCTGTGGTTCTAACTATCGAGTGTTGTAAAGGGAAATCCATTTTTTTGCAATCGATGTCAAAGTGTTATCGAGTAACGCTAGTCGGCGTTATAAAGCTAAGAATCTGTAATAAAAAAATCTTCTAATTTTTATGTCAAAGAAGCACTAAGCTTTGGAAGTCCAACTGTCGAAAATATCTATAAAATCATGGAAATCGTTAAGTTGTACCGAGTTTTTTACACTTCAAGAAATAGCTGAATTTATAGTTAGCACGTTAATTCCCAAATAAGTATTACTACAGTAGATAACATTAGATTGAGTTGCAATCAAGCAACACGAATCAATATCAACACCGACTCTTGCTATAAAAACTTTATCATGCCCCTAATTTAGGGTGCTGAACAAGGACTGCAGAGCTCAGTTTTTATATGATCAGTCACTTTCAATTATTCTGCAACTGGATTTCAGCAGAGTGCACCAACTTTTCTTTTCATATGTTGATGGCATATTTTTAGGCTTCTAAGCTGTCGCAACTTATTACTAATAAATATGTTGAAGTGTCAAAAGTCAAACTTTTGTTTTTAACACGCATGCCAACTGCAAGTACAATTACTCTAAAAGCATGCTTTTAGGCGCTTGAAGATTAAATAAGCATATTTTTGTTTGGAAGTACTACAAACTCTGCCACTGCCTGCATAAACAGCAGCAACACTTTGGCACAGCGTCGGGTTGTTAACCCTTAGTGTGGCAATCGTGTGAATTGTTTACTTAAGCCCACGCATAGCCACTTCAAAGTACGCCAGCAAGCAAACAATCAAATTTAAAAAATTCACTGAGTCAACTTTTAGGCGCCGAAGCTAAATAAGTGCTTTGAAGCCTGTTATGCCCGCAGGATAAAAAAACCAATAGCCAAAGGCAGCCTAACAAAACAAAACAAAACAAAAGCAAAGCTGCGAATTTGTTTTATGAAAAGTTTTTCGGCAGCCTAAGGAAAAATACAAAACTGTGAGTGAAAAAGCATAAATGATAGCTGTATGCATGTGTATAAGCTATACATATACAAGCACACGTACTAGTCGTAATGACAGCGGTATATCCGCTTTGATGTAGTATGTATGCGACACAAACACACGCATACTTGTATGTCTGACAGACACAGCTGCAGACAAGAATAACAGCAATTTAAAGCTCTCTGCTGTTGTGAGTGTATGCATGTGACTGTCATTGTATACTATTTATATATGCATATGTGTGTGCTTCTCTCATGCAGCTTACCAAGCTTTATGAACGCGAACCGAGTTTGCATTGAACTTCATTTATATGTGCGCTCAAACCTTTTCACAATTGCGTCTGTATGTGTGTGTGTGTTTTTGTGTGTGCATCTGTGTGTTTGTCTGTCTGCAAAGCAAAAGCAGCGTCTGCTTTGTGAACGCCTGCCCAAATTTTACAACTTGTTGCGTTTCGAAAATGTGAAACAATAGTAGAACAAGCAGGGGGGAAGAGTGTTTATAGTGCACAAAATTAGAGCTGCCAGTTTCGGTATTACGTCACTATAATCAACAACAAAAATTACGTCGGAAATTGCAAAATATATTAATTTGAATAGACACGTTAAATTAGTAAAGAATGTTTGTACATTGTTATTGAACAAATTTTTTTTATTTAATTGAAATGACTACTAAACTATAGAATTGTGTCTAACTATTTGCTGCAATGTACTTTTAAAATATTGCCTATTAAATTTGCATTCTCTTATAAAGAATTAGAGAAAGTTTCAAGTTGACTGCAGTAAAAAGAAAATGATAAAAGGAAGATCAAAATTTATTTAACAAAGCAATAGAATTCCTTTACAAAAATTCAGTCAAAATGACTCCTTATAAAAAAAGTTTATTTGGCAACACTGTTAAGAATAGAGTAAAAGAGAGTTTTAACCGTTAGTCTCCACAAATTTTATACAAAACAATCTAATTTTAGCATTGAAAAATTCAATCAATTTGATTCATTATAAAAAATATTTCAATTGGCAACTCTGTTAAGAATAGAATAATTGAGGCTTTTAGCCATTAGCTTCTTCACATTTTCAGGTGAAATATGATTATTTTAATATTCAAAATTTTTGATTCATTGATTTATAATTTGTTAATAATAAATATAATCTGTAATATCATTATGCTTCTATTATGACACAGCCAGTGCTACTCTTAGAGGCTATTAAGCAATAGATTTCATTACCTAAATAAAATATATGTACATATACACCAGCGCAGAATATTGCAAGCAGATGCCCGAAGAAAATTGTTTCATACTCTTTGAAGCTATATATAGTATATATGAGAAACTGTTGCAGTAGATACATGGAGATCTGTCAAAATAGAGCTTTCCGGCCACGATGAATTCCTATTCAAAAACAATCTTATTATAGCATTGAAAAATGCAATCGAAATTATATCGTTCATTTGGCATCTCTATGTGAATAATTTTCAAGATGTCTATTGCATACTATTGCACGTCCATCACGGCTACACGTCTGCTGCTTTTTGGTGTGTATGTATGCTGTGTAGTATTTCCAATTGTCTGTCTATCTATCTCTTTGCCGGCCTGTGCACCTAAAAGTATGTCTACATTCTATAATATAAAGCAAGCAACAAGATGTGTATTTTGCGGCATATTTTGTGGCGTGCAGTTAAAGCTTAAAATCTTAGCTTGATTCCTTATACCACAACGCCATTACGAGTATGCTATTATCTAAGATCGTACGTAATAGCTTTTGGTGCTGTTTTACCGCTACTATGTGGCATACTTTTAGGCGTGCAACCAATTACGTTCGCTTTAAATTTAAATTCTGCATACCCTTTGAACTTTTAGCCAGCGCTACGGCGCAACCTTGCAAAACTTTTTCTATTAAAAATTTTTGCTGTTATTTACTTTCATTAATTGCTTCATAAATGCAGCAAGTTTCCTGTTGCTTGTCCTTTTGCCTTGTTGCTTTTTTCCTTTTACTTTCTACTTTTTACTTTGTTTATTTACATGCCAACAAGTATGCAATAATTTTTTATTTAATCATGCGTATTGCTCTCGCACAATTCTCAATTTTCTACACAAACACATACATACAAGTAGATATATACGCAGACATTTGCACACAGTTTCCTTTCCTTTCCTTTTGTCTGCGCCTTCAAGGTGAACATTCTGTCTTGTGTTCTCTGCATAGGGAATATTCGTAAAAGCTTTTGGTGTATAACGCCCATGCAATTTTCGATACGAAAGCTTTTTCGAACTACACACTTCAATGGCGCAGAGTTTAAATTGCGAGAGAGTCTGATCGAAAAAAAATAATATTTCATAACATTTCAGCTGTAATTGTGTTTATCTAAAGTAAACTTTGAAGACGTTGCGCCGAAAGGCATGCTTTAATTCATTTAAATTAGCCCAATTCGTACTTTGCCTAAAAATGTCTTAGAAGCTAATTAGAAATTGGCTTAGCAAATGGAGAATGTAATGCTTTTAGTGCATACTTTAGAGAATGGCTTAATGCCTAAAAGTATGCTTTGCTTTGTAATTTTTATTGCAAAATAGTGCAAGTCACAGAGCTTTGAAAGGTTTGCTTGGTTTGAAATTTGTACACAACATTGAAAATTTAGACACATATTTGAAGTTTATAAGAAATTGAAGTCGCTCAGAAACAGGCTACATTCTTCAAACACATCTGCTTTAAAGTGGCCTAAAAGCATACAAGGTTTTTATATTTTGAAATATTGTATATAAGTCTCGATTTCATTGAATTGAGTTTTCAGACACACTTTAAAATTTATTGTACTATTTAGCTTGATTTGAAAACTGCCTTCGTTCATTGGGTGCTTGACGCCCGAAAGCATGTAACAGCTGTTTAGTGCATGTCCTTAGAAAAGACACTCACAATCGGGAATATGGCAACAAGTTGCGAAAAAGCTTTTACGCTTTCAATACTAACGCACAAACACTCAAAAGAGCGCAGACAAACAAAAAAGCAAACAAAATTTCAATGCCACATATATACAAATATATAGCATATATATATGTGTGTGTATATAAAATACACATACACGCATATGTGCGTGTTTGTACAAAGCTTGAGCAACACTTCGCTCAGCTTCGCCGCGATTCGTTTCGCTTTTTGGCAGCGCTTCGGAAAGCAGCGCTTTGGCAACTTGTTGGTGGAGTCCTTGCGAAAAGGATATCAGTTGTATGCGCGCCGTTATCACGTTCGAAACAAGCCAAACGGATAATTAAGTTGGCACAAACTAAGGAAAACGTGTATGCTACAATACATGAGCAAAAGGCAAAACTACACAAGTGTGTGCATGCAGAAACATCTGTGTGTGTGTGTATGTGGAAATATATTTGTAAGAATATGACAGAGTGAAATTATTACAGACGAAATAGTGAAAAAAAATGATTAGTTTGTAATTGTGGAAAAAAGTGAAAGCACGCACGCACACATGCACACAAAAGGACATGCTAAAAGTTTAAGCCAATTTAGGCAAAAGTAGTTAAAGAGATTTTGAAAGTGAGCAAATTGTGCTTGAAAAAACTTGTATATGGCAACGACGCGCTGGGGTAAGGCAGAGGAGACAAGAGCTTTGCTGAAAATATATTCAAAAAGTACGACTACGAAACGAAGAAAGCTTTAAAGGCACATGCCACGGCAGAAGGAACCTGCAACCTGGCCACAGCTCAGCGGCTCAGCTTAAATTATATATTCGCATTTGTCAAATGTCATATTGCCTGTGGTGGGTGCGTAAAAGGAAAGCGTGTAGTACATAGCGGGTGAACGGAGTGTGAGTACGGCAGGCTGACGGCGCAGCCAGAGCTGCTCAATTCGTATACACGATAACGCACAAATTTCAATTAATTTTCTAGTAGCCTAATGAAAATATGATGAGTTGAATCCGATTATGTATATTCTATATTCTGGAGTGTACTAAAAATGGCAAAGCGGCCAGTGCTAAGCATAATGTAGAGGCAAATTGGGGGATCAAGCGCTTCGAAGGATTTGCATGATAGCTGGCTTATTTTGTTGTCCGATAAATTGCAATCATGCAATGGGAATGAGTTTCGTTGGTGTGTTTGGATAAACATAGTCTTCAGCCATAATAGAGCGTATTTGAATTTTCTAATTTACTCATGCCCTGTTGGAGGGAGGGGGTTGTTAGATTCGAGAGCTACAGTTTTCATAGTAATGAACAGTTTTATATTCATATTAATTTTTTGATTTTCACTCAAGGTATCTAGATTAGATTTTTCTGGCTTCCTTTAAAGGCCACGCATAGACCCTGTTGTTGAAAATTTATAAAATATTTTTATCTAGAAAAAATGCATTCAAAATATTCTGTATATAAGCTGTCCTTATAATATTAAGCTTAAACAACTACTAGCCGGAAGATTTTTGGTTCGAAGAGAAAGTGTCTCTTGTTTATGAAATAGTCATGTCTTATTATCTTTCACAGAGAGATGCTATTCTGACTTTGGTAGAGTGCACCGGAATCGCACAACAGAATTCACATCAGAATTCCAATAATTCCAATAACAAATATTGCAATTTAAATGACTTTTTGAAAATTATGAATTTCGATGCGAAAGCGAAAAAAATGGTGCTCTTGAAACATTGTTTCGAAATTCTTAAATTGAGATTCGAAGTTGATTAAAACGTAACTGAAAGTGCTGAATTAAATTAACATACCGCTGAAGTTTGGAATAATTCTGCATACATTCATATAATTTATATGATATTAATGTGCCAAATATTAAAATCTCAATGTGCATATCTTTTAGCAACTGCTAAAATAGAAGTATATCTGTATTATGCTTATATACATTGGCACGCATAAAAAATGCAACAATGGTATCACTGTTTTTCTTGATTAGATTATTCTGAAAGTATAAATGTTACGATCTAACAATTGTGCATTTATTTTCCTATGATCCTTGCCTTCAGTTACTTGAATTTTTATTAAATTCTATACATCCATTATTTTGGAATACACCAAATTCCAAGACGACCCACAAAAACAAGCGAGCAAAAAAAATGCAACTTTTAAAAGTCAAATTTATTCCAATAGTTTATTTTACCCAAAGAAATTTTAACAGGAATTTATTGAATGTTTTATTAGTATTTAGTGGCTTAGCCTTTATTATTGTTCATTTTGCAAAAGCAGTAGGCAGCTTCTTTAACTCAAACCCTAGATTTTCTCTGCTTATGCCTGTTATATATTATTTATCATTTATATATATATGTGGTCACAAACCATAACCGCCTAAGTCGAGTTAGTACACAATTGAGTTTTTAATGCCATCGGGTTCAGCGTGTTCAAATCTAAATGCCAACTGATTTTCATGTTTGTCTCTTTTAAGGACGACTATTATCCAGCAAATCCCTAAAAGCTTTCACATATATTGCAGTGAGAATTTGAAATTTTAAACTGCTCTTCTGTAAAGCAGTAAAAAGACTTGGGCGGTTATGACTTGTGGCACAGATATAATATTATATACATTTATATGCATCTATTTATCGCCATCATTCGATAAGCTTGTCAATATGTAATACATTTTTGGTGATGCCAATTAACTTGGTGCGAGTATTGGGTAGCAGGCAGCTGTATTACAATGCCAACAAAAAGTACAAACATTTTTGGCATAGTCTCACGTTTCTGAAGTGACAGACAGAAATGCGCATTCACCCAATAAAACACACCAACAGGAATGTTGCATAAGCGCAGACGCATTTCAAAGCTTTTTATTAAATTCCACAGAATTTGCATATGTATGTCGATTAAATATTTATTAAAAACTCCTCCTGGCAATGCTTCATTTTATGCTTGTAATTTCTATTTTGAACTTCGTTGAGGGAATAAATTTTGCTGTTGCAATTAAATTCCCTTAAGTGCAATTTTTGCTGTTGCTTTGCTGCTCAGCTGCTTGCTTGCTATTAGCAATATCTCCATTTCACTTAATCGTCTATGCCATATATTTACAACAACTCACGTTGTTGTTGTTGTATTTGTGGCTGTGGCTGTAACCGTGCTCGGTTTGCTGGCGATTTCAATGTTGTTAATGTTGCCGGTTGCTTCACACAACAAATTAAATGTCAACAAGGGACAATCACTTCTGTCATTTTTACACATCAAGGGTTCCTTGCTTGCTCTTCCAGTTCGTGTTTTTCAGCTGAGGCAATGGAGGCAGCAGCAGCCAACAGGCTTTCAAGCAAATTGAAATACGCCATAAAATGTCCGCAACAGCAGCCAATGCTAAAAACATAGGCTAAATTGCTTCAGTCATTGTCATTGACACAGTTGTTGGTGGCGTTGGTGGCGTTGGTCCTTGGCTAGGATCACGCTTCAACACCAGCCAAGCCACATCATCAATAAACGCAACAACAACAACAGCAGTGTGTAACAACATAACAACTGATTGCACAATTTTACAGAGCGCTGCACGCGCGTAGCGCCTATAAATATGCTTCAAATTAAGCTGAAAATCCTTGCGAAAACGCAAAAATATTTGAAAATAACTGCAAAGAAATTTAAAACAAATTCAAATTTAGCTTAGCAGGAAAGTTGTGTGCAGTGCGGAAATTGCCCAATGTTGCTAGCTTTACGTGCGCCTAAAAGTATGCTTTCTTTTTCCATTTACAGAAGAAATTTAAAGTTATTTAATTCAAAATATAATTATTAAATCATAAATCTGTAAGAATTTATTCAAATTAAATGTGGGCTAGATCAAAAGGAGTCCGCTAGCGTAGGAGCCAACAGATTAAGCTTCGCATTAGTGCGCCTAAAAGTATGCGCTTACTTTGGTATGGGCTATAATCAATATGAATTTTTTGTCTTAATAATTAATTAATAATAATAATTAATAAGAAACTGTAATATGCCTGTCAAATGCAATACACATTTAGGGAGTTCACAGTGTCTCATATCTGCCGTATATGTTATTTGAAATAAGAATATACAACAGTCATAAGAATAAGTTTGCTTTTCCCATACAAATATTCAAATACGACTAATACAACACGGCAGCCTACATATGTATTTCAGAAGTCATATTGAATTTCATTGGAAGTTTTCATGCATGGACCGAGCTCGCCGCGCCTTGCAAGCAAAACAACAACAACTCATCGCGCCACAAATATGCCACGAATATTAGGGTCGCTCACAGCCGTCATATTTGTTAAATTGAGGATATGACATATGACGATATGAGACACTGTGAATACCCTAATTATATTGTGGTCACGCTGAAACTGCGCAGAAAGATTTTCGTCTTTTTTTCCGGTTCTTGGAGAGTTTTTAAAAAATAATAACAACTTCAATTTTACTCATAAATCTCAATGCTTTAACTACGCAATTCGAGTCGTTAAATCCTTTAAAATTCTTGAAAATTTACTCTTTTTAAGTAAACATGAATATCTCTTATAATATCCCCATTTAATCTAAATCTTTAAATATGGCCATCTATTGCATGTTTCGTTCTTACGTACCAGATCGCAACAGACGCACCGTCTCCAAACCCTGTTTCCAAGCTTTCTTATTTACATATATTGTTTCAGTCGATTCCTCCACTAAAGATTCTAGTGTTCCCAACTAAATCCAATAACTACATATAAACGCACAATTCCAAATGAAGAGAACTTGGTATGGAGTGAACCCCAAAATATCGAAACGCATAATTTCATAAATAGAAATTGCTAACGATTGCATTCCAATTTCGAATTCCAAATACTTCTGAAGCAATTGAAAATGTGTTTCTAAACAGTAGTGCGCTTATTCTTTGAGTCTGTAGAGCCCCCTGGGTAGCCCGAATCAACATATCTTATATGAGAAATAAATCTTTTCTCTTGACTCTTGCTCCAATTCAGAAGAATAAATTTATTCTTAAATATTACTAAATTTATATGTCCACTAATGCTGACAGTCTGGCGCTCTGTTCGTTAAAGCCTAATTGCCAGGATATGCACATTTTTCTGATGTTCCTTTGATGTGCTGCCTCGGGTAGGTGGCAGCCCCCAGCTGCTATTTGAGTGTGTTGCCATATTTTCACAATTAAATTCGCATTTTTGTTTGCACACGGTATTCCCTTCGTTATGCCGGCATCTTGCTGCCCTCCCCTCGTCTGCATTTCTACGCATATCTTTTATGTTATTTCCTTTAGTGTTCCTTTATGTCATTCATTTTTTATTGCATTAAATTAATGCCCATTTCGTTCTTGCTCGCGACTGAGTTGCTTCTGATCCTTCGCGCTCAATGTATAGAAATGTCGAATGGCGTCTTCATCTCACTCTACCCTATATCTGTCTCTGTCTCTGTCGTCGTCGTTGTCTTTGTCTTCGCTGCCTGTCCATTACAGTGGTAATTTGGCGACCGCTGCTACCGCTCCCCCTGCTGTTTCCGTGTTCCCATGGCTTTACTTTTTATGCTTTTGTGCGAAAAATGCGATTTCTTATAATTGAGTTTTCGCTATTATGCTTTTAACTCATTGAATTAATTAATTTCCCTCTGGTATCATCTGCCGGATCAATTTGTGAGGGCAAATGTGCGCTTTTAAGCATTTCCGAGTTCAGAGCGCTCTACAAATTTGAAAATGAGCGAAAATCTGAAAATGTTTTGAGATTTCTTTTCGCATAACGTGGCACGCATATTGATTGAGAAAATTGTAAATGATTTCTAAAAGGGAATTTACTATTAAGTTATTAAATCATTTATGCAAAAAGGTTTTTCCATTTGTGATATTAATGAGTTTTGTTTGTTAAAATTGATTAGATTAAATAAAATTTAAAAGTAAAAATATAAATGGTTGATTTTCTATGCGTTCTTTAGAATATCAATTGATTTCTCTCTACTGTTTTCCATTACATATTTGGAATTTTATTCAAAGTTATATTTTCCTTATTCATATTAAATAGAATTTGAACTTAGTGCAACAAGTCCTTGAGAATTTCATTGAATTTTCAATTGATTTCTCTCTACTGTTTTCCATTATTTGGAATTTTATTCAAACTTATAAATTGCTTATTGTTATTCAATAGAATTGAAATTTAGTCTGTTGGATTTTGCTTGCGTCCTTCAGATCAACCAGAAATTGTTAACAAAATATTCATGTTAGAAATGCACAGAATGATTTCTTGTTCTTTTGGTTATTTTATTCAAATTTACGACTTTGACATTTGCCCTTCAGCATTTCAAAGCAAAATCAAATGAATTATGAATTTCGAATTTAAAATGAAATTTGAATTTCGTCTACAAAATTTCAAATATATTCCCACATATTTCTTGCTTACTTTTCTATGAAATATTCTATGGAAGAGCAGATATGCAAGATGCAGATATGCAATCACAAATACATATGCACACACATAGTAAATTTACTGATTCAATCTTAAATGCATATGCATACAGTTACATTTAGAGTTGCACACACACACATAGACGCTACTTTGTCTGTTGCAGCACGCGCAACAAATATGGCTGCGGCCCAGCTGCGAGTCTGGCTTTCAAGCAGCTTGCTGTTGCCACATGTGGCATGTGTGTGTGCCTGCATGCGAGGGAGTGCATGCAGATATGTGTATTTAGGCTCGTCTCTTGCCTTATTGCCTGTCTGGCTGTAGTATATTGTCTGCTGCGTTGCTCTGGGTGCCTCTGTCTCCTTGCACTGGCTGCCGCTTTTAATTGTGACAAATTGTTGCCTGAGCGCGTGTTAGTCTGTTTATTTGTCTGTCCGTCTGTCCGTCAGTCTGTCTCTCTCTCTGACAGTCAGTCGCTCTGTCGCTCTGCATGTTGCTGGCATATGTCGCCATTCCCCTCAGCGGCACAGGCAACACTTTGCTGCTTATTATGCCTGCTGCTGCCTGCTTCATTATACGCCGCCACATGCCTCCGCCTCTGCCACTGCTCCTTCTGCTCCTTCTACTTTTACTACTATTTCTTCTTCGTCGTCGTCGTCGTAATTTTCTTTTCACAATTCTTGTTCTTGGCTGCTTTCTGTGCTTTATGATTATTTATTGGTTTATGTAATCAGTATTTATACACGCATCCTTTGAGGCATGATAATGAAGCAGAAAGTGTAGTGAAGAAGTACGAGCAGACGCAAGGCAGCCACCAGCATTGAAGAAGTTGGCAATTGTTGCTACTTTCTATTTAGTTTGTCACTGCCCGAAGTTGAAGCGTGTTGATTGAGTGCATTAGTGTGTGTGTGAAACAGCTGCTGCTTGCAGCAAGAACACACTCTAAACTCACACATACATTTGCATTAAATTTGAAATTTATGAATATTTTCTAGGCCAGTTCATGACACCTTCTTGAAAGGATTTTCATTTTATGCTAGAGAATATATAAATTTTTTTCCTAAATTATGCATTGTCATAGTAATCTTTTTAGGTCACGGCGACTAGGGAACTCTATTCTTATTCAAACAAGTAAGGAAGTATCAGTCGGGTTTCACCGACAGAGTAATACCCTACACCATGTTCCCAAGGGGGGTGATAATTCACTGAAATTGTGGGTGCATTTGATTTACAACCTACATAGTGGGCGGACCACGCCCATTTTTGGCAGACTACAAGATATACCTAATAGGACTATACATGCCAAATATTGATGCTCTGACAGGTGTACAACAGATGTTATCGGTATATTTATTTTACTGCCATCATGGAGGGCGGACCACGCCCATTTCTGGAGAATTAAAAGGTATTCCTACCAGGAACGAAGTAACCAAATTTGGACGCTCTGGTGTATATATTATGGAAGTTAAGAGGATTTTTCGTTTATGGTCTATATAGTGGGCGGACCACGCCCATTTTCTTCTATGGCATCTAAGACCTATATATCAACTTGGGAACCGAATTTCATTCATTTATATTCGTAACTAGTCAATTGGGAGCCATTTTACCGGAAAAATTTTGTCGCCTATATAGTGGGCGGACCATGCCCATTTTTTCGTATGACATAGATGACCGACCCCTTAACTTGAATACCAAGTTTTATTCTTTTCAATGAGTAATTAGACAAATTACAGCAATTTGATCGCAAAAAACCCGAGGTAGTGGGACTTACAGACCCATGATGGGCGTGTCCTTCGAACGATTTGGCTAATCTTAGAACTTAAACTAAGTTAAGGCTCACTCTAACTGCGTACCAAATTTGGTCTAAATCGGACAACTCCTTCTTTCTCTCCTGTGTAAACGGACGGCCAGACAGACAGACAGACGGACAGACGGACAACCGGAAATGAAAAGAGAAAGTGTTTCTGATCATTTCTATATACTTATGTCTATACCTAGGACCGCTCCTTTAATGCGTTACAATTTTCGCACAAAGTTATTATACCCTATTACCATAGATGTAGGGTATAAAAATCAATCTAAATCTATATGATTCATTATATTATTCATATATTGCAAATGAGCAGGATTGCCTGATTTTTATTGTTATTCTTCAAATAAAAGTTCATTAAACGTTCGTTAAATCATCTCAGAAGCTACTGAAGCTTTTATGGGAGGACCTTATTAGGACCTGTATGCCTTGAAAAATCCAACAGCTGTACTCTATATATATGAGTCCCAAAACTAGAAAACTTCTTTAAGGTAAGCTCATATGAGTCCCGAAATTAAAAAAGAACTGCTTGAGGGAAGCTTGACATTTTGAAGAAAAATCGATGAAAGTTTATTAAAATTCTGTATATTAAGGCCATAAATTAAACATTTTATCTATATAGAGTTTTCCAGTCTAGAGTGATACAGCTGGCAATTAAATAATGCTTAGCAAGTGGCAATTTCGAGTTATCATCTTGCTAGTTAGCATCTTGCTAGTTAGTCTTATAAATCTGTTATTATAATTGTGAGTTATTATCAAGAAATATATTTATTATGCAAAATAGCTTTCTGGCAGATCCGTAGTCTTTCGAATTGAATCCTGTTAGCTCAGTTAAACTCTCAAGGCATACTAATGCGACTTCGATGGATGAAAGGCTCTCGCAAATTTTTGTATGTTAACGCTAGTTCCTCTATTAAAAATGAAACAAGTAAGGAAGTATCAGTCGGGTTTCACCGACAGAGTAATACCCTACACCATGTTCCCAAGTGGGGTGATAATTCACTGAAATTGTGGGTGCATTTGATTTACAACCTACATAGTGGGCGGACCACGCCCATTTTTGGCAGACTACAAGATATACATAATATGACTATACATGCCAAATATTGATGCTCTGGCGAGTGTACAACAGATGTTATCGGCATATTTATTTTACTGCCCCCATGGTGGGCGGACCACGCCCATTTCTGGAGAATTAAAAGATATTCCTACCAGGAACGAAGTAACCAAATCTGGACTCTCAGGTGTATATATTATGGAAGTTAAGAAGATTTTTTGTTTATCGCCTATATAGTGGGCGGACCACGCCCATTTTCTTGTATGGCATCTACGACCTATATATCAACTTGGGAACCGAATTTCATTCATTTATATTCGTAACTAGTCAATTGGTAACCATTTTACCGAAAAAATTTTGCCGGCTATATAGTGGGCGGATCACGCCCATTTTTTCCTGAGATATAGAAGACCTACCTCTTAACTTGAATACCAAGTATTAATCTTTTCCATGAGTAATTACACAAATTATAGCCATTTTACCGAAAAAAACCCGAGGTAGTGGGACTTACAGGCCCATTGTGGGCGTGTCCTTTAACCGATTTGACTAATTTTAACACTTTACCTAACCAGAGGTTCACTGTAACTGTGTACCAAATTTGGTCCAAATCGGACAACTCCTTCTTTCTTTTTTTTGCATACACGCAGACGGACAGACGGACAGACGGACAGACGGACAGACGGACAACCGGAAATGAAAAGAGAAAGTGTTTCTGATCATTTCTATATACTTATGTCTATACCTAGGAAGGCTCCTTTAATGCGTTACAATTTTGGCACAAAGTTATTATACCCTATTACCATAGGTGTAGGGTATAAAAATATACTTTTGCAACAAAAATGACAATCGTTCCATATATGCCTTATATTATACCTGACCTAGTGTAAAATAGAGTGCAAGAACTTGCTATTTTTCCGGCAGTAATGAAACAAGCCAACTTGATCATAGAATTTGCTAACTTTTTTAAATTCCAGCAAACTAGCAATTTTTTTGCTCAATTAAAAAATTTTAATTAGTTCTTGGAAAACCCGCATAGAAAAACTCCAATAGCATACAAATTAAACCAACATATTGTAGTTTTCTGCAACAGTTATAATATTTCTGAGAACTGTCTGACTAGCTCGCGAATCTAATCTAGCTTAGCTTATGCCGACTTCGCAACATTTCGCCTTTTATATGCATGCAATTCTCTCTTGGCATATCACATTTTTTTTTTGTTTTTGATTACTTTTGCTGCTTTTTTATTCATTTGGTAAAATTTTTCTGTGGCATGCTCGTAAGCATGTATTTTTATTGTGGCAGCTGTCACTCAGACATGCTCTAGAAATTCTGCTTGACAGTGAGTGGAAATTGTGTGCAAGCGTGCTAGAGCTAGAGTGCCTTCTCTTTTTTATAGTCTAATGCAATTTAAGCAATAAACTTCTTCAATTTATTTAAATGAAAATTAAAGCTAAGTCAATTCTCAGTGACATAAAGGACATAGCCTTACTAAATTAAAATAGTCTATGTTAATTTAAACATAATCATTTTTACATCAAATCGAAAAAAATTTGTGCTTTTTTTTGCTAATGTTGTATTTCAAGACCACAAAACACTGCATTTAAAATTTTCCCTTAATTATTTTGTTGCATATTGCAACATTTTGTGGTATTTTCTGCATTCTCTCTGCATCCTGCGCTTGGTTAGCTAATTTCAAATGTTTTTCCTAGCGCCAATTTCCGCCATTTTGCCGGAAGTGCCTTTTTGCGTCAGTTCGTTTTAATTGAATTCGCAGCTGCAGGCGGCAAATTTGCATACATTAATTATTGTGCTGCTGTGAGTGAGAAGTGTGAAAATGTATGTATGCAAATTAACAACGTCCATCTGTGTGTGTGTGTGTGTGTGTGTAAGTGTTGCATGCGTCACTGACGCAGCATGCCACATCTGGCCGCATGCTACAAAAGACCATAAAAGTGCGCAGTTTAAAAGTTTATTAAAAAATTTTAGTAAATTCATTTTAAAAATGGAAATGGCAAAAAGTTGACTCGCTTTAATTCGATTAAAATCTAAACGAAAAATTATTATGAAATAGCTGAGAATTATTTACAAGGCAACAGTTTAAAATAACAATTATAAAGATTATATGATAATAGCTGATATCTATTCACAAGCATAGAAATAACTGAGAAATATATGAGCACTTTTCTAACGGATCAGATACAAATAACATTTTTCAATTTATATCTGGAATTGTTTACAAGAGATCTTTCTAAAATAACAATTATAAAGCTGAGATATTAAAATAGCTGAGAATTTATTTAAATCACTTAATACATTCTCATTTTGCTCAAACGAGTATTTGCAGTTGAATTCGATTTCCCTTAATCGATAATTAAATCGATATCTGATTGTATTCCTCTTTCCTCACATTTCCATGAGCGAACGCAGGAGGGTTCGAAAACAATTGTATATCTATTGTTTGTGAGTAAAGTATATAGTTTTTGAATACAAGATGTTTCAAATTGTCTTTATTTTTTATGTGCATTTATTTTATTTTGGAAAGTAAGTAATCGGTCGCTCCCTTTCACAAAATGTTGCGAACGTCCATGCACATTTCACTTCTGTTGTTTCTTGGCATCATAAAATGGAAACTGCTAGCAATTTTCATATTGTCATAGAACTATTATGAAAATTGTAAAAATGAAAATCATTATGGTCTCTTATATATATTTATTTCCAAAATTTTAATTTTCAGATCTTTTGAAAATTTCAAGTCAAGAATGCTTGACTCTAATGTTTTGTTTGAAATCAAACTGGTTTCGATTCCAATATTAAATTTGTAAAATGTTGCATAAAATTCAATATGCACGAATTTTTGCTGCAATGCTTCTCCAATTGCTCTCTTTTTTTTGTAAAATTATTCTGCCATCTAAATTTTGTTTCTATATTATCCAAGCAATATCAAATATCCTTTTTGATGCCTACATATGCAACTCTCTTTTTGCTTGCTTCTCTTTAACTCACTACCTGCTACTCTCTTTCTTACAAAACAAACTCATAAATATTTAAACAAAAAATTCATAAAAAATACTGCCACACTGGAAAGTCAGCTTTTGCAATAAACAACTTCGCAGCCAAAATCGCTCAGAGCAAGAAGGGAAAGGGGGCCATTTTTTGTGTTTGAGGAATTTGTGAAATTCCATTTGCCACAATTTGTGCGCCGTCGATGCGAGTGTGATTGTGTTTGAGGAGGGGTACAGAAGGAGTGCAGGAAGTGTGAGGCAACACTGTTTTAGCTGCTATCTGCAACGTGCTCTTGCCTTTCCTCTGAGCAAATGGAAAAAAAAATCTTCAAAGCAAAAATATGGGCCAAAGTCAAACAGCGCACCTCACTACACACACACAAGCGCACGCATAAAAATACACTCGTTACTTTTATATGGCGTTCAATTACTCTTCGCTGTCCACTATCCGGGGCCCAGCCAGAGCATCAGCGCCTACGGCAGAACAAGCCAGTTGCGTGTTGTTGTTGTTGTTTTTGCGCTGACACGTGCCTGCAGGCGACGGTGCTGCTGTGCTCCTTTGCTCTAGCGTATCGGCGCAGCCACTTGTTGTTCTGTTTGGAACATTTCTTCAAGAACATTGTAGCCGCAGCTGAGTAGAAAGTAGAGTAGCAGCTGTTTGTGCCACAAGCCAAAAGGAGCAAGTACCTTTTCAATTGAGATGCGTTGCAAGTGGCAGCAAATACATAAAATGCTTTTAACTCTAATGATTAGTGTTGTTGTAGTTGTTTATTTTTTCCGTAGCAGGATCAAACTTTAACAAAGAATTGCAGTTCAGTTACTTTAGCATGACAAATTCCTCCAAACAAAACAAGCCTCTTTTTGAAGATATGAAAATATGTCAACTTAATTTTGTATTCTTTCTTTTTCATTCAAAAATATTGCAAAATAATAACTCTGCAATATTTTTTCTAACATGTTTCAGTTTATACGAATCTCGGGTATGCTTGGAATTATTCCCATAGGTAGTTTCTCATTAGATATACGATTTATGCTATCCTTTTTTGGGCTAGCGCACTCAGGGTTCCGTACCAGAAATACCCTCTTGAGCATTTCTTTTACCTCTGCCGGTCTCTTCTTTGCTTGGTTTTAATTGTTTTCTGTCAACAGCAACACTACTCCTGCTCTGTTTGACCATACACTTTTCGACGTATTGACCTACATATATCTTCAAAACTAATTCATCTAAAATTATGAACAAATATTTTTGGAACCCATGGACGTAACCCTCTCTAACGGTACCTCACAAGATAAAAACAACAACCACTTTTTCCACGGTGTTGAGGGGTGGGGGAGTGTTCATCTTAAATAAAAAAATAGAAAAACAAATATTTCGATAAAATGAGTAATAAGTAATCCTGATTTTATCAAAATTTTAGGTTGAGAAATGAAGTGTAAGGATGGAATCATCGGGGGACAGTTCAGTTCTTTGAGATATGTCTTCGAAACAATGGATGTAGTCTTTTCTATCGATACCACACACGAGACGATATTAAAACCACTTCAACAATTTTAGAAATATTTATAAAAACTTTTCATAACTTCTTATAGTGTAAATATGTTATTATTCTGAAGACCTAACATCATGGCAAAATTTTAGGTCTTTACGTTGAAAAAAAGGTATGTTCATATATATACACTCCTCCGAAAACAAAAGAAACCTTACAAGTATTCCCGTTTTTTCCCTTTAGGGGAACGGAACCCTAAATACAACATTTTAGATCTTTTTGCGAAAACTTAAATCGAACTCTTCATTAGTTTCAAGCATTCGGTTCAATTTCAATTTCGACCTAGAAATTTAAAACACAATACTTCAGATTTGAGTGCCAAAGCCGCTGCAGCTATCAGGCGAGTGTGTGTGTAAAATGAGAGTGTGTAAGTCTATCGCTAAAATTTGACATTGTTTTAGCTAGTTTTGAAGTATGGCATGCTTTTGGGCAAAAATATTATGCTGAACAAAATGTACACTTATTGGCTGCTAAAATCACAAAAAAATGACACGCTTGTTTGTGTGCGTGTGCCAGCTTGTGTGACCGTGGAATGTCATTGAAGTTTGGCAAGCGACAAGAGCAAACGCGTTTGTAAAAAAAGACAGTGAAAAGAGAACAAGGTGTGTAGTTACTGTCAACCTGTGCCTGCGAACTAACAACATATGAAAATGCTTGCATACTTTTCGGATTTGTGGGCATAACAGTAATATTATATATGTATGTATATACATAAGCATATAAGATGACATAATATACTTACGGCATATTTTTGTAGTCTGATGAAGGAAAAAATGCGAAAAGGTAGAGAAAGCCATTGGAAGGTTTGTTTGTTTGTGTGTGTGTGTGTAGTATTTCCGTTTAAGTTTGCTGCCACGCGCCATTATTAAGAGCAACAACAGCAATAAGAAAAACAAAAACCGAGCAGCCATCAGCCATCAACCTTTACCCATTAACCCTAGTGACAACAACAGCTACCAACAACGACAATTATAGCAATAACTTACTAAATATGTATGCGTGTGTGCTTAAAAAGAAGAAGCAGCAGCAGCAGACACACAAAAAGGAAGCATCAGCGCTTATTATTTCTGTTGACAGCAACAACAACAATAACAACAACAAACAAACATTTTGCGTTATTACGCTGCAGATTGATTTGTATCTGCTTTATACGCGTTGCGTGTTGTTGCAACGCGCTGCTGTTGTTGTTGTTGTTGCTGTTCATTGTTTGTTGTTGCTCTAAGATGCTCTTATTACGCTCCTCGCCATTTTGTTGCTGTTGTTGTTGTGCGTTTGTTTGTCTGTTGCTAGGTTAACTTCTGAAGCTGCCGAGCATGTTGAGGATTTATGTTGATTCCTTTTGATTTGCTTATTCTTTGTCTGCTTTTTGCTCTTCTCCACCAGCGTTTGTTGCTTCAATTTGTCTCGTTTTGTCATCATTAGTGCGTTTTGCTTTCGTCTACAATTTTATTTTTTAGCAATATTTGCAATTGTGCAAATTTGAAGTCTCATATCTGCTGGAATAGTAATTTGCTTTACAAGAGTAGACAAATTAAATTTTCAGAGTAGGATTTCAGGCGTAATTTTAAAAAGGACAACATGCACAGACATATGCAAATGTTTTGTTGGCATGTAAGTAAGGGGACATTTTTCACAACAGTAAAATTCAGCATACAGTTCTATTAATCAGCTTGATATTAGCTATATATAAGGCTTAACATATTTTGAAAAGTTAACATGCTTCTAGGCGCAGCGACAATTAAAATAACATAACACAGCTGCTCCTGATATAAATGTATGTATGAAAGAAGCCTGGCGGCTGTTGTAGCATTAAATAGGTTCACTTCTATAGCAACTTTAAATAAGAATTAAAAAACGTTGCATACTTTTAGTTGCTTAGGCTATTTAAATGTTATTCTCTAACAATTTCCCAGTAATATTAAGCCATGAAAGGTGCTGCAGTAATTGCTAGATCGAATATTTAATAGACCTGCAAAAATATAAACGTAAATATAAATACATACATATGTACATATGTATGTACATAGTTTAAGCTGTATGATATTTAAAAATTTCTCACGACTTCTAATGATGTTCGAAATAAGAGCGATATTTTCGAAATAATTGTTAATATTATTTATCTAGTGTGTTCGACCTGAAAAGAAGCTGAAAATTTATTAAATATGTTCAAGTTTTTGCCTAAAATATCTTCGTCGCAACACACTGGTTAAATAAAATATTTCAAAAGTGTTGCTATTCTTTCGAACTACACTGTAGGTATGTGTAAAATCATAAAATAAGAAGCACAAAAATTTACGAACTCTACAGAAAGCAAGCAGAGAAGCTAAAAGCACATTTTCATAATGACACTGAGTGATGAATTAGTTGAGTGCAGGAGCTTTGCTTTAGCAGTAGAGCGCCACTCATGCCGTAGCATATCACTTATGGACGCTGGAAAATTTGCTCCGCTTTGCAGCGCTGCTCGATATCAAATGCTTTCGCACGATAAATCAATTTTCTTATGACAATCTCAGTTAAGTAGGTGTAAAATTACACCAGTCAAAATCAATATTCCGACTAAAAAGTTGACTGAGAGCGCATGTCCAACTGAAGTTAATGTTTGCTCTACTAAAAAGAAGAAAAGAAACTTTAAACGTGTAAAGATTGATGTGCCTTTATAAGGAGTAAAAAATCACTTTTATGAAGCATGCTTTAAGGCGATGTTGGGTTCTGCATAAATTCGCTTATATTCTAGTAATACTTTTTGCATTAAATTTAAAAGTGTACAGTGAACCGTAAATTAAACTATACTAGCAAAATCCTTACTTACCTTATATGTTCCTTGCCGGCATTTTAAATCCTGCTATTCCAATGCCACACTCAATAGAAAATATGTATGTCGAATGAAAACTCTAATACTTAAGCATAACCTGGACCAATCTTCCATCTAATATTTTTGCAAAAAGGTGCTCGTCGAGCCCTTTAAATAGCTATTTCGCTTGATATTGTAGAACTTCTAGATCGGTTGCAATAAGCGTTCTTCTTTGAATAATGCTAGTACAGAGCTGCTGGAATTTGTGCACAACATACTTTTAAAATAAATATGTAAAATAATGCAAAATTTTCCAAAAAGTGTGCTTCCTCTTATTTCATAAAGAACTTGCACTATTTTACACTAGAAACCAATCGTTGGTTTCAATTTTGTGCTGCTAAAAATCAAGCAAAAGTAGGCACTGAAACCTATTAAAGGATTCTCTTTTATTGCTTCGTTTGTTCTATAAAAGTAAACCCAACAATTTGTGAGCGATTTCTTCATTGTTGTATGTGTTATTACAAATCCTTTGCTAAATACCACAAAATTCCGCAACATTTCTGTGTTTTCATTCTGTCATAAACAGTGGCATATGCTCAACAAATTACGTCGTAAAATAAAGACCCTCGTTCTCAGCCACACTTGTTTCGCTTTAGCTGTCAAAAACAACACACACACACAGACTCGCTCGCATGCACATACACTAATAAATTGCGAAATTAAAAACATATTCACACATAATTGCAAACACACACAGACACATCAGCAGACAGCAGCACATTTAGGCAAATAGAAAATACATACATACATACATATAAGCTACCATACTCACCACACACAGACACATAATCTGCTCATCAAACGTCAATGCGCTGTCAACACAAACAATGCATTAGTATCAATTGCAAACAACGCACCGCACCACCCCGAAGCGAAAAATTTAATCAGCACAAAGAAAGAGAAAACAACAATTTAGCAAAGGTTTCATATAATTTAAGGGGTGCAGGAATGCGTTTCCACGCTGAGATTTGCAACGCAAAAAAATGTACGCCTCGAGGCCACACAGATTTTCCTTTGGAGCCATGTGGCTGTGTTTGTTTGTATGTGTGTATGCTGGTATTCAAAAGGCGTATTATGAAGCAAAATTTAGGTCAATAAATTCTAGCCCATGAGATGAATGGAGCTGCTTGAATGCTTTGCAAGTATAAGACAATTATAAGAAGCGCTTCATATGTGGGAAGTTTGTATGGAATAATCTGGCGAACAGGTATTAAAGCAGGAGTGGACAATCAGCGGTCCTCCTTGAACATTTGTTCAGGCCAATCTTCCGGGAATTTCCGAATATTTTCCATATTTCTGTATGCGTCCCACGAGATCATTTGGGTGGAATTTGAATGCCAGATTTTCAATGCACTAAATTTTGAAGCTTGTAAAAATTTTGGCTTGAAACTATCGCATTTCTCTCAGCACATGAGCAAAACCTATTTTTAAACATCAGTGCCTAAATTATCGATAAGTAAATTATTATTTGAATGCCGGATTTTCAATGCACTAAATTTTGAAGCTTGTAAAAATTTTGGCTTGAAACTATCGCATTTCTCTCAGCACATGAGCAAAACCTATTTTTAAACATCAGTGCCTAAATTATCGATAAGAAAATTATCGATTTATCTCATAGTGAATACGGACTTTAAGCTTCCATTAAAATAGTAAAAATATCTATATTGAAATATTAAATTAGTTTCCCTATATCAGTTAAAGAGTGTCTGTTCCGTTGATATGATCACCGTAGGAAGATTTAGATAGCTATTTAAAATGATTGACAACATAAACGATATTCACAAAGTATGGCAACTGATCTGACGGAAGTGTAAAAGAGCAGATTTGCTCTTTATGTCTGCTCTATTACTCTTCTACCGGGCCAGTTCTTCATGAGTACCTACCTACCTATATTTAAAATTTTTTTTTTTAATTGTCTGTGCTGAAAATATCAACAAGCAGCTTATCGCTGAATTATCACATAAAGTGTAACGCAGTTTTGATAAAATTTATCAAAATATCAAACATAAGAATAGATTTGGCTACCATGTGATCCTTTTTTCTCATGCAGAAATATGCCCTTCTTTATATATGAATTTTAAATAATTTTAAATAGTATCTGTATGCTACAAATATATATATATATATTTTCATAGCGAACTTTAGTGCAGGTTTTATATAAAAATATTCAAGCTCAAAATATGTTTATAAGATATACAGCCCAATCGGCAATTCCGGGGGAAAATTTTTTCCAAGGAAATATTTCTCTTCCCACGAAGGGAATCCTACTGTGAATTTCCATCGAAAAATATTTCCGCTCGAAAAAGTGCTGCCAAATCCATTTCATTTTCGAAGCCAACACTGAAAAAAAAATAGAACAAATAATGCGGCCATAATTCTGCAGTACGTTTTCCAGAACAGTTAGATATATAACTCCATGTGCTGTCGGTTTCGACCGCCCCCTGTGCCACTTCTGACTCTCGT
Organism: Neria commutata; assembly: GCA_963457695.1. NCBI lineage: Eukaryota > Metazoa > Arthropoda > Insecta > Diptera > Micropezidae > Neria > Neria commutata. The sequence goes on from OY735248.1 coordinate 37,611,141, forward strand.
GCAGCAGCACCAACAATTTATTGAAGTGTTATAATTTTAAGCATATTCTAGAAAATATGCAGTGTAAAAACACATTTCCATCAAATATGATTAAAGAAATGTTTGCAGAACAAATTTATTGAAAATTTTGTTACAAATATAATTTACATTTCAAATTACTGATCTTTTCCTCTTCAAATTGTTGATGGAATTCAAAGCGAAATAAAGTTTGAATTTTTCCATCGGAATTACATTCACGATAGCAAGTTTTTCTTGGGAATTTTTCGAACATGCTTCACGACTTCACGATACCAAATTTCGGAGGAAGGGAAAAATTCCAAGGAAATATTTGTTCGCGATTGGGCTGATAGAGTCTAATAAGTATATTGCCTTTTACAAATTAAATGAATTAATAGCAACAACGAATTGTCATTTTATTGACTTGTTCTGCAGATAAAAATTAATTTGTAAGGTATTTAGAGCAATTACAAGTTAAAATATACAACTTTGTAGGAATAACCCCGAGCTAGTCTGAGCAGAGTGTCTCAAACTCGGTCTTCCTTTTGAATAGCATTAACATATCTGCTACTTTTGACCTTTTCTCTTCGCAATGACACACAGGTTAGCATTTGCACCCCAATTCATGCTACTCACTGATAACAAAATGTGGATGGATTCAGCAGTTGAAATCGATTCAATGTGTTTTTGCTAAAAATAGATCGCTATAAAGCGCGCGCATGTTTCAACTCGAGTTAGCGACGACCTCAATCAAATGCGGAATTGTTGCCTTTCCGAAAGTCATTTCAAATTCTAATTGAGAGGAAAAACAGCAACACACACAGAAAGAGACGCAATCAATTAAAAATTGGGCAAAGACTGTTTAATTATTTGCAAACAAGAAGAAGAGCAGCAGCAAAAAATGCGAAAAGGTGCCCAATTCCACGAAAAAGGGACCGCGCTGATTGCCGTCATGCCGGCGAAGGGGCACCTTCCTGGCTGTGTGAGCCACAGCGTCTGTGCTGGTGACAGAATTGGTATTTGGCTATTGTGGAGGCACTCAAACTTGCAGGCAAAAGTTTCGTTCAGCTTGGGTTGCGGAAAAATGTCTGCGCAGGAAACCCCAAGCAAATGTGCGCGTATACTGAAAAACGCTTACAATATAGCTACACTCAAAGAAATGCTTGTTAGATAGGCTGCAAAATATTAGGTATGCTTTTATAGTCTAAATTAAGACTAGAGTCCGACCGAACGCTCGGTCTCGGTTACCGAACAGTTCGGCCAAAAGGTTCGGGTTCGGTCTCGGTTCGGTCTCGGCTAAAAAAGGCCGAGTATTTAGCCGAACAGTTGAGGAACAAATTGTATAGTTTTAAACAAAATTTTAATTTTTTAATAATACTTTTTATTGATTTTTCATACATCAGATGCTTAATGTAGGTATTTATACCTCAAAAGAATTGGTTTTTATAATAAAATGTATTTTTTCCTAAAAATGTATAAATTTTTTTAAATTAAAATTCTTCTTCTTTTTTTTGCATATGTAATCGAAAGGTTCGGTCTCGGTCTCGGTCTCGGCCGAACATTAAAAAAAGGCCGAACGCTCGGTCTCGGTTTCGGCCAAAATTTCGGGTTCGGTCGGACACTAATTAAGACATAGTACATACATACATACATATATCTATGTTAACTTTGGAAGAGTTAATCTTTGTTTATTTGATGAGCATTTTTTTCGAAAACTTTTACTTTTGGAGCTAAATTGTTTTGTAAAAAATTATTGAACCAGAAACAAGAAACATTTTTGAAAGTTTTCGCCTTTGTCAGCGGCGACGCCTCTGATGGAAAGACCATGTAGAGAATGCACTTACAAAGATCAGCATTTCCAACTGAAAAAGCCAGGCCAGGGGCGCCTGGAGAGAAGCCGTAGGTCCGCTCATAAGAATTTTGATTCATATTTCAGCAAACATTCTTTTGAAATTTCCGTGCAGTTGAAAATAATTTGTTGTTGTTGGATTATTATTATTATTAAAGTAAACGTTATGCTCTTTAGGGCCAGTTTCACAGTGGATATTTAAACTCTGATTGCAGTTTAAATAGGGAATTTCAGTTTCACAGTTGGAAGTGAAATACAATTTAGATGGACGATTGCGGATATTTAAGTACGGCACAGAGTTGAATTTATGAACAGCTGATTTTGGATGTGCAAGCAAGCTGCGTGGCCAGTATTGGAATTTTTAAGATTCAAATTAAGCATGAAACTGCATGGAATAGCACATAGAAATAACACAGTAGTACATAAATAATATAAACTATGCATACTTTGCACAATATCCGACAATTCACTTATTTTAGTCAACGAAAATTTTGCTGCCTCCACAATTGAGCAATTGAACATATGTTTTTGGCAAGTTGTGCCAACCTTCAAATGTCAAATATTCCGTATTTAAATAAATGAACTGTGAAACTCAAGGAAGTTAAACTAAATTTAAACTCAATTTGAAAATTTGATTTTAATAGCCACTGTGAAACCCGCCCCTAGTCGCAAATTTATACCAACAAAACTACTATTTCGTAGTTTTGAACTTTACAGTTTTTGTGACTTCGACATTTTTTCTGTAAATTTTTGCTAGAAAACTCTACAATATAATGTATTCATTTTTCACGAAGTAGTAAACAATTTTAGATTGACTATCGAACGTTCTCGAAAAAATTCTGTTTGTTTTCCTTTTTGGTAATTGCTTGCGTTTTCTAAAATTTTATTTCCCTTTCGTATACAAATACTAAAATGAATTGCAATTTTCAGAAAGTATGCGTGATAAAAATTGCAAGTGTAGCCATCAGCTTATGATGAAGCTGCGAGAAATGTAACAATCCAAATGACAACAGTTTCAACAACAACAACAACATTATTAAACTGTTTACCAAGAAATGGTATAAATGGTAAAATGTAAAAAAAAGAAAACAAAAAAGAATCTGCGAGTTTGTCGTTATGACGTCAATAGAAGTTTTTTTCTTACAGTCGTTGTTTAACAATTTTCAATTTTAAGAAAAGCAATGTATACAAGTGAAAGATCTGTAATGCGCGGAGGAAATGTGGGGAAGGCGAACAAGATGGCTTCATTTGCATTTTGTCAAATTGACAAGAAAAATTCTGACACAAATTTGGCTGCAAATTAAATTTAATGTTGCTCGTCGTTATTGAAAGATTTCTGTATCGATTTTGGTAAGATGCTGCAGCGAGAGCGCAATAGGGGGATGTGGTTTGTGCTTGGAAGAACTATTCGCTGGAGGTGAAAATGTGTGAAGTGTGTGCAGGAGCACAAATTTATGAGCAGACTGAAGTGTGAAGAGCAAACGCTTATTGCTGGCATATAAATCTTGTTTTTTCGAGTTTGAAAGTGAAGAAAGTTTGAAGATTTTCTATGGCAAAATTAAGTTTTGCTTATATCATAGCATTTGTAGTTGCTGGTTGCAGCTTTCATAATGCTTTAATTTATTAAGTGAACTAATTAATTTCAAATGAAGCTGTAGTGCACAGATTTGCTTGTGCTATTAAGAAATGGGGATAGAAGGCTGTCTTCTTTTCTAAAAGAATTGGTTCGAAATCCTCAAGAATATTCAAGAAAAATATTTTTTCAAGATTAAGACTAACAGACTTTCGTTTTGCTAAAACCAAATAAAAGAAGTTACTTCTACTTAGAAGGAGCAAAATTATTAATATAAATTTTTCTAAACTTGCATATGGGTTGAAACTTAAAGTTCCTAAAAAAAGCAAGTAAGATCAGAAATTACAAACTGAGTAAACAGTTGTACTACATTTGATATCTTCTTTCATATATATATATACATGAAGTTTTTCATGTGTTAGATCAAAAATTAGATTTTGGTCACACCGTGCTATAAATACCTCAAAGAGGTATTTGGAATAAAAGTTCAAAATTTTGGAAAATTATGTCATGTTCGCAGCGGAAGATTTAAAGCGACTTCGATTTAATTGCAGTTAAGCATGCAAATACTCAGTCGCATCACCACCAAGCTGCTTCATTGGCTAGGTCATGTCGTGCGCATGGACGAAGGAGCTCGCTCCAACGAAGAAGGTATTCGAGACGGCAGTTGGAGTACAGAGACGGCGCTGCAGGCCATGCCTACGATAAAAATACCAAGTAGATGAGGCACTGGTAAAGCTAGGAATTTCCAACTGGAGGATGTAGGCGCGCGCGTAACAGGGGCGCTTGGAGAGAAGCCGTACGCCAGTTCTTAGCCCGTTGACGGGTTGTTATAGCCCAATCAAGAAGAAGAAGAATGCACTGGGAGTATGATGACTAGACGTCGAATATCATTGATATCATTTTCAAAATTTTCGAGCAAATTATTAGCTGGGCAATGCTCGAGCTGTTTATCTTTATAAAGATTGTTTCAGTTGATGGATATCTTAACTTCTGACAATCGCACACAAGCGAATCACTACGAAATCCAGCACATACAAAAAAGATTTTGCAAAAATGCCAGCACTAACAAAAGTGCAAACAACAATACTCCGATGCACATTGTAGCGCAAACACACACACACACACTTCAAAGAGCTGTTTTGCGCTTGTAACCCAAAGGAAGCGGCAAAGCCTTTACACACTTTTCAGCGCTATTATCCTCGCCCGCAGCACACTTCGACAGCGCAACCCAAGAGCGTCTGTAGCAGCAGCAGAGGAGCAGCAGAGCAGCAGTGAATGGAAATTATAAGTTGGCGGGAATAATGCGCCTAAAAGGATAACAAATCGGATCAAGCATCAAGCGAACAATTGAATTGACAACATTGCGAATTCACAATTCAGCAAACGAGCACACACAAACAAAGCTAGTGTGTGTTTGTGTGCGAGCTGTCCATAAGCAATGTTTAACCCTTTCTGCTGTCAGTTGGACAGTTTTCCAGTTTTCCGCAGTCAGGCGCGGAAAGAGATCAAAGGCCGCCATTTTCAACAATCGCAAATTTGTCTTTCGCACAGTGATTTTGGCATTCTTCCCAAATGTATGCGAGCCTTTGATGCATTTTAATTTGATTTGTTTTGATCCTGACCGCAAATATTGTCATTATTCATTGTCTTGCTATTGTTTGTTTGAAGGAAGCTGCTTGAAAATACAGCAAGGAAATCAAAGTGATATACCACTAAAATGCTAAAAAGGACCAGCTTGTAAAAGGCTACAGGTACGCAGATTACGCACTCCTTTAAGCATTTCTTCCTTCGAGACCAGTGAGTACTTTAAAAGACTTTAGTAAGCAAATTTTTTTTGCCTTGCACTAACACCAATGAAGAAGCTGCTGATGGAAACTGTGAGCTCACCAGTGAAATAGTCCACCATATTATATTGGCCTACCAAACCATGGCTTCAGTGCCGGAATCCAAGTTTTCGAAGACTTTCACAGTAGGGCTTCCACTTTGAACAATTAGTTGTTTTAAATTATAAAAATTCATAATTCATAATTCTGACTGCTCGACAGATTTCAAGCAGCTACCCCGCTAGCTCCACGTGAAGGCTGTCGAACAAAAAGATCACTTTCCCTAACCCAGAACGGAAAGCGGTCAGTTATTTGAAAAGAATGAACCAAAAGTCTTTCAAAATAAGCGACTAATTTTAGTACAATAATGTTACGATTCGTAGCAATTTCACTGGAAAACATGAATTCTGGAATAGTGTTGAATATCTGGTAATTTTTACAAATTCATAAATTACTCTGCTTTGCAGAAAGTAACATCTTCTTGGTGCATTCTTTTCAAGTGAACATTAATTAATTCAAAAGCAAAAGTAATTCAAATTATCGTGCTTCGACTTTGACTTAATTAGCTTAACTTTTTGCGCTTGCGAAGTGAAATGTGCATATCAACTGTTGGATTGCTACCCCCTCCCCTCTGCAGCCTCTCGAACCCTCTCATAAGCCATTGAACCAAAAGCAATCAACTCATACGCTTACGTATGCGAACTCGGCAATTTTTTGCGTGTCCTTATAAAAATAATGAAGCGAAAATATTTACTCTCGGTCGTTATCCTTTATATGCAAACATGCATTCACACATACACTTTCGCATATATGTATGAATGTGTATATAATATACATATATGCCCATATACATAGATAGTCATTTTGGCGGTATTTGTTGATATTTTGTTTGCTAAATTAATTGCTGCTGTTTTGTGTTGGCTCGGAATTTCTTCTCTCTACAAGCGAGTGTGTGTGCGTGTATCTAATTTATATTTGCTTCTGTTTCTGTATAATTTTCGCGACGGTTTTGTCGATAAATCGCAGCCAGAAGCCATACAAATTGTCAGTCTGCAATGAGCCGAAGCAAAAAAATTGGCATACAAAAAGTGAACAGACTGCTGGACAGAGAGAGAGGCAGACAGATATACTCAATAGACAGACAGACTGATGCTTTTAGTTTGTAGCCTGTTTTAGTTTTTACCAAAAGAACTGGCATTGGATAAATTCAACTAAAAAATGTTTGTCAATTTTGTGCCGAGAACTGTAAATTTTTTCAAAACAGAATTTTAATTGAGGCTTCTAAAGAATTTGTAAAGAAAATTCAATTTTGTTTAAAGCGATCGATCGAAAAATATAAGCTCAAATTTATGGATAGACAACTTTTTAATAGATTCTTCTAAATTGTGCAAATATTAAATTTTGTCACATGTACATATGTATGTATATGTATTTTTCTGCTTAAAAAAATAGAAGGAGAGTCAAATAAATGTCAAAATATATGAACTATTGGACATGGAAAAACCAGGCTGTTGTCGCTAGAGAACTGTATTTCTACCCGATACAAAAAACCTAAAAGCTAAACAGTGGACTGCAGTGCTATTAGCAACCGGTTACTACATTTTGTTGAAAATTAGTCAACACTGTTGCCAATTGACGAACGAATGAACAGATTTGCCACTGACAATTCGAAGCAAGTACAAATAAACAGAGCAATAAGAACTTGCAGCCAAGCAGCATAACGGGAAGATAATGGAATAATAATGAAGATAATGGGTGGCATCTGAAAATGTCGACTGAAAGAGAGCAACATCTTTGAAGATAGCAGCTGATAGACTGATAGCGAGTAACTTGCAAACGCGCTTCCGCTAGACTTCGAAAAAATTGCTTAAGCGGATGTATGCTTCAAACTAACTACATATATAGGTAGTGCTTTACTTTATACAGATAACGATATGTGCGTATACACATACATATAAAAACACACATGCACACGCACATGTGCACACAGCCATACGTTGACAATCATTTTTCAGCATGATTGCATTAATTTGGATGCGTGACTGCGTATTTGGTACACACATGCATACATTTGTATGCGTATGCGTAAGAGCGTCTACGTGCTTGTATACAAAAATAAATTTATATGCGTAGATAGGTGTGTGTGAGTGTATGTGACTACCAACTGTGACTACCAATGGATATACGCTTAAACCGCATTTAGTCAACGCATAATTCAATTTTCTGCACATACTCTTACACGTTTTGTGTGTATGTAAGTCCCAGCTGGACCAATAACATTCATATTTATAATGTTAATATATTTTCACTGTCAATGGTGATGCAAATTTTTTCCAAACTTTTTTTTTAATTTTTAAAGAGATCGGGTTAGCCCAAAGGGACATTTTAAAACATCGATTCCAAAGGTTTGAAGAATACATTTTTTTTTAATTTTAAGTAAGTGAGTAGATATATATGTATGTAAAAATGACTGCATGACTCTTCTAGATTTCTCAAGCTTAAATTTCGATAAAGTAAGGTTTAGGATTCGGTCAAAGATTTCAGGGAAATTGCAGCTTTTTCTCAGACTTATAGTTGCTGAAAAATTAAATTTTCTTAGAGTCAACCTATAAGTACTATATCTCTCTTATAAAAGACCAACTCTTATAACCACTCTTTTGTATGCATATTCAAATATGATTGAAATTTGACAATAATTGGCTATGGAAAACATTTCTGCCAATCTAAAAAAAACTCTTTTTCTAAGATCTTTTAAAATTGTTTAGTTCTGTTACGGAATCTTTTTTTTGCGAGTCCGACTGTTCAAATTTGACTGAGTCTTAAATCGATTTGATATTAGTTTAAGCTTGGTAACTTTTCCTGCTAGGATAAAAGTATGCGAATTTGCTTGATTTGCAGGAATTGTTACATTTGGCTACACTTACTCACACACACACACACATGCACACATATACATACGCAAAGGGTAAAATTCATATGCCAACCACGCGCGAACTTTCAGCTGCTATCTTTTTGACAAATGTGTCAGTGTGTTTTTGTTTGTGTGAGCAAGTGTATCTGTGAGTGTATTTTAGCTTGCCTGTTGTTTGTATAAAAACATTTTGCGCCAAATACACAATGCTTAATTAAATCCAATATCTTTTATCTTTTATTAATTCTTGTGGTTGCAGACAAAGAAAATTCCGTTGAGCTTAATTCCGCGTGTCACTGAAGAAGTTTTGCTTCACATGGCATTAGTTGGCATACACAAACCTTTTGTGGCGCAGAAAGAACAACAACACGTTTGGGAGTGTGCCTCCCAGCTTCCGCTTCTATATTTATTAAGTTTACATCGAAAGGTAGATAGACATATATCTTCTTTATACTATGTACTGGCAAACAAAGGGCCCTGGAATTCATGGCTGATGGCAATTTTTGATATGTAAATGTGTAGCGAGATGAGTTGCGCTGTATGCATATATGTATGATGAAAATGGCAACATTCAGGAACCCCCTAAGATCCTACCAACTGAAATTAAAAACTCCGTAGTGAAGTAAATTTTCGTTCGAATTCAAAGCTTTTGTGATAATCTCAGAAGAAGCCTTCCATTATACATTCTTCGTATATATTGTTTTTTCTTTTGCCAGAACATTTTAAAATTAAAAATCATTATTTCAATTTATTTAATTGTAATGAAAAACTCATAAGAAACAAAAAAAAAATCTCCAAATTTCCCAAAAAAATTTATTTAGAAGGTGCTTGAGCCTTTACTCAAGCGAGTACCATGAGAGGTAATGGGTTAAGTTTGCATAAAAATGCGTTTATTGTAACATCAAAGGACTACAAAGTTATTTGCTGTTTTAGTTAAGCAATTTGAAATATTTGTTTCTTTCAACATCTTGTCTCATTCATTGGGGCATTATATTATAATTATATTAATACGTACCTATCTATATAAATGCGCTTAAAAGTCCGTTACCGGTTTGTGGCCATTCGAGCAGCTTCTCTGTAGTTGCCACTGCTACAAGCACTTTTTCGAAATTGAACAGGAATACGGGAAAAAGAATTATAAATCAAAAAGGAAGGACTTATACGAGAAGAAAAGAAGGGGAAAGGATTGGCTCATTGGCGCTTAGCCACTAATTGAAAATGCCGAGTATAGCCAGGGCCTGCTTCCCTTGCTCCTTTAAAATAGGCATAGGTTTGAGAAATAATACCCGTTTTTTTCAAGATTTTATAGGAATGCAATTGAGTTCTTTTATTCAGACAGAAAAGGCGCTGTTTCAGATTATTCAATGTCGTTTGCTACATTTAATGACCATACTCTCGGGAGGATGCCAACTGTTTGCGAGTGCTGGATCCACAAAAAAGCATCTTTTATTTATTTTTGTTTTGTTTTTAAGTGCGCATGATAAAGTTTATATACAAGGCTCTGTCACCGCATCCAACAGGGACCACATACTGTACATACATATACTCAGCCACTGCCAAGTATAAGCTTCACATCTTTTCATGGCCACTCCTGTATTCCGCCTCTGGTGCCATACCATGCTCGTTCAATTTGCATTTTAAATTCCGCTTCACTTGTAGCTGCCAAGCATGGAATAGTTTTTCCAGGAAAAATTAACTAGTTCTTTCACTTGCTTTCATATAAATGCGATGATTTTTCTGCGCTGCCAGCGCCAAAGCAGCCAAATTGAAGTGGATGCATTCAAGCAAATGCAATTTGGGGGTAGCAAAATACCTGTCCTGTACGAGTATTTGTTGCTTCAGCACAGCCATGCCAAACAATTTCCACTACTCGACACACTGCAGCTGTTCCGGATACCATGGAATCACGTTGCACTAAAGCAGTATGCGCTCAAACGCGGGAGCGAAACGTGTTAAATGCACTTGCAAAGTTTCACGAGCAGCTTTAGTGCGTGCGGCAGGATGTGGTGGCTGGAATGGGGAGTGGTACAGGTGTGGCAGTTTCTGGAAGGTTCATCGAAAATGCTCGAGAGCCAGTTGAAGTGCAAGCAAGTGCCTTTGTCAATGTGTAAGCGGCAAGGGGGCAGCACACAGTGTAACGACTTAGTACAACTCGCGGCCAAAACTAGAAGGAGTTATCGGATTACTATTAAATTATAGACTTAAATGTTTTAGGAGCGTCTGATTTCAAAAATCGTATCAGACTTTTCGTAAACCTAGTGGGCGTGGCACCTCCCATACAATCTGATTATAAATAAAGAAATATCTTGAAAACTAATTAAGCTATAGTGCTCATATTTTAAGTAAATGTTGTAGTTAATCATCTCAACTAACCATAAAAAAATGGGCGTGGGAGGACAAAAGAGTCTGGTACCTGAAAAATTTATTTTCGCAAAAAATAGATATATTCATGCAGGGAGCAGATAATAATACAAACAGTTTCCCTAGTGAAATTATTTTAAAATATAAGAAATATTTACACAAAATATAAGAAATATTACAACAAAAGCAGGCCTAAGACACGCCCACCACCCACTTATAAAATCTTGCCAATATTAACATTGTTAGAAGGCCTTTGTTGCGCACCGCAATATAAACGTACTGCTGCATTTTTTCATATTCATTACAACTTTTATTATTATTAACTACATAAATATTTGTAAAAAATAATAAAACATAATATAAGTTTACTAATAATAACGCTGAACTCGTACTTGTACTAATTAGATTCGTGACCATTCTACGCTGGCTTCTAGCAGACGCTTGATTATACGGAACTTTTCTTCCGCCTGTACTAGTACTTGGTTCCTAAAAAATTATTTTGATGTTTAAATTTATACTATTTCTGTATCTCTTTACTCACACTTACTTCATCATGAATTGCTTATCTTCCCTATTTATTGAAAAAATTTATTGCAGTCAAACATTGTGTTTCTTTAGGAAACACTCAAAATTTCTGTTGCTTTCCTGCCATTTCAAATCAAGTTTAAAGTGGAATAAACGCAATCTTTAAATTTCATCCTTATTCAATTCACGACCGCATTTAGTTTCCACACTCTTCTGTAACGCAGCCTCTCTATTTGATTTAGTCACCGAGTGCCACACCTGAAAAAGATCGCCGAATTTCAGCACAGGTGCCACTACAAAAAAGAATGTCAAAGACGGAGTAGCAGATATTAGCAGCTGGAGTTAACTGATTTCTTTTATACATACTATTATTGAACTAAGTATATTTAAAAAATCAAAGAGGTGTTTTGCGGAGCTTTTTTTAAAAGTCAATCCAAACTTTTCAATCGCTTTTTCGATTTGTTTTGATTTGGGTATTCTGCATTTTCCAAAAAACGGTACTTTCAAACTGTCAAAACAAAAAACCAATAACAGAGTTGCCACATAGAAATACAAAAGTTTAATTGAAAAAAACTGCATGAGATTCGCTTAACAAATAAAAAAGTTACAGCATTTCTAAATAAATCAAAAATAATGGTAGTTTTTGCTAAGAAATACTTTTCTGGGAAAGTCATTTTTCAAAGGTTGATTTAGTACTGAAATTTTTGTTTTTTTTCGAAATTTTTTTGAATTCTTGTAGTTTGAAGTATTAACTACTCATGTGCATTAATAGATTTTTATAATTACAACATTAATTTTTTTTCATTTTGGCCACCTCGTTACACTGTGCAGCAGTTTGCTCGCCTGCGGATGGAATCTTTCTCGGAATTCTCGTCTGTGTAGTGAAATTGTGTCGAATGTGCACGAATACATTTACACATAAGTGATGTGTTTGTGTTTGTAGTGCATGTACGTGTGCGTGTGCTTATGTGTAAGAGTGGTAGGAAGCACGTGAAGGGCTGTCAGGCACGGGATTAAGAATGCTTGAATTTCGCTGGCTTTTTCGCGTCTATGGGAATTTTGGTACTTTTCGAGATTTTTGCAGAAAAAAGTTGAACATAAGTTTTAATAAAAATGCAGCCCATTACTTCTTCTTGGTCTTGGCCTTCTTAGTCTTGTTTGTTTCCTCTAAAAGATTACTTTGGAATTTATTATTGTATAATAAACTCGTGGTTATTTTAAAACTGTTGTTGTTTTCCATTTGAAATCAAATTAACATGCCATGTTAGAGTTATCTGTAAAAAATTTACCACGTGGCTGTAAAAACTCTTATTGCTTTTGTATCAATTGATATGTTTTAGATGAATAAATATTTTTTTCATGTGAAAAATAATTACCGCAATAAATTTATAGTCTATATTCGCGTTCGACTGTTTTGGGTCTTTTCTGTTTTGACGTAGTGCGTTTATCCATTTAATTAATTAATTTTTTGCTATTTTATCTAAAAAAGCAATGAATTTTAGTAATTCCTAAAAATGCCGAAATGACAGTATGCGATTTTTCCGATTCAATATTCCGGTATTAACAAAACAATCCGAGATTGACATGCTGACTATGCTGACTACGTACGTCAGTGCTTGAGAGTCTTATGCGTAATTTTCACTTTGTCCACATAAACACGTGCACATTAACATACATATGCATGTGTTGAGCATGTGCTTGCATATGCGTGAGTATATGTGTCAAAGTTGGCTGAATTGTGTATACGATTGAAAGGCGCCAGAGAGGTGAAAGTAAGAGTGCCATGTTGGAGAAAGGCAAGGGTTATAAATAGTTACAAGACCTTGGGGAGGCCACAACGACATGGCAAGGAAAGCAGGAAGGAACTCTGTGTGTGTGTGTGCGTAGAAGTGTGCTTGCGTGAAGCAATCAGCAAAGCAGCAGTGTTTGCATCCAAACGAGAGAACAGGAAGGCAGGCAGGCAGGAAGTAAGCATATAACGTCATTGCAATTTCGAATTAATTTCAAACGGAAATTTGCTGAAATTTTAAAATTACGGAAATGCGCCATTTAACTGTGTCTGGGTTGACGATATTGCGTATGTGTGTATGCATTTTGTGGCTGCCTGTGTGTGTGTAGGTGTGAAAGCAATGCTGAGAAACGAAATGATTGAAGCGTGTCTGGAATGTGAAATAAAATTTAAACTTTTAAGTGAAACTTGTTAGCAATTTGTAAGCAATTATGGCACTTAAACTTTATGGCGTGCATTTTCTGTGTTCGAAAAAGTTTTGTGATTATTGACAAAGCGGAAGTTGAGAAAAATATGGCTTCCGAATGCATTTTTTTTGGTAATGTGCCTATAAATAAATATGCTACTTAAATAATGTAAATGGTAATTCAAGAAAAAATTATCGTAGCAAAGTTTTTCTGCATTAAAAAATTGTTTACTGCTTACAATGTTTCAGTCGAAAAAAGTTAAGCTAATTTTAGTTTCCCCAGCAACTTTGTTCATCTTCGTTCTTCGGCTCGATTGACAATATACAAAAGTATTTTAAAATGTGCAGTCAATTAAAATGCTACGAAATTCAGAAGAATTGCTTTATCAAATTTTGCATTTTCCTTTGTAAATGTGGCATATTAAAATGGCGGAAATTAAGTAGCCGTAAAGTAAGCCATATGAGCGCACTTCCGTTTTGAAAAGGTCAGCACAAAAAAAAATCAACAACTCACTACAAAGGAGCAGTGGAATTGTGTTCATTTAAATTTGGAAAATTTGGAAAATCTGAACATCTGAAAAACGCAAATGAGCATAAGAGCATATGCCAGCAGAGAAAAGGACACTAGCCGCGGGTCACATGCCGAAGGAAATTAAATTGCATGCAACTACAAAGAATCAGCAATACAACAGCAACAACAAGCTTAGCATCTTAAAGGCACACAGCATACAGGCTTACATTATAAGTAGTCGTAGCAGGCGATGGCAATGCCAGCAAAAAGTAGCTTGGTCGGATATGAGCTGTTGCTTTACATTTTAATTTCCGGTATTGACGACAGGCCGAAAAACCAGACCTGTCAGACATGCCCACATTTCGCTCATGCTGACTGTGCACTTTTCAACTTGGTCCATGGCTAGGAATTTGCGGCTATTTTTGCTCAAAGAACATGCAAGTGAAGTCTTCTGCCTCGGATTTCCGGGCCGTTATTTAAATGAGATTACAACAGCTTGCCGTGTTGTTGCTGTGCAGCAATACAAAGCCGCTCTAGCTATTCGTAGGCAAATGCAATAAGTAGAGATTGTATTGTATATATATATATATTTGTCTAACTCTCAGTTGTTTTTGTTGCTATTCTTCTTGTTCTTTTAGCTTGTGTTATTCTATTTTTGTTTGCCGGTTGCTGGCTGCTGTTGCTAAGCCAAAGTTAAGCCGGGCAATTGTTTTTGTGCCCTTTGTATTGAATTGCTCTCACTTTAATGAATTGAATTGTGTTGCCGAAAGTATTGCCAGGATTTGTAAAAGGTGTATTACTGCTATGGCAAGCAATCAGGCAGAAATTAGCTATTAAATTGAGCATGGGCGAAATTGTAGTCAATTGCAAATACAGCAACTAAACAGAGTGTGGCAAATTATTTATAGTATTAACCTGCCTTAAATGCTGGCAGAGATTCGAAATTTGGTTGGTATTGTGAATATATAAATTTAAGCCTTATTTGGTATTTTTTGCACTTTAAACAGCAGGCATTTGGGGAGTTCACAGTTCCATGCTATCTAGTGTGCTTTCCTTGCCGCCTGCTAAATTAAACCACTTTGCCATCTGGCAACGTTTTTTGTTGTTGCTTTGCACGCAAACAAAAAATACCACTAGTTGAAAAAATTGCCATGCGTTGGATCGTGTTTTTCTTTCGTCATAAGCTGGCATTTCTCATCAGCTGTTTAATTCGCGAAAATGGAATCAGATTTTGAGCAAATTTTATTGAATTCTCAGAGAATAATCACACACTACTTCCATTTTGATGGAATATGTATTGCTTTTTGCGAGGGTAATAAATCCTTAATAATCGCTTAAGCAAACACTTGTAATGCGATTGTGGCAAATTAAGAATGGTCCACGAAACAGGGGCGCTCAGAGTTTTATTTTATTATCGTGCTGAAGTTGCCAGATGGGAAATTTAGAAGGAAACTGTGAATACCCCAATTATAATTGTTTCGCTATGGCAAAACCGGAGCAGCCGGTACAAAAAAAAATAGCCATGACCTTTATTACTGACAAGTCTTAAAAGCGTTCGCTGCAATCTGCAGTACGTGAGGTAAGCAATCTTGGAGCGTTTAATAAGCATTGATTTACCACAACTCTTTGAAAATCAGATTTCCTCAATATTTTGGCCATACTTCAAATTGACTTTTGACTTTTTTTCAAATGTGCTTCTAATTGAGAAAACTTACTTTTGCCATCGCAGTCAAGCCTTAAACAGCATTTTATGTAACTACAGCAATTTTCTGCTTTAATGTTTGTAAATGAACTAAAACAACAATTCTCAAGTGACTTCTTTTTAATGCAATATGCTGATATGACAACATTTTAAATCTCATTTTATGCTCTACTCTTTGTCCGTCTCTATCCCTCTGCCAACATCACTTGATACTGCTGTTGGCTTTATTCACAAGGCTAAATAAGAATAAGCCACCTGTTCATTGTCACAAGAGGACATTAAAAAATTATGGTGTTAAAACTACAAACAACTACAGTAACAAAAGGGGCTATTTTATGTATGTAAAGGAGACAACGACGTGCCATACTCGTAATTCACACGATGTAGAAATTTAATAGCAGGGCGGTAGCACGGAGTGATGGGAGAGTGATCACGTAGGGCTGAAGGACGTAGCGTCCAGAGAAATTAATTTAAAATGAGTTTGTCACTTTTGGGATTTGTGGAATCGACACATTTCATTTAGTAATTTTGGCGTATTTAGAATCCAACTATTTTAAACATAGTCCTGGCCCTTAGTTATAGAAAATTTAAAATCCACTTTAAAATTGACTTAAATGATGCTTATACTCTGGTTTTTATTATGACTGACAATCATAACTAGTATCGTTTATTACTAAGGGCCATAATACTGTGTCAAATAGTTAAAAATAAGAGTCGACTTTAAGGAAACGTTGACTTTAAACTGCTGCCTTATTAAGGGTCTACAAGCTTTTTGTTTAAAAGCCTATTTCTATTACTACTGACATGGAATATAGCTTTCGATCGAAATTGAGTTGTGTACTAAATAAGTCGATTGATTTATTTTCTTTTCATTCAAAAAATAGAGAACTTGCATATTTTTCTAAAATGGTTTTTTGCTAAGAAGACAATTTAAACATACATATTCTTCATTATTGGCATATCGGCTCAAACAACGAGAATTTTTCTTTTTCAATCTCGGTATATTCGATAATAGAAAGGATATTTTTCTAGTTCACTCTTTATATTTTCGGTAATTCGAAAAGGAATTTGTGTCAATTTAAATTTTGGTTGCTTCTGTACTAGGCAGGGAATTTCTCATTTTAAATCTTGCAATTTCGGCCATTAGAAAGAGAATTTCAACCATTTAATGTAAGTATTTTCGGTGATATGTTGGTCAAAAATTTCTGCCATTCCATTTCAGTATGATTGATGTTAAGAAAGTAATTCTTTTCTTTTAAACTAATTATATGCGATAGTAGAAAAGAAAGTTATTTTCTTCAATCTTTGAACTTTCGGACTTGGAAATGAAATCAGCTCGTTTAATTTTGAATTTTTTTGGTACTACTTTTCGTTCAATCTTGGAATTTTCGATACTACTAAGGACAGTTCTTCATTCAATCTTAGAATTTTCTGTACTAGAAAAGGACTTTCTCGCTCAATCTTGAAATTTTCAGTACTAGAAAGGGACTTTATCGCTTAATCTTAGAGTTTCGAGTGCTAGAAAGGGACTTTCTCGTTCAATCTTGTAATTTTTATACCCTACACCTATGGTAATAGGGTATAATAACTTTGTGCGAAAATTGTAACGCATTAAAGGAGCCGTCCTAGGTATAGACATAAGTATATAGAAATGATCAGAATCACTTTCTGTGTTGATTTCCGGTTGTCCGTCTGTCCGTCTGTCTGTCTGTCTGTCTGTCTTGCTCTCTTGCTGTCTTGCTGTCCGTTGGCGCAGGAGAGAAAGAAGGAGTTGTCCGATTTGGACCAAATTTGGCACACAGTCGCAGTGAACCTTCCACTACTTCAAGCTCCGAGATTAGCCAAATCGGTTAAAGGACACGCCCACAATGGGTCTGTAAGTCACACTACCCCGGAATATTTCCAGTAAAATTGCGTAAATTTGTGTAATTATTCATTAAAAGGAATGGTATTAGGTATTTAATGTAAGGTGTGGACCCTCTATGTCATACAAAAAAATGGGCGTGGTCCGCCCACTATATAGACGGTAAGCGGAAAATCCTTATAACTTCAATAATATATACACCAGTCTGTCCATATTTGGTCACTTCATTTCTGGTAAGAACACCTCTTAATTCTCCAAAAATGGGCGTGGTCCGCCCACTCAGTTACTTGGTGTAGGATATTACTCTGTCGGTGAAACCCGACTGATGCTTCCTTACTTGTTTACTTTGATTTTGCTCATTCAATTTCAGATATTTTAGAATCTCGGCAACTCAGTATTGCTAGCCCTAATTGAGGCAAACAGATTTTATATGTCATAAAAAAAGAACTAAGAATGACAAAGTGCGAGAAACTGAGAAAGTGCGCCTGGTGTCGTGAGTGCGGCTGCGGCAGGGTGTTATTAATGTAATAGGATTAAAAATTTACAAACACACACCTCACATAAATAATACACAGCCGCAATTGTGTTGTCTGTAACGCAGCAGAGCGGCAGCATATTGTAGGCGAGAGCAACGCTTGACTTGGCTCGTCCTATGTAGACATTTTTGCAGTTGACAATTGTTGCGCATATGTTGTTGTTGTTGTTGTCATTGTGCTGGCATTATGACAGCTCATATGCAAACGCTTGAGTGAATGACGTTTGACATTTACGCCATTGTCGTCACTGTTGTCGCTGCTATTGTGGTCATTGTTGATTCTTGCTGCTTCCTTTCAGTTGTCTGCCTGGCTTCCTGGCTGCCTGCTTCATGCCTCTCTTACAGCAGCGGAAGTTGTAAGCAGATTTGGTGTGACTTTAGATTGCACGTAAATTGGCAGCTTGTTAAATTTAGATTTGCATATGCAGATTAGACAGACATAATGGAAGAATAAAGCGTCTGTCTGTTAGTATTGTCAGCGTAATGGCAAAACTCATTTACTAATTTCAACTGGTATGCGCTTTTCTGTTGCTCAAAATCTATTCAAAAATAGTGACAAGCAAAAGTTAAAGCCTTGTATAAGTAATTAATGCCTAAGCAGATTTTGTAGAAATGTAAGCGGAATCAGAGTTGCTATTTTGCTGAATAATGGCAGCTATACACAGGAAATTTTCAATGGCCGAACTGGCAAATTCTTGCGGAGAGCTTCAATTCGAATTTAGTGTAGGGGAGAGGGGGTACCTTCGTCCTTGGGGCACATTCGTCAAAGCCGATTTCGGTATGAAGGAGTCATCGGACATAACTGTTTATTAGTAAAAACTAACCCATAACTAGCATAAATATCCCTCACAAAGTTTGCCATCTCTATCTGAACAGCTGATAAAGTTACATTTGATTTTGTGTTTTCGCGCTTCGTTGCCGAATATTCAGGTCGGTAACGTAAGAAATTTGTGCTGTATTTATACCATTATTTCGAAGAAAATTGTATTAGTATTACTTTAATACTAATTATTTTGTAAATAAAAGTGTATTAAGTGAAAATGAAGCACTGAAATTAGAAGTAAAACAAGTAAGGAAGCATCAGTCGGGTTTCACCGACAGAGTAATACCCTACACCATGTTTCCAAGTGGGGTGATAATTCACTGAAATTGTGGGCGTATTTGATTTACAACCTACATAGTGGGCGGACCACGCCCATTTTTGGCAGACTACAAGATATACCTAATAGGACTATACATGCCAAATATTGATGCTCTGACAGGTGTACACCAGATGTTATCGGCATATTTATTTTAGTGCCACCATGGTGGGCGGACCACGCCCATTTCTGGAGAATTAAAAGATATTCCTACCAGGAACGAAGTAACCAAATCTGGACTCTCTGGTGTATATATTATGGAAGTTAAGAGGATTTTTTGTTTATCGCCTATATAGTGGGCGGACCACGCCCATTTTCTTGTATGGCATCTAAGACCTATATATCAACTTGGGAACCGAATTTCATTCATTTATATTCGTAACTAGTCAATTGGGAGCCATTTTACCGAAAAAATTTTGCCGGCTATATAGTGGGCGGACCACGCCCATTTTTTGCTGAGATATAGAAGACCTACCTCTTAACTTGAATACCAAGTATTATTCTTTTCCATGAGTAATTACACAAATTATAGCCATTTAACCGAAAAAAATCCGAGGTAGTGGGACTTAAAGACCCGTTGTGGGCGTGTCCTTCGGGTAATTTAAATAATTTTAATACTTTACCTAACCCGAGGTTCACTGTAACTGTGTACCAAATTTGGTCCAAATCGGACAACTCCTTCTTTCTTTTTTTTGCATACACGCAGACGGACAGACAGACAGACAGACAGACAGACAGACAGACAGACAGACGGACAGACGGACAGACGGACAACCGGAAATCAAAAGAGAAAGTGATTCTGATCATTTCTATATACTTATGTCTATACCTAGGACCGCTCCTTTAATGCGTTACAATTTTGGCACAAAGTTATTATACCCTATTACCATAGGTGTAGGGTATAAAAATAAAAAGGAAAAAAGTGACACCAGGACTCGTCTTTTTTTCATGGGGCACATTCGTCAATATAACTTCACAGGTACTAAAAATCGAAATCGAGTTGAAGCTTCCAAGACCCTCGAACCTGGCTTAAACCTCCCGTAACCACACAAAATTAATATTAGGGTCGATCTCAGCACTTTAAACATTATATATAACAAATAATTTATAAAAAAAATTTGACAATAAGTAAATTTTTTTTAAGCTCTTAAACATGAATTTTTTTAAATTTGTTAATGCAAAATATAATAAATACGTGTTGTGTAACCAAAACATGTCTTATTTAGTCTAAACAAGATTTTGTATCACCTTATGGTACTTTAAAGTGTGAATGCCGAAAGTGCCCCGCCAAATGCCGAAGCTACCCTGGCATGGGGCACATTCAGCGAAATGACTTTTTTTACTAATCATGAAAAAAATAATACAAACGGAACTTTTTAAAGAAATTTTAGTATGACATTTTATTGTTAAATAATGAGGTATTGTAACAGTATAATCGGTTTTTAAATATATTGATTACCTTCTGAAATATAGGCCTTCAAAAAAAAAGAGACGAAGGTACCCCCCTCTCCCCTATATGCTAGTTGATGTTGGTGGCAGCTATATATAGAAAGAGAGAGAGAGATAGAAATAGAAAACTATATGCAGAAGTTGAATATTATATATTTAGAGTACCTATATACAAACTTTAATTTAATTTATATGACAGTCGATCGTGATGTCAGCGTTCATAGCAAGAGGAAGAAAGAGAGAGATATAGGAAACTATAAGCAAAAGTCGAAAATTTAAATATGTGCATATGTACTTATTAACGACTATTATTGTACGACTATTAACTTTCAAGTCGCACTCCAACAAAATTTGCTTATGTAGTTTCTTTATGAAATCGTTATTCCACTTCATTTGCTTAAAACTATGAGCCTTGAGCCTGTTTGCAGCTGCACCTTGCTGAGCTTAATGACGCTTGTTGCCTAAATAAAAGTTAAACATAACCTCAAATATGGGCGGGAATAAAATTTCTAAAGCAACTTTAAACATAAGAGCTAGCATACTCATTTTGCATAAAGTCAAAAGCTTTTGCATGTATTCTACTTGAAGCCATTCTAAGAACTTTTTAAGAGGCAATACTATTAGATGCGTAGCAAAAGTTGTGGCTGGCAGCGGCGTGTAGCACAAGCAGCGGGTTTGGTGAGGGGGGGCCAGGCGACTGGGCGTGGGAAACTGAAATGAAAGGCAATGGAGCAACGGTAGAAGCGAGCGGCAGCAGCAGCAGCAAAAAGTTCATGGCAGTTCAAGGACAACATAAACATGCACACACAAACATACGAGCAACATTATAGCCACAATCTACTCACACACACACACATAGATGCGAGTATATGCGCAGTCGTGCGTTGTGCTGCTGAATACATTTTGTCAGTCATTGCGGAGCCTGTTTTATGAGCATGTTTATATTTTGTTTCGACTTTGGCGTAGGCGTGGGTGGGCATGGCGGTTCATGTTGTTGCCTCAAGTGGCGCAGATTAGTTGGAAGAGCATACACAGCAGCACAGCATAGCATGTGGTCACACACACTCATACACTCAAGCGAGCAGGAAATTAAATGTGTGAGAAGTGGGCACAGTTTAAATGCTTTATTAAATGCCACTTCCTCTTCCGCATGTATACGCCAATACTGCTATCGTAGTCTAACTCTGCAAATGCACACTCTCAGAATTAAATTAATAATATTAAACAAAAAGTATGTCACTATTTAACTAACAGATTTGTTAATTTAACTAATAAGTTTGTTAAAATTTAAAATGAAAAATTAAACCAATTTCTGATTCATTTCAGATAACATTTCATTTGATTTCAGAACTGCAAAACTTATACAGTGGAACCTCGCATAACGAGCATAATTCGTTCCAGAATGTTTCTGGTAAAGCGAAACACTCGTTAAGCGAAAAACATGAATAATGAATAACAAGAATGCTGCAAATATTAAATTTTTTTTACAATCCGGGACTTTCCCGCGTTATGCGAAACATCGCTCGTTAAGCGAGTCATTTTTTTACAATTTATTTTACTCGTTATGCGAATTACTCGTTATAAGAGGTGCTCGTTAAGCAAGGTTCCATTGTACTTATATCAGAAAAAGAACTAAATTATTAGTAAAGAATTAGTAGAGTGCAGAAAAGAGACAGTTTGCTAATGCTTTTACAGCAAAGCTTTTATTTTGTTGTGTTTGTGTATATGCCTTCCACAAAAGTCTCATAAAACCACCGCCAGCCTACCACTCAAATGTGTGTTTATGTGTTTTCATTATCAATGCTTTAGCATTTTGTGGCACCATGGAAAAGTCATTAATCAACGCATAAATAAACAATGTGTTGGGAATTTTCATTCTAAGCTCAAAAGAACACTGGCAGCACGGTCCAAGGCGATTTTTATGTCGAAATAAAATCATTGGACTGTCTTACAGTGTTGGAATCTTCATTCACAATTTAAGCACTGTACCTTACAACCGATTTAAAGACAACCCTAGAAGAAGCCTTCTCCTGCTGTGATTTTTTGGAGTGGCCTCTATGCTGGCTGTGTTCAGCAAAACACACACAGGCACACATGTACCACCTCACACAAACACACACACATTCTTCCTACCACTTCAATCACTGTCCTACAATTTGTTGCAATGTTGCTTGCCACAGTCATTCATTATCAAAGTGCCTTTGTATGCGATTTTGAATGCGGAAAAGTGTTTTTGTAAATGATTACCGTTTACTTTTTTTTTGCCGAAAATCCCCTTTTTTGTAGTCGTTCGTTCTTCGTTGGCAGTAGTACATATGCTTCATGCTTGCTTGTTGTTGTTGTTGTTATTATTTAGTGTTAGTGTTGCCCATTGATGTGGAAAAGTGGGCATGTCGCGTTGTACTTTTAATGTTATTGCAGCAAGTCGAGTGCTGTAGACTACGCTGATGGCTGCTATGCACTGTGGTATGAATTGTTGTTTTTTTTTGTAAAATATTCTATTAATATTCATATTCTGAAGATAAATAAATTTTTGACATATTTTTGATATATTGAGCATAATCAGCAACAAAATTGCAAATGTTTCCAATATATCACAATAACGATTCGTCGAAATATCGTACTATCGTGTCATATACAATATCGTACAAATTTATTTGGCTTACATCAAGCAAGTATCACATCGTCAGATGATTCTGTAGTGTGAGTTACGTGGGGTCAAACTTATGTTGAAACGATATCGCCGCAGACAATCGGTATACGTGATCAACGTGCAGCTTTAAACTCTTGCGAGAAAATTCGAAAAATATATAAAAATTTTTAAACATTCTGACATTTCACGCCAAATTATGTTAAGGCTTCAGCATAAAACCTTAACTCAACCCACTGTAGCTAGCTACATATTAACACTTACACCCCTCAAGAGCACACTTCATACCATACAAAGAAATGTATGCCACTATTTTTTCGCAATGAATGCAAAACTATGAACAATTCGTTTAAATCGAAATTTAACACCATATTAAAATGATGAAAGAGCAAAGCATAATAAATTAATGTGCTACACAATAACAACTACAGCAGTAACAACAACAACAATCAGGAAACAACATTAAGGACCCATCAATAAAATGAAATGAAGAACCTTTGTAAAGGATACACCTAAAATCGCTGTTAAAATCGCAAAAGGACACATGCAAAGGACACAGGCAGCCAAGCAAAAAGGTGCTAAATAGTTGCAATGTACATTATAACAACAACAACAACAACCACAGCAACAACAAACAGCTTCAGGCATTACAACTAATTTGAGGGTTGTTCCTTTGCGCTGCCCTCTCTACTGTAAGGACTCAGCTGCAGTTTTTCGCTTACTCCTCTCTCTCTCTCTCTCTCCCTGTCTCTTAAATTATGCCCGCCTCTTTCACTCACACTAAATGCCTGACTTTCCGCCGCGCTCCCCTTCTTCCTTCCTGCATTCGTCACACACGCTTAAATTCTTTTAATTTATTTAATACTTGTGAAATGGATTTTTTGTTGAGTTTTCAATTGAATTCGAGTGTGGAATTCATTATTCCATGGCCCGCGCGTACTTCACGTGAGTAATAGATATGCTTTGAGGATTGCGGCGTATAACGGTTTGTGTCAATGGGTGTGGCCGTAAATGGTGTGTTCATAAATTTATGCGTTGCCTTTTCAATGCATTCTTGTCGCGGGCTACGAATTTATTATTATTATCCATTTGGTTGGTTGTTCTTGTTGTTGGCATATTTTTGAGCCTTCAGGGATTCGTATAGTGCAGTAATTTGTAATGCGCTTAATGAGACTTTTAGTTGGGAAACTTTAGGAAACTGAGCAAAAGTGTATCGTAGACTATTTAATCATATTGAGCTTATGAGTATACAGTCAAGCCTCATATAATGCAATTTCCATAACATAATATTCTCAACAACAAAAGTCAATTGAAAATTTTGTTTGCATAACTTTATTTGCGTTTAAGCTAATTATGACTTTTTCGAACATTTTGTAATATTTCAAGTTAATTTTTGGCACTTTTTAGGTCATTAAAATACGAGCCCTGGTAATGATGAAGCTTTAAAGCCACTAATATCAAATACAATTTTTTTGTAGAGACTTTTAATTTCTAAATTTACTTTGTGAATACATATGTAGATCTGAAATTAAACTGACTTGTACTAATTCCGAGTTTGCTATAGCGCCACTTCCCTACGAAGTAGTACAAATCAACCGCATTAAAGCAGAGTTTATTGTCTGCGCTGAGAGATTACGCCTGAAAGCATTTTTTTAACAATCTAAATTATCGTTGTTATATTTTGGCAATATTTAATTCTTGAGATTCTCACAATTTTCTATGCTTTAATAATAGCAATTTCCCAAGTGATTATTAAATAAAGTGAACCAACTAAATTATCTGCAATGTGATTGCAACAGTTGAGCTTTATTACACAACAGTCTGAAACCCATCATTAACTCATGCTATCTGATCAACAGTTTCCTTGCATTATCCTTGCACATGCATTTTGGGAAATTAGTAGCAATTGGTGTGAGCTAAAAATAAGCTCGTATTAAAACGCCTTTTGTGAGCACAACAATAATTATTAGGGCAGCAGCCCTCAAACGCTGGCGACGCACACACACACAAACACACATATATATAAGCTTAAACACAAAGGGACGTAGGCACTAATTAATCCACTCAAGTGTGGTCAATTCGGTGAGTGCGTAGGGCTATATGAACCCCACCACTCTACAAAACGCACACACACACACGCACTGAGATTTTCATGCAGACACACACACAAGCTCACACAGATTCACAGAGACACTGTGTGAACGAGATCATATACATCGCCCACTTGCAATTAGCATTAAGGCAGCAAAATGTTGCAGATATATTGCTAACAACAACAACATGACGCATAAATACACCAGACAAAAATATACCGTAATAGTAGAGTAAGAAAATTTTCAATGTATTAGCGCAAACGTGTTGATTTTTAACTACTTTTGATTGTATAAAATGCTCATAATTCTAAATATTTCAAAAAAGTTTTTTAAAAATGCACAAAACCAACTCTAAAACAGTTTTTTCAAACTATATTTTTTGTAACAAACTAAAATCGTAAAAATATTGAACTAACATTTTATTTATAGCCACAATTTTTTCTAAAAATTCGCGTTTCACAAATTTGGCTGCAAAATAAAAGATTAGTCAACGTCACAAATAACTATTGTTAGCGAACTAATTTTTAACAAAATAGTTAGTTATTTCAACAAATAATTTTGTTAGTATGACTAACTTTTTGCGGTATACACATGCACAACAACTTTACTCAGCCAAAAATTAGCTGGCGACTTTTGCCGATGAACCGTACAAAACACACACACACACACTCATGCGCCGGATGAGCCTAATTAATTATTACCTTGCCAGGTGCTGGGAGACTGTATTAGTGTGTGTGTGATATACAGTTATCGGCATTCGTGCAGGCACCAGGAGCTTGTGTGTGAGAGCGTGTGCATGCTGTGGACATGCATAATGTCACAGCATTCATTAGTGTGTCAGTTTTGAGATGCGTTGCCTCCCTCATCCAACAAAATGTCAAAATTTAATTAAAGCTTACATAAGTTCGTAATTTTCCCAGCTTGCAACTTCCCACAGTTGTTGCTGAGGAAATATTATAGGTTATTGCATGCAAAAATGGTATTTTCAGAATTTCCACAAAAAGCTGCCAAACTTGCTCAAAAGATACTTAACACGGTTGCAATCAGATATGATCCAAAACTAGTCATCTAACTTTTATTAAATTGAAATTCTGCTTCTTTATTTCTATTTTCATTCACCTGCCTCCAACCTTGATATCGACGCCTTGCAACTACATTGTTGTTGCTGTAAATGACTTTAAAATCATAGCATTTCATAATTCAAACGCCCCCTCCCTCTTAAGCGCCTATTCGTCGTATGCTTGGAAGAAAAGCATAGAAAAATTTTGGCTTTTGAGATAATTTCTTTTGCATGTTTCGAACTTTTTAATGTTAAAAGGATTTAAAAAGGATTTTGTTGTTATTTTTACATATTTTTACCAAATGAAATAATTAGATACCTAATTTTTACTCTCGGGATGTATGGGAAAAGGTTTATCTATTCAGTATTCAGCTGCATTAAGAACAACTGAAGTATACAAAAATATCAGAACTGTTCCTTGAATTATGCTTATATAACTTAAGTTTAAACGGACATGGAAAGTCATTTATGGAAAAGTCATTCCGTCGTTTAAAAAGCTGATACCACCCTTCATAAAGAATAGATACATATGATGTTTTTTATGCCAAATTATAGCGCTTCTTGTTTGCCATAAACAAAACTTCTTTACTAAAATAAAGATTTTCAAAATCCATAAACTACTTTGTGCTAAAATATAACGAAAATATACAAGCAACTAAACTTATAAGTGTTGACTAAACAAAACTAAGAAATTTCCGTAGAAGCTAATACTACAATACAACAACAATATACATCTTTACCCACAATAATTCGACATTTTATCAAACAAGCAAAAATCAACAACAACAAAAGCAAAAGCAATACTTTTTTGAAATCTACCTGCCCCCGTTGTTAAGTCTTGTTATAAAGAGCCATTGTTAAAAATGAGCGGTCTCGGTCCAGCTGCCTGTTGGCTCGCGCACAAACGCATCGAATCCTGGTCACGCATGGCCAAGGAGCGCGTCGGCGCTGTGCGGCGCGTTACGCTCGATCGTAATTCCGAGGATAATGCGACCACTTCGACGGCCAGTTCATCGACCACACCACCGCCAGCGCCTATGACACCGCCGCCATCTGCCTCGTCGGTCACATCAACAACAAGTGGCATCGGCAGTGGGGCGGGCAGTGTCAGCGACAGTTGTGATCTGCCCACGGATTCGGAGGTTCTTGTCTGCGCTAGAAATTTAAAAACATTTTTCCTCAAAAAATTAATAGGTTTTTTCTTTCTGTGTAATGCAGGAAGTCATTGTCACCAAGGAAACGCAGCCCATACAGCCACCCTCCACACTGAACTCCACACACATGGTGAATGCGGAGGTGTTGCGTGGCCCTGCCGAGATGCTGCACAATCCGTTACATTTGCACCACCAGAGTCGTTCATTTCCGCCGCGTCTGCAACGCACACCATCGATTTCGAGCCAGAGCAGCATAGATAGCGCTCCATCGAGACATTCGGTGAGCAGCCTAAGCTCTGCGCGCCTTTTTCAAATTATAACTAAAAAATGTGTTTTCCTATATGCCAGGGTCATCGTGGTTCCTCACCACAAATACGCACCTTTGGACCCGACGGACGCAGCTCCTTGCCCAGTGAACCGATTTTTCCACATCATGTAGGTTAACATCTTTTGCTCACATTTCACTTTACTATATCCTCTGTTAACTGTGCCTGCAGTTGGCTCGCTCACCTAGTCCCATGCGCACCATTTCGCTGGACGCACGCTGCGGCAGTCCCGCTTCCACAGAAGTCAGCGATCTGCGCACACCCAGTCCCTCACAGAGCAGCCTCGCCTCATTGGCCGGCGGTTCGGCCACTTCGAATATGAGCATCAACTCGCCCAAAGTCGGTCGCTGCCTTTCGCCGCTTTTGATACCACCGCGTCCACAGCCGGGTGTGGATCCCGCACTGGGACCCGCCTCACCTTTGGGTGCATTACAACCGGATCTATATCGCGTGCAAGATGGTCCCATCTACTTGACGGCGCCAGACTCCAGCCCGGCTTTGGGACGTCTGCATTTGCGCGTCAAATATGACTACCATTTGTTCGATCTGACTGTACATTTGATTGAGGGTAGGTCCCAGCATATACTTAGCCCTCTATGATCTTCCAAGCTTTTAACATGCATACTTCAACTTTAGCGCACAATTTGTGTCCCATTGAAGAGGGCGGCTTTCGCGATCCTTACGTGCGTCTCATGCTGGAGCCGGAGGTGGACAATCGCAAGCGCCAGACACATATACACCGTGGCGAATCGAATCCTTACTTCGATCAGCATTTCAAGTTTCCGGTTTCACGCGATCAGTTGCAGGGCAAGGAACTGACTCTGCAAGTGCTGGACTATGATCGTTATTCACATAATGACATCATCGGCGAGGTGCGCATATGCGTCGACGAATTGGACCTATCCAAATCTGTTGAGGTACATGTGTGTAGTAGTTCACTGTGAGTCATACATATATTGATGCTTGATGTTAATGACCATTACACAGATCTGGGGTGACCTGCTACGCATCAAGAAGCCACAGGAGAATCGTCCAGAGCTTTTGTGCTCACTGAACTACTTGCCACAGGCCGAGCGTTTGACCATTGTCATTATGAAGGCCAAGAATCTGGAGACCATGCAGGAACCTTATGTCAAGGTGAGTTCTACACTATTTTTGCCTCTGTGCCATGCCAACCATTGAATATATTCACCGTTTTGCAGATATATCTGATACAAAATGGCAAGCGTGTCAAAAAGAAGAAGACCAGCATTAGCAAATCCGAGGATCCCACCAATCCCATATGGAATGAGGCTTTCACATTCAATCTGCAGTCCAACTATTTGCACAATGCAGCCATTGAGGTAAGTGACTGGTAGTGTTAACTTGTACTGAAAGCGTTTAAGGAAGTCAAGTACACCCAATCCTGTTTTTACACGGTCTTTTTTTACACGATTTTGAAATAACACGGTCGACATAAATAAACGTATCCTGTTTTTACACGGTCTTTTTGAAATAACACGGTCGACATTAGGCTTTTTGACGTGGTTGAACCAATCTAATATTTTTTCACTATGTACATACATACGGTGTCTTTTTTACACGATTTTTTTTTACACGGTACTTTCTGGAACGTATGTACTGTGTAAAAACAGGATTGGGAGTACTACATATTCTCAAGGAACGGAACAGTTTCGCAACAGAATATATTTTTGCATATTTTTAGGCTTATATTTTTATGCCCATACTTGAAGTTGACTTAAAAAGAACAGCAAAGGAATATGAATTTTCGCCCAATGCCGAAGAAGAATAAATTCTTATGGGAGCCCACAGTTGAACACCCGATTTAGGGGAAATCGCGAAGCCGAATTTTCGGGCGCTTCTTATTCAAAGTATAAGCCTGAAACTATGCTACAATTCCTAATGAACTAAAAAAGAAAAGAGACTTCTGTCTTCAATTTCAATTTATTTATTATAAGGTGTTGACATTTAAGACATTCGCCTTTTGCATGCCGCATTGGTACAATATATAATCAACTAATCCTACTTAAATTAATTAATAATTTTTTTTTTTTTAATTTTTTTTTTTTTTTTACTAAGTACAATAAAAATACAAATACAATAAATAATCAACCAATTATGCTTAAAATTTGAAGAGAGTCTTCAGTAACATTCCACAAAATCTCTTAAACAGCCGAATTTTTTTCACATCTATAGTTTGATTTTTTTATATAAAAATGCAAACTTTTCCCTGGCTTTTTTTCCAGTCCTTTCATTTCATTTTGCAGATTTTGAAAAGTTTTCAAAAATACATATAGAACTTTAACTACCCAGTTGAAAAAAAAGCTATCCAGTATGCATGCTGGAGGCATGCCTAGGAAGGTCAGCAGGCCTGCTCGCCTCCATACCCGCTTGTATCTTTTTTCTACAGGCATGTCCTAGGACGGCATGCCTGCCAAATGAGCTGCCGTAGCAGCAATGCTGCATGCATCAGTAACGACTGCTGCTTTATACATCTTTTGGCAGTAATGCTGCATGCATCAGTAACGACTGCTGCTTTATACATCTTTTGGCAGTAATGCTGCATGCATCTCATGGCATTAATGCGACATTCATCCCATTGTATTGATGCTACAATCATGTCGCAGCTTTAATGCTGGCAATAAATCAAATGTATTATTTTATTACAATTTTGTTTTATTTATTAAATTATGAAATGTGTTTTTTCTTTCAATTAACATTTTTGCATTCTTAAACCCAGTCTTCATCTCTTTTTCATAGTCGCAAAATGTCATTTTTCCTTTAATTGCCTCTATAAAAGTATAAGAAAAATAAGGTAAAAAGTATTGGTATAGAAAGAATCTTAGGATTACCGAAAATTAAATCGTGGAAAAGCTTAAACTTCTTCACTGCTTCTTTGTTCTTGACGCCATCCCAGTTCATTTTCATAACTACATCCTCCGTAAAAAGCACCGAAAAAGATTTTGATATTGGATAATTGCCCAATTTGTTTTTGATGTATGCAATCTAAAATATAATGAAATTCGTTTTAAATACCATCTATTCCATACAAATTTAAAACTTACAAGTTCTGCTCTGGGAAGGTTTTCAATATTTCCATCAATTTCTTTCAGCGCATCAACAGATTTAATTGGGAATATTTTAAAATCTTTATCATCAGGGAAACAGTCTGTGGAAATGCGCTTCAAAATTATTTCCTGCCGCGTAACCTTTGCATTGAGTGAATCAACCTTGGCGTTCATCTCTTCTGTTAAGAAATGTAGCGATGACACCGTCTGCTGAAGATTTTGAACTAAAACAGAAGGTTGATGCAGGGAATAATTTTAATTTGATTTGTCGAAAATTTACCTTCTTTTAATAAAATAGTTATGTTTTCTTCTGGTTGGGCGCAAGGAAAATTTTCTTCACTACCAATATCCGCGTTGCATCGAGGAATTGGTGTTGGAATGTAGGGTTGAAGGATATGAAATTTTTTGGACATCGTTTTGCTGAAGGGAACATAAAATATTAGTAAAGCAATAAAGATGGAACCACAAAATTTTTTCTTTACTTTAACTGTAACAGTGATGCAAGATAGGGATCAGTAAGAACTTATCATCTAATGGTAAGCACACAATTTTGCAATTAATTTCCGAAATTTTAAAATCTTCTTCTACATCGGATATGTTACCAGCAATGCAGATGCCAAGTTGTTTAAATGATTCAAACGGCTCTTCAGCTTCATCGATTTGCATATTTGCTACATGAACATCAATGACAATTTGGTCTTTATCTGGTGCTACGCTAGCAACATTTTCATTCACTTCTGTTTTATTCATGTTTTCTGAGATTTTACTTCTCTTTTCTGTTTGAATTTCTTTCGCAACTAAGCGTCGCATATGCCTTTTGCTAATTCCTGCAATATTTCTTTTCATTTTCTATAATACAATATATAATAAAAATTCGCACAATAATAATACAAATTTATTGAATTTGAATTGAATTTCTAACTTACCTTGTTTTTTAAAATTTTTTTTTCAATTTTCGGAAACAACTTTTCACTTTGAACGTTACTTTTCGATTGAAAATATCAATAACAAAATTGTACGTTAGAAATCATGACAAACGTAATACATTAGAAGCAAATGTATGAAAAAAGCAATAAAATTATAACCTGCCACAATCCCTTCCATCGGCATGCCTTCCTTGTTTTTCAACTGGGTATGAATGTGCCAAATTTGCTCACAAACACGCATACATAAAATATATTTTTTAAGAACTTCTTCAAGTGAGCAAGTAAAAGCAAAAACCACTAAGCTACTCTTCAACTCCCTGCTCAGCAATTCACAAACACTCCTGCATCTGTGCGTACAATATAAAATTACCGTTAATTGTAGTTATTACAGCATGCCAACGATTCCAATTTCTTAGTCTAACATTTCAACATAGCTTGCATAGACTGCAAGCCATTGGCATTCTTTCTGTTGTGATGTCGCCAGTTGTTGACATTCCCCTAAAAAATGCACTCTGCTCCCTCGCCATGTTATCCTTAGCAAGTGCTCCCGAAGCGTTTCACTGTGCTTATACTCCATTTTCCTCTCTCTTCATAATGTCGTCACCTTACGCTCTTTTATTATCCCACTTTTGCTTACCTAACTACGCAGCTCGCTTACTGCCCTTCTGCTCTTTTGCCCTTTTATCCTTTCCCTTAAACATCCTTCCTTTATACTGTCGTTCCTTTCAATAGTGCTTCCTTTCTAGCGGCTTTCCAAGCTTCACAAACGCACACAATGCAAAAACATTTTAACTCTAGTTAGTGGCATCTGTTGTTGTTCGCGACAAAGGTCAAAGTTCATGTGAACTTAATAGCTCTCTGGCACGCAGGTGGCAATTGGTACAGAGAAAGCAGACAAATAACTTTCTGACAGCTCAATTCTCAGGAAAGTTAAATTTTGTGCGTTATGATGGCAGTTAAGTAGCAGTGATTGAATAAAAATTTTGCCATCATTGCTAATTCCCAGATTAAACTTTACAAACCGCTTTAAAGTGAGCCATTTGAAACCGTTTTATACCGCTTCAAGTCAAATTCTTTCAAATAGAGTTTCCATTGCTTATATTTGTTTGAATTGTTTCAAACTATTTGAAATGTTTGAACTGTGTCAAACCAATTGAAACATATCAACTGCTTCAAACCGTTTCAACAATACGCATTGATTCAAACTTTTTGAACCGTTCACACAGTTTAAACCATTTCGATTGATTTTAAATCATTCGAAATTTCTTTAAACCGCTTAAAGTCAATTTGACCTTTCACAGCGAATGGTGTAAGCCCATTTCGAACTACATATTTCAAACCGCTTTAAACCGCTTCCAGTCAAATTCAACTAAAGAAAGTTTCCATCTCTTCAAACCGCTTGAACCGTTTCAACTCAATAAAATTGCTCGAACTTGTTCAAACCATTTGACAAATTGGAACTGTTTTAAACCGTTTAAGCCGTTTCCATTGATATAAGCAGTTATTTTTCACGCATTTTCAAGAATTTCAACCCGTTTCGAATTATTTCAAATCAATCAGTTCAAAAGTTTCACACAATTTCAAGCACTTCTGCCTTTTAGAAATTTTCGTAAAACATTTCAAACTGCTTTAAATTTATTAAATTCATTTTGCCTCTTCGGCAGCGAATAATTTCAATAACTTCATTTCAAGCTGTTTCCAGCCAATTGTTGCCATTTTAAACTGTTTCAAGACAGTGAGAAATGTTCTAAGCCGGTTCAAAATGTTTCAAACCGTTTCAAGTTACTTGTTTACATGACAACGGTTATACATCAAACTTAAATATACATTTTTGTTTCAATTGCCAATTTTTCGAATTTCAACTTAATTATGGCGCTTTTTTGTCTCTATTTAAAACTACATCACTCTCTCTTTTACCTTCAAACTTTGCTATCTAAATTTATCTGGAGATCATCCACCTATGCCTTTTACAGACCACAGTCACCCAAACTTGTCAACCACATTTTTTCACACCCACTTTTCAAGCTGTTCGTTTTTCACAGAAACCAAAATTTTAACACCTGCTGCTGCTACTTACCCATTCATGCATTCATACCAGCCAACCAACCGGTGAGCGACCCCTTTTGCCTCTGGGTCAACTTGTGCGCTTATTATTTATTTACCTTGAGCAGGCCTTCAGGTCACATTTTGCCTTTGGGGAAAAAACCGCCGGGCAGACGGCTTGTGGGTCAAGAACGAGCTTTTTCATAGTGTGTGTGTGTGTGTGTTGTTGTAGTTGTGTAGTAGCTGCTAGTATGAAAGGCCGCTGGTTGCAAGTTGTTTGTGTGCCTATATTGGCAATTCTGTGTGTTTGTGTGAAGCTATATGCGTGTTTGTGTGTGGGTGTGCGTGCATTTGGGAATTGCAAAGTTTGCACATGTAACAAATTGTTTTCATTTGCAGCGCCTTTCTAAAATCCCCTGTTCCAAACAGACCACACGCTTTTTCCCTTTCTCAGCTTTCTCCACACGTGCCGCCCCGCTGCCTCCCAGCGGTATTGATTGCTGGTCATGTCCTGCCTGCCAGCATATGTATTCATACATTAACTTTTCCACGTGAATTTGACGTTTATTAATTGTTGCTTTTGTTGTTGTTACTCAGTGTCCCTCTTGTTGTAGTTTTTTTTTTCTTTTCTTTTGCAATTTATTGGCTTGACATTTAACAAGCTTGTTTGGCTTGGCTTGGCTGATTGTGTTCGTGTTTGTGTTGCTGTTGCTGTAAACGAGGAAAATGTGTTTCTTTGTTGTTGTGTTTTTTGCTATTATTTGTTGTTTTTATTTTCATCGTTATTTTTCTTTACTAATTGCCTCAAAATTCTGCAATCATATTAAATCTGCCATAATGTTGTGAATGAAGTCTCAGTTAGTGATGACGTATCGTATTTAATCGTATCGTAAATGTCTAAGAGAGACCTATTTCTATTAGAATTTCTGCGTTATGATCCGAATAAATACGTCAAGAGCGAACGCATGTATAGAGCTCGGGTAAAACAGGTTTTGTCTGCGATACGAATAAATACGATACGTCATCACTAACTGAGACTTTACTTTTACTCATATTAGATTCTATTCCTACCCATACTATAGTAAGGCACCATTACTACATCAGACTTTGTTCAATTCTATATATATGTATATTTTAAGATGTGGCAGCCGCTGAAAGCGGGCCTTAGATTTAGATTGTAGTATTTGTATTTGGATAGTATGAGGCAATTTCATTTGGGTATTTGTCCACAATATCAAGTAGTTTTAAAGATTTATAACCTATGTAATAAAATCTGGTGCTTTCTAGACCAAAATCAAACATATTTTCCATCCATTTAAATCATTCTATCAATCTTCCATTCATTGGTGTCCCTCCCATCTCATCCTATCCCATACCTTTCTATTCTACACAATTCCATAAGAGCTAACCTCGCTAATCATCTGACCATTCGTTGTAATTCATTTATAGTAGCTTTGGCATTTTATCACATCAACTAAAATGCTGGCCTCCCATTCATACTACCCCTCTCACACAGCCATGCTATCAACCCTTTCAGCTGTCAAGCTCATTTTTGGCAGTTGACATTGCTGAGCGGTTTTAAATTGAATCTACGTGATGTCCATCTACATAGCAACAAATTGCATCTGCTGCTACATATCATAGTAGTGAGGGATTGAACTAGTATGAACCAGCATAGTAAATTATTGTTGGGTGGGAGGCAGCGCCTGCGAAGAACGGCCCTTGACATTTGAGTCAATTTCGTGTAGCGCATAGAAAGGACATGATTTACATGTATGAATAACAATTTTCCGAAATGCAAATGAAATGTTAACGAGCTGCTTTCTTTGTATGCACACAATTAGATTTTTAGTATGATGTGCTTGCAAATGATGATCTAAGTTGTTGTGTTTTTTTCAAATTTATTTTTCTGTCTCTTTCAGATCTATGTGGTTGGCACTGGCGGTGAGGCTACCGAAATCGGCAGCTGTGGGCTGGGACCACAGGAGAATGGCACTGGCTGTCAGCACTGGCATGATATGATCAATAATGCGCGCAAGCCAACTGCCATGTGGCACTATATACGCTAAAAGTCCAACAAAATAAATATATACATACTTATGCTATATACATACACTGTTATATAATACATATACCAATATACTTATAGCTATGAACTACTATAGAAACTAACATGTATATGTATAGCAAAATATAAAACTAATATATATCATATATATTTGTAAAAGAAAAACATTATGTAAGCAAATCTGTCGACTTGCAAACGAAAAGTTCAAATATAGCAAAATCATTTAAAGAAATGAAATAAGTTCCAAACACTTTCAAAATTATGTATACTGCGAAAAATCGAAAAAAGCACTACTAAAAGCGGTCCAAAGCGCCAGTCCTACTAAAACGAAAATTTTCAAGTATGCATGAAGTTTGAAACACATAAAAAGAGTCATAAAATTTTGGAAATCTTTTTTCAAGACTTAGTTTAGAAACTCGATTTCAAAAGTTGTCTTAAAATGAGACATTCAAATTACGAGTAAAATGCAGAAGTTTCTTCATTTCAAAACAGAACAACCGGAAAGAGTGCAAAGTAAAGAAATGCTTAGAAAGTTAGATATAAAGTTGAATCGAGAAAATCTAATTACTTTTAAAATATGACATATATCTTCATATATTTATGCTAACTAAGCATATTTATAAACTTCATAAGTATAGTTCGAAGTGTTTTTCGCAGTTACACTTTACAAAAATTTTCTCTGCAGAATTTAAATTTCAATGCTAAACTGTAAATTTCTTACTTTAAAACGCATTTAATCTCTTTGCTTATGTAACGAAAAAAATTTGCTGTCAAGTACGACAATCAGTTATAAAATTTCACTGCAAAATGCTGAAGCATTTCTTAAATTGCACTTGAAGTGCGCTGCTCTCGAGCAGCACTTGAATGCATAGTTTAATAAGAAAAGGATACGAGGCTACCTCTTGCTACCAACAACAACAAAAACAACACTGTGAAAAGGTCACCGGGCATAGTACAAAAGCAGCAGCCGATAACAATTTGTCAAATTTGTCAAGCCGCTGAGTAGAGTGCAAGAAGAAGCAGAGCCAGACTAAGAATGTGAGTGCCATAAAAGACGCTCAAAGGGTGCTCAACCTCCTTTGGGCTTGCTCTTCCATTACCACGACGACGACGATGACGACGACGACGATGACTGATGACAGGCGAATTATGAATGCGTATTATGAATGAGCATTATGCATATATTAAAGAAAAATTTTTAATTTCTAAAGCAGAAGAAAGAAAATTGCCAGAAACCAAAGGCAAAGTGAAGAATGTAAAGAAAAGACGTGCTGAATTTGAGAAATTTTGTAAAATGCGCACTTGACTTGACAACTTGACACATGCAACAAATTAACAGCACAATAATTGTGCAAAAAGTGCGCTACTGCCTAATTGAAATGTCAAAAAAAGTGACTTTGACAGCGAGAAATGTCAAAAAATACTTGAAAGTGGGCACATTTGATTTCGCTGATTTCTGTTGTTGTTCTAAGAAATACGCAATTGAATGTTGAGTCGTGTTTTTTCTCATATGTCCTTAAAACTTTTTCATATAAATATCAAACGAAATGAGCACATTTTGACAGCCAAGAGAGAACTTTTGTGCTTTAGTGAAGCTTAACGGTTTCTGTTTTAAATCAGTAAGAGAGTTTTTAGTTTCTAAACTTGAATTGAATCGCCATAAAAAATAGCATTCAAAGAGAATACTTTTATTGTTCCTTAGAATATGTGCAGCTGGCATGCCAAACGAAAAAAACTGTTAAACAGTGAAGCAATCAAACGAAGAGATAAAAGCTGTAGAAAAAGTATGGCAATGCTCGAACCTTTTTGGTTGGACGAATGAAACTTCAAAATTTCTTTAAAAAATTTCTTTTTTAATTAAGAAGAATATTAATGTTTTAATAAAAAAAAAACGAGCTGTGCAGGATTAGCAAAAATATCTGCAGAATATTGCTTCATTACCTTCAATTAATTTTGTGGTTAATTTTTGCAAAGGCGGAATTGCTAATGTGTAGTTTGACACTTTTCATGATTCACCACCAGACATTTTTCTGACATAAGTAGTTCTGTCACTACTGTCAAGGAGGGGTGCTTAGTTACTCCCTTCAGCTGTAATCTGATAAGCATGTTCTTCGAGCATGGGCACTCTTTTCGCTAATATTTTTATAACTTCTGACTAAATTATATAATATATGACTAAATCCAGTTAAATCTTACTAAATCCAGTTAAATCTGACTAAATCTGAATATATATTACTAGCTCGGAAAGGCAGCTAATATATATGTACCATAACAAGAATTTATAATAAACAATAATTTCGATTTTCAGTCAAGCTAAAATTTAAATTAAAATTCAAACTATAAAAGAGTCTATAAAAATCAAATAGCAAAAAATTCAAAATCAAAAACTTTATTACTATTAAATGCAAAATAATAAATATAATGTGTAACTATAAACGCTACTAATTTTAACTTTTTAAGAAATAATAACAGCAAGTGCATAAATTGTATTGAGCTGGATTCAGCCAGAGAATATATGTACATATATCATACTATAATATACGCTCTCTGGTACAGCTACAAATTTTGGAGTTTGTCCTTGCTAAATGTTTACAGAATCCTATTGAAAACCTACACACACTCACAAAAATATAGGGAATTTTTGGTACTTAAAAATCTGATGAGAGCATTTCCGCTTTGATGTTGACACAGTCAGAGGTCAGAGCGAATCTTATGAGAGCATTTCCGCTTTGATGCTGAAACTGTCAGAGTGAATCTGATGAGAGCATTTCCGCTTTGATGCTGAAACAGTCAGAGCGAATCTTATGAGATCACTTCCGCTTTGATCTTGTTGCTGAATATTACTTTTTGCAAAACATGCTGACAGAAAATTCTACAGACTCTAATAAGAATTCATTGCAAAAATCAAAACTATTTGGCAACTCTCAACATGCGCATTTAAACCAGCCAGTGCTGCCAATCAATAAAAAATTGTATGTGTATAAAAACAAAGTGCTTGGAATTTAAGCTTATAAATGAAAGGATGTCATGTGGAAATTTTTACTAATTTTGTAAGTATTGAAATCGGTGTGTATTTGGCGGGCAGCACTACTTTAATGCTTTTCCAATTGTTCCTAATTAAAATAACACGGTACTTTATAAGGCATTTCGACAACATAACATATTATGCCAACAATTTTGCAATCGCTCAAGAGAACGATAAACATGAAACTGACATTTTAACGAAAATCCAAACGTTTTTACTAAAATACAATTTTTATACTAATTTACATGTCATGTTTTATGACAGACTTTTTGAATTCACAAGTAACTCTGCTAACTTGTTAGTAAATTTTTTATAGCTCTACGCAATTTTATTCAATAAAAAACTAAAGAAGGTTTCAAAGTGCAACTTCGGTATATCTTTTGCTTAATAAACTTTAAAATTATTTTATTCAACTTAATTAGAAAAGAAAATTATAAAATTATTTGCATTAACATCATTAGAAAAGATAAAACGAAACTATCACAAAACGAATTTTCACTATGTAAAACTACGCTTAACATTGCTGTACTTCATAATTGATGTTTAACAAATATGCATTGTAAAAAAATTTACATAGTTTGAAATAAATAATTAATGCGTACAAAACTAAGCACAATTTAAATGCTAAATAATCAAAATGAAAAAAAAACGATGTACATTTTAGTTAAATGTCTAAAAATTTAAAGCATAATTGAATTGCTTGGCATAAAGTAAGCGTGCAAAATCTTTGCAAAGTATAATATGCACCTTATTTTGAAGTTGCAGTAACTCAATGGCAGCATTTAAAAAAATGTATGACTACAAAAAGTTAAAATGATTCAAACAAGGAACTAAATGACACTTAAGGGAAATTGTCAAACAAAATTTTGTGTAGGTAATTAAAGCTAAATAATTGTGAAAACATATGATTATATGTACATATAGGCATATTTGTATTTGAAATTTAAAAACGTGTATTTAATGCTAAAGGCAACTAGTGTATTTGAAAATATGTGCGAAAAGTTGTTAAGCTCTACAAATAACAAAAAAGTTGTTTTGCGCAAAATTACAATATTTTTTAGTTGAAACACATTTTCTGAACAGAAAAGACACTATAGCATTTTTAAAATGATTTTCTTTCAACTTGATTAGATTGCATTTGTAGTAGCAATAGTAGTCTTCTAACTATCGCGGCCTCAAAGTCCTATTGCGGCAGTTTTTCATCTTTCTTTTAACTACAATAAGCCTTTGCTTCAATCTTCTATCTTAGCTTTGGTTCAAGGTTTCAGCAAATTATTTCATATACATATGTATGTATGCTACTTATAAAAAACATAAAGGGTATTCATTTAAGCGTATAAGTTTGAGCATTGCGCAAATTTATCAATTTATCAAGCGTGAACGCACTTGGCAGTGTTTGTGCAAATGTTGTTTGGCTGTCAAAAAGAAATAACTAAAATGCCACGAATCAATGAAAAAGTAAATATTAATATTGGAGCTGTTTACTGTAACCCTTTTGCGTTTATTTTGTTTGTTCAATGCTAAAATTTTATCATAATGTTATAGATCATTGCTAAGCAGGGTTGCATTCGTTGCCGTCTAAATTTACAAACATCGTTTGCACAGCGAAATCATCGCGCAAATTTGCCACATTTGTGCAAATGAACTGTCATACAAAATTTGACAGTTCGTTTATCAGGTGATAAATTTGTCACGTTTGTCAGGCTTTTGCGCGTTTTAATGAATACCCCTATAATACATTACACTTTAAAAATATGCATTAAAAGCCCAAAAATGTGTATGTTAAAATTTAAATAAAAAAATATGTACTAACTAAAATGGTATAAGCAGCGCATAAGTATTATTATTAAAATATACATATTTATCAATAATTACATATGTATGCGTTGACACAACACCATATTATAAATATAATATAAATGTATATATAATTAATGTAATAATATGTATTAAATAAATGTGTATTAACATAAAGTATATTAATAAATAAATATAAATAAAATAACAAAAAAACAGAAACTAAACAGCACTTTTTTTAATTTCATATTTTTATAAAGTTACGCATGTAAGCTTCAAATAGCTAGCATGTAATTGCAGCCCTGTATCTACACAGGCAGCAAGTTCTACACTCAACAACTCTACACAACTGCTCAGCTGTTTTGGCCAAGCAAATATGAGGAATCAAAACAGAGGGGCCATAGAAATGCAGCACAAAAAGGAAGTCATGAAAAACATTCACGCTCAGCGCAAATCCTGTTGCATGTCTGATCCAACATACAACATGTTGCAAGGCAACACACGCAACAAGCAACATGTTGTCTTCGTTCATGAATGAAAATTTGCTGCGACCTGGGAGCGACTAAAATTTTAAATTTTCAGTATGGAGCTGATAGCGAGCGCGTTTGGCGGTTAGTTCGGAATACGCTTGTGTGCGAGGCTGCAGACTAACGGCTGTTATTCAAATGCACGCAGATAAAAAAGAAACTGTGCGAATTTTGCATCGCCAAATGTGTTTGTGAGTGTATGCAAATGTGACAGCGGAGACGTAGGAGTGCACTGCTCACAGGTATCCTTGCATTTAACCCCGATTCGTTTGTTTGCTTTGCGCCTAAAAGCAACAAAAACAACAATAAAAAATCACAGACATGTCCTTTGATGTGTGCGCATGTGTGTGTGTGTGTGTGTTGGTGCTTATGTCGCTTCGTGGAAAGAAGTGTCTGCTTTTTTTGAGTGCGCCTTTGACTTCTCAACTCGCTGCTTCCATTTCATTTACGTGCATAATTTAAGTGTGGTCCTTAGTCATGCGAAATCCTTCTGCCTTCGCCTATGGACCGCACTCAGAAGCAGCTGTTCAAAGAACTTTAATAGGAAATAGTTCGTCATAATAAATGAATAAATTTATTGTATTAAATGAAAAACTAAATTAGTAATAAAGGTGCCGCAGAAGCTGAGTGAAAGTGTGCTTGATCTCTGATGCTCGAGGAGTTCTCGATACAATTTCAGACAGACTCACTATAATCCAACAAAAGAAGATTTTTAATTCTTGTGTTATGAGCAGATCAACATTTGAAAGTTTATAAAAGAATCTTTTGCACTTGTTTCTGCCATAGAAAAGGCAACAACATTCGATGCCTGTGTAAAACTAAACAGATTTTAAGTGTACAACAACAACAATAATAATTGGAATTATTCTTTGCTTCTCACATGGGCACCACAGTCATGTAGTCATTTCGCTTTTTGCCACTCCCATCAGTGACTTTTTCAATATATATTCTAAAAATTTTTAGAATCAGAAGCATTTTTGAGAAAATCTGCGAATACCAGAATTCATGCCCTGATCCCATGGTTTGATAGACGAAGATGCTGACCAGTTACAATGGAGGGATATACACTTCACTGGCGAGAGATTTCTTCCGAGGAGATTCCTTCACCTTCTGCTTCTACATTTACATCATCTGTATAGCGTTTTTATTGTTGTACATTTATACCAATTTGTTTTTGCTTAACATGTGTCCTCGATCGAAGTGCTTATAATGCAGACAAAAAAATCTTTCTTGCAAAATTTTTATGCTTAGACGAAAATATTTGTAAGAAAACCAAAATATATTGACAAAAATATCAGAATTTTTTAGTGTAGACGATATTTTTAAACCATTTTTTTATTGAAAGTTTTTCAAGCAATTTTTCTTTCGCTCAGCAATAATAATGCCAATAATAACTTCTGCCTTGAATGCCTTCTGAGAAGCCAAGCAGCTGTTGTCTTGACAACGCCGCTTCCAACGGCACTTCGCATTGTTC
This sequence comes from Neria commutata, assembly GCA_963457695.1. Lineage (NCBI taxonomy): Eukaryota > Metazoa > Arthropoda > Insecta > Diptera > Micropezidae > Neria > Neria commutata. Next base: position 37,653,789 of record OY735248.1, read on the forward strand.
AAAGCTCAGCTCTGACGAATTGTGGAACGGAACGCCGCAAAGTGCCCACAAACTTACCACAAAGGTACCGCAAAATCACTTCCAAACCGCGCGGGCGGGCAGGTGGCATTGCTTTAATATGCTCCATTTTACGTTACACCGGAAGCTTCCCTTTTGACGTTACGTGTGCATTGCTGCCGTTTCCGTCTGCGCCTACACCTGCACAACTGCACCTACACACAGACACATACAGTTATAACAACAACAGCATGCCAACGTCGCCTGTTTGAAGTGGCTGCGCTGGTGCACCCTTACCCTGCCTGTCCTTAGCTCACCCTCGCCTTGCGCTTTGACGTGCGCTATTCGCTCGTTATCCTTTGAGTGCAAAGTGTCCTTCTATGTGTCTGTGTGTCTCTGCGAAACTTCGTATTCTCTTTGTGCTTATGTGTATGTGTGTGTATGCATGTATGTATGTATGTATGTATGCCTGTGTTTGTGTGGGAAATGTGCAAAGTGTTTGCGCGCCTGAAAATATGCTTTTTGAAGTAGTAGAAAAAAGTGCAATTTAGTAACATCAAAGTAAGCAAGATTCAGAAATTCACTTTGATGTAGTAAATCTTTTTTGTTGCGTTCTAATAAAACATCCCTTTCCCTGCCCTCCCACAAAGGCTTTTGTGCCAGCGGGGGGAATACACAGTGTCAAAAGGAAATTGTAACAAAATTACTACTTTGCGGAAAGTGAAAATACGCCCACTTGTACATTTTATATTACAATTAAGCACATTTATTAAAAGAGACATTGCAACTGGGGCGGAATAACAGAGCGTGCATATTCAAAGCGGGCCGCTTCATGTTGCTGCCGCTTCGGCAGGGGTTAACCTTCTTCGGTTTAGTGTCAATTGCGTTAATTAAGGCCCAGCGAGGCCGAACGAGCAGGCATTTCATATTTAACGTTGCAATGCATATTGATGATGATTAAAGGGGCGGCAGAAGGGGTTGTCCTGTTGAAATAAAATTTAAATTGCCATTTCATTTCTTTTTGAAGACAAGGACCTTGTACCAATCTCTCTTTCAAGCGTGCGGTCATTCCCTTAAGTCTGCAAGCGATTTTTTCCGCCATATTTGTGCTTTTTCTAAACTTTAATACCCACACCATCTTTCGAATTGACAGCGGTTCAACCAATTAGCATTGTACTTATAATACAAATCACTTGATAACAAATAGTTTTGTATAATTTTTCTTGTCATCAGAAATAAAAATCAAAAATTCATCAATCTTTTAGTTATCGAAAGCAAAAATCAACCAATGTAATTTATCGCTATTTATCGATAAACAAAAAAGGAAAAAGCAAACGTTGATGACTCTTTTATCGCTAAGAAAAAAGTTAATCGGTGGTCGCAAAAAAAGCGATATATATGTAAATATTAATTATTTCATTTTTCTTTCTTCACTCTTTTGTCATCCACTAACTTTTCACTCATTCTATAATACTCTCACTCTTTCATCATTCACCATTCACCGACCATTTACTCGTCATTCTCTCATCATTAATTGATAGCGATTCCAATGTTATTTATTCATTTATTTATCATTCTTTGATCACTCTCTCATCATGCACTATCTATTCATTAATCATGCTCTCCTCATTCTTTCACCATTCTATCATCTATCACTCTCTTATTCTTTTATAATTTATTGAGTATGCTCTCTTTCATCATTCAGTAACCATTCTTTCATCACTCTCTCGTCATTCACTTACCATTCAGTGATAATGCTCTATTCAATCTTTCGTCATTCTTTAACAGTTTATTAATATTGCCCTGATTATTCTTCCATCATTCTCTCATTCGATCATAATTCTTTCATCATTCTTCCGTTATGCATTAACAAATCATTGATCAGGCTCTCAACTCTTTCATCAATTTGACATCATCCTCTCATCATTCACTAACTATTCATCATGCTCTCATCATTCTTTTATCATTTATTCATAATTTGTTCTTCATTTTCTCCTAATTCTTGCATTCCTCGTTCATAATATCTTCATCATTCATTCCATTCACCATTCACTAGTTTATCACATCCTTTTAAAAATATTTTCCTATCAAATTTTCAAGCTGTTACCTTTCATTTCAATCTGCGGCAGTAAAAAATTAGCAAAGCCTAAAAAAGAGTGAGGAAATGGAATGGAGCAAAGGAAATGGCATAATAAAAATCAATTAAAATATAGCCGCGGACGGAAAGTGTTTATTGTCAAAGCAAAGCAACAACAACTCAACAAGCGTAAAATTAATAAAAGCTAGCATTTTAAATTAAATTTTTTTCGAGAAAATTTTAAATGCCGCACGAATGAAAGAAAAAATATGAAATTACAATTAAATGTGAACAGGTCAATTAAAAGACATCGTGTCAGACAGGGAGCGGTAGCTAGCGAGTGAGGTTGTGGCGAGAGGGTAAGAGAGAAGCGTGTATTGTAAAGAGCGCCGAATATCCGCAGTGCTGCTGTGGCAATTAAATGCAATAAAAATTAATTGAGCAATTTTTTGAAGGAAAATAAAAAAAATCAAGTGAAAAACCACAACAACAATAACGTGCAAACCAGCAAAATAAGGCCAAACGGAAGCGGCCATTAAAATGCAAAATTTTAAGTGTTCACAACAGCAACAACAAAAGCAGCAAAAAATTATAAAAAGAAAACTTATGAAAGCAGAAGAAAAGAAATGCTAAATTGATAAGCGCAAAGTGCAAAAGGGAAACCGGAAAGGGCAGATTGCCATTATTATCTGTGAAGAAATACAAATTCAATATATAAAAAAATAGCAGCAAAAAGCAGCAAAAAGCAACAACAAAATTGAAAGCGAAAATGCATTGCTTGCGCACGGATTATCTGCTGCTGCTGCACGGCATTTTATGGCTGACACTCACCCTCGCCTCAGTGGCAGCAACTTCCGCTGCGGACGGCACTGCTGCTGTTGGCGCTGTTATTGCCGATGGCGTTGCCACCGCGCGCCAACGCAACCGTCCGTCACAGCGCGACAGTGAAAATGCGGCGTCAGGCCGTAATCAGCGGCAACAGCAACGGCGACGCAACAGGCATAATGAGCCGCAACAACTGTCACAACAACAGCAACAACAACAACAACTGAAAAAACCATACAGACAGCAACGTAATTCATCACCCGCACTGCTGCAACAAGCAGCTCCGCCCGCTGAATTCTTCTATACCAACGACACCGATGAGGACGATGAGGAGGAGGAGGAGGAGGGCGAGCAGCAATTGGCGGATCAACAGCTGTCACAGGAGGCCGCCTACTACTCGGATTCCATAGCCGATTCCATGATGGAGGAGTCCGCCGATGCGTTGGCCGGTGGCAAGTCAACTTACGGTAAGCAAACACGAACGTTAATCTGTACAGTGCCTTACAAAAGTATTCGGAATTTTAATCTTACAGCAAGAAATTAAAAATGTTTCTATAATGTAGAAAAGCTTTGAATTGAAAATCAAGCGTATCCTTTAGTGAATATGTTAGCATAATTAAGTAAGGGGCACACTTGATTTTTGTTATTCAAAATAAATTAACTGAGCTCAGAGAAATTAAAGTTCCGCATACTTTTGTGAGTCACTGTATATTAAATTTTATATGGGCGTATTTTGATCCAAAAGATACTGGGTACTTCTACTCAATAGTATTAAACTTAATATGCTAGTCTACACGAGTTTGAAAAGCTGTTTAAAATAAAATTATATAAAAAAAAACTTTTTAAAAATAAGCTTTAATTTATTTAATGTACTAAAAAGTAGAAAATAAATGGTTTTTAAGTCACCTGTATCTTACTATCCATAAAAGCTTGGGGCGCTCATGTGTTCAATATTTGTCAAACAGTTACCACAATATTTTATTTAAATAATTTTTTGCAAATAGATTCTAGTAATGAAAGATATTTTGAATATGGATATTGAGCGCACAAGCTTTTATTGATAGTAAGATACAGGTGACTTAAAAACCATTTATTTTCTACTTTTTAGTACATTAAATAAATTAAAGCTTATTTTTAAAAAGTTTTTTTTTATATAATTTTATTTTCTACTTTTTAGTCTTCCATAAATTCAATTTTAGAGCTCTGAAATTTTTCACAAAAAGAATTTAAAACTTGCAGAGCAGTACACAATATTTAGGGTATTCACAGTGTCTCCTATCGTCATATCCTCAATTTAACAAATAATACGGCTGTGATCGACCCTAATATTAGTGGCATATTTGTGACGCGGTGAGTTGTTGCTATTTTGCCAGCAGGGCGCGGCAAGTAAGTTCCTATCGTTTTTCATTGATGTGTGGTGTACCTATAATTATAAACTGAAGCCCAAGTGTGTAGTTGCTTGAAAAGTGCCACGCCCCTTGTCCTACGCCCATAAATTTTTCCAGTGGAACGACACATCCAAGAGGCGACTGCATACGAAATTTCAATGCTGCACGACCTTTAGTTCCAAAGCTATTCTATATAAACGATTTTGTTTGTATGGGCGGTGCCACGCCCCCTTATCCAGTGCCCGCCTTATTTTCTCAGTAGAAGGATATGGATATGTAGTAAGTTCCTACCGAGTTTCATTGATGTGTGATTTGTAGTTCTAAAGTTATACACACGCCCCTTATCCTACGCCCATAAAATTTTACCAGTGGGACGACACACCCAAGAGGCGACTGCATACGAAATTTCAATGCTGCACGACCTTTAGTTCCAAAGCTAATCGAGATCAAAAATTTTGTTTGTATGGGGGGTGCCACGCCCCCTTATCCTACGCCCATAAAATTTTACCAGTGGGACAACACATCCAAGAGGCGACTGCATACGAAATTTCAATACTGCACGACCTTTAGTTCCAAAGCTAATCGAGATCAAAAATTTTGTTTGTATGGGGGGTGCCACGCCCCCTTATCCAGTGCCCCCTTATTTTCTCAGTAGAAGGATATGGATATGTAGTAAGTTCCTACCGAGTTTCATTGATGTGTGATTTTTAGTTCTAAAGTTATACACAAATCTGGAGTTGATAAAAAAGTGCCACGCCCCTTATCCTACGCCCATAAAATTTTACCAGTGGGACAACACATCCAAGAGGCGACTGCATACGAAATTTCAATGCTGCACGACCTTTAGTTCCAAAGCTAATCGAGATCAAAAATTTTGTTTGTATGGGGGGTGCCACGCCCCCTTATCCAGTGCTCCCCTTATTTTCTCAGTAGAAGGATAGGGATATGTAGTAAGTTCCTACCGAGTTTCATTGATGTGTGATGTGTAGTTCTAAAGTTATACACAAATCTGGAGTTTATAAAAAAGTGCCACGCCCCTTATCCTACGCCCATAAAATTTATTGATTCATGTATTGGGCTCTAGATTAGGCATGTATGCAAAGTTTCAGATCTCTAAGTAGTCGGGAAGTGGGTGAAAAATTGATTACTAGATTTGACGACATACATACCGGATGTGAACCTAATATAAAGCTTATAAAAATCATTATATAACAGATGTCGACCGAACCTTTTTCAAAATAAAAACTGATTGAAGCACCATTTCCGAATTTCGATTGTAATTGCAAGCGAACACGGCAAAGAAATTCGTACGAAATATATGTAAAACCCTTTAGTTAATATATACCATAAGGGGAAATTAATCCATTTCGAAAATATAACTTCTTCGCTTTCGAAAGAAATTTTGAACCAGTGCCTTAGGTAAGTTTTTATAAGGCATGGTGGAATCTGAACACGTCCATTCGGATATCTATTCGTCTATTGTGAGTCCCTTTTTTTCGTTTTAAAATTTTTCTAAATTTTACACATTTGCTTGTAGTCTCAAAAAGTCTCTTTCAATAACTAATTTGAGTTTAGTCAGAGCGTGACTTATCAGTTTCAGTGCGTCGCATTCCCGGCTTATCGCCAATTGGTGCCCTCGAGTTTTTGCTTTGAATAAGCCGCCCGGCCGGCTTATCACTTGTCGGCTCATAAATTCAAAATTGAGCAATGCATTGCAATTACTTGTTCATGCCTTCGCCTTAGCCTTTAAAAAGTGGCAACTTTTGTTTTCAAGAGTATAAGTAGAAATCTCGCAATACATACTTACTTCGATAACAACAAAGAGTCGATGATCTTTATTCTAGTTTTCAGAAATTATTTATTTGAACTCTCAGATAATTGCATTAATTTTTATTGATATTTCTGAGTATCTCTCATCGCAAGAAGAAGCAGAACGAACATTTTCGGCTTTCTTCTATTCACTATAGCTTTTAAGATCGTCTACACACGATCAACTCATTCGATCGTTCAGTAAAGGATATATCCTTTCGCTTAGGGTCATTCAAACGAATTCTTTCTTCGTTCTGTAATATATAGCTACTTTCTCTCGAGGTAGTTCAAATGAGTTTTACGTTCGTTCGTTCGTTCATTTCGTTATAAGTACAGAAAGTGATATTTAACGTATGATCGATAAGAAAATTTCAATGATCCGCCAATATAAGCTTTGGCTTCTGGATATGTGTGTACCACGATCGCTACTGACATAACTTTGGGAACCAAAATTAATATGGAATTTTAAAATTTATGAACAGGTATTAACCCATCATCGTTTCAATCCAGCTTTACAGCTGGTCCATGTTTTTCCATCAACATTGTGTTTGCTAATATTTGATGCAATTAATTATGACAGATCGTCTTATAGAAGTATTACTCAAATCCTTCAGAAATATGTTTGTATGTATGTGTACTATGTATGTATATGGCTGTATTGAATGTTTAGATGAATTTAGGTTACAGTGGCTGTCTAGCGCACTAAAGAATGTCTGCTAGAATAGTCATTACTCGGGCCTGTTGTAATACCATAGAGGAAGAATTCGCGTACTTTCTCGAAAATTAAGAACAGTACAGCTCAAGCATTTAGAACAGTCGGAAGAATATCAAAAGTTGCAAAATTTTAAACTGAAAGAAATATTGAATATTTAGTTGAAACATTTATAAAATTGTGTTACGATTTATTCAGCTGCTGACATTTCGCTTGAGATTCATGCTCAAACATTCGGATGGCATTTTTTGAAAAATATTTTTTGTAAAAAAATAATTCTTTATACATTTGTGCCGAAAAATGCATGCATACCAATTCAGCCAAAATTTACGATGAAGCTGATTGATATACATATTTTAAAAAATCTGGAAAATCTAAATTCTTAGTTAGCAAATCCGTTGCTATGGCAATTAGTTTGTCTGCCATCTGCGCAGATATTTCACAAACGTTAACAATTCCACAAAAAACAGTTTAGGTCATGAGCACAATTTTTAAAAAATAGCTGGCGGTGCCAAAAGAGCGCCCTCAAAGAAGAAAATATTCAAGAAAGAAATGTCTGAGTGTCAAGTGAAAAGCGTCTTATGTATTTACAATATACAAACATGTAGCAATGAACATAAACTAGTCTTATTATTATTTTGAGTGCGCGGGAAAATATGACAAAGACAGAGGAAGAGAGAGAGAGAGAGCACTAACAACAAAGTGCCAAAGAGCTAGAGTGAGCAGCTCTGAAGATCACTTGTGTACGCCTGTGATTTATGGCCCGCCCTCTGATATTTTGTTTATAAACAAAATTCAAACAAAAGCGCAAATTATGTGCCATAAAAACCAGCAATAAGAAAATTTCAATAAAAATGCAAGCAAACAAGTGAAGTGCTTTGTTGCATATTTTTGAAATATTGAGATTGAGTTTATCAACAAACGATGTACATTTTCACACGATCTTGTTTATAATGAAGTTGAGTATTATGACACTGCTGTGAATTCTTGTTCCACATCAATTGAAAGCAACACACAGATTTCTGGCTTTGTGCCAATTAAAATTCCACATTTCATAAAATAACTCGCAATTTTTTTAAAAAGCTAGACGCTAGATCTGTTGAAGTCATTAATTTCGTTGTTTGAATCGAACTGAATGACAATGGCATATTTGTTTTGTTTTATGAGAAATAATGTAAAAGAGAGCCGTTTTGGATTATATGTGAGTGGGTGAGGGGAAATTGGAGTAGTGGCGATGAACATTTGCCTTGAATGCACAAATATTGCAAGGACCCGGCTTTTTCGGAATTTTTTCTACAACGAGTGGTGCGTTGGAGTTTTATCGTAACGTGGATTTGATGAACCCCGCTCGCCAAGCGCGTGTTGCAAGAAAACATGCAGGCAGCTGGGGTAAGATCTCTTATCTCAGCAGAGCATCTAACGTTAAAGTAATCAAATAAAAGGCTTAAACATCCCACGCTCCAACAAAGCTCCAAGGAATCAATGAAAATTTATGCTGGCTTTGGAATTCTGCTTAACTGAAGCATTGAGTATTAATACTAATAGAGTGTACATCTCATACAAAATAATATTCATACTCTCTAATTGAACTTAACCGCTTTTTCTACACTTTAAAAATCATCAGATCGTTTGTGAATAAATCTAAAATTTTATTTCGCATTAAATCATTCAACACTTTATTTGGAAATATTGCTGACATGTCACACTTGCATACATTTACACACACACTTATGTTCGTACACTGCACTTTTCTCTTAACTGAAAATAAAGCGTAACTAAATTAAAAAGCATAAACTTCAAAGTAAATGCACCTAAAAATAGAAAGCAGTCGACAGCGACGAAGTAATTTTTTCTGAAAATCCCACCGCACAGGAATTACACACTTAATTAATGAGTGTTTTTGATCTTGTGTGTGTGTGTGTGTGTGTGTGTGTGCGTGTGTGTGTGTGTGGGATGTATTTTAGCATTTTCATGTGGCATGACAGGCATGCAGCAGCAAAAGAACAACAACGAAGCCAGAACGGCACAAGTGACAAAACACGAGACACCTTCTCCTCCCTTCTTCACCTCTGCTCTTGTTGCTAGTTTTGCCCGCTGCTTAAGCGCGGGAGCGTGCAAATGCAAAAAGAGCGTGGCAAGCAGTGGCAACAACACAACAGCTTCCCTTTTGCATAGCGCTGCCACATGTGAGACATGCTCATGCTCTGCCCCTCCAGCTCGCTGCTCTATGCTTCACCATTTCATTTGCCATACGTCACACACACGCACGCACACACACTCAGCCGCCTAAATCCCCCATTCATCAAACGTTGCATAGCCAGACTCTTGCTTCCCAGCTTCAGGTCACTCTGCTGCCATTTCGCAGTGCGCCTGGCAACTCTGTTGCTATAGCTGCCACTTGTCAGTATTGGCAACTTTATTGCTGGTAAGAGTACCTTAAGTGGTCCGCCCACCATGAAGGCGGTAAATAATATATATCGATAATTTATGTTGTAGTCCCTGAAAAATGAGCGTGGTCCGCCCACTCAGTTACTTGGTGTAGGGTATTACTCTGTCGGTGAAACCCGTCTGATGCTTCCTTACTTGTTTTAATTGAAAAACAGGGATTAATTGAAATCGGGATTGGAATGGATATTTAAGTAAAAATACAATTAAATAGAATTTCTTATAGTCAACATCAGTTATAAAATTATTAGAAATCATATTGGAAAAGTCACTGATGAACCGGAATTTCGAAAATTTTAAATTGAATTTAATAACTGTAGAAACAAATGTTGGTCTTCAATTGTAATTGCACTCGCAACATGCCGGCAATTAGCATGTCAGCCTTTAATTAAGTAACTTGCTCACAAATTTGAATAAATTGCTTACATTTGAATTGCTAAAAAAAAAAAAGTACACAAATTTAAAAGCTGCTGGCGCCTGCATAAATTTATAGAAGTAATTTTTTTCAAATTCCAACCCTAACTGCTGTCATGCATGCCTTCTGCACACATGCCTTACGCACAGACAAATATTCAGAAGACAGCGGCAATTTATTTCACTTTAGATGAATCTTTGAAAAAATGTTTTCGCATTTTCTTCAGCACTTTCAATTAATTTCAAACTTGTTTGCTTCATGCATACGTTCCTCCCCTACATCCCTGCTTTTCCACGCTTGGAGCGTGCCTTCCTAATGTGGTGCCCCCCTCCCCCAAAACATCAGTTCCACGGCTTGTTCGTCGTCCGTCCGTCCGATCTGTGCGCCTGTCTAATGCCTTTATAAAATGGCTTTGATTAAGTCGGCGCACATAATTTTAAATCAGCTCGTAAGAATTCTGCATCTCTTCTTCTTCTACTTCTTCTTCTTATTGCGGCAATTGCCATTTGCTTTGAAATGTGCAAATCTGCTGTGTTGTTGTTGCCATTTCTTGTACTTTGACGCTTTCAATTAGCATCTTGGCAAGCCGAACATGCCGCGCAACATGTTGTTGTAATTATTACAATATATCTTGTAGTGACTTTGTAATTTCTAACTTCACAGTTTTGAAATAATCTTTTGATGTATGTATTTATACACGCACACACACATACGCACTTTATTGCACATTCATTTGACATTTCATATGCATGTGACTTTTTTTTCCTTTTAGCATGCCGCTCTCTCTCGCGCTCGCTCGCTATTTCTCCATTAAAATTAGCTGTCATTGAATTGTGTGTGCTCTCTAATGGCGTGTTAGAAATGTCATAAAAATGTGTGAGCATGATTACGCTGACAGAAATGTCATTTGACTTGCCATTCGTTAGCTGCTGCATGTCAGCTGCCGGCTATATACATTGTAAATTAAATCTGGCATGGAAAATAGTAGCGGCAGCAACTTGCAGTCGGGCTCCTGCTGTGAGCAGCTAAAAGTATTCCCAGAGGCGAAGTCTCTTAATAATTACAAACAAGTTTCTTTTCCTTTTAACTGCACATTATTATTAAAAATATGCTACTGAGACTATATGTATGCTTTGGTTCAAGGCGAAGAACTCTTTGTTAAGATGATGAACCTAAAAGAAACTTTTAAGATTCAGCTATTTTCAATTAACTTACTTACTTATAAACAAACCCTCCATAGGGATTGTCGTAGGAATCATAACCGGACATTGCCTCATTGGTCAACATGCCAACAGACTGGGACTGCTGTGCAATGACTTCTGTAGAAGCTGCAGAGACGAAAACTGCGAGGAATCTGTTGAACACCTTCTTTGCAAATGCCCAGCGCTAGCAAGAACGCGCAGACTTGGAAAAAACGCCACCAGGACATATCGACAAATATACCAGAGCCACAAAGTGGCTCCCATACATGGGAAGTGTATAGGGGAAAACCCCCACGTCGTAACACAATGGGCCTTTTGGCCTAAATGATGTCCTTGAGACGACCACTTAACCTACCTACCTACCTACTTACTTATTTGGCCATAACGAACCGTTCGGACCTAGAGCTGCTCTTCAGGCGCCCCTGCTATGGGCCCCTAAAAAGAAAGCTATACAGTACTAAAATGTAATTATATTTTAGGCATATACTACTTACTTACTTTTTTTTACTTCGTACTTATATGGCATCACAACCTACTTCAGGTCTTCGCCTCAAATGCCAGCTCTCTCCAGGTGCCCTGCTTTGCACGCGCCTTTTCCGCTTCCTGGTTCCAAGCTTAGCTTGGGTTTCTTGCACTTGGTCCTTCCACCAGTATTGCTATTGTTAGAATGCCTTTGTTGTGCATCACGAGCGCAAATGGGATCTATTATGCTGGTCTGTATTTAACCCAGTTATAAAATGCTCTTAATAAAATGTAGCACTTTACTGGGCTTAGTGTTCCATATTTTTCGTGGGGGCACCGAGTAGCCTCCAAGATGGATGTTTCTGATCCTACTGATTGCTGTACAATTAAACATAAGATGTGCTCGGACGTTTCAGTCTCTGTCTCGCATAGTCGGCACATATCCATGTCGGATGGACCCATCTTCATCAGTTGGTATCGAAAGCTGCTATGCCCTGTGAGATCCTTCACCGGATACTCGGTCTTCCTCTTTCCCCGAATACCTGCTTTGCTGTGGCATTGTCGTTCTATAACTCGAGGCCGCCCGCAAGCAATAATTTGATTTAGAAAACATTTTGCTAGTTTTTCTATATTGCGTTAACGATTTGCTAGTTAATGTATGACATATGAAAAAGTAGCTAAAGCCACCTCTTACAGATCTTGCAGTTGACAAATTTCCTTTTATCAACTAGCTTAATTCATAAACACCTGTCTGTACAATTTCGGCGCATGTTTCAAAAACCCTTGCCCTAACCGCATTTTTATAAGCTTTGATACTTATTTTTATCATTTCACTATATGTAATAATTTTCAATGGCACACTCTCATCAATTAATCATTGCCATTCAAAAATACATAAAAACTGTGTGTATGTTTCTGTTTGTGTTTTCTGAGCAGTTTCGGAAAAAAAATTGTTTTTTTTTTGTCAAACTGACTTGACATGCCACCACGCACTTATGAAAACTCACTCAAAAAACAACAAAAGCGCCTTCAGTCGCGCGTGTCTGTTGCTAATAAAAATATCTATTTAGTATACCTTGGCAGCATACTTTGTGGAAAATTATGTGAGAATAGCAAAATATAAAAAGATATCTTAATCAATGCGACATTTTCTGAAAATAGTTCTTGCGATATGTCGCGACTTGATGCTTGGATCAAAAAAAATTTAATGTCAAATTCAAATTTTTTGAATGCACATTTTTTAGCCATAAGAAAAAGTCTAAAAAGTTAATTTAGTTTGGAATTTAATGAAATTTATTTGAAAAATTCAAATGTTGATCAAGTTGAAAATTTCCGCTTCCATTTTAAGAAGCAAAGACTTCCCGAGTGCCGCCTGCCCAATTTTATGAACCATTCATTTTGCTAACATTCAACTATGTTGCAAATATTTTTATATTAAATATGAAAAATATGCAACATATTTCGTGTCATAAACTGGCAACACTTTGTTGCAATTACAATTTTTTACAACTTTTTAATTGATACCATTTGGTGGCACATCATTTGAAAATGTTCATCATTTGAATAATTTTTATGGCCAGCGCATAAATTTGGCATGCAAATGCAACACTATTTTATGTGTTACTTTTCATTTACTTTTGGCATGCGTAGATACTCGTCGATTTATATACCCGACTATATACGGCATGGGCAGGGGCAGGGGCAGGGGCAGGGGCACCACACACCGTGCTTCATGCAAGACGAACTCTTCCTCATTTGCATGCGAAACGAAGTCCGAAACAAATTTCTTTTTAATAGTAAAATTAACAACTCGTCAAGATGGCGTCGACTTTTTATTGTGGTTTGTTGTGGTTGTTTCTTCATTTATTGCTTTGATTTACATTTTTGGGACCGCAAATTGCATGCAATGGCAGTATTGCAGAAAAATTGCCTGAATACAAAAAGAACGACTTGAGAAATATTCAAGTTTACAGGCCGAAAATAAAGGTTCAGTTTTTGTATCTCAAAAAAATTTGTTAACGATATCTTTTTGGAAATAGCTGACGATATTGAAAGTAATTTGTAGGAACACATCACACGAGTATTTGAAAAATTATCAGGACCTTAGAGAAAAGTTCATGACTGTCGAACTTCAGATTATAGTGAAATTTTTACCAAAGGAGTTGGTATGCTTTTTTTATATGTGTGTGTATGTAATGAAGTATCATCACTTTGACAGTGCACAGTATGCAAATCAGTTAGAAGAAGGTTGTCGCGTTAACTGCCGAGAAATTGTTATTATTGCTGCCGTTGTTATTGTCATTGTTGTCAAAGAGTTGTCGTTGTTGCTTCTCTGTTGCACATAATTGACAATTCCAAGCCTTCAGTTGGAACACTTGCTTGCATATTAATTTCTGCGCATGCGCACAGCCAAGCCAAAATGTTCATCGCATAGTTAAACGAAATTGAAAACATACTTTTTTGTTTAAATTTTATTCCGTCTACAGAATAAGAATCTTACAGACTACTACAAGAATGTTTAAAATAAAGCTATCTTCTTTAGCATTGAAATCTAAAAAGGAACTATAAGTGTTAGAAAGATGAATACATCTAGCGATTGGTTCATTACTTTTGAAAAATTTTTAAAATATTTGTGCAAGTACATATTAAAATTGTCTTTGATTGCTGATTTTTACAGTCGCAACAGGACTTTTTATTTTAACTGATTTAATTTTTATTAGCTTTAGTATTCTATTCATTTAAGCGGCTTTCTTTGAGCGCTAGAAAATTTCTAAGAAATTACCCTCACCCTGCTCAAGGATTCAGGCGAGCGCCTTTGAATAAATTTGCAAATATTTCTGCAACTGACTAGAATTTCTTTGTGTCAATTTCGAACTCACAACGCGTTCTTTTTAGCATTTCAATTAAACTATTATTTCCTTCTAATGCCACCGCCAATGAACATTAATAAACAGATAATAAACTTGCAGAATGGGAATTAATTCTGAGAAATTGTAGGAACACAAGCACGTTCGCCTCGGCGAGGGTGGCCCTCTGGAAGTTGGCTCTTTTCGTATGGCAATATTGGTCGTTCAACTTATGGCCAGTTCCAAAACGGAACTTTAACTGGCATCTCTAAGAACACTACAGGGTCTATGCGTGGCCTTTTAGGCTTCCAGCATAACCTAACCTAACTTATGGAAAAAGTACTATTTCTTATCTACAAATTCTGTTTTCCAACTATTGATGAGCATTATAATATTAAAGACTATAAAGTGAAGTCTATAAGATGTTAGTTTTGGAAACGGAATCCAAATACATATAGCATATTTCTAGGTATATAAATATTGCCATGAATCTGACAGTCTTACAAAAGCTACAATGAAAATAGTCTTTTGACTTTTGGCATAATGACCGTGGTCGAAACTTTATCATGGCCTTTGAGTGTATTCTTCAATACATTATATACTGGCGGGGATGGAACGATATCTGAATTTGCTGCAACTATAAATTTTTGTATGGATACTTTGGAAAATATCCAGGTTAGGTTAGATTAATATGGCTGCCTAAAAGGTCACGGATAGACCCTGTTGGGTCCTTAGCGATACCAGTTAGGGTTCCGTTTAGGAGTTGTCAAAGTAGTGATCTGTCAGAATTTGGTTGAGTTTCAAAAATTTCCAAAGAGGCTTTATACCTAGTTTCGAGATCTGTTATAAAATATTCATCGATTCTCGAACTGTGAGCCTCGATTGTGGAAGAGTTCCCCCTTGTTAAAAATGTCCAGTGATCTGCTTAAATGTCTAGGAGAGTAAGACCAAAAATAGCGCATACACCTTAGAAATCCCAGCTTTAATTATATTCTCGAAATCGCATAATTTATAGTATTCTTGTGATAATAAAAACCGCCTGTTTTTCCGGCGCAGCTCGTAATCTTGCTCATTAAAATGCGCACGTTTTCATAAAAATTAGTATTTATATGAAATTTGGAAAGGCGCGCAGTCAAGTGCACTTGTGACACTTGCGAGGATCCGGCACATTTCGTGCGAAGAACCAAGCCACCCAGGCAAAGCCATAAACGAACGCTGAACAGAGCGCATAAATTGTAGCTTCTTCCAGTTGGGCAGCAAAGCAGTGAACAGCAAATAAAATATGATGCCAAAAGATGTGGCGAAATTCAGCTGCTGCTTTGGGTCGATCTGCTCTGGGTACCAGACTCTGGGCGCTGCAAGGCTGGCGGGTGACACTTGGTAGCGTGAGTGGTGCGCAAGTGAGTGTGACAATGAGTGAGTGAGTGAGTCTGCTTCAGCTTCAGCTTGGCGCGATCGGCGCGCTTAATAAATAATGTCAGACATTAATCACTCTATGAATGTGTTCATATGCGCACAAGTGGCGGAGCTAGGGGGGACTTGGAGTCCGTGTAGCCGGACAGTTGCGCATGAATAACGCTATTTTAATGAAGGCAGCCATCAATAAAAAATGTACTAAATCTTGCGAATAAAGTCACTGTGAATGCATAAAAGAGATCACGTTTGGCAGCTGACAGAGAGAAAGAGACAGAGAGAGAGAGGGATAGACCGAGAGTGAGAGAGAGAGAGAGATAGCAGACACCATAAATTATTGGAGCACATCACAATTTTAAATGATAAGAGCCTTGCCTCCAGTCTATATTTAATTTTTCTCAACTATCTTTGGCTTTTTCATAATTTTGATTTATTTTGCATTTCCTTATTTTTTGCAGATATTTTCACTTGTTGCAACGAAGTATTTGGCTCATGTCGCACATCCTGCGAGAATGTAAGTACGCTTATGATTTATGCAATTTATAATAGAAAATTTGAGCCAAATGGAAATTTGGAAAATTGTTACATTATGAGCAGATCAACAATTGTAAGTTTATAGAAGAATCTTTTGACTTTGCACAGTAATAGAAAAGACAGTATATTTCAGTATATGAAACTAGACAGATTTATAGCAAATAATTCAGAAAACATTAACCTGTTGGCGCTTTCTTAAAAGAAAGACTCCAATTGAACGTAGCTTTTGCTATAAGACGATTAAACTGCTGAAGTTGCTCTCAAACAGCTTTGGAATCGAAAAGGGAGTTGTAACTGTATCTTGCAAATATGAACATTTGCTATCAAAGTTTGAAACTTATTTGCAAAACGCATAAAATTTATCAAATCTATTTTAGTAAAAATATTTTTCATTGCTCTTCCACGCCATCTGCTAGAATATATTTACATATGTATGTACGTCTCATATGCATAGAAAGAACTAAACCGAACTTGTAGCTACTTTCAAACTCAAACATGCAACATGTTGCCACTGGTTTGATGTGGCGTTTGGTTTTAAGGCAAATCAAATTTATGGCCAAATCAACGATAAGCATCGAATTGTCTGTTGACCGTGGCCGATACCTTCCCAGAATTTATATCCGTTGAGTGTTTTGATTTGAAAACAAAAGAAAAATTCTTACAATGAAAGAATATGCTTTTTTACTGTTTTTCGTCACGGCAAAGAACGTGTTGAGCATTTGTAATGACAAAAATATGAAATAATTTTTCCTCTGTCAAAATTAATAAGCCTCTGCCTTTACTAAAAAACGCATTAGCATGCAGTAAGCCGCCTAGTAGCGCATTTTATACGCTTTTTATTAAATCGTTAAGGCAGAAATTGTGTAGAAAAAGAGAATTACTTGAGCGCTGCTTAGTTACAAACATGGCTAAAGGGCACTTCCTGGCCAGCAGCATGACTCAAGGTTATATAGAGCCATAAATGCACTTTATAGTGGCAACAACAATAACAGTTTTATGGCTTAGGCAGTTGTTAGAAGTGTTTTAAACGTTTACAATGTAAGCGAATTTGTAAAAATTTCCTTTAACTACCGGAAGTGTAGCCACTTGAGGCACTTTATGCTAGTGTCACGTTCACAGTTAAGACGCTTGCCATAATGCAGAACTTTTATGTACTTAAAGTGTCTGATGGTTGTTTCTTAACTCTTCTTCATCCATATGCCTCTCAGGCAAAATTCTTGATTTTCACTCTCTAATAAAAATTTATGCATCAACTTCCAATCCTTTTATATAAATTTAAGATAGATCTTGAAACAGCCATACATACATATATGTACATATAGTCTATATTTAAGTAGAGTAGTTGAATCTTCTAACAATTCTTGAGTCTTCGATAGACTCCTAGTTATTAGTTGAGTCTTTCAACAGTTCTTTGGTCTTCAAAAGGCTCTTAGAAAAATGCTAAAAATTTGACATACAAATTAGAGTAAGTTTCAAAGTAGTTTCACAAAATATTTCATCAAATCACTAACTTCAAGGGATACATCCGTGCCTTAAGTTCTCTCCGATCCTGTGTTAGATTTAAAACCATTAAAAGTTATTTCGGCTCTACACAACATTATGAAAATCTATCATTATCAATATAGTCAAATATTCAACAAAGGATCCAATGCCATTTCTGAAATAATTTGTAGGGTAAATGTAGGCAACATATAAATATTTGAGAGTTTTTTTGAAAATGTTACGACTAGAATTATTGCGAAATTTTTTAGAACATATCTTTATAATTTCTTCTTTAATAAATATAATAAAAATTCAAAGCTTCAGTGCCTGTGTAGCTCTTGAAAGTTGATGAAGCTTCAAAGTACTACCCTTAATTTTTTAGAAATCTAAAGATCTCTTTTCAAAGTAGCTCAATGACAATAACATAGACTTTTGCTCTTTTGCTCTTACTAACTGATTTCTTCAGAGATGGTTTTTAATATTTTTTATAGCCGAATTAGTCATGCCAAACGAAGGATTTTCCTGTAGGAACACAAAATTTCAGAACATGTAGTACAGTCTTACTTCTCCGCAATTTATGGCTAGTTTAGTTTTGTATTACAGCTTAGTTCCATTCCAACTTTCAGTGTTCAAGCCACAATCTTTCTGTATACATTGTCTTGTAGTACTATAGGCCAGAACAAATGAACTCAAGCTTGAATGTCCAATAGCATCATGCACCGCCGTCTCCAGCATGTAATACATATAGACACTTCCTTAAAGACTGTCTGTCTATTGATCGCAGCTGCTGATTAATTATTGAAAATTGCTCAATTAGCATAAAGCAAGCGGGGAATCTGTGCCCAACCGTCAGCTCGATTAAAAGTGAGCACGTTGGAACTACTCAGAAATTAGTTGGGAAGGTGTGTTAAACTGTGGCACGCCACTTGTAAGCTTGGCTACACCTTGCGGCAGGAAAATTGCGCGCTGCCAGAAAAATTAATCACTGTGAGAACAGCGGGAAAAATTGTTGTTGCAAGACCAACAACAACATCGGGAGCAACAGCAACAGCAAAGCCGCCGGCTAGCGCTGACAACAAAGCAATTAAGTGGCGACAAAATTGATTTTTTCTTCCAGCTAAAATTAATTAGAAAAATTTTGTAATGTAATTTGAAAGGCAATAGCCAAAGGAATAAAGGAAGCTGGCTAATTGAAAAGGAAGCGAGAATAAGACAGGGCTAAGAAGAGTTAATGGTAATGACTGATCGATCCAGCTATTTATATTGGTTATGCATTCTATTTTGATGTTATATATAATATATGTAAGGCTGTTTATTTAGTAATTTTCTTTATTTAATATTTTGCAATTACCACTGATACTGATACGAATTTTACCTTGTCGCTCTAAAAACTATACAAGAAAAAAATTCCATATAATATTTAAGAGTTGCCACACTTTCATTTTTTTTGTCGGATTGCGAAAATTTAACAGCACGCAGACAGGCATTTTTCCATTGTAAATTCCCATTGTACTGAAATCTTTATGACCTTCTTGTAAAGTGGGGAATTTTTTGTTCAGCAAGAGCTGAATTCTTCTCTCGAACACTCAATAATAATAAAGCAACACTACCTTTTCCCTTGTTCAGTTGCGATTAAACTTTTTAACAATAAAGACTCCGGTTCACACATTTTTTCTTTAAACTTCTCGTTCAAAAAAAAGCAATTTTCGCACTTACAATTAGCACACTCTTGTATACGGTAGAGCCGTCGACATTTGCTGCAACTATATAGCAATCATATAGCTGCAATTTTTATGTAGGATGTCTTAATTGGCAAAAAATGTAAGATATTGCAAATTTCCATTTGCACAAAATTAATATGACAAAATGACAGCTTAACTGCGATAAGGATAAAATTGCCAGCAAACAAGTTTTTGTGTTAGGTGAGCCACGAAAAACTTGAATAAAAATGTTTGGTAAATTGTCAATAAAAATATTTGAAAGATAGGCACAAGCACAGACACACATATAAGTGGGACGATAGCCTGCAGAGGCTTACTGCAATTTGCAGCAAGTGGCAAAAAGGCTAAAGGAAAAAAATCATTTGAAAAAAGTTCATGTAAAAATCATATGATAAAAATCCGTGCTGCCTGAAAGTAAGTAATTTGAAATGTTTGCTTACAAATGCGTGGGAATTTGATAGCCCCAAAGGCAAGCACACACACGCACACACACTTTCTTGTGGGGCACTAAAACGCCTCTTATACACTCACACTTCGCCGTTTGTAAATGTCTTTAATGCCTTGGAATATTTGCGATATAAGGCGCGCTTATCTTGGCCCGGCTAAAAGCGTATCTGTGTCTATGGCAATTTGTGGCGCATTTTATGTTGACAAAATGCGCCTCGCAGCGAAAGGCAAGGAGGAGCTGCAGCTGGAACTATTCAAAAGGCAGGCGTTGCCAGCAATAATTGCCATTGTGCGCTTATCGCTTGCGATCGCCTGTAATCGCTATGCGATTCTGCCTCAGCCACGGCACAACGATCGAAGCAAGTGTTGGCATCACACGAGCTGCCCACAGCGTGTAAGTGGTATTCCACACGGCTTAGCATTATCTAGTCTAGTTTTTTTAGAGCTGCTGGAAGTAGTGTGATTGAAAGAATTACATTAGCAAGTGCTGTGAACTGTGGTAATTCATTAGTGAGAGCATGATCAACTGGCATGATCGGTCACTGTAAAACTTGTATAAGTTGGAAAAAGTGGGAGTGCAAACTTTAAAAAAACACCAACTCAACATGCAAATTGTAGACTTGAAGCGAAAACTTTGCATCTATTATATTTAAAATATTTTGAGAACATAGTAAAAATGTAAGATTTTAAAAATTTTTCGAAACGTAGAACGAAAAGTGTTCCTTAGTTAGTCAATGAAAAAAATACACTTGAAAGTTATCTGTCTAATTTTGTAGGCTTGGAAAAACCAAAAGACTACATGCTTTGAAAATCTCAAAGATTTCAGCTCGGTTTTACTCAGTTGCTGATGTGCCATCTCTCGCGAAGAATCGGCAACCATACGAGAGCATTCTGTACAATAAGAATACAACTTTTGAATACGGCTATAAAATAAATTTGTAGGTCCCGTTAACTTCAACTAAAATAGAACAAGCACATAGAAGCTAATGCGAGAAAGCTAGACCAGAGTCTTGATAACATGGTCTGCTGTGGCAGCTTTTTATTATTCTACAAAAATATCTTACAACAATGGAATACTGTTATGAAATCTGCGAGTATATCTGTCGAACTTTTGCGATATGTTGAAGAATTTGAATTATCACAAAATATGTTTATGACTGCTAGTTAGGACTCTGCTCGTAACCATGATGTGAACTTCAGACCAGTAGCAAGTTATATGTAAGAAATAACTAAAGTAATTGAGTGCTGATCAGATATAAACGATTCTTTTTAAAAATAATATTATAAGTAAATCTACAAAAAATAGTATATATATTTCAATTTAAATTGAAATTTATTTAAGACATATAATGTTTGCAAATAAGAACTATTACATCTTTTAAGAGCCCAAAGATAAATAGTGAAATATTTTCGCCTTTTCTCTCTCTTCACTATAGATAAATTCTTCGCACTCTCACTCTCTTCTTTGATCTTCACAAAACTTCACAAAGAGCTATATTGAATAACGTTTATAAGACATTCAAGATCTTATTTCCTGCACAATTTTTCCGCGTACATTTTTATATTAAAAGTATTAAAAGGTGCTAAAATGGCACATCCTTCTCAATCAACACGATCGGCGCTCAATCTCGACGATCGTTTCGAGCATTGCGTGTCATTTTCAATACCACACCCGCAAACGATCAGCAGGCGCTCACAAGTAACAAGTTCTTTTCTCTTATCTGCGATTACTTGTAAATTGATACACGTTCAATGCGATGCGATGCGATCGTCTGGTGTCTGGTTTTTCGAAAATTTATTGTGCGTGTTTCGTGTTTGGGTTTTTGGTGTGGCACAGCAGCATCAGTTTAATCGCTATAAGAGGTACTTGTTCCCTGCTGCTGCTTCTTCTTCTTTTCGCTCGTCGTTTTGCTGCGCTTGTGTCTTGAAAGTAACATGATCCTCGCTTAATTGTTGCATGCCCGATCACTTGGGCCTGATAAAGACCACAATGTGCCCATATATGCATGCTGACTGTGGGTGTATTGTGCTGGCCTGCATGTGTGGAATTGGGAATTTTTAAAGTGCATGGCATATGAGTATAATATCCGTTTTACGAGTATGCATGTCTCTATAGAGAAATGCCTGCAGAAAGGTGCAAAATTTCATGCCGAAATTTAAGTGCTTTGGTTCACATTTCTACATAAAAAAGTGCTCAAAAATTATGATATGTGTAATTGAAAATTATTGCTATCGAATAAAAAAAAAGATATTAGAAAGAAACATTTGCTGGTCTTATGTTAGGTTAGGTTAAGCTGGCTGCCTAAAAAGGCCACGCATAGATCCTGTAGGGTCTTTAGCGATGCCAGTTAGAGTTCCGTTAAGGAATGGTCAAGGTAATGATTTGTTATATTTTTGTTGCCGACCATTGCTCTTCGTAATTTTCCCTTGAATATGACAGTTCGTTTTCAGTATACTCATAGAGATCGATTTTCGGAATTATAGCGAATATACATGCATATGTTCAAAAGGCCCAACGGTAGCTCAGTGCACAAGTGCTTGGTCGCTGATGTGGAAGGCCTGGATTTAAATCTCAACCGGCACCTCATAACATTTAATTAAAAGATAATGAATTTTTCAAATTGTTTCTTTGCGCTGCGCCACTACTCGCGATGAATTGGCAGCTCTCGGAAAGTATTCTTTGCTATGAAAAACAGAGCTTCTCAAACTCGTTCGGTTAGAGTTATTTGTAGGTCCCATTAATTTGTGCTAGAATATAACAAGCACCTACAAGTTAGCTAGGCCTAAGCTCACCCGAGTTGTTGCGCCAATTATTTTTTTTCTAATTATAGAAATTGCATTTCGAGAAATTTCGTAGCAAAGAAACTTTAAAATTGAGCGAAAATTGTGCCGACTGAAATTTGTGAGGCCACCATCTGTAAACTAAGCCTACTTGATAGTCACTCTCTATGCAAGTGTTCACTTATTTATGCCACAATTGCTTTTACTTAACTAAACTGTAAAACCACTGTATCTACAAGATACAAAAGAACAAACAAATTGGCAACATTTTAAATCACAGTATTATGACAGCTTGCTATCTGCTGCTTTGACACACACTTATGATATTAACATGCGCTGTAGCCGCTCTTTCAATTCATTCAAGAAAAAGGGCAACAAAGTATACAAGCAAATTGAAATCCTTGCTGTAGTGACCCCAAAGATCACTACTTTAGACACAGCCGGTGGGGAAACCAGTCTTTAAGTCCTGCCTGCTGCAAAGCAATTAACATGATAGAACGTTTTTGTGTGAGCGCCAGCAAATGCACGAGTCCACTACGACCACTGGTTTCTCTACTATACTCCGTTCTTATAGTAATCTATGGCTTACCTGTTGCCACTGCCTCGGCCTCTGCCACTGCCACTTCGACTTAATCTTCATCTCATTCGCTGCTGTGTTTAATAACGAACTTTTCATTTAAATCAACTGACATTGACATTGTACGCATGCGCGCGCGCAGCGGGCGTCCCCTACACCGGCCGGCCGTCCGACCGCAGCTGTGGCCGGCAGGCATGCGCCAACACAAGCCACAGACCCATGCCATGTGCCATTGGTCGAGGGTGCGCTTGGCGTGCGACTCCACTACACGCTCTCACGCAATGTCTTGCGCGGATTGCGCATGTTTTGAGGCGGTTTGCATTCACATGTTCTTCAGCATGAATTTATGAAAATTGAAAACTGCCTAAATGAAAATAAATATTGGGAGCTAGCTTTCTGTCTGGAAGAAGCACTGGGTGGTTACGATCTTGCTATGACTTACAATAAATTCTAAAATATTTTCTGCCAAGTTTGCTTTTTGCTTGCCAAGTTGGAATTCAATTAAATTCTTTCGACATTAATTTCCTTCCTTGGATTTGGTTAATCTGGCTGTCTAAAAAGAGGCCACGCATAGACCCAGTTGGGTGCTTAGCGATGTCAGTTAGAGTTCCATTTAGGAATGCTCGAAGTAATGATATGTTCGCGCCCTGAAAAGACAGGCGCTTCGAAACAAGTCAGACAAGAATTGGCGTTAGCGATGCATGCGCTGCTACAAGGCAGTGTTCCGTTAGTGCAGCTGTGATAGCTCTACATTCTATTCTTGGAAGACTCAGTATAAACCTAGTATACTTTTCGTCATAGGACTTCAGCATGGTTTTGGAGGTCGCAAAGGTGCTTCGATTATTCCACCTGACCCTCGGTTTTCTTTTCATGCATTTCTCTAGTTGACTGTAGAACGCTTTTTTATGCACTCAATTTTTAAAAATTTATTGTACATATTATACAAGTTTATGTTTATTCGGCAGCTTGAATGTTAGAAAGAATAGTTTTGATTCGGACTGACTTGCCAAAGAGAAATGACAATGCTTAGTTGTACATTTTAAAAAATGTATTGTAATTCAAAATAATTCCATGTGCTTGCCAGCTAGCTAAACACATTTTAACACTACATTATCGGTTCACATGTTACGCATTCATTTATCATAAATTTTTTCAATTATGCATTTCAACTTTTCATCGGCATCCATAAAGGCTACAAAGGCATAGCATGCAAATTGAATTGGCATACATACTTTAAAATCGAGTGCACAAATGCAAAAGCTAATGCCAAGTCAAAATGCCAGAGCTGAATGAACGCTATTCATGCATCTAGATACAAGGTGGTAATTTAAAAAATCGAGTTGCAAACAAGTTTCAATTTTCATATTTTCAGCGGCAATTATTTTGACAGCGCAACTGTCATGTTGCATTCAATTAATTATGATTAGTGTGGTAAACTTTAGCTAATGCGATTTTTATTGTAAATAGTTCAAGCTGTAATTAACGAAATACACAATTTTAAAGCGTGATTTTGAAAGATCTGGCTTTCAATCGATTTTTGTTGTTAGTTGTTAGTCTTTTCGCAATTGGCAATAATTGGATTTTTGCAAAGCCATTTGTAATGAAATTGGTAATGGTTGCATTAATACAATCACATACAAGCACACGCTGTGAAATCATATGTCATTTTGACAGCTGCAAAAATTGCAATCATTTATTGGTAAAGGCTAGTAAAAAAAATTATTAAAAAATAATAATTGGCAAAAAGTTGGGGCAAAAATTATTATTACCTCGTAGCAAAAAATGGCAAACAATTTTAGTTGCAGCAGCAACTATTAACAACAACAAATCGTATTCAACCTTTGCAGTTGTGTCAGAAGCATTTCAAGTGTTCACACGAGCACAAATCCGAAAGTTGTTTAGTTGTAGTGATGCTTGAAGAAGTGTGAAGAGAAGGTTCCGATTCTTGTCGGCGACACGCTTCCGACTCTTGCTAATGCCTGTACCACACTGCTTCCGATTTTTGTCGACGACTCATTGCTTCCGACTGTCGTCGACAAACGTCGGCGACTACAGTCGGTAGCACTATCACACTGCCGACGACAGTTAGCAAGAGTCGGGTCGCCGACAAGAATCGGAAGCAGTGTGATACCGGCATACCAGTTAAAGTTTGACGCAGGAGTCACAATTTCTTTCCCCTCCTTAGAGAAAACGTATTATATTGAGACTTTTGTTGTTATCGTCAGAATATGACGTAACTAACAGCCATAACCTACAATTTCAAATGACTTTCAATTCGGATTTTGTAAATTCAATGAACTACTTCATGTAAACGATTGAACGATTTGCATTGATTGCATAAACGAACTTTCCAGGGAAGATCAATAAAATCGTATCAGATTTCACTATCAAAATAAGTTTCTGCATTTATATCCAAAGAGTTTACTACTCTTGTAAAGTTGCGAACTACTGAACTAGTTCAGTTGACTGAATTTAACTAAACTGACCGATCTCTAAACTGAACTACATTTCCCAACTCTAGTTATTATTGGCCGTGATATATGTTTACTTTTTAGAGTTTGACAATAGAAGCCAAGGCGAGGCCGGGTATTTGAAGCTAGTACCTACTATATAAAATGTAGCTTACATTTTCATAAGAAAATTTTTATTTAAAGTCTTAAAAATTAGTTTTATAGGTGAAATATTCAATTATATTAGCCGAAATTGAACTTTTTTCGGCTCTTTTTGGTTCAACCCATGATAGGAAGATGAGGTTAGGCTATAGTTTCGTAATTCTCTTTAATGGAAATTTCAACAAAACCAACACAAAACTAGGATAGCGTTATTTTTAAAAATGCTAAAGCACGATCCATCTCATAACAACAACTGCCATAAACTCGTTGTACTCCACGTCAAGCGATCACTTCAAGCAAATGTTAGCTTAAAATTATTAGCTCAGATCTTGGTGCCAAGCTAGCCTAGCGAGCCTGAGCTGTGGGCCCACCAGCACGACATCTGCAGCTGAGCCGCTTGCCACATGAATAGGCCTTTAAAATCACGCTTATAGTCAGAGCAATTAGTGCGCTTTGCATGCTGCTCTTTTATGCCGCCATGGCGCAAAAATCGGCTGCCTGCTTCATGTCTTAATGCGGAAACCATTGCAGGGAAATGTGCCACAAAACTGCGTGCGGCAAAATTTTAGCTGTGCGACTTCTTCGTAAACCAGTTTCTTAATGTCTACATTTAAGATTATGTTGCTCGTCGACTGTTCAAAGACATGCGAGTGAAATAAGCCATGGGCAGCAGAGCAACGAAATGAGGACACAATTTTTTTGCGAATCGATGGAATAATCCAAAAGAATGATTGGGATTGGGGAATGAGTGGGATGACGCATAAGTGGAATCCATATGCTTCGAGAGCGTATAACAAGTTAGATCCATCTACAGTAAAGCTTTTCTGTTTTGACTCCACAAACTTTGTGCGAAAGAAAATCAAAAGGTATACTTGTACGTACACATATAGGCGACGATTTTGGTTTCATGCTGATTTAACTTCTCGCGATGAATTGGCAATGTTTCGAGAGTATTCTTTACCATGAAAAGCTTCTCAATCCATTCGGATTCGGTTATTTGTAGGTCCCATTAATTTTTGCTAGAATATGACAAGCACATTTAATTTTATTTGGAGTAGTGATGTAGTGTTTTAGCCACCGCGGCCTATTGTGGCAGTTCTCTATTTATTTACAAATCTTTATAGATCTTACTTATCATACAAAAAAAAGGAAGCTCAAGCACTGAGAAGCAAGTTGTTCCGGCTTATTCATAATAAAAAGAAAAGAGCCTTAATTTAGAACCTTTTCATATGTAAACTTTCTTAGAAGAACTTCAAAACTAATTAACGTGATGAGAATCCTTTCAAAAGGAAACCTCCAGCGAAAGTATGCCAAAATAAATTTGCATGATTTTGGTTTTATTGTAAACTTGCTTTGATACATATATATAGAGGGCACAACAGCCCATAAAGCGAGGCTTAGGCCTACTTATCTCTCAAACTACTGGATTCTACGTAGCAGTATGCGAAAGGCAAAATTTTTTAGAAATTTCGCTGTGAGTGACTAATTTTCAAATAAAAAACCAAAAACCATCTCTGATCTCGATCCTGATTTTATGTTATCTATGCTTTGAGCAAGTATACTTACATTGGAGAGCTTAAATTTACGAATCAGTGCCTGCAATCTCAATACTTGCAATATTGAATCGGTAAGCATTTTTCAAAAGAATATCGAAGGAGTCATTCATATTGTTCCCAAGTATTATAAAAATCCAGCAATATTTTCTCGTACAATCCCTAAAGATGCCACCTCTTCAATTCAATTTGCATGGCGCATTCATTTCAATTAAATGCCTTCCAAGCTGCCACAAAGTAGACATGCAAGACCGCCTGCCGTGCTCCTTGCCAAATCTCAGCTTTATGCATTTACATGCAAATGTGAGAGCAAAGAATATAAAAGCGTATTAAAACCTACAAATCTTGTTATGGTGCTTTAATACGTTTTCTATGGCTCGTCCTTTTTTCGATTTTTTTGCTTTTCACTGTTTTATTGAAAAGGCTGTTGTGAAATTAATTGCACGCTGCGCCTGCGCACCACATGCGCCTTTCTTGAGTGAATTGGTGACACTTTTTACGCCTTTTTTTTGGTTCGCTGGGAAAACAGGGAATGTGAGTTTGTACTCGTATGGCAAGCGATGTTAAAAAACGAAATAAGTGCACTTTTATTGCAATTGCATTGGAGTAAGGCAAAAAAATTAAAGAGAGGCAGACAGAAACGTAGGCTCTTTTTCGTTGCGGAGTCAAAAGCAATCGAGAAAAGTAGTCATATTTTTATAAACATTTTAGTACATATTTTGAATTAATCATAAACAGAAAATTTACTGAAATTTTTCGTGGAATATTTGATTCAATTAGATAATTTTTGAGCACACAAAATTGCAATGAATAAGCGCCCCAGTAGCTCAGTGGGATAAGTGCTCGGTCTCTGATGCGAAAGGTCGCATAGGTTCGAAACTCAATCATCCATCTGAAAAAGAATGAAATATTGTTTTTAAATGTTTCTTTTTTCTCTCGAGGAGAATTTACAACTCTCCGAGAGTATTCTTTGCTATAATACCAAAGCTTCTTAATATTGTTCGGATAGGGTTATAGAAAAAATTTGTAGGTCCCATTAAATTGTAATAATGCAATAAAGCTGGGTCTAAGGTTCAGTTACACGTTTTTAAGTTTATTTCGAAGAATGATGATGAAGAATGATTACTTAACATTAGTAGTTATGCAATCTCAGCGGATTCCCTTTTGCTGAAATAATTTTGAATAATTTCAAATTTAAAAATTCCAAAAATTCAAATCTTTCGTTGCTCACACATTCTACTACACTTCCTTATGTCTTGCAAATGCTGCCTCCCTGCAAACCAGTTTCTCGACCACACATCTGCCACTATCCTTAAGACAGAGCATGAAGGCCTGCATGGAACTGTTAAGCAAACACCACGCATATGTGCCCATGCCATGTTGGATCACGGATCACGGCACTCGCTCCCAGAAGGCACGAATTTCATGTTAATTTCTGCAGATACACATACGAAAGAGGAGGGGTGAATGCGAAATGTAAAAAATGGTATGCGTAAAAATAACAGGGATCACATAAAGCGCGAGAAGATTGAATGAATGCAAGAAAAAAATTGTAATTATAGGCTTAAAGTGAATGTGGGAAGTGTTTGGAGTGTGAGGGTTAATTAAGCATGGTGTTGTCATTTGGGGCGATGCTGCAAATGAGCAACAAAAGTTTTCAATTAAGTGAATAATATGAATTAATTAAAGCGCTCAAAGTTGGTTGAAAAGCTATGCGATAAGACATTAGAATGGGTTTTGAATAAGCATGCGCTATATTTCAGTTTTGTTTTCTACTCGGTACCGGTCCGCGGAGCAAATGAAAAACCAAGTAAAAGGACAGACGGGCAAGGAAAAGCCCCTTGACCGGTTCGCGGCAACAATAAGGTTGAGGACCACTGCTCTGAAGTATCTAAGAAGCAATCGTAAATGCAGGACTGCATCTTGCAGGAATTTTCAAATTTTGCCTAATAAAATTCAAAGGTTTGCTATCTGTAGCATGACCTAGAATGTGATTTGATTGTAATACTTCATAATTATTTGGTCATATAATTCGGTTTAAAATAAAGCATAATGAACCATTATAAATTGTAGTTTAAGGTAGACATCTTTAACTTAGAATCTATGGTAATCTTATTCATATCTTCTTGTCAAATTCGAACCCCCTGATTTCAGTGCTGCTTCATTCACTATTATAAATCGATTTTACCATATACTTGGAAGGATTTTCAGATTACGATCAAAAGAATAGGAAAACATAATTTCGTTTCATAGCAAGTTTGAAGCTGTGATAGGCTTTGGAATAGCGTTCATAACTTGAATGTATATCTTTCAGCTTTCTTTTTAATTTCAGCCCGAAGGATTAATTAAGATTATAACTGAGCAAAACTTATGCCTTGAATGGCTGTCATTTTTTTGCTTTGTAAAAAACATCATTTATAAAAGTCACTAATTTTGTAATCGATTTGAGTCTGTCAACAAATTTGCATAGCACATTCCAAAGGAATTGTATCGGAGTTTCATTTTAAATAAATAGAAGACAGTTGTTGTATTTTCTCGGTAATAAGAACATTGTATAACATTTTTTATACAAACGAATTTTGAAATATTTTCAACTATTTTGGCGCGTTATATACAATTTGATCGTAGTAAACATAGCCACTCAAAGTGAGTCAAAGGTATAAACATTTTAGTAATGCTTTTCGAATCGACAGACAAGCTCGTCAAAAGCCAAGAGTAGGCATGGTGGCTCTGGGCATTGAAGAAGCGAAATTTTATTAGTTTTACGCGTGCCAAAACTATTAAACGTCAGAGGAGAGCTGCTGGCACAATATGAATCCACTCGCTGCTGTCCAGTGGCGTAGCTAATTTATTACACTGCTGCCAAAAGAAACCTGCAGCTGTGTTGTTATTGTTTTGTGTTTGATGATGATGATGTTGTTGTTATTGTTGTTTTGTAGCTGAATTTTAATTACAAACTAGTTCAGCTGGGTGTTGCAGCCACCTGACGGTCGCTGCGCATGCGCCTTCGCCTGGCTTCGAGTGTCTGAGTGCAAGGCGCCTTGTGGCACATTCATTATTACCGCAAAATATCGCAAGCTATTATTTATTGTTTTTAGTTTCAAAAATTTTATCAGATTTTGCAGTTTGGCGCAAATTTCAAACGATTTTTTATAATTTTTTGCTTACGCAAAAATTAAAATTACGCAAACCATTGTAAAAACTATTATGCCTCTCTTTGTAAGAAATGTTCCTTATAAAAAATTAGTAGTGATCATTAAACACTAAGGGCCGTTCTTTCAATGTCTGGTTAGTTTCACTCTTAACCGACGGAAAGCAGTTTAGCTGGCGGTTAAGAATTTTCGTTTCCACCATGTGCTGGTTAACATTCTCTCGGTTAAAGGAAAAATGTAAAGGATTTGACGGTTGTTCTAGTACATTTGTTGTCAATATGAATCGCAAAATAAATTTCAAAATAATTTTCTGTGAAAAAATTTTAGGCAAAGAAGAAAAGAGTTGCTGGACAAACGGGTAGCGCCCAGTGGAAAAAGAGCACTGATCCAATAGTGGAGAGGCTTGGCGCACTCATAGGTTCCTTCTCTTTTCCATTTCCTCTCATATAATCAAACGCAGTTTTCTCTATTTTCTGAATTAAAAATATAGCAATATTAGACGTCAGTTGAAAACGTCACTTTTATTAGCTGTCAAACGGTGAGCCGGTTAAGTTAACCGACAGAAGCGGTGCCGGTTAGCTTAACCGACAGAGCAATTTTGACCTAATACTGTGAAATCGGAAACTTCAAAAGTCGCCGTTAAATGTGCTGGTTATCGCTTAACCGGACATTGAGAAATCGGCCCTTAAGTATCTTTCATTTGAAACATCAAATGTTATATAATTCCGTTCAAAGGCAATTCAGTGTTTGATGATCCCTACTAATTTTTCATACGCAACCATTGGCGAAACTTTCAAAAAATTTTGTATATTTCCTTTTTATAAGCTTTATATTAACTTCACTTTCTGTCCGCGGTATGTCAGTCAGTGGTATGTCAGTGGTATGTCGTCAAATCTAGTAATCAATTTTTCACCCACTTCCCGACTACTTAGAGATCTGAAACTTTGCATACATGCCTAAACTAGAGCCCAATACATGAATCAATAAATTTTATGGGCGTAGGATAAGGGGCGTGGCACTTTTTTATAAACTCCAGATTTGTGTATAACTTTAGAACTACACATCACACATCAATGAAACTCGGTAGGAACTTACTACATATCCATATCCTTCTACTGAGAAAATAAGGGGCACTGGATAAGGGGGCGTGGCACCCCCATACAAACAAAATTTTTGATCTCGATTAACTTTGGAACTAAAGGTCGTGCAGCATTGAAATTTCGTATGCAGTCGCCTCTTGGATGTGTCGTCCCACTGGTAAAATTTTATGGGCGTAGGATAAGGGGCGTGGCACTTTTTTATCAACTCCAGATTCGTGTATAACTTTAGAACTACACATCACACATCAATGAAACTCGGTAGGAACTTACTGCATATCCATATCCTTCTACTGAGAAAATAAGGCGGGCACTGGATAAGGGGGCGTGGCACCCCCCATACAAACAAAATTTTTGATCTCGATTAGCTTTGGAACTAAAGGTCGTGCAGCATTGAAATTTCGTAATTTTTATGGGCGTAGGATAAGGGGGCGTGGCACCCCCCATACAAACAAAATCGTTTATATAGAATAGCTTTAGAACTAAAGGTCGTGCAGCATTGAAGTTCCGTATACAGGCCCCTCTTGGATGCTTCGTCCCACTGGTAAAATTTTATGGGCGTAGGACAAGGGGCGTGGCACTTTTCAAGCAACTACACACTTGGGCTTCAGTTTATAACTATAGGTACACCACACATCAATGAAAAACGATAGGAACTTACTTACCGAGCCCTGCTGGCAAAATAGCAACAACTCACCGCGTCACAAATATGCCACGAATATTAGGGTCGATCACTGCCGTATTATTTGTGAA
The DNA here is from genome assembly GCA_963457695.1 of Neria commutata. Lineage (NCBI taxonomy): Eukaryota > Metazoa > Arthropoda > Insecta > Diptera > Micropezidae > Neria > Neria commutata. Next base: position 37,686,089 of record OY735248.1, read on the forward strand.
ATTGAGGATATGACATATGACGATAGGAAACACTGTGAATACCCTAAATATTGTGTACTGCTCTGCAAGTTTTAAATTCTTTTTGTGAAAAATTTCAGAGCTCTAAAATTGAATTTATGGAAGACTAAAAAGTAGAAAAAATAAAATTATATAAAAAAAAACTTTTTAAAAATAAGCTTTAATTTATTTAATGTACTAAAAAGTAGAAAATAAATTGTTTTTAAGTCACCTGTATCTTACTATCAATAAAAGCTTGTGCGCTCAATATCCATATTCAAAATATCTTTCATTACTAGAATCTATTTGCAAAAAATTATTTAAATAAAATATTGTGGTAACTGTTTGACAAATTTTGAACACATGAGCGCCCCAAGTTTTTATTGATAGTAAGATACAGGTGACTTAAAAACAATTTATTTTCTACTTTTTAGTACATTAAATAAATTAAAGCTTATTTTTAAAAAGTTTTTTTTATATAATTTTATTATATTCACTATTCAGCGATTGCAGTCATATTCATATTTCAAATTGCTTTTACTTCTTCTTCTTGCAGCTGTCTCTGGCACAGTTGGCCACCGCCGATACGAATGGACGTGGCTTTCGCTTAGAGCTGAAGAAATATTGTCCATCGATGCAATTGGATTTTTGGAGCTGCATGAATCGCACACTGGAAGGTATGTTTAAAGATGCGGATTATTAAAAACAAGGCTGAATCGAAAAGCACTTCAAATTAGAGCTAATTCCCTCAAAAAATATTTGTTCTTATTTAATTTATTATGCACTCGAAAAACCAGTGCAAAAAGTTGAAACCCAATTGAATCGAATATACAAGAGCGTAAATATTAGTAATATGTATTTTTAATTTACTAATTTTTTTAATTCAACATTAAAAGCTGTTGTGTGGTATTGCAATGTACCTGATTTGGCTCATTTTGCCCAAAAGTGCGTAAGCAGCCTTTTCAGCCTAACCAAACCTAACCTCACCTTACGAAACCTAACCTACACACAAGATGAGGAAAGCTAATTCCAAGCAAGCTAAAGAACCTACAGAATTTTCGGAAATTTATAAAATAATATAATAGATATACACATCTATACAATATAGGGCAAAATTTAATTTCATTAGAGCTTGAGAATTGTAGTAATGATTGAAAAGAAGCGTCATCAAAGTAAATTCGTATTAAAAGTTTTTCAAAAAATTTTATTGAACTGAAATGCAATCATTTTAGAAATTCCTCTAATGCAATTAAGCGCCTATAAAAAATTCAAAATCTGAAGAATCAGCAGCAATAATGTCAGCAAATCACTCATAAATGAAGTATGTGCTTAAAGAAACACTTCAAAAACTGCACAGAAAACATTTTGAACGCGTCAGCGACATCAGCGAAATAAGATGAAAGCGCAGAAAGTGAAATTTACACACTCTTACATACACACACACATATGCATAGATACTTACATAGTATATTAAAGCACTTTGATCTGCGTTCGAATTCCTTAAACGCCATTTCGATGTCGCATTCATCAACAGATTCTATAAGAGCAGAGTACACGAAACAGTGCCGTCTTCGCCTATGGGCCCGGTCCTGTGCCTTTCTTTAAAAAGACAGAACTATCGCTCAATATATTTCGAGAAAATTTCGCCACAGTGCGACTTCGAATTAAAGTGAAATTTGTGTCGATGTTTATGTTCGACACTTCACTTTCGATTGAAATAGATATCGATCTCAATTGAAATTTAATTTGTATACATTTTTTCAAATTTAAAGATATTTTTTCAAGTTTCAAACTTGTTATTGAATTAGTATTTTCATTTATGTGCATTTATCATTTTTTACGAAGTACCTAAATTATAAATTTTTAAAAGCAAATTTTCCAAAAAAACGCTCCCAAAAGAGTCATTCAATTCGACTGGGCCCAGTATGCCACAATCATCTTAAGACGGCACTGCACTCAATTGCTTCAAGACTGAGTGGAGCAGTGCCAACGGCAGCAAATGATGTGTCAACGACTTTGTACACAGAATACTTTAAATGTCAGCAACATGTGCGCTGCTGCCAAGTGCTGTCATTGCTGCTGCTGCTGTTACTACTATTATTACTCCACAGCATTTAGTACTTTTTTACTACACTTTTGCATGTGTTAATTACACTTCTTACACTTTTATGTGTGTGTGGGTTTGTGAGTGTGTGGCCGCGGCGCTCTTACAGCCGAGATTGGAACACCGCCAATATGCTGCCATATGCAGTCTACAGGGGCGGCAGCTGTGTCATTCGAGGGGCGGGCGACAAGAAGGTTCTCTAGTTTGGCCAGTGGCTGGGCATGAGTGTCTGCTGGCCTGGCAAACTACATTAATTTGCTTTGCTATGTGCATAAAATGTATACTAATTGATTGGGCGCTTAATATAAATTGTTTATATTTATTAATTGCAATTTATATAATAAGTAATACTAAGCACTAGCTGCAGTGGCTATCGGCTTCCATCTGGTGATTTAAATATACTATGTATTATAATAATATAATGTTCGAAAAATCATAAAAAGAGCAGGAAAACTAAATTTTATTTCTAAATATTGTGCAATTTATGCCTTTATAGTAAACTAAGGCTTCAACAATAAGATACAATTTTTCGAACTATCCCATTGCCTTACGGTTAAAGAATGAAGATTTCCTTTTGTCGACGGTGCGGCCAGCTAGACCGGCACATCTAAGACTGTGTTGAGAGACAACCTAGTTGTTGATAGACGCTTTGGCCGTGGATGATGGCAGGCAAGGGCAAGCTTCGGGCCCAGAAAGTGGACTTGCTCAAGCCTAGTTATAATAGAGAATTTAAAAATTAAAATTTTTTTAAAAAAAATATTTTAATATGACTCTCGACTGGAGCTACTTATTTGTAGCAACTCGAAATTTGTCGGCTTTTTCTATCTGTCTAATCGGCGATCCCACATCATTAGCGTGGATCGTTCAGTCGCCTCACGATGAGGGTGATTTATCAATTTCTACTACTTAAATTTTAATATAAAACTTTAGTTAGTGTAGATTTTTTTGATAACTTTTCCTTCCGCTACAGTAAACTCCATTTCTTTATAACGTTCTCCCAATCCTTTCTTTCCCAATCTCTCCTTTTACACAGTGCTGTAGGTTGGTGCATCATCACCAAAAGTTGAAGTAAGTTGATCGATGCACTTTTGCCGTGATAATCCATGTCATGATAATTTTCGCGACTTATTTCTATTTATTGCCGAGATATTTTTATTCTTTGATAGCTTTTTTCGCATTTTTCAACTTAATTCTTATGCAGTAATAGCAACTCAACTTGATTGTTATACATTATTTTAAAAAATACAATTTTTTATTATTAAATATTTGTCCTTCGACATTATTTACATTAAGATATGCCAGAGCCAATCATCACTCAAGCTATGGAAATGCTTGAAATCTACTTGATATGCACACTTAATGCCCGATAATTTATTTTAACAAGAAAAACAACAACAATATTAATGTCGGCTATATGCGAGTATCCTATCAAATTGCTCTTAATGAATTCCAGCAATTTTTTTGTTGTCTCACATTCGCATTTAATTGCTAACGAATGCTAATTGCAACAACTTGTGCTCACCTTTTCATTTTCATGTCAACCCCTTACTTCTCTGCTGCCACTCACCGCTCTCACCTGCCACTTGAACGCTGCGAGCAGCTGTTGCAAGGGGCACGCAATGGTCGGGGCGACGCTGCTGCGCGCTGGGCCTGTCACCGCGCTGTCGCAATGCCTGCGCCACTTCAGCCTCCACCGATGAACTGATCAACGCCTGCCGCCAGAGCGATGAGCAGCACATGTTCGCCTGCTTCGAGCGTCAAGAGGCCGGCGATCGTTGTTGCGGCAATGCGCGCACCTCGGAATGTTTGCAGGTGAGTTCCAATGCACACTCTCTCTATATGTACTCGGATTATATGTATTTGTATCGGAGGGAGTGGCCTCTTGAGTGGGTGGGTTAATTATGACTCGCTATGTTCAGCATAGGTGGGGGAAAGGCGTAGGGGGGAGGAGGAACCGCTAATATTTAATTGCCATTTGTGTACTTTTAGAGGCAATAAAATAATTTAATAGCGGAGCTATGCTGGCAGTCGCGTGAAATCCTTCTGGTGTGACTATAACTCTTGATGTGGTGGAAATTTTGAAAGCATACTGGGGTACAGATTTTACAGTTTGCCGGATTGTTATAACTTAAACCTCGGTTCAAGGGATGCGGTTTGGATATAGACATTGGTACATATAAATGATCAGTCCCATTTTCTCTTTCGATTTACAGTTATCCGTCTGTCTGTCTGTCTGTCTGTCTGTCTGTCTATCTGTCCGAGGCGGAAGGATACAAGGAACATGTAATTCGATTTTAATCGATTTTCGTACACCGTGATTAAACCTTTTCCCAAACAGACTACAGGCACGCCCACAATTCGCACATAATTAACCGCAAAAGGTAGTCGAAAAGTGGTTCCTGGGAATTATACGCATTGAAAATATATTCGGAGAGTCATGTACTGATAAAAAGTTTTAAAAAGTGTATGGGTCGTAAAATGAAGCATCATTTCAATGTTCATAAAAAAGACAACTTTTTGGGCAGAATTCTCTCTTTCAAATCAATTTACAAATGTATCTATTTTAGAACGAAATACATAAATAAATTAAGGAAATGCATAAATCTATTTGAAATTAACTTCAACTTGCACTCATTCCCCACTCTTCTTCCGCCAGGCCTGTCGCGACATTTTCGAACCGCACAGCTCCCACAAACGCAACCACCGCCACCGACTGCAGGAGAGCTGCGGCGAGAAGAACGCCGACGTGCTGCAGTGCGTGCGCAACGTGACGGACATGTCGCCGGTGACAAACTCGCACAAATGTAAGTCATGATTTCACATGGAAATCACTCCATTCGAGTCCCTCGAGGTTAATTAGTCTGACCCCAAACACTGTCACCTGTCGCTTTGATCTATTTCCGCACGCACAGATCTGCCCTGCTGCGACTTCTCGCAAGTGGAGCGCTGCCGCCAGACCTGCCGCGCCATACTGAACACCAGCGAGAGCACGGACACCATCATCGGCGAGCTGGAGGCGGGCGGCTGTGGCACGCCGCTGCCGCACTTGCCGCTCTGGCAGTGCTTTCTCACCGCGAAGCGCAAGATATTCGTGCCGGCGACGAGCAGCAGCAGCACGGAGGTCTCTCAGATCAACCAGATCGGCATCGACGCGGCCAAGCTGCACTGCTGCGAGAAGGCGCGCACCTCCAAGTGCCGGCGCCTTTGCACGCAGACCTACTCGACGGACTGGACGGGCACGAGCAAGCTCTTCGAGAGCTCCTGCGTGCTGCAGCTGGACGAGCTGGAGCTGCGGCAGTGCCTGGACGAGGTGGACGAGCCCTGCGAGCTGGGCTGCGACGGCCTCAGCTTCTGTACGCACTTCAATAACCGGCCGACGGAGCTGTTCCGCAGCTGCAATGGCGACACGGACGAAGCGGCGCGCTCTGATCTGCGCATGTGGCAGCAGCGCGGCTTTGTGTCGCTGCTGAACGTCAATCTGCCCATGAGGAATATGACGCGCTGCGCGCCCGCCAAGTGGCAGGCCATCGTGTGCGCGCTGCAGCTGAAGCCGTGCACGCGCGTCGGTCACTACAATCACATCTGCCGCGAAGACTGCTACGAGGTGCTCAGCGAGTGTCTGGACTGGAGCTCCACGCTGAATGCGGACGCCATTTGTGCGCGCCTGCAGCCGCAGGGCGATGACATGCCCTGTGTGTCGCTGCGGCCCTATCTGGAGGAGAGCGACGCGCCCAAGGAGACGGGCGGACATCATGGCCTGAGCGCGCCGTGCAAGGGCCAGCAGTGCAACGCCAGCGAAGTCTGCCTGCCGGCGCGCAACGAGAGCAGCTCCCACAGCTGCATACCGGGCTGCGCTCTGGGCGAGACCTCCAACTTTATGGTGCCCTTCGGTGCCTATGTGCGCGTGCCGGTGCTGGGCAAAGCGGCACGCACTGCAGTGGTGGGCGGCATCGGCGGCAGCAATGCTGGCTTCAAGGTGTGCCGCTGCAGCACGCAGGGACGCATCGAACACTGCCAGCCGCTGCCGAGCTTCTCCTACGATAATTGCATACTTCCTGGCGGACGCAGCTTCAAGCATGGCACCTCCTTTCATCTGGAGTGCAATCTCTGCAGTTGCTATGCCGAGGAGATCACCTGCACCAAGAAGCAGTGCCGTTTTCCAGGTGAGCAACAAGAAAAGGTCAAAGATGGAACAAATTGTTGGAAAGTTTACTAGAAATTTTTAAAAGGATTCTCAGTGTCTTATTCAGAAGTGATTCCATACAAATACGCATCTGATACGATTTTAATTTTTTTCCCAATTTAGTTTTTACTAAATTTACTTTTTAGTTTTCGATCTTAATTTTCAATTCCATTTTCTGAACCAAGACTGAACCGAATAGTAGGTTCATTTCATAAAAATCTTTCGATCTCTAGTTTCATATAAAAAGGTAAAAATACCGAATTTAAAATTTCGGTCTACATTTTCCTTCTTTTAATTACTCAGGAGCTCCCGATGGTGCCGGTTCCATTGTACTCAAATTCTCCTATCCTCTCTTCTCTTACCACAGGCTACACGGACGTCTCGTACACCAGCCTGCCCTGCAACTGCCCCACCCACTATGTGCCCATGTGCGGAAGTAATGGCAACACTTACCACTCCACCTGCCTGGCCAAATGCTTGGGTCTGCAGGACAGCGAAATCGAGTATGGCGCCTGCTCCACGAGGAATCCCTGTCAGGAGGGCACCTTTAGCTGTCCGGCGGGCACGGTATGCTTGGAGCAGCGCAAAGTCTGTCTGTCCATCATGCATCGGCCTTGCTTGCAATATCAGTGCGGTACGTAAAACTGGCAGGCAGCTTCAGCACTATAGAAACAGTAGCGCAACCGGAAAAAGAATTTTCGTACGACGCGAATTTTGTTTGAGTTGGGAAATAGACATGAGCAGGTGTGAAATCCTACAAAAAGGGAGGAGAGTTTGTGGCAAATAGTTTTAAAACTCTTCTGAAAAAAAAACCCGACAGTTGGTGAAAAATTATTAGGAAAGCTTTCTGAAAAATACTATATATTATGCAATTTTGGTGAAATATTTTTTTATATATGGAAAAGAATTAATTTTCATGCTGGAAAGTTTAAAAATTCGCTGGAAAATCTGTCAAAAATCTATACAAAAATTAATTAATTAATAAATATCTCTTACAAATCTTCAAACGCCTCCCAATTTTCTTGCATTCACAGCTGCTTATGCCTATTTTTTTAACTGGACAGTATTAATAGCCGTTCCGAACATTTTTTCTCTGGATCTTCAGTTCCATAGAACGACTTAAAATATACAACTTTTCTTTTCTATTCCCTCATCCATCTTTAGTGAACCAAACCAAGGACTGCGAGCCGACGGGTCAGCCAGTCTGCGACAGCAAAGGCCGCACACACGCCTCCGCCTGTGATTTGCTCAACGCCAAGGCGCAGCTGGCGCATTGGGGCGCCTGTTTTCGCAGCTGCTCCTGGCTGGGACCGGTCTGCGGCATGAATGGCCTCACCTATGCGCACGAGTGCGCCGCCTGGGCGGATTATGTGCTGGTGGACTATCGCGCACGCTGCCGTGAGGTGGGGCTGCTCGCACATGACATGGGCGCGCGCTGTCGCACTGTCAAGTGTGAGAGTCTGCCCTCGCCCTACTGCCGCGGCATAGTGCCGCCGGGCGCCTGCTGTCCCATCTGCGCGGGCGCGCTGCGCATCATCTACTCACGCAAACAGATCGATCGCGCCTTGTACGCGCTGCGCGGCCAGAACAAGGAGCTGCTGACGCTGCACAGCGTGCTGCATGAGCTGGACGGCTTGGTGCAGCTGTCCGAGTGCCAACTCACCGGCTTCTTGACCATGGAGGTGGGTCTCTTTGTGGCCGTTGGGCCTCGCATCGGCAAACAGAAGCCCACACGCATGCAGATCGAGGCGTGTACACGCGAAGCGGAGAAGATTTCCGTGCTCATCGAGTCGCAGTCACATAGAATCACCACCAATCTGGCGCTCTCAGGGCTGACCGTGTCGCACATGCTGGATCCGCGCGTGGAGAATGGCGCCTCCTCCAAGCACTTGTCGGCGAGTGTGGTCAGTCTAATGAGCGCGTTGCTCCTTTGTACAATGCTGAGTTGTCAACTTTACAGACCGTTGTCATAGTAGTACCTTCTGCTTTTCGTGCTATAAGTTGCATATGTATTTTTTTAGATAAGGCGCATTTGGTTAGAATAATAAATAATTTTACGTATTTTGTATATTTTAGATGAAAATCAAGTGAATTCCTTGGTGCCAATTTAGTTTAAAATTTTTTTTATCTATACGCTCTATTATTTTTAAGTTATCAAAAATAAGTACAATCACATTTTTTTAGCTTTAAAGTGCCTTTCGCAAAACGACTCAACTTCCACTTCATTTTTTTTTAATTATTCATGCAACATGCAAAACTATTTATTTTAACGCCCCTTTTTATAGTTTTAGCATATTTAAAGACATTTTGTGATACTAGAGAACAAATGTAGGCCATATTTCCAACAACTTCATATAAGTAGTTATAAGCTAGTTGGTAGAATTGTACAAATCTTATGCATTATAACGATCTAGCATAAAGTTAAAATGTTTATGCATTTCATAAGAAGCATGTTTTAGATTTTAAACAAATATTTGTAATCATAAACTGATTTTATATTTAAATGCATTACCAAAGCAATTAAACGAATTTCTGTTTAAATAACAATTCATACAGATTTATTGATATTATAATGACATTATAGTCTAGTCCCTGAACCATTTATGCATAAGATATATAGACATATAAAAGTATACTCATTATAATAAGTAACGCTACAATATAAACTAGTTTCTCCGTTCTATATCTGTTTTTCCGTTCTATATCTGTAAATATATGACATAATAAAGATTAAATAAATTTGATTGAATAATTATTTACAATTAGGGTTTTAATTTAAAACGAATTAAGTAATAACGGGACAACCGTTTCGATTTCCCGTGAGAAGGTATAGCGCCCTCGATTGTCCATAAAACCGTGTCATATGTAAGTGTACTCCCTCCTGTTATTTGTAAACAATATTAAAATGACAGATAACAAGCCGGCTCTTGCTCTCGCTCTCGCTATTGCTTTTGTATTTTTTCCTCTCACTCGTTACTAACTTTTCCGCACTCGTTAACTCGCTCTTTCCCATATTTAGTCACTCGTTCTCGCACACTTTAATCGGCTATTGCTTTCATCTTTGATTTTTTTTAAATCTCTTTTTACTTTACTTATCTGTTTCTATGTGTATTTTTGTTCTGTTTTTATCAATAAAATAAAACAAAAGAAATATGTTACAAAATGAGTAAACAAAGATAGACATTATTGATATGAAGTCATACTCAACTACATACAAACAAATGCAAATGCGGAGAATGATAGGAAATTATACAACACTCTCTTTTCTTCACTCAATAATAAAAAATTTTAAATTTTGTGCTTAAAGCATGAACAATTAAATAGCTAAAATATATACTAGTATAAACTACATATACATAAGTACTAAAACCTGTAAACTTCAGCCGGCGCGCATTTATAACTTTTTCAAACACTCCCCTTTCTCTTAAAATAAGGTTTACCTTTTGTTGTTCTTTTGGTGCTCGTTCTTTCCCGTTTCTAATCGTTCTCGTTGATTTGTTTTTGCTGTTGGCACTTGCTCTCGCTTGCTATGCGAAGCAGCGAAATATATCACACCATTAAGCGCTGATCAGTCACCGCGTATCTTTTGTGAGCGGAATTAATCGTAACGGCAAAATTTGGGCCATTCAGTGAAAATCGTATCGCAGCTGTGGCTCTTTTGCAAGTTTCTGTTTTGGTTATTGCAGCCGTGCTGCCATATAGTTTCGTGCACAAAGTAAGCACGCTGTTCATTTTGCTTTTGAGGTTAAATTTTACATTCTTTATAAAATTTATGACACAGAATTATCTAAATTTTTAGATATATTTATTGTGGTCTACTTTTATAAATGAATGTTAACAATAATAATCCGGTTTTTCTACTAAATTAAAATCGAAGAGCAGTGGCAGCGCTGTTTTTAGTACAAAGCAATGCCATTCTCTCATCCTCTCTGAGCATCAGAGCAGACGTAAACGTGTGAGAAAAACCAATTTGGATTATAATTTCTGCGTTACGCGCCGATTAAATACGCAATGAGCGAACGCATGTATGAGCTCGGGTAGGGTAGGTTTTGTCTGCGCTCCGATTAAATACGATACGCGGTGACTGATCAGCGCTTTACTCGCTTTCGTTCTTTATTTATTGTTTTGCTGGTAGTTGTTGTTGCAGACAGCCCCAACTTTCGGTTGGGCGCATTGAGAATTTTCTCGTCATAAACAGTTCGGCGCTCAGGGTTGTCAGATGTGGGGATTTCGCCCCATTTTGGGGATTTTTAATCTGATTTGGGGACGACTTTTTGGGTTTGGGGATATGGGGATTTGGTGGGGATTTCCATTTTCATTTGGGGATTGTTTGGGGATTTGCGATTTTCGGAGTACCATCAAAAATCGATTTTTAGGTAAAACCTAAAGATCTGCACATCCCTACATAAAAAAGAAAACCAAAAAGTGAAGGAAGTAATTTTATTTGCGCTCAATAAAAATGGCAAGTACGGCCAAGAAATCAAAAATAGATGCTGTCCGATACTACAAAAAGCAGTGGGCAGTTGAGTCGTGGGCGAGAGGTAAGAAAATAAACAGAATTAGTTTTGTGTTTTTTATTGAAAAATGAAGCAGAGTGAAAAATTTTCTTGAAAAGTCTTGCATGTACTTTTTCAAACCATTCCTTCTTATTCCCAGAAATTCGCTTTTGTTCTCTCGTTGCAAATAGTTTCTGTGAAAAAACGTATGCATGCTGAAGATTTCTACACTTACTTTCCAAAATGCTTAACAAGATGTTTTTTTTATAGGATGGTTAACCGCAATCGAAGAGGCACCTTCTGCGTGGATGCTCTTGGATGCTTTGCTAAGAATTAACGTCCACTTTAATGTTTTTAAGATATGTTGTCGCAACTTTGAGCCTACAGAAGATATGATTAAGCTATTTAATAGCAAAACTATGTATACTTCTGACACAAATTTAGAATTTGTGGAGTCAGAAGTATATGACTGCTTGTAATTTTATATACCTACTTATAAAATAAAATTTGTTAATTATTATAAGAAACAAAGAAATATATTTTGGGGATTTTTTGGGGATTGCTCGTAAGCAAAATGGGGATAAGGCACAAAAAAAATCTGACAACCCTGTCGGCGCTGAACTGTGAGCGCAACAGTTCGTTTCTATTTCCAGTTCTTTGTATTTGTTCAATTCGACGAAATTTTAGAGTCAAATTTTAATAAATCCAGTTGTAATTTGGTATTAATTTTCAAGTAAGAAGCGTAGATTCAACGTGCATTGTTGTTGAGGCCTTTGTTCAACAAGAGCAAAATGAAGTTCGTTGTATTTTTGTGCGTTGTGTGTGCGCTGGCGACGACAGGTAATTAAACTTTTTAATTTACTCATAAAAATTTATCGATGGGTGGTTTTTTTTTTAATAGAAATAATATTCTTGCGAATTCAATCAATTTGCATTAATTCCAAGCTTAACTTGCGTACATATTTCATATGAATTTTGCCCCTAAATAAAGATTGCGAAAAGAAGGCAGGGGCGAATGAAATATGATTTTTTGTGCCAGCCGGCTTACAAAATTTACCTGCTATTTTTTCAATTTAAGTGTAATAGAATCTATTTATATATTTTGTTACAAATAGCCTGAGTTCTGGACATTTGTGTATTTATAACAGTGCTCTGGCGCCATTTTCACACTCCAATCCGTTGATAACCTAACTTTTTATGCTGGTTTAGGCTGCCGTATTGCCAGCGGCATCTTCAGCCTCTTTTAAGTAGCTGGAAACTGACCACTTCTCAACGAAGAGAGACGGAATACAGAGTTATTGCTTATACAAATTAGTAATGAAACTAGCAGCTCTGTTATGTAACAGTCGGTTATTTTTTTCTTGACATCTTTTTCGAGGGACAAATTCCAAATACTGCGTCTCTGTCCAACAGCCCAAAAACTACCTAATTGTTGTTTTATTAGAATGGTTGTGAGAGTAATCAATATTCTTTATAGTCCTAGCTACCAAACCGCCAAAATGGGATGCCAACTACATCGTCAAGGGCACGCTCTACATACCATACGCAGAAATAGCTGAACCCTTCTATGCTTGGTTCGATAAGAATTCTCGCCGTTCCCGCATCGATTACTATGGCGGCATGGTGAAGACCTACCAACTGGCTAGTGATGGCCCCTATGGCACCTCCTTAAAGCTGGCACCCGTAACCATGCATGATCAGCTGAACAAGGTCACCTGCCTGCAAGTAAATGGCACAGCCGAGAACAAAGTAACAATTCAGCCCATATTGCCGGATCCGAAAAATTTCACGTTGATGGGCACGGAAACCTTCCTCGGTTTTACTTGTGATAAATTCCGTTTGGAGGAAACCATTAACCAGAGGCGCAGTGTATATACACTGTGGGTGCGCTACAAGAAATCGCCCCATTATCCTTCCTCGCGCATGCCCATTCCCGTGCGTTATGAAATGAAGGGATATAATTGGTTGTTGGGCTCACATTTCGATCACTATTTCTTGGACTACGATAGCTATGAGCATGATGACATACCGAATGAGGTTTTTGAACTTGAAGATGGTGAGTGTGACTCGGCAAAACTATGCGTATATAACCTTAAAATATTTGCATGTAAATAAACACATACTCTATATAAAATTTTCTACGCTGCCAGGTATGGTCTGTCAGCCATTCCCCGGTCCTGGCATTGGTCATTTTGCCACCTTTAATCCCATGCAAGAGTTCGTGCATCCCGCCGTCTCGCATCATGTGGACCACAGCTTCAACCACTTTAAGAACAAGCACGGCATCAAATACAAGACGGACGACGAGCACGACTACCGCAAGAACATTTTCCGTCAAAATTTGCGCTACATACACTCCAAGAATCGTGCGCATCTGAGCTATACGCTGGCCGTCAATCATTTGGCCGATAAGACCGAGGATGAGTTGAAGGCTAGACGCGGTTACAGATCTTCCGGCGTGTACAATACCGGCAAACCGTTCCCATACGATGTAAAGAAGTTGCGTGACAATTTGCCGGAACAGTATGATTGGCGTTTGTATGGCGCTGTCACGCCAGTCAAGGGTAAGGCTTTACTCATTGTTTAGAATATGCAAATATTATTGCTGTTCTTCCGCAGATCAATCTGTCTGCGGCTCCTGCTGGTCTTTCGGCACCATTGGTCACATTGAGGGCGCCTACTTCCTGAAGAACGGCGGCAATTTGGTATCCCTTTCACAACAAGCACTCATCGACTGCTCCTGGGCATATGGCAATAATGGTTGTGATGGTGGTGAAGACTTCCGCGCATACCAGTGGATGATGGAAGTGGGTGGTGTGCCAACCGAGGAAGAATATGGTCCCTACCTGGGTCAGGATGGTTACTGTCATGCGCTGAATTTGACGCTAGTCGCGCCCATCAAAGGCTTCGTCAATGTCACCTCCAACGATGCCGATGCGCTTAAGATTGCTCTAGTGGAACATGGCCCAATTTCGGTTGCCATTGATGCCTCGCCCAGATCGTTCAGTTTCTATTCTCACGGCATCTACTATGATCCCTCGTGCAAGAATGATGTGGATGGACTGGATCACGCTGTGTTGGTTGTCGGCTATGGCACGATGAAGGGTGAGGATTACTGGCTAATCAAGAACTCCTGGTCCACCTACTGGGGTAACGATGGCTATGTATTGATGTCTGCGCGCAAGAACAATTGCGGCATTATGACCATGCCTACTTATGTAGAAATGTAAGGTCGCAGCATGCAACGTAGGATTACAACACTTACGAACAAATCGGAACGTTTTTTATCAGCAAAATTTTTAAAATATCGTTAAAGTTTGAAATCGGTATTTTCCCTATTGAAAATTCGTGTAACATATTTGTAATGCTTACGTAAAATTTTTTAATAAAAAGTTGTTTATGTTTAATGACTAATTTAGAAATGTTTTATTGTTTCTCAAAGGAATTGGAGCTTGAAGCAAAGAATGTTCATATACATATGTACGTTGAACTTAAGAGGCATGCAAGAAATAAAATAAAAAATCAAGCGCCTCGGAATTTTTGGAACACTTGCGAAATCAATTACGAACATTGAAGATTCATAGTACATATATAAGTATGTACAATGTTCAAGCAACTATGTATTGGTATTTGTGGCTAGTGCTTGGAAATATTATATGTATGTATATTACTTCTTTTGCCAATATGCTTTAGCTTAGATTCCTCGAAGTTTCTTGCTCTGTCGACTTTGCTATTGAATTACAAACTTTTTTTTAAAAAGGAACATTGGAATTTCATGAAAAGGAAAGGTTATCACGCGCGCAGAACGGTCAAGAAGAAAACAGTTGCCATTTTTCGAAAAATATGTAAGCAAATATACAGATCAAATAGATGCGTTATAAACAACAATGCCTTAAGCAAATAATAAAAGAATGCAATAAAAAGATTATAATTGGAAAAAAAACAAGTGAAAGAACATCTAAATTGACCGATAAAAGTGCGATGACGTTTGTTTGCAGCGAAGGATTTGCACATGTAGTTGATGAGTTGGTGATAAGAGCACACTAAAAGAAAACTCCGAGTTTAAAATACAAAACTGTTAAAATCTTGACAAAATTTTAATTGCAGCACAAAAAATCCATTTTAAATTTAATAAGCAACACAAAAAAAGCAAAATCAATATTATTTAAGGATGTAAGCAAATTTAAGACGTTTCCATCGGTATAACTTCTACAGATTCTGTAATATCGAAGTCCTTGATAATTGTATTTAACACAGCGGTGGTACCCGGCTGGAAGGTGTAGTCGAGCTGTGAATTATTGGAAATATATTAGTAAAGCATCATTTTGCAAAGCATCAGTTTGAAGTTAAAGTAATAAACTCACTTTACGCTCGCCCTTCTTGTTAGCCAGTTCATAGTTGCGCAAATATTTGGTAGGTTCCTTTCTGCTAATGACGCATAAATCAATGTTGGAACCCGAGCCCAAATCGTTGAAGACGCCCGCAGCGATAGCATCGCGCACCAACTTCTTGCCCTCCTCCTCGGTCAAATCTGGTTTCCAGCGTGCTTCAAAAACAGACATGGCGGCCAAACTGCCCGAGCCCATGGTCACATAGGGCAACTTGTCTGTAGAGCCATGTGGATGTATGGAGTAGATATGGGCACCAGTCTTGTCAACACCACCCAACACCAAAGCGGCACTAATGTGCCCCTGGTAGCGGAAGAGCATCCGCTTGAGCAGCGTATTGGCCGCTACCACGGGCACCTGACGACCAGTATTAAGACGAAGCAGCTCTAGCTGGGAAGCAATCAAATCTGTGGTCATTTCAGTGTCGGCGGCTGTTCCGGCACCGCAGCAACTAAAAGGAGCAAAATGAAAAGAGTACGTCTTCACAAACTTAAGCGATTCTACGCACTACATGTTCTGCGCCAGAAAATGAATTTTGGAGCAGTTCTTGTCAGACACAATGGGGCCTTCGGTGGCACGTGTATCAGCGCCCAGAATAACGCCATCTTTGTAAGTGATGCCCGCAATGGTGGTGCCAGTCTTCACCGTCTTCGGTGGCTGGAAGCCGCCCTTAATCAGCTCAGCATTTCTGTAAGGCAAATGCAATGAGTGTCGAAAATATTTAGGTAATAAATTTTGGTTTTCTCCACTTACCTCTGGTAATTATCAAAATTGAAGCCAGCTTTGGGTATATCGCGTGCTTGATTCAAATGCATTTTTACAAGTATTTAATTGATACTTCTTTTATTAGTTTGAATATAACTTGTTTTGATTAATTGTATTAGTAGTATTTGAAATCGGAAAATTTTGCCGAGTAATAATTGCCCGGAATTATATTTTCTGTAATGACAAACACAATTTCCGATGACGCTTGAGCTGTCAAAATAACTTTTTCCTACTTTCAATTTCTGAGCACAAATTAGAAATAAAGGTAAATTTGTTCGAAGAAAACCACCTACTGGGGTAACGATGGCTATGTACTGATGTCTGCGCGCAAGAACAATTGCGGCATCATGACCATGCCTACTTATGTAGAAATGTAAGGTCGCAGCATGCAACGTAGGATTACAACACTTACGAACAAATCAGAACGTTTTTTATCAGCAAAATTTTTAAAATATCGTTAAAGTTTGAAATCGGTATTTTCCCTATTGAAAATTCGTGTAACATATTTGTAATGCTTACGTAAAATTTTTTAATAAAAAGTTGTTTAATGACTAATTTAGAAATGTTTTATTGTTTCTCAAAGGAATTGGAGCTTGAAGCAAAGAATGTTCATATACATTACGTACGTTGAACTTAAGAGGCATACAAGAAATAAAATAAAAAATCAAGCGCCTCGGAATTTTTGGAACACTTGCGAAATCAATTACGAACATTGAAGATTCATAGTACATATATAAGTATGTACAATGTTCAAGCAACTATGTATTGGTATTTGTGGCTAGTGCTTGGAAATATTATATGTATGTATATTACTTCTTTTGCCAATATGCATTAGCTTAGATTCCTCGAAGTTTCTTGCTCTGTCGACTTTGCTATTGAATTACAAACTTTTTTTTAAAAAGGAACATTGGAATTTCATGAAAAGGAAAGGTTATCACGCGCGCAGAACGGTCAAGAAGAAAACAGTTGCCATTTTTCGAAAAATATGTAAGCAAATATACAGATCAAATAGATGCGTTATAAACAACAATGCCTTAAGCAAATAATAAAAGAATGCAATAAAAAGATTATAATTGGAAAAAAAACAAGTGAAAGAACATCTAAATTGACCGATAAAAGTGCGATGACGTTTGTTTGCAGCGAAGGATTTGCACATGTAGTTGATGAGTTGGTGATAAGAGCACACTAAAAGAAAACTCCGAGTTTAAAATACAAAACTGTTAAAATCTTGACAAAATTTTAATTGCAGCACAAAAAATCCATTTTAAATTTAATAAGCAACACAAAAAAAGCAAAATCAATATTATTTAAGGATGTAAGCAAATTTAAGACGTTTCCATCGGTATAACTTCTACAGATTCTGTAATATCGAAGTCCTTGATAATTGTATTTAACACAGCGGTGGTACCCGGCTGGAAGGTGTAGTCGAGCTGTGAATTATTGGAAATATATTAGTAAAGCATCATTTTGCAAAGCATCAGTTTGAAGTTAAAGTAATAAACTCACTTTACGCTCGCCCTTCTTGTTAGCCAGTTCATAGTTGCGCAAATATTTGGTAGGTTCCTTTCTGCTAATGACGCATAAATCAATGTTGGAACCCGAGCCCAAATCGTTGAAGACGCCCGCAGCGATAGCATCGCGCACCAACTTCTTGCCCTCCTCCTCGGTCAAATCTGGTTTCCAGCGTGCTTCAAAAACAGACATGGCGGCCAAACTGCCCGAGCCCATGGTCACATAGGGCAACTTGTCTGTAGAGCCATGTGGATGTATGGAGTAGATATGGGCACCAGTCTTGTCAACACCACCCAACACCAAAGCGGCACTAATGTGCCCCTGGTAGCGGAAGAGCATCTGCTTGAGCAGCGTATTGGCCGCTACCACGGGCACCTGACGACCAGTATTAAGACGAAGCAGCTCTAGCTGGGAAGCAATCAAATCTGTGGTCATTTCAGTGTCGGCGGCTGTTCCGGCACCGCAGCAACTAAAAGGAGCAAAATGAAAAGAGTACGTCTTCACAAACTTAAGCGATTCTACGCACTACATGTTCTGCGCCAGAAAATGAATTTTGGAGCAGTTCTTGTCAGACACAATGGGGCCTTCGGTGGCACGTGTATCAGCGCCCAGAATAACGCCATCTTTGTAAGTGATGCCCGCAATGGTGGTGCCAGTCTTCACCGTCTTCGGTGGCTGGAAGCCGCCCTTAATCAGCTCAGCATTTCTGTAAGGCAAATGCAATGAGTGTCGAAAATATTTAGGTAATAAATTTTGGTTTTCTCCACTTACCGCTGGCAATTATCAAAATTGAAGCCAGCTTTGGGTATATCGCGTGCTTGATTCAAATGCATTTTTACAAGTATTTAATTGATACTTCTTTTATTAGTTTGAATATAACTTGTTTTGATTAATTGTATTAGTAGTATTTGAAATCGGAAAATTTTGCCGAGTAATAATTGCCCGGAATTATATTTTCTGTAATGACAAACACAATTTCCGATGACACTTGAGCTGTCAAAATATGTAGGGTGTTCAGTGAATTCATCAGTCGTACTTTTTCCTACTTTCAATTTCTGAGCACAAATTAGAAATAAAGGTAAATTTGTTCGAAGAAAATTATTTATTTATTAAATAAATAATAACCCTATATAATAATAATAGCCCTATTGCCTATTGGAAATATTCGGTTAATATTCGGCTTAGGCTTCCGATTGAGGCGGAAACTTGGAACTCGAAAACTTTGAAAAGCATTGGATAGCATTAGAATTGTGGTTTGACATACGCTGCTGTCGTTCCTAACCAAAAACAGCTGTTGGTTCTCATCGTTTTCTAATATTTCTTCGGTGTGAATGCAAATAAATTCTTTTAAATTTTACAACTAACAAATTAATAGAAAGCGTAATAAATTAAAAGCAGGAGCAAAATGTCTGCCGCTACCAAGCTATTGTCACCCACTTGGAAGTCTCTCGCTAAATGGCATTTGCGTAAGCACGACTCGCCGGTCTACAGAACAAATATGTTGTAATCAAATCATGTGTAAAATTACAGGCAACTACTCCAGCAACGTCATAGCAAATCGCAATGAACTCTTCACACAGGAACAGCGCCGTCAGCGCGAGGCAGTGGGCCGCATTGACAAGATCGAAGTGCGTTACTTGGGTTTGCCGGAAGATATGACGCTCATAATGAATCGCTCGCTCTCCACGCCCTTCAACTGCGCACAGCATCTGTCGGATGGTCACTGCAAACGTTCCGCGCTGGCGCTCATCGATGGCAACATGCCTTGGGATATGCATCGACCGCTGGCGGACTCTTGCACGCTGCAGCTGCTCAATTTCACAGTGGCAGATCCGCATGTGGTTAACAAGTGAGATATATAAGAAGCTAGCTGACTACAACTGCTAATTTTTGTAACTGCCTACACTTGCAGAGCATTTTGGCGTACTTGCAGCTTCATGTTGGGCGCGGCATTGCAAAATTGCTTCAAGGCGGAAGCGCAACTACAACTGCATAGTTTTCCCGGACCAAATAGTAAGCACTTCCAGCTAGTTTTCCATAAATTGCATTAACACTGTTTTCCCTTTTCTCCGGCAGTCAAATCCGGCAGCTTTGTGCATGACATCGTGCTCGCCAGCCAAGCCTGGCAAGCCACCAGCACAGAACTGCGTGCCATCTCCGCCGAAATGATTAAATTGGCAGCGAAAGATCTTAAAATTGAACGGCTCGAAGTGCAAAATGAACTGGCGCTGGAAATGTTCAAAGATTCGCATTATAAAAGCGAACAACTGCCCAGCATCGCACAGCAGAATCAGGGTCGTGTGGTGCTCTATCGTCTGGGCACGCACATTGATATTTCACGTGGTCCAATGGTGGCCTCGTCACGCTTCCTGGGCAAATGCACCATTGCGGCAGCGCACAAAATCGCCAATGAGCATGAACAGCAGGCTTTCTATAGAATACAAGGCGTGGCTTTACCCACTGGTTTCATAGTCAATCATGTGGCCTATAACACGCTGGAAAAACGCGCGGTGAAATTGGTAAATATTCCCCATTTTAAAGTGCTAATAAACTTTTAAACATTGCTCAAACAATTTGCTTTACAGAATCCCGCGCGCCTGCCCAATGAACCCTTCGAAGAACCACAAATGCAAATAGCCTAAAATTTAAGCTAGTTGCCGTATTGTTTTTAGTGCTTTAAAGTAATTTAAATATAAAAGTTCAACTGCGAAAAGTGTTATTAAAAGCTGCAAGCTGCTTTGTCAAATCGAAGTCTTTAACTGCTAATTTAAGTCAGCTAAAAGTTCGGTAAGTACTCTTATTTGGCAACAATTTAATTTTAAATTGTTAAGGATTTAAGAAGCAAGAAGAGGGATACACAGCAGCACCAAACTCCACAAATATTTGATTCGATTTAAGATCTCGCCGCTTCATCGTAAATATAAATATTATCCAGCGGCTATTGAGTTGCCGTCAGCCTATTAGTTTGCAGCATCTATGGTTTTGTTGTAAGCTTTTCCTGCACTTTTTGCCAACGTCGATGCTACTTCTTTCTGAACATTTTTCACGTTAGTCCTGATTGATTCCTCTTTAACAATTGCCTTTTTTCGGTTCCTGCCTTTCCTTCAGCTGAATCTCAACTAACAGCTGATCAGCTCCTGCATTCGCTGTTGGAACTGTCTTTTATCCACGCCCCCTGGCAAAAATTCTTCTCAACTACCACTGCGTCTAATTGCTCCGCTACATTGTTCTTATTCCTGGCACAATAGATGCAGAAACCACAGAGTGGCAGGAAATATCGCTTTAACTAGTTGATCGAGATGTAAGCTTCATTTGGCAACTCTCAAAGAAGCGGGTTGTTTCATGGAAATGACGGAGCTTACAATTTGAAGTCAGGTGTGTAATGTTATTGCCATACGTGTATCTATATGTGTGCTATATAAACGCGCGCACACACACATACTCTTGCATAAATTCAGCTGAAATTGATTCAAATGCAAAGCATTGAAACCGCAATAAATTTTTAAATAGGCTTTGGAAAACAAAATTTCTTTCTATAGTTTTGTTCGAAACATTTAAAAAAAATTTTTTCAAAAATATTACTTTTAATCAAAAATAAATTCGTTTACTAGCACTAATCGATAAACATAATTACAATTACTTAATAACTAACAACAATTACAATTTACATAAGCCACAATTTTTTCAAATGTAGTCAGTTTTTTTCAATACTAAAATGTACAATAATACTTTTCGCAGACGCAAGGTACACTTTTTTACATGCAGAGGTTGGAAATGGGGAATTGCTTCAAGCGCCAAATGCTTACATAAAAAGTGCATACAGTTTAAGGAAAATTAATAACAATTTTCGAATTGTTTGCTTAACACTAAAAATACTTTTAAAAGGTTTTCGAAAGCTTTTTGACATTGAACGTTTGCTAAAACTAAAGGCCCCCAAGCATGCCCGCGCTATTGGAAGAGCAACTCCAGCTGCTCTTCGTTGACGGCGATCAGCAGCATGATGAGGCCGCCCGCCACGATGCCGGCGATCTGTATGAATGCATCCTTCAGATCGTGTTTGCTCTCGGCCGCCATCGCAGGTATCAGATCGGCCAGCGCAATGTAGAGGAAGGAGCCGGCCGTGCCCGCGTAGATCCACTGTGCCATGTTGGAGTGCACGCCGGCGATGAGCAGGCCCACAGCCATGCCCACGAAGCTCAGCACCGAGCTGACGATGTTCATACAGACGGCGCGCTTCAGCGAGACGCCGGTCTGCAGCAGCAGCGCAAAGTCGCCAAGCTCGTGCGGCAGCTCGTGACAGAGCACGGCGAACGCGGTTGCCATGCCCGTCACCGGGTCGCTAGCGAAGGCGGCGCCGATGGCCAGGCCGTCGGTGAGATTGTGCAGCCCATCGCCAACGATGACCATGAAGGCGACCGGAGTCAGCGGCCTCGAAGGCGACTTCATGTCCTTCTTCAGCTCGTCCAACATGACGTTGATCTCCTTGGCCTCGATGCCGGCTGGCGCCACTGAGTCTGTGCTGCTGGCAATGGCGGCGGGTGTTGCCAGACTGTTGCCATGACTATGCACTTGCCCACTGCCGTGTATGTGCGTGGGATTGTGCGAGTGGCCGTGGCCGCCGTGCGCGTGTCCATGATTGTGACCTGAAACGCCCTTCAGCAGTGGCAGCAGATTCTCCAAAATGTACATGAAAACGGCTGTGAAAAATGCGCATGCGCAGATCCACACCGCCTTGTTGTCGTGCCCATGTGCCGTTTCGGTGGTGCTGGGTGCGTCGTGCTCTTCCGGCACTAATGCATGTGGCAGCAGATGCATCAAGGCATCCCCACTCAAAGTGCCCACGGCGATGGCTACCAGAAACTTTAGTATCTCCTGATAGGCTGCCGATTTCATGAGCGGCACCAGCAAAATGCCGAACAGACCGCAGGCTGAGAGTATGAAGATGGAGGCACTGGCATATATCCAAGCTGGAAGGAAGAAGATAATCGAGTGCTCATTAAAAATATCATGCACAAAAGTAGGAAAAAGCAACCAATAGCAAAATCAAGATAGTTTTGAAATTCTAATAAGATAGTAAGATCTAGGAAATGGAAGAGGATCGAGTGAAAGATCATGCAAAAAAGTAAAAAGAAGAAATGAAAAGCAAGTTCAATACATTTCAGAAATTATGTATATGAAGTAGAACAGGATCAAGTGGTTGGTTTATAATATCTGTATAGAAATCGGAGAAGGTAACCAATGATCAAATCAAGATAGTTCAGGGATTCTAAGAAGAAGGAGGGATCTAAGAAGTGAATAAAGATAACCATTCTATCTTAGATTTCTTAAAACTAAGAAGATATTTTTAAACAATGTCTATTTAAAAATTTGGTCTACGATATAAAAGATAATTAGAATATTTTTAAAGAGAAGAGATAAATGATCGTAAAAAATTAATTTGCATATATTAAATATAAAATACATATAATTGCTCATATTCTGAGATCCTAAATAGAAACATTTAAATGAAGAGTTGATTCTATTGTTGTGTTTTAATGTTTGAACTGACTTTAGAAAAAGATATCATTCTAAACTGAAAACTCTTGCTGTAATAATATAACAATATCTCACCGTTCCAAATCAGCTCCTTGGGATCCTCGCCGTGCGTCAATGCTGCTGGCCGCATACAAACGTGATTATCGATTTGCGCCAATAATGCCGGACACAGTTTCATAAAAGCCACCGGCGTTAGCTTCACATTATTGATGAATTCATTGTACTCCTCCACGGAATCGTGACCATCCTGCGGCGTGCCGGTTGAAAAGGCAGACACAGTTTTGTATAATTTGCGCTTGTGTAAGTCATCATGATTGACCACCAAATTGAGCAGCGACTTTGGTGACAGGCACACATTGGAGGAGAGCGGCGCTGCATCGAAGGTGGCATCTGGAAAACCACAAAAAAAGGAAAAATTTAACAAATATGCAAAATATGCGCTTTCAAAATGTGATAATTGTGTACAGTTGTTGGTGGCGCGTGTTGCGCATGTGAATTGGCAGCAATGCTTTTTCTCTTTATTTTGTTGGCATGGCTACTTCAGATTTGTGACTTCATTTTATACGATACATGCCTTCGATATTTCAGTGTGTGGTGTCAATTTTATTTAAATGGTTCAACCACTTCGAGTGTCACGTAAAACCGCAGCAGTCAACGTTCTCCATCGGCGATGGGGCAGTGACGTTGTTTATGCAATTTTGTTCCCTTTCTTGTTTTGTATTTTTCGATTTTACAGTTGGCAATGCTCTGTTTTACGTGCGCGCCTTTAAAATAACGGTATTCATAACAGTATCTGCACTTCCGTTTTGTTGCTAAATCTTCGCAAGTCAAAATAATCGCTCGCTATTAACTTAAAAGAGTTATTGAACTCATATATTTGAACATTTTACGGCAATGAAACACTAGCGATTTTTTTAAAAATATAACATTTCGAATGTAAGAGGCAATGCATGCAAATCAAATCAATTGCCGCTCGAAATGCTATCAAATTAAAAATCGATAGGTAGACAAGAAGAAGAAAAGTAACAATTCAGTTATACTAACACATTATTTCCCAAAGAAAATGAATGTTACTGAAAAATTTCTGTTAAAAAATTCTATTTTCCTAAAGATCAGCAAAAAATTTTTAACGAAGATAAATAACTATTAAGTAGAACTTTTTCTCAATCGTTTTTTGTAATCAAAAAGCCTGCAAATAACAATTTCGGTAAAATTTATATGGGCTGATATTAAATATTCAAAATTTTGTTCCCATAATTTCGAAAATCGTTGAAAATACCTATTATAATTGTGTTATTTTATTAGCGTTGAGTAGCAATTATAAAATAGGCATGTGTTTCATAAAAAGAATATAAACACTTCAATCAAAAATATTTTCCAAAAAAAAGGCGCTCGTAGAAGTTCAATGTCAGTTCAGTTATGTGCAAGAATTTACAAAGATATGTTTGAAAGAATAGAAAAGAAAAAGCGGTTGATTTTTGTCAAATATTGAATTTAGTCTGCCGGAACTCAACTACATACTTAGCATTTACTAATGAGAATGACCCTCAAAGTGCGCAATATTCTCTTATCTCTTCTTCTCCCAACATGGAGACCGTTATGCACTGAAGTTCATTCGCACAGTCAGCGTTGCCAGCAGCAAAATACTAAACACAATGCCAAAGTTTCGAGTTCCTTCTACCGTTGGCTTTCAGTTCAATTGCAAATTTTACGCCATATTCGATTGACGTGCAATGTGTGGCTTCCTGTTGTCAATATTTCTCAACAAATATGGCGACTTACACAAACAAAAAATGTGCAGACGCTAGCACAGACAGATGAGAAAAAGGTCAAAATATAGAAGAATATAAAAGTGCATAGAGACAGCAGACAATTGCTTTAATAAAAAATTTATAGCGCAAATGAGGAGAGCAGAAAGCGGAGAGAGACAATGACCTAGGCATTATGGCATGCCAATAATTATGTGCTTGAGCAGCGCTTTGATCTTACAGCAATAATTGACATTTACGTTCGCGCAGGTAAGTAGTGATTAGTCAATGTCATTATAAATTTTAATTAGCTACTAGTCACTAGCAGAAAATGCTAGAACTGTGTTTCTAAATTATGACAGTGACACAATTTACATTGACTTTGCCGGTAAAATCAACCTTGAGCGGTAGCTTCTTTGACTAATTTATAATTATAAACAAGGAGGATATAAGAAAAATATAAAACGACTCGAAACTAAGCATTATTTGTAATTAAAAAATGTAGTAAATGGTACACTAAAGAAAATTACATTTTTGAAATATGTATAAAGAAAAATTTAAAAAAAATTGAAATATTTTCGTTTTGACATGAGTTGATGAAGTTTCGCAAGAGTTGAGAAGCTGAAGCTAAAGTTTGAAAAGTATTTCCCTTATGCTCTTCGATGAAACCTGCACTAGCTGGAAGCCATGTAAGTTTTCTTATATTGTACTTTTTGTATGGCATTATCCAGTGAAATTCTCAAGCATCTCTTAATCCTGCGTAACTTACTTGGGAGCCCGATTTCTTACAACCTCAAAGCTGGAAGTCAGCTCTCTAATAATGTTCGCAAGACAGTCTTGTATTGAAATCACTACTTTGCGGGTTCATAAATGAAGCAACCATAAGATCAATGCAGTGTTTAAGGGATTTATATGATCAAGTAATGGCACAGGTAGCTCATACGCCGGTATAACCTAGCTTAACATACTATGTAATTACTAGAAAATTTTCCTGCTTGATATGAAGAATTAGCAATATTTACAATATACATACTTACATATGTATATAGATCAACATGTATACAAAGATCTGGTATTAACTTAAAAATAATAAAGTTTGAACTTGCACTTTCTGCTCGAAACATAAATTCCAACTAAGAATACGTACGATATCTTGTCAGCAGATTTATGGCAAGTGACGTAAGCTTGCTTATTTATAGCGAGTTTTCTTGAAACTTTGATAAAACTTTGGGATGTGCTAAAGTCAAGGTGACATCAAAATCAAGGCCACGCTCGCCAATGCTGCCATTTGTTTAAGCATATTTCTCGGGTTTATAAAAATATTTAGAATGCCGCAAAAGTTCCGCCTAAGCATTCATCAAATAGATAACAATTTATACTCGACTTAACCTGCCTCCAACACTTACCATGCTCTCTAGGATGGCGATGCTTCGGATCGTGCATTTCCTTGAACTCCAAAATTATGCCTTTCTCTCTTACAACAATGTCCCTTGAATCCGCTCGTAACACTTCGATGTTGTCTTCGTTGTTTTTGAGTTGCTTCGGCTTCGGCGTGCCAGCGTTCGTCATTTGCACATCGTTCTCTTCGTCGGGTAGTAAATTTGTTGTTTGTTGTTCGAAGTAAGTGCGCAGCTCGGGATTGGCTTCGGGTTCGGTTTTCTTGAAGCCGTTCGGATAGTGTTGCTCGATGGTGTGCGTGGCATCGAATTCGATTTGTCCCAAGCCTAAATTGTACATTAAATGCTCGAGTCCCTGTAGGAAATTGGAAAATATGTATAAGTGCTTTTAGAAAATGATGGCAGGAATAAATATTAATTATTGTTCTATAAAACTGAGGCATGGCTAGCGGCCTTTTGACTCTTTGATAATTAAAAAATTACATACTTAGAAAGAAAATAATGATAAATAAACACTGAAATCGCACCAAACAATCCTACACGCCTCTTTTAGAGCATAAAAGAGCTAATGGAGCAACATACAGGATGGCTGATGAAAGGTGCTACTAAAAAAGCCTAATAATTTTTTTCCTCTGTAAATAATCTGTTAAATTTGTCTAAATTTAATTTGATTGATCTTTAAATTTAACGAAAATGGGGGATTGGGACAATGAGACAAGAATTTGCACCCTGTATTTAACATGTAGAAATTCTCTACAACACGAAAGATAATTATTTTTGCTTTAGCTAAAGCAAGCAATCAAAGAATATAAATAGCTCGTTTCTTCATTTTAATTTTCGGCTTATAGAGGGACTACGAAGCTTTAAAAGAACCAAGCATGCTCTCACAGAAATGCCGGTTCATCGCCAGATCTGGCGTCGCTTAAAGCACAATTTTTCAATTCAATTTAATAAGTCAATGGTTTACAGCAATCTGACAGACTAGATATTCAGTAGAATACTTATAAAGATATACTATTATCAAGGAAAAGTAGGAGAGTAAAGAAGATTTGATACATTTTTGTTTTTTAAGATTGAATCTAGCAGGAAGAATGTTTGAGTTCAGAGTTCAGACACTCATTATTCGTCTATAACGAATTGTACATAATTTCGCTTTTATATTGTTTTCTATAAGCTTTTTTTCCAAATTCAAATTCGTAGCAGAAATGTTAAATTGTGGAATTTCATAATTGCCCACGCTATTATTCCACGTAATATCTCACATAAATTATATGTATGTATGTATGTATATGACAGCCATTTGCACCGTTCTAAGATTGCCATTTCCGCTTGAATGCGATTTTATAAAAAAGCTTTATAAATACAAAGTTATTAAAACTAGTAATTAAAATTTGTTGTTGTAAAATTCTTCGTCAAATTAAATGTGCGGCTAATTACAACTGATAAAAAGTTACACATTTGGAAAATTAGTAGAAAGAAAGCATCATATTTTCATGAGCTTGAATCAAGTTCGTAGTTAGTAAAATTCGCACAATAGTACGAATGAGAAGGCAATAATTTCTGATCGCGGCATATTCGCACGCAAATAAAAGGCATTTGCATTGTTCAATAAAATAATTATAAGCCACAAATTCCACTATCATTCAAATGTATACTTTCAGCGCATCAATCAAAGGCCAATCAACTGAAAATCAAGGCTTATAACACTGACAATGAGTGTGGAGTGGAGTGGGCGGAGTCCAGGCTTTCTTTTTAAGAATTCATAGAACGTTTCAATGGGTTCACGTGTTGTTGAAGTGGCTGGCTACAGGCGCCTGCAGTGAAAAATTCCGAAGCGTATCTAGCAGTTTACTTTTTTTCATAAATGCTAAACACTTTTAATTTAAACCTATTTTTGCTTGATTTTTAGAAGCATGGAGTCGTAAATGTAAGCAACTGGAAGCGGATCTATGAAAAGAAAATTTGTGTGGCACCAATGAACGAAGTTATATCATGTTACAGCAAATATAATTCTTTGTACTTATTTAAAACAGAGCTATTAATTATATGCTGCACCTCTGGTGCATAGCTCCAAATTTTGAAAATGTTAGACTTGATTTTAGTGTCGAGAAATTCCAATCTAAACATAATTCTGCGGGAGCTACAAATTTATTCAA
Organism: Neria commutata; assembly: GCA_963457695.1. Lineage (NCBI taxonomy): Eukaryota > Metazoa > Arthropoda > Insecta > Diptera > Micropezidae > Neria > Neria commutata. Next base: position 37,714,370 of record OY735248.1, read on the forward strand.
ATACAAATAGTCGTGTTCGAACGAAATTAAGAAGCTTTATCAAAAACATAAAAGGCTTTTTGGCTTTATCAAGGCAACGAATACTCTCAGAGAGTTACCAAATCATCATAAGAGCTCTTGACGCACAAGGAATTCTCCGTTATTAAATGGTAGAGTATGTCAGGAATTGAAGCTGGAACACCTGGCATCGGAGAACGAGCTCACATCCACTGAGCCACTGCGGCATATTAATGGATTATCTTATGAGTTGCCAATAAATAATGTAGGCAATTAAAAAAAACAAGATTTCATTGTTGATACAAGCCTTTGGCATAATTGTGCTATAATATTGTTCTACCCTGTTATTTGTCACGTTTACATTTGAATTTAAAAATATTTACTTTTCCGCATCACAAAATGCAATTTTTTATTATATCTTGTGCAATAAAGATAGCTATATTATATGGCAAGTGAGCCAAGCTCTTTATAAATTGTGACATCAAAGAAATATTGCCAGCTTATAGTAAAGCTGGCACTTATCATAAATTAAAACGCGAAAAACAGACAAACAAAACTTTGTGACACAACTCAACAATTTGTGTGATGTATTGAAGCAAAAAGTTTGGCATAATAAATTTTGTAAAACTTTTTTAAAAATATTATCGCTGTGAGAATGCATTTTTCTTATTTCTAAAATGTTGATGCAGTTTGAGTTAGAGAAGTTTGCGCAGATAGGGAGAAAAATATTTCGGAAGCGCTGCCATAAACATACGATAACTTTTTTCTTTGGAAATTCTGCTAAACAACATTACGTTTTTATAGCAATTATACGAGCTATATGCTTATCAATAAGGTGAGCAAAAATAAAGCTTAAATTTCACTTTCATTAGCACGACGGTACACGACGACACTTCTCACACAATTTCAGCGTGCCATAATTCAATAAGGCATGCTAGACGCTCCCAAAGCGAGGAGATCCTAAATTGAAATTCTGGCGCATTGTTCGCATATCAAGAAGCGTGATGATCAGATTTGACGATCGCAGATTTGCAAATGGCGCACACGCTTCGCGCGCAAACGTCAGCTGTCAAGTACTGCTGTAATTCATTAAACCGCCAATGGTGGTCGCCATAATTTTATGGCAAGCGACAAAAAGGGTCAGTACAGTTCGTTTTGCTTTGTTTAACGCTTTTAGCGGTTCATTTGAATATTGTCTATTTCCTAGACAGCTGAAGTGGCATGTTCAATATTTTGCCACACGCTAATTGAAATGCCAATAAACTCTACAATCTGTGCAAAAATGGTCTTCACGCAGCTACTTTAACGCATATTTAAAAGTGTTGTGAATCCCAAATGAAAAGAGATCGTGCGACAAATCTGTCAATTGGTAGTGTCAATAAACAACTGAAGTATTTCAAAATCACAATATAAACGCTTTTTATGGCACATGCGCGTGATTTATATAACAATACAAGAGTTTGTATATGTAGATGCATAATAGAAAGCTGTAAATTGCTTAGAAAATAAATTTGCCAATAAAATATCAAATATGTATATTTTTGCCAAATGATGAGCGGACAAATTTGCATTTCTAAAATACTTGCAAGTCATAGAATAGATAGGTACTTTGCAACTTTAACATATTAGAAATAAAATAAATATAAAATCAAATTTAGTTGCTGAGTGTAAAGAAAATATGGCTACAATTTTGCAAAGTCCCCATTTTCATTTTCCAAAGGGTTTTAACTTTGTTTAGGATTGCGTAGCATTTTCAATTTTCACAAAAATTTTCTTATCACAGCTATCAGCTGACATGTTGTTTTGAAGTAGACACCGAATTTACGTATATTTTCTCTACATAAAGATACGTTTTGAGTAATCGCTCATACTGTATTTGTCTATGGCAGGTCTTGTAGGCTAATACGCCACCTTACGATACCTTTAAAGTAATTCTACCATAGTTTAACAAAATTTCTACTGAAAAGTCATTGTTAAATCAGAGACAGTTTATTAGAAATCATTGTCTCTGGTTAAACGATTCCAACTATAAAATTGAACAGTAAGAAGCAATATACCGTCAAGATATTTTTGCTCATTCGATGAGCTTTTTATTTACTAAAATATGAATCTTGTCTGCAAATAAGTGGATTATTAGACTAGTGACAAAAATAATGTTTTTGTGTTTCTGTATTTTCTACAGTTGTTCTATCTCTCTGAGAGATCAACCAGAGCAGATCCAGCGAATTGATCCTACAAAACAAACCCTCGATAGGGATTGTCATAGGAATCATAACCGGACACTGCCTCATTGGTCAACATGCCAACAGACTGGGACTGCTCTACAACGACTTCTGCAGAACACCTTCTTTGCAAATGCCCAGCGCTAGCGAGAACGCGCTTCCGATTCCTGGGACATTACTTCCTGAGCTGTCTGGCAGACTTGGAAAAAACGCCACCAGGTCATATCGACAAATATAACAGAGCCACAAAGTGGCTCCCATACATGCGAAGTGCACAGGTGAAAACCTCACATGGTAACACAATGGGCCTTTTGGCCTAAGTGATGTCCTTGAGATGACCACTTAACCCACCTACCCACCATCTCTCTGAGAGGCCTTTTCTTATCTGATAATTCTACAGGTTTTAGTGCGAAAAGTATGGTAACGAACCTAATGAACAAATTAATTTATAGGAGTAAGTAATAATAACAGGGCACGCTGATAATTTTAAAGTTTAATACCGGCCGCTTTATGTGTTCCAACATGGTACAATGCTAAATGTGTTACTGTAATCTTATCTACATATTTTCCATTTGCTGATTCAATTAGATGTATTACTGCTACTACTACTACAAAACACTACCAGCTGATTTCCGATTTCCTGATTTGTTGTTGAATCATATTTGCTAAGCGTATAATTGAAGATCTATTTGAACGATATGGCTCAAACGCGTTCATGACTGGGTTCAAATGCTTGGTTTTTGTATGAAAATAGATAACATTGGCCTACACAATTGCTGTTGGAAATGATTTGTAGCCGATTTAGCTTAAAATGCAATACAAAATTGATCTTCGATTTGGCATAAATGCAATCAAATGCAATGAAGATATCAAAATATGAATTTTTATAGTTTTGCTATAAATGAAAATGAATGGAATCAAAGATTAAATCAAAGATCGAAATATTTTCATGCACATCTTGGCAATAAGCATACAGCCATTAGACTGTTTTCCATGCAGGCCTGAAATTCCAATGTTCTGTAGACCATGCTGTCCATATTCATTACTTGGTTTCTTTCAGCGTCTGCCTTTCCATCTTTAAGTCTATCTCCACATCAGTCAGTCTATCTTTACAATTGTCAAGCTAACTTTCCGTCTAGAGTCTAGAGAGTGTAGTGTGTCCGCCTGTTTTTACAGCTGTCTGACCATATGTCGTTTCATCGCTTCGGCTGCCCGTCTGTCTTTTCCTTCATTTATAGGTCGCGCGCTGTGTCGTTCTCTTTTCACTTGACGCTTAAGATCTTATAATCAACAGCTACAACAGAGCGATATGTACTTTATCTGCTGATAAAACGCAGCAGAGATTTTATTAAATTTATGATATGTAGTCTACAAGATTTCTTGGCACTCTGCTCGTGTGTGTTTTCTACCTAACAATACGTTTGTATTTTATAGGAAGGCGGTGAGCGTTGGCCGGCGGGAGGGCAGAGGCAGGCAATCTGACAAGTTGTATTGTGTTGTGCCGTGCCATTTCTATATACATACACTGGCATTCTACTATCATTTATTAGTTTTGGCTTGTGGAATAATTCTTATCATTATTATCAACGAAGCCGGCGGTTTCTCCATCATCACAGTTGTTTCCGTTTCTTACGTTGTGTGTTTACTTTGCAAGTGTGCTTGTCGTAATCTGCATATTCTACTTGACAAAGATGACAACAGCGTAATCACGTAAATGCCATTAATTTCAAAAGATTTTCAAAATACACATTTAACTTTTTTTTTCGTTGATTCATTTTTCACTCCCTTGTGACGCTCGGTATTCCAATCAGTGAAAGTAAGTTCCTTTGTTTTGCTACTTTCTTAAGCTGGTGAAATGGAGAGGGCGCACAAGGATTCATATCTTCAAATTGAAGCAAATCTTTCATATGTATGCGCGCCCTTTTTTTAAAATGAAGTTCGCATTGGTCCTAAAAACTCATTTCGAGCGTCCTATTTTTAAATACAAAAATAAGCTTCAGATAATTACATGGCAAATTAATGTCTTTCTAGTTTTCATATAATAACTATATACAAATTTTCTTTTTCAGATTGCTATACTATTGATTGATTGCCTGATTGATCAGATAGCAGGGGCGTAGTCAGCAACTTAATTCGCAAAAGTTGCAGTTAGTCATTTTTTCTATTAGATGACTCAACTAGAATAATTAGAGAATAACTCCTTAAAAATTTTAATTTATCGTAACTTTCTACCCCTCCCCTTTTTTGCCCATAAAAGTGCCTCGCTTTGAATCAATCTTTCTGGAAAATGATGCACTGCAGTCTACTGTGTTCTAAGTTTCTGGCTACGACCTTTATAGCTACGACCTTTTGTATCTACATATATTAGATTATTATTTTCGGAACAAATTAACAGCTTTTGTATATTTTAAATTTATGATATACAATATTTTCGATATATAACGCATAAAAAGTGCAAAATTTAGTTATACATCGCTTATGAGGAGCCATTTTTCCAGTCATTTAGAAGTTCGATTTTTGTATCTACATATATTAGATTATTATTTTCGGAACAAATTAACAGCTTTTGTATATTTTAAATTTATGATATACAATATTTTCGATATATAACGCATAAAAAGTGCAAAATTTAGTTATACATCGCTTATGAGGAGCCATTTTTCCAGTCATTTAGAAGTTCGTTTTAAGCAAAAAGTACTGTACATTATAGTAATGCATATTTAAATGTAGAGTTAATAATTATGCAAAACTATTAACGCTTTTCCTGGACCATAAAATGCGTCAAAAAAGTTAAGTTAAGTTCGATTAAAAAGCAAAGCTAAAAACCAGAGCAACGGGTACCTACGTATGTATGCAGATACAAACATTTTTTTGCATAAAAGCAGAGCACACCAATACAATGCGCCTAACTGCCGACTGTAGAGACCTTGCAATAAATTTAGCAAATCAACAAAACTTTGCTAATTTGCTGCGTTGAAACTTCATGTGAAAAATCAATAGAAAAACCGAAATATATACACTAGCAGTAGTCAATATCATTGGAGCATGCTAAAATGAGAGTTTAAGGTAATTTTAGCATTGAAAAAAATTTTATCTCATACGTTTGTTTTTGTTGTGTTGCGCTCGTGCGAGACCGGCAACAAAATTCGCTCTGCCATTGTGACAAATTCATAATAAGCGGAAAAGAAATAATTGGCAAAAATTTTAATTTTATGAAAGAGAAGAAAAATGATATATGTATGTAATATGTACAATATACATTTACATATGTATGTAGGCTCACCTCGAATGACATTGTGCCGCCATTGCCGTATTTTCGAAATAAATGCGCCAAATAACGATTATATTCCGTCGCGGCTTCGGCGACTTGCGGCGCTGGCAGCAATAAGCCGCAGTTGAGCAGCAGCAGCAGCGCACAGACAAGACAGGAAACACTAAACCTGGCCGCCATATTGATTTTCACAGCGGCAGAAAACAGCAGCAATTTGGTTTGTTATTATTTATGGTTTGTTTATTTTGTTGCTTTTTTCTTAAATGTGGCTTTCTCGATTGGCAGCATTCAAATTGCAATTATGTATACCGTTAAATTTGTGTCACTTCTTCTTCTTCTCGCTACACTTTAGGGACTTACTAAATAGCAAATTACTTTGGCTATTACAACTTTTTTGCACATTTAGTCATAATTCAAAAATTTGCCATAAAATTATTATTATTATTTGCAATGGCTGCTCTCTCTTTTTTGTGGCGCAATTAATATTTAGCAATTTATTTAAATTTGAACTTCACTCAAACACTGCATTAATTTGGCAATTTGGGCTCTGCTCCTTGCATGACATCGGCACACACACAGTCACACATATGTAGCCAGCTTGCATTCAGCAATGAAATTTAACAAACGTGCACAGTGCACTCACTCTTGCACTCACTCACTGCCGCTTTTCCTTTGACTGCCGGCGCGCTTCTTATCAGCGCTTGTCTCGTATTGAGCGCGGCAAGTCGCTGGCACTTTGTTTTTGTGCTTTTGGCTATCGACGACGAGTTGTGTGCGCTCGGCGCTCCGATCGCAACGTTTGTTTACCTTTGGTTCGTGTGCGCTTGACAATCACTTGAAAGCTGCTCGTGTTTGTACCGCTGCTCCACTTCAACAGAGCTTTTCGTGCTTAACCGTTAGACGTTAGCAACGAGTGAAGCCAATTGAGCGAACGTTTGAAAATACTCGTTGATGTTGTTGAATTATTGCAATGAAAATGGCGTTCACTTCTTAGAAAGCAAGTGCGTAAATCGCGCAAATTTGAAAAAAAGCTTGTGCAAAAAATTGTGAGTAATTATTTCAAGCTTTTAAATTCAGAAGTGCCATAAAAACTTGCAAAATTACAGCAAAGAGCAAAGCTAGTAAAGAAAATCGCCTACAATTATGTACTAGTAATGATAAACAAGCGTCATATCACAATTCCTTTATCTCGCTGTAGATCATTTCGCCTAGAAGGTAAATGCATTAATATTTTGCCAAGATTTGGCTTTACGATTCCAGGAAGCATTGCTTATCATTTTTACAAGCCAACAAATTTATTTGTTTGTCATAAAAGACATTTAAGAAAACTGCTGGCCTTTAAAATAGATCTTCATACATATGAAAAAGATAAGTGCGCTGTAAGTTTATTTTACAAACCGTTTAAAACAAACCGGAAGTAGTTTGTAAGAAAAAAGCGTCATCAAACTGAGAGCCTTATATTAATTGATTAAAACAGATATAAAAGATTGATGCGATGAAGGCAAACGATTTGGTTTACAGCAATATAAATACTCTTCAACATATCAACCATATCTATCTAAAAGTGAATCTTGAAATATCCGATAAATATTGAAAACATTTCTTGAAGAAAAAGCAAATTGTTTTGCCATGTTAATACAAGCCTCTTAGGGTAGACTTCCTCATTTATAACAGCATCCATCCGTAAAGTTATCTGGTTTACAGCTACCGTAATTCTATGAATTTAAGACAACGTACGACGCGGAAATCATTTAAAACTAACTAGCACTTTTATATCTTTATTGTCAGGTTTTTCTTGAAAATAAGTTTTTACTAAGAAATTCTACTTTGTTGCAGTTTGTAGTTTTACTAATTGTTTACAAGTGCAGTTGTGATAATATCGTATTGTTATTGTGTGATCTCGGCGAGATTTGTTGACGTTTGTCGTTTTCGATAACTTTTGTTATCGAGGTTGTTGAGCTTTTTCATTTTACGCACTTCAAAGAACTTATGAATTTTTTGTGACCACTTCACGATTCGAAGAAACTTTGTATCTTGACCTGATATCAAAGAAGTGTGTTTTTAATTTTCAATCGCTCCAAAATGTATATGTATGTACATAATGAAATTAATAAATTATATACTTCTTGCACATTCCATAAAAAGAAATAAGTATTTGTAATTTTTTGTTTAAAAATATATCAAATCTATTTTATTTTGAATTTTATACAGAGTTGTATAATTTTCTTAATACTAGCAAAATTTTAAATTCATAAGAACTTCGGAATTACTCCTAGTTTTGCCTAAAATATGCCGGGGTGCCAGTTTGGTAATCAGTGGGCATGGGATTGTTAAGGTTTCAGTTACGGGTTACTTACGTCTATTTTCTCCGGCATAGAGCTCAAGTGAGTACATAACAATTTAATGGGAATAAGGTTCGTCTTCTCTTACAGCGAGCACTTAGGGTATATATAAATTTATATATGACAAGTGTAGACGAATACATTGGCTAAGTAGAGCTGCAAACTATCTATGACACTATCGAAGGTATCGATAAAACTCTCCATCGCTATCGATAATTTGAAAGCACTATCAATAGTAAGGCGCACTTCAACTTGTATAAAATGACGCATATCACTTATTTCGAATTTTCTTTTAAAGAATTGATTTGGTGAGCTGCGAAATTTAAAATTTCAAAAATAAATAAGAAAATTGAATAATTCAAATATAATTATATTATTTTTATTATTTCGAATTTATGTATAACAACAATGTTTCCAGATATGATAATATCTTTACAATCGAGACTATCGATTTTTCATGCAAGGCAACGAAACTATAGATGGCCCGACTATCGATAATTTTGCAGCTTTACGGCTTAGCATAACGGTGGCGTAGCGTAAATAACTACATACATAATTAGCAGCTATATATTATTTTATGATAAATTGACTAAAGTCAAGCCTAAAAGTATTGTGCATGTGGTCTTTTATACGCTTCAGCTGTTAATTTCATTATTTTTTTGATAAACGTATGTTAAAGGCGATTTGCATTAAATTCAAATTTCACAATTTAAATTATTTACAGTATTTCAGCAATATTTTATGTAATAGTATTAAATTAAATATATGTATGCATGCACTTAACTTTACTTATTCTATGTAGGCTATTAACTAAATGTATGTGATTTATATCAAAAGTAGAGCAGCAACTATAATTTTTATAAAAAATACCATCTTCTGTTTCTCTACAAAATATTGGTAGCTTGAAATGCAGGAGCTCGCTCTCTCTTTTCTCAGCTATGTAAATGATTCGAGTTTGAAGGCACGCGCTCGCTATCTTTCTCTCTCTTTTTAACTATTATTATGTATTTTAACCCTAACGAGTCTTTCGAGTACTGATTCCGAAAGCACTGGCGGCATGCTTTAACAACTAATCGAACTTCTCTTGATTTGGCATGCATATGAAGAACTTGGAACACCACAAATTGATGGCTTGCGACAGATTGGTGAGCCACTTGACAGGACGATGTATTGTCATGTAGTAAATGGGTATGCCGGATAGTATGATGGCGGTGCCGATGCCCACTTCGATGGGCGACTGAAAGAATGACGAGATCACTAGGAAGCAGCATGTTATCAGGTAGATGATGGGCAGTGCCAGATTGACGCGTATCGGACGCTCCGTCTTGGGCTGTTTGTAGCGTAGATAGAGCAGACCGGAAACGGAGATGAGCGTGAACAGCGCCTCCACATAGCTGACATAGTTGATGAGTGAATAGACATCTTTGATGAAGAGCAGCACCAGAGTGACAACACACTGTAAGTGGTGAAAGAAAATCGGTATAATTACATATGAATACAATTAATTTGTGCCGCTTCATGCTCACCAAAAAAATCAGTGATGGCACCGGCGTCAAGCAATTGATGTTGATGAGTGATATGGCCGCCGGCAGATGACCATTACGTGCGCCCACAAAGAACAGACGCGACGAGGCAAAGATGGCGCCATTCAACGAGCCAAAAGTGGAGCAGGCCACAAAGAACGGCATCAGCCAGGACATAAAGCCCAGCATTTTGTCGCCGAAAGTTACCGCCACCGCGTCCGATGACAGCATCTCCTCTGGCGTCAACACCGAAAAGTATGCAATATTTGTGACCACATAAATGATGGTGACCACCGGCATAGAGATGCATATCGCCTTGGGCAAGTTCTTGTAGGGATCCTTCAGCTCCTCCGTCACAAAATTCAAATAATTCCAGCCCGAATATGAGAAGAGGCCGTTGTAGAAGGCCAGCGCTATAAGACCGGGTGCGGTGAATGTGCCACGCATAGGCTCATCCCAATGATCGGTGTTGCCGCTCATCAGATACCAGACGCCCGCCGCCACAATCACCAGCAGCGCAAACACTTTGGTGCCGGTGAAGATGTCCGTCACGCGTGTCACCCACTTGACGTTGTAGCAATTGATTACCGTGAGCACACCTGCAAAAGGGTAAGAAGAAAAGTAAGTAAGTCGATTCAAACTGAATTCTAGTTCCACGCACATGTTATCACCGCTGCCAGCAGCTGTATGGCGGCTACGGGCGCATCACATGAGGGCCAGAAGGGCTGCAGCAGGTACTGCGCGAATGTCAGCGCCGTTATCGCATTTCCAGTGGGCACCAAGACGAGCAGCGCTACCCACAGATACAAGAAGGCTGGCAGTGGTCCGAAGGCAGTGCCTATGTAAGCGTAATCACCACCAGATTTGGGTATCATGGTGCCTGAAAGAAAAAGAGCAGAATTAGAAAGAATCGAACTTGGAAATGCATTTTAAAAAATATGTTGGAATAGTTGAAAAAGTATTTAAAATGTGCGTCTTTTTGTAGAATTTCAGACTTCGAAATTTCTACATTAAATAATAAATAGTTTAGAAAGGGTTCTATATTTAAAAGGTCACAAATTTCCTCTTTGATAACTTAGAAAAGACCCATTTACTGATTCAATGTTATGACAAATGAATCCACATTTTAGAGAAGGATTCTATATTTGAAATGTAGTTTTTTTTTTTAATTTTTACAAATCATTATAAGGCTTAGGAATATTCAATGTTGGAAGTGTTTTATTTGAAGTGGGGATTTAGTTTCCTAGCCATTGCGTCCTGAAACGCCTATTGAAAGTATGTATCACAAATATATACAAACCAATACTGGAGCAGAATGTCTTTCATATAACCAGGACGAACATTTCGCAAAACCGAATCCTTAAATATAAATGATTAAAGGTGCGTTTCTTAATAATTTAACCAAAATCATTTCATTTCATTCTCACCACAAGTTAGTTAAAGTTTTGAAAAGCATTCAGTTTTTGAACATTGCCAAATTCCTTGCTTATCTTTTCAAAAATAATACTTTATTGAAAAGAAAACAATTGAAGTAAAGCTCAATTGTGACTGCAATATTTTCAGCATAAAAATTTCTTTTTCAATATTTGTATTCGAAATTCAATGGCTTCCACTTGTGAGAATAAGGGCCTAAGAGATGAATAACAAGCATTGCTCTTTAAATCGCTGTGCCATAATCGAAAACCTTCAAAAGCAAGCAATGCTCTTTCCAGTTGCTCTTACATTAAATTCGAAGAGCGCATTTTTTTTGCTCTTTGTAATCATTGCTCGTGCTTGCAGTCACGAGAGCTAATGAGTGCGCCCCGCGTCCGATATCGTTTTATGATTGCTGATATCATGAAATTCCAGCGGAGCTGCGGGTAGTGCATGGCGTTTAGGGCAATGCCATACGGCACTCCATGCGGTGTCTGACTAAAGCGCTGATCAGTCACCGCGTATCTTTTGTGAGCGGAATTAATCGTAACGGCAAAATTTGGGCCGTTCAGTGAAAATCGTATGGCAGCTGTGGCTCTTTTGCACGTTTCTGTTTTGGTTATTGCTGCCGTGCTGCCATATAGTTTCGTGCACAAAGTAAGCACGCTGTTCCTTTTGCTTGTGAGGTTAAATTTTACATTCTTTATAAAATCTATGACACAGAATTATCTAAATTTTTAGATATATTTATTGTGGTCTACTTTTAAGAATTTATAATAGCAATAATAATCCGGTTTTAGTTCTAAATTAAAATCGAAGAGCAGTGGCAGCACTGTTTTTAGTACAAAGCAATGTCATTCTCTCATCCTCTCTGAGCATCAGAACAGACGTAAACGTGTGAGAAAAACCAATTTGGATTATAATTTCTGCGTTACGCGCCGATTAAATACGCAATGAGCGAACGCATGTATGAGCTCGGGTAGGGTAGGTTTTGTCTGCGCTCCGATTAAATACGATACGCGGTGACTGATCAGCGCTTAAGCGGCGCTCATGCATACGGAATTTATTTGCAGTGGTCTTTTGTTAATTGCCGATAAAAAAAATAGTAGAAATGAAGTGGAAATATGATATGCATGCGGTTTCCGGATGATAATGCGGTGCTGCCACATGAGAGACGATAAAGCGTGTATGGCATAGACGCACAGCAGTTGCACTTTATGATGATTTTTTTTGGCGGGAAATACGAAATTATACAGACGACTAATACACTGCGGGAATTATTGCTATTATTTTTGAAAAATGGTTAAAAGGCAAGGTAAAAAATTTGCTTTAAATTTTCTGATTCGAATAAATTTGGATCGAAAGTGAAATGTGACAATTCCGGTGACACTCATTCCATAGAAAAACATAGAATTTATTTCAAATTTATTTATCTCCAGATTTCGCGAAGAATTGGTAATTTTAAATGATCTTCATTGCTTGGATAAAAAGCATAAAATGTTTGGACACGGCTATAGAATAAATTTTTTATCCCTTTTCGCCTCCTTCAAAAGATCTCCTACAATTAGTTTGATATCCCTGGATTCTTCTCTACATGCCTATACTCGTCGATATAGCTTACTTGAGTTCTGTCCTTTATTTGATCGTTGTTTATTTTTATTATTTCGTTATTTCGTATTGTGTATTACTTTCCAAGCCGCCTTTTAAGCCCACTTCATTTCTTCATGCTCTTTCACTTCATTTACTTTTTCTGTGGCACGATTTTTCAGGTTCATTGCCAAAGGTTATTCAACTTCAAAATGAAATTCAAGCCAACGTCACGTATTTCAAGTCTCGCTTAAAGTTTCGCCAGACTTAAAAAATGTGCAAAGTTCATGGCAGGGAAGAAATATAAAAGGGTTACGAGCATCAGAGGGAAAGAAAGTGAATGTACATATGTGGAATACATATGCATGACATGAGATGCGCTTGATTGAAGGAAATTTAATTTAATTCCGTAGGAATTAAACTTTTTATTGATAAGCTGCATATAAATTGTGCAATAGTTAATTGTTGGGTTGGAAACTAATAAATTTCGTCGATGGTTGAGTCAACACTTGGCAACCAAGATCCAATAATTTTTGCTGAGTGGCCAAAGATGTGTGTGGCCTTGAATTGTCATGGTGGAATAGGATTTGACAATTGGGATCGCTTTTCTTGAATTTCATTGTTCAATGTTTGTGTTAATTCTTGAATGTGCACATCTGAATTGATCGTTAGGCTATGTGGTAAGAAAACAATTCCTTTGTAATCCCATCAAACTGATAACATAACATAACCTTCTCTTGATGAATATTCGGTTTAATATGTTGTTTGAGCCGGTTCAGCTTGCTTTCTCCAAGATCATTTTTGATTGATTCGATTGTTGTACACCAGACATTTTCCCTCAATAGTTATCAATTGTTTCAAAAATTTATAATGTTAATTGCGTTTCATTAATGAAACTCAGATGATAAGGTGTTGGAATGTTGGAAATGAAGGAATTTCTTTAAGATCAAGTGGAACCTCTCTCTCTCTCTCTCTCTCTCTCTCTCTCTCTCTCTTAGAAGACTCTCTGCAATCTCACGTGTTCTGCTATGATGGTCCAATCGATTTTAGCTATGATTTGATTCTCAATTATCAAGCAATCACTATACAAACACTATGCCAACCCTATATATATATAGGAAAATTATTTATTGCAGACTTGAAGACAAATTTTAAATTATATTCTTACAAAGATAATTAATTGCTTGCTAAGGCTTAATATAAAATTTGCTATACTACACTCACTATATATAACAAAAAGCTATTTATGAGCAACTTTAAAAAAGGTAGTGAAACCTCTTCATAGCACATGTTACAATTACGTACTATAATTAGTTGCCTAAAGTCTTTGACATTTAACCCACACACACATGCAATGCAATTTTAATGAAGCTATTAAGTGTCCCTTTTCTCAACTATTCGTGAAATGTTGGCAACGTCATTAACTGTCATTTCTTGGCCGCCAACGCTAAAAATAGCAGTTAACTGCCAATGTTCGAATTTCACTTGCATTTGATAGCTAATGCTAATGCTAATGCGCATTTGGAATTTGATTAACTAAAGAGCCATAATAAACTGTGAGTCAAATGAAGAAACAATTTGGGCCAGGTGCCTATAAATGCGCCTACTACTTAAAATCATGCCATTAGCGGCATAATCAAGATTCAAAAACTGTTGGCTGCAATGTGGGGCACGGCTCTGTCATTCTTAAGATTTGATGGAATGATGAAAAAGATTATAGAAGTTGCATTATAAAAATTTTGTGAAACAACAACAACAAGCACAACAGGGTCTATGCGTGGCCTTTTTAGGCAGCTAGATTAACCTCCATAGAAAGTACACCAATTTCTCATAAACATTTTTAGGCAATTCGACATTTGCATTTTAGCTCATATCTGGCCCAATAAACTTTAATTTGGGCACTTCTGCGAACTTCTATTGCATGTAGAAACAACCCTAAAATGAAGAGCAAACGCACACTACGACGCGATAAAAAAAGAAGTAGACAAAGCTACCACATAGCCACCACATAAGGTAGATAAGTATGCAGCGCTTCAAGGCCTGCCCTTGCTTGAGTCAGAGCATGCCTTCGCCTGAGAGACTGGGAACACTTTGAACAAGCTGACTGTGGAAATATTTGCTTACGAATATAACGCAAAACATTTGAATGTCTGCTGAAGTTGGTTCGCAGTGTGCTTTGTTTGAGAATATCTACGGCAAAAGAGAGAATATGGCAATGTAGCAAGAAGAGCACTTTATGCAGATTTGAAAGAACGAAGCAGAACAAGTTCAGAATTCGAAAGTGATGAGGTTATTTGAAGCTACATGCAGAGCAGAGCAGTGCCAAGACTATGAAACAGCTGTATTTGCGCTCGTTAACGAAAATAGCTGATGAAACCACTTTATCTGATGCAAGATAGCCAAGAAGTTTCGACGAAATATTTGACAAAAATTTCTTTTAGTACTTCGTATTGCTTATTCAGAAATATATCTGCATAATTGTAAACCTACAATTTCAATATCTGCAATGTACTATATATATCGTAGAGAGTTTAATATGAAACAGAGCTAAGTTGTTGCGAAAAGAAAGTTATTAAAAGCTGACGAAAAATGTGTCAGAATAGCTTATGAATTGAACTCTGCATTTTATTTGCTTATATGCATAAAGCTTTTGACTTAATTTTTACTTAATTTACTTAATCTTTATGCGCATATACTCTTGGAAAGAATTCATCAAATAATGTACAAATACGAGATCTGTTCATTAAACATGAACATTTTTTTTATAAACGTTTTTTTTCCAAATTTTTAGGTAGATCAATTTTATCCTCTTTCAAATACTCCCCATTTGCAGCAATGCACTTGTACCACGTGTTCAAAATATTCCTTGAAGTCTTCAGGAGTCAGGTACATATATACTGTACTCCTGCCCCGCCATCGCTAAAACTCGTCTCACTTGTTAAGGGAACGCCTGTCTTTTATGGGCTCGAACAGACCTCGAAACTAGGTATCAAGCCTTTTTGGAAATTGGTGAAACACAACCAAATTCTCAAAGTTCGTTACTTTGACCTCTCTTAAATGGAATTCTAAATGGCATCGCTAAGGATCCAACAGGGTCTATGCGTGAACCTTTTTAGGCAACCAGCTTAACCTAACCTAGGTAAACTAAGTAACCAATTTTAATAAATAGTATGTTAATTTTTCAGACATAAAGAAGTTGCAATATTTCAAATTTATAGCAGGACTTTCGTGCGTTTATCATTCTTAGATGTAATGTGCACATGCCGCTTTACAATGAGATCATTCTTTAATAGGTATGTACATATATACCGTATGGCCTCTTCTCACATGTCGCAAATGACAACTGCAAGCGCTTGCCCTGACCATCTTCGCTGTAGCTCAAAAATAGCAATACATGTCATGCCATAGACTTAGCCGTAGACCATAAATTATGGCCGTTATTTTAATGAACCATTTTTAGAGGCAAACATCAGCGTTGCACAGCTAAAGAAAACAGTTAAAATGCATAGTCTACCGTTACTTGACTTGCTTGTTTTACCTTTTTTGGGGTAAACAAAGAAAGCGATAAAGGCTAACAGCCTGAAGAGTAAACAATTGTGTGCAGTAGAGCAGGTAATGGTCAGCATGCGGGGACGGCATGGTTTGTGCCAGCAAACAAAAACAAAAAATTAAATTGAAAAAAAGGAACGTCTGAAGCTAAAGGATGTCTTTAATAAAGCTATTCAATGATATTTCTTTTAAGATAAACCACTTATGTGACAGTCGAGAAAAATTGTTTCGGTATGAGTATGTCTAAAAAATGGTACTGACTGTCGCACTACTGTTAGCCATATAAACTAAATAACTAATAATACTAATTAAATATGTCGAAAATTTGAAAATATTTCTTTAGGACTGACTATTTTAAAGTCAATTCTTATGTAAAATGGAGTGAAGTTAGTAAAAACTCGGTTTCACTTTTTGATTAAACTTTTTGACTTCTTGTTCAGATTCAGCAAGCGATTTTACATAGGAAATGACTATCAAAATGCATAATTGCTGAACAAACATTTAAACATTTTATTATATAATGAAACTGTGTCAATTAAATCGAAATCTTTGCAAAGTAAGCGAAAAACGGTAATAGGTCTGCAAAAACTTCAGACGTTGCAAGGCCGCATTTTGAGCACAGCTGACAGACGCATTATGGAACATAGAAACTTGCTGACAGTGGTTGGAAACGCTTAAATACAGTGACAAAAGAAATTAAGATTGAACAAAAATGGAAATATTTAAATTCAAATTTCAGAAATGAAAAATATAATGCAATAGAATAAATTGCTGAGATAAAAAACATGCATAGAAAATATGCATAGAAACCGTATAAAAAGATATGTACGTGAACAATTTAATAAAGAAATGAAAATTATATAAAATTTAATAATTATAAATATGGATAAATAACTCCGAAAAATTATATGGAAAGAAAAGGCATTAAGCTAAAGATAATAGGTGAATGTCTCAATGAGCTCATTCGAAAAGATTTACTAAAATCCTTTTAATACGTGTTAAAAGTCTTAGTCTTAGTCTGCATGAATTTATTTTATTAAAGTGTGTGTGTCAGCTTTGCTTTGTAGGGGCAACGATCATACAATGATCATACATTTCCCTAGTGTAAAGAGATCGGAGATGCTTTAAAAACTTTCAAACAACATTAGCTGATTAAACCGATTGTTTTGATATAAAGGAAAGCATATTTTAAATTAAATAAAATTTGCTGAATTTTTTACCATACTTTTTAACTTAAATTTCAAATTTTTTAAAAAGAACTTCAATCTTCATACTACTCACCCAATTCCGCATAGCATAGCGCACCCACCATGCTCAATACACCGCAGAGTATCCACACTATGAGTGATTGTCCAATGGAGCCGGAATAGAGCAGGACACCTTTGGGACTGACGAAGATGCCAGCGCCTACAATCACGCCCACTATTATGGCGACGCCATCAAGCAGGCCGATGCGTTTTTTGAGCTTCACGCCGGAACCCTGACTGGAACTATCGGAATTCGAAGTGTTCGCAGCGGAGGCGGTGGGCGTGTCGAAAACCTGACGCGGCACCAAATTATCAGCGGCTTGTACGCGTGCCATTTCAAAGCAGGCAGATCACTCTTTTATAGCGTAGTGCCAGCGGCAAGGGTTAAAGTTTTAGATGCGTAATATGACGGCGTGCTTTTGCTTTGGTCGTGATTTTGCCAGCGGCGTGAATTGCATCAGCCTTTTAAAATTTCGAATAAAAATTTTCACACAACAATTTTTCTCAATTACTTTTACTATTTAAGTGTATAATGAGTTGTTGTTGTTGTTAGATAGTTTAATGAGTTTTTTGTTGTTGTAAATAATTAGTTTACGTGTTGACGTGTACAAAAATGTTCATTAAATTGAAATTCCAATTTGTCAAAAACTTAATTTGTCGTGGTCTAGCGGCGAAGTTGGTTCAGTGCCACATGTTAACATTGTTGTTGTTGTTGTTTTAGCACTTATCTGCCACTAAAAAAAGCACGAAATGTATGCACACGTGTTCTATAAAATTTTTTTTATAGATATGTTTTACAAATTCATGATATAAATTTTTTTTAAATTTCTAAAATTTATCTAATTTCACAATCACATGCAGTTATTTGTTCTTCTTCTTGTGTGAATTTCGCCAACATTAAATCAAGTTTACATTCAGCGACTTTTTGAAAATTACACATTTACTTCGTTTAACAACAGCCTTGCACATAACCGCACATTTTGCCAGCCGAAATCGCACTAAACTTCATTTCATATGCGACGAGCATGGCGAGTCTATAGCAATAGCACCACCGCCAAACATCGCAAGGAACAAGCTGAGCATAGCCACAAAATGTAAAAAACGAAGTAGTGACGTCTGAATAATGCCTGCCGACCCCACTATTCTCTTTGTTGTTGTGGCTGTTGTAGTTGTTGCTGCGGATACAAGCTCGTCTCGTTTAATATCGAATTGTTTAGTGTGTATGTTTCTCTCTCTTTCAGGCGCACTCTCCCTGCAAATGACGTTTTTAGTGTGCGTAAGATCAAGCGCGCCAGTGACACACACTTACACACAAACACCTTCAAGCGCAACTCTCTGTCTACCTGGCTTCGCTGTGAGCGCACCTTTCCCAAACAACTTTTCAATACAATGCGCCCATATTTGGCCCTTTGGTCGCTCTCTGCAATAAACACTCAAACACACTCATTTGCTCTGTCGCTCTATCTCTCTTTCTCTGCCTGCTTTGCATATTTGACTATGTCATGCGATATCTGCAAATATTGCAATTTCATATGGAACTGATTTCATTAGAGGAATTTACCCCCTTCGATAAGATTGGCGCCGATTTGTTATAATTATTATTCTAGCTATCAGCGCAGCACCCAATTTTCGGCCCACACACGTTAAATGCGTAAAAGCCATATGCAAAATATTTGTCAGCACACGGAGAATGACACAAATTCAGATTGATAGCACGGAAAAAAGTCGTAAGAAGCAATCAACTGAAATGCTTGAATTTATATCTACGTTTAAGCTTTAACTTCTTCTTGAAGAATGTCATCTAAAATGAGAATTAAGAATTTCAAGATAGTTTTTGTGTGCAGTTCAAAAGTCGACAAAAAGAAAGCTATAAATTTTCCATAATTTCAAAGTAATCCATAATTGAGTTGTCTGAATTTTTTTTTGGCTAAACTGAAGCAAATTTACCAAGTCATTTCATATGCTTGCATGTCCAATTTGAAGAAGGTTTCTTTTATCAGGCGAAATTCTACTTTTCAAAGGAAAGTGCCATACTTAAAGTGAACGCCATCACTCTTATCAACCTACTTTTTAGTCATTTATAAGAAAACTTCATTTTAATCGATGTCAAAAACTTGTATTATAATCATAATAGACAATTCTTACTTGTATTTTCTGAGTTTAACTTTTTATGAATTCAACCTTTTTATGAATTTGACTGAATTATGAATCATGAGAGCAATATCAACCCGTACAATGACTTTGTTTCTTTAAACTCCTCACACTATAGAAAGCAAATTAAATTCAGCATAGGCCATCAGAATCAAACTAACATACCACTTTAGATTATGTAATCTTAATCTCTACTCACTACCTTAAAATCTTTTCATATCATTCTCGACTTACTTATGGCAAGCAATCTCACAGGCCATATTGCCCCTTGTGATGCCTGGCTTGACAAGGAAGAAAGAACCCTTAGGTTAAGGTCATATGAGACCACATGCTCTTTTTTATGAAAGATTTTCTCCCTTGACTAAACTTAAAATTATGAATGAATGCAAAATGTGTGTAGTTTTAATGGCACTCAAAATTGTTGCTTTAAAAATCTTGCTCTTATTGCCATAATCATATAACCGTAAAAAGTACTCAAGCACCTTAACAGGCAGCCATTAAGATAACGAATCAACATTGCAATTAAAATTTAAACACTTAATGATTAAGTTGTTGAATATACAGCAACAATAGTATACTATATAGTAGCAACAACAATGATCGACGAAGTTGCTAATTTGTTGTGCAATTGATAAAGCGTGCTTGAGCTTAATTGGCAAGAGGCGTTAAAAAGTTGTTTTAAAAATTAGATATGATGTATAATCAAATTATATGAAAGAAAAGTGTTGGAACTGATTATTGGGTGTCAATTGATTTATCATCATTTGCTACTGTGATGTTAAACACAGAAGCTCATATAGATATGTACATATATAGGCATAGTTAATGAAAAAAATGCTTATTATAAACAAAGTATGGTCGATAAAAGATTTTAGATTTTAACCGATTTTGGAAAAGGTACCCAGTTTACGAAATTGGTTTTAAGTTTATGTTTAAGAAATATACGTAGCAGGGGTGCCTGGAATTACGCCCTAGGTTAGGTCGTATCCTGGTACCGGGTTGTTACTGACCATTAGTTTACATTAGCATTAATTTAGTCTCGAGAATTCCTCGCATATAATTTAACCGTTACTTCTCACATCTTCATAGTGCTATATCGTCAGTCTTGCTGAGCTCATTAACTAAACTGTTCCAAATTCGTCTTAATTATGCAAAATCACGGCATATACACACGCACACACACATGCACACACACACACATACACACACACAAAGCACACATCTGCAGTTGAATAACTTCAAAGTGCTTTCATTATGCAATTAACTGGACAAAAGCTTAATTTACTTTTGCTGCTGACCTCACAAAGTGATAATAAAGAGATTTTATGATTTAATCTTTGAAATTTAAACTTTTCAAAAGAAAGAGCATTCTTTTGTACTTTTGTTTGGCACTTTATAATGCTAAAAATTCTTTGTCAACAATTGATAACAAATGACAATGCCAATTTACAGAAATTCTATACTACAGCATCACCTTAAGAAATCAAAACTCAGAGAGATTTGGAGCCACTTCAACTGTAATTTCTGCATAGTACAAAATATCAAGTGGTGCAGAATATTGAATTGTGAATTGAATAGCAGCCTGGTCTGTGTTTTCGCCTTTATCGAAAAAACGGTATTTTCTCTTTGCTGGTGTCCACCTTTTACGCTTGCTAAAACAAAATTGAGTCAAGCAATCACAAAACTCTCTGAAAAGTTTTTTAAGTACGAAATCTTTTCTTTCTAACACCGTCTAGCGTAATCTGAACGCACTTATACAACCCGAGATACATTGGAAAACAATGGATTTCCTTTCACTATACCTAATTTTGATGATATGAACTAAAAGAAGCAATTTTTCATTTCTATATCAATTTTCTATTGCAAAATTTTAACAAATTAAAAGCATTTTGTGAGAACGCTCTTTTTATAAAAAAATGTAAAAATTTTTTCGTTCATAGCGTTCAACTTTAGCATGCTTTGGCTTGAGCGCTATGAAAGCTATGAGAACAAATTTCAATATTATTTCACACAAACATTTCGCTGTTCGGAAATAAAAGCGCCAATAACATCGCTATAGTCACTCAGGAACAGTACACTTTTTCCACAAGCAACTTCTACTACACTGTTTAATAAACTCTATCTCTTTCGCTTTATCACTGTATTAAGTAGCACTTGTTGATCACTCGCTGCTCACACGCTTGAGCTGTGTGCTTCAGTGCTGCTCCGAGCTCCGAGTAAACGTTGACATATCATCACTGTACTTTCAATTGAATTGTCAATTGTACTTTGACAAGTGAAATGTCAAGCTGTGTTTGATCGCGCTTGCTCATTTACTTGTACGAGTATTCTGCGTTGTTGTGCTTGTTGTTGTTGTTGTTGTGGTTGCTAGTGATGGTAGGCAGGCAGCTACAGTTGCTGTAGCTCAACATGTTGCTGCTGTTGTTGCGGCTAATAAAATTAAAATGCCTCTTTTTGTTGTTGTATTGTGTTTACTATTTTTTTATGATGGCAGCACATTTGCCGTGTTGTTGTTCTTGTTGTTGTTGTTGTTGCTCTGTGTGATCTTGTCATGCTGTGATAATCTAATTCACATTTTGTGAGCGACACACACATAGACACGAACACATGACTATGCTCTTTTTTCTAAAGCTCGCGGCCATAAAAAAGTGATGGATCACTTCATGCGCAATTTTCATTAACTATAGTACGAGCGTAGTTTAAGACTTTTCAGCAGCACTGTGATTTTTTTTGTATTTGTATTTTTATTGTTGTTTTTATTAATGTTGTTTTTCATTACAGCAGCATTAAGCCTGCTAGGCATTTTACTCAATTTGGCGGCAGTGAATATCAAATTTCATAATTGAAATGAGTTACAAGTGTTGATATATCTATGAGCTCTGAGAGTTCAAGTTGTTTGCTGAAAAGGTTTAGCAATACGCTTACCATTTTCAGGTCGATTTGTCAGCTTAAACTGTCAGATTCTAACTAAATTCTAAACTGCATGCATTTAGAGTCAGTGAATTAGAATTAGAACATGTGAGTTGTAACTACTATAATTATATTTAAGCGATTCCTGTTGGAAATTAAAATTCTCCTGCTGAGCACTCTTTATTGCTCTGAAGCACATGAGTTTTGAAGTACTTTCAGGATAAACATTATTTGAAGGCAAGCAAAATCCTTGCATTCCAAAGTGAATAATATATACGGCCATGTTGCACTTTTCACTTTCGATCAAAATCGATTTGAGCACGAATTGAGCTATAATTACGATCGATTTCAACTGTGATCGAAAGTAAAATATAAACCTTGGCTAAATTGAATTGAGTATAAGGAATATTTTCTGAAGATTTGGCCAGAAATAAAAGCTCAGATTCGTTTTTCTTGTTAGAAATGAATGATTGAGAGACTAGCAATAGAATCCTTTTAGGTTAATGAAAATTTTCCAGCTAGAAAACGCCAAAAAGTGCAGTCCAAGTCTATTCCAGTCATATATGGCCTATACTTACGGTGACCAACCGTACTATATTATATAGAACAGTACTCTATTTTAAGCCGATGTTCTATATGATATATTTTGTTATAAAAAACATGGAAATGTTCTCTATTTTAAAATGTGTTCTATATTTGTTCTATATTTGATAAAAAAAAACTTTTAAAATGGAATATAGACCGATATATCATTGAATATCTTAAAGGCACTACCTTGTATACAGTTAACTGGGTAAACTGTTTGTTTTTATTATAATTATAAGTAGAGCTCGACCGAACGCACGGTCTCGGTTTTGGTTACCGAACAGTTTGGCCAAAAGGTTCGGGTTCGGTCTCGACTCCTAAAAGGCCGAGTATTTAGCCGAACAGTTGAAAAAAAATCGTATAGTTTTACACAAAATTTTAATTTTGTAATACAAATTTTTATTGATTTTTCATAAATCAGATGTTTAATGTATTTATACCTCGAATGAACTAAAAATGTATGCATTTGTTTTCATTTAACACACATTTCATCTATTTCTAAAGGTTCGGTATCAGTCTCGGTCTCGGCCGAACATTAAAAAAGAAGCCGAAGTTCGGTGTCGGTCTCGGCCAAAATTTCGGGTTCGGTCGGGCTCTAGTTATTTTGCAACATGATCTCATATGTTTGAATACAAAATAAATTTTTAAAACATTTTCCATGTTGAAATTTTTAGCAACAAAAAATTTATGTTGGTGGTGTGTACTCTATTTTCATTAAAAAAATATGGTCACCGTACCTATACTGTACATTTAAAAAAATTACATTTGACATTTATGTATTTACATATGTGCAAAATGTGTAAGACCTAAATTTGCATTGAAGTGAAGAAATTTCCAAAGTCAAACATTTTAACATTTGTTATTGTTATGCATATTTAAATTTGTAATAAATCAAGCGCTCTCAAGCACATTGTCAATATACATGAGACCAAAATTCTAATGTCTCAATGTTTTTCAAAGAACATTTATAATTCTGCTGTCTCTTGTATTCCACACACACACACACACAAACTTCTTGCTGAAAGCCGGAAATGGTTTTGGGGGTGCTTTTTTATGGCACCCAAACAACAGAAACAACAACAACGAAATATAAATGCATAGCAACAATTTAAATGACAGCTACATTATTTCCATTATTTCATGCAATAGATATAGACTATGGATTTATGCAATTGTACGGCTTCGCTGGAAGTGAAAGTTGAAGTGAAGTTCAGTGCGGGGCTGCTGCGGCGTATGAGTGATTTTGGCATGGTGGAATTTTTGGTAATTTGGAAAGATTTTTCATGAATTTTTGAAATTTGTACAAATTAAATTTAGTATCAAATGTTGGTATTTCTTTGAATCTGTTTTTATCAATTCTTTTAAGTTTGGTAAAATATTTTGTTTGCGTAGAAAATGTTCAATAATTTTCTTTTATAAAAATATTTTGTATTTGTAAAGTCTTTGCGGAATATATACACTAAGAAACTTAACGCGAACTTAAATAGAGTGCGGTCATACTTTTTTGATTTTGTTGCATATAGGCATATTTCTTTTGCTAAATATATTTTGCTCATACATTTAAAACTCTCTTTGTGCCCGCTTAAAATTTTTCAAATTTGATTTTTGGCATTTGTAAGCACGATGGCAAATTCTTGAGCATGACAGTCATTCAATTTTTATTAAATCAAGCTCATTTACACTTTACGCCTACACACGCACACACATTAACAAGCCAACAAACACATACTATCGCACTCAACGGCACGGCGATTGCATACTACGCTGCCACATTGAGGCAATTTAAATGAGCCCGCGCTAGTGAAACTATCAGCGCCTTCTTTGCGTTTATCACTGGGCCAATCACTTTAATCGTAAAACTAAATCAACTCTGAATAGTAGCACTAATAGGCTGAGCAGGCCTGCGGGTTTATAAAAAAATTTTTTTGTTATGTTAAGCTATGCCGGAGAACACGAAGCGCACCGTTCCGTCTATGGACCGCAACTGAAAGTGGCTTCAATGCTCGCTGGGGTTTTGAGCACCCCCCATTAAAGCAGAATGCTGTTCAAATAAAGCAGTTGAGTATGAAGAGGAGAAGTGAGTAACTGACGAAGGTAAGCGCAGGCTGACATGTAGCGGGGGAAGAGCTAGAGGTTCCACCCGCTCCCAAAATTAAATGCCAGTTTGCACAACTTCTACGATATTTGAATTCTAGATATTTGAATTAGTAGCCTTTGAAGCTTGTAATATTTTTGAATTTTTTATGTTTACTTCCTGCCACTACCCCCATCAAAGATTCCTTAGCTACGTGCGTGCAAACAGCGGCAGCACTGCAAACTTATATGCCAGAAGGATAGATAAGAAGCAAAAGGAAAATACAACAAAATTATTTAATAAAAGCAACAAATGTGCAGCAGCAAGTGTGGAAAGGAAGAGCGTAAAATGCAAGAGCCAAAAGTCCAAATCAAAACAAAGAAATGCCAATAAATGAGCAGAGAAAGCGAAAATGCAGAAAAAGTAGCGCAATTTTTGTCTATGATAATTTATCTGTTTGTGCTTAAAGTCGATTTTTCAACAGCCAGCCAGCCACCCCTACCCCCTCCCCAACCCCTCTGCCTTCACTCAGCCAAGTGCAAGAGTGCTGTTATTTTTGGGGGTTGAAATGCCGGTTTGGGTGTGATGGCATGCGTCACCTTTTGTTTTGTTGATGCAATCTGTAGTGTTCTTACGTCCTTCCCTTCATTCTGTTTGAGCTTTTTCATTCTGCTTAGGTTGCATTCATAATGGTAATAATGTTATGAATATTGTTTTTATGTTTCAGTGCTACAGAGAAGATTACAATGGAACAGCAAAACAAAAATCATCGTTTGTTATTTTATATTAATGTGGCCTTACCCTTACATGTTCCACCCTCTTGTTATCTCTTTCTCTTCTACTTTTCAACTAGCTATTTTCTCTTTGTTTAACATTTTCGCTCTCCATCGTTCGGTCTATTTGTTCCTCTATTTGCATTCCCTTCAACTTACACATCCCACTTAGTTTGCTCCTCTTCTATTCTTTCTTTCCTTCCTCTATTAATTCATTTAGCTTTTCACTGACCTTTTTCAATGCGTTTTCTGTTTCTCGCTGTATCTCTCTCACTCTCTATTTTTCTTTCTCTATCACTCACACTTCTATGACCTACAACACTTTTATCGGTCTTCATTTTCCGCTTTCTCTTCTATTCGTCTACCGTGTTACTCAATTCACTAATCTACTTTTATGCTTTCTCAGTTTCGTCTCATTCATTTTGCGTTTTCCAATTTTTCTTACACTCTTTTTCTGCCTCTTTTATTTTCAGCACCCCAAATCATAATTATAATTGGAGCCCATCCTTCCCCTCATTTTCGAATTTCAAATATTTTCCTTTTTCACCTTTCGTTATGCTAACTTCTATCTTTCTACATTTCTTTGTCTAGATATTTTATTTGTATTGCATTTTAAAGCTTTTTATTTCCTTTGGGTATTCCTGCCCCTGCGTGCTTCTCTCTCTTCTCTGCAGCTCCTTCGTTTCAATTTGCATCTTAACTTCCCCATTTTGTGGCAGACATTTTTATACTGATTATACGCTCTGCTGCTCTTCTTCATCCCCATCCCTCTTTTGACCAAAGCACGTTTCTGTCTGGCGCAGCAGCACGTGCTTCCTTCGCCGCATGTGCGACATTGTTTACACTTCCGGCTTTTGCCGTTGACCCTCGCCGCTTTTTGTTGTGCTTTTGCAGCAGCTTTGCAGACTTTGCAGCGCAGTTGCACAGCGTTTCCCAAATGTTTTGCAATTTCGTTCGCTTATCTAGCGAAAAATTCGAGCGGTGTTTTCAACAGTTATATTTTTATAGAAAGGAAAGTTAATTTTCTGCATTTTCCACTCATTTCATTCTTTTATTAAACTAAACTTGCATACAATTTCGATTGTTTTTTTTCAAAAATTGTCAGAAGCAATTAATCCGAAAGCAATCCCGCGTCCGAGAATTCGTATTTTACGGTTGCAAATCCACTTGGAACAGCGAGAAGATGTTCAGACTTTGGACTGCACACTCCTTCAACAGAACAAATTACGTTTCCAACTTTATATAGTACTCAGTACGAAAGGGAAGCGTCTTTAAATGAACAACAAAGGTAGCGTACGATAAGATAATTTCTGGAATTAAAGATGATGATCGAGCAAGTAGATGCTTTTATTTCTGAATGGTCCGGGTGGTTGTGGAAAAACTTATGTATACAAGTTACTCCTTAGTACTATACGAGCACAGGGAAACGTGGCCCTAGCCACAGCATCGACCGGAATTTGCTGTGAACCTTTTGAACGGTGGCAGAACTTTTCACTCACAATTCCTGTATTTGAAAACTCAATTTCATTACTAAGAATGAACAGCATTGATGCGAATCTGATCAGAACGGCAAAAGTTTTAATATTAGATGAAGCCACAATGGCGGCAAAAAATTCAATTGCATTAACAAACATGAAATTATGGGAAATGGAAAAACCTTTTGGTGGCAGTCATAATTTTTGGTGGAGATTTCAGGCAAACGCTACCAGTAGTACCTTAAGAAACCAGATCAAGCAATTGTGCAAGCCAGCATTAAATTCAGAAATATTTGGGATAAATTTGAGATACATATTAGAATTAAGTCACAATGTTTGGTCCGTTGACCCGATTTTTAGCGATTGGCTACTAAACTTAGGAAACGGAGATCTTACGAATGACCCACGACTTGCCTGAAGATATTATAGAAATTCCTGATCACTTTTTTGTTCGCTTCTAAAAAAAATCTCTTAGTTTGTATCCATGTTTTTGTAAAAGTGAATTTAAACACATTTTTTTAGATACGATGGAACATGAAAAGTGTAACATTTTCTAAATCCATTTAGAACCACAAGGAATATTAATGCCCTGAACGTAAATAGGACACATTTGGTCAATCGATCATATTCTGTGGTTTCTGGCATCACAAGCATATATATTTTTCTACGCCACCAATGATAAAACCACATACAATTCAATGAAACTACTTTTCAAATATGCAATGAATTAATGTTTAGTAAAAGCTTATGAAATTCACTTTACACTTTTTTGTTCTGGTTTGTTCAAAAAATGTTTTGTTTTACTTACTATTTTTGTATAACAGTAATTTTTGTAAGAAATTTTAGCATAAAAGCTCAATTATCCTACTCTGCAGAGAAATTGTCAGTTGAGTAGCGATAAATTTACTAATTTAAAAAATAAAGAATAATTTTTACATTTGTAATCGTAGCGTTTAATCGACTAACTCTGGCACTTTGAATATTTTGGCAGTGCGATCTTCGGAAACACTCAACAAAATACTTTCATGTGGATCGTAGCAAAAGTCGTAAACATCACCATGGTGGCCGGAGAGAGTGAATTTACGTGCACCGGAGCGCGCATCGTAGCCGTAAATGTTGCCTAGTATCGTGGACACCACAAGCGTGTAATTGCTAAGCCATTTGAGTCTAATAAGGAAATCAACAGAATTTATTAATCAACAATTAGTTGCAAAATGTTACTATTTACTTTGTAATGCCATCATCCATTTCCGGATGCTCACACAGCGTGCGCAAAGTGTGCTTGGCAAAGTCCCAAATAGCAATTTGACCATGCAACGTGCCGCTGGCAGCCATTTTCAGATCAGTGGACGGCGAGAAGGCCACACACTCTATAGGTCCGCTGGCATCCACTGCGCCCACGGGACCACTGTTGCTGCAGAAGAGCACTTTGCCTGTACCAAAAGAAGCGCATTGATTAGCATAATTTTATAGGCACATACAACTATGCATTCGTACTTACCATCTTCACCGCCCGACATGTAAAGTGGTGATTCTCTATCACAGGCCACTGCCGTCACACCTTCTCTATGTGCCATAGGGTGCTCCGTGCTAACCTCCATCACTACGCTGCAGTTTTTCAGATCCCACAGCTTGAGCACGCCAGTTATATAGGCAGCGTACAGTTTCTTGCCATCGCCAGTCAGCTCACCCACCTCACAACGCACGCCATCGCCAGGCAATATCTTGCAGTCGCCCGAGGGTATGCGCCACACATACACCTCTCCACTGTCGCTGCCCGCCAGCAGCACATTGGCGCCGCGATGCCAACGCATCCAAGCCATATCACCCATCGAGTATTCCCACACTTTGCGCAACGTCACTGCTCCCTGCTCTTCGCCGCTGCCTTCCTGTAGCTTGTGCACTTGCAGTTCGCCAGCCATGTCGCCCGTGGCCAGATACGCGCCATCATAACTGAAGTGCACCTCCGTAACTGTGTCCTTGTGCTCGCCTATCGTCTGCAGCACCTCGCCCGTATCTCTGTTCCATAGCAGAGCTGTGTCATCCTCGCTGCCAGTGGCGGCCAATGGGCGTTGCGGATGTAGCGCGCAGCCGAACACTGGGCCTGCATGTTTGCGAAACGTCAGAAGCGCATCATCCATTACTGGCGTGCTGGAGTCTGCACCGTCTTCGAGACGCGCCTCCAACTCTTCCAACGTCACCTCCTCCATTTCCAAATCCAGTTCGTCGTCGTCATCTGGTGGCTCATCGCGATCAAAGTGTATTACCTCGCCTTCGTCGTCCTCGATTTCGGGCACACGCGGTGGCGTATTCTCGCGCATTTTCAACTTATAAAATATATAATTACGTCTTTCTGCAAGTTTCACAGTTTTTTCTGTAAATTTCACAACAAAAGCAAAGTGCTGTCACTGCCGCTTTTATTTCTGTAAAACGTCACACGTGTACGCTCAGCTGATAAAGTAACGAGTTTTTGTTAACTCGTTGGTCTGCAAAGTTGCCGTGGTTTCAAAAAAAAAAAACTGTCAAATTGTCAAATTCGCGGTGAACGGTTGCACTTTTTCGTAAAGGAAAACATACTGTTCCCCATATTAGTACATACTGTTCCCCATATTAGTATATACTATTTTCCTCATCCCGTTGTAAAACCATTTGCTTTATTAGTACCAATTTTTGCATTTAGGTTTTTACATGTGCTAAAAGTTAAGTTACAACAGGAACCATGTTCATGCAAAAATATAAACATTTATGTTTTTGGTTCATGCGCATTCGCACCGGTTATCTTGGTTTGTGCCCGGGGTTACACCTAGCACTTTCTTTACAATATCTTATGAATGAATTTGGAAGTGGAAAGTTCTTTGAATGTTGTTAAAAGTATTTTGGTGTCTTATTTCGTGCAAACGAATTTCCAAAATGTATCTGGAATAAATATTTTCAAATTGAGTTCCGCATATTAAGCTGTAAACACAACCAAAATATTCGGACGAGTTTTTCGAAACGAGTGTGCGTTGTCAACGACGACGAGTGCAACGTTCGTTCGACGACAATTCGTTCGGCGATAGAACAAATTTTAATTTTGTCGCAGCAGTCGCTCGAAAAAATCAGTTGTGCAGCTGTCATTTAATAAATTGAATTATTAAATTGAAGGAATTAAAATGCACAAGACCGCGGAGCTCATTGAGGAAGTGAGGAAAAACCAGTGTCTCTACGACTTGTCCGCCGTAGATTACAAAAACCTTTATAAAAAAACAAAGATTTGGAAAAACATTGCACATAAACTGGATTTGCCGGGTTTGTTAATTGTTAATATGAATTTGTGGGTAATTACAATTATTGTTCTGCAGAGGAAGAGTGCAAAAAACGTTGGAGGGGTCTGCGTGACACCTATAAAAGGGCGAAGCGCGCTGAGAAGCTTGCGTCTCGTAGCGGAGCCCCTTACACTGCAAAACGTTGGAAGTTCATGGATACATTGACTTTCCTGGATAATTTCAAAGATTACAGGGCGTAAGTATTGCGCATTGCACTGGTGTTTGTCAGTTTTTCGATTTCCATTCGCCTTCCATACTTTTTTGATATAGCCCCGTGGAAAATACCGTGGAAAGCACCAGCGAGTTCGTCATGGCGGAAAACTTGCTGGATTACGCTTCATTATCGAGCATGGAGGATCCATTCCATTTGAATGTCGGCGAATCCGCGTCAAGTCCGTCGCGCGTGATGAAGCCAACGGAAATACAAGCGAATGCAGAGATCACCACTGTCACTCTATTCCGCGAAATGATGCAGGAGTACGTGCGCACTGTGAAGGAGCTGAGAAGAGGAACATGCCCACGCGACGGTGACGCCACTGCTCTACTATTTGCGAGTTTGGCGAAGCGTATTGCAGAGAGCACTCTGACCGACAACGAAGTCAGGCGTATCGAGAGGAAGATAGTGACTCTAGTTTACAGCGAGTTGGATGAGCTGGAAAGAAAGTGATAGTGCTATTTTGTTTCTTTTATGACGCTGCCACCATTATTCATTACATTATTACTATCAATATTATTATTAATTATTCATTATATTAAATGGCCTTAACTTTAGAAGTGTAGAAAACTAAATAAAACGATGACCAGATTGAAAGGTTTTAGATGAATCAAAAAGTTCGTTCACCAAGGCAGGTTGTAATCTAGTGGATGCACACGATTGTTTCGCAGTATCAAGCGACCAAATGCACTGCGTGCGAATACACCACCGTCGCTTTGACTCCCGAGCCTCCGACACATAAAGCATAAATTCGAATTCATATAGACAGTTCTTATATATTCAGCTGGTTTTTGTTGTGGAGTTATTATAGTTTTAAAATCAGCGCACAATTTTCCATTGCTTTTTAATGGGCAACTGTGCTTCCTTTTGATACTTTAGCAAAAAAGAGCTGCTAATGAAAATTGCGCTTGAATGGCTTAAAATTGGTACTACAATAAACGGTATTTCAAGTTCCACACACTTGAAACAAATTACCGTAAATACGCGTAAATACATATTTTAATTTAAATACCCTACTACAATGCCAAGCAAGAAAAGAAAAACCAATGGAAACCAAAAAAGTCATAAAAATGTCAGGTGTGAGCGTGACGATGGGAAGTCGAACCACACCACAACGACAACAACAATGGTAGCAAACTGAAGCACAAACATTTGAGTAAGATTTGAACTTATTTTCAGTCTGCTTTCCTGTTGCAGACGGTCGTTAAACTTTTCTAGTGTTTGCTTTTTTGTTAGGAAAATAAATTACTTTCATTTGTCTCCAGAGCTAGTGCTAAAGTTTCGTAGTGAACAGCTTTTTCCATGTTATCTATGGGTATATTTTGAAAGCAAAGTTTTCGCCTTTGCTTTCGAGTTATGTATATTAAGAGAATAGAGAAAAATTAAAGCAATAGCAAATGCTCAATATTTTCAGAAATAGTTAAACTTTTCGTCTAAATAGTTTTGATTCATATGTAAGTTAGTTTCTGTTATATGTGTTGGAAGAAAATTCATACATTATTTCTGTAAAATCGCCGAAATGTGTAAATTTTATGTAGCTTTACTAGGCCAATGAGATTTTAATTAATTGCTTTCGGCTTCAACAGTTTTAGTGAATTATGAAAACAACAAAACGAATTTTGAAATATTGAATTAGAAATTGATTGTGAAATTTCATTACAAAAGCCTTTTATATACTGCGCTGGTCTAAAAGCTTAAAAGCTGGTCTACGCTATACTACTCCCAAATCAAAACTGGACGATGCGCATATTTCAGTGCTTTTCTAGGTATGCGAGTTGAAAACGTAGAAAAAGTGTAGACAATGTAGAATATGTATAAAAGTATAAAACGTGAGTAAAAATACAAGAAGCGCTCGGGGTATCAGATCCGCGCTTCGGAGTGCCGTTAAGGTCTGAAATGATGTACTGATGAGCGTTCAATTGAAATGAATGAGACTACCTCAATTCAACTAAACCAATTGAAAATGTCACCAAAACACTACAGGCAAATCCAATAAAATGAAATTTACAACAATCATTAAATGAACAAAATTTTAGTCTCATGCACTAATGTTCTGCCTCTGGATTTACGATATTACATTTCAAGGGTAATTGAAATATGACCAAGATTTGTGTTGGTTACACCACTACCGGACAAACGGATTTGAATGAGCAATAAAATATGAGTTTGGAACTGTACGTGCACTAATACAAACCATCACACGATGCCTTTATTTCAATCAATAAAAAAAATTCAACTAAATACATATGTTGAATTCCCTGAATTCCCCAAAAGCTTGTAATTTAAGAATCCAAAACAATCCAACGAGCTGGCAACCTCAAATTACAACGGTTTCGAGCGCTCGTTACAAGTATTAGTGAGCGTAGGTGTTTGTGCCAAAACAATAAATACCAAAAGAATTGAGATTTCGGCACGAACTTCCGTATAAATTTGAGGGTACTTCGGAAAATCGCTTGTTAAACAAAATAATGAACTAATATTACATCACTGTTAGCACCTATAAAAGATCAAATGGAACTAGCCGCGTGTGTGTGTACGTTCGTGCAAAGTGCAGAGGGCAGTTCATTTTGTTGTTGTAATATGACGCCGACGGAGTTCTGGAGTTCTGGCTGTTGCTTGCGGGCGTGTGATTGTTGTTGGAGCGGCTGTGGGTGAGTATGGGCTGCTGCACTGTGGCGAAGGTGTGTTGTTCCACTGTTGCTGATGGCTGTAGTGTAGCAGCCTAAGTTGTTGTGTGCTTATTGAAATCGTGTATGCAGACAATTGAGTATTATATATAGTGGCCGACAAAAGCCTATCTGGCAAGTCCAAAAGCATTATTAAAACAAGTAAGGAAGTATCAGTCGGGTTTCACCGACAGAGTAATACCCTACACCATGATCCCAAGTGGGGTGATAATTCACTGAAATTGTGGGTGCATTTGATTTACAACCTACATAGTGGGCGGACCACGCCCATTTTTAGCAGACTACAAGATATACATAATAGGACTATATATGACAAATATTGATGCTCTGACAGGTGTACAACAGATGTTATCGGCATATTTATTTTACTGCCCCCATGGTGGGCGGACCACGCCCATTTCTGGAGAATTAAAAGATATTAATACCAGGAACGAAGTAACCAAATCTGAACTCTCTGGTGTATATATTATGGAAGTTAAGAGGATTTTTTGTTTGTCGCCTATATAGTGGGCGGACCACGCCCATTTTCTTGTATGGCATCTAAGACCTATATATCAACTTGGGAACCGAATTTCATTCATTTATATTCGTAACTAGTCAATTGGGAGCCATTTTACCGACAAAATTTTGCCGCCTATATAGTGGGCGGACCACGCCCATTTTTTCGTGAGATATAGAAGACCTTTCTCTTAACTTTAATACCAAGTATTATTCTTTTCCATGAGTAATTACACAAATTATAGCAATTTAATCGAAAAAAAACCCGAGGTAGTGGGACTTACAGGCCCATTGTGGGCGTGTCCTTTAACCGATATGACTAATTTTAACACTTTACCTAACCCGAGGTTCACTGTGACTGTGTACCAAATTTGGTCCAAATCGGACAACTCCTTCTTTCTTTTTTTTGCGTACACGCAGACGGACGGACAGACAGACAGACAGACAGACAGACGGACAGACGGACAGACGGACAACCGGAAATCAAAAGAGAAAGTGATTCTGATCATTTCTATATACTTATGTCTATACCTAGGAAGGCTCCTTTAATGCGTTACAATTTTGGCACAAAGTTATTATACCCTATTACCATAGGTGTAGGGTATAAAAAGTAATGATGCAGTTTTGTTTCAAATCTACTTTTATTAATATAGCAAAAAAAATTAGCTCGCTTCAGTATAAACTTAAAAAGTTATCATCGGCATATATACAGTAGGGAGCAAAAATGAGTACCTACATGTTTGTATTTCGTGCACTTCTGAGTGTATAACAAAAGCAATAACCAAGCAAATCGGAAAATTTTTGTTGAGCTTTATGTCTTGTTCAATTATCAACAAAATTGTTAATAAAATAAAAGGGAAATGGAACAAATTCTAATAAGAAAATCAATAAAACTAAAACAACTCGCATGTACTCAATTTTGCACCTTTCATCAAATGCAAGGATGGAACCTCTTTTTAGTATTTAGTTCATAGCCCTTTATTCCGAAGGACACTTTTATACGTTTTGGAATATTTTTCCACCAATTTCTCAGTTATCTCATTTGGAATACTTTGCCATTCTCGCTGTACATGTCGCCATAGCTCGTCCCGGTTGGTTGGGGCTGTTTGGTATTGTCCCAAGAATTTGTTCAGGATTGACCACAAATTCTCAATCAATATTAGCTTAAAATAAGTCAACCAGTGGTCATAAGAGTCCAGAAAAGGCGAGGTTCTACTCCTAAAATGCAAATCAGAGGCCTCAAAAAACTTTAAACGGATGCGTTGATTTGTTGATAATTGAACAAGAAATAAGGGCCAAACAAAATTTTCCGATTTGCTTTGTTATTGCTTTTGTTATACACTCAGAAAAGCACGAAGTACAAACATGTAGGTACTCAGCTCCCTACTGTATGTAAATCAATATTAATATGTCTCGACCCATGGCTCGACCAATGTCTCGACCCATGTCTCGACCAATGTCTCGACCAATGTCTCGACCAATGTCTCGACCAATATCTCGACCCATTTCTCGACCCATGTCTCGACCCATGTCTCGACCAATATCTCGACCAATGTCTCGACCAATGTCTCGACCAATATCTCGACCCATATCTCGACCCATGTCTCGACCAATGTCTCAACCCATGTCTAGACCCATGTCTCGACCAATGTCTCAACCCATGTCTAGACCCATGTTAATATTGGTCTACATATTTTACCGGACCGGTTTTCTCAGCTCAAGTTATTCTAATATTTTTTCTACTCGGAGAATTTATGAAAATTTTTAAGCCTTTGTTCAAGACTTTCTGCATAAGCAGTTGGCATAAAATCTGACACGACATTATACAGACGGTTTCATTATAAAATTGATGCAAATTATTTTATATAATAAATAGGCATGCTTTTTTATATAGCTGTATATAGTACATCATCCTGCCAGCGCACTACTCTCTCATTCTTTCTTTTTCATTCACGCTCAAGCGTGGTCCAGTCTATTTTTGTTGTTGTTATCAGCAATTTCAAATCAATTTCTTTATAATTTATTTTGCTGTTATTCTTATTAATATTAATGCATAACTTCTGGCTATGGCAGGCATGAAACCTGTTGCTGGCTGTCGCCTCCAAGCAGCCGCGGCCAATCGACTTCCACTGCCGTTTTTAGCACTTGTCTTCTTGAGTTCTCGGCCTCGCGTTGAGGATTGGTTGCTTTTGATAAATGTTGTTGACCTAAAACTGACGGCTTATGCCATTTTGCTGTGGCAGCAGCTGACAAAAAGGCTGAACAAAATGGTTTATAAATGAATTGAGAATGAAATTAAAATAATACTTTATTTGATTGATATGAAATTCAAAAGCCTTAAGCAACAAACTCTAGACTAAACTAACAATAGGTAAAATGTGCAATTAGTAAAATATAGTAAATTGAGCATTTAGCTATAATTAATGCGCATTAAATGCTCAGTATAAACGCAGATGAGATGAAAGATGAAACTAGAAACGAATACCAAATGCTGAACATTTGATAAAATCTCAAATGATTGAAGCTTTTATTCGGTGTCAATACTTGTTTCTAACTTTTATTGAGCTTATAAAAAAAAGCTGCCAGTTGAAAGCGAACTTGAAAACTTTTCAACAATATCTTATAAGTATATACATATGTACATACATATACAGGTATATCTTAGAATATTTTAAGGTATTGCCAAACCAGAAATTTTTAATAGCTTAAGTTTTGTAGGGATCATAATACGAAATGAAGTCGCAAATTTTTTTGAAACTAAGTTTAGTATGCGTTACGCCTTTATTTTTATGTTGCTATAAAAATCATTTAAGACAAAATTTCTAGTATGTAGGAAATGCTGCAAGGTGCTACTCACACGTACACCAATCATCCTTCAAGTAATGCTCACACTAATTTTTACACTCTTTTTCAAAATTGTTTAGAATCGC
Source organism: Neria commutata (assembly GCA_963457695.1). NCBI lineage: Eukaryota > Metazoa > Arthropoda > Insecta > Diptera > Micropezidae > Neria > Neria commutata. The sequence goes on from OY735248.1 coordinate 37,751,123, forward strand.
TTGTAAATGTCAAATAACAAATTATGTGAAAATTAGAGACAAATTCTTCAGTTGATTTTATTTAAATGTTAAAATGAAAAATAATTAATTGCGGCAGTGTTGCACAGCGATCCTAAGTTTTATTATGGCTGCTCTTAAGCATCTTAACTCTATGGCACGTTAGTACTATTTATATACTATAGACAACATATATTATATTCAAGTTAATTCCATGCTAAACTTTGAAAATCATAAATATTTTTTCTTCATATAAAAGTAGTCTCTTAGGCGTAGACTACACTGCATAAAGCATCAACCATTATTAATGCAAGCATTCTAAGGTTAACCCAACGAAAATTTCATTCTGGCGCAAATTTATGCACGCACATGCAGATACATATAATACCGTTATACAATCTTCAATTTTAGCACATTCCGTTTCTTCCTGTTAGTTCAACTTCTGCCTGTTCGTTTTATCATTATTTTTTATGAACTCGGCATGCATTTTGCTACAAAGTCAGCTACGCGAACACCTTAAAGCTGACTTGGCCGCTGATTAGAGGGGTTGGCGGCGGCAAGTGGCAGGTGGCGAGCAACGGTGAACGGTGTCTCTTAACCGGTTCCATTTTGCGTAGACGCGTTTTGTTGCCGTTCTTCCGTCTGTCTGTCTGTCGGCCGGGCGGGCGGACGGTCTCGCCGATCAAATGATTTGTGCCACTTTGGCGCGCCTGCTGCGGCGCTCGCCGGCATTTGCTGCCGCCGCTCCAAGTGTGCGTACAAACTGTCCCAGCGGTGCGTCAATGGCTGCAATGCGAGACGCGCAGATTGATGGACTGTGAATTCTTGCGACGTTCAGTCGGTCAGAAGTGCAATGAGTGTGGCGGTCTGATGATGATGATACGTCGATGCAGAGCTGTTAAGTTTGCATTGCGATTACTTTAGGAGAACAGTTACTTCGATAGCGATTACTTTATATTATTGAGAAATTTTTTGGTTACTTCAGATAACATTTTATATAATTCGATTATTTAGAATTTTTTTAAGATTTTTATTTTACATTGTTTTAGATTGTTATAGATTATAAAATTTAGACTCACGCTTAACAGTTTTGGATTACTTGAGATTAATTTACACTTTTTCATTATTATTTTATGATATTTTGAATAAGATTTTTAATATATTTATTTGTTAATTTTAAGTTATTAGTTCGCATTAAGGAATTTCTGATAATGGTCAAAGAGAATAGCTAATAACAGAAGTAATGCATACTTACATAAGTAATGATTACTTACAAGAAAAATTATTACTAAGAAAAGTACTGATTTTGTAGTAGCTCCGCTTTGATTTTTTAAGATGTTTTTGATGCTGCTACTGCTGTTGGTGTTGTTGCTTTTGCTACTGCTTTTGCTGAAGTTATTGTCATACTTGTTTTGGTCGCTATCTACGCACATTTGGTCACTTGTTTGTTGGATTTATGCAGGCAGCCATAAATGGCAGACTTCATTCTTTTCTATGCCAAACATAAAATGTTCTCTTCTAGCATGAAAAGACAGCAAAAAGTTGAGAAAAATTTGCAGGCGTGCATTTTTTTACTATTGTACATTTTCGTAGATTTAATTTGGAAGTAAACAAATTGTCTAATTATTGGATAAACGCATGAAGTGAACTAAAAAAACGAAAGACTTAAGGAACGAACTGAAACATCAGAAGTTGTTTATAAGCAGAAGAAGCACTTCTTTGCAGTAAATTTGTGCCGAAAAAATGTACATTAATTATAAATTACATCAGTTATATATTTATATATATTTTTTAATAAAATTTTATAATTTTGTGCATTATTTTGAAAAATAAAAAGATATTTTTCATTATAAAATAAACATAAAGAAATTGCCTTGCCTATATGACGGAGCAAAAATCATTACCGTTAACATGTGCATGAGTATTGCATATGTATGTGTATGTGTCCATGAGCATGTATGTATATGTATATCAGTGTGTGTTCATTTTTCATAAGTTATGGCACTTCAATGATGACCCATATTCCATGGCTGCATAATAATGAAGTAGCAACAGCGCAGCTATAAAAAAAGTGCAGCAGCGTTAAGCGGAAGATGTGGTAGGAGCGGCCGAAGAAGAGCAAGAGCTGGAAGATGAGACTGCACATGCGCGCACAAGCAAAGCAGGGCAATATCATTAAAAGGGGAGTTGTAGTTTACGATGATTTTATGATTGTGCTCTGCGCGCTGATGGAGTTGTCTTGCTCTTGACGTACAACATGCACACACACACTCACATACATCTGTGTAACATACAAGCAGTTCATATGCTTCAATGCCTTTGCACGAAATTCCATTTTCATTGTCTTGACTTTTGGGCTTCTCGGTCTGTTGCAGGTGCCATCTTTTTTAATAGGCTTTTGAGTGCGCATTCATTGTGAGCTTGATTAATTACCTGCAAAATATGCTATAATTTATGTGTTGCCATTAAAAGGCTTTTACTTAATTACTTCTTTAGTTTGAATGAAATCAAATGCATGAAAATGAAATAATATTTTGAGATCTTAAGGGCAAAGTAATTGCTTTTTTTGTTAGGAAATTACAAAATTTGAAAAAGAAGCCTTAACTAAAGTTGGCCTGATCGTTTATTTGAATGGTTCGAAAATATAGTACGTTCATAATTTTTACAATATGAAGGAAGCATCGACTTCTTGGCTATTTGCCTTTGGGTGTTTTCTTCGCTTTAGCACATTTTTAAATATACATATGTTCGATGGCTGCAACATAATTCTAAAAACTTTGAGAGGCTTTTGGATTGGCTGGTTTTCGGTTGAGCTTCTAAAATAAATACAAACAGTTGCGAATGAAATAAATTGGGGAGCGAGAGGGTGTTACATACATTAAAGAGACTCCCTATAAAATTTGATAATATTTTAAAGTTTTCAGTATGGAATAAATTCCAACTTAATAGAAGAATCTCTTTGGACTTAATATGCCATAATATTACAGTTCAAGCTACCAATTTTCTCTTTCGCAAAATACTTCATTGAAAAGAGATTTAATAATTTCGAAAAATCATTGCAGAAGCTAGATTTGATGATTTGCCTCACAAAACGTTTTACACTTCATGCCTTTTTCATTAAAATTGTGGACATTTGCCTTTTTTGAACCAGAAAGCGTTTAGATTCATACAAGTTTGTTGCTTAAGTCTTGCGTTTTTGGTGCTCTTCGCCTTACGCAAAGCTGCCGCATTTTACTTAAGTTTACACACACACACAAACTTGCAAATGACTTAATTTTTTCTTCAAAACGTGCGCACATTTTTCTACGCAAGAACTTTAGCTACATTTCCTTTAATGATCGTGACTACAGGCACCTTTAAATCGCATAAAACTCACATAAAAGTGGCATTAAAAATGCATTAAAAATATGGCACTCAAATGTTGCTCTACACACGCTCACACTTACACTTACAATACTCTGCAATGTGCTACTAACCTCTTTCGCAAGGGGCGCTCATAATGAACACATCTAAATGGGCACAAAGGCGCGTAAGTGTTGCAATTGCAAATGGCAACAACAACAACAAAAACAACTCGAAGGCATTTCTCTATGCACTTTTATGGGAAATGCATAAAGGCCATAAAAAGAATTTGTGGTTGCCACTAGCACATAGTGTGTTGTTTTTGTTGTTGCAATTAGGCACAGTAGAAAGGAAGTTCGTGTTGTTGCTCATAAACAAAAAGTAGTGGCTTGCAGGCAAGCAATTTTTGCCCTCAAGGGATTTAGTATTACAGGGGCTACTGTGCTGGAATATTGCTCTTAAGGAATTCCGAATTTTTTGGGGGGTTTATAAAAGCCACATATGTATTTTCAAGATAATAGCTTAACATTTATTAAAACCTTAACTCTCTAACTGGGAAAACTATAAACTGAAGAAAAAAATGAGGAAAGAATTTTTTCCCAGGTAGGTTACGGGCTAAAATATGAGAATTTCATATTCGCAGGCTCATTTGGTTTAACCACCAGGTAAGCAAAAAGAAAGGCAGCCTTTTTATATGCTGTGGTTTGTATTGAGCACAATTTAGGAAAATCATATAGTACAAAACTGAAGTAGGAAGAAGTAGATTATTTCCTTAGATGATCATTCTTGACACCTTAATGAAATACATTCATATGTATATAAAATTTCTCGACTTAAATTTTTGTTCATCTTTTGTTCTTAAAGTAAATTTAAAAAAATTCCAATTTAAAGCATTGCACGCCAGTATTTTTGGCATTTGAAAATATGCTGTAATATCGGCGTCAACATCCCTGGTGCGCACTTCACAGGCTTTAGTGCTTTTGTCGACATTGTGGCTCTTAGCTATGTCTGCTGCATTTTTTTTCTTCATAAAAAAATGTCATTAAGTTTGTCTGTTCGTTGATAAAAAGTCGTTGAGCATTGTGTTAGAAAAGACACAAAAGGGTAACAACATATGAAAATCAACTTCCATTTTAAAGTGTTCACAAGTTGGAAGACTTGATTTCTATTCTAAATTCATAAATCCTTGCTAAATCTGAAATCAAATCTAAGGCCAAACACCGCCTCTCTATCTAGAAGATCTTAAGCTTGGAATTGGAAGAAGGCGCGCTCGAAGCAGTGGCACCTGTAGAGACCTGAAGCGAGAGTTTGATGCCGCCAACTGGTTATAATGGTCATATACATAAATATAGAAGTTATATCTTCAGGCACACTCAGAAAGCTGGCTGGCATAAATTTGAAAATAGTTTTAATGACAAGCTCAACTTTTGTAGAACTGCCAGTTGATTGCAAAAATTGTGGTGCGTATGATCTGTAGTGCCCAAACTTTCTCCAATTATTTTATGTACTTATACTATAAATTCTCTATACTATGTTCTTAGAACTCATAACAAAAACAACTTGCTCAATGCGTGATGAGCTGGCAAGACGTGGCTCAACTTAAACATATCAATGTTTTGTTTCAATTTGCAATACTATATCACATATCATTTCCATGCTGAAGCTAATAAAGGGAACATGCAAAGACCTTTTGAGCTTCAATCAAACAGCTTGACCTGAGTTTTCCAATAAGTACGAAAATCCACTACTGTGTCATGACAATGGGCCTACGCATGGCCTAAGCGTATCTCTCTGGCAGATCAGCTGTGGCCTAGACAACCACCATAACGTAAGATAACTTCTGCATTGAGCTGACTGTAATTAATGTTATCTCATTAATTGCCAAAGCATAAAAAAAAACTGTCATCAGCCTCATTTCAGTTTTTCTGCCAGCTCGTCTGTTGCTCTTGGTGGTCCACAGCCGGCGGCATTGCTGCTGCTGCACACATTCTTCTGCATGTATGCATTTTTCTCACAGGCAATTTTTTCCCGTACTCAACACATTTTTTAAGCATGTGCAGAGGCATGCGCCTCTAACATTCGACGACCTTCTTTTCATTTTGTAGACAGACTACCGAGCCGGCGGTTGATCTGTCTCTGTCAGTTAGTGTTGTTGTTTTTTTCCAAGCCTTCTTCCGCTGTCTGTGAATCGTTTTAAAGTGGCCAACTACAATCCGAGTAATTAAGCCATTTGGGGCACGCATTAACCCAGAAAGCATTGGCAAATTACTTTTGGCGCACTTTGCGCGCTTTTTCCACCACTCGTCTGCTCCTCTGCGTCTGCTGCTTGGACATGTCAACTGTTATGGCCACGTTAATTGAAAGTTATTAACTGCTAAATGCAATGGCCACGGGCAACACAATCGACTAAATTACTATGGAAAAGCTTGAGAAAATTGGCTCTTTCTTCAAAGGAAAATGCAGAAATGTTTACTTTGCAACTAAAATTTGTCATTTAATTTATAAAAGCAAGCTCGAAAGCAAACTAGTAATATAAGCGCTTGCATTGTTGTTGCTTGCAAATTATATTAATTTGTGTGAATTTCAAATAATTTGTTGAAATTAATAAAGTGGAAAGCAACAAATTAGCACGCTCAATAGAAATGTCGCTTTAAAAAATTTCTCTCTTTTAATATAATTGCGTTTATTAATTTTTAATTGTTTTGCCTTGAGCGATAACCCAGCAAACAATTTGAACCTTCAAAGGTATTTGTTGTTGTTGTTGGAATAAGAAAATTGACCAGCAGCAGGCAGGCATTTACCCATTACACTGATAAGTCTATTTCTTTTATTGAAATCTATCTGATTTTTTTTTACAAAGTGAAGAAAGAAGAAGAAAGTGAACTCCTAAAACTGAAGTCGAAACCTGGAAAAGGCGAGCCACTTGCACAGGAAGTGGGTTACGGTATCCTTGTCCTCCAGACAGCTCAAGAGATGCTGTCGTCGGTCAGACCCATCACACTCAACTGTTTAGCACAGGAGGTGTGTCCGGCCAGGACGCCCACAAGAAGCTGATTTCAAAGCAAATAAGATGACAGAAATGTTTTTAAAATTTGTACAAAAAAGCCAAAATTTTTAGACAAATTTTCTTTAACAAAAATCACAAGAGGCACACACTCACACACACATGCACACACACAGTCAAAGAAAAGTGTTGATGCGATCATGTATGAGCGTTTGTATTGCACATTAGTTCATATGTCACCAACCAGCTGTCAGCCAACAATTTGTCATGATCAACAGCAGAGCTTCAGCATCTCCATCAGCAGTTTGTTGAACTTGTCATGTTGTTGTTATTGTTATTATTGCTGTTGTTGTTTTGTGCTTACTTTTGCTATTTTTGTTGTTCTACGCAGTTGTTGTGCTTGGCATCGGCATTGCCAACACTTCTTAAATGTATATATACATAAATATGTACGTCCAGCACTGCTCTAATAGCACTAAACACTAGTTACACCAAGCAACAAAATATTACATTTTCTGAAAAAAAATTGCTTGTTGCAGGGGGCCTTAAAGTCAGCTCTCTAATGAAATTAGTGAGACACTCTCCTTTGAACTCACTTTCTTTAGATTACAACTTCCCAGGCTTCTGAAAGAATCATTGTCTGGTATCGCTAAGGTCCATCAGTGTCTAGGCGTGCCTATTTGTGCCCATCAGCGCAACCCAAACTATTCGAAAGAGTAAATTTCAGACTGCTCATTGTGTTAAAGTTGTACTAGTAAGACTGTTAATTTTTCAAAATCTGTTTAAAAAGATAGAAGAACTTTTTTTTAATGAATTCAAAAATCTGTTTTTCAATTAAGTTACTTCGATTTAAGGCATATAAAAATTATGACACGTATGCATGTAACTAAATCTTTGCGAAACAGTGTACTTGTTGGTGCTTTTTGTTGCTGTATCTTTGAGCTGGCTTTTGTTATTGCTGCTAATGATGCTGCTGCTGCACAGCTACAGCGCTGCCTGATATAGCCTTACACTTACACTGCTTCCATTGCTTTGATTTCCCTTTGCTGCTTATGGCAGCAATTCACTGTCACTTCAGCTTTAGGCTCTCACCTTTAGAAGCTCAACTTCAGTTCAAGCTTTTACTTCAGCCACAGCACAAAAATGAAGACTGACCATGGAAAGGTTGGTCTATGTATTTTCATAAATTAATCCATTAGCATGGCCCATAAGTGTGTCATCTTTTGTACATTACACTACACCATTGTATTATTATGTATGAGTGTATGTGTTATCTGTCTGTGTGTGTCTCTCCATTCAAGCGGAAGTTATTAAGTGCTGATTTCCAAGCTGGCCATCCGTCGTTCAATAAAAGCGCACCGTATGCGCTCACTAATTGTTAGATTTCCTCTTTGCCAAGTGTTCCTGGCACATATTTACTCTCACCTGGATTGTACTTGGCAAATGCAACAATTCCAAAAATTAGTTCATGTAGCGGCTTTTTGTGTCAGAATTTGCGCAATTTCTTCTGAAGTATTTTATTCCAAAGCCGCTTTGAAGCTCTTACATTTTAGATTGTGACATTCCAAGCGATTTCCTTTGAGAAAAGGCTGCATTGTCACTAAAATCTATGCTAGTGCGGATTTTTTAGACTACAGTGGAAAATCAGTGCTTCTTTTTATATATCTTCTGCTTATACTTAAGAAATCGATTTATTTGAGATACAAATTTTTAAAGTACTTTTCCAGATTTTTGGCTTTTGTTCTCGATTTCGATTTAAGTGCATAAGCCAATGCAAGAATGCCGTGTCTAGGCCTCAGATACACCGGCTGTTCCTAATGTCTAATTAAATATATATATTTCGATTCGAATAAAAACTAATTTTCGATTTATTCGAAATTTCTGCAGATGCTAGTTATATAAGTTTTTTAGTTCTTTAGTATTCGAAAGCCAGTGCTTCTTTATAACTTTTATTTGCTTTTAAAAGTCGAATTGCTATTTTTTTCAGAAACCAACTTTTTTTATTTTGAGCTTTTATTCCGATTCAATTAAATTGCATATTTTCAGATTACTTTGGATGCTAGTTATGTTAGCTTTTCAGTTTTCTTTTATTCGGCATGCAAAAAATTCGCATTTGAATCTAAAATTAGGTTGCGATTTTTTTGAGAAACACTCCTTTTATAAAGTACTTTTAAAATTTTTAGCTTTAGTTTCGATTCATATAAAATCTAAGTATCTAAGTATTAGCTTTTTAGTTTACTGTTATTCGGCATGGAAAAAAAATTGCATTTCAATCAAAAATTTGATTGCGATTCATTTGAGAAACCCCACTTTTTATTAAGTTTTTATTGCTTTTGATTTCAATTAAAATTTCGATTTATGCTTTAGCTTTTTGGTATTTCGATTGTTCAGCTCTTCTTCAGCATGCTAAAGATTCACATTTGAACTATAGCAGATAAATCATACGAAAATATTTCTACTCAAGCCAGTGTAAAACCATTTACTGCAAAACATCGAGCACTTTTTAATTTTAAAGCATAAAAGGCACTACATTTGAGTAATTAATCATGCATGCTAAGCAGTTGGACCAGCTTTTGCCTGCCACATAAAAGCTTTTTCTTTCTGAGACGCGTCAACAAGTTTGTAGCTTAAGTCTTTCGTTTTAAACATTTGGCATTTAAAATTTTAGAGGTTGCACTTTTAACAGCATTGTTAATAAAAGTGCTTGAATTTTGCATGCAAAAAATTTGCTACAACAACAACTACGTTTGTAAGCATGTGTTTGTATGTTAGTGAAGCTGAAAGGCCGTGTCACTTCTTCAAAATGAAATTACTTGCTTTGCCATAACAGCAACAACAACAACAACACATCGAAATAGCACTGCAAGAGGCGCTTAGAAATTTCTGAACCGTTAGAGTAACTGCTTCACTGCTCGATTGCTGGTGCGGGTGTGTCCTAATGTGCTTGTATAAGCAACAACAACAATAACTGATCTATGCAATTTATTTCTATGGCAAAAATCTTGATAGATATAAATTATAATTTTGCCGCAAGGAGTGGCACTTTGCAAAAATGTGGCCAATTTTTTACTACATCACACATACCTTCTTTAATTTGAGTTCTTTATGCTGGAATGTTTGATTCCAATAGTTTTTTTTGGAAATATGAAAATTTTACAATAGGCTTGGAAAAATAACTAAGAAAAAAGAAAATTTTTTTGGAAAATAACACAGGCAATATTTTAAATATGTTTTAAAAATTTTATGTTTGAAGAATACTACTAAATTATCATAATAAAATTACTGAGCCATACCTGCCATACCTGCCAGTACTTTCAACTCTTTAAAACCATTATATGAAATTTCATGCACAATAGTTTTAAAAATATGCATGACATTTATTTCTAAGAATTTTGTTTGGAAAAAAGTGCAGGAAAGTAAGCACACAATGTAAAAACAATGTGTACAGCTTAAAAGCTTGAAACTTTAACTTTCAGTTTGGAGGTTGCTTCAGAGCTTGGAATCCGCGCTCAACTTCAGTTCAACACTAGGAACTTTAATCTGCTGAAATATGAAGAGAACTTGTTTAAAAGTCATTGAAACGCTGCTGCAGCTTAACATGACCGGTTTTTATCATTAAAAAGTTGGTGAAAATTGCAAAAAATAGCTTTTTATCATCCTAAAATTGTTTAGATAAAAATCTTTGTATGAGTTGTCGAGGAGCAACCTTCAATCATAATCACATAGCCAGCCTTGCGACTAACTGAATATGCTAAGTACGCTCTAGCGTAGGGCCTCCAAATTTTCAGGGGTTTAAAAAGACAAGTAAATAAAAAAACTGCTTTGTGTTGTGTTTGATAACATTGAATCGATGATACAAATTCATATCATATGTTGAAAAAGGCCTCAAAATTGTCTTTATCCCAAGGCCCCGAATCTTCCAGTTGCAGCGTCGCATATAGCAAAGATTAAAATTATGCCAGTTACAAGAAAAAGTTGTAAATTTCTTGACCTGCTTAATTACAGTTTTGCATGCTGCCCATGCTGCCTATCAAAGTCAAAGAGTTTTTGTAAATTTGCACGCTTTAACAGCTTAGTGGCTATCCGCTTCTGATTGCTGTCCATCGGAGCTGCTGTGGCTGGCAGTCAGGCAGATGAACGCGCAACGCTGAGAAATAGGCACTTGCTTTAAGCTACAGCAACAACAACAACAACAAAAACAAGTAAGGAAGTATCAGTCGGGTTTCACCGACAGAGTAATACCCTACACCATGTTCCCAAGGGGGGTGATAATTTACTGAAATTGTGGGTGCATTTGATTTACAACCTACATAGTGGGCGGACCACGCCCATTTCTGGAGAATTAAAAGATATTCCTACCAGGAACGAAGTAACCAAATTTGGACGCTCTGATGTATATATTATGGAAGTTAAAAGGATTTTTCGTTTATCGCCTATATAGTGGGCGGACCACGCCCATTTTCTTCTATGGCATCTAAGACCTATATATCAACTTGGGAACCGAATTTCATTCATTTATATTCGTAACTAGTCAATTGGGAGCCATTTTACCGGAAAAATTTTGACGCCTATATAGCGGGCGGACCACGCCCATTTTTTCGTATGACATATATGACCGCCCCCTTAACTTGAATACCAAGTATTATTCTTTTCAATGAGTAATTAGACAAATTACAGAAATTTGATCGCAAAAAACCCGAGATAGAGGGACTTATAGGTCAATTGGGGGCGTATCCTTCGACCGATTTGAATAATTTTAACACTTTACCTAACCCGAGGTTCACTGTAAGTGTGTACCAAATTTGGTCCAAATCGAAAAACTCCTTCTTTCTTTTTTTTGCGTACACGCAGACAGACAGACAGACAGACAGACAGACGGACAGACGGACAACCGGAAATGAAAACAGAAAGTGTTTCTGATCATTTCTATATACTTATGTCTATACCTAGGAAGTCTTCTTTAATGCGTTACAATTTTGGCACAAAGTTATTATACCCTATTACCATAGGTGTAGGGTATAATAACAGCAATAGCAGCAGCCAAACTGAAGTCACTCTTAGGGGCAACACAGAGCCAAGTCAAGAGCTCAAACATTGAGGAGGGAGCTACTGCTTGCACGTCTTAGAATGACAGTAGAATGACAGCGAGCGGCGGCAGCAGCAGCAAAAAAAGAATGGCTCAAAGTGAAAGTTGCAATGCAACCGCCACGTATTGAAAAAAAACGACAAAAAAGTAAGTAGAAAATAATAGAAAATAGCTTGCTGCTTATGAGAGAAATGAGCTGAAAGGCTTCTTAAGCTGTTATTAGTCGCCGCCGCAAGCTGTCGGTCATATTTCAAATTATTTTTTATTCTCTAAATTTTTTCGCTAATTATGAAAAGTGGCAAAATGCCACGAACTAACAGTTAATTTTTCATATGCATATTCTAATCAGCAGTTTAAATTGCTTTCAATTAATTTGCAAGCAAAAATAATTGAGTTTTGCTGCTTTTTAATAAAAAAGCTAAGGTGACTTGTTGTTTTTTTTATGTGAAGCTTTGAACTTAAGCCAAGAACTGGTTTTTAACAAAAGTTCTAGCTGAAAGCAGCAGCAGCGTTTAATTTTGAAAGTTTTTATTTAATGGCAAAAGAAAGTTTTGCACTGAAAGATAAATGCAGCTAGAAGGCTGTAAAAAGGCATGAAATTCCTTTGAAAATATTCTTAGAATCGTTGTTTAAAATACAACGAAAAGTCGGTTGAAAGTGCAGTATGCTTAAACTGCCAACAAAGAGGCACTTTAAAAACTTTTAGCATTTTTTTTGGCAGAATCTAAACAAAAGTTTTTTTGTTTTCTTTTCTAACCTAAAAGCCAACGGGTTCTGGGCTTATCATGCTGATTTACATCTATTCTATACTTCGCTGATCTAGTGCAACATATCTTATTCTACCCTATATTCTCTAAAACTCAACAATCATAATCCATTCTACTCTGTCTTATCTTATTATATCTTCTCCAATCCTGGCCTATTCTGTCCTACTAAATCCCTTAAAATCTTCTCTTATGCTGTCCTTTTCTCTTCGGTCCAATCCTGTTCTTTCCTATCCTGTCTAATTCCTTCCTACTCGAGCCTATCCTATCCAATATTGTCCTATCCCCAGTTGAAAAAAAAGCTCTCCTGTATGCCCTCTTGAGGCATGCCCAGGAAGGTCAGCAGGCCTGCTCGCCTCCATACCCGCTTGTATCTTTTTTCTATAGGCATGTCCTAGGACATAGATGTTGTTCACATACAGTTCTCTTGTCCAAATGTCATGGTTTCGAGTCAATCTATCGCAGTTGCTGGCCCTAAAGGTAGATAAAGCTCGTCTAACCTAATTGCTCCGTCTTTTCTACTTATGACTGTTTTTTTTATAACTTACTAGCTGATCCACCCGGCTTCACCCGAGTGCCACATCATACGGGGAATCTGTGTATGTAGATTACCTATTCACGAAAACCTATTCTTCCTGTACATAATTTTCATATTATCAAAAAAATTCCTACCATAATTCAAATACATTTAAAAACAAATCTTGGAATAAAATAATTATTTTAGGCAGAACAACGTTTGCCGGGACTGCTAGTACATATATAAAACCCAAATTATGTAAAAATGTTTACGTGAATGCATGACTAAATACTAACAGAATAAAAAATTTTAATGTTGTATGACATGTAGTTTTAAAGGTATACCAATCAAATATTTAAGTTGTATGAGGGGTGCCACGCCTCGTGTCCAATGCTCATCCCATTTTCCGAGTTGAAGGATACGGACATGTAGTAAGTTCGTAACGTGTTTCATTTATGTGTGCTGTATAGTTCTAAAGTTATACCCAAATGTATAGTTGATTGAAAAGTGCCACGCCCATAAAATTTTACCCGTGGGACGAAGCATCTAAGAGGGGCCTGCATACGGAATTTCAATGCTGCGTGACTTGTAGTTTTAAAGATATGCCAAATCAAATATTTAAGTTGTATAGGGAGTGCCACTCCCCCTTGTCCCACTCCCCTAAATTTTTTTAAGCAAGAGGGCACGACTAAATACTAACAGAATACAAAATTTTAACGTTGTATGACATGTAGTTTTAAAAGTATACCAAATCAAATATTTAAGTTGTATGAGGGGTGCCACGCCCCTTGCCCAATGCCCGTCCCATTTTCCGAGTTGAAGGATACGGACATGTAGTAAGTTCGTATCGTGTTTCATTTATGTGTGCTGTATAGTTCTAAAGTTATACCCAAATGTATAGTTGATTGAAAAGTGCCACGCCCCTTCTCCTACGCCCATAAAATTTTACCCGTGGGACGAAGCATCTAAGAGGGGCCTGCATACGGAATTTCAATGCTGCGTGACTTGTAGTTTTAAAGATATGCCAAATCAAATATTTAAGTTGTATAGGGAGTGCCACTCCCCCTTGTCCCACGCCCCTAAATTTTTTTAAGCAAGAGGGCACAACTAAATACTAACAGAATACAAAATTTTAACGTTGTATGACATGTGGTTTTAAAGATATACCAAATCAAATATTTAAGTTGTATGGGAGGTGCCACGCCCTCTTGATGAATCGAAAAATTTTATATACAGTCGCCTTCCTTTGGTCTTCAACAATATTGGTATAAAGTTTGGCTGAAATCGGTCAACGCGTGTAGCTTTGTATAGCCGGACAGACAGACAGACAGACAAACAGACAAACAAACATTCATTTTTATATATTAGATATGAAGCTTGAAGATAGTATTTATCATTTTATTATAAAAATCATGTTTAAAATTGAAGTGTTCAGCTCAAGCCCAAGCTCACCTCAGTAGTCCAGCTTAAAGCTATGTAGCAAACTCAAAGGTCATGCTGCCATTTACGAGTTTTATAAGTACCACAAACCCTGGAAAATCGCTTTTAAATTAAACAATCTATCTACCTGCCAGCTGTCTCACAATTCCATGCCATTCAAGCCGCATTAAAATGTATCTATTATATTTTTGAAATTCCAGTCATGCAAACATATAAAATCGATCGTTGCCTTTTGCTCTTTGGCTGCACTTTGTATCTGCCATCAAGTGTGGCCAAGAGGAAGGCCTTGAATGTTGCTCAGTTTTTTCTTCGTTTTATTTTTAAATACAAACCATTTATGCATTTGAATCATACTGGTTGGTTATTGTTCATGAATGCAGGCTGCGTCACCAATGCAACTTGGCTATTAGATTGGTATGCCTTCGGGGTGTGAAATTGTATTTATAAGATTTGTTAGCAATTTTGAGCCAATTGAAAAAATTTCGCAGCAAGCAAGTATGCAAAGAATTGTACAAATATTTTACTAATAATGCTGCTGAGTTCAAAAGATCAACTAAATTTTTTGTAAAGCGTGTTTTTTGGTTGGCTACAGCCAAATTTCGACGCATCTTTGGCAATCCACTGTGCCTGAGTATGAGCTTGAGCATGTGTCAGAGTAAACGTAAGGCTAAAGCACGAATACTTTTTTCTTAGAAAAATTTCCATACAAACTCGAAATAAATTCAACTTCGTTTATTTCGAATTTGCAAATGGAAATTTTTCTGCAAAAATCTTGCTTCTTTCCTTTGATCTTTTCCTATGCCCCTTATACATGCAAACTTTCTATGACAAAATTTTTTCTTTTTATCATAGATGTTGTTGTTGGAAATGTCAAAAATGTGCGAGAGCGAAAAGCAACAAAGAATTCTTCTTTTAGTACGAGAAAAGCTATGCTTGTGTCTTTCGTTTCAGTTATCTTGTTTACAAACTCGATTTAAAGGATAAAAACGTTCATGTTTATATTGGAAATCAGCTTATTACAACTTAACATCAAGCTTCAAAGACTCTGTATCGAATGATCTTTAAAAATAATAAAAAAATACTTTTTTCAAAAGTAAAATTAGTATTGATTTTCAGCAAAGTTTTTAGTTATAACTACAAATTATTTAGTTATTATCGCCACTTAATAATTTCTGCTTAGAAAAATGTCTGATTACTAAATTTTCATCATGACATTTTTTTACTGCAAAATTTGTTATCGCAACTAATTTTAGTTAGAATTACTAATTTATTTCTGCGCTTGTAGTTGTTCAGCATTTAATAGTCGCCACATTGCAAAACGGCAACACGCATGCTGGTAAAATAATAGCTATGAAACTTGTTTGGTATCACCTTGCATTGACGGGAGCAGCACCAGCGACTTCGACAAACGAAAGACTTAAGCAAAAAACGCAGTTTAAGTCTTTGACGTTTGCAAATTGAATTTTGATACGCAGCGCGCATTTTTACAACTTTTTGTTGTTGCTCGTTTTTGCATTTTTCCAAGCCAATAAAACAAATGCAATAAATTTGCATAGTTTCAAACAATTTGGCCAACATGGCCAAGCCACATTTTGTTTATGGAGGTCAGTACAGCGCAAAAGTACAAAGAGGGGTACAAAACATTTGCAAAACAGATTGCATTAAAATTTAAATTTATTTGCATAAAATTTATGTTGTTGTCGCTGCAGTGGCATTTTTGGTCAACTGCAGCTACTCTTTGTAAATGTGCCTCGTTTTTTATCTTGCTACTAAAACAAGTTGCTGCCAGCCAGCTTCTCGTGCGTAATCAGAGACGCTTGAGCTTCGAGCCAAAATAGCATAGCTTGTTTTGTGGTTATAAAATGAAATGAAATGATACGAAATGAAGTAAAAAAAGTGAGCAGCTAAAATATCAAAGTAATAAAACAGGCGTTTCGGAATGCGGTTGTGCTGTTTTTTTACCATCGCCATTGGTCAATTGCATGACAACTTTTGATGTGTCTTTTTGGTGGCTTCAATGTGTGATATTTCTTTTCGCCTTCGCTACTTCGCTACCGTAATGTAGGGGGAAAAAACCTTATGGTAACTGAAAAATTGCCAACACTAAGTTTAGCTTCAGTTGCTTGCCAATCGATAATTTGTGATGAACGCACATCGAATTTTTGAGAGTGCACAAAATAGTTTTAATCGAAAATAAACCGTTTCAATCGGTAAAAGCCCGTTTCAATCGGTTCAAATAGTTTCAATTGGTAAAAACTGCTTCAATCCCTATTATAAATACCGTTTAAATGGTTACAAAACCGTTTCAAGCGGTATGACCCGCTTCAATCGGTTAAAAGTCATTTTGAATGCAAAAGACGCATAGTGCGCAGTTTTTCTATAGCCTTTAAATTCGACATTGTATTGCTGCCTATTTCTCTGCCTCAAGTAACTATGTATTCTTATTCTATTTCAACAGTGGAATTTTCCAATTTTACCAAAAATTAGGATTATAAAATTAGCATAAATAACATATGTATTTAATGCTAACGAAATACTCAGAAATATACTTCAGCTGATTTATGCATAATTATTTCAAAATGCACTTCGTTTGGAATTTAATTCATATTACTTTTATTTTTTATTTTGTTCGCTGCTGTTACCAAGGTTTTCGAAGCCTCAATTACGCATGCCAGTCACATTCAATAACATTCAAGCTGGTGCTGCAGACCAGTAGCAGCACTGCGTCTTAGCACTTGTCACCAACTTGCTCCTCTTTCCACCCTGCCCACAAACACTAGCTTGAAGGAGTTTTAAACAAAGGTGACATTCAATTTACGCACGTGTGTGCAATTTTTAATTTACGTTCTTATATAAAGAAGTTATCTATATTGATTGTTGTTATTGTTATTATTCATTTAGCTACTGTTTACTTTTATTATGCAATTCGTCTGCATTTTCTTTGTCAGAGTTATGCATAAATATTCGGTTGAAATTGTTTTGTTGCTTTATGACATATCTTTTGTTATAGTATGAATGCGATATATGCCGAGAACGAGAAGAGTGAAAGGGAAAGCTTGACATGCTTTTAAATAAATCAATTACGCTCTAGTACTAGAACTGGGATAGTCAATTTCAAAGAAAACTTTTTTAAGAAAACGAGTGGTTAGATCTTTTGAAAAATCAATCTGATATTGAAGACGATGATGAAATGGTTGCGTTGCATTCTACCTGTAAGTGAAGTCTCGGATGATGGCAATTTCTTTTTAATGATTGAACAATTATTTCAATACTGTTGCCTTAATTTTTGTGAGCTTATGAGGACCCTTATGCAAGTTACAAACCAATTCTTGTAAAGTAGAAAAATATAGGTTAGAAATTTGTTTGAATCTTGTAAAGAAGAAAAATATAGTTCTTCTTGAAAAGAATTGACGATTTCCTAATAGTTAGCATCTGATGCACCATCTTAATGATTGAACAATAATTTTGTTGTCATTGACTGGATTTTTGTGAGCTTATGAGACGCCTTTAACTTATGAAAGTTCCGAAAAAATTCTTGTAATAGATACAAGTCCGCTTGTTAGCTTCTTCATGGAAAAGTGTCAGCAATGAACAATGTATATTAATTTTTGTACACACATTCCCATGCTCGGTTTATCAAACCATGAATGCCTTACAAAAACTGTCAGCAATTCCAAAACTGTAGCTTTCGAGATACTCTTCACAGCTAGAAACTACCCCAATTCATTGAAATGATATCTTTCTCTTTTACAAACTATACAAAAAATCACTTCAATTTACAAATAAAGTGTTCCCATTAATGTTACTATCTGTGTAAACTGTCAATTATGCTGCTCACTTTTACTTTGCATGCACAAATTTATCAAAATAATAAAAAATACCACAAAACATATTTAATGAAAAAAAAAGAAATAAGCTAAGGAAAAGTAAAAGTGAAATTTGCATTTTGCAGATTTTTGCTCATTTTCGCTTATCGAAATTGCAACTGCAAAATTGCATCTTCATGTTGTGGCATGTCGGCATGTTGCATGCGGCCAAAGCTGAAGTTAAAGCCAACGCAGGTCCATTAGCTGCATGCAGCTGTCGTGCCGTGCGGCCAGGCTTAAGGAGATGAGCAGCATTTCCTTAAAATTTATACACTTGTTCGTTTTTGCCGCTTATACGAGTATGAATTCGAGTATGCGCGATAAATGAAATTTTCAGGTTTTCTGCATTTTTGTTGTTGTTGTTGGTTTTTCGTGTTTTTTGGCTTTGCGTCTTTTTGTTGTTTTCTCATTCCTTTTCTTTCTATAGTTGGGGGAGAGAGATATAGATAGGCGCCTTTATGGCAACTTTCATCAGCATTTATTGCTCGATGTTGGCAATAACTTGCGTCTGCTGGAAAAGTTCACTTGAAAACTATAAAGTTTAGTTACTTTATAGAGATTAATTTAGAAATTTCGCTTTTGCTGAAGTTTATTTTAATGCAAAAAATCAATTAATATGCCTGTTGTAAAAAATGCACCGATTTTTAGCAGCAAATTTTCTCTGAAGTAAGACATTAAAAGCTTTCCCGCACAGTCCATTATGGTTCCGTTCCGTTCCGTTCCCTTACTTCTTCTTTTTTTTCCTCTCCCTAATTGGTCAAAAACAACCCGTTACCGGGTTACGATCTGACGAAGGGCTGCTCTCCAGGCGGCTCTGCTTGCGTGCGCTTACTCCAGTTGGAAATGCCTAGCCTTACCAGTGCCTTCTTTACTTGGTCTTCCCTCGAAAACACGGCCTGCTGAGCCGTCTCCGACCACCAACTGCCACCTCAAGCCTCAAGTACCTTCTTCTCTAGAGCTTCTTTGCCCACATGCAGGACAGAACCCAGCCAGTGCAGCCACTGGGTTGTGATGCGACTGACTATGCCAATATCGGCGCAGAGCTCGTACAGCTCGTGGCTCATCCGCATACGGTAGTCGTCCCCAGACTGGAGTGTTAACATGTTAACAGCTAAGAAGGTATTGTTTCCAGTTGCAAAATGGAAGTCAAGGCCGCCGGATTTCCCTGCATATAGTAAACATATACTTCGTCTCGTTCTCGTTGACCACCAGACGCACTTTGGCTGATTCTCTTTCGATAGCGTAGAAAGTAGCTGTGACATTTCGCTTGCTGCCACCGGTAATATCAATATCATCGTTGTAAGCCAGAAGCAGGACACTTGGGAAGAAAATAGTGCCATTGAGATGCACACAGGCTTTGTAGTATGCCCTCCATTAGGAAGTTAAAGAGGCCACAAGGTGGGCGATCGTCTTATCTGAAGCAACTTTCTTTCTTCCAACTCGAACTATAATAATAAATTGCAGTTATTTTAAATGGGTTTGAGTTTTGGCATACCTTTTCGAATTAATCGAATTGTATTTTTCTAAACTCCTGCTTATCTCGAAATGCGCTCACATCTTTTACATACTCGGTATCCGATGTAAATCTAAGATATGGATTTATTGCATACGACTATCAAGATCTATGAGCTGCATGAACAATTCTTTTTATCTAAACAATTCACTTCTAAAGTGTAGATGTGTGCTGCTGAAAGGGTGCTGTCAAAAGCTGAAGACGAGCAATTTTTTTTACAATTTTTAAACGAAAAACAATGTAAAATGTTGAAAGCTTAACGAAATAAAAAATTCAATAAAAGCAAAAGCAGATCAAAACATAAAAAGAGTAATCAAAATAAATGAAATAAATCAGAAATTGTAGACATAAGGCAAAGAACAAAAGTACTAAGTACGAAAAACAAAAGCAAAAAGTTTGCGCCGAGACAGTTCGAAATTGCTTTGTAGCTGTAGCTGAGAAGCGTGTTTTAAAGGCAAGTTACTACAAGACAGCATGAACGAGTGATTGAGAGCGGCTTTGAGTGAGTGACTGTCGTGCAATGTAGACACACTCTCTCTCTCTCACTCACTCTCTGTCTCCCTATGCGCCGTATGCGCTACAAAGTGCGGTCATTCATTCAAGTTTTCCAGCGGCTTTGAGTTTTCTGCTGATTGGATTTTGTTTTTGTTTTGTCCGGTCCCCCTCTCACCCTTCCTCATAGCCACTGCCGGTTCCATCGCTCCATGCGCCAGCCCCTGACAACGCGCTTGTTTATGGCTATTCGATGCGCTCGCTTCTAAGCCGCTTAAACGTCTACCGCTGACCCAGCTACGCCGCACTCAAAATCCAACTCAAACGGCTTGAGTGCGCCAGCAGCGGAGTTCAGGCGGCATTTGAGCCAAGTTTGGTATCTGCACGGCGCGCAGTTAGAGTTTGGAACGTAGCGCGTTCAGCACGCGTTTTGTTGTTTTTCTTCCTTGGCCGTCGTAGTCGCAGTCACCGCAGTCGCATTTAATGTGTGTGTTTTTATACATTTTTTTTTGTTATCGAGACGTTTGCTTTTACGTTGTATACGGCAAAGTATCTGTGGGATTAAAAATCTAAAATTTTAGCTGTTTGCCGTCCGAAGCGTGAATTTATGCGCAAGCGTAAGCATTTTAGTGTGTTAATCAGTGCGACTTTGTGAGTATGCTATGAAAAGAAGCTACGGCTATGAAATGTATCGATGGCATACAAAGTGTTTCTATCAGCTACAAAGTGTATCTAAGAGATACTAAAGTATCTATTGTTGTAGAAATTATTTCATTGCATGAAATGATTAACGAAGTGTAAATATATAGCAAAAATTTTTTTTAGAGTGTAGCTATGAGATGCAAAACTAACTAAATCTAAAAAATTTTAAGCTTCTAGCAAAGATTTGAACAAATGGAAAAATTAAACAAGTTAGTTTAATAATGAACGAAAATGCATGTATAAGATACAAAGACAACTCAACATGTCGAATTTAAGCACCTGATACAATTGTTGGAAAAAATTATTGATATAAAATTTGGCTATTTTTACAAAAGTGACATATAGGTTTTAATTACTTATTGAATGAAGATTCATTTCAAATGGCAGAAAACGAAGTTTTTTTAAGTTAAACAAGTAAATGAACATGCTAAGTTTTATCAAGAATCAAATATTGAGCATTTGGAATGCATACAATACAAAAAATGACGAGCATCTATTTCTGATACGAAAAGTATCTTTAAGATAGAAATTAAAGATATAAAAGTGACTAAAATGGAGCTAATAATTAATACAAAATATGTGAGAACGATATTACGTAAAATGAAGTGACTGATACAAAAGTAACTCAAAGATATCAAATGCCATGAAAGAAGGCAAAAATGACAACAGACAAAAAATCAAAAAAGAAATGTGAATGTAGAAATATGAATTATAAGCAAAATATAGTGAATTGCATGTAACGAAAATTTTGTCAAACAAATATTTATGACATGCAACTTAAAGCAGAAAAGTTATAATAATTTGAACAAAGCATACACTCACTGAATTGTCATAATCTATCAGTGTAAATTGAAAGTGTTCAAATAAATTCTTTACAAATTAACCTGTGAAAAATTATAAAAATTTGAAAAAATACCGGTTTATTTGAGAAATTATTAAAATTTATTTACAGATATGGAAAGTGCCTGCATATAATATAAATATATGTATTCATTTAGCCATCATGTAAAGAACAATAAAGAGAAAGGTTACAGATACAAATCATTTATATACAAAAGCATCTTTATCATCTAGTCAGAATTCATAGATGCACTGCTTAAATTATTTATACAAACTGTAAGCTTAAGTAAAACATGAGTTTAAATGTAAAGCTAAAGACGCTTGAAACTACAAAAGTATCTGAAAGCGTGAAATATGTATAGACTTTTTTCAAGCAAAAGAAGCTGGCAAAATTTTTGGAAGAAAAGTTAATGCTTAGAAAAATGTGAAAACTTAGTTTCAGCTACAAATTTAATGAACATATACAAAAGTATCTATAGCGTCTTTAAGGCTTAAAAGCATCAAATGAAACGTTTAAACAACTTTCAAAATACGGAAGTCTTTATAAAAATTACATAAAATCAGTTGAAATATTGCAAAATTATTGGTAAGCAAAAATTTCACAGCTGACAAAAAAGAGCATAAATTGAAATGCCATTAAGGAAACAGGAAAAAAAGACGGAGTTTCACTGCCGCGAAACCGCGCCGCCATTCACTTTAATTAAAGCCGAAGAGAGCTGACCAAATGATCATGCAGACGCAACGCAACGCGACGCGGTAGCAGAAGAAGAAGAAGAAGGAGGGGCAGCAAAAGCAGCCAAAGCGAAAAACGATAAAAAAGAGACTCAGCCGCAGATACAACAACAACAACAACAATAACAATAACAAGTGCATGGCGTGGCGTGGCCAGGCAACATTCAAAAGTATCTGCGGGCTGCCTGGCAACTCGGCACCAAGTAAAAAACACATTTCCCGTTTGTTTTTGCTGCAGTGGGGCTTTTTGTCGTCGTCGTCGCTGTTGTTGTTATTATTGTTGTTGTTGCTGTGGCTGCTTTTTAGTGCATTGCTGCAAGTAACTGTAAATTTACGTACGGCGCGTTCGACGATCGACGATCGCTGGCAATCAGGCGCGCACATCATACACACACACACACACGCACATGCGTGCAACTTGTGGCATGCAGCATGCTCCAATCAAAGCTGCACGATACAGCAGATACAGATACAGCAGATACAGATACTTGTCGCATTCAACGTATCGATCAAGTTCATTGTGCGTTGACAAATGTCTGCCTTTTTCACAGTTCGCTGCAGTTTGGTCACCATATACCCGCCCTGCAGTTGCTACACCTCCTTGCGCCTTGAAATTGCTCATGCTGCTCATGTCAGGCCGCAACTGCCCAGCAGGAAAAATAAAGAGTCTAAAACTAAGTTTCAAATTGATTTGATATAAGCCAACTGCAGTTGTTAAAGTATTATTATTATTATTTATTCGAAGAATAATAATACATTTTTATTCTACTGTAATTGAGCCATAGCTGAGAGCTTTCAACTCATCTTAAAGTAACTTCTCTGCAGGAAGTAAAACTAACTCTTTTAAGTAACTTAAAACAACTTCTAAATCAACTTAGATTGATTTTTTATTGTATGTTTTCTTTGAGTTGAACTATTTTTACATGGCGATGGCTTTGGGCCTAGGCCGAAGTCAATTGTCTGCATCTGGCTGCCATTTCAATTGGTTTATTTCCGAGTATTCTCTCAAAAATTAATAGCTGTTGTTTAAAAAACTGGATTTCCTGGCTTTTTTGACATTAAGATTAATTAAATTAAAGATTTTTTCCGCCAATCTTTGGAAACCGATAAACTTGTTTTACTCCTCATAACACACTCCAAAAAAAACCTGCAAAAAAGCCAGGCACCTATAAAATTTGTTCTAGAGATGTATCAAAATGGAATTTAGAAGCCTAAAAGTTGCCTATGAAACATTTATTAACTCGATGTGCATGCAGATATTCAATATTTGTATTTCAATTGTATACTATTGGATTTTTTAAAAATCGTTTAAAAGTTAGATGCTATATAATCGACTGATAACCAGCAATTTCGAGCAACTTCTTGATGTCGTTCCCACTGGGGCAGCTGTGAACCTTACGTATCTGCTTAATAATGCATGCACTCACAGCCTGTTGCAAGAAAGTATCTTTTGTGCTTCACGTGTGTCTGTGTGTGTGTGTGTGTGTGCATTTACTTTTACCAATAGCATCTAATCACAAATCGATTAAACTGTGCGCTGCTTGCTTTTTGCTTTTTTGAGAGCCTCGTTTTTTTTTTTGGATTTCTTTGCTATTTCAACCCGGAACTTTTTGTCTCGGCATTTGTGCCCTGAGCTATTTTCGCTTAAGATAGATACAATTGCGCCGTGCAGTTTTTGCCATATTTTGTCACAGTCGATTTGCGTGCGGCGAGCGTGTTTTAAGTATTATTCGTGCTGTGCGGTTTGTGTGTGTGTGTTTGGTTAAAATCGATTTGAGTAGTAGTTTTTGCCTTCAAAAAAAGTTTACTCATTTCAAAAGAATGTTCAAAATACTGTGAATTTTTTGCAAATTTCTAATTGTATACAATTTTGTGCAAATGTGTCTTATTTTAGATTTCTTTTCTTTTAAGAGAGTGAAATAATCTTAGCTATTAAATTGTGCTGACATTTTTATTAAAAATATGTGAACTACATTTATATCATTTCATTTAATCTCAGCTCCTAGCGGCGTTTATAATTAAAGAGATTTTCTCAGAAAATGTTGGAAAACATTTGAAACAAAAATGTAAAAAGAAGCAGAAAAAAAGTTCAATAAATTTGCCTTTCAAATTTATTTATTTTTGACAAATCCTTTCTATAGCAAATTATATCAAAGTACTACTACATTCCTTTGCGAATAATACATGCTATATAGTCGATCAGTTTCACATCTTCATGGCAATAATTTTAATAATTTTGTTTGAAAATACATTTTTTATAAACGTAGAAAACTTTTCTGTTATTTTTCTAATTTTCTTCAATAAAATGCAAACTATTGAAATCGATCAGTCTCAGCTCTTCATGCCAATACCAATACCAACACATCTGTGTGTATTTAACTGCCATTATCAGTTTGTACGCGTGTTGGTATGTATTATTTATCTTATTATTGTTGAAGCAAAATTATTGTTATTTTTCGCTGTAAAAGTGAGCAAGCCAGCAGCACAGCTGCGGCTGCTGTTTCTTGTAATGCAGATACACGCTGCCAGCGGTCAGTCGCATGCCTCCGACTGGCGTTCATGACAATTTGCAGTCGCTTAATTGTAAACGTTTGCAACTTTTTACGAAGGCAGCAATTGCTGTTATTTGCTTTTTAATAAGCACCCAACTCTACACATACATACACAAAGCCATAAGCTGCTGTTCACACATGTGCATAAATATCAAAATATTTACGCGTAGTTATTGCAATTTTGTCTGCCTTCAAGTTTTCATGAAAAAATGTATGCTTACTTTCCAAAGTTTTCATTGGTGAAATTTTCGCCACTTTGTAATAAGCCGTTTGCTTTAAATAATTTTCTCCATGTCAATTGATTGGCATTTACTTAGGAATCATGAACAAATTATGTATATGATTTCTATAAAAATAAATGATTGCCATGCCTTTGCCTTTTTTATGCGCTTTCATACTGATTCGAGCATTTTACTTATCTACAAATTTCCGAAATTTTTGTCCTTGCAACTGAAAACATGCCTTTCAATAGAGACGCTTAACTTTAGCTTAGGTCTTAATATCAGCAAAACTAAATCATTCTATACTTTCGATTAGCTTACTTTTCGAATAAGCCCGTCTTTAATAAAATTCTAAATGCTTTTAAATAAAAAACTTTAGCTGTAACTCTTGTAAGCTCAACATGGATTGAAAAAATAGCTTTCTGCTATTATATTGTGTGTGCTCGTTCTATTTTTAGCACAAGATAACAGGCCCTACTCATTTATACTGCAGCCTTGTTCGAGCAATTAAAATTATGAAACCAATTTTGTAGTTCCAAACAAAAACTTTAATAACTGTTGTGCAATTTAATAAACATATTATGCCTATTCTTGAAGTAGCCCTAAAGTACAATAAAAGCTTATAAAAAGATACAAAAGATACTAATCATATAAACTAAACTGAACCGAGCTCGCTGGCAATAAAATAACTGACATGCGGGAGCATCGCTTCGAACTCGAACTTCGTTGCAATAACAGCAAAAATGCCTGCCGTTTCCTTTGTTTTATTAAAAAAATTTTTTCCTCATTTTACATAAAAATAGTTGCCACAAAAAAGTGAAATTACAAAAAGTCAATGAATTTTTGTGTGTGTGCGCAACAGCTTCAATGCAAATTGAAGGCGCCTTCAATGAAATTGAAACCCACAAGGAAGTGAAAGAGTAAGAGTTAAGCTGCCGGCAAAAGAGAAAATAGCAGCAGAAGCACCAACAAAAATTCAATTGAATGCGGTTTATTTTTAAAATAAATTTATGAATCAAATACAACTGAAAAAAGCCAAGAGATAAAGTGTTTGAAATAACAGCGACAACATAAATATCAAATTGATATAACAGTGAAAAGTTGCTACCAATCGAGCAACATATCGTCTTTGGTGACAAGATTTTTGCGGCCAAAAGTGTGTAAAGTTGCACTCACCCCGCCGGCAGCAGGAAGTGCATACATTTGCGCATACGTGTAGATACACGGATACGGATACAATTACAGTGTAGTGTGCGAAGTTGCCAATATTGCAGAGGGACGAACGATTTTAACAAGCAATCGTGAAAAATCGCATGATAATAGCAACTTTGTCGGCAGCATTTTCAAAGGTAAGTCAGGCGTTTAATTATAGACCCAAAAATTAATTTAAATTTTAAGCAAATCTTTTTTCAAAATGGTAGTGTTGCAGTGTAAATTTTCTGGTAAAAGCTGCTGGTTATGATTTTGCACAGAAAATGTAAAAAAATCCTGAATAAGTTCTAATTCGTAGATTGTAAATTTTTTGAAGAAGCTGTGCCGAACAAAGAGTCGTATTATGACCTAGGCCAACATTTTAGGGGTCAACTCGAAGTTCTTAGTATGGAACGAAAATACCCCTAAATGAGATTGTTTTTGGATTAAAGATTCAATCTGCTAGTCACCGTGGTCTGAAAGGCGTACTGTAACCTTGCTCCATACACTTGCATATGCTCATGTATGTATGTATGTATGTATGTATGTATGTGTAGCTTTAAAGGGTATACTGCAATTTCCTTTGGGAAAGCATATTTCAATTGCATGGACTTTGGCTTGGAACACTGACTTGCCTTGGCCCATGCTCTCATATAAACGTCTCTCTGATAAGACTGCACATTCCCCCAACTCTCTTACCTATAATTCTTTATAAACCAACTAGTGCTTTCCATTAATTGGGGGCATTCCATCAATTTTGGTTGAAAGTTTGCGTCTTTCGATCTTCTGATCTTCTTCGGTCTACTCTGCTCCCAATTTAATCTCTTTGGAAATGTTAATAATACCCTTAGTTATGCCTACAATCCTCAACATGCTAGGTGTATTTGTTTACCTCATTTTGCAGCAGAGTGTTCTTCCTTTAGTTGGACGCACTAAAATGGTTTCGTCTTTCAACTTTAAAAAAAAATTGGTAATTTTACAGGTAACAATATCCCAAAAATTCAATAGCCCAATTCACAATCTTGTGCAAATGGTCTGGGATTTTTGCACTTGACAGTTTTGTAGCAAAACTACAGTAGTTTTGACAGTAGTTTGCTACAAAACTGTCAATTGCAAAAATCCCAGACCATTTGCACAAGATTGTGAATTGAGCTAATGTGTTTTTTTGGAAATACATATATGGTTGTGATTGACATAACAAAGATAATCTGTTACGTTTTAATTTAAATTGTTTACCACAACAATTAATAAAATTAGACACTTTAAATTATATAAATTACTAGCTGTTACCCGCGGGTTCCACCCCGCGCTTTTATAAAAATACGTAATGTGAATGATGCTCTGATTGGATGTTGCTGTATTTAATTGTATTTAATTTAATAGAAGTGCTTGCCAGTCTGTCTTTTTCTTGGTTTTTGTTGTTTTCTGTTGAACAGCAGCGCTTCTCCTTGCTGATGCTTGTGATGTGTATATACTTGTAGGGGAAGTCATAAATGTAGGTCCTTACAAAACTATCTGTGTATGTAGATTACTCCTTTGGTGGAAGGCCAAAATTAAAGTGACTCCTCATGGACCACCACTTTTTTACGGTACATACATTGAAGATGTGCCACGCCACCTTGTCCCATGACCCTAAATCTATATATATAAAACTCAAAATTATGTAAAAATGTTTACATGTATGTATGACTAAAAAATAACAAAACAGAATTTCAATGTTGAATGACTTGTAGTTTTAAATATATACCAAATAAAAGATTTAAGTTGTATGAGGGGTGTCACGCCTCGTGTCCAATGCCCATTCCATTTTCCCAGTTGAAGAATACGGAGTTTCATTTATGTATGATATATAGTTCTAAAGTAATATCCAAATATGGAGTTGCCACGCCACTTGTCCTAAGACCATAAAATTGTACCAGTGGGACGACTCATCCAAGAGGTGCTTGCATACGGAACTTCAATACTGCGCAATTTTAAGTTCCAAAGCTACCGACAGCCAGGCTGCAATACAAGCTCTACTCAGCGCACATCCCCGCTCTAAAACAGCCCTTCACTGCCGAACATCCCTAAACGAGATATCCGCGCAGTACAATGTACACCTTTGCTGGGTGCCTGGGCACAAAGACATAGAGGGAAACTGCATAGCTGACGAGCTCGCAAGAGCAGGCACAGAGCTACATAGAATCAACATAACTGAAGAAGTTGGGATACCACTCTCCACATGCAAACTAATGCTAAAAATCAACCACATAAACAGAGCAAACACGAGATGGCTCCACGAACAGACATGTCACACAGCAAGGCAGATCTGGCCTACGATCAACCAGAGCAGATCCAGTGAATTGATCCTACTAAGCAAACCCTCCATAGGGATTGTCGTAGGAATCATAACCGGACACTGCCTCATTGGTCAACATGCCAACAGACTGGGACTGCTGTACAACGACTTCTGCAGAAGCTGCAGAGACGAAGACTGCGAGGAATCTGTTGAACACCTCCTCTGCAAATGCCCAGCGCTAGCAAGAACGCGCTTCCGATTCCTGGGACATTACTTCCTGAGCTGTCTGGCAGACTTGGAAAAAACGCCACCAGGACACATCGACAAATATACCAGAGCCACAAAGTGGCTCCCATACATGGGAAGTGTATAGGTGAAAATCCCCAACGTGGTAACACAATGGGCCTTTTGGCCTAAGTGATGTCCTCGAGACGACCACTTAACCTACCTACCTACCTAAGTTCCAAAGCTATTCGATATCAATGATTTGGTTTGTACGGGTGGTGCCACGCCTCTTATCCAATGCCCGTCCCATTTTCCCAGTTCAAGGATACGGATATGGTGTCAGTTCTTGCCGAGTTTCGTTGATGTATGATGTATAGTTCTAAAGTAATACCCAAATGTGAAGTTGATTGAAAAGTGCCACGCCCCTGTCCTACGCCCATAAAATTGTATCAGTGGGACGACTCATCCAAGAGGCCTGCATACGGAATTTCAATACTGCGCGACTTTTAGTTCCAAAGCTATTCGATATCAATGATTTCGTTTGTATGAGCGGTGCCACGCCCCTTGTCCAATGGCCATCCCATTTTCCCAGTTCAATGATACGGATATGTAATATGTTTCTACCGAGTCTCATTGAAGGATATGGATATGTAGTAAGTTCCTACCGAGTTTCATTGATGTGTGATGTGTAGTTCTAAAGTTATACACAAATCTGGAGTTGATTAAAAAGTGCCACGCCCCTTATCCTACGCCCATAAAATTTTACCAGTGGGACGACACATCCAAGAGGCGACTGCATACGGAATTTCAATGCTACACGACTTTTAGTTCCAAAGCTATTCGATGTAAACAATTTGGTTTGTATGGGCGGTGCCACGCCCCCTTGTCCAATCGGGTCCAATTATAGATCAAAACCATCCCAGACCCCACTGAAGCACATACACTAAATTTCATCAAAATCGGTTCAGCCGTTCTGGAGTTTTAAGCATCCGAACAAACCACGCTCCATTTTTATATATATAGATAAGTAAAGTTTCTGATTGCATAAACATTTTTAATTGCTCTGTTGATTCCGTCACTTGGATTGCCATTTCGATTCTAGTTTCGATATCGGCTGCACACTGTCTTTATTTACGATTTTTTTCTATACACTCTTTTTTACTAACTAAAGTAATGCCCTTTTTTGTTGCATGCCCAATTGATTTCATCATATTGATTGAAATCAGCTTCTCGGCCCCTCATTTCAAATACCACATCACCACCAAACCTGTTCTTTATATTAACGTTGAGATTTTTTCGTAAATGTATGTATAGTTGTACGACTATGTGAGTCAGCCAGTGAGTAGTCACTCACTCGCTCCAGTGTCGTGATATCTCAAAGATGATCAACTTAGTCGTTGCCATATTTGCCATACTTGTGAGCTGCTTTCGGCCACACAAAAATCGGTTAATAAAAATATCTATTTATATGATTCCCTACTTGATTTGTGCTTTTTTGTCTGCTATTGCGCATTGTTGTAAAAATCTGAAATGTTTACAGCATGACTCAAAAAGGTAGGGTCAAGAATTCTTTTTCTCTTGGTTGGCATTATTTATATTAAAAAATATATTTAGATTTAATGAAATAGCGAAAATAAATTGAGTGCATGAGTAACAAGCAGAATTATTATGGAAGTGTGTCCAATATGAATGTGCGCCTTTTATCTTAGAGCAGGAGTGGTCAACCCGGCCTGCCTTGTACATTTTTCCAGAGCAATCTTCCGGCCAGTTCCAAACATTTTCCATATATGCGGCCCTCGAGATCATTTCGGTTGGCCAGTCCTGTCACACGTAATAATTCCGCTTATAGTTTTGGGGCTACTCCATATTTCTTTTCGAATACAAAGCCATTTGGAAATGAAAATTGGGAACTATGAATACTTTTAAAAATATTTTTTGCTCGTAAAGCCATCAACTATCAAAGATTCTAGCGAAAATTCTCCCTCTACCTTTTATATTCGGTCAGAATACTCCAATACAATCAATTCGAGTTGTACTTTTGAATCGAATTAGCTTTTGAAACGAAATACAATATAACAGCCTGACTGAAACACTATGGAAAACAATTTTGAATATCAAACAATTATAATATACTATAAAACTGATACATTCATTTGCCTCAAGTATGTGCTCCGATGGAGCTCTCAAGTAAGGCAAAAACAATTGCATTAGACAGTGTACAATAACAACAAACACTATGCGTTTGATATAGACAGCAGGTAACTGTGATGTTTGCCAGCGCAGAGTCGTCCAGTCCGATGGTGTGATGGTTAGCGCATTCGCTTACTACGTCATAGGTTCATGGTTCAACTCCTACGTTTCACAGAATTTACCATTAATGCTTCTATTTCGAGTAATTAGTCGTTTAGAAATTATTAGAATTCACATTAAAATAAAATTATATAAAAAAAAACTTTTTAAAAATAAGCTTTAATTTATTTAATGTACTAAAAAGTAGAAAATAAATGGTTTTTAAGTCACCTGTATCTTACTATCAATAAAAGCTTGGGGCGCTCATGTGTTCAATATTTGTCAAACAGTTACCACAATATTTTATTTAAATAATTTTTTGCAAATAGATTCTAGTAATGAAAGATATTTTGAATATGGATATTGAGCGCACAAGCTTTTATTGATAGTAAGATACAGGTGACTTAAAAACCATTTATTTTCTACTTTTTAGTACATTAAATAAATTAAAGCTTATTTTTAAAAAGTTTTTTTTTATATAATTTTATTTTCTACTTTTTAGTCTTCCATAAATTCAATTTTAGAGCTCTGAAATTTTTCACAAAAAGAATTTAAAACTTGCAGAGCAGTACACAATATTTAGGGTATTCACAGTGTCTCCTATCGTCATATCCTCAATTTAACAAATAATACGGCTGTGATCGACCCTAATATTCGTGGCATATTTGTGACGCGGTGAGTTGTTGCTATTTTGCCAGCAGGGCGCGGCAAGTAAGTTCCTATCGTTTTTCATTGATGTGTGGTGTACCTATAATTATAAACTGAAGCCCAAGTGTGTAGTTGCTTGAAAAGTGCCACGCCCCTTGTCCTACGCCCATAAATTTTTCCAGTGGAACGACACATCCAAGAGGCGACTGCATACGAAATTTCAATGCTGCACGACCTTTAGTTCCAAAGCTATTCTATATAAACGATTTTGTTTGTATGGGCGGTGCCACGCCCCCTTATCCAGTGCCCGCCTTATTTTCTCAGTAGAAGGATATGGATATGTAGTGTTCCTACCGAGTTTCATTGATGTGTGATTTGTAGTTCTAAAGTTATACACACGCCCCTTATCCTACGCCCATAAAATTTTACCAGTGGGACGACACATCCAAGAGGCGACTGCATACGAAATTTCAATGCTGCACGACCTTTAGTTCCAAAGCTAATCGAGATCAAAAATTTTGTTTGTATGGGGGGTGCCACGCCCCCTTATCCTACGCCCATAAAATTTTACCAGTGGGACAACACATCCAAGAGGCGACTGCATACGAAATTTCAATACTGCACGACCTTTAGTTCCAAAGCTAATCGAGATCAAAAATTTTGTTTGTATGGGGGGTGCCACGCCCCCTTATCCAGTGCCCCCTTATTTTCTCAGTAGAAGGATATGGATATGTAGTAAGTTCCTACCGAGTTTCATTGATGTGTGATTTTTAGTTCTAAAGTTATACACAAATCTGGAGTTGATAAAAAAGTGCCACGCCCCTTATCCTACGCCCATAAAATTTTACCAGTGGGACAACACATCCAAGAGGCGACTGCATACGAAATTTCAATGCTGCACGACCTTTAGTTCCAAAGCTAATCGAGATCAAAAATTTTGTTTGTATGGGGGGTGCCACGCCCCCTTATCCAGTGCTCCCCTTATTTTCTCAGTAGAAGGATAGGGATATGTAGTAAGTTCCTACCGAGTTTCATTGATGTGTGATTTGTAGTTCTAAAGTTATACACACGCCCCTTATCCTACGCCCATAAAATTTTACCAGTGGGACGACACATCCAAGAGGCGACTGCATACGAAATTTCAATGCTGCACGACCTTTAGTTCCAAAGCTAATCGAGATCAAAAATTTTGTTTGTATGGGGGGTGCCACGCCCCCTTATCCTACGCCCATAAAATTTTACCAGTGGGACAACACATCCAAGAGGCGACTGCATACGAAATTTCAATGCTGCACGACCTTTATTTCCAAAGCTAATCGAGATCAAAAATTTTGTTTGTATGGGGGGTGCCACGCCCCCTTATCCAGTGCTCCCCTTATTTTCTCAGTAGAAGGATAGGGATATGTAGTAAGTTCCTACCGAGTTTCATTGATGTGTGATTTTTAGTTCTAAAGTTATACACAAATCTGGAGTTGATAAAAAAGTGCCACGCCCCTTATCCTACGCCCATAAAATTTTACCAGTGGGACAACACATCCAAGAGGCGACTGCATACGAAATTTCAATGCTGCACGACCTTTAGTTCCAAAGCTAATCGAGATCAAAAATTTTGTTTGTATGGGGGGTGCCACGCCCCCTTATCCAGTGCTCCCCTTATTTTCTCAGTAGAAGGATAGGGATATGTAGTAAGTTCCTACCGAGTTTCATTGATGTGTGATTTGTAGTTCTAAAGTTATACACACGCCCCTTATCCTACGCCCATAAAATTTTACCAGTGGGACGACACATCCAAGAGGCGACTGCATACGAAATTTCAATGCTGCACGACCTTTAGTTCCAAAGCTAATCGAGATCAAAAATTTTGTTTGTATGGGGGGTGCCACGCCCCCTCATCCTACGCCCATAAAATTTTACCAGTGGGACAACACATCCAAGAGGCGACTGCATACGAAATTTCAATGCTGCACGACCTTTATTTCCAAAGCTAATCGAGATCAAAAATTTTGTTTGTATGGGGGGTGCCACGCCCCCTTATCCAGTGCTCCCCTTATTTTCTCAGTAGAAGGATAGGGATATGTAGTAAGTTCCTACCGAGTTTCATTGATGTGTGATGTGTAGTTCTAAAGTTATACACAAATCTGGAGTTTATAAAAAAGTGCCACGCCCCTTATCCTACGCCCATAAAATTTATTGATTCATGTATTGGGCTCTAGATTAGGCATGTATGCAAAGTTTCAGATCTCTAAGTAGTCGGGAAGTGGGTGAAAAATTGATTACTAGATTTGACGACATACATACAAACATACCGGATGTGAACCTAATATAAAGCTTATAAAAAAAGTCACTGATGAGGTTTTCTGGCAAAAACCGAAAAAGCTATATGACCTGCCCATGTGAGCAATAATTCTAATTCTTTGTTGTTGTACACTTAAAATTGCTTTGTTTCAGAACAGAAATAGACAACTAAGTATTGTCATTTCTCTTTGGCAAGTCAGTCCGAATAAAAACTATTCTTTCTAACATTCAAGCTGCCGAATAAACATAAACTCGTATAATATTACTATAGATTTACATTACTAATAAAGGTTTTGTATGCATTTGAGAACAGGCGCTTTTTTCGCATTAGTATTAAATTTTCTGGAATCCGTTTAAAAAAAAAATTTTATATGAGTTTAAACTAGCCTTCTAATGCAAGTGTTTATAGCACTTTTCTGAAAATTGCATTGAACTATACTTTTCAATTAATTTAATTGTACCAAAAGCTTGTCTGATTTTTGAAAACTGAGGCTTAGTGAAATAATGTCACTATGTTTATTACACTAAAGTCTTCGGTCAAGAATCCCTTAACTCTTCGGATACACTTTCTGCTAAGCGCTACAAGCTCGTTTGTTATCTTCTGAGAAGCTACTGGGAAAAATGTTTTAGCTTGTTCGTTATCATGCCTGTCCATTTAGTAATGTTAAGTTTCTCGTTCAATGCTGATTTTCAGAATATTGCTAAAGTAGTAAAGTAGCAGCTCGCATAATGCTTCGGGTTCAATAATGCTCTCAAGATTAATTTATATCCCTATTAATTTTTATTATTTATATGTTATAAGCTTTATATTAACTTCACTTTCTGTCAGTAAGTCGTCAAATCTAGTAATCAATTTTTCACCCACTTCCCGACTACTTAGAGATCTGAAACTTTGCATACATGCCTAACCTAGAGCCCAATACATGAATCAATAAATTTTATGGGTGTAGGATAACGGGCGTGGCACTTTTTTTATCAACTCCAGATTTGTGTATAACTTTAGAACTACACATCACACATCAATGAAACTCGGTAGGAACTTACTACATATCCATATCCTTCTACTGAGAAAATAAGGCGGGCACTGGATACAAACAAAATCGTTTAAATAGAATAGCTTTGGAACTAAAGGTCGTGTTGCATTGAAATTCCGTATACAGGCCCCTCTTGGATGCTTCGTCCCACTGGTAAAATTTTATGGGCGTAGGACAGGGGGCGTGGCACTTTTCAAGCAACTACACACTTGGGCTTCAGTTTATAATTATAGGTACACCACACATGAATGAAAAACGATAGGAACTTACTTGCCGCGCCCTGCTGGCAAAATAGCAACAACTCACCGCGTCACAAATATGCCACGAATATTAGGGTCGATCACTGCCGTATTATTTGTTAAATTGAGGATATGACATATGACGATAGGAAACACTGTGAATACCCTAAATATTGTGTACTGCTCTGCAAGTTTTAAATTCTTTTTGTGAAAAATTTCAGAGCTCTAAAATTGAATTTAT
Organism: Neria commutata; assembly: GCA_963457695.1. Lineage (NCBI taxonomy): Eukaryota > Metazoa > Arthropoda > Insecta > Diptera > Micropezidae > Neria > Neria commutata. The sequence goes on from OY735248.1 coordinate 37,786,631, forward strand.
GGAAGACTAAAAAGTAGAAAATAAAATTATATAAAAAAAAACTTTTTAAAAATAAGCTTAAATTTATTTAATGTACTAAAAAGTAGAAAATAAATTGTTTCCAAGTCACCTGTATCTTACTATTAATAAAAGCTTGTGCGCTCAATATCCATATTCAAAATATATTTCATTACTAGAATCTATTTGCAAAAAATTATTTAAATAAAATATTATGGTAACTGTTTGACAAATATTGAACACATGAGCGCCCCAAGCTTTTATGGATAGTAAGATACAGGTGACTTAAAAACAATTTATTTTCTACTTTTTAGTACATTAAATAAATTAAAGCTTATTTTTAAAAAGTTTTTTTTTATATAATTTTTTTGTATTACATCTTCCATATTTCGTCTTTTCTATCTTTTCTTTACTTCAGCCTATGCCAAATACTTCAAAAAAGTCCTAACATTGAACCTGCTTGCTTCAGCTTTCTTTTAAGAGAATTGTCACTGCCAATTTGAAGCAGTATAACAGCACCCGCCCCTTCTTTGGCTTAACACCTACATCTTCACTTTTTCCTTCACAACTACATATACATACATACATCTTCACTTATTAAGCAGCTGCCAAAGGCGCATCTTAATAACTACTTTAACTAATCTGACTGCATAAAAAAAACAACACCTACAACAACAATGCGTCAATTAGACTTGTTGCTAACAAAGCAATTACAATTACAGCTGTGCCTAACAAAATACGTTGTAATTGTTAAATCGTTTTACTGTGTAACTTGTATCTTATATCTACTGTAGTAAGTAACTGTGAGATACTTATGCTCGTAATACATCTTCATTGTAGGCCCCATTGTTTTATGCTTCGCCGAGCAGCTTAACTTTCAAATGTTCGCCAATGTCAAGGTTGTTGTTGTTGCTACTTAAGATTGCTCATGCCACTGCATTTGGGCACTTATTTACATTGTTGTTATTTGTTGTTGTTTCAATTGATATTTTTTTTTTGACATAAAACAATATTTTTATTATTACTTAGCTTACTTTTTATTATTATTTAGAGGCTTTTCAAGCTGTTTTTGAAGAAGCGTCGCGCCGACTTGTAAATCTTTCAAGTAATTTGCAAATAATTTATATGCATTTATTAACTAAAAGTGGTTAGCTTGTTGACTTGCCGATGATGTGTTAATTAGTTTGGAATTCGCACAAAAATATTTGTTCTTTATATACAAAATAAGCGAGAAATAGCAAAATAGAAAATGTATCTGTGAGTTGCTTCTGTTTTCGGTTTATCGCGCTGTTCTTCATTTCAACAATTTCTCTGCTTCAATTGAAGTTGCGCAGCTACTCTTTCGTGAAAGGGCACCACCAAAAGAAGTACATATTCTATAGAATTCGAAGAAAAAATTGCTAATATCTATTCTTCTCATTTATCAGTTTTGCTGCCACAAATTCCTCTGCTGATATTAGCAGTTTAGTTCGATCTTGTCTAGTTCAGTTCTTAAGTCATTCAAATTAACTTTATAAAAAACTTCGTTAGTATCTGTTGCCCGAACATAATTAAAATATAATGCTAATAATTGTGCATGTGCAGTGAAAATGTAAAAGACGAGCACTGCGCAGACATGAACGAAAAAGTTGGTAGATAGAAAGAGAGAGTAGCAGCAGAGCAAGCGGCCAACCTACCTGCAAGATACTAATTTAGGGCAAACATTATAATTTGGGAACGAAGCGCGCAGGCTGGCTGGCTGGCAGTTGGTGTCGTTATTTATGAGCTTGGCCACTTTGCCACAGACAAGGGGACGGAAATGAGCGACTGGGAAGCACAGCCTGTGTAAAAAAAGTGGGCACAAGAAATGCGCGCCAAAAGTAGTTCAACGAACTGGCACAACAGGCAGAAATGGTAGTAGAATTTATGCATTGAGGAATTGAGTTAATGATAAGCAGATGCCACTTTTTCGAAAGAGCAGCAAAATTGTGTGAACAAAATTGAATTTCAAATTAACTCAAGGCGAATATAAATAAAAGTGCTGAAATTTGTATGCTGAGGCACTCAAAAGTATGCAAATTGTTGAGAGAAATGTTATGTTGTAAATTTTGTTGCTATTTGTACAATGAAAACAAAAGAAGAAATATTTGTGAGTATTAGAAAAAAAAGCAGCATCGATATTTGGTGACTTTTTTGCGAGAATATCAAACTTTTGTTATGCAATTAGAATTTGGCGTTTGAATTCAAGAGTTGCGATCGAATATGTATATCTAGATTTGAAAGATGTATACATTTTTATATATATAACAAGGCATAGCAACGTCTCACAGTGTTCTACTTCCATAGTAACCATGGCCAAAATGAGTAATCGTTATTGGATTGCGACAAAAGTTTGCACACATTTTTCTTTTATGATACGTGGTTAGCCAAAAATTGTTATAAGAATCTTATAAAAATTGTCAGCCGCAGAAGTGTCAAAAAATTCAAAAAAGGTAGTACTTAAAGTGCATGAAAATATATTCAAATAAATGAAATTGTTCTCAAAAATTAAATCTGTTACAAAATGTCTTTAAATAGATTTAAAATGCACACTTTCGAATTATGTAGAAACGCTTTTAAGTACTGCTTATATCAAAATCATTATTGCACAGTGTAGCTATTTGATAAAAATACAAATTGACTATTTTAATAAAAATGTATTTTTCTAACACCATCGCAAAGAAATTTTTCTTTCGAAACCAGTTACCAAAATGCAAATGCACTTGCCAACAAATCAATGGAGGTAGCGAAATTGGCTTTCAACGGCAGCGGCGAGTGTGAAACCTGTTCACTACAGTGCTACAAGACCTTTTGCCTTTGCTGGCTTTCATGCCACTTTAAGTTGCTGTAATAGCAAAAAAAGGCGCCTAAAAGATATGTACGTTTCGCATTTTACAGATTTATGCAAATTTTGGCCAATAACGACTTTGAATGGTAGTTCGTCGTTAGAGCTGGCAAGTGTGCCAGGTGCATTGGCCACTGTGCTCGGACGCAGCCAAGCATGCAGTGCCGGACAATAGCGCAAAAACCATAAATCCCTATTGACCCGCTTTTGGGTTGGTTGCCACAAACGTATGCACAAATACGCTTACAGAGCGTTTGTGTTGTTTTTGTCTGCTTTCGACATGCGAAAAGGCTTAAAAAAATCAAATAACCGTCAGTGCAATGAATTGTGAAAAAATTTTAAAGAACTGCAGAAAAATTTGGTATAAGTAGAGGCAGCTTGAAAGAATTAGAATTCCAACCTTAAAAAGCATATTAAAATTTAAAATTGGGGAAAATATTAGTAAATTTTAGTATTTGATGCTTCTAAAAACCTAAAGGAATTGTATTTCGAAATGTTGAACAAAAAATTTTTTTGTCCAAAAGTCAGTAGGTACTTGTAAAACTTCAAAACATTACGAACTGAATTGTCAACAAAAATAGTTTAGTTTGAAAATAGTACTAAGGTCCAAAAGTCAGTAGAAAGGTTTTGTATTGAAGTTTACAGAAAAATAGTTGATTTTAAAATAACTTCAAAAGCCAATGGAAACTTTAATCAAACATAGAACGATTTTTTCAAAACAATTTGAGTTTCGAATAAATACAAATATTCAAATGTCATTAGAAACGCAAAATATAATTAATAGAATTTTGTAGAAAATTTATTCTGTTTTGAATTAGTGCAAAATTTTAGAAGCCATTATTAAAAACTCCAAGTCTCATTTATTGATTTTTATAAAAAAGTTTAGCCTGCTACATAAAAGAAGCACTAAACTATAGGCAAAGAATTATTAATGAATGCTTTTAAGAATAATTTTGTAATATAACTAAAGGTAATACACATTGTATATAAATATGTTTTGCTATACCTATATATGGCTGACGGCTTAAGCCATTGCTATATGACGCGCACAGAGCAAAAACGCTTCGAGTGTCAATTTTCGCCTTATTGCGCACATGCGCTGTGCAGGTATAAAGGTCGTTTTTGCTCTGGGCGCGTCATATGTAAATCAATATAAATTGCAATGATATTATATGGAAAATAAAACTACTACTATGTACTACTAAAGAAGTAGTTGATTTTCAAATAAGCTCTTAAGTCAATAGAAACCTTAGAAAATGTATATAAAACTTTAAAAAAAATTATTTGAGTTCCAAATAAGTACAAAAGTCAACAGCATCTGAAAATGCTGTTTATTAAATTTTCTGCAAAAATAGTTTACATAGTTTCTAATTAGTTAAAAAATCCTCCAACTTCCTGTTCGAACTCATTTTCCGCAAACTCTGCTACAGTATTTAAATTTCTTGTGATTCAGTTTATACCAAACCTACAACTTTCTCAGTACTTTCAATTTCATACTCGTATTACGACATAATATCCACACATCATATTTTCAACTATTATGTCACTTTGATTTTTGCCATAAAGAGACCTTGAAATGTCACGTTACCAATTGCTACACTACTTGGATACACTCAGTGAAATTTGTTAGTACAATCTGCAAAAATGCAAAAGTGTTTCTACACGTATTTCGTTGCTTCTAATAGAATTTGCTCTAAAAAATATGCTTAAATATTAAAAAAAATTTTGACAAATTATTTTGCAATAAGCTGGAAAGTCTGTTAATTTCTGCTTAGGTTTTGACCAAAATCGGTTTTACATTATTATAAGAAAATGTTTGAAAGTTCACATTTATGGAAAAAGTTAAACTCTGTTAATGTAAGATTGAACAAACTAAAAAAGGTAGCAATTTATAAAAAGATGTGCCCAACTGGCGTTTGCTTTCAAAAATTGCCTTTTATAAAAGCTGTTAAAAAATTACTATTTTGCAAACAAATTTTTCTTCAATGATTGGCAATTTTTCGGCAACACTACCAATTTCTATTTTTGCGCGTAAAACAGCCTTTCTCCCCTCTTATGGCAACTCGCGTTCGCATACCAAACATTTTACCTTAACTGTTAAACAAGACCGTTTTAATTGGTTTATAAATGCACGATCAAGCGAACCGATAAATATTCAATCAGGCATGCCGAACATGTCCGCAATGCCTTCACATACCCTACACACAATTTGAAGGTGTTTATTGAATTGTAGCTAAAAGTTTATGGTATCATGTGGGAATGAAGAGATATAGTCAAAATAAAGCTAATTGGATATCTTGAGAAAATGATGAGATATAATCAAAAAAATTATATAAAAAAAAACTTTTTAAAAATAAGCTTTAATTTATTTAATGTACTAAAAAGTAGAAAATAAATTGTTTTTAAGTCACCTGTATCTTACTATCAATAAAAGCTTGGGGCGCTCATGTGTTCAATATTTGTCAAACAGTTACCACAATATTTTATTTAAATAATTTTTTGCAAATAGATTCTAGTAATGAAAGATATTTTGAATATGGATATTGAGCGCACAAGCTTTTATTGATAGTAAGATACAGGTGACTTAAAAACAATTTATTTTCTACTTTTTAGTACATTAAATAAATTAAAGCTTATTTTTAAAAAGTTTTTTTTTATATAATTTTATTTTCTACTTTTTAGTCTTCCATAAATTCAATTTTAGAGCTCTGAAATTTTTCACAAAAAGAATTTAAAACTTGCAGAGCAGTACACAATATTTAGGGTATTCACAGTGTTTCCTATCGTCATATGTCATATCCTCAATTTAACAAATAATACGGCAGTGATCGACCCTAATATTCGTGGCATATTTGTGACGCGTTGAGTTGTTGCTATTTTGCCAGCAGGGCGCGGCAAGTAAGTTCCTATCGTGTTTCATTGATGTGTGGTGTACCTATAATTATAAACTGAAGCCCAAGTGTGTAGTTGCTTGAAAAGTGCCACGCCCCTTGTCCTACGCCCATAAAATTTTACCAGTGGGACGAAGCATCCAAGAGGGGCCTGTATACGGAACTTCAATGCTGCACGACCTTTAGTTCCAAAGCTATTCTATATAAACGATTTGGTTTGTATGGGCGGTGCCACGCCCACTTGTCCACTGCCCGTCTTATTTTCCCAGTAGAAGGATATGGATATGTAGTAAGTTCCTACCAAATTTCATTGATGTGTGATTTGTAATTCTAAAGTTATACACAAATCTGGAGTTTATAAAAAAGTGCCACGCCCCTTATCCTACGCCCATACAATTTTACCAGTGGGACGAGACATCCAAGAGGCGACTGCATACGAAATTTCAATGCTGCACGACCTTTAGTTCCAAAGCTAATCGAGATCAAAAATTTTGTTTGTATGGGGGGTGCCACGCCCCCTTATCCAGTGCCCGCCTTATTTTCTCAGTAGAAGGATAGGGATATGTAGTAAGCTCCTACCGAGTTTCATTGATGTGTGATGTGTAGTTCTAAAGTTATACACAAATCTGGAGTTTATAAAAAAGTGCCACGCCCCTTATCCTACGCCCATACAATTTTACCAGTGGGACGACACATCCAAGAGGCGACTGCATACGAAATTTCAATGCTGCACGACCTTTAGTTCCAAAGCAAATCGAGATCAAAAATTTTGTTTGTATGGGGGGTGCCACGCCCCCTTATCCTACGCCCATAAAATTTTACCAATGGGACGACACATCCAAGAGGCGACTGCATACGAAATTTCAATGCTGCACGACCTTTAGTTCCAAAGCTAATCGAGATCAAAAATGTTGTTTGTATGGGGGGTGCCACGCCCCCTTATCCAGTTCCCCCCTTATTTTCTCAATAGAAGGATATGGATATGTAGTAAGTTCCTACCGAGTTTCATTGATGTGTGATGTGTAGTTCTAAAGTTATACACAAATCTGGAGTTTATAAAAAAGTGCCACGCCCCTTATCCTACGCCCATAAAATTTATTGATTCATGTATTGGGCTCTAGATTAGGCATGTATGCAAAGTTTCAGATCTCTAAGTAGTCGGGAAGTGGGTGAAAAATTGATTACTAGATTTGACGACATACATACCTGATTTGAAGTTAATATAAAGCTTATAAAATAGACTCATTTGATAATTGACAATTTTTTACGATGGTACTTTTCAGTCATCTAGCTTCCTTCTTATAAGTCTGCTTCACAGCTTGAAAGCTTAATTTGGCATTAAATGTGATCAAAGGTTAATTTGAAAATCTTGTTCATAGATCGTTCACTTTAGTGGCTTTATTGGTTTCGGTTCTTATTTTATACACGGCTCTACGCACATCTCATATATTATATGAAGAAATCATACTTAAAAAAATTTGGAAAAGCATTCTATATAAAAAACTCCCTCACAAGAAACATACTTTTGTAGCAATCTCTACGCTAACAGCCCGTTTTTTTTGGAATTGGTTCAATCGAATAGACTTTCATTCGAAAAAAATCAGTTTTTTGACATTTTCGATATAGATTTTTTTGACATAATTTTCTTAATGAAGTTTACGTTCTCGTATCACGTATACAACTTTCATGAAGTCAGCATAATTCAATAAATTATTATAATTCAATAAAGTATTGCATGTAAGAATTTTGTATGTCATGGTTCCTACTCGATCTATATAAGGTTTTACAACTGAAATAATTTATACATATATAACTTTATTTTATACAGGAGAAAATAGACAATCTTCAAAGATAGTTGACGTTGGGTAGCGTATTTCTAAACCGACTTATGCCGCCGTATATTTTTTAACTTGTTGTCTTTTCTACTCAATACCTTTTTTTACCAAAGTAATTTTTGTTGTTGTTGTTGTAATGGCATGTAAATTTATGCACTGAATGCATAGCATGCAACATTAAGCTGCATTTTTTTCTGGTTGTTGTTGTTGCCTGTGCCTGTGTTTATGCCCGTTGAGTCATTGTTATTGTTGTCTACACGTTGGTCTACATAAAATCCACTGTATATATATTACTATGCCACGAACTACTCATGCATTTGCATGAGCACACGCGGCCCAGTGCTTTTTGCTAGGCGAGCCACCTCATAAGCCGCATGCCCGGTGCCCGCTGTCGCCAATGAATCGTGTTGGAGTTGACATTTACGCGCGCGTTTATGGCTCATTGCTTTTGTCGACCAGTCTGACTTGGCTTGTGTTGTTTCAGTCAATGTGTAACCATTTCGGTGCTTTGATAATGAGCTGCATGCGAATGCTTTTTTTTATTAAAAGAAGAGGTTTGAATTTGGTAAAAATTTTTGTTACAGCCTAATTTGAAAGTTCTTGGAATAGAATAATACAAAAATATGTAGAGTAAAGAAATGTTGAATAAAGAAAATAATGTACAATACTCGTAAGAATAAAGTTCAACTAATGCTAATTAAATTATTTTAAAATAATTTTATGTTTGCTAAAATTTAGCTATAGTAAAATATAGTTTTCGTTACATAATAGCATACGCTAACAGGAGCAGAATATTGGCGTGCTAATATCAAACGTGACATAAATATAATCTTGATAAATAGTTACAGTCAATAATTGTCACTGATATTTATGCGCATATAAGGAAAATTACGTTTCGTATAGAAATTACTCATTACTATTTTCCTTTATGAGTTCTACGTCTGCTGCCTTCTGAGTTACATTCCAACGTCGTTCTCGTGATCCATTGGGCAGGCTTTCTCAGAGAGCCCACCAATCCATCTACTATTTCTTCAATTCATTTGCCTGAACTTAATTTCGTTGCCTGCATAACTCCCTAGCTTTATACTACCTTTGCTTCTGGTCCAGATTATTCTACATATGTATATGTAAATCAAAGACACTTGTTGATGAGCATGCATTTGGCCGCTCTGAGCTTAGCTTAATATGAATTTCTTGAAACTTTTCATACATATTCTGTGAATTTTTTTAAAAGCAATTTTATATATTCGAGATTTTAACGCCTAAAAATTAGCAATGAAATTATAAACAACTTGCTTTGGTTAAAATCAGGAGAAAGGTTTTATAAAGATTTGGAATTTCTCGATGTGATATGCCTAAAGAAAATTTCTGAGAAGTACTATATTTTAAGAGAAATTTTTTTAATTTCTCGATATCTTTTGATAGTAATAAAGGTTAGGTTAGATAAAGCTGGTTGCTTAAAAAGGCCAAAGGTTGGATCCTAATCGATACCAGTTAGAGTTTCGTTTAGGAATGCTCAAAGTAATGATCTGCCAGAATTTGAGAATTTGGGTGGGTTTCGTATATTTCCAAAGAAACTTGATACCTAGTTTCAAGATCCCTCCAAACCCTGAGAAGATAGGCGCTATTAAAAAATTTTTAAAAGGCACATTAATATTTTTTTGCTGATGAAATAGAAATTTGTTTTCACCTGCAAAATTGTGCATACTTTTTTGCATGCTATACATACATACATATATGCATAATATGTTAATTCATGTCTACTTATGTCTAATATTGCGCACTTTAATTAACTAATTTTAGTTAATTATGCATGGCTATTGACTATGAAGTTAATTGCTTTTATGTTTTAGCAATTAAAGCATTTAATCACTTGTAAATATGTGCGCAGCTGTGTGTATCTGTGTGCCTGTTTTAATTTTCACCATTTTTCTAATTTTCTACTCTCTTTTCTCTACACTTGAGGGGGAAAATGTAGCAGCGTAGTTTATTTACGTATACAATTGGGCTAAGGCGCATAAGAACTCGAAACGGCACTAATATGTCCAACATACAGCCGATTGCCCCCTTCTCCTTCAACTGCCCAACAAAATGCCATTAGCAGCCAAGCACTTCAGCTGCCCCGCTGCCAGCAGACAAGTCTTTCAATCGACTCGCCTCGCCTCGCTTCGCCTCCACATGCTCAAAAGTGCTTCTCTCGTTTTCGCGCTGTGATTGCCGCTTTTGCTTGCGGCTCAATCGTTTCGACCACGTTAGCACATTTTTGTCCCGCAATTGCTTGCAACCTGATTCTTGTGGGTTCTTTTAATGAAACTGCTCTATCGACTGTTTTATTGGGCACGCTGGGCAATTGGAACTAGTTTGAATTAATGTTGGAAAGTTTGGAAAATTGCGATTGCCGTTGAAAGAGCGTAAGTTTGAATATTTTCCAGCAGCATGCAATGCTCATTTTTATTACAAGGTTTGGCAGGAAGTAGAAAACATAAAAATAGAGTTAGAGAAAAATAGTCAAGTGCAAGTCCGGCTCATGTAATCACGGCTTCGTACTCAAGTTAAATGATTCTGAAAAATATTACGTTAAGTTAAAATGGAAGAAATGGTTTTGCACAGAAAATTATTGTAAAATTTTAAAAATATTTCAACATACGCACGAAGAAGTGGTGTAGAGATTGTGCCATATATGTAAGAGTCGGTTTTAAATTATAGGTTGACTCAAAGTAAATTTTAAATTTTTTGTCAAAAATGAGTCGAACGAAAATGTTGCAGTTTTGCGGTTATCTCTGAGAAAATACTTACTTACGCTGATTTTATAGAAATTTTAGCTTGCAAATCAAGCCGATAAAGGGTCTTGTGTGTAGGGGGTAGCGTATCATTCTTTGTTACTTTAAAGCTATACCTTTACAAACAATTCATATATAGTCATGGATGAAATTTTGAAGTAGAATCTTTTAAACATAGCTGGAAATGCCATGAACGATACAATATGAAAAAATTTTTCTGCGGTCCAACGAAAAAAAAGTTGAAGTTTCCCTGTGATATATGACCAAATTTCTACTAACCGTAATTTCATCAAAATTTTGGCTTGAGAAACCTAGTAAATCAAGGGGAACTTGGGGCACGTATCATTTCTTTACATATTGGGACTATACCTTTACCCAATATATTTACCTAAAATTTTGAAAACACTATTTTTGTTAAGCACTCTAAAGTAGTACGTTCTTTTAAGCGACAATTCACACACACAATACAATGTTAAAGAATTTTACTAGAGGCCAACCCATCCTCATTAAAAATTTTAAAAAGTGGGAACTTGTTACCGCCATGATCCATTATGCCAAATTTCAGATTTCCAAAAAGGACTGTTAATATAGGGGAGAGGGGGGTACCTTCGTCCTTGGGGCACATTCGTCAAAGGCGATTTCGGTATGAAGGAGTCACCGAACATCACTGTTTATTAGCAAAAACTAACCCATCACTAGCATAAATACCCCTCACAAAGTTTTCCATCTCTATCTGAACAGCTGACAAAGTTACGTTTGATTTTGTGTTTTCGCGCTTCGTTGCCGAATTTTCAGGTCGGTAACGTAAGAAGTTTGTGCCGTATTTATACCATTATTTCGAACAAAATTGTATTAATATTACTTGAATACCAATTATTTTGTAAATAAAAGAGTTTTATGTGAAAATAAAGCGCTGAAATTAGAAGTAAAAAAATAAAAAGAAAAAAAAGTGACACCAGGGTGGACTTGTCTTTTTTTCATGGGGCACATTCGTCAATATAACTTCACAGGTACTAAAATTCGAAATCGAGTTGAAGCTTCCAAGACCCTCGAACCTGGCTTAAACCTCCCATAACCACACAAAATTAATATTTGGGTCGATCTTAGCACTTTAAACATTATATATAACAAATAATTTATAAAAAAAATTTGACAATAAGTAAATTTTTTTTAAGCTCTTAAACATGATTTTTTTTAAATTTGTTAATGCAAAAATAATAAAAACGTGTTATGTAACCAAAAGCATGTCTTATCTAGTCTAAACAAGATTTTGTATCACCTTATGGTACTTTAAAGTGTGAATGCTGAAAGTGCCCCGCCAAATGCCGAAGCTACCCTGGCATGGGGGCACATTCAGCGAAATGACTTTTTTTACTAATCTTGAAAAAAATAATACAAACGGAACTTTTTAAAGAACTTTTAGTATAACATTTTATTGTTAAATAATGAGGTATTGTAACAGTCTAATCGGTTTTAAATATTTTCATTACCTTCTGAAATATAGGCCTTCAAAAAAAAGTAGACGAAGGTACCCCCTCTCCCCTACACATCCACTGACAAAAAAAAGTGAGGTTACCTCTTGAAAGAAAACGTTTTCATTTCCATTTTATGAACACTCAAATCGAAATTTTTAGAAACTATATAAGTTCTGTGGCTATAGGTCCTATACCGGTGCTTAATTGATATGCTCAACATATTGCCTATATAACTGTTATGCTGCTCTCATAAAACCAATACAGCCACACTTCTCACTATAGCTGTATGGAAGTAAAAAACATTTTAAAGATTGCGTCACTTCGTCGAGCTATAAAAATAAACTGGGCCAGTGTTGAAAAATGTTGTCACATCCCACGCAAATTCATTGCAATGTGTCTGTCGTTCAAGAAATGTCGCAATCATTAATCAGCAAATGTATGTATGTATATATAGTATGACAGCGTGTTGTTGTTTTGGTTGTAGCGTATCAGCTGGCGCGTTGGTCATAATTGCTTTGTGGCATACAACAAAATCAATCTACAAATTGTGAATGGTCAGAGTGTGATTTGAGTTTTGGCCAGCTTTTCCCTGCCATTTTTGTTGCTATAGTTTTGCACAAGTGGCGCACGTTGTTGTTGTTGTAATGCGCAGTGTTGTTCGTTAATTACCCTGCCAATACTTACTTGAGTTCATTAGAAAATGAACACACACACACATGCACAATTGTCATGGTAATTTGAAACCCGCCTTTAAGTTCAGTTCCGGGAGGAGGGCAGGAGTAACAGCATTGCAAAAAGAGTAATACATTGAAACATGTTCGTATGTGTGTGTGTATGCATTGACGTTGCTACAACGGTCCAACGCACTCACGTTACACTCTCTTACACTACGCTTATAGCGCTGTACATAATTTTGTAGTTGTTGTTGCAGTCCGCCTGTAATACGAGTAAGTGTAAAAGGGTAAAAATGTTAAGTGAGTTAAAAATAAAAGTGATTTATTCTGGTCGTTAGTGCTCTTATGACATTTCGATGAAACCTGTTTCGCCAATTGAAATAAACAATTTCTCAATTGAGTTTCGAACATCGAAGAGCGTTTAAGCAACTTTGAGATAACACAAAAATTGTATCGATAGACATGACAATTGTAATTCATTTGCGAGTTATTAAGCAAACACAAAAAATTCTTAAATTTTTTTCAGTTTCTTAACAATATTTTCTGATATGGGTCACATATAAAAGTGATCAATAGCTTCACGATATCGGACAAGAGTATCATCTTGGATTCCTGAAGAAAACAGCTTCATATCACTTAAAGCTATTATAGGGTATTTGGACAAAAATTTTGGAAAATTTTACCTTATTTTATGCACAATTAAAAAGTCCTTAAGTACATTTATAATATTTGGAAGTGTATTTGAAAAATCGAATGTTTAACTGAAAAATTCTGAAGTACATTTGCAAAATTTGATTTTCATTTGGAATATTCTAAATAACATTTCAAAAATGTACAGTTTATTTGGAATATTTTGAATTACATCTGGATTTTCTGAAGGACATTTGGAATTATCTGCTGAAAATTTGAAAATAATGAAGATCCATAATCCAAATTCAATTTCTTTAAACATCTTCCCTTGTTTTTTCTTTCCACTCTTTTGCATAACTATTATTATCTTTTGGCTCTTCTCTATCTTAAACGTAAGATTTGGGCGCAGAAGAAGGGACCGCAGCTCTGTTAATACGTATGCTATATTCGAAATAACTAGCGTTTGTCTTTTATTCACAGTTTATTAAAATAAAACTTACTTTTTATAATACATATTCAGTAAATATTCAAATAATTGTAGATAACGAAAATAGTTTAATTAGCTGCCTACTTACTCTTAAGCCAAATAAGGCTCATTCTGAGTAGAATTAGGTCAATAGGATTTTTTCGAACTGCTGTTGGAACTACTAAATCATGCTGCCATTAAAATTCCTAAGTTTCAATTGTCTCTTTACCTAAGCCAAAGCAACTCGAAAGCTCTCAGCTGCGCGGACTGAGAGTACATCTGTTGTAGATTATGCTGAAATATTAAATCTCCTATTGTATTACAACATATTAATGTTCGATTTCTTGTGCATATATCAACGCTAGTTTTATCAACTCTCAGCCGATAATAAATTTTTCAATCAGCAACATTACAAAAAACAAGTAAGGAAGTATCAGTCGGGTTTCACCGACAGAGTAATACCCTACACCATGTTCCCAAGTGGGGTGATAATTCACTGAAATTGTGGGTGCATTTGATTTACAACCTACATAGTGGGCGGACCACGCCCATTTTTGGCAGACTACAAGATATACCTAATAGGACTATACATGCCAAATATTGATGCTCTGGCGAGTGTACAACAGATGTTATCGGCATATTTATTTTACTGCCCCCATGGTGGGCGGACCACGCCCATTTCTGGAGAATTAAAAGATATTCCTACCAGGAACGAAGTAACCAAATCTGGACTCTCTGGTGTATATATTATGGAAGTTAAGAAGATTTTTTGTTTATCGCCTATATAGTGGGCGGACCACGCCCATTTTCTTGTATGGCATCTAAGACCTATATATCAACTTGGGAACCGAATTTCATTCATTTATATTCGTAACTAGTCAATTGGTAACCATTTTACCGAAAAAATTTTGCCGGCTATATAGTGGGCGGATCACGCCCATTTTTTCCTGAGATATAGAAGACCTACCTCTTAACTTGAATACCAAGTATTAATCTTTTCCATGAGTAACTACACAAATTATAGCCATTTTACCGAAAATAATCCGAGGTAGTGGGACTTACAGACCCGTTGTGGGCGTGTCCTTTGGGTAATTTGTATAATTTTAACACTTTACCTAACCCGAGGTTCACTGTAACTGTATACCAAATTTGGTCCAAATCGAACAACTCCTTCTTTCTTTTTTTTGCATACACGCAGACAGACGGACAGACGGACAGACAGACGGACAGACGGACAACCGGAAATGAAAAGAGAAAGTGTTTCTGATCATTTCTATATACTTATGTCTATACCTAGGAAGGCTCCTTTAATGCGTTACAATTTTGGCACAAAGTTATTATACCCTATTACCATAGGTGTAGGGTATAATAATTAACAAATCTTAATGTGATAAGTGGCAACAAATTATTGGCAAACTGTAAGATCTGTTGCGTTTAACTCATCTGTTGCTGTTGAGTTGTTGCTGTTGTTGTTGCTCTAGCTATTGCCGTTTTAAGCAACAGCTGTCTGGCTATTGAACCAACAGTCTAACCGACTGACTAAATTCATTTTTCAAGCTGGCATCTGCAAGTTGAGAAAATGTGCTGCGATGGTTTGTATGTGTGTGTGTTGTTGCTGCGGCTGTTGCTATTGCTGAAGATGTAGCTGATATGCTGTTGTTGTTGCTGCTTTTCCATTGCTTCTGTTACTTCTGTTGCCGTTGTTGGCACCTCTTCGTGATGTAGTTTGCTTCTACTCTGGCTTTATGGCCATTTCATACTGACCCAGTTTACGGCAAGTGTAACGAATTAGCCAACAGTTTGCGGCCAGACTGAACGTGCCAGCTGATGGACGATAGGAATAAAGATAGCATAATTACGCTTAATAAAGGCGTTGCAATGCGCAATGTCAAGCGGAAAATGTGCTATAATTTTTGCCACAATTAGTGCTATTTTTTTTCCGAACCGGTTTTTGTTAGTGTAGATACATACATATCGCAATATTAATGTGAGTTACAATTAATTTAGAGAAGATAGGCTTGACTTATGGCCACACTCTGCAGAAAAGAAGCTGTTTAAAGCAGGTTCAATAAAAACTGTGTACCCTTACTTCGGCTCAAGAACCGCTTTAACTGTCTTTTACTTTGGTGGAAGAATCGCTTTAAACGACACACTAATCTTTTGTTAGGGTTCAGGAAAAGTTTGTTAAATTTCAATTAATTCATTTAAGTTGTAAAGTAAGCAATTGAATTAGGCTAGGTTAGATTGATCTGGCTGCCTAAAAAAAGACCACGGTCCCTTAAATTGAATGAAAGCAAGTGCTTTTTCTAGTAAACGCCTTAATACAATATAAATTCCTTCCATCTTTCCTTTAATCCCGTTTTACACCGGAGGGGAAAACATTGCTTCCAGTTACTGAGCTTTTCCCGGTAATGGGACACACTGAACTGATTTGTTATTCATATTGAGCGGGTTAAGAAAGAATAGTAATAATTAATTGATTGGCGCAACAACCCATGTGCGCTTAGGCCTAGCTTTCTCACATTTACTTGTGTGTGCTTCTTAAATTTTGCACAAATTAACGGGATCTATGTACATACATTAACCGCATCCGAACGGGTTGAGAGACTTTTCATGGCAAAGAATATTCTCAGAGAAATGCCAATTCATCGAGAGAGGTGGTGCCGCGCAAAAAAAAAACAACTTGAAAACAAATGCCCTTTGTATTAGATTTTATGTGCCCCGGCTGAGAGTCGAACCGAGGCGATTACGCATCAGCGATCAAGCACTTAGTTCACTGAGCTACCGCGGCGTGGTTAAGCAAGAAGCTTGTTAGAAAAAAGTTTGGTTGATATTTCATATTCAGAAAAGAAATCGTTCTATCGTTGACAAAATTATGTATATAAAGATTACTGTTAACTAATCACTTCATGCTGTAGATTGGCTGACAAAATTAATAATCGTACATACAACTTTTTTGATTATACAAAAATTTGTCATAATAAATTTTAAAAAACTAGTTCGATTTGGCAAAGAAAGAGAAGACTGGTTTAATTCATAGCTCATTTATTGAGAAGAATGGTTTAATTCATAGCTCATTTTAATATAGCTAAACTAACGCATTCGATTCAATTCAAATTGCAAAATTGAGAAGAATGGTTTAATTCATAGTTTCTTTAAATTTTGTTAAAATAACGCATTCGATTCAATTCAAAATTGCTGCTGCTCAAAGCCGATTTGTGGCACTTTCATCGGCTGCACTAAATCAAAGCTAACTAAAATGTTAGTTTATGACAATTTTTTTCTGCTAAAACGTTCACAGTTGCTTGTGAAATGCCTTTCAAAAATAAAATTCAAATAAAATCATAAATTACAAACAAATAAAAATGCGCAGAAGTTGTCACAAAAAGCTCGCCGCTCAAAAAATGAAATTTCCTTTTGTTCAGTTTGTTTGCCAAGTCTTTTGTTTACATTTCAATGCATACGAATACGAGAATTATTATATCGTATTAACCTTAATCATTTCACTGGGCGTAGAGCCGTTAAAAAACCAGTTTGTCTGTGCTCTTTTCGCTGCCACAATCACAATTAATTTCTTTTACTTTCGACTTTATTTCAGCATCCGTGGTCTTTTGATTTGGTAAAAAAAAACAGAAAAATAACGATTCTAATGTTCTGCTGACCCAAATTTGGTCTGCTTGGAAGGCTTCAACTTGCTTTTCATTCATTTCGGTGTGTGTGTGTGTGTGTGTGTGTGTGTCTGCTTCTGCCGGTTCGTCTATGTGAATGTGAATGTGCATGTGTGTCTGTGTGTGTGCGATTTAATCTTGCATCTTAAGCTTGTTTCGAAAAGTTCAAAAGAGCAGCAGTCCGCGTCTGCAGCTTGTTTACATAAAATTTCAATTTCAAGTTAATTCTTGCCTTTTTTAGGTACCTGCACAATTTTCAACACTCCAGACGTGAGCTTGTTCTTTTTTTTGTATTTTTTTCTATCTGAAAAGTGTGTGTGAGTTTTTACTTTCTTTACAATGAGTTTCAGCATAAAAAGATTGCATATCAATGAAATGTTGAAAGGAAATGTCGGATTTTATTGAATTCTTTAGCATTTTTTTACAGTTGTTAGCCTTTCACTTTTTTTAGGCAGGGAAATTGGTGGAAGTGCTTGAAAGCTCAAGAGTGGCACAATAAATAAGTAGAAAATCTTTAAAACGGTTTTTATAACGGTCGCTGTTAAATTTAATTAATTTTTAGGATATTGAAAATTTCTTATAATAGTCTGATGAGCCCATTAAATGAGATGACTAGTTAAAAGCTAAAGATTTGAATTATGAATCAATTAATGATGCCCGGAAGCTCAAGTAAGTGATTTCTTTGGAAAGCTTAGATCAAGCTGGCTATGAACTTCTGAAATGCACGTAAAATTTCTTGAGTTTCTTCATTTCCGGCAATTATCATAGAAAGATTATGAAAAATTTTTAAATATATAAATATAAGCATATTTAAATAACGAGTTGCTTAGAAAGCTTGCGCCGCGGTGGCTCAGTGGGCTAAGTGCTTGGTGGCTGATGAGGAGGAAATGGGTTCAACTCCCGGTCCGGGCAACATCTAATAAAAACAGAAAATTTTTTTTCAAATTGTTTCTTTGCGCGGCGCCACTTCTCGCGGTGAATTGGCAATTCTCCGAGAATAATTTTTGCTATGAAAAGCTTCTCAAACCCGTTCGGATTCGGTAAAGTAGGTCCCGTTAACTTGTGCAAAAATATAACAAGCACACACAAGTTAATACGAGAAAGCTAGGCCTAAGCCTCGTTCGCGGGCAGTTGTGCCAGTTATTTATTTATTTATTTTTAGAAAGCTAAAGATACTTTTTGAAAGCATCTTTTATCGAGTAGAACGTATGTGATCACAGGAATGATTTTTGATCTGTCGTGAAATGAAATTTTTCAAATATGTAGAATTATAGTTGAAAAATTTATAATATTGTTCCAATATTGAGTCTTTACTCATATAATTATCGATGAAATCGATGGCATTTTAAATGATATAGAGATTATTAGACTTCTCGGTAAAAGCTTGTTAATTTGAAATTGAAGGCAACTCAAACGATATCGAGACTAACAGTATTCTCAAGAAAACCCTTAAAGCTTTCTTATGATATACCAATTTTTTTAAATTACATATTATAGCTGGCATTACTCAATGGTAAAATTTTATGCCTGAAACAACAATATTCATCATGATTTATAGCGCTCAATTATTCGTAGGCTAGTTATACTGATTGTTTTACTAACAAAATTTATCGAATAATTTAGAAAAAGATAATCGAGCGATTATTTGTTTGTAGATCAATTTTCTTAACTCTTCATATAAAAAAAATCTTTTTGAATAATTTAGAAGACTCGCAGTCACCACTTGACAGCATTGTGTGTACAAAATTGGGTGACTCATGTGCCTTGCTTTCGCCAAATAGAAGACTTTTGAATTTCGACTTCGAACAAATTAACATAACAGACATATAATAGAGAGAAAAGTCAGGCATAATCCGTTTCTCATCAACTGCTAGAAAGAGACGCCTTAAAAGTGCTCATAAATTATGCCGCCGGTTGACACTTTGACATATAAATCGAATGATTTTTATTGTTAATAACGGTTTTTATTGTTCATAACGCGCTAAAATAATCAATTGGGTCAAGTGAGATTAGCGCATTGAATCGATGCCACTCTGTGGATGACTGCGTTCCAGCGTCGCAACTCTTGATGTGATGTTTTGATGTGAAAAAGTGCCCGAAAACCTAAACAAATTAATAAATTCAGGCTGTAATTATGGCTGAGAAATTGTAAAATTATGCAAAAATTATGCCGCAAAATAAAAAAGAAGCAAGTGAAGTGGAATGGAATGGGCAGAAGCGAGAACGTGTAGAAGAACTTGAAGAAGCGATAAGAACTTAATGAATTTAATTGCCAGCGGTTTTATGGATGCGAGGAAGCGAGGGACTGAGTTGTGGTATGCTGTAATGAAGGGAAGCGCAGGCAGGCGTAGTCGGCGGGTAACTTTTAGCGTCTTTTAAGAATTCCTTTATGGGCACCCTGGCCTGCATTGAGAACGCACGCGCAAAATGCCGTTTAAACGGAGCCAGTGGCTATAAGAACCGTTAAGCGCTAACTTTCTTTTTCAGTTCAGATTTCGTTTCGCAGTGGCGCGCATCGGCGTGGTTTGAGATGCCGATTTGAAAAAAATTTCAAAGAATTGAACTTGGATTTTTGGTGAAACGTTCAAAAAATATTGAAACAACGGTTACAAAAATTGTTAAAATTAAGCGGAACCAATTTCTAAATCAAATTAAAAAATTGCAAAAAACCTCAAAAAATTCTTCAAATTTTTAGTGAAACCGCAACAAAATTTACAAAATTACAAAGTGCCAACAAATTTCAACGAAAAAATTAAACAATGCATTTTCGGCTGCTTTGTTGTGTGAGCATTTTAATGTTCCATATAAATGTGGCACAAGCGGTGAGTGCAACAACACAGGGTGTTTATGCGCTGAGAATTCTAATTAAAAAAAAACGCGCTCTTGCTTTACAGGGCGCTGGCTACTTTTATGCCAAACCAACACAAACATCATCATTGACAGTGCCAGTGGCAGCGCAGCATAATTTCATAGCAGCGGTAAGTGCAACGACACAGGGTGTTCTCTTTATTAAATATCATAAATAATAAATATAATTTTTGCCAACAGGCTAATGGCTATCATTATCCTAAGCCTGCGCGCATGCGCACGAATGGCACACAGGGTGCTGCAGGCACCGTCGTACAGGGTGACTTCATCGACGATCTGGTAAATGAGCAGAAGGAGCAAATTGTGTCGGCGCTGCTGGGCAGCACGAATCTGCTGAGTGTGCTCGATGCTAGCAGCAGTGGCAGCAAAGCTTTTGTGGTCAGCAAATGTGCCGCTTGCAGTGAGTAGCCCATAACAAAATTACTAGCCATAATTTATTTAAAAGAAAAAATTTTAAATACTCTTGTGCAGCCTGTGGTGTTCCAAATGTCAGTCGCATTGTGGGTGGCGCACAGGTGCGCTTCAACAAGTATCCCTGGATAGCGCAGATAATACAGGGCACTTGGCTCTTCTGTGGCGGTTCGCTCATCAATGATCGTTATGTGCTCACAGCGGCGCACTGCATCCAGGGCATGGATATGCGTGGAGTACACGTGCGTTTGCTGCAGTACGATCGCTCGTCGGCGCTGAATGCGGGTCTGACGCGTCGCGTCAGTTACGCACACATGCATTCGCAATATAATCCAACCACGCTGGTCAATGACATCGCGCTGATCAAGCTGGACCAGCCCGTGCCGCTGTTGGATCCCATTCGTCCGGTTTGTCTGCCCAGCAGCACGTATCAGAATTTCGACTTTCAAAAGGTTTGCTTTGCTTATATATTGTAAATGAGATATCGTGTATAGAAAATATTTCTGTCTTATTTTGACGGCTTCACTCTTAATACTTCAGTCAATTTTCAATCTCTTTTATTAGTTGATGTCAGCCTGACTAACAGCGCTATTCTGGCGACAGTCACAAAAGTCATATTTCAAAATTAGGTTAACAATTGAAATCTTTAGACCTTTGCTCATATCTGAAAGGACAATTGCACTCATTCTTTCGACCAAATTAAATTTTTCAAACAACTGCCAGGTCGGGACCAACTTCTGGAACTAGCCTGGTATGTCGATATTTTATGGAGCTTTCCAAAGTCACAAATCAAACTTTTTATCAGCAGTAATGCATCAATATTTTGGAATCCACAGATTTAAAGTTCTTTCAAACAACGAAATTGTCTTACCGAGTCATTCTCTTTTGAGTTCAAGTAGACTTGTTTGGCTTAGTTATCTTTTTGTCAAAACTACTTCGATATTCCGAACATCATCGAGTTTATACTCTGGAAAATATTTACAACAAGTGTTCAGTTAGTGAAAAAAACTCACAACATTAAGCTAACAGCTTCAGAATGCCAATACCTCACAAATTGAGCGCAAACTTGAGGCAATTTTTTGTAGTCTACTCTGAGCCATAGATGTAAGCTGTTCCAGTAAATTCTGTCATATTTTCGAAGCGAGTTTTCCTTTCATGAGATTTTCTTGTACGATATCTGTAGTTCGAAATTCTCTTAAAGCTACTACATACCACCTTTTCTCTCAGGGCATTGTCGCCGGTTGGGGCCTCTCGCATGAGACTGGCAGCACTTCCAGCATACTGCAAGAGGTCACCGTGCCCATTATTACCAACGCCCAGTGTCAGGCCACCTCCTACAAAAGCATGATTGTGGATACGATGCTTTGTGCGGGTTATGTGCTGACCGGTGGCAAGGATGCCTGTCAGGTGAGGCAAAGCTTCTTATAAATTATTAGGTTAAAAAGTAACACCCTGTACCATTTCACTTACACATTTCACAGGGTGACAGCGGTGGTCCACTGATTGTGCGCGATCGCGTCTTCCGTCTGGCTGGTGTGGTGTCCTTCGGTTATGGTTGTGCCAAGCCGGATGCTCCAGGCGTATATACGCGCGTCAGCAGATATTTGGAATGGATCGGTGCTAATACGCGCGACGCTTGCTATTGTGCTAAATAATTGCCGATGATTTAAATTAAACTATTTATTGAAATTTGATTGTATACATTTTTATGCTTCTAATAAATTATTCTCTTGACACACTGTGTTGCTTTTGTAATTTACAAAAAGTTGAATTTTTTTAGAATAAAAACCAAAGATTTGACTGGAAAGTTTTCTCTGTTGATTCGTTAATACTTATAAAGGTTTGCTTTTCAGTTGTGTTTCATTAAGAAACTTTCATGCAGATATTATTTAGTTTCAAATATCATTCTTCTGATTCTGGTTGAATTGAATTGTTTGGAAATTTTCATTGAAATGAGCTAAAAAATATTTTCCTTAG
Organism: Neria commutata; assembly: GCA_963457695.1. Taxonomy (NCBI): domain Eukaryota; kingdom Metazoa; phylum Arthropoda; class Insecta; order Diptera; family Micropezidae; genus Neria; species Neria commutata. The sequence continues at coordinate 37,809,166 of OY735248.1, forward strand.
TCGACTTGGGTTTTGAATTTTCGAAACACCACTTGTACATTATTTATAATACATATTTAGCAATTTGATAATAAAGAATTAGGTTACATATAGCATTTTTTAATAAGTAAAAATATTTACTTCGAATATTTCTTGAGTTTTGAATAAATCGAAACCCGATTTTCATTCATTTTCAACTGAACTATGGCATACGAAGTACTTTTTCATAACTGAAATAATTAACTTTTTATAAACATTATGCAAATTTGCGTGGTGAAATATTTCTTTGAAGTCAGCTTTTCTGCTTTATTCGTTGTAGAATTTCAAGTTATTCGAGGCACTACATTTTAAAAAAGCCAATACAATTGAATTATATGAAATGAAGTTGCATTTGCAATTTTTAAATTGATCAAAAATGTTTGCCATTGGAATTAAAGCCACAACATGATTACATAGCACATACATACTCTTTAGGAAAATTATATGCTCATGCACTGTGCAAAATCAGCCACCGAACGACAGTGTATTCCCCAAGGACGTTGTGAGTGAGTGCCCGGCATTTTTATCACTTGCAAACTGTCAACTGTTGGCCATTTATCAGCGGCTCTTTTGAAATGGCGACGCGCATTATCCTTTTGACAACAACAAAAGGCAGTTGCCGCGTGTACAACAAGAGCGAGCGGAAGCAGCAACCGAGTGAATTGTCGCCGCCCATTCAAGTTGAACGCGTTATTTCTGGAATTTAAACGCTTGCCTTTACAACGACCAAAGAAACCAAAGCAAAATCAGAAAAAGCGAAAATGCAAAGGGCAGAAACGGCAAGTGTAAAAGCCAAACAAAAATGCAACAGCATAATTGCCAACATATTTTATTGTTGTTGGCAATTAGTTTGCTTGCTGTTGTCAGCGAGTTTTTTGTTGCCTTTATTTGTTGTCGTCGCTTGTTGCTGCAATTTCGATTTTGTAGGCACTTTTGATTTTTGTTGCAAAATGAACAACAGCAAATATTTTACAAATCTGCAATGCAATGCAGTATTGGAAAAAATAAGTAAAAATCTCACAGCAACAAGTTTGTGATGTTTGCTTTTATAGCAAAATGCTTTGCAATACAATTGCAACAACATGCAACAACTACACGCACGAAAATTTTGCAAAACTTAACAAAATGACACTTGGGAATTTGAGGAAGTTAAAAGTTGTGTTGCCAAACAACTTCAGTTGAGATTATGAATACTGTTCGGAGAAGCGCTTATAAACTTAGATTATTTAAATTCATAATTATCTCTTGTAAAATATTTGCTCTATCTTTTGTTTCGCATTTTAACTTTCTCTTTTTATTTGGTTTAAACTCTCTGAAATAGTGTTTCTTCTCACCTTGCTTTGCTTCGCACCTTGCTTTTCTTTATATTCTCATTTATATTCTTACGAAAATAACGGCTCTTAAAGCTCTTGTACATTTTTCTTTAGCCTATGTTAAATTCTTACTTTTAAGATTGATTCATTGCCGAAAAAACGGCACGCGCAATTAGTCGTGCGTCTAATAAACTTTGTTTGATTTTGGAAAAATAAATTTCGTTGGCAAAAAAGCTTGTCAATTATTCATGGTGACCCCGACGTGATCGGCAATATCGGAGTATTATTTAACTCGCGTTTTCAAAATTTTGTAAATTCGTCAAAATTTCTTTAAAATCAATAAATTTGCTTTTCGATATCGTTGGCGTTGCGATTACATCATCCAACGCATTCATCTACCGTTACACGGCGTACAAAGAGCCAGTCGTTCGATCACGCCACCAACATGCCAGATCCATTAAGGACAAACAATGTGGAACGTTCTGGAGCTAATTCTGTGTTCTACAAGCGTAAAGGTGAAGCCCTTAAAGGGCAACTCGTCGGAATCCAGAATTTGCTGGACCCAACAAAGCTTCGAGAATTGGACTCCTCTGCGCTCACCGTATGGCTCGAGCAAGTTGAGCGTTTAGAAAAGCAGTTCGATGACGCCCAAACCAGCCTCGAGGAGATTGACCACATAGAGTTGGAAAGCAATGCTCGCTCGGACATGCTCGCCATATACATGGACATCAAAACTTCAATCGTGAGGGAACAAAATCGTCACCAAGCAGCTGAAAATCGTCAGCCATTTGCAGCCAGGCAATTTTCGCTGGATGAGCAGCCATCTTTCATCGTTACGCAACCAAAAATGCGATTGCCTATTCTGCAAATACCCAAATTTAGTGGGTCGTACATCGATTGGCCGGACTTTTACTCGATGTTTTGTACCGTCGTCAATAATGATGCTGATTTGACGAACATCGAAAAATTCCAGCACCTGCGTTCCAACTTAAAAGACTCTGCGCTGGATACTATTCGGTCGCTCGAAATTAGTGTCGAAAATTATAATAAAGCTTTAGAACTGTTGGTAAATCGATTCTCTAACAAGCGTTTGAATTTCCAGGCTCATATACGAGAAATATTTGCACTAAAGCGTATAGAGAATAACTCAGTGGCAAAACTCCGGGAATTAAGTGACAAAGTGAACGCGCATTTGCGCGCGGTGCAATCCATGGCTACGAAGGAGCAACTTGCCGACTGCATGCTCATTCACCTCATCAGCAGCAAGCTCGACGTGGCATCGCAGACTAAATGGGAAGAGGATACCCCAACTAGCGCAATACCAACGTGGGAGTCTATGTCCGCGTTTAGACAGGGAAACATCTGGAACGGCAACACTGGAATTGTGAATGGAATGAGTGTGAATGGCGTGTCGCCAGTACGGGAAACAAAAACCCCTCTCCTTTCCCCGTCCGTCCCTCTCCGCCGAATACAGTGTTTCCTTTCCAGATGTTTCCCTGTCTAAACGGGGACTATGGGAAAATTTCTAGAGAAAAGATGTCAGCGCTTGGAGAGTGTGGAGATAGCCTTGGTAACTGAAACACCAGGCCACCAGGTGGGAAAGAGATCGTTTCAATTTACCAACAACAATCGTAATGCACTCGTTGCGTCCACCAAAAATTGTTTGCTTTGTGGCTCTCAAGAGCACATAATATCGCAGTGCTTCAAATTCGTTGGTCTGTCGCCCTCGTTAAGGTATAGAGAAGTAAAACGATTACAGTTATGCCTTAATTGCCTACAGAAAGGCCACATGTTAAATGCATGCACGTCGAGCTGCTGTCGACACTGCTCGTCGAAGCACCACACTTTGTTACACATGCATTCTGCTGCCAGCCAGCCCCAACCACCTTAGACGGTGAGAGCAACGCACTTGCATCTCGTGCGCAATCAGCTTTAGTGTCGGCGTCTCCACTTGGGAGCGCGCCAGAGCGCAATACAACATCATCGTCTCCAAACTTCGTTCTACTCGCTACAGCTATCGTGCTGATAAAGAATAGAGCTGGCTCTCGTGCCTTCAGAGCTCTGCTTGACTCAACCTCGCAACTTCACTTCGTTACCTCTCGCTTCGCTCATCAGCTACAACTTAGAATATCGAAGGCTACAACCAAAGAGTATGTTAATATAATAGAGTGCGCATCACTCAAATTTTCGGCAAATCGAAGTGAGGGCAATTTTTCATATTTCGGTCGCGGCAAAGGGGGACACAAAAACTACTCAACCGCTCAGAGAATTTCGTTGACAGTCGTTGATTTGGCATTTCGGGTATGCTCAAAGCACGAAAAAGGCATTTTTCCAGAATGTTAGTATGTCTTGTGGATGTGTATATGTATGTATTTGCAGCTGCTCTGCTCAGCCACCAACGTCTAGACTCTAGAGTCTAGACTCTAGACGATATTGGTTGTTTCTGTGTTGTTGTTGTTGTGTATTTCTTGTTCATAGCAAATGCTAATTTTGGCGATTTAAACTTTATTTCAATATCCCTCTGCTGATCTTATTATAGGGCAATGACTATATTAAAAAGTTATTTATTTGCCAACATCACTTTTATTAAGGTGATATTGGCAAAAAATATCTAATATTAATATATGTGTATATTTCATTATTTATTAAAAGGTATAAAATATTCTATAAAAAGCCTTTTAAATTTTAGTATTATCTCTGGAAATGTCGCACATTTGAAAAATTTTTGCGATATTTCAACAAATTCTAACTTCGATTTGATATTTCAAAACGAGTTGGAAGCTGCAAGCAGATTTCATTCATAACACAGCATACGCAAATGCCAGGAAATTCGACATATGTATGCTTATTTACATATGTATGTATATTGAAGTTCCTTGTGTTCGTTTAGGGCAGAGCAGAGCCAAAGAATTTGTTTGTCTTTCATATGAAAAACAACAACAACACAGAATCAAACAGCAGCGCTGTCGGGAATATCGTCTATACGAGCGCCGCTCTAATTCTTCGTATATTTTGTTGGCTGAGCTGCCGACATGCAGAAGAAGGGCACATGCACACGACTTTCATAACACCATGCAAAATACGAAAATCAGCCGCAAAAAATGCTCGTTCGCCTCATTTGAGTACGAAAACCGAACGAACCAAGCCATTGAGTCGTGCGATCAGGGGTGCAAACTCAGTCAAAGCCAATTCTCTCAAATGCTTAAAAAATTCTCCCATGGGAATTGGCACTTCAGCCACATTTTCATTCAAAATAATGGTAGTAAAAACATAAAACAATAAATAAAATAGTATGGCTGAGTTCCTAAATGCTGTAATATAAAAGCATCAGCATTTTGTGAAGAATATGTAAAAGAAGAGTTCGAATTCCCATAAAATCGTGAAATTTTCCCTCGGTTGACAGCCCTGTATGTAGTTACTTTGAGTTTGGAATTTCATGTTGCAGAGCGGTTCTCTGAGAGGATGAATGCCGGAGAGTAAAAAGCTCAAAATTTGAGTGAACGGCGGGTCAGGATCAGTGTTGCCAGAACCAGGGATTTCGCCCATATTTCGGGATTTAGGCACCTTTAAAGGGCGCGCGGGATTTTGAGTCTAAAAATGGGATTTTTTAGGCAGTACCTATCTTTTATACTTCTTTTGTTTATTTTTTATTTATTTATTAATTACTGTAAATATTATTTTTAGCACTGAATTTAAGTGTAATATTCAGAATTTTTTTGTTCTTTATGTTTGTTTAAAAAAATATATGTATATGTATTTATGAATTGTTATCAAAACACGTTTTTTAATTAATATTTGTAAATGGGATTTTTTTCCGGGATTTTAGATTTTTTAAATGGGATAAAGAGGGCGTTTTGCATAAGTGAATGGGACTTTTGGAGCTAGATCTCTGGCAACACTGGTCAGGATCTAGACCCGCGGTGCAAAATTTTTGCAGCTAAAATTTTATATGAGATGCGCACTCTATTATATTAACATACTCTTTGCTACAACGCTAATCTCTGGTATAGGCCAGTCTGATTTCGTGGCGGATCATATCGTTGATCTCCAAATGCACTCTCGTATCGACGAGTATGCTACATCTTTGTCGGCGGTCATAACGTCCAGCATTACTGATTGCCAGCCAAATTATTCGCTAAACAACATCGCTTGGAACATTCCTACAAATATCTCGTTGGCCGCTCCATTTTGAGCTTCGACAAATTGAGAACTTTGGTTGCCCAAATTTCTGCTATAATAAATTCTCGTTCATTGTGTCCAATTACAGAGAACCCTTATGACTTGGATGTGCTCACACCCGCTCATTTTGCAATTGGCACAACAATCACTGCTATAGTTGAGCCTGACGTGTCAGCTCTTAACATCAACCGTTTGGACAGGTGCAACGCGTTTGCTACATGCAACAACTTTTTGGAGAAAGTGGTCTACAGAATATCTCACGCTTCTTCAGCATGTCGATACTGTTGAAAGCCTGCAGCTTCCAACGGGGGGAGTATGTTCGGAGAAGCGCTTATAAACTTAGATTATTTAAATTCATAATTATCTCTTGTAAAATATTTGCTCTATCTTTTGTTTCGCATTTTAACTTTCTCTTTTTATTTGGTTTAAACTCTCTGAAATTGTGTTTCTTCTCACCTTGCTTTGCTTCGCACCTTGCTTTTCTTTATATTCTCATTTATATTCTTACGAAAATAACGGCTCTTAAAGCTCTTGTACATTTTTCTTTAGCCTATGTTAAATTCTTACTTTTAAGATTGATTCATTGCCGAAAAAACGGCACGCGCAATTAGTCGTGCGTCTAATAAACTTTGTTTGATTTTGGAAAAATAAATTTCGTTGGCAAAAAAGCTTGTCAATTATTCAAATACTTTTGAGCAAAATTTTCGTTTGGTAAAAGTGTTTGAATAGCATTTTGAAATGTTGTGTATCTGAATCGAATTCTTAGAGACCAACAAGAATTCGATTCAGGTTTCGATTCAAAATCTATCTTTTATAGCTCATTGTTGCTCTTTTTGGGATGGATATCTTCAACAAAATTTTTAATTGAATAACATATCTCGTTGAGGAATTGTAAAATTTTTCGAAGTTTCAATACGAAGAGATGATACTTTTGTAATATTTTTCTGTAAAAAACTGAACGCTGGTTCAAAGCTTCATGTTAACATTTTTTATTACTTTTCAGCTGGGGAAAATATATTAAAGCATGCCGCATTCCCGTATATTTATCCTCTTCATTCAGTCACCTCCTTTCAACAACCTTTAAATCTTATCATTTCCTATCCCAGCCCCTTCCATTCGATCATATCTCACCATATCCTATCCACTTGCATCCAATCAAATCCTATCCTATCCTTTGTTATTCTATACTATCTTATCCCATCCCATCCTATCCCATCCTATCCCATCATATCCCATCCTATCCCATCCAATTCTATCATATCCTATCCAATCTCCTTCCACCCTGTCATATCGTATCCAATCCACTTCCATCCTATTATATGTCTAGAACCCTCCTCAGTCGCATCTTTTCCACTATTTTCTAATACTTTTATTCTGTTCCATTATTAAATACATATTATAGTACATAAAATACAGTTGCAAATGTAAAATCTGTTATCATATCTTATCCTAAAATATCCACATCATATCGAATCCCACCCTTACCCATCCCAACTGCCATATTCTAGTAATATATTCTATTCAAGGCACCAGCTTGTCTGCTAATTTTTCCTTCACAAAAAGCAAACTCATTTGTATAATAAAAACGATTTATGCATATTCCCACAAAAACGCAACTCCCCCACCCACGCCCTCCAGACAATTGCTGCAATTGAATTACTTACTTATTAAAATCAGTTGGCAGTCATTTATGCTAATTAAACTCGGCTGCGGTTTTGAACTTCGTCGACAGCACTGGCAGCCGCAGTCGTGGCCACTATTTCCCTCTGAAAGTGCCAAATCCCCCCTCTCAAATGAATAACTTTTGCTGCACTTTTCTGTGTGTATGTGTGTGTGCCACTATGCTGGGAAAATGAAGTGCCGAAAAGAGTGCAAAAGGGACGAGCAACAAAAAAGTAGTGTAGTAGAAGAATGGCACTAAAAGCGCATGCAAACATTTTTATGCAAATTCAAGCTGAAATATGCGCTTTTAATTGCGCTCTGCTGGCGGCGTTGAAGCGTATTCAAGAGATTTCAAGCTGTAATTGTTGGTTGTTTGCCAAAAGGGAGGAAGCACGAAAGGCAAATGCTTAATTGCAACAGTGTTGCTTACTTTGTGGCAGGCAGCAATTTATGGTTTGTCATGAAAAAGTGTGAGGGAAATTTTGAAAAAAGTGGCATTTGAAAAAAATTATGACGGCTGCATAAAATATGCCACTACAAGCGCAGAGTGTTAGTTGCACTTGAAGTGCCTTTAAATTGCAGTAATAATTTGTGCTAGACATGCCTCTACAAAAGAGCTGCGCCAGTTTGGAAGCTCTTCCATAATGACATATAAACTTTAGTCGTTAGTTCCACTTCAAACAAAATGTAAGTAACTCAAACCAAGAGCCAGTCAATTTTAAGGCTCAGTTATATTACAACAACAGCTGCAAAGTAGACCGCTTCTACTAAGTAGCGCTGAAGAAATATGTCTAGACATGCTGAGAGCCAAGCCAAAATGGGAGAGTAATTTATTGCAGTCAATTTGAAAAGGGAATTGCTTCCAGCATAAACGAGCAGCAGCCACGTGGAACGTTTATTCACACGTCTAAGCCGTGTCTAAGAATTTTAACTTCTTTAGGGTTCAAGCGGGCATGGAGAGAAATTCTGGTGGGCACACGGGAAGAGTGCTGAAAATACTAGGAAAGTGCATGGAGAGAAAGAAACTCTCAAGAAACAGTTTGGACTCTGTTCCGACAGCTCTAGAAATTGCCTTTTCCTATTTGGCAGCTCCTTGGCTTACAGGGCTTGAGCAGACCGCAGAGTTGGGAAACAACTCACTACTATAGTTCGCTAGAACCTCTCGTATTGTAAGCGACTAATATTTGTCATATACGAATCGTGATCTGGTATCGCAAAGCAACCAAGAGGGTCTCTGCATGGATTACTTAGTCTGCGCCAGTGTAATCTAACCTAACATGGTATAGAAGACAGCTTGTACGATCTACTTAATTGATTGATCGACTGATTTTCTATCTCCGACAACTACTTTCCAGTTTTGATGCCCAAATTTTGAAGATTGTAATTACTTTTCCGGAGCTGTTCATTCTCCCATGCATCTAAATCACTAAAAAAGCGTTGGTAAAAAAAAAGAATTGCCTTGCCTAAATTCATTCATTCAGAATTCTATTGACTCTGCAAAGTGCTTTTCTTTTATAATTTCTTTTTAAAAAATTAAGAAATTTTCACGTTTGAAGCAAATTTGTAAGGAACTCAAGAAGTATAAGATTTTGTAACTTATATAAGATATTGAAAGAAGTATAAGATATAAAAATTTAAATTACTTTACTCAATCATAATGTAAAACTATGGAACTCTTAATGGAACTATGATTGGAATCTAAAGTGCGGTAAAAAAAATCATACCTTAAAAAAAATTGGCAATTCCAGCTTATTCAAAATAGTATTGCAACTGATGGTAAATGAATACAATCATATAGAAAATCGCTCCCACCCACTAACCTATGATCCTTTCCAAAACAACAAGTGCTTTACATGTATAGGGGGGGTCATTCCCTGAGTGACGTTTTATGCAAAAACAACAAAAAATTTTAAACATATGTACGTGTGGCATTTTTACAGTCGCACAGTGTAATTTTTTCCTACAATCTCAATTTCACCAACTTACTTTAAACTACAAGCTTATAAATTGGCCAAATTGCCATAACAAGCGCTGTTAAAAAAAAATGGCTAAAAAATGTTTAGATTAGTTTTGCCATACACACAAAAAAATCCGAAAAAATAAGCGAAATACCTTTGACATTTCTTGAGATTATTGTTAGCAATGAGAAGGCGAACTATTTCGCAGAACAAAAAAAAAATGCACGCTCATTTAAGCGCAGCTCAATTAGCAATTACCGTTTGAGCCGTGACGCCGAATGAAACTGGCCCAAAACAATTTTCTCAAATGAGAGAATGCTAAGAAAAGCAGACAGCAGCTTAAGGGGGAGGGAGGGAGGGAAAGTTGTAGCCAAGCAGAGGTAAATTGTAGAAAATATGAAGCAGAAAGAAATGAGCGCAAACAGTTGGGAGCGGGTAGAGAGCGCTTGCTGCAAGCGACCAACCCAAAAGCAACAAGTTTAAGCCCGGCTTAAATCAAGGCAAGGCTTTTTGGGCTTGCGCGCCGGTGATGTCGACTGAGCTTGTTTTTGTGTGTGTGTGTGAGTTGAGCAGCACGCTCGCTTGTGGCATGTGGTCACCTGTTAAAATTGCTGCAAACATTCAAACAAACAAAAATAACCTACAGCCGCTGTTAACCCTTGGCTAACCACAATTATTTTGTACCCAAACAAAAATAACACTTGCCAACAGAATACAATTTTTATAAGTTACAAAGCTCGGAAAGTTAATTGTGTGCAATTATTGGAAAAAGCGCGTATTTTTAACCAGATTCCTTCTTACAAACATTGCAAATTAGAAAAAAAAATGCATTTAGAAAGAAAATTTTTCTTTCCGCAAGTACTGGAAATTAATCTATTGTTTATTCATTTCATTCTCACATGAGCCCTTGATTTTGAAAGTGGTATAAGTCCATTTTTTACAAAAATGTAGATAATGGCATTTTTAGATAAAACTTATTATGATCTTTCTATTGGTAAACAATTTAAAGTAAAAAAAAATTTAGATTCTTGTATTTGGGAGATGGAAGTTTTAGCTCTTCATATTAGTGACACTGAGAGTGAAATGTAAACATTTAAATATCTCGCAATAACAGAAAGTGGACTTATACCACTTTCAAAATAAACGGCTCACATATTTTTGACAGCTGCAACAACAACATCAAGGCGAGAAGAGATTTTCATATGTAAATGCATAGGGAAAGAGCAAAAAGGAAGAAAGAAAAATTTAAAGAGAAATTAGTTCGTTTATAAATGGGGGGAAAAAACTCTCGTATTAAGTTATTTGACATCACAATCTGCTGCAGTTCTTCTCCTTATATACCATCTTTCTCCAGGACCCTGTTGTGCCCGCTTCTTCTCTAGACCATGATTACAAGCATAGATAGGGTTTATTCTAATTAGCCATTGCTTTGGCTTCGGCCAAAAGTCACTTTCGTTTGAACATTACAAAATAACATATAGTTAGGAGTAAGTCTTTTCATTATGAAATGGCAAACCAAACTGAGCATAAATCAAGTGACAGCTGTCAGAAAGATCAACTTCGAAAAAGCATTGCAAAGCATTGAAAACAACACGTCCTAAAATAAACACCCAATATATAGATTTCATGTTGGTAACTGCCATGATTTTTTCGAAATTTTAGTAATTTTTATTATAAAAGCCGATTTTCAACTGTGACGTCATATTAAAAACCTGTAAATATTTCTCAAATCAGCAACGTTGTTTTCCATAACTAAAGTAGATATTTTCTTGTAATTTAGTCACTATTGCTTGGTGTTATTAAATATAAGCTAGTATAAAGTTGCATAGGCGCGTTGGCGCCGCGGTGGCTCAGTGGTCTAAGTGCTTGGACGCTGACGCGGAGGACCTGGGTTCAACTCCCGGTCCGGTAACATCTAATAAAAAGAAAATTTGTTTTCAAATTGCTTCTTTGCGCGGCGCCACTTCTTCTCGCGGTGAATTGACAATTCTCCGAGAATAATCTTTGCCATGAAAAGCTTCTCACACCCGTTCGGATTCGGTAAAGTAGGTCCCGTTAACTTGTGCGAAAAATATAACAAGCACACACAAGTTAACGCGAGAAAGCTAGGCCTAAGCCCTCACGGGCTGTTGTGCCAGTCAATTATTAATTATTAGTATAAAGTTGAGATAAGAATTATCTAAAAACTGGCAGCAGAAATATAATTTTTACATAATGCTTTGGAATTGATAAAAGATCAGGTAAATACTTGAAGATCAGGAAAAATTCAGTTACAGATAATTTCTTAATAGTAAACAATGACTAAGCCTGCAAAGCAAACTAAAGACTACAGATTAAGCCCGCTCTGAGTGCTGTCATCTATTTTTATTGCAACAAATAAATTGAAGCAAGTGAAGGGTTAAGCGCTTGTAAAGTGTGAGCTTGCCGCAAGCAGATTTTCGACTAGATTGTCACGCTCTCCCCAGCAGCCGCAGCGTGGCACAGCGAAAAGTCAGCTTTTCGTGCAACATGATGTTGCAACTTTCTTGCGCACCAAGCCGCGCTGCTTGTGGCAGTTAAAACCTGTTGCCTGTGGCGCATTGTTTCCTTCCAAGCCGCAAGAATGTAAGCAAGCATTTTTATTGCAATTCGGCAAGCACCACAGGCCATGGCATGAATTGCCGGAGTGGCTCACCTCGCAGCCAGCTATGTATGTATGTGTGTGGGTGGCTTGAATGACTTGGAAAGTGGCATTTTCTGCTGTGCCATGCAGCGTTTTATTTGCCATTGAGTGGCAGCAGCAGCATTGCAAGGTGCTGCAAAATGAAAGTAGTTGCAATGGCCTGAGAATTGCCGGCAATGTGGCGCTTATGGTCCATTAGTGTAGGATGGCCAAGATTTGCTGCTACTATGTTGCTTTCATTTGTGGCATATGCTCGGCTGGGGTGTGAGGCAAGTGGTGCCTTCACTTTGAAATGAACTTCCTTGCCACTTATGCCAAATAAACTCGACTTGCATATATTTTTTAAATCGGCTTAAAATTAGTTCTATAAACTGTTTTTCTACAAAACTTTTCCAGTAGCAAAAACTTGCTACACATGCTCTAAAACGTCAAACAAGACCAACAACAATTGCCAGCAAATGACAACAACAGTCGCCAAATTCTTCCAACACCTTGCCGACGTCCCGCCGTGCTCGGTTTGGCTGTGCTCTTTCGACTTGAGAGTGATTTAAAGTGATTGTCTGACATACTTTTGCCGATCTCTACAAACACATTCACATGCAATTCTGCATCTATTTCTGTTTCGGTTTCTATTGCCATGGCAGCTTGCACTCTTGCAACGTTGATATTTGAGTCGCCGGTTTGCCGTGAGCTTCGACTCAGGTTCTTGTCTTGCTGAAGTCGGCGACTGGCTGGAGGCGATGCAGTCTGACTGGCTTTTTGACAGCATTTCTGGCCGAATGTCGTTCTATTGTGTCTTGCGGCGATGCTGATTTATATTTTGTTTAAAACGGAGGCGAGAGTAAGGATGCACTTTCCTTTTTAAGCCTGCTGGTTATATTTAATGGAAAAGAGTGATGTTTTAAGTGGAACAAGAGTTCCATTACTTAGAATTCAAAATATTGATCACCTGCTTTTTTTGCATTCAAAGTTTTATCATAACGAAGCTTTATTGTTAGCTAGTCTTATATAAACAAATCATTTTTATAATGATTTTGCTTTAAAGGAAATATTGAAACCAAATCTTTACCAATTATTGCATATATCGAATTGTTAGAATAATTGTCAGCATCTATTGATATCACAAGATTTTTAAAACTATCAACCAAAATATATTACATTTCATGTTTTCATTGATTTATTTTGTGTGCCTTTTTTTGAACTTCGCATGTAAAATTGCATATTAAAATTAGAGAAAAAAGATAATTGTATACATCTTAAAATACAGTCGAACTTTCATAACTTGAATCACTATTATCCAAAGAAAAAGTTCGACTAGTGTTGACTTCGACATATAGAAATTTATATGTTTGTTTTGTTATCACCCGATTTAGTTCGAGTTATAGAAAGTTCGATTTATGTAAATTTGACTGCAAAATCTTTTTTTTCTCCAACAATAATCGAGTAGACGAAAATGGAGAATACGTAAATCGAATTACTACATTTCATTATTATTCTTCCAATCCATAATATTCAAAAAAAATTTAAATTTCTTGCAATTCTATAACGTGAACTTTTCTTTCTGCTCTTTGCAGCTATTGCAGCGCACTCTAACGTTGAATATCCACAAGCTCTGATCTGAAATTCAACAACACCAACTCAACAACACATCCACTTAGCCAGGGCACAAACCAGCGGCAACTACATGACTGAAAACTCAACACACCAGCATTTACAACTACAACAATAACTACAATAGTGGAGCTCCGCAGCAGCAATGGATGACTATATAACAGTTGTTGAAGTGGACGATCCCACATCCAAAGACAAGAACCCACTGCAGCAGCCGCTCAAGCGACAAAGCGCCATTGAAGAAGACTCCTCGTTCATAACTGTGCTAACGATTAACAATCAGCCCGAACTCAACAACAACAACCATAGCAATGACACACACAACAGCAGCGACAATATAGCACAGTTGGCGCTCAGCGCAGACACAAGCCTTTTGCTCGAAGAACCGGAAAGGCTGATCGTTTACCGTTTGCCCGGCGAACGTTTGGGCTTCGGCTTGAAATTCCAGGGCGGCACACGCAACACCGAGCGAGTGCAGAAGCTCTACATACAGTCCTGCGCCAAAGACAGTCCCGCCTCCAAGGTGACGGCCAGTTGGGGAGCGCTGCGCGAGGGCGACGAGATCGTCAGCATAGATGGCAATCGCGTCAGTGATCTGACGCGCATCGAGTGCGTGCGCTGCCTGAAGGACAATGTGGCTATTAAGCTGCAAGTGCGAAATGGACATGGCCAGAAGCCGGAAACCGAGGAGGAGCTGCTGTCAATGGGCTTTGGATCGGCGGAAAGCATTACAAATGCCATAATACTCTCGAATGGACTAGCTAAAGGCAGCCCGCCACCGCCGCCGCCAGTGCCGCCCAGAAAACTGTTGAAGCGCAAGCCACTGCCGGAGCCCGCGAACTCGGAGCATGGCGGCAAAGCGTCGTTTGGCAATGGTGGAGCGACAACAGCGGCAGATGCCGCCGCCATGCAGAGCACAGATAAACCCTTTACACCGCCGCCCGACGCCGAATACTACATAAATCTTTTCGCGGACACGCAGTCGGTGAAGACAGAATCCGAATCGGATGACACCGCAAGCACCATTTCGACAGTGATTGATAAATTCTCCATGAGCTCGAATTATTCTTCCGACTCGGATCTGTCCGGCTTCGCTTCGCTGACAAATGGCCAGACGCTCATTAATAAATCAGAGCTGGCCAAGGTGCTCAAGCCGTTCACGCTGTTGGAGCAGGAGTTCAGTGTGGATGGCGCGGCGCCGCTGCAGGAGCGCCTCAAGCTGGAAGTCGTCGAAACGCAAGTGATCGAGTGGAGCAGAGACGCCGCTAAGACGCCACAGCCGCAGCAGTCCCACTTCATACCGGGCAACAATTATGAGAATGTGGCCTTCAAGTCGGAGAAACTGAATGATTATGAGAATGTGGAACTGCAGCAATCAAGCAAAGCAGATCAAACGCCAGCATTTCAAGTGGAGGCAGAGAAGCTAAATGCATATGAGCATGTGGAACTGCCAGCGGCAAATGGAGAGCAGCAAACAGCTGTGTTGCTGCCGGCACCCACGCCGAAACCCAGGCAAGTTTTGGTGCCCAGCGCGACCAGCGTGGAAGCGAAGAAGCGCTCCATTATACCCATGCCGCGCAAGATGGCCACGCCCACAAAACCGTCCCAGCTATTGTCAGAGACCGTAGTACCAGCTAAGCCCAACACGCCCACGCATACAACAGCCACTACAACAACGAACGAAACCACGCCCACGAAGGAGTTTATAACCAAAATACCCAAGGCTATTGCTTCCGTCTTCTCGCCCAACTCGCTGCCTGTCATGGAACGTGCCAAGACTGAGAGCGAGATCAAGCGGCAGCCCAATGCAACGCAAGCCACGGAGCAGCTGAAGGCACAAACGGCGCTTTTCCTGGCCGAAGAAACTCGCGGCTCGGCAGAGAACTTGAATGCCTCGGCCAGCAAGAGCAGCACTTCCGCGAGCGTCGTCAAAACGTCACCGGTCAAGTCGCGCATACCCGTCGTGCTGTCGCCGAAGCGTTCGCTGGAGCTGCAGCACAGCAACGAGCGCAAATCACCCAGCAGCGCCAGTCCCTCCAACATACCACGCATGCTCATGCAGAAGCAGAAATCGGAAACGGATCTGAAGTTGGGTGCCTACCGCAGCAAGTCGAAGGAGGCGAGTCCCACGCTGAGCGCCAAGTTGCCGCTACAGCGCGCCATCTCCGCCGAATCCAAGTTGAAGAGTGCCGAACGCACGCTCATACCAGTCCTGAGTGGGCAGTCGTCCGCCTCATCCTTGGAGTCGCTAAATGCGACTACGCCTACAAAGGTGAAGGGTCCCAAGCCGAAGCCGCCAGAACGTGTACAATCGCTGGCCAAGACCAGCATACCCAAGTTGCATATACCCAATGGCACTGCCGTCACGGTGACGCTGGTTGACCGCAACGCCACACCCACCAACAGCCCACCCATTCAAGCGCCACCCATCATGCAGACCTTCAAGCAGTGCACGCCGGCGCGTCAGACCTGCTCGCCCACATTGTCAGCAGATGGCTCCGCTAGCAGCAGCGCACCGGGCACACCACCCTCTCCCAACAGGGAGGTACGCTTCAAGATACAAACCTATGAGAACAAGGTGCAGCGGCAATCCCCAGACAAGAGCAGCTACATCGATATCAATGACACTGAGAACGAGAAAATGCCAAGTCTCTTCGATTTGGTGCATGGGAACAGTCCCAATGCGCAGCGTCGAGAACAGTCTCCCACGCCAATGACAGCCGCGCTCAAGCAGCAGCTGCACAAAGTGCTGGAGCAGGAGGAAATGGCTCCAGTGGTTGTGGGCAAATGCATAAAGGTCAGCGATGCACCAAACACCTACTATTCCAGCTCGAGCAGCGACGAGGATGATGACAATGAGCAGCAGCATGCCGATAAAGACTACGACTGTGAGGATGGCGAGAAACTGGGTCCGCCAGAAGTAATCAACGGTCCCGGTCCCTCGGAGGCGTACTTCAACTTGTACTGGCATTCGAATATGTTGCCCACTATTGGTGAAGTGGAGGAGGAGTTCTCTTCGTTGGAGCCACAATCATTGCCGAATGGGTAAGTTGCTAAAAAAAAGTATATTCATCACAACTATTATGGAATCCAGAATTTGTAGGAAATGGCAATGAAAAAAGGTGTATATAAAATCTGAACTCATCTTATTTAGGTTATGTTAGGTTAGGTTATGTTATGTTATGTTATGTTAGGTTATGTTATGTTATGTTAGGTTAGGTAAGGTTAATTTGGCCCTGAATAGCATCACATAAACCATTTTGGTGCACAGTGGTAGCCCAAATCTCCTGACTATTTCGGAAGGTTTTTTGCAATGTGTTTAATTTTCTCATAGCTACAAATTGATTCCACCCACTTGCTCTCCTAGACTGTAACCCTGAAACTAACATACATAATTATATGCTATATAGATGCACACATTCATCAGCTATGGAATTTATTGATTTAGGAATATCTGCTCTTTTTGTGGAGTTATATAGTATATGACTTGCATTTGTTATATACACAAACTTCAACAACTTCGATAAGCGTGAATCAAATTGTAAACACCTTGGTTAGGCTATAAAAATATCTTCAGTTAGTAATAACCCAAACAAGCCCACAAATTACAAAAGTTGGAGAATATGCCATAACAAATGCAGACTGTGACATTAAAGGGAAAGCAAAAAAGGCGATAAGAACGGGCATGATAAAGAAATGTGACAAAAACAGAGTAGAAAAAAAACAAAGCTTCCAGTTGAGACGTTTCGGGCAGCATTTGGCGACTGAATATTTACCCTACGCTGTTCAGCGATTTATAATAGTTTTGGTTAGAATTGTATGTCTTAATGGAAAAACTTAAGAAAAGGTTTTCATTTTTAAGAGTTTTGAATAAAATTTTGATTTGAATAAAAAGAATTGTAATATTGTTAATCAGAGCCGACGAACTGAAACTTTTTACAGAATTTAAAAAGCACTATTTCTTTTCTCAACATTGTCTAGAAAGAATTATATAAAGGCTGACTTCCAAAGTAAATATTTAACAACAAATTAGGTATCAAGAAATTGTCTAAAAGTGGTATCTTTTCGTTTTTCATGAGCTTTTATCGAACTGCACAATATGTTCAATTAAGCGGGCATCATCTGTTAATTGGTTTTCCATATAATCGAAACGAAAATTGCGCAATTTGTCGCGTTCAATTAAGCGGGTATTACTGTATGTTGAACAGTGTGACAATACTCTTTGACAGTCAGTAAATATCGAACATTAGTTTTTTACCTTTTTTACTTAATTTGCTATATATTCCACATTGTCTATATGGTTCCCTCTTATTCCAAATTTCCTATAGGTACACGCATATGCAGAGAATTCCTAAAGTTCTCAAAAATTGGCCAACTCTGCATATAGCTCTACTATGTACGATTTGAAATTCTTTAATTTGCAAAGAATCGGAGTCACAATTAATTGTGACTTTGGCGCCAGAATAGCTTACTGAGAGCAGCTGAGAGAGAGAGAGAGACAGATAATCAATTGTAGTTTTTGTTGTGCTTGGCATGTGTAACTTTGACTAAATCGCATGTAGCTTTAGCTGCTGGATGTATGGTACCTACATTATTAATACATACAATTGCATGTAGTTTCTATACACCTTATCAACAGACCGGGGTACCCCCTTTGAGTATGCAGAATTGTTAGAAACGCTTGATAACTGACGCCGGTGAGCTACCTCGCGCAAGGTGTTAAAAGCAATTAGTACATTAGTACAGGTTCCAATTTGGCACGGTGAGGGCACGCAGAGTTGCAGGTACACAAACACACACACACACACACACATGCAATACATGCAGTCATTTCCGTTCAATGTAGTTGTCGGTGAGATATGGAAATATTTAGAAAATCGGCACTAACATACAACTCTTCTCTTGCAGACCCATTGTTATTGTGGACGATTTGAGTCAACAGAAGCAGGCAACAGCCGCTGAGGAGCAGAAGTTCACAGCAGCAACGTCAGCTAAGACAGTGCCAGAGGAATTGCAACACGGCAAGGCGGCAGTGGGAATAATACCAGTGAAATCAAAGAAATTACAGTTTATAGGCGTACCGGTGCTACCGCCCACCATACCAAATATGGAGCTGGAGGAACGCATAAAGCAACAGCCGAACAAAGATCTGCTCGAAGTGGCAGCAGACAAGGAAGAAGCCCAGGAAGGGTCCGAGCAGCAGCTGGTGCAAGAGATGCAAGAGCAGCGCGGAGCGGGCGAAAGTACAAGCGATAACTTTTTGTTAGCACTTGACCGTGCAGCTGACGCCAATGGCGGCGCTGCTACGCTGAGCGAAGATACCAGGCCAAGCTGCGCCGCTGTCGTTGCTATCGATGATAAGATAAACTTGGCCGCTCATAACCCAACTGACACTGATAAGCAGACGGAGGCAGTCGTAATTACCAAACAAATGGTGCCTGCCAATGAAATGCAAATCGCCGAGGCAGGTGAATCGTTGGCCACATTAGGCACAGAGTTGCAGCAGGCAGCTGATCAGACGGATATGCCGCAAATGAGCAGCAGCCAAAAAACGCAGAGCAGCACAAGAGAGAACACAAGTCGCCAGCTGTTGAGCGCTAGTGAAGATGGCGTCCAGCAAACGCATGAGCATGTAAGCCAAGCCAGCGAGACCAGCACTACCACTAAGCAGGAGTCCACCAGCAGCAGCAGTGCAAGCTCGCAGAGCGCCGAAACGGCGCATAAGCAAAGAACGGAGAAAATCAAGACGACCACCACCAAGAAGAAGGTCATCAAAACCACCACTTCCAGCTCGACCAGCTCAACGTCTAGCTCCGTGCAAACGCTGGATGGTAAAATAGTGGAATCAGCCGACGATTTGCCCGAGGAATTCCGACAAGTGTTGGCCGCCACCAAAACAGCGCTGGCTGCTGCAGCGGCAGAGCCACAGACAACAGCTGCACCCATTGCCTTCACCTTGCAGCCATATGCGGAGCGTGCGCCGAACACCAAGGTCACAGTGCTGGAGGAGCGCCAGTTCGAGAGCGATCAGAAGGCCTACTCGGAAGTACGCACACGCAGCGCCGATGGCGAGGAGAAGCTGCAGACCAGCTCAGCGTCGCACAAGGAGAAGGCCAAGCTGAAGAAGCTGCACAGTGAGGATAATCTGGATGAGCTGCAGCTGCCGTTCGATGTGACCCACAAGCACGAGACGATGAACGATATCAAACCGATGACCGTCACCGCTGCCGCGGAGACGTGTATATCGGAGTTAGCCGATAATCCACAAGATAAGCAAACTATTTCACGGGGTATTTTGAATCTATCGGAGAGTGGTAAGCAATTGCAGCCACTGGAGAATGGCGCCGTGCAATTCATCGAATGTGAGCATCATGTGCAGGAGGTCTACGAGGATATGGAGCAGGTGCTGCAGCCGAAGCGCAATGCGCAGCAGCCTGCCGGCACGGAGCAGCTGCCAGAGCCCAGTGTGATACGCGAAGTAAGCGAGACTTTGACGCTGAGTCGCGATGGTGAGAAGCAGGTGACCAAGCGCAGTGAACGCACCAAGGAGACGCCCAAGAAGAGCGCCAAGCTGCTAAAGAAAACGGAGGATGAGAAACGTTTGGAGCTGGAGGCACAGAAGCTCATCGAGAGCTATCAGCAGGTGAAGCGAGATGCAGAGAAGCTCTTCTTCGAAAGTGAGTCGCTACCAGCGGAGCAAGATGGTGGCTTCGATTTGACTGCATTTGAGGAGCAGCAGGTGGAGCAAGTGCCGGAAAGCGCGCCAGCAAGTGGAGAAATGTCGCAGACGGCGCAACTGGTGGCAAACTTTCTGCAGACAGAGCGTCAATTCATGCAGCAAGAGCAGCAAAAGCCAGCGGCGTCAGCTGAAGCAGCAGCCATTTCACTGGACAATGAGCCCTTGTATGTCTTGCATAAGAATATTATAGAAAGTGCCGAGGAGCAAGTGAAGGAGCAACCTTTACAGCAGCAAGCACCAGTGGACAAAGCTGACGATTTCCAGATCAGCGAAGTTATTAACATCGAGGAGGTCACCAAGCCATTGCCATTGAATATGGTCAACATGCCACCGAGCGCCAAGTTCGAGCTGACGGAAAAGTTGGAATTTGTCGACGAATTCAATGTGCTTGAGAGTGCTTCCAGTGAGGAGCTCAAGCCTGCAGCGCCCATACCACAGAAACGCGAAATGAAGCCTACGCCCAGCAGACGTGGCTCCAAGGACTTGCTGCAGCAATGCACAAAAACTGAAGCAACGCACTTGGACAATCCCAGCTGCAGTCCCAAACCACTCGAACGCATCATTGTGGGCGTTGAGTCGCAAATTGAACTGCCCGGCGCCGCTGCGGTGATTAACCTGGCCAGTGAGGATTTGCCAACGGAAAGTGTTGGCACACCGCAACAACATGCCGCACCATATGCCACCAGTGCCGCAACCGCATTGCAATTCGACGCGCCGCGTAATGAGCGCCACAATGAGCTCCATTTGGAAACTATCAACTTGCCAAATGCCGCTAAACCGCAAGAGCAGCAGCAGCTGGAGGCATCGTCGGGCGACGGTGCCAACACACCAATACTGGTGTCAACATCATCGTCCGCCGATTCGATGAAGAGCGCCATTGAGGTTTTGGGCTTTGTCACTACGACATCAGAGGAGGAGTTTCTGCGCGAGGACATGGAAGATGAAGGTGAGTGATTTTGTGGGGGAACAGTGGGGCAATGGAGATTGTATATGAAATCAGTTGTCAGTGAAGTGGGGTTGAAGTTTTTCCTACAGAATTTTATTAATATAAATTTTATATTTCATATAATTATACTTTGTCTCAATTCAAAAATGTAGGTCGAAACAAATTTTATAAAATTATATTATATGGGCACAGGTCACTTATCCCTTTTATCCGCTATTGGAAAACCATTGTTCAATTGCTGACATTTTCACATTCATTTTATTTTGCCTGAATTCAAAAATATAAGTGAAACAAGTTTTATAAAAGTTATACTAAGTTATACATAAGTTATTTATCCGTTTTATCCACTATTGAAAAATCATTAATTGCCAAGTTTTCCATTTACATTAATTATATTTTACCTCAACTCCAACTTTAAATAGAGATAAAATATATTGTATAGGAGTAATATGAACGTTGATCTGCCAGAAATTTGTAAATAATAGCTTTAAATTCCAAAATATGCATGCAATTTTTTCACAAAAAATTTTTAATTATATATTTTACAAACGTACAAAATTATGCTTATATACCTTGTTCAGTTTCTCTAAAATTTCTTGCTGTTTATCATTCAGTATAATCTTTTGATATTTCTAGCAAAGGATAAAGTTCAATTTCATTCTTACTTTCTGCACTATTAACGAAATTATAATAAAAGCAGAAAATCTTATCAATATGCGCAGAATATTTTGCACAGATAAACTTATCCACTTTATCTCTTTCTGCATATTCATGGGAAAATTTCTGCAATAAACAAGTGCAATAATAAAAAATATTTTTGCATATGATATTTTTATACATATGACTGAAGAAATTATCTGCTTTGTTTTATCGCCGCAATATGCAAATTTTATTGAACAGTTTATCAAATGGGCGCTGATAAAATTAATAGCTTATCTTTAAGGCAATATATAATATGATGTAATATGAAATAAGTCCACAATTACGCCTTTACATATGTATGCTTCAATGTAAAATGTTATCATCATGTCGCATCAGTTTATATATATTATTATATACATATGTTGTGGCAGATATCAGCCAATATCGCCATTTTAAGAAACATTTTTGTTAATACGCTGTCATTTTAGCATATTACAATGCAATCATTAAATTATACCAATTATCCGTTTTATCCATTTTAACAGTTATCACATATTCGCATTTAACTTTGCTACCAATAATTTATTGCCATCGATTACTGTCTTAACTTTATCAACATCAAACAAGCCGCTCTGCGAATTGCAGTAAAACTTTAAACACCGTGCAATAAATTATTTAATTAAATTCTTACATTCTGTTCAGGCTGTTGGCACTTTTGCAAAAACTCGTCTCAATGTTGGCAGCAGTTTTAATAATTCGACCAACAGAACAGCTTGTTCCATTTACGGCTTTTGTTCTTGATAAAACACACAATACACCTTTTTTCTGAACTTTTTATTGTTTTTCATTGGCTTTGTTTTTGTTGCGGTTTTGTAATTATTTTTTTTATTTAAAAGGCTACTAGAGTTTTATATGCGAGAGAGGGAGAGAGAGAGAGAGAGAGAGAGAGAGAGAGAGAGAGAGAGAGAGTGTGTCGGCATTAAGGCTTTCAGCGCGGACTGCTCTCATGATGCTAGGAATTTTTGGTATGGGAAATTGTAATTACAGAATCGGGATTGGAACTGGAATAGCAAACATAACAATCAAGTGTTTAAACTTGTCTGACTTGTCATTAAATTTCTTTGGTTTAAATTAAGAGTACAATTCACTAAATCTATTAAAATTAAGATTATTCTCTTCTTTTATCATACTTGATAATATAAAGAATTGATACAAAATAGCATCAATTGTCATGAAATGATTTATTGTCACTGTGATGAGTATGTGACTGCCGCAGAATAGAGCTGTAATTCTTGTTTGCCATTGAAAGTAAGTTAAGAAACAAAAGAGATGCTTAAATATGAGCAATACATTGAAAGAGATGAATTAATTAATCATTTAAATTTCATGAAATTTGGCTAAAGATGGTATACAATTTTCTTGCGTGCTCTTACTGCTAAAGAATTAATTAAAAGTTCTTTCTGCCTGCTAGAGAGCCAGCAGCTGGCCTGAAATACGAACATTTTAATTAAGCAACACGCAATTGCACTTAGCATCCTGCCACAATTGCAAAAGGATATGTGCGACGGCAGTCGATTGGAAGAACTGCACGCAATCTAACTGATGCACTCGAATGCTCACAGTGAGTTGTAGCAATTTTCCCTTCACTTCAGCTGCGCCAATGACCCACAATTGCCGCTGCCGCTGAGCAAAGAAATTATGTAAATAAAAAATGGCGACTGCCTTTCATTGCTAAGCTGTAGCACAGCCAATGAGATGGCATGACAGCAGCCAGAAATGTCTCATTTTTTCAGCGTTAGTGCAAATGCAAAATTGGAACCATTCTGGCACTGGCCAACGGCGTTTTTTTTAAAGTTGATTATTACGAGTACTTGACAATCTTTTGCCATTAGTGGCAGACAGTCGAGATGCCTTGATTTTGGTAGATTTTCCAATTAACAGCTGCAGATGGCGTGCCTGCATGCGATGCTTCTGGCAGGCGAATAAATTTGAAATGGTTGAACTTTATAAAATTGCCATGCAGAAAGTTTTTGCTTAAAGATAGTGTAGAATAGCATTAAGGAAAGATATGTGGGCGGTTTGTTACTGCGTTTAAATGAATAAAATATACATATTGCAATTTTTCCTATGTCAGATGTTTGTTTGTTGCTGGTAATTTTTAATGCAATCAATAAATTATGCAGCTCTTCTCTTTTTCAAAAATAATTTAACATATTTACAGCCAAATGCGATTTTTTTAAACATAATTTTATTAAATATTTTATGCTTCATTCGATGCTTAGAAGTACTCTTTAATATAATTTTTATGATAATCTAAAAAATTTCCATATAAATATGTATATAAGTAGCTATGAATTTCCAATGGGGATAATTTAACATTTATAACGAATTTTCGTATATTCAATAGTCGTAAACATTTTGGTTAAAGAAACATTTAATCAAACATTTAGAGCAAAGACTTTATCGCAAACGTTTTGAGAAAATTTTGATCTAAATGCTTTATATAGGGCTTTCCAATAAGGCCGGGTCGATGTTGAAATGGATTAAAACAAGCTATGTGTGAGGCATTAACGAAATTCCTTTCTTATATGAAAGACGCATGTATGCCATTATGTATAGAATATTACATCGATCAAATGTCCACCGTGGCTTTGCACATTAGCTCGGATTCGAGAGGTCCAATTTTTATTTGCTCCGGCTGAATTTGAGCAATGGGCTGGGTTATGTTGACTTTTAGGAAATCGGTCGATTGCGGCTTATTGCCATAGGAATTGACTGTATGGCGTTCTCCTGCATATTTTCACGTACGGTGCTGATGTTTTCAGTCAATCTAGCGTTCCTTTGACATACGGGCGTTAGCTGAATTGTTTAACGAACCGGTGGTCTTGAATTTTGCTGGCAAACGATGGAAAGTCGACATAGTTTAGGAATACTTTTTATGAAATATTTTTCGCATATTTTTAATTTACTGAACATCTTCTAAAAAAGTGTACTTGAAATTCGTTTCAATAATATTTAAAAAAACTGTTTAGATAAATTTCATCGAAATTATAAAAGAACATTTCTTTTCATAAACCAAATTTTTTCTTGTTGCTCCTTGCTGCAATCAATCATATGAAGCAACAATATGCTCAGCATACAAATTTCAATTATGCCACAATTTCGAGCTTAATTCAACAGCTCAACTTGAACGCATTCACCTTGGCAAAGTAACCGCATTCAAATTTAAATCGAATCTCGCAGATAATTCGCGCGTACGCTTAAAATGCACGGCCACAGCAGAATTCGAAGCGATGAATGAAATTTTTATATGAGATATTTATTTGGGATGAATTGTAAATGTTCTCATATTGCGTCAAAATTCGTGCACAGGCCTCATGCGAGAATGCCTGCTGACCACAATTGCCAGTTGCCAATTGCCGGCAGCCCAAATTCATTGTTCGTTGGCGTAAATATTAACTGAGTTGCAGTGCCGCCGTTGCAAAGCGAAATATTACTGGCGTGTGAATTGATGCACTCACTGACACACAGGCAGACAGGCGGGCGGGCGGATGGGCGGGCGGACAGGCCTGTTGGCATGTTGTCCGGCCAATCTTGCGGCAATTATCGCACTGCGCTGTGCGCCGCATGCGAAATGAGTTTGTATATTGTGGCACAGCCGCATGCAAAATGCAAATATCCACGCACACACACATGCACGCACACATACACGCATATATACATATGCATATAACTGCAGCACCGCAAGCCACTGAAACCAAAAAGGATAACTGTCGTCCAAGCGTGCGAAGTTGAAATTGCAATTGTGAACGGCCGCCAGAGACACGTACGTGATCCTATATTGACACTGACAGTTATTTGCTGAAAATTAAAAATTCCAAAAACTTGCACTGAACACGTATGTATGCTCCTTTTTTGGGCTGCACAAAGTGACCAGGTTTTATGCCAAGAAAAAAGGCTCAAGCAGAATTTATACGCATGCAGAAAAAATTTTTTGTGAACATTTGTAATTGCTTTATTTGAATTTAGTAAACTCAATTCAATTCATTTTAAAGAATATTTCAAACAGTTTTTTTTCGAATTTAAGATTTTTGCTATTACTTTTTGAGAAGACCTTTTTTATGCTTTGTTTTAAATAATTTTCAATTGAATTTCTGCATGTTGGTTGGTTTAATTAGAAGAACTTAAATTCAATTTAACATTCTTTAAAGAATTTCAAAAAAGTGATTCATACGAACTATTTTATATGTTTTGCTTTATACGATTCAGACCGTGATTGATTTATAAAACAAGTTTGAGCTTACATGAGTCAGAAAAGGGGCTTATAAATTGACTCTTAAATCATTTCATTTTGATTAACTTTGCAAATTTTAATGCTTTCTCTCAAAATTTTCAGAATATAATAAAATTTATGCGATTTTATGAATTTTCAGCTAATTTTCAGCCAGTTGGTTTTCTAAATTTGCCGCCTCATTTTCTCCTCTCGCCTCTCTTAATGCTTTTCACAGATGCATTAGCAGTGTCTTACGCTGAACTAGAAACGTTCTATACTAGTTTGTATTTGATTAGCATTATTCTTGGCCTCTGTTGGTTATCCGTATTATACGTTATTTAGAATCTGCTCTTCTTCAAATTTTGTTCCGCAAAATTAACTGTAATGAAATATTAAAATATTTTTCTTGATATGAGTTGCCTATTAATCTCAGAAACTCGAGATTTTTAGTAGAAGAACTCCATAGAACAAACTATGCCTTAAAAAAAGCGATTATTAGGTGCATATTTTTATGCAACTATTATAAACTACACTACACTACTGCTATTAATGCTGCCGAATAAATTTTAAATTTCTAACAAGTTTCATTACTCTTGAAGTACTTACATGTTAATTACTTTTGTGCATTATTTTTTTGGGTCAACTTTCGAGTGGAAGTATTCCACATTGATTGACTCCCTGCTTGACTTGATATCTCGCCATCGGTGAGTGCGATCTGCGGATGGCAAACAGAGTGTATCTGCAGGCCAGACACTTTCAGCTGAATATGCCAAAGGGCACAGTAGCATTGTTCCGCTCTTTGAGTTCTGCTGTTAATAGCCTCACTGATATGCCGTGACCTGTCAACGGCATTTCAAATTGATTGATCGCTGCTGCAGATTGGCTACCAAGTTCTCTCTTTTTTGCCGTCAATAAATTCTTA
Organism: Neria commutata; assembly: GCA_963457695.1. Lineage (NCBI taxonomy): Eukaryota > Metazoa > Arthropoda > Insecta > Diptera > Micropezidae > Neria > Neria commutata. The sequence continues at coordinate 37,836,091 of OY735248.1, forward strand.
GCTGGAAGCGAATTCGGTGGTTGTAAAAAGGAGTCAAGCAACGGTATAGTGAAAATGGTTCATCGCCTCAGGGTAGCACAATAAATTTTCGAATGGACTTCGAACAATCTCTGCAAAAACTGTGCTTCCAAACTTGAAACTGTTCCAGTTTTGATGCAGCAATTCATATAAACAATTCACTTAAATCAGCGCTGCTATTTTATGCAAAAGACCTTCAAAAGTTCAGGCTTTCAAAATTATCGTGCACTGAGCACATTCACATTTTGTAAATACCGACTGCAATCATTTAAAGTAGAGAAATATGTAGACAAGCTACAAACCACTTTTTGTAGATCTTGAAATTCTTTTGCACAAAAAGTAAGACTGATAGTCAATCAACTCATATTCTTTATAGATAAAAATGCTAAAGGCAGGCAATTCTTTCAGCTGGCCACACTATTGAATTAGGCTGGCAATATTTTTAGAAGCAAGCAAGCGAAGCCTATTCTGACTGACAAGCCAGTCATAATTGATTGCCTCATCAATTGCATTCTTTTATAGAAAAAATTTAGAATTGTTACAAAAAATTAGAGTGGGACTTTCATTACTCTCGGCAGAATAGAAATGTTCTACATTTTTGTTGGTATTGTATTGGTATTGTTAGAAGCACTTTCTTGCGCACTGCGACCGCAGAATGGATCTTTAGTGCTGGCCTGTATTTAACCCCGTCTCGCATAGTCGACACGTATCCGTGTCGGATAATCCCATCTTCCTCAGGTGGTATCTATCGTAGGCTGCAGTGGCCTGTCGGATACCCTATGAGGATGCGGAGATCCTCCCTATTCAACCTGATAAGCCCTCGTGATATAGCCTTTGTGTCGTTGGTGTCAGAAGTTTCTTTGCTTGCCTTTGTCCTAAGCTGTTAGTCCAGTAGACGTTAAACTTGGATTTCTCTCATTTCCTTAACATTTCCTTAGACAATCCGCAGAAGGGTTCGGGATCAATAAAGGGTTTGAGTGCTCCCCTTTTCGCTAGGGAGTCAGCCCTTTCGTTGCATTTGTGACCTTCATGTCAATCATGACAATCCGCAGAAGGGTTCGGAACCAATAAAGGGACTTAGTGCTCCCATTTTGGCTAGGGAGTCAGCCCTTTCGTTGCCTTTGTGACCTTCATGTTCTGGGATTTTACACTTTAATGCAAAATAACATTTGTGACTGTGCCCTCAGCAAGCAATATTAACAAGTAATACTACTTAAAATTCGTATCGCTGACGCTTTATTTACTTTTTAATAATACTCTATTCAGTTCTCAGCTTCTAAGCTCAATATTTATGCTACAGTCAGTGAAGCCTTTAAAGTCTTAATATTACATATTTGCATTATTTTTCAAAGCCATTATTAAGCGCTTCAAATTGAAAGCTACTTAATAGCATTACTGAATATTCTTTGGTCAAAAATTTAAGTGCAAGCTTTAAATAGTAAAAAATTTAAAAATATTTACATAATTTATCTAAAGAGTTTGTGGTTAAAAAATAATAAGAAGAAGCAGGGATTTATAATATAGAGCTATTCAAAAGGACTTTAAGCAATATTGCTACTTCTTCTCCAAACAAAACTTAAATTTATGGCCAACAGAGCGTTTAAGATCGTTACAACCACATAACAACAACATAGCAAACAAAAAAAAACTTAAATGCCTGCCAACTGCCAAACACTAGAGGCAAAAGGCTTTGTAGTGGACCCTATGATCGTTTTATAGGCTCCTACATTGCGCCTACGAGCAAATACAACATTAAATCCTTTTAGGCTGGAATTGCTTTTGCTTTGTTGCCTAGCTGTCTCTCTGTCTATCTGTCTGTCTCTTTGTATGTCTATCCATCAGACTGTGTGCCTTTCGTGATTCGTTCCTCTCGATCTTCAGTTGTAATTTTTTTTGGAAAGCTTTGCCTATGCCTGCGGGTGCCTGTGTGTGTGCGCATAATTATGCACCGCAACGCCCTCTGTCAGAAACTTGGCTGCCTTCTGTCGCTGGAGGATCCTTTCAGATTTGAAAATGCTTTTTGCGGCATTTTTAAATAAAAAAGATTATATTGTCCCGGTTCCTTTTAGTGTCAGCAAGTTGGCGCGTTTTGATTCTCACATTTGATATTACTTTTTGTTGTTGTTGTTATTCATTGTAGAAAAGCCAGCAGGATTAAGACATGCGAAGCCATCATTTTCAACATGCTGACAACAACAACACCAACTTTTTCAGCGGCACAGCCACAACAAAAAACGGCAATGAGAGGACTGTGTGAGCGAGCAGGATCACGCGACCATGAAATGTTGTTAATTTACGTTGTTGTTGAGGTGTTAATTTTAGACAGGCTGGCAGCATGCCATAAAATTGTTGTTACTTGCGCATAAGAGCGTGTGTAGTGCGAAATATGAGTTGCCATTTTTTTGCATACGTGGGAATTTTGCAAAAAAGGCATTTTACATGCAGTATGCAATAGTTTTCTTTATATCTGTCGAACAACATTTATAAAAAATTTTACAGTACATAGTTTAAAACCAAAAGCCTTTGAGACTCATGTCTAATAAAACTGGCTATGTAGGTATACTCTATATGGCTTTTTTCTTCTAAAAAGTTTTTAATGAAATCTGAAAAAAATTATCCAGTTAAATATTTCACTCTTCAAAGAATATATTCAATGAAATGAAAACAGCTCGAACCTAAAGCGATAAAAAAAAAACTAATTTTTACAAACAGATCTGATTGGAATAGATTAGACTAGAATAACTTTTACTTTTTCAAGGGTAGAGATTTAAATAGACGAGAGCGGTACTTTATAAGAGATGCTTGCTCAGATAATACCAATAAACTTTTTTCATTTTTGAATGAAATAACTTCCGTTAAAATTCTGAATATTGTTGTATTTACATATTGCTTTGTTGTTATTCCATAATTGAGATAAGTAAGCTTGTAAGTCCTTAATATAGCATATGCTTTATTCAGCGATAGTGTTTATGAAGATGATCATCAATAATTCTTGATTTTACATACATAAGTACATATTTTTAGAAAATATTTTTCATCAAAAATTGCATACCTGTTAAAGTAGAAAGAATTTAGAAACAAACTAACTAACAGTGCAAAAACAAAAACCAAGGAAGCTGCAAGAGGAGTAAAGTGACCAAATGCCATGTTAACAAAATGGCACATGAAGTCCAACTGCTCGGCTGCCTGACACTGCCCTTACTCCTATGTATGTACATATGTATATAGCAAGCAAAAAATAAAGCTCACAAATTAGAAGTCAATGTTTGCGCTGGACCCACTTCTCCTCTCCGCCTGCTACTCCATGCGTCCGCTGTTGCTGGAGTTGTGCCGCTTTATCGTGAAATCTGTGCATTTTTTTGCCTCTTCTCTGTTGACGTTTTATGTTTTTGGTTTTTTGCACAACAACAGCAACAACAAACTGTCAAATCTCACATGTGCACATGTCATAAATGTCAACAAGCTAAAATAACAACAACAACAACAACAACACGAACTAACAACGCTAAGAATTATGACAGTGGCAGTGGCCACAGTAGCCCTCTCTTCAGCCACAGCTTCAGCTACTGCACAAAACGGACGCGGACGAGTTGATATCTCAAGTTGAGATTTCGTGGTCCGTGACCATTTTGAAATGTGATAATTGAAAGATACAGTAATGAGCTGCGCGCCACGTTGAACGGAAAGAGCGATGGAGCAATGGACCGCCGATGGCAACCAGCGACCGAGAAACGACATTAGCAAGCGCAGCGGTGCCGCTCTAAGCTTCCTGGAAATATTTACTACTTGACACAGAAGTGCAGCTGGGCTTAGAACTGGGCTTGGATTACTGCTTTTCTGCAGTCTCACATTTTTCAAGATGAATTTAGTGTGAAAAATTTTTGCCGTTAAGTTTACTTCAGCAGAAAAAAGGCTCGCAAGCTGCAGAGCTGTGCAATTTTGATTTCGATTACTTTTACATTACTACGTAACCTAATATAATAATTTAATTTCGAATTTCTTTAGTAGGCAACATTTTTAAGTAATTCATTGCTTTATTGTTCATTATGCAAAGTAATTGATGTATGTATTTAAATACTGTAATTAAAAGCCTTAATTTTATTTAAATAGTCATAAAGTAATGTAAAGTATCAATTTAGCATGGTATGAAATTTCGAATTTAATTACTATAGTTATCTTTGAATAACTTATTTTTGTTGGCATTGCCTCATATCTAATCTAATTTATTGACATAGTAGTTAGACCCAATTTTTTTGTTGAAATAGTACAAATAATTTGGCATTACTCTTATTGATCGAATTATAATGCACATAATTATTTAAGTACAAGATATATCAATACGGGAATTTACGTCTATTAAATTTTTTTTTACAAAAGAACGCAAATTATAGAGGCGCTTATGTAGACTCAGAATTACGTAAGGCCGATGTTTGTAATAGGCTGTAATGAGCATGTAATGGAAATTAATGAAATTACTTAAATTGCAGAAGAGCCGCTTAGGTTACTCCAATTTTTACAATTCCATTCTGCCACTGCTTCTTTTAACTCTACTGTTGGCTACTTAATATTTTGTATTTACAATCTTGGGCATTTCAAATGACTGCCTCTGCAGTTCATGTAATGTACATTTGATTGACATGTACTGGCTTTGGCGACTGGTCAACTGTGTAACTGTGGGCAACAGACAGTGAATGACTGTCAAATCTTTCCTGCAACTTTCATGATGCATGACCGTGAAAATTTGTCCTTTTAATTTCATGGCCAACTAAAATGCTTAAAATTCAACTATTTTAGCTGAATATTTAGTAAGCATGTCAATGTTTGACCCAACCTAAATTCCTTCGCTTCGCTCTTTCTCTCCTTCTACAATGTTCGTTGTCTTCTTATAAATTGAAAAACGCTTGTGAATAGAAGATCCATCCTACTTCTAATGATTGTAAGTATATGATCTCCTTTGTGTTAAAGCTAATTGTTCATCGCTGTTGAGCCTGTTGCTTTCCTGGTCCTGGTCGTTTTATGTGAAAGGTGATCACTTATTTGCCCTCTCACTATTCAATAAAATCGCAAAGACTGTGCACCTAGACTTCTCACTCTCACGGCCCGACTTCAAAATATCTTCATATCATTAAGGTGACCCTTATATAATTATTTGCAATGTTAATCTTTCTATTTTTTCATGTTGTATTGGATTTATGATAAATTCCATGTTGCCTTAATTTTTATGTATGTGTTATTTCATTGAGCCAGTGTGTAAGGATTTTCATTGTCCATAGACTTAATTTCAATAAACTAAACTAAATATGCCAATGGATATATAATAATTTTGGAAAATCTTAAGTTCATTTCGAAAGCATGGCTCTTTGGGAATATTCTGAACTACGAGGGCGGATCAATAACTCCGTGACTTTTCAAACTTTCCTCGTAGTTATATGAAATGCAACAAGTACCACCTGTTAATAGACTACTGACAAATTTTGAGCAAGTTTCGTCATTTACTTTGCGTTTAACAGCTGTTCAAAACATACAACCTCGAGGATTTTTTTAAAAATGGAAAAAGTGAATTTCGAGTGCTCATTAAACATTATTTTTTGCGAAAAAAAACCGTCAATCAAACTAAGGAAAAGCTTGATAAATACTATGGGGACTCTGCACCATCGATTTCAATGGTAAAAAAGTGGTTTACTGACTTTCGTTGTGGTCGCACAAGTACAAATGACGCTGAACGTTCTGGACGGCCAATTGAGGTCAATAAAATGTCGGTGTTGGCCGATCAAAGAGTAAAAGTGCGTGAGATTGTTGATGCCATAGGCATTTCAAATGCATTGTGGTTTCGATTTTAAATGATCAGCTGTCTGCAAGATGGGTGCCGCGTTTGCTCTCAATTGACCATAAACGTAATCGTGTGACAACTTCAAAGGATTGTTTGGATTCCATGAATTGGGCTACGAATTGTTACCTCATCCACCATATTCTCCGGATTTAGCCCCCAGTGACTATTTCCTATTTCCAAACCTAAAGAAATGGCTCAAATGATCAAACAAATGCCTATTTTATGGACCTCGAAAAATCCTATTTTTTGGAAGGGATAAAAAAATTGGAGAAACGTTGGACTAAGTGTATTGAGCTAAAAGGAGATTAAGTTGAAAAGTAAATTTTTTCTTTGCAAAAAAAAATTTGTTTCATTCAAAAAGTCACGGAGTTATTGATCCGCCCTCGTAGATTTCAGAAATCTGAAGTGCATTTGTAGGTTTCTGAAGAACAATTGAAATTTGCTGGAGTACTTTTCAGAAGATAGATTTAAGATACTCCAGCATGCTTAACAGGATTACAATTAAAATAAAAGTAAAAAAATTACATAAAAAGTTTAATAAAAGTCAAGTTGAGATTGACTGCAAGTCAACAACAAACACGAATCTAAAGCCAGCAGCGAAGGCAGCACAGGAAAAGCCAACTGTCAACTTATCAGAGAGCCATAAAAAGCAATGTCAAAGTCAATTGCGAGCGTTACGACGGAAAACGACTACTCCAACAACAACAACAACAACAAGAATAGTATATTGCAGCCACTAGTAGTGCTTAATTGCCAACACATTTAAGTGAACAAGAACTGCAGCAGCAACAAGAAGAAGAAGAAGAACAAATAGTGCAACAAGTGTTGCCGCTGAAAAGCGCAAAAAAGGGCGATAGCCAAGAAAAAAGAGGATGACTGGCTGAAAAAAGTGCGCTTTGTGCTTTTAACTGACAAAGAGTGTTGCCCAGCGCCGATTGCATTACTTTTAATTGGTCTGTAGACTTAGTTGTGAGTATCTTTGAGATAGTCGAGTTCAGCTGCCAGCAAAGTTACTTCTGCACTTTACCAACCAACCAAACTCTTTAATTAGTCCTTTTTTGTACGCTTAAGCATTGTCGAAAAACCAACCAGTTATCATGGCGTGCAGATTTGCAGCGCTCAGCAGGCACACTCAACAAAATTCCGTCGTCATGTTGATGGGAAAAAATTTGTCATTATGACAAAAAAGTTGTTAAAAAATAACTTTATATCTGAAGCTTGTGGTACACGGCATGCCAAAATGGCATGTACATGCCATCGTGACGTCAAAATGACCTCAAAATTTATGCCAAATCATGGCATGGCACCAATTTTGACGTCATTTTTACGTCACGATGGCATGCCGTGTACACCAGGCTTAAGACGTTTTAAAAACTTCAGCATCAAAAAGTTATACATCTTTATGTGACATAATTTTTCCCAAAAAAATTGGCAATATTTGTGTAACTTTCAATGATTGAAATTTGGGCTATATTAACTGCCGAACAGGCTACTTCAACAAGCTAGTTGTTAAAATTTTGCTTTGACACAAAAAAGGATGACATTAGAATTTATTAGAAAATTTTCGAAAAAATAGTAGTGACATTTTCCTTCTAATCATTTTAGCAATCAAATATTCTTTGAGTGTAAAGTGTAGATTTCGTTGTTGTTGCTGTAGGAGCGAATTTGCATGCATAATTAGTGCGCTCTAAGCAAATGCACTGCCTTTTCAACTGTTGTAGTTGTTGTTGCTGTTTTTTCGCTACTCTTTGGTCTTCTGCTAAAAAAAAGGCTTACCTTCATGCCTATTTGAAGACTTATGGGCATAGATAAATGGATTAGCACATATTGGCGGCAGTTTCTAGCCAACCCATACACACACATAAACACGGCTTAGTGAGCATGGAGCCTTAGAATACAACTGCCAAGCAACTCTGCGCACTTTGACAGTTCGTTTAGATAAGGCAACAAAGTTATCAGTTTATTTTACAGTTTTTTTCCAACACAAATCCGCAGTTTCTTTGAAGTCGAGTCTTTACTTTGGACCCCCTTGCTGCTTCTTGCCTTGTTTCTCTTTTCCGCTCTGCACTTTGCTAGCCAGTTTAAGCATATTCTTACTCTGAGATTCCTTTGCTTCCTCTTTCAGCGTAACATTTTGTATAGCGTCTTGTCAAAAAGGCGATAAATAAATGGCAAAAGTTAATTGGTTTATGTCAATCTTGAGGGCAGAAAATTGGCCAGCTTGTAAGTCTCTGGCGTACAGCAAAGGGAAAAAAGGAGCAACGAGTTAGTGCTGGCATATGCCATGTCATGTGAGTAGGTTCCTCCTGGCCACGCTGCGAGCACGTTTCTTATTTAGCATGCACGAGCGTAGAAATGGTATTAATGTAGTAAACGTTTAAGCCTTATTCCAAGAGGATTTATAGCCATTTAATATGTTGGAATGCCGACGCGAGCTGGAAGATTGGCTGTAACATTTTGCATCTGCCAGGAAATTAGCATTTTAAGTACCTTAAAAATTATTACGAGTATTTGCAAAAAATTTCGATTTGTTGTCTTTAGAGTTGACTTAAAAGAAGTGAAGCTGATAGCTGAAGTTGAAATTCAGCGGGCGATAAATATTTGATGAGGTATATCTACAGTTGTAATTGAAATTAATCAGCTCTTTTAAAAAGGACTATTCTGTCGAGTGTTACAGAAGCTTCAAATGAATTCTTTAAACCAAAAATAACAATTATTCTAATCAATTGTAACTGTTATGTAAAAATAGAGCTGTCAAATTGAAGCACCTCTTTGACATTTCAGTATTACAATTACGGAATTTCGGCAATTCGTCTCTTCAACAGATCTTCTAAATATAATGAATTACAAGCTAATTTTCTAGACAACTCTGAAAAGCTTTTCTATCTATACATTATTTCTAACAAGTTACAATAAAAAGGGCTTTTCTATGTTGAAATCTATTTTTTATAAATGTTCTCAAAATAAAATCTTTGCTTGCACCTTTTTTGTATAATTCCAAATATTGTCATTTTGCTTTCATTATTGGAGTTGAAGACCAATTTTTTAAAAGGCAGTTTATAAGAAGAACTTGACACTTTACAAATTGTTTCTTCGACGATTTGTCTTTTTTATACCCTACACCTATGGTAATAGGGTATAATAACTTTGTGCGAAAATTGTAACGCATTAAAGGAGCGGTCCTAGGTATAGACATAAGTATATAGAAATGATCAGAAACACTTTCTCTTTTCATTTCCGGTTGTCCGTCTGTCCGTCTGTCCGTCCGTCTGTCTGTCTGTCTGCGTGTACGCAAAAAAGAGAAAGAAGGAGTTGTCCGATTTGGACCAAATTTGGTACTCAGTCACAGTGAACCTCGGGTTAGGTAAAGTGTTAAAATTATTCAAATCGGTCGAAGGATACGCCCCCAATGGGCCTTTAAGTCCCTCTACCTCGGGTTTTTTGCGATCAAATTGCTGTAATTTGTCTAATTACTCATTAAAAGGAATAATACTTGGAATTCAAGTTAAGGGGTCGGTCATCTATGTCATACGAAAAAATGGGCATGGTCCGCCCACTATATAGGCGGCTAAGTTTTTCCGGTAAAATGGTTACCAATTGACTAGTTACGAATATAAATGAATGAAATTCGGTTCCCAAGTTGATATATAGGTCTTAGATGCCATACAAGAAAATGGGCGTGGTCCGCCCACTATATAGGCGATAAACAAAAAATCTTCTTAACTTCCATAATTTAAACACCAGAGCGTCCAGATTTGGTTACTTCGTTCGTGGTAGGAATATCTTTTAATTCTCCAGAAATGGGCGTGGTCCGCCCACCATGGGGGCAGTAAAATAAATATGCTGATTACATCTGTTCTTCACCTGTCAGAGCATCAATATTTGGCATGTATAGTCCTATTAGGTATATCTTGCAGTCTGCCAAAAATGGGCGTGGTCCGCCCACTATGTGGGTTGTAAATCAAATGCACCCACAATTTCAGTGAATTATCACCCCACTTGGGAACATGGTGTAGGGTATTACTCTGTCGGTGAAACCCGACTGATACTTCCTTACTTGTTGTATATGCAACAGTGTACGATTTTTCTTAGAGTCTATATCTTCTTAACAATTCATACTATAGCTTTGATTTTTGGCAATTAACATATCTGTTCAATTCAGAGATATCGATCAGTTGCCAAAATGGATTCAAAATGGTTTAAAACTGCCAGTTTTAGGGTCCCATACAAACTATAAACAATATTTTTAATAAGAAAACATGTCTTTCTTCAGCTATAGATCGCTCTCAAACTCGAAACAGTAGCATATAAATGCAACTTGAGCACTTTGAAAAAGGTTCGCATAAATCAAGTGCACAATTAAATCATTCTTTGCTGCCTTGCCACAAGAATTTGCATATCTTTCTCATCATTTATGCAAGATTTTCTTCTTCTCACATTACGAGCTGCCATTTTTGTACTCTGTGGAAAAAAAATGCATAAACATTTAACGCAATTCCACTGCCACTTAGCTAAATACTTTACTACTGCAGAAGAAGTGGAAAGTGCTAACAAGTTAGTTCTTTTAGAAGTGCCTGGCATCAGCATACAAAATGTTAGCAACTCTTGCAACAATGTTGCAACTTTGCTGGCAGCTTCCCTGGTGGCTTTGTTGATTTATTATGCCGAAGTGCAGCCCTACCGGCAGCTTTAGTGCGTATTCTAATCAACCCAAGCACTTCAGCTCCCCACCTTCCCGATGTGTAGCAGCACTATTCGAAAGGCGTGTCCTTTGTCACTACGCCAGCACAATTCCATATTTACAGTCAACTGCAGCTTCTAAATGCTGGCTATTACTCATTCATCAAATCTGCGCGTCGGTCTGTCCAAGTAGCCATTCTTTTTAAGGGCGTAGCTCGAAATATTTCCGAGTTGGAGACTAGCTCTTCGTATACAGCGGTCTTCTAGTATCTTTAGATATTTCAAAATTGATCTTTCCATATCGAAATATTACATGATTATGGCCATTTCATAATCCATAAACCATATTCCATGCTGCCACTAAGTATACTAGGTTTACTTGTATACTCACTCTCCCAAGAATAGAATTTAGAGCTATAACAGATGCACTAACGGGACACTGTCTTGTAGCAGCGCATGCACATAGGATGGGCATAACGAACGAAATGCAAAGAAGCGGGTAGCAGGGAGACCTTAGAACACATGCTGTGCTCCTGCTCCGCCATCGCTAGAGCTCTTCACACTTGTTTAGGAGTGCCGGTCTTTTCAGAGCTCGAACAAATCTAGAAACTTGCTATCAAGTAGAGCCCGACCGAACCCGAAATTTTGGCCGAGACCGAACTTCGCCCTAATTTTTAATGTTCAGCCGTGACCGAGACCAAACCTTTCGAATATATATGCAAAATAAAATTATATAAAAAAAAACTTTTTAAAAATAAGCTTTAATTTATTTAATGTACTAAAAAGTAGAAAATAAATTGTTTTTAAGTCACCTGTATCTTACTATCCATAAAAGCTTGGGGCGCTCATGTGTTCAATATTTGTCAAACAGTTACCACAATATTTTATTTAAATAATTTTTTGCAAATAGATTCTAGTAATGAAAGATATTTTGAATATGGATATTGAGCGCACAAGCTTTTATTAATAGTAAGATACAGGTGACTTGGAAACAATTTATTTTCTACTTTTTAGTACATTAAATAAATTAAAGCTTATTTTTAAAAAGTTTTTTTTTATATAATTTTATTTTCTACTTTTTAGTCTTCCATAAATTCAATTTTAGAGCTCTGAAATTTCTCGCAAAAAGAATTTTAAACTTGCAGAGCAGTACACAATATTTAGGGTATTCACAGTGTTTCCTATCGTCATATGTCATATCCTCAATTTAACAAATAATACGGCAGTGATCGACCCTAATATTCGTGGCATATTTGTGACGCGGTGAGTTGTTGTTGTTTTGCTTGCAAGGCGCGGCGAGTAAGTTCCTATCGTTTTTCATTGATGTGTGGTGTACCTATAATTATAAACTGAAGCCCAAGTGAGTAGTTGCTTGAAAAGTGCCACGCCCCTTGTCCTACGCCCATAAAATTTTACCAGTGGGACGACACATCCAAGAGGCGACTGCATACGAAATTTCAATGCTGCACGACCTTTAGTTCTAAAGCTATTCTATATAAACGATTTTGTTTGTATGGGCGGTGCCACGCCCACTTGTCCACTGCCCGTCTTATTTTCCCAGTAGAAGGATATGGATATGTAGTAAGTTCCTACCGAGTTTCATTGATGTGTGATTTGTAGTTCTAAAGTTATACACAAATCTGGAGTTGATAAAAAAGTGCCACGCGCCTTATCCTACGCCCATAAAATTTTACCAGTGGGACGACGCATCCAAGAGGCGACTGAATACGAAATTTCAATGCTGCACGACCTTTAGTTCCAAAGCTAATCGAGATCAAAAATTTTATTTGTATGGGGGGTGCCACGCCCCCTTATCCAGTGCCCGTCTTATTTTCTCAGTAGAAGGATATGGATATGTAGTAAGTTCCTACCGAGTTTCATTGATGTGTGATGTGTAGTTCTAAAGTTATACACAAATCTGGAGTTGATAAAAAAAAGTGCCACGCCCCTTATCCTACGCCCATAAAATATTGATTCATGTATTGGGCTCTAGTTTAGGCATGTATGCAAAGTTTCAGATCTCTAAGTAGTCGGGAAGTGGGTGAAAAATTGATTACTAGATTTACAAACATACCGGATGTGAACCTAATATAAAGCTTATAAAAAAGAAGAAGAATTTTAATTTAAAAAAATTTATACATTTTTAGGAAAAAATACACTTTATTATAAAAAACAATTCATTTGAGGTATAAATAGTATTAAATATTTATTAAATATCTACATTAAGCATCTGATTTATGAAAAATCAATTAGAAGTATTATTAAAATAAAATTATATAAAAAAAAACTTTTTAAAAATAAGCTTTAATGTACTAAAAAGTAGAAAATAAGTTGTTTCCAAGTCACCTGTATCTTACTATCCCTAAAAGCTTGGGGCGCTCATGTGTTCAATATTTGTCAAACAGTTACCACAATATTTTATTTAAATAATTTTTTGCAAATAGATTCTAGTAATGAAAGATATTTTGAATATGGATATTGAGCGCACAAGCTTTTATTAATAGTAAGATACAGGTGACTTGGAAACAATTTATTTTCTACTTTTTAGTACATTAAATAAATTAAAGCTTATTTTTAAAAAGTTTTTTTTTATATAATTTTATTTTCTACTTTTTAGTCTTCCATAAATTCAATTTTAGAGCTCTGAAATTTCTCGCAAAAAGAATTTTAAACTTGCAGAGCAGTACACAATATTTAGGGTATTCACAGTGTTTCCTATCGTCATATGTCATATCCTCAATTTAACAAATAATACGGCAGTGATCGACCCTAATATTCGTGGCATATTTGTGACGCGGTGAGTTGTTGTTGTTTTGCTTGCAAGGCGCGGCGAGTAAGTTCCTATCGTTTTTCATTGATGTGTGGTGTACCTATAATTATAAACTGAAGCCCAAGTGAGTAGTTGCTTGAAAAGTGCCACGCCCCTTATCCTACGCCCAAAAAATTTTACCAGTGAGACGACACATCCAAGAGGCGACTGCATACGAAATTTCAATGCTGCACGACCTTTAGTTCCAAAGCTAATCGAGATCAAAAATTTTATTTGTATGGGGGGTGCCACGCCCCCTTATCCAGTGCCCGTCTTATTTTCTCAGTAGAAGGATATGGATATGTAGTAAGTTCCTACCGAGTTTCATTGATGTGTGATGTGTAGTTCTAAAGTTATACACAAATCTGGAGTTTATAAAAAAGTGCCACGCCCCTTATCCTACGCCCATAAAATTGATTGATTCATGTATTGGGCTCTAGGTTAGGCATGTATGCAAAGTTTCAGATCTCTAAGTAGTCGGGAAGTGGGTGAAAAATTGATTACTAGATTTGACGACTTACTGACATACCGACAGAAAGTGAAGTTAATATAAAGCTTATAAAAAAGCAGTCAAGTGCGAGTCGGGCTCGCTCACTGAGGGTTCCGTACCAGAAATACCCTTTTTAGCGGTCGAATTTAGTTTCTCTTTGCCCGTCTGGCCAAACAATTTTCGACATTTTGGCCTACATCTTCGAAACCAATTCACCGAAAATTATAAAAAAAATATGTTTGTAATCCGTGGACGTAGCCCTTTCTAATGATACCCCACTCGATATAAACAAAAAAAATTTTTTTCTGAGGGGGTCATCTTAAATTTAAAAAAAATTTGAAAATTTAAAATTTGAAAAAACCGGCAGCCATTCAGTCATGCGTGATCCAATACCTAGTGAGCCTGATTTTATCAAAATTTTCGGTTGAGAAATGGCGTGGGAAGATGGGATCATGTGGGGACAGGTCCGTTTTTTTAACTATATCTTTCTAACCCGTTTACATAATAATTTAAAAAAAATACATTTTATAATCTATGGACATAGCCCTTTCTAACGATACCCCACACGATACGATTTAAAAATATTTTTATTTTTTTTTGTCCGACCCGAAAACCTTTAAAAATTATAAAAAAATATTTCTAAAAATATTTCTTAACTTTTTATAGTGAAAATGTGTTAAGGTTATCAAGACCTAACATCGTGCCAAATTTCAGGTTTCTACGATGAAAATATGGTCGTTTTATATACACACTCCCAAAACAAAAGTGACCTTATAAGTGTTCCCGTTTTTTCCCTTTAGGGGAAGGAACCCTAAAAATTAAAATTTTGTTTATAACTATAAAATTTTTTCCTCAACTGTTCGGCTAAATACTCGGCCTTTTGTAGCCGAGACCGAACCCGAATCTTTTGGCCGAACTGTTCGGTAACCGAAACCGAGACCGAGCGTTCGGTCGGGCTCTACTTTTTAGGCAGCCAGCTTTACATAGCCTTATCTTAAGCTAAGCAAATTTGAAAAATTTGAACGAAATTTTCTATAGATTATTTTACAAGTTAAACTGATGCAATTTACATGTATGCATGCATAAAAGGGAATTTAAAAAAACATTTTTTTTGATCTAATTTGTGATTTAAATAAAATTTTAAATACAGAAGTTTAAGAAGTAACGACGAAGCTTGCATCCTTCTGCGTTACCTTCATCCAGCCAATATTTCAGCTGTCAGAGCAGCTGAAAACCCTTTTAAATGCTTGAATACACCGCCAAGCTGTTGCACTTCTGCTGCTGCTGAAATTTCTGCAGATGCCATCCTTTATGAATATCATCTCTAAGCCGACTAACTCAAACTAAGCCATAGGTAAAGAAGCCGAGCAGAGCTAAGCTGAGTTGAACGGAGCTTAAGCTTTTGATTTTGAAGTGCAATCAACTTTGCTGGAAGCAAGAGCAAGAAGTACCATAAAGTCGGACAGTTGAGCAGACATTTTGGACATTTTTACAAGCGGCAGCAAGGAAAGAACAAGAGTAAAGCTGTATGTGTACAGCTGGGACAAAGAGACATGGCATCATGGAACGGGCGCATCGACGACAGACGACGAATGGACAATGCACTGACCTTAGACAGAAGGGCTAAACGAGGGAAGGTATCGCATTGGATAAAAGATTGCTGCTGGTGGTTTGTCGGTTTGTCGGTTTTCGGCATTTTTGCTTTTTGATCATTTTTCAAAAAGCGCGCCACCAAGCCACACAAACAAATTCACCGATACAAATATACACTCAAATGCATTAGCGTATATATGCATTAAGCAAAATCAAACAGAAATAACCGCTGAATGCATTTAGTGGTTTTGTTGTGTGCTTGAAAGAAAAAGGGGGAAGACACGTACATATGTAGGTACTTCAATTACTACTAATATTTTAGTAGATAATGACAGAGTTGAGTGCACACCTTTTACTACTCTGACTGTGAAATTTGAAACGATGGTTGAGACATAAAGACATAAATTTGCTGAAATGTATGAAAATGTGTTTTAATATGAAGGGAAAATGTCGACAAAATTGTTTGCGAAATAATAATTTTTTGTGAACATTTTTCGTAACATTTGTTGTTATTAGTTATTAAGTTATATATTAGTAAAAGAGAGCTCTTAAGGCTATTAAGGCTTACAATACAACTTACAGTATTTTCTTACATCAACAATTTTTACAGTAAAGCTTTATAACTTTTTTGATTTCGTCTTACAACACAATTAATATTTTCCTATATATCGTAATTAACTGAAAAACTTTTTGACTTTTTTGATTTCAGGTAAGTTGACATTTTCACGCTTTAAATTAAGCAAGTCAATATTTGGTAAGTTGGAACCATGAAATAGACTTTCAAGTTATTCTAAAGAAGCTTTCCCTAAATTTATTTTGCTATGAAATTTTATGACCATGATTTTGAATCCCGCATTAGACTTCGAAAAGCCTAAAAGTTCTTAGTTATTATTAATTTAAGCTTCTTAAGCTTTCGATACACAAAAACAGTTTCTTGAAGCATCTATTTCAAGCACTAAAATCCTTCAATTTTATTAGAAAAACCTTAAAGCTTTTGAAGTTTCTGCAAACAGATCTAATTAGCGTGCTTTCTGGCAATAGCCTTTCTCTTCTTCATCAACGCGTCTCTAATGCAATGAAGTCGAAAAAAATCCAACCGTGCCATATCTAAGAAACTTCATCAATGTCAAGTCGTAACAGAAACAACAGCAATAACAACAATAACAAATGCCATCTACTGCTCATGAGCTTTTAATTAAATGTTACAAACCCGTAATTAAGCTACAAAGTGGCAATTTTAATTTGAAGCTACTGCAAAGAAAAACCAAACAATTGGGCAAAAAGACTGCTGCTGAGGCCGGCGAAGGGGAAGAGCGAAGAGGTAACAAATATAAGGACCGCAAAAAAGCCTTTGAGCCAATGCAACATTAAGATCGAGACAGCGCGATATTGTGTTAACCTCTGCCAGTAGAACCTTCCTTCTGTGGCTGTCATACAGAAGCGTCGCAACAACACCAACAACAGCAACAAAACACCAGCAGGAAAAGTGCCTTCGTTATAAGGCAGCATGAACGTATATGAAACTATAGAGTTGGTGGGGGAACTCATAGCTTGCAGCGATCACAAAACATTTTCTGCCGCTCCTAGACGGCTCCGCTTTTTAAACCATTTTCATAAAAAAGAATCAAAAGTTCCAGAGCCCCGCAACGGGTGGTTCGGAAGCAAATCATTCATCAAATGTAGGCATAGCCCAGTTCATTTTCTCCAAAAGATCTTACTTTTCCGCTGGTGTTTTGGAAAAGCATTGATTGTTCTAATTTGAAATAGCACGCGCATTCGAGCTCTGCAATTTTCTTAAGAAGGATTTCAACTCTTTCATTGTCTGGCAATACTTTTCTTAATAGAGAATATGAAAAGAGAAGAGCTGAAAGTACGCAACGTAATTATTTATAATATGGCAATACTGTTCTCAAAAACCAACTATTCGAAATTAGAAGAATAACCGAAGAAATAGTAGACTGTTGTTTTCTTTCTAAGGCAGAGAAAAGTTCAAGGGATTCTTCTATATATTTTAAAGCATGACTTTGGCAAATCTTGAATCTGGAATTTTTGCGCGGAGTTTTTCGTTGAAACCATTTAAAATGCATGCGGCCCGCCTTGAACATTTTTTCACACCAATCTTCTCGCCATTTCCTCTAATTTTCCATATATGCGGCCCGCGAGATCATTTGGCTTGGCCGACCCTTATTTAAATGCTGTATTTCTTAACATTATGCAATTTTCAGATCATCTGGAATAAGAATGTGAATAGAATAATTATAAAAATCAAAATAGAATTATAATAAACGTATAGAAAATAATAAATCCCTTGATATGTGAGCCGGGCACGTTGGAGCTTTTTAGAAAAAAAACATTTACAGTAGTGTTGCATAGTTTTAGGCTTATACTGATGCATCATAGATCATCATGATCATAAGCCTAAAACTATGAACTAAAACTATTGCATTTTAAAGTCGTTCGTCTATTTTGAAGCTTTTCTTCTTTAAGGTGCCACTAGGCTAGCTGCCTCTATATCTTATTGTATTTTGGTTGTTGGAAATGTTAGCCAATAAATAAGAGAAAAAATAAACAACTTTTGAGTTTGTAGTTCTTAAATTTATATATCAATCAGACAAGCATATTTTTGAAATTCTAGATTACAAATAAAGGTCTCTCCAATCACCTCTCCCTGCATACGCCCATGTTAGAGACCCACATTGGCATTGCATGCTGCTTGAGCGGCAGCTGGAGCATCATCAACAGCACAATGGCATTGCGATCGTGCTGCTGTTGCTGTTGCTGCTTCTCGGAAGAAGCACCAACATGCCACACCAACCAAACAGCCGCATGCCACATGCTGCGCGCGCGCACAATTGACGATCGCTTTGCCACAAAATTGCAATTTCGAATTCAGTAGAGCGCTGCTGTTGTTGCTGTTGTTGTTGTTGCTGTTGCATTGCGGTGGCCAGTTGCGCGAAAAACCAACTAACACAACAACAAAAGCAGCAGCAACATTTCGCCAATTGCCAACTTGCAACTCGGCAATAGATAAATAGACGCGGTGCGGCGCGGCATTGCCAAGTGGTATTGAACTTGAATTTCAGAAAGGTTGCAAGGCAGAAAAAATTACAACAACAACAAGTGCAGGCGGGCAGGCGACGGCAAGCAACATGTCGCCAATCACGTTGATCGCGCTTGTTAAATGTCTACAGCGATGTCATCAATATCAACGAAGGCATCAACAGCAGCAACGTCATTGTTCTTATTGCTGTTTGGTTGTTGTTGTTGTTGTGCTGCCTCTATTGCCAGCAACAACTATTGCCACTGCCACTGCCACCGCCACTGCTGTTTCTATTTTATTGGCACTGTCAGCAATTGCTGCTGCTGATTTTTTGCTGTGCTTTTCATCTTTCAACTTTTTCTAGTTTTGATGCGATGAGATGCGGGTTTCTTTTCAACTTTCTTGGAAATTTTGAGTTTAAAGAACTTTAATATTTTTCAAAGAATCTTTTAAGCTAACCGCTTTTGCTCACTTAACTTTTTTTAAATCTGTTACTTGTATGCCCTATCTTCTAAAATGGCATGTATGCTACCTCTTATGTTCGTCTTCTAAATCAATGATGACTCTTAACATTTCCTATTCAGTCTTTTAAGTGGCTCTGCATATTACTAGTAATAAGCCAATCTAATGCTTGAAGGTTTTCTTCATACCGCGTTCTTCGGCTTTTTATTAATGGCCGTCTTATGGCCCTCTAATTCCACTGTTCAAAACCCTTTAAACCGTAAAGTTAATTTCCATATGGATTCATGTATTTAGTCCTTTTAAAAATAACATTCCATAATCATTTTAATTGTCATTCTTTCACTGCACCAAAATTTCTCGAGCGAGTGGGCTTACAAGTTTTTAAGTGAACCTTTCATACTTTTTCATTTAAGAAATCTCTGACGTAATTTTAACATTTTCATAAGCAAGAAATATTTTGTTGAGGAGATTGAATAATGCATAAATTAGAAGTCGCTTCAGGCATGTAATTCCCTAAGCCGCAATTCTTTATGGGATTATGATTGAAAAATGATGCAAAAGAAGGCTTGCTTTAAATCATTCCGAAAAAATAGTCTATGCAAATTTAAAGAATTGCTTCATACTCAGCAAGTTTCTAGGAAGTTTGCAGGCCAAAGCAATTGATAATCATGTCAATGATCTTTGTCGATATTATGAAAGGAGGAAGGGGGAGAACATAAACAGAAGAACATTTCCTGACAATGGCATTAAATCCATTAAACAACAAATGCAACAACAAAAACAACAATGTCAAGCACTTTTTGAGCGCATGTAACATGCTAAAGACATGCTTAATGACATCACGACAATGGCATAACTACAACAACAGCAACAATAACAAGCTGTTGAAAACAACAGCAACAAGAAAAAGGAACATCGAAATGTTGCTAAAATATTTCTGTTAGCAAGGCATGTAAATAGCTAGAAAGACTACTGAGGGAGTGGATCTGCAGAAGCTGTTGAGAGTAAATTTTGAAAAATTATAAAGGATGTTTAAAATTTAGTACTTTTCACTTCTATCGAATCTAGAATCTCATGCCTCCCGCCCCCCTCCAACATCATTTCAAAAGACTTTCTGATTATGTGATTGGTGCAAAAAAAGTATTGATAATTACAAGACAACCCTTTTTCCTTCGCAATTAACGCCAAACTGTAAAGCCACATTTTCTACGTAATTTTTCGAATATTTTAGCCAGCCGCATTCGCAGCACTCTAAAAACAGTTAGCTGTGGCAATTATTATGCGAAGAACATAGAAGACGGCGCCAGCAATTACACGACGATCACATTCCTTGTTGAGCGCCAGCTGGGGCCAGCAGAATTTAAGGAAGCAAACGAGCGCTAAATACCCGACGACCCACTGACAATAATGTGACAATATGGCGTCGTGCGGGAATACACCCCTCCCCACTATCTTGCGTGAGAGAATTTTAATGAGCTGCTGGGAAGCGTTTTCCAACGTGTGCTGTAAGAAAGCTTTCAACTATGGCGGCTTGAAGATAAATAAGCTGAAACTCTTTATACATATTTGGGGAGTTCACAGTTCCATGCTATCTAGTGTGCTTTCCTTGCCGCCTGCTAAATTAAACCCACTTTGCCATCTGGCAACGTTTTTTGTTGTTGCTTTGCACGCAAACAAAAAATACCACTATGTAGTTGAAATAAAATTATATAAAAAAAAACTTTTTAAAAATAAGCTTTAATTTGTTTAATGTACTAAAAAGTAGAAAATAAATGGTTTTTAAGTCACCTGTATCTTACTATCCATAAAAGCTTGGGGCGCTCATGTGTTCAATATTTGTCAAACAGTTACCACAATATTTTATTTAAATAATTTTTTGCAAATAGATTCTAGTAATGAAAGATATTTTGAATATGGATATTGAGCGCACAAGCTTTTATTGATAGTAAGATACAGGTGACTTAAAAACCATTTATTTTCTACTTTTTAGTACATTAAACAAATTAAAGCTTATTTTTAAAAAGTTTTTTTTTATATAATTTTATTTTCTACTTTTTAGTCTTCCATAAATTCAATTTTAGAGCTCTGAAATTTTTCACAAAAAGAATTTAAAACTTGCAGAGCAGTACACAATATTTAGGGTATTCACAGTGTCTCCTATCGTCATATCCTCAATTTAACAAATAATACGGCTGTGATCGACCCTAATATTCGTGGCATATTTGTGACGCGGTGAGTTGTTGCTATTTTGCCAGCAGGGCGCGGCAAGTAAGTTCCTATCGTTTTTCATTGATGTGTGGTGTACCTATAATTATAAACTGAAGCCCAAGTGTGTAGTTGCTTGAAAAGTGCCACGCCCCTTGTCCTACGCCCATAAATTTTTCCAGTGGAACGACACATCCAAGAGGCGACTGCATACGAAATTTCAATGCTGCACGACCTTTAGTTCCAAAGCTATTCTATATAAACGATTTTGTTTGTATGGGCGGTGCCACGCCCCCTTATCCAGTGCCCGCCTTATTTTCTCAGTAGAAGGATATGGATATGTAGTAAGTTCCTACCGAGTTTCATTGATGTGTGATTTGTAGTTCTAAAGTTATACACACGCCCCTTATCCTACGCCCATAAAATTTTACTAGTGGGACGACACATCCAAGAGGCGGCTGCATACGAAATTTCAATGCTGCACGACCTTTAGTTCCAAAGCTAATCGAGATCAAAAATTTTGTTTGTATGGGGGGTGCCACGCCCCCTTATCCTACGCCCATACAATTTTACCAGTGGGACAACACATCCAAGAGGCGACTGCATACGAAATTTCAATACTGCACGACCTTTAGTTCCAAAGCTAATCGAGATCAAAAATTTTGTTTGTATGGAGGGTGCCACGCCCCCTCATCCTACGCCCATAAAATTTTACCAGTGGGACAACACATCCAAGAGGCGACTGCATACGAAATTTCAATGCTGCACGACCTTTAGTTCCAAAGCTAATCGAGATCAAAAATTTTGTTTGTATGGGGGGTGCCACGCCCCCTCATCCTACGCCCATAAAATTTTACCAGTGGGACAACACATCCAAGAGGCGACTGCATACGAAATTTCAATGCTGCACGACCTTTAGTTCCAAAGCTAATCGAGATCAAAAATTTTGTTTGTATGGGGGGTGCCACGCCCTTTCATCCTACGCCCATAAAATTTTACCAGTGGGACAACACATCCAAGAGGCGACTGCATACGAAATTTCAATGCTGCACGACCTTTAGTTCCAAAGCTAATCGAGATCAAAAATTTTGTTTGTATGGGGGGTGCCACGCCCCCTCATCCTACGCCCATAAAATTTTACCAGTGGGACAACACATCCAAGAGGCGACTGCGTACGAAATTTCAATGCTGCACGACCTTTAGTTCCAAAGCTAATCGAGATCAAAAATTTTGTTTGTTTGGGGGGTGCCACGCCCTTTCATCCTACGCCCATAAAATTTTACCAGTGGGACAACACATCCAAGAGGCGACTGCATACGAAATTTCAATGCTGCACGACATTTAGTTCCAAAGCTAATCGAGATCAAAAATTTTGTTTGTATGGGGGTGCCACGCCCCCTTATCCAGTGCTCCCCTTATTTTCTCAGTAGAAGGATAGGGATATGTAGTAAGTTCCTACCGAGTTTCATTGATGTGTGATGTGTAGTTCTTAAGTTATACACAAATCTGGAGTTTATAAAAAAGTGCCACGCCCCTTATCCTACGCCCATAAAATTTATTGATTCATGTATTGGGCTCTAGATTAGGCATGTATGCAAAGTTTCAGATCTCTAAGTAGTCGGGAAGTGGGTGAAAAATTGATTACTAGATTTGACGACATACATACCGGATGTGAACCTAATATAAAGCTTATAAAAATTGCCATGCGTTGGGTCGTGTTTTTCTTTCGTGACAAGCTGGCATTTCTCATCAGCTGTTTTATTCGCGAAAATGGAAACAGATTTTAAGCAAATTTTATTGAATTCGCAGAGAATAATCACACACTACTTCCATTTTGATGGAATATTGCTTTTGCGAGAGTAATAAATCCTTAATAATCGCTTTAGCAAACACTTGTAATGCGATTGTGGCAAATTAAGAATGGTCCACGAAACAGGGGCGCTCAGAGTTTTATTTTACTATCGTGCTGAAGTTGCCAGAAGGGAAATTTAGAAGGAAACTGTGAATACCCTAATTGACTTCTTCAATAATACTTCTAACATATATATCTTATTACCTCAGAACTCTGAGTCAGCTTATAGGTAGAGCAGCTGAATCTTCGATCTACAAAAAGTTATCTTCAAAAGCGAGTACTTTCCGTACCATTGCGTTCACATACATACATATGTATGTCCGAACCTAAGTAGGTACTGCTCTTATACTTAGACATACATATGTATGTATATGTATATTCCAATTTTTCGGTGCACCTCTTCATTCATTCCAGCTAACCGTCTGTTCATCTTCATCTTCAGATTTCTTCATCTTTCTTGCCATTCCTTCGTTCCTTCTCTCAGTCTCCACATTATCTCAATTCACCATTCGTTCCTAGAGCACTTTGTTCGACATTAGTTCGTTCTCTTTCTGTTTTGTTCAGCTAGTAGTGCATTTTTGGGTCCATCCGTTCATATCTTTCACTCCACTCCCGTATAATTCTCCATCTCTTCATCAGCCTGTCTGTGCTCATGTTAGTTTCTTATACGTTTATTCCGTTCTTCCGTTCATTTGTACATCTTTCTGTTCATTCATACCTTCATCCGTTGTTGCATCCCAGCCCATTAAAATGTTCATAACTTTATGCACTTACCTGCAAATTCCAACTTTCTTATAACTCTGCTTCTCAGTGAAAGAGGAGTGCTGTGCTGCTTCTTTCCCAGTATCCCTTCTGCGTCAGCATTCTCAAACATTCTAACAAGCATCAATAAAAGCCTGCGCTTCAGAACTCAATGAACAATTGCACATAAGCGTTACTTTCAAGTTTAAACAGTGGAAAAGCATAAAGAATAGCGCAAAATATGTGTGTACTAACAACAGCAACAACAACAACAGCAGCAACATATTCAAGCAATGCTTCTAACAAGCTTAAGTCAATAATCAAGCATAAAAAGTAGCAATGGACTTGAGCAAAGAATAGACAGCGGTAGCTTTTTGCTCGCACAAGCACTTCTTCTTGCTTTTAACTTGCGCAAAGTAGAGGAAGAGAAAAAAAACGAGCATTGGCAGCATTGCGACAACAACATGTTGTTGCTACATTTTCCGTAGGGTCTCTGGCCCGGACTCGCAGTAGCAATTGCAATGCAGGAAGACAATAAACGCGATTATTGACTTTTCGCGTTAAGAGCGCGCTCACAAAAAAAAGCAACAACGAAGCAGTAGCAGAAGATTTCAAAGAAAACAGATGACACATACCAGCAGCAATAGCAACACTAACAGCAACAACAACAACAGCAGCAACAACAGGCATAGTCACAGCAGACCAACAATCGGAAACAGCATTCGCAAGTAGCCGCCGCCTTTGAGACTTAAGACGACATTATGTTGTATGTGCTTTAAACCAGGCTTGAAATAGCAACAACAACAACAACAAAAACTATTTTCAAAAAGGTATAGCGCAGAACTTGACGTCTAGTGTTAAATACACAATTTTAACGCTATATTTTCCGCCTGATCTGAGGCGTACGAGTATAGCAAGGAATATCAAGCAACTGGCAAACATATTCAAGTTTTATATACATAATTGAAACTTTGTAAAGGTTGAAGCTATGAAAAAGATATAACATTTAACTATCAGAATAAAAAAAACTATCTAATATTATAGTTAACAACAGTCTCCATATTTTCAGAATTCATAACTTTTTTCTATCATAATGCTGAGAAACATCAAACAATTTACATATTTGATATTTAAGTTTTTAAAAGAATCTCTTTATCTCAAGAGGCTACTATATATACTAATTCTATAAATATCTTTAGAGTTTACTATTTCTTTAAATTGATTGATTTTTCAAAGTTTCTGCTGTTCGATTTCAGAAAAAAAAATCAATATGTGTTCATCTTCGAAAACTCTCTCTATATCTTCAGAGCTTATAGTCCGAAAAGAGTCTTTCTAGCTCTCTAAACTCCTTTCTGTCAAAACTTTTTTGCAGCTTTTCATTCAAAAATATATTCGTTCGATTTTATAGTTTGGAGCAAAGTATTTTAAGTCGTGTCCATTACAATACTACACCCACTCCTTTAATTGGAAAATTTTTCGGTCTTTCTTATGTCCAGTATGTGGGTAAGACCTTTGAAAATTATAATATACCAGTATCATAGTTCCAAAGAGGCTCTATATATCTTTTCACAATATTGCTCATAACGATTATGTCCTTGAGGGCCTTATAAAATTCCCATTTTTTAGACGATCCGTTTAAGAGTGCTGGAATAGAGAGTTTTCAGCGAACTTCAGTGAAGCGCCTTGAGGCCTTTTTCAGCTCACAAGTACGGAAGCTTCGAAGCAGATTAAGGCAGATCTTGAGCTGGCGGAACATGGATATATATGAATATGTATATTCCAATAGATATTGCATTTTAATTAAATGTACCTTCAAAGCTGATATTCCAAGGAAAACCTTTTTAAAGAAGGTAGAGAAACTATTGTATGAGCTACCATTTGGACATGCTTTCACATTTAGATCCTTTATAAAACTTACTTTGGAAATTCGAATTTCCAATGCGTTAATTTATGTTATTTTTCAACTGACTGTCTTTCGAAATATTGCTGAAAACTTTGATTTAAATCATCATTCAGTTTCAGTGTATCCGTTACTCCTTTTCTTGTATTATCTTATATCTTACCATTGTTTTGGCTTTACATTGAGTTGTCAACTTAGGCAACACGTTAAACACACTTCCCTTCGTTTTTTTTTTGTTTTAAGATTTCGAAATGTATAAAATTTAAATTTATGCTGACATGCTGCGTTTTAGTCTC
Source organism: Neria commutata (assembly GCA_963457695.1). Lineage (NCBI taxonomy): Eukaryota > Metazoa > Arthropoda > Insecta > Diptera > Micropezidae > Neria > Neria commutata. The sequence continues at coordinate 37,862,007 of OY735248.1, forward strand.
TCTCTTTTTAGTCTTCCTTGTGCTGCTGTCATACGATTTAAAGAGAAATAAAATAAATTTAAATTCGTTTTGGTACCTTAGCATAATCGGCTTAGGTAGTAAAGCTGTCAGTGTGAAGTTGCATAAAAGGAATTTAGTTACGGTTCATTGCAAAATTGAGAGCAAAAAAAGTGAAATTGACATTTAAAGCCGATGGAGGATGATGAAGACTGATTCATTCATATGATGGCAGCAGTCTGCATAAAACGCTGCTGGCTACACAGCAATCCATAATGTTTAAATGCCAGACTGAATCTTTCAGCTATCATCAGAATAGATTATGTTAGGTCATCAGAATAAGAAAAGAAATTTCTGAGTCTGAATTCTTAATTAATTTAAGCAGAACATGCAAAATTGAGAAAAACAATGATATACGTAAATCGAGAATAACGACGTAAATCGAAAAAACGATATAATTTTTGGGGAAGTAAATCGAGATAAACGACGTAAATCGAAACAACGATATAATTTTTGGGGTTTTAAATCGAGAAAAATGACGTAAATTGAAACAACGATATAATTTTTGGAAACGTAAATCGAGATAAACGACTTAAATCGAAATAACGATATAATTTTTGGGGAAGTAAATCGAGATAAACAACGTAAATCGAAACAACGATATAATTTTTGGGGAAGTAAATCGAGATAAACAACGTAAATCGAAACAACGATATAATTTTTGGGGAAGTAAATCGAGATAAACAACGTAAATCGAAACAACGATATAATTTTTGGGGTTTTAAATCGAGAAAAATGACGTAAATTGAAACAACGATATAATTTTTGGAAACGTAAATCGAGATAAACGACTTAAATCGAAACAACGATATAATTTTTGGGGAAGTAAATCGAGATAAACAACGTAAATCGAAACAACGATACAATTTTTGGGGAAGTAAATCGAGATAAACAACGTAAATCGAAACAACGATATAATTTTTGGGGAAGTAAATCGAGATAAACAACGTAAATCGAAACAACGATATAATTTTTGGGGTTTTAAATCGAGAAAAATGACGTAAATTGAAACAACGATATAATTTTTGGAAACGTAAATCGAGATAAACGACTTAAATCGAAATAACGATATAATTTTTGGGAAAGTAAATCGAGATAAACAACGTAAATCGAAACAACGATACAATTTTTGGGTACGTAAATCGAGATAAACAACGTAAATCGAAACAACGATATAATTTTTGGGGAAGTAAATCGAGATAAACAACGTAAATCGAAACAACGATATAATTTTTGGGTACGTAAATCGAGATAAACAACGTAAATCGAAACAACGATATAATTTTTGGGGAAGTAAATCGAGATAAACAACGTAAATCGAAACAACGATATAATTTTTGGGGAAGTAAATCGAGATAAACAACGTAAATCGAAACAACGATATAATTTTTGGGGTTTTAAATCGAGAAAAATTACGTAAATCGAAAAAATTATATAATTTTTGGGGACGTAAATCAAGAAAAAGCGACTTCAATCGAAATTAAGAGAAAACTTTTGGGGACGTAATTCTACAAAAATAAATATATCGAAATAACGAGGTAATTTTTGGGGACGTAAATTAACCGTAAAACTTTTCGGGAAGTAATTCGAGGAAGTCGACAACGTAAAGAGAGATACGAAGCATTTTTTCCAAGACGACGTAAATCAAAGCGACGTAAATCGGGACTACGTAAATCAAGGTATTACTGTATTTATTTCAGCATGCAGCTAACAAACTTTTTTTTAGTATTTTGTGGCTTTTGCTAACACTAATCCTGGCTATCTATGAGCCTCTATAATTACGCTCTTTTAATTTTGCTATATGCAAGCTATAATTTAACATCAAATTTCCAAATAACAACAAACTTTCCGGGTGGTCTCTTTTGATCTTCAAAAATAAGAGGAATATAAAAGTAAATTTCAACTCTGCTAAACAAGCAACTCCAATTTCATACCACTCATCGTGCAGCTGGAACTCTGCAACAGGAACGTGTGTGTTCTACAACAAACGTATACAAGCAAAGCAGGCCTGCTTAACTCATTGATGACACCCTCGAAAAGGCAGTCCAGCCAGCCAGCCACACACGTTGCAACGCATAAAGGCTCTGCCATTTGGAAGATCGTTTTTGGTTTTGGGTTCTTGGTTTCTTTTCACACTTTTTTTAAATGCCATATCAGCAAAGATTTTCGCACTATTCTCAGCCTGTTTTGTTATTTTCTTGGCAAAATATATTAGCGTTTTTTTATGCAGAACTCTTTTTTTTATCCACATGCTGTTGCAAGGTGTGACTTGACACTGGCAGCTCATTGTGCTCTGTCGCAAGCCAGCTACTGTTGAACTTAAAGTCCTAAGCCGATTTAAATTCAGCTATTTTTTTAAATAAAATATAATATTTTCTGTTTTGTACTTAACTTCAGCTTAGTTGCTAACTAATTTTGTAAGCCTCTCAATAATTAGTCTAGACTCTAGAACACCAACATTTTCAATGTTCCGCTCAGCTTTCGTTCTGTAAATTTTTTTCTTTATGGAGCAGCCCATTAGTATTTCATGCTTGCGCCACAGATCTTCTTAGAAATTCGTCGCATAATGAAGTCTAGACGTTGACGTTTCCAATGTGAACGAAAAAAATTGCGAGACATGTTTTACGATGACGCCAGTCCGCCAGTCCGCCGGCCATGGCAAATTTACACACTATCGCACCTTTTGTTCTTTAAAGCAAAACGTAGCCAAGGATTCTGCGCAGAGGGCGACAATGCTTCCATAGCGCCAAACTATTGGCTGATGTCTTTGGCCAAATGGAATTTAATTTCTTTGCGGCTCATTTGTGCGAAAAGTTAAGACTGTTGCGAGTTATAAGCCTACTCCAAATTAGCATATATGTACCTTTTTGAATATTCTATAGGAAACTTTTAAACTATTCAAACTATTCCTATGTAAGATTTCCTGGCTTAAGCCTTTGAGTCGCATACACCGTTTTCGTCGACGAAAACGAAATCCCATACATTAGCTACGAAAAAATCGTCGTTTTCGTATCGGATTTCGTTTTCGTCGACGGTATATGCGACTCAAAGGCTTTACAAAACATTTACATGTAGCTCATATCAGTTTCAGCAAAAATCAGCTTGTTCTATATAGTACAAACAGAGTTCCAATAGAGATTAGAGTACTTATAATCAAGAGCCTACAGGCTCTTCAACATAATTTAAATTTTGAACTATCTTAACATAGCTTTTCAGTTTTGTGCGCTCTACTTAAGTAGTTCCAATTAATTTACCTATATATAGTGGTAATATAATGATGAAATAATGGGTTTAATATATTTAAGGCTTTGATATATATTAGCGCTTTGAAACTGATATTGGAACTAGGGCTTATAAGTGCTTTTCCTGCCGCTTCTTTAGTCCTCGTTGATGAAGTTTCAAAATTTTTTCCATTTATATATGGTAAAATGCTGTTTTAAGTAGAAATTACGCATTACTATATAATATATATATTATATGATATTACAATATAATATGATATTATCATAAAATTTTTTCAATTTTAAACATATTTTCGTACCACTGTCAATTTTGCTGTCAAGGCTTTTCAACTTCGTAGACTTAACTGAAGCATTAACTCTGAATAAAAAAAATTTAAACAACACTTTCGTTAGTTCTACGGTCCCCTCCCCCCCCTTCCCCACACACCCTTCCCCACACACTCTTCCCCCTCTCAACCCAAACTACCATACTTACAGTGCTTCTCAAGCATTGATCATCGTCAACATTTGTTGTCGCCTTTAACCGCACTGTTTAACTGCCCTGCCCGGTTCCTTTGTGCCAGACTCTCAGATATTGTGCACCAGCATATTCTACTCAGGTTACATGAGCTCAGAAAACTTCAAAAACTTTTTATTTGAGCTCCTTTCTGGCACTGCTGCTGTTCGTTCTGTTGGTTTAAAAGGTTTTTCTCTTCATTTTAGTTTGCACTCTTTTCCATCGTTTTTTCTTTCAAGTTTTTTATAAATGAAGTGTCAAAGACTTTAAATAGCTTTTGATGCTACTGAATGAAATCGCTCTTTTGTGTTGTTGTTGTGGTTGTTTGTTTGCTGTTGCAGTTACAGTTGGTGTTGGTGTTGGCATTGTTGCCTCATTGCATTCGCCATTGCATTGCATACAACAAATGCAACCGACACACACAATGTGCACGATCGAAATGGAAAAAGGTGAAGTTCAGAACCAGTTTCACTTTATGCTATTACCAAGAAAGAATTGGCATTGCCAGCGCGAGTACGAGTATTGTTAGTTGGGTATTGTTCCGTACATTATATATTTATATATAAATATGTTTGTGTGTATATAAGCAGCTCAACTGCCTGAGCGCGTGGCTCCAACAGCAGCTTAAGCTGAGCTTAAGGCTTTGAAATGGGCGCTTTCAAAGTGCGTTTGTATGAAAAGTCACAGTTTCCATTGCAAAACTTTTGAGTTCTATAAAAACGGTAGGCATATTAAGTTTTAGAATCTTATAGTCTAATTATTAAATATGCTACATAATTTGCTATAGCATTTGCCATGCAAAATTTAAGCACTTTTGAAGCAGGTTTCTTATGCCTTGTGCAAAATATTGCTCTGTCAAAAAAAAGTTGATTTAGTATAGCGAACTTTAATAAGCTTGAAAATTTAGTCTAAACAAGTGGTCATATGTTAAATGAAAGAATCAATTACTTACTTTAAAATTAAGATTGATAAAGCAATTGATAATTAGAAAGCAAGAAAGCAAAATATTAATTTAAGCCGATATTATTGTTAGCTCTTATAATAAATTGATAATTTTTTTATTCAAACACTTTATCATAGAATAGGCCAGAACTGTCGATTTTTTGTATTGAATCAAGGATATGATAATAATTCAAAATAACAGAAAAATGCGTTTCACACTTTATATTTAGTTCATAAAAGTGAGTAGCAAAAAATCGTTCAGTGTGCAAATCGAAGTAGAATTGTAATAGTCACCCTTTTGACTCGCCAGGCGAAGGCGGGTTAACTGCTACTCAGCTGCGTAATTCAAGTGTCAAATTAATTCCAAGTGTAAGTATTAGCTGCTTATATGTATATTATTTTAGCTTCTTATTTTTATAATCTTTTCGAGCTGTTCTTGTTGTTGTTGTTCACTTCAAAGTTCACTCATATTTCGTATTGAAGCATGTTTTTAAGTTGTTTGCAAATATTTTGCGCTGTCAACTTGATACCAAATTATAAAAATCTTCCGTCAGTTTTGAAGCCTTTGTGCAAACTCTTTTATATCTTACAGCTGAAAATAAGCCAAAAAATAAAAGCTTATAAAAATGCTTCAACACAACTCACGAAATTTTTGACATTTCAACAAGTCAAGCTCGTCAACGCTGCGGTAGGTTTCTGTTGTTGTTGTTTAAAAAGCATTTATGAAGACGGATTTATAAATGTATTTTTGTGATACTTTTTTGAACATGGTTGAAAATTTGCAGTAGCTTTAGAAGCTTAAGTTGCTTTTTGAATAAATATAGTATTGAAAATCCGAATAAAGTATTGTAGACTCTGATTTGTATTCTAGTTTAGAAAAGTTCGAATCAATTCGAATTATAGAACAGTCAATACATTATGCTACTAGACGTCTTTTGCAGATGACTGTATATTCGCTACCAGCAGGGTTGGGATTTTCGAGTGACCATTTCATACCAATTTAATTTGAAACCTGTTGCAAATTTTACAACATCATTCTTTTAATTATATTTTTTCTGTTTATTTATTTCCTGAAATCCTGAGGTTTCAAATGTTGAGATACTCTACTGAGTATATGACGCGCCCAGAACAAAAACGACTCTTATAATTTCACAGAGCAAAAACGCTTCAAAAAATTACACACCGTACATGTGACACTAACACATATTTGCATGCATGCTCGGTTGCAGAGCTCGGAGCAAGCGTCGGTTTCGTCAGTATCGCTGCTGATGCCAAGCAGAACAGACCAAAGGTGGGTTCTGTTCTGCTTGTTCACATGTATGTTCCAACACGTGGCAAAAACCGGTTTTGGGAAATTGCTATGCTACCAACGAAAATTTCTTGATGCTTTGCCGTCTTGTCGGATTTTCGTTTTGCAGACTGTAAATTGACAAATGACAATTTCCTATTAGCCAAAAAAATATGTTTGCGTCCTTTTAAATTTTATCAAATTTATTTAAACGCAATATGTAAATTTTTTGGAAATTTCGCTTTATTTAATATTTGTTCATTTATTTTATTTGCGTTGATATATTTTGATAAATCACTTTTTTTTAGATTTTACAGATACTTTTCGTCAAATATTTTTTTAGACCAAATTTTTTAAAGATCACATTAAATACAAATATAAACTGATGACGTTTTGGCAATATATGTATGTATAGCCCTTTCATCTCCTAATTCTGCATCTAATTTGCCGCTGTCTTTCAGTCTCTAAGCAGCACACCCGGCAACAGCATTATTTGAGCTGTCCGTCCGTTTGTGTAAGTTTTTTATACAAACTTGCCTGAGATCCTGCTTTGCTTTGTGTGGGTTTTTTCCCGCGAATTTTTCACCTGTTTGAAGGCATTCAATCTTTTGACTGCGGACGGCTAGAGACTTGCAGGTGTTTGGCGGGGTTCTCTATTATAAAAGGTCGCTTGCAGATTTTGAAAGAATAAAGCGTGAACATCTTGTGGGAGAAATTGGTCTTTGTGATCTTTAAAAAACAGTTAACAAAATAAATAAATTCGAAATTGAGGAAGCCTTTTATGAGAGAACGTACTATTTTCAATATGCAACCGATTTTTCTATTTTAAATCAAAGCAATATTCTAATGGCAAAGATCAACGGGGTCACTTGCAGGCGTGTTATGGCTGGTCATTTGTTCGCTCGTTCAAATGACGGTCGCAATAATTTCTAAGCGGTTTTCTTTCTGTATGATGCTGAACTGAAAGAAAGAAGTGGAATGTAGCGTTCACCTTTTCACTGATGAAACGGAAGTTGTTTCGATTTTATGATGGCAATGTCGACATTCTATGCTCCAAAGAGGCAACTAAACATTTATAAGCATTGTAAAATTGAAGAATTACGTTGAACAATTTTTGCTTCTGACCTGAATTTGATATTACATGAATGGCATAAAAAATTTTGCGAAAATAGAAAGAAATGCAATTGCATCAAACTGAATTTTCACTTTTTACCACCCTCATCGCTTTTATTATGAATTCACACCAAATAGTTAATTTATACAATGAAATAGAATCATCCCGATGAGTTACAAATAAATTTGCGGAAATAAATAATAGGAAATTGTCATTTGTCAATTTACAGTCTGCAAAACGAAAATTCGACAAGACGGCAAAGCATCAAGAAATTTTCGTTGGTAGCATAGCAATTTCCCAAAACCGGTTTTTGCCACGTGTTGGAACATACATGTGAACAAGCAGAACAGAACCCACCTTTGGTCTGTTCTGCTTGGCATCAGCAGCGATACTGACGAAACCGACGCTTGCTCCGAGCTCTGCAACCGAGCATGCATGCAAACATGTGTTAGTGTCACATGTACGGTGTGTAATTTTTTGAAGCGTTTTTGCTCTGTGAAATTATAAGAGTCGTTTTTGTTCTGGGCGCGTCATATCACCTTTTCCAGCTTGCGAGTACAGTTGCTGCAGTCAGACGAGACCAGATCAAATATGTTACTTACCACCATCCAAAATCCTTCGCTTTGCAAAAAGATCGGGTAGATTTCAGTAAAGTAAAATTAATTTACCTTTCAATGAACAGTTTCCTGGCTGCGTTATTCAGACAAAAAAAAGAAGTAAAGCGTGCACCAAATAATACTTGCATTCGTATTGACAGCTTAACAGCTTATTGGATTACAGTTAAATGGTTTGAAATTTTCCATGCAAATCTCTTATATACAGCTGCCTTCAAAATAATAGCAGTTACATAGTTTATTACAACACTCTTATTTAGAAACTGAGTAGCTTGTATTTTATGTTTTTTTTTTGTTAAATTATTTCTGCAGATGCTCAGATTTTAAATGTGTCGAATATAATAATTTATGAAATCTGATTTTGATTTTTGAAATTATGTTCTTCGTGGATTCACTGCTATTATTATGAACGCAGCTGTAGATACATATGGCAACAAGTCACTCTGCCTTTCGTTGAAGCAACTGGCAGTTGATTTTCAGTTGAGTTCAAGCCAAATAACTTACATGACTATGTGCTTTTGCTTAACTGGCAAGTTCCCAAGAGCTGCCAATTCTGGGTATTCTAATTGGAAAAGCCGCGAAAACCATAAAACTTGATTTTTATGTGCACTTTCAATGCGCCATAACTTTCATTTGTGCTAAGCACTTTCTTGGCAAATGCACTGCACCTCCCTGCTCCATGCAAAGCTGGTAGGATGGCTGCTTGGCTGGCTTCCTGGTTACAGGCAAGTGAGGCAGTTAAAAGAAAAAGTGAAAAGAAAAATGGTTGCGCATGCGCAATTGATCAATACCTTTTTTTACTGCTGCCGTACTTCTCTTTGTTGTTGTTGTGGTTCTTCTTTTTGTTGTTGTTGTTAGAACATAAACTCTTTTCCCTTTGTATTATTGCTTAGCTGGTTGTTTGTGGTTTTGCTGTTGCTGTTGTTGTTGTTGCTCGCATACTTGGCCAAACATAAAAGCCATTAAGATAACATTTTTATAGGTTTTCATGACAGCAGCAACAGCAACAGCAGCAGTTGCAGCCTCTGCGCTGAGCGTTGCCACTTCGATTACCACAGCAAAAACACACAAATGTCATTGACTATGGGCCACATGGCCGCATGCAACTCTGCTAAGCCTGGCAACAGCTCAAATCGAAAGGGGGGGAGTCCGGGCACTCGAGTCAGCTTCATTGTTGTTGGTGTAATGCGTTCGTTTGTGCGCTTATTAGATGCAAGCACGTTGTCGTCGTTCACCGCTCACTGCGCTTCCCCTACCTCTGCTCTTACCCTTGCACAGGGTTGCATGGGCAATAAAGTGCGATTTATTCTGTTGATTTTCGTGCAATTGCTACTTGTCGACAATTGCTTTGCTGCACTACTCTTGTGTGGTTGTTGTTGCAAAAAAACGCAAGGACAAAGAAACATTCGCTTAGCCACTTCTTTCCTTTCGACCCTCGCATGCAGCGTCGTCTTGACAGATGGGCCAACATGGGCCGGCATAAGCAGCACTTGCCAATAGCGTCTCTATGCTAAAGTAAGCAAAACCTTTTAAAGTAAAGGAGATTAAGGACTTTAGTAGAGGAAAATTTAAAAGTCACTTGTAAATCGACTAAGATGCTGGCATATGCCAGGGCTGGTAGGGAAAGGAGCGGGCAACTCTTCCCACTAGAGCTATGCAATAATAAATACACCCAATTCTGTTTTAACACGGTAGATATGTTCGTGTAAAAAAGACATGTAGTACACACAGAAAAAAGGGGATTAATTCCATATCCTTCAATCCCGTATAAAATACGCTTAATAAAAATAGCTTTCTTTAAAATTTCAATCAAATAGCTTTTTTAATCGTGCAAACATTTAAATAAACAATAAATATATTTTGTATATAATAGCAACACTTATAACCTACACTATTTATCGGCGTAGCGCCATCTATCGCAAAAAATTTACAGCTCACTTTGAAAGTATTCTTTACCATGCAAATTAAAGCATTTAAATTACTTTCGAATATGGCCGTAGGGTCTTCGGGCGACAATAAAAACACGGCTATTTTGAGCCTGTATATTCCAGTTAAATATTCTAGTAATCGCTAAAACCTTTGTTGAAGATTATTATACGAAGTATTACAATTAAATTGAGATATCTTGCATCGCTGTCTTCGCCCAGTTGCCCTCGATGTTTTCCGATTATGAGATTGTGAACTTTCTCATACGACGTCAGCTTGCCAAAGAAATAGACCGGCAGGAAGTAGATATCGCACAGGGCAGATCATCGGCGACAGGGTTGCATGGGCGAATGACAGACTAAGGTGCTTATTTTGTAAATCCCAACGCCTCACTTCACCCTGCGTTCACTAATTTGGTATTTTGTAAAACGCATCACCTCACTCGGTGACTGCTCGCGTTGTCTTACGTAGTTTCATATGAAAATCGGTACCGCGTAAAACGCAACGCGGCGCATTCACTCACTTGAACTGTCAAATCGTTCACTTGGGTTTGTGCTCGCGTTCAGTTTTTTAAACGCAAAATTTTTGGTAATTTCGAGTGAAAATTGATTTGTGGTAATCTGCAGAAGCAAATAATAAGTATTGCAGTACTTCTTAAAGACAAATACTAAAGAAAAAAGTACAAAACAAAGAAAATACTAGCACTGCAGTTGAGGATCGAAATCACAAAAAAAAAAGAAATGCATCGCGGTTGAGGGTTGAACTCGCAACTTCTCGCGTGCTAGTCGAACGCTCTAACCACTAGGCTATGGGAGGTATGCAATGGATGCAGCAAATTTTGTGTGTTTTGTATTTGGCTGATAAATTAAGAAAAATACAACTCTTTTTCGTAAGAACTTGACAGCTCAAGTGATGCCGTAAGACAACGAACGCAATTACGCCGTGATTTACAAAATGCCGTTTTTTGATCCCGGCGTTGGCTTCGTGTTCGCGTTGCGTTCGATCACGGTGATTTATACGGTAAGGCCGTAAGAAAACTCTGAAAAACAGCTGCTCGTAAGGCAAGGTTGCATTCGTCGCCACTATGGCTATAGAATAAATATGTAGGTGCCGTTAGCTCAGGCCTAAGGATCAATTACACAAGCTCAAACGCCAATTATTTATACATATATATTTTTTGTAAAAATATGCACTTCTATGAACCGTTATTTTGAGCATGCCAAATTCCAGGTAGCTACATTTCCCAGTTTTATACTTAATTGCACTTTGGCACATTCCGGCCTGTACTCATCCATTGTTTTACATGTAGCGCTACAAGCTCATATTGCAAAATCGCTCAAAAGCAGCTACTTTCAGCAAACTTTAATTGGTTGCGATTTTTAATGGCTTCATTTAAACTTTACTTTTAATGACCTGCTTTGAAGGCAGCTCATGCGTCAACAGCAATTAAAGAGGACGACGTCGTCGTCGGTGCGTCTGTCTGTCTGTCCATTCCTTCGTACGTCCATGTGGGAGTCAAAGTACCCCGCTGTGCTTTTTCGTTCGTCTCACTCTGCCTTCCGTAGTCGACTCTCGTTTTTTTTTTGGGAGCTAGTTTCCAACAAGATCTCAGCCATTTGACAGGATAACGCAAAGTGACACTTTCAAAATTAAGCAAAATTTTAGCGTTTAGCGGTTGCTCGTGGAGCGATCACTTTCAATTTTGTGCATAAGTTTGCTTAATGTACTGTGATGGCTTTAAGGTCAGTCTTGGCAGCTGTCACATTCAATTTGTCAGAGCAGTCAAGTGTGCCCTATGAGGATTTGTTCGTAGCTTAGGGAATTTGTATGAAGAGATTGTTGTTGCTTTGCTCGTAACATAGCATATGATTTATACCGGAGCTATGCAAATAATGGATTTATGCTTATGCCAATTTTAAGCTGGGACTATAGACTAAAAATAAATATAATCCATTTCAGTTATCCTGACATCTTAAGCCTTTGAGTCGCATACACCGTTTTGAAAAAAACTGAAATTTTTTCGTAGCTAATGTATGGGATTTCGTTTTCGTCGACGAAAACGGTGTATGCGACTCAAAGGCCTTACTTTCTAACTTTTGCTACAGAAATAATTTTATTTATTATTGTCAAAATTATGCAATGGTTTAATCTACCATATTGAGTTGGCATACCTTTTATAAGAAAAATTAATAAAATATTTCATGAATTTCAATTAAAACGAGGGTTATTTACCTGATCACTTATATGGCCAGTCCAAACACTGCCATCCTTTCGCCTCACGCAGCTGGTCTTCCTTCTCTAAGTAGAATGAAAACGTTTCAACCTTAAACTTCTACAGCAGCAGCCAAGCAAAGAAGGTTTGCAAAAGTAAGATCGAATATCTAATGCAGACAACCTATTATAGCTTGGAATCCAGATTCTTGCGACACAGTTAAAACATTTTCTTCAGACTATCAGCTTCTATTACAACTTCTATTGGTTGCTCTTTAGTAAATCGAGCTGAATAACTTGAGTTTTAACTGAAGAAATCAAAACATCTCTAATCCTGTAAGCTTACATATATAAACACCTTTTTGGAAGTTCTACAAAATCATTTGGAGCGTCATTTTTCTATTAGTCGAATTTATGATTTTTATCTATAGCATTTTCAATTTTTGGCGCCATTTTGCAGTTTTCCAAATTCCAATTGACTTTAATCGTTAACATCAACGGTTAATCTCTTTTTTCATCTCATACATGCAACAAACAAACAAGCGAGACACGAACCGATCGACGAACGAGTACGGCAAAAAATCAACCTAAAATCTCTTACACGCATCTGTCATTTTCACGCCGCCGCCGCCCAAACTGTCAGCGCAATAATAATTCATAATAAACGCCGGCTTCCAGCAAAGCCAGCCGCCTGCTTGGGGGCAATAAAAAGCAGCAACACCAACATCTGTCAACAGAGTGACACATCAGCGGCATGGCGGCAGCGGCGGAAGAACGCTCAGATGCAGGCAGAAAACCAAACAGGCGCAAATAAGAGGCGCAATCAAAGCGTAAACATTGTGTGTGTGTGTGTGTGTGTGTGTGTGTACATTTTCTTTTTTCTTACCAATGCTTACTTAACAGTTATGGTTTGTTGTTACAACAAAAGCGCGCATGCAATTTTTTTAGTCAAGTTGTAAGCAAAAAGTAAACATTTAAAAAAAAATCTATAGTCATTTAAGGCTCAAGCACTGAATAATTGCAAACAAATAGAATGAGAATCGAAATTTCTACTATACAAAAATCGAGGTCCAGTTCCAGCTTTTTCCATTTCCATTTTCTAGTAGTTCACATTTCGATAGATTTCCCTAAAAAAATATTATATATTCAGGCATGTTCCAGAATCCGCTTCGGTTCGGAAGTGGATTTGATTCCACTGTTTGGTGTTCTGCATTCCGATTGTCGGAAATATTTTACCGATGCAACCCTGTTGTGTATGCAAAAGGTGGAAAAATATTTTGCATTTGCTCTTTTGCAGACCATTTGCACCGGATAGGGAATACCCATTATATGTTACTTCAAAATTTCCATTTTTACCAACAACTTTATCAATTTGTTCCACTGCGTGTAGCCCCGACTCATTTTTTTAGTACATCTGTGTAGATCTTGTCTTTTGTCTTCCTTATGTGCCCGAAATGCTTTTTGTGTATTTCCCGCAGGCACGCTGCAAAAATTAAAGTTGACTCTTGATGACAGATAAGAAGTGTCAACACCTCAACTTGAAGCACTTGAAGGGCTTTGCTACTCAGCCCGGCACGTACAAGCGTTTACAGATCTTGCAGACCTTCGTACAAAAGACTGACAGAGGTTTTTAGGTTAAGCTGAGAATTAAAAGGATTTCTTATTTATTTAGTGTTAAGAGCAAAAATTACAACAAAATCAAATTATCAACAATAACAAAGCTTTTTTTCTCGCTCTTTTCTTTTTAGGTGAGTACAAGAGTAGATGTATGAAGCTTCAATTTATATATAAATCGAGTTGTATGGTAAGAAATTTTGCCAATATTTATAAACCAGCATATAGCGCGAATATATTAAAGTTAAATTTCCATCGAAATCATAATCGAGCGTAAAGGAAAATTTCTTTCTACAGTTCAGTTTTTCAGCTTTCATATTCGCAGTTCAATTGAACTGAACTGTGATGCATGGGGCGACTAAATTTTAAGTAAGGATCCAGTCTTCTGTCAACGCAATCTGAAAGGCCTATAGTGGAAATATGTAGGTGTTCTAATCAATTTGAACTTGTTCGAGCATATTTTCGGCTATTTTCGATTTCATTTTGAAGTGCATCTGAAATTCGGGTATGTCTCATGTATTGCTTTATGTACTTTATATGAAAATTTTACATCCAAACTACTGGGAAGCCCCTTGGCTTGCTGGCCTAAAGGAGGCTTCAAAGCTGACAATCAGCTCTCTACTGAAGTGTTCTAGGAAGTTTTATCTTCAAACAGATCACTATTGCCCGTATTCTTACAAATCGCCAGCTGGTGCTCTTGAGAATACATCAGGGTATATGCGTGAGCTACTTCACCGGCCAGTTTTATCTACCTTAACCTAATTTTTTTACTCCGAAAATTATACATTTTGTTCGATTTTTCTCAATTAAAAATACCTCAAAGTTCATCTATAACAAAGCGTCATATATTGATTTCTTGGCAAAGGTCTTTCACGAGTTGAACAACCTCAAACTCAGCCTCAAAACAAGAACTATAATTTTTCCACCAAACATACAAAATTCTTCTAATGAATTGCGTATCTAAACTGTGAAATTCAGTGCGCTCTTTGCTAACAAAATGCTGAACCGCAACCAATTTCTCATTTGTCATCTGCTCAAGAAACTAAACTAATTGAAAGTTACGTTCATTGACTTCGGCATTCGTGGTTAATTTTTTCCAGCGCTAATTTATTTTTCATATCCGCCAAGAAATTTCAAAACTATTACCTGCTCTACACAAAAAAAGAGCTCTTCTTACGCAAGGTACTTATAACTACGCTTATACACACACACACACACACACACACACACACACACGCACTTGCACTCATATAGCCAGACATATGTAATCGCATTAGCCTGTGTTATTGCCAAAAATTACCGAAAATTATTTCAAGTACCAAAAGTGACCAATAGCCCCTCGTTATAGCCGCGCTTCCCCGCAACACGCTTGGCCACAGCACCTTCAGAGCAAAGCTAATGCTCAAGAGTCATTGACAATAAGATCCAAAGCTGCCAAGAGCAGACATGATCGCTGATCGTGATCATGGCAATATGGCAATAAGCAACCGGCAAGAAAGGCGCTGGAGTCGAGAAATTGGCTGAAATACGAAAACAAAAAGGCACAGAAAAATTCAAGTGAAAAATGGCATTTTTCGTCCATGACATCAAAGATCGAAAAGTTATGGAGAAGAATGTGTAGGAAGAGTAAGAGCAGGCAATAACAAACAGCTAAGAATAGTGATAAGAAAAGAGGGAAATATAAAATTATTTGTGGGAGTGGAAGTAACAGAAGCTTAAAAGACTTTTTTGAAAGCAAGTTGCAAACTTTCGCAAGAAAATTCCAGATCTAGGAAAAGTACGGATCCTTCTTCAACAAATCGAAGAGAAAAGTAACAGTTTAAGAAATAGCTAAGAGAGAAAACTTAAAGTCCTTGATCTTCTGATCGTGCTTCAAAAGAGCATGAAGAGAACAGAGTTTGAAAAATATATTTCAAAAAAACATAAAAAGAAAGTCAATTTCATTCAGAAAAAACTCTTTTAGAGTTTCTTTAAAGAAACATTAAGAACAATAACCGAAACTTCAAATGAAAAAGTTTTTTAATAACAATTTCCGATGTTGTGGTCGTTCTTCAAAGGATCATACAGAGCACTAAGGTTAAAGGAAAAATGTATTAAAAATTGAAAAGCAGTTTTGTGTAGAAAGGAGTAACTGAAAAACTCTACAAGGACACTCTTTAATGTTCTGTTCGTACTATATCACAACGAAAGGGAACCACTCTATACATTTGAATACAGTTGCCAATGCAGAATTTTTTTGGACTTCGATTTTCGGTCTTCAGCAAAGAGTGGATTTGTGTGCTCCCTGCACTTAATACATACTTATAAATTGCCGCTTCTCGCGACCTTCATATTTCGAAGAATGCATTAAAATTTCCTTTTGAAGCTTTTTGGTTTTTTGCTTTAAGTTGACAAATCTCAACGTCATCTCAACCCCTTTCAATTTAAATCCCACTCAAATTGTATCACAAATTGAACTTGGGGCATTAAGTGAAAAGAAGCGTACACAAAATTTTGAGCGCCACAAATTATTGAACTCAATGAACAGTGAAGGTCGAAATGCTTAAGATCAAATTAAAACTGATAGCAGCGGTCCGTCGGTCGGACGCACGCTTCGGCCGCTGGAGTTGCCAAATCTTGGCAATCAGTTTGTTTTCATCACAAAAGGCCAATCATTTAAAAGAAATCAAAATTGAAAACGAATTTGAGCGTGAATTTATTTCCATATGCTGTTGCTTCAGCATTCAATTGAGTACCAATTGAAAATTTTATGAGAATTTATGCGACAAAAATTGTTACTAATAAATTTGTGTGCCTTTTTTTGCACATAAAGAATTGCTCTATATTGCCGAAAAAGGCGTCTAAGCAAGAATTTAAAGCAATTCCATGAAGTTCACAGCAATTATTAATACGCATGCACATTTTTTAGCTAATTTAGTTTAATTTTGAGAAATTGCAAAGCGGATGTGCGCATCAGAGATAAATTTTTCGAGGAAAGGCAATTCGATCATAAGCGGCTTGTAGATTTCAGTTACTGCATGACATATTGAATACATAAATTTCAAAGATTGACAAAATTTTCAAGCAATTTCAAAATGCAATAGATGATGATTTTAATTAAGTAAATTATTTATATGTCTGACGATTTAATGAATATCAACTTTTAGTATTAGATTCGTACTCAGAAAAAATGATCAGACCAAAGATCTGAATAATTTTAAGATATGCCAACGCAATTAAACTTACTTACATCTTAAGATTTGAGCGTCGGTACATCTTTATATTAATAAGAGCTTTGCTCAGACCTTACATTTTACAAAGCTGAAGGGAAATTCTGGCAAAAGAAATTCAGTCATAACTTTAATTTCACCAAATAAAAAATTTTGCATCTACTCGTTTTCTAATTAGGTTCAATAAACTTTCTAACGAAAGTTACCAGCATTGCAATACAATAACAGCAATCAGCTTCAGATGAAGTTGTCAAATTTGACAGCTCTCGCTCGAAAGAAATTCAGTATTAATTTTTATCTCACTAAATAAAAAATTTTGCAACTACTCTTTTTCTAATTAGGTTCAATAAACTTTCTAACGAAATTTACCACCATTGCAATACAATAACAGCAATCAGCTTCTGATGAAGTTGTCAAATTTGACAGCTCTCGCTCGACTCACATGTCAGATATCAACAAAAGCCTTTTCTGGCAAGAACACTCTGCCGCTACAAAAAAAAAGAATAAATGTAGGTCAAAGCGTAACATCGAAAATGCCAGGGTAGCAAGTTCAAAACAAATATGCAGATAACTTTTTGAAACAAGCTGACAAAATATTTGGCAGCGATTGCTGAAGCACGATAAGAATGCTACAAAATACAAACATGCGCAATAAATCTTTTGAATTTTTTTTGTAAGAAAGGCAGCGGCGCAGTCGAATGCTTGGAAGAAATGTGCGCATATGAAATTATACGGAAATTTACATTAAACGTCAAGATAAAGATCTGCCGGCTGCCTTTTGTATGCAGATACAATATCTAGCTACTTGTGCTGTTTCTCACGCTAGAGCTGGCGTTGATTTTGTAGTATTGTACAGTTAGAAGAGTGTAGTATATCGGCTTTTGACGATGTTTCGAAGCATGTGTAAATGTGGCAACATTGGCATGGAATTTGGCAATTTCTGGCACTACTGGCATTTAAGATACTTTGAAAAATCAATAAATTTTTGGTGCGAATAAGCAAATTTAGCAGCGTGCAGACAGCTAACTGTAAATTGTGCTGATAAGCAAATTCCTATCTACTTAAATCTAGCTTTCTTTTTTGCAAAGCGTAGACCTTTGAATGCTGGCAAGAAATATAGTTGGCTTGATCTCAAGTCTGACTCTAGCAGCTGTAAGCTACAAATTAGTTGAAACTACAATTAAAAGCTTGTGAAATTTTTGCCTGCTGATGTATGAAATGTATGAAAATGTTAGGTTAAGATCGACAATAAAAACTTGGCTCAAATTTCATTTTTTAAAGGCTTTTAGGCAGCCGCAAAGAATGTGCACGTAAGAAAATTCCCAGGGAGACTATTTCACAACCTCTATGTAATTACAGCGCTCTTTCGATGTTTCAGCCTTAATTCGTTGATATAATATTTTCCGTTGGAAAAGCTGTCTGATATAAGCGAAATGTTGAATTGTGACTTTTGTGATTTGTGATCCTTGCCAGAATAGCGTGCCGTATCAGACTTGACAAATTTCGTGCAATTCACATTATTATAGAGTCTCAGCTGTATCTAAGGTTTAAGCTGGGCAGTTTTCACAGTGTTCTTCTACCACTCGATGCATATAACACTCATGCCACAATTCAGCTGTTGAATTCTGTGCTAGAGTGTAAATATCTTTAACTAAAATTTTACTATATTTCTATATTATACGAGCATAATATGACCAATTTATAAATTAAACGCTCCCCCCTCCTTAGTATATGCCATAATACACTCCACTCTCAGTTGCTTGCAACTTGTTGATTTTATTTATGTTTGCTTCACTGCTTCACTTGAAATGTTAGCAAGTAAATACGACTAACTTGCAGTAGTAACAGTTGTTAAAAATTTACATACCATTTTAACAGCTAGTTAATTTCTATTTTTAAAGCTACAGCGCCATTATTTTGAGCGCTCAGCTAATTTTTGTTGTTCAATTTTTACACTTAAACTGCGGTTTTTTTTTATTTCTTCTAGAAATAAAAGTGTATAGTCACACCTTCTACCGTTATAACAGCTCCACAGCGCTACTGTTACTAATTTTTTATTGCATACACAATACTATTTTAAATTATGTAAATTTTACTCTTTCTTGTAAATTTATTTGGCACTAAAAAAACGTTACAGCCATTAAAGTGGTGCTTACCGTTTATACTTTAGTGGCTTTGAATTTGACCTGCTGCTTGTTTTAACTGCCCAATTTGTAATTTGAGTCGGCTTGAGTGTGCTTTAGTAATTGACAATTAGTAAAACAATATGTGCAGGTGTTGTAATTTGTGAGCTGTTTATTTATTTGACATCTTACTAGAACACTTGTATTCAAAAGAGCAAAAGCTACAACGAAAATGGTGTTGAAAAATATACTCAATTCTTTATCAAAAAGGTAGTGCATTTTAAGAGAAAATGTTGCGCATGCATTTAAGAGCGCCATGCATCAAACATGTTTGATGCGGACCAAACAAAAAGTTCGAAGTTGTATGAGCTAAATGCTTAGCTTCAAATTCGCGTATGCTATTATGCTTGAAGATATGCAAAATTTATAGCAAACAATTTCAAATAGCTTAAAACCATTACGTCACTATGAACCAAAATGATCCTCAAGCTCCACACAATAGCTCAATGAAATAACTATACTTATTCTGCAGATAGATATAGAACCTGAAGAGTTTTTTCTTTAGGATTTCTTCCACGAAAAAGCATCTTATAGACTATACTTTGTACCTATGTATGTATATATCTGTGGCAAAACCGAGCAACATTTATTAATGTTTTGCTGAATTGTAAAGTCGTCGAATTTTTAAGTCTATAATAAAAGTTTTTAGTTGAATTTTTATAAAAGTTGAGATTAAACATTTTTTAATTAAAATTCGAAATAAATCGCGAAGATCACAGCGTAAGATCAGTATCTAGAATCTAGATCTAATAATTAATAATAATAATAATTGATTGGCACAACAGTCCGTGTGGGTTTAGGGCTAGCTTTCTCGCGTTAACTTGTTTGTGCTTGTTATATTTTTGCGCAAGTTAACGGGACCTACATTACCGAATCCGAACGGGTTTGAGAAGCTTTTCATGGCAAAGAATATTCTCGGAGAATTTCCAATTCATGGCGAAAAGTGGCACCGCGCAAAGAAACAATTTGAAAGCCAATTTTCTTTTTATTAGATGTTAGTCCGCTTTTACACGATGCGACTCGGCCCCGGCGATTTTTTCGCATTCCGCTTTGAAATCGCGCATAGCTTTTACACGATGCGACTCGCTCCACTCCACATATTGACACTAGAGTCTGCAGCTGGTTTTATTTGTGTAATTTGTAAACATTTAAAGCACTTATTCCACTCTTTGCTCATTTTCTTCTTTATATTTACTTTTATGCGTAAAATTCTGTAAATTTTGCAGTTTTTTGCAATATGTATTCACTCCATTTCAAGTTTTAATTTACAGTCGACAGCGCGAAGCGCGAAAACGAATAAAGAGGAACGTCAGAAAATCAGAAAATCGCAGCACAATCGCTGCCCGAGCGATTTTGCGCGTTCCCCTGTCGTTTCACCCCTCTTTCCTACATTCTTCCGTGTCTCCGGGGCCGAGTCGCATCGTGTAAAAGCGGACTTACCGTACCGGGAGATGAACCCAGGTCCTCCGCGTCAGCGACCAAGCACTTAGCTCACTGAGCCACTGCGGCGCCGAGTATGTAGATTTAGTACCTACTTATTAAAAAATTATTTTTTCTTATCTGTTGCATAGTATAGTTCAACGAATTTCGTAAATCCATTGCAAGTTCGAGGCAACATGTTCGAATAAAACAAGTTTCAATTGAACGATCTGCCATGATCGCCGAAGCCGCTCTTGAGACATTATGCTATAGTTTATGTTTCTCTTTTTCCATTGCTGCGTTTCTCTTTTGTGCATTTTCTGTTGTGCTCAGCCGCGCTCCAGCTTCGCCTGAAACCAATTCTTGAGCCGCTTGCAAGCTTAGGCAATGTCTGGCTGCGAGCAAAGAGTCAACTACTACAGCCAAGTTTTGTTTTGCTTCTTTGCGTATTTTTATTTCCTCTTCCTTTTTTCACTTTTTTGCGCTGTATTTGCAGAAGTTGCATGAAGTTGGCATGCGTAGCAGTTGAAGTTGCTGTTGCAAACTCCTCCGCTTGCTGATATCGCATGAGCCAGGAAGAGTCAGTAATCATTCGGATGTCTTTTCAATTGGTTGGCTTGGCAAATCGTGCAAAACCAACTCAATTAAATTTAAATCAAATCGACTCGACTTGTTGGCATATCGACTTGTGTTCAGCAACATAAAATTAAAGAACAGCAGTGCTTAAGAATTATTTAAACCTTTTTGTATGCTCAATAGTGTTCTTTCAAAAACTGCATAAAAAGTGTCGAATTGTTGGAAAAGAAAATTTTTGGAAATAATTTACTCGAATTTTTTGCCTGTGAGCGAAACATTTTAATTCTAAAATATTCGAATGTGCTTGATTTTATGAATGCTCTGAGTATTGCATTTGTTTAAAGATGTTGCAAATATTCTAAAAAATATTGCTTAAAAGCAACATATGAAATAAACCAAATTCGCTGCTGTGTACATCTGACTATATACGCTACTGCAACAACTCGAACTGATCCACGAAATTATTAACGAAATGTATCGCATGCGCATTGCCTCATTGAATATCAAGCAAGGTAATCGTTAGTTGAACAAAAATTATTATATTGAATCAATTAATCAAGTGAATTGCTGCTCTATAATAATCTTTATATATTTATTAAAACGAAAGCGAAATTCAAATTTATCCGCGGTCACTCTTAAAAATATTGCTGATTGCTCTATGCAAAAAGCAACACTCATTCCTTATAGATAAATATTTACTACTGATCATAGCTCTCAACACGCAATAAACAGTGGCTGCAGTTTCATTAATTTCAAGGCAAATTGTAAAGCCTGCTGCAAAGTGGAATTTTTTACAATGCTCTCAATAATTCTAAACTAATTTGTGCATAAATATAGCAATTTTTTTCAAAAATCAAAATCTTGCAAGTGATTATTTTAAAATTATCTTAACCTAACTAGGCTTTTAAATTAGTTTTGAAAATAATGAAACTCCTATTGAATTTTGGTAACACTTCCTTTTAAAATTATGCCGCATTTTTTGTTACGATATCATAAAATAAAATTTTTCATCACTTATTTTTTTTCCACTCTTAGTTCTTGTTTTTGTTGCGATAGCTTCTTGAAACCCATGCACAATTTTTTTTGACTATTTTTTGCCATTACTCTCTTAGTCACTGCCAAAGTTGCCACACGATTTCGTGTTCTTAAATTAATGCGCTTAACCGCAGCGTGCAATTTTTTGCGCTATTATTTGTTATTTTTTTCTTAATTTTTGCTAATTTCTTGCATTCTGAGCGGCCTTTAAAGCAAATTAATCATGCGGAACTTTTTGTGTTGTTGGAAATTTAACCATTCGAAGTTGTTTAAATTTTATTTGTTTATTGTTTTTGTTCTTGTTTATTATTGTGCTCACAATTACTCAGAGTTGGCATGATATAATGTGGCCAAGATTGTGGTCAGCGTGTGTGTGATGTATACATTTTCTGAAGATCAAAATGTTTCATCAATTATAAAATAAGTACAGTTTTTGCTTGTTAATTTTCTTAACTAATGTATTATACTTTCAAAGTAATATTACTTTATTTTGTTGCCGAATTAATTTGGTATGATACTAATATTATCACTATAATAACTGTTTGGAATCATATGCAGTTTTTGTTTGGAAAATGTAAATGAACAGCTTGGAATCATTTAGAAATTCGTATTTGATCTATACATTTCATCTATACAAAAAGAGCTTGGATCCATAAAAATTCAATTTTTGAACCCTAAACTGTCTAGAAGTTTTTCCATATTTCATTCAAAACAATTTTTGGATCGTCGTATTAGTTTAACATTGTTATTTCTATGAGTCTAAATAACACCGCTGAGTATTGAATGTATATATAATTCATAGTGACACCAAAAATTAAAATATTGCTAAAAAAAATGAATTGTTATTAACAGTTGTGGAAGTGAGCGTAGGAGAGAGCCCGTAGGTCAGCTTGTAACCCATAACGGGTTGTTCTGACTAACTATGTATGTTTGTATGTATATTCAGATATATGCGGAAGTAACTGTATATGTAAATTATTGACGCAACAGCCCATTGAACGAGGCTTAAGCCGAGCTTTCTCGCACTAGTTCTTGTGTGCTCGTTATATTTAAAGCACAAGTCAATGGGACCTACACATTTATGCTATAGTCGCGTGCGAACGTACAGCTTTCAGTAGAGGCTTTTTTGGAGAAGCTTTTTTTAATAAACCAAAGTATGTATGTATACTTTCGTAGAGTTTCCGATTTCGTTGTGAAAGATGACGCCGCTCACAAAGAAAGGAAGTCCGTTTTTTTCGATGGTATTGCTTAGATTCTAATTAGTGTTAACTCATCTGAAACATAACTACATTGGCTATGCCGTCTTCACTCGCAACGTACATAGCAACGCTACCACTTCCAAATCTGGCCAAAATTTTTTTGTGCCGTTGTGCAGTGTAACTGATTTCGGAGTCAAGGAAATCACATCAAGTTGAATTTTAGCTCATTAGCCAAATTACGCTGCTGTTGCATGAGGCACGAGAGCGATGCACATTAACTGACATGGCACCTTCAACAAATGACTTCATATCAAGGCAAGCCAAGAAGTGGTCAGGCCGGGTCGCAGCTGGACAAAATAGACAACGCTCAAGAACTGCGATAACAACAACATAAGCAACAACAACGACAAAATATAAATAAACAACAAAAGGGGAAGCCACATAACGCAACTTGACGCATAAAACTGTAAAATGCACACACACACACTCGCAAACATATCAAATGAAATGAATGAGCCACTGTGGAGCAATGCTCTTGCTCTGTTGTCCGCAGTCGCTGGCAGCACTCAAAAAGCAACGCAATCTCGAAGGAGAAAAATCTTGATCTAGATCAGGAAGGAAATCAAGAGTCGTTATAATTGATTAACTGCGCATGCGCAACAAGCGCGCTGCTAAGAGCAGCAGGCTGGCTGGCAGGGAAGGAGGAGCAGTGGAGCCAAGCACATGCCACGCAGAACAGAGTTTGAAAAATGTGTGTGAGCATGTGTGTTGATGTGTGCGTGCACATGCGTATTAATGTGCGCCAAAAGCGCTGTCAAATGCGCACAGCGGCGTTTTCTGCCAAAAATATAGAATAGGGCCCAAAAGAGTTCAATGAGAATAAAATACACAATTGCAAACACTGAAATTTGTGTGTGGGCTTTTGAATAAACTTTACATAAACTTTTCTCATAAACTTTCTCTGTTCCGAAAGATGACAGCCAAAGAATGTCGAAATATTGAACACAAATAAAGTGAATTAAAGTTTTAATTTACATACTGACAG
This sequence comes from Neria commutata, assembly GCA_963457695.1. NCBI lineage: Eukaryota > Metazoa > Arthropoda > Insecta > Diptera > Micropezidae > Neria > Neria commutata. The sequence continues at coordinate 37,886,177 of OY735248.1, forward strand.
ATGCGTTTAAAATTTTTGCTTTGTTGAAATTTTCTGAAAATCGGCATATAATTTCGAACATTTTTTCAATATACTGACAGCTCCATTTGACGAGAGTCAAATTAGTCATGCTTCAAAACTTTGTATCCTTTGAGGTTTTTATGAAAAAGGAACAGTTGAAGTAGCTATCAATTGAGACTGGATCGTGAGAATAGCGCTGTTAACTTTATTTCCAAAAAATTTCCAAATTAACAGACATTTTGTATTATTTGATTGTGCTTTTACTATTTTCACTTTGTCTTTACTATTTGCCTTTTTTGTAAAGAATTGACGCTATTATTTTTAAGTAAGAGCTGAGTGATTTTTCAAAAGTCTCGACATATACATACATATACTCTCGATATACCTACACTTTTTCTGTTAAAAATTCGGAAGCAGAATTTTCAATTAATTTTAGCAAAATGTAGACAAAGGAGTGCTCGAATCATAATTTCGTGAGGTAAATCGAAAAAGAAAGTTAATCTAAATAAGCTGGGGACTTTTGGGAGCAAAAATTAAGGGAATTAACCATACACATAAGATATATAAATTTTTTTCCATGACGTCGAGATGACGGAAATCGAGGTACATATTACTGTGCTTTTATTGGCTACGTCAAATCGAATTTTTTATAAAAGCAGTTAAAGTGCATATGTCAACCATATAAACTTTAAAATCTGCTGAAACAAAGAAGATAAAGTCATCTTCTTTGGCTGAAGTTTAGACTAAGTCAAGAGCGCTGTAAGGCCCAACGGAATTCAACTCAGAACCGGCCCTGAGCGCACTTTAAGCCGTGCGCGCATGCGTATAAATAAATAATAAATCGACTGCAGGTGATCAAGTATCATGATCGCCGCTGCAACGTGTGCGTGTGTGTGTGTATTTCTGCATGTGTGTGTGTGAACGCACTTTGCCAATTCGTTGGCAAATGTTGGTATATACGAGTATAAAAGGACGCACAAACTTGCATGCAATTGCAGAGAGGCAGAGGGGCAGAGGGATGGACGGACAGACAGACAGACACTCAGGCGTATGTCCAAACGCAGCGGACCAGCCTGATCTCGCCGTGCTGCAGCGACCAGAAAGGGAAAATAACCGTTGGCGCATTGCGGTACATTCTTAAAACCTGTGCCGTGCATCACGACTGCTGCTGCCGCCGGCAGCGGTCTTCTGCAGATTAGCAGCAGCGATAGCAGAGTTGTTGTTGCCAGCTTTGACCAGGAGGAGGCTGTGGCAATATACAAAGTTGCATTTTACTGCAACTTTTGGAGCAAGTTTAAAATGTTTTCGTAATTAAATTGAAATTTAAAGCGATTAAATTCAGAGCAGCGCTTCCCAGTTAGTTGCTAGTAAGAGTGGCAGCTGAAGTTCTTAGCCAAGTTGAGTGCATATAAAGCAGAGCAGTTAATTTAATTGCTGAAGTGAGTAGATAAACAAGAAAAGCTTGCCATTTCAAGCTGTTCCAAATGGGAATTTTTAGGGTTTCCTTTGTAGAAAAAAAAGGGAGCTCGTATAACCTCACTTTTGTTTCCGTATGTGTGTGTATATAAACATGCCTTTTTTTCGGCGATAAATCTGACATTTTTTAAGTTACCGCTTCCCCTCCCTCGATACAAGCTGCTAGTTAAAATTAAAAGTAAATTTAAAACTCGGAATATCGCCATTATCGGAATCGGACTTTTTCGACATATTTACTAAAAAGCGTTTAGCGAGTTGCTTACTTTTTTTTCCGCTTAAACCAACACTCAGGGGATGCCCCCTATACATGCAAAGCACTTGTTGGTTTTGAAAGGATCATAGGTTAGTGGGTGGGGGGAAAGTGGAGTAGTAGCGGTGGACGTTTGCCTTGAATTCATGAATGTTGCAATGACTTATTTAATTACTTGCGAAGGAAAGGATTAAAGCTAAAGCATTCTTCAGCGCCAAACTCAAGTGTCCTTGCTGTTCAGTTAAACCTTTCGTTACGGAGTTTCTCTTGCCAGAAATTAATGAACATTCTGAAAGATCGAGCTTGAAAGTTATGTTTTGCATACCCAGAAATCCTGAAATCGTCCTTTTTTCTGAGACATATAGTCACAACAAGTATTTTCCCTGGAACAAAAAATCCCAATAAGTCGTTTTGACATTCTGTGTAAATTTAAGAAATTAATAAAATATAACATTATCTGGTTTGCAATAGAATTTCATATTTACGCTTAATATACTCTCGGATAAGCTTCTTTTTGGCTTCTTAAATATAGATTATGACACACAATACGTCAAAGAATGTTTTAGCGAAATTGGGATATATAATCCTAACGCATTTTCTGTTTGTGACTATTGGGATTATATATCCCAACTTCACTTAAGCATCTTGGGATATATTGTCCCAGTAGTACCGAAAGGGTAAAGCTTCATTCGCTTCAAATATGCTTGTAATATTCGAAATCTCTATTCTGCAATAAGCTCGTTATATCGCCTTTTCGGAATATGGCATTCCAAAATTGACTGGCACTAGCAAAATACAACAAATCTCTCCGTTCCCCCGCCTTCTATCAAAATAGCCAAGGGCCTTGCAATTCTTTGGGTGCCACCCTCATTTTCACATGTTCATTCATCAAAAAGTGACCATCTGAATTCCCAGCCTACTTTTATTAAATTTCAGGTCATTCCACAGACGGCGCTGAAAAATTGTAAAATATGAAAAGTTTCGGTATGCCTGCGGCTGGCAAAATTCAACGCCACACACACACACACACATCTACACATCTTTGATTGATACACCAATAAATCAGCGTTTCCCCTTCGATGCAACCGTTGAACGCCAAGCAACTATTTTGCATTTTCAGACATAAATCTTGACTAGCTTTTCGTTGCATTCGCCTGTTGTTTTTGTTTGCGCCCAAAAGCGTCCGTGACCTTCTTTGCGGCTGCGCATTTCGTCTTTAGCATTTTAGCAACTCATTCGACTTCTTGGCAATATTTCAGGCAGCTAGAAAAAACACAGCTTCTTGCCATGCATGCGCAGAATTTTCTCTGGCACGACTTTGAACTTGGTGCATTCTGCTTCACGTGGCAGTTACCGCCTTCCGAGAAACCGAAGCAACCGCAGACGACAAATTATGCCAGAACGAGCCATATGCCAAGCGAGAGCGAGCTGCACTGCTACGACTTGCCAGTCAACCATGAAATGGTATGCAAAATTAAGCCATACTCGTACTTCGTACTTCTGCTAGCTCGATTTTCGCCAGTTCGCTCTGCGCCACTTCTTCAGTTCCTGCTGCAGCTGCTGCCGCTCTGCAGCTGCTGTCACTTGGCAATCGAAGGTTTACTACGAAATTAGTTAGTAGAAGTTGGCCAGCATCTTTTGCCAATTTTGTTGCCTTTCTCAGACATATTACTTGTCTTGCTCTGAACTCCCCCGGCAGCCAACTGAAACCACAGACAAACACACATAAGCTACGTTCTTATAGTTAGTATGTATATACCTTTTATACATATATAAGATATAAGACAAAGTTGTAGCCAAACCTAGTGCCACATTTTTCTAGGTCGTCAAAAATATTTTTAGCCATTCATTGCCAGCGCCCTATAATTTCATTGGCAGCCTTTTTTTCCCTAACTGCACTTTAAACATAAATTTTTTGCAACACTTAATTTTTGTTGTTGTTGTTATTGTCATATTTCATTTTTGCCAGCTTACAATCAAAAGTCAAATGATTAGCAATTCGTGCTGCTGTTAATACTAGAAATATTGGCAACAACAAAAAATGTTCAGCATTGTTCTACATTCCCTAACAAAAGTGAGCATTAGCCATGCTCTGCACTTCACACCTAGTGTCTGTGCCTTAAGCTATGCTTTTGAAAACCATCAAAAATAAATGCCAGCAATTCTTTAGTGTCATGTTGTCAGAGTGACCTGAATCTGTTGGAAAGGGAACACTAAATTATCCTTAGGAAGTGTTGCAACTTGCAAGTACAAAAATGTATGTTAATCGATCACTGTTCCCCTATGCCTGTTAAAGCGGCATATTCTAGAGCAAGTATTGCCAAATATATGCCACAATAGGCCTTTGAGGCTGCGCTGGCTAGTAGATTAGATCACTACTCAAAATTGAAACTTATGGAACCTAAGTTTAAATGTGAACTCTAATGCATTATATATATTTCATAAAAGTTTATAGCAGTGCATGCTTTTACAAAAAAAAAACAATGAATCAAATTAAGTTATTCAACACCAACAAGAAATCTAATAAAGAGCTAACTAATGAGCCAAAGAAAGCTAATTCATATCTTTTAAAGCTACGCATTCTTGAGGTTCTCTTAATATATGGAGAATAGTCGCAGTAGGGCTCGCAGGCTGCGCTGCCTAGATGAGTGCATTCCAACTACAATTTAAATTTAAATCTAATCATCAAGATCGTCTGGATCTACCGATAAATAATTTCTTAAAAATCTGCCAAGAATAATCTAAGTTGATGGTATATAATTTGGTCTATACAGCCAAGCCACAGTAATCAATATGTGCTACACTGAATCCAGCTCATTCAGAACGTATTTTTAAAATGTATTTAATCGAAGTGCTTTCGTATTTTTCATATAAAATTAATAAAGTTCTTCAGTGCAGTCTTAAAAACTTTTGTATATTAATTGGCCATACTACTGCACTCACAACCGATATCTATCAATTAAAGGCCATAGGGACCGCTACTTCACTGGTAGCTCATACCAATATCGATAAGCGCCGTTTGCCGGTTAACCATAGCAGCTCATAGCTGCGCACTCATACACATAAACATGCCAAGTGTCAGAAATAAGAAATGCAACTCTGGCAACAAAGCAAGAAGAAATGGCGCTCAACACACAAATCAAACAATTCAAAAGTCGAAAGAGAGAGGGAGAGCGAGCCGAAGCAAGGGAAGTCCAGAAATTGCAGAAATAATAAATTAAAATGCAATCGCGCCTTAATTACACTACAGCCAGCTGCCAATGGCAAATAAATTAGTCAGCGTTGCTACTGCAAAAAAAAAGAATAGATAAAGGAAATGCAAGAATTCATGTGGCACTTACAAAGGAGACATCCTGTGGTTAACTCTCTGGCAGGGCGGCATTAAAATTGCAACTGCAAATTGCAGCAAAATTATAATTAAAGCCATAACTTATAAAAAGAATTGGCACTGTGCAGCAGCAGAGAAGTCGAAATGGCATGATTGACAGCAGCATTGATTGACACTTCAATGCCCTTGATCGAATGACAAGTTGACAAGTGATGACAGCTTTGCTGCGGCAGAGCAACACAGCAACAATTGCAAATGTCAATGACAATGCGTCAATACAAAATGGCTTTTCCTTCAACGAAGGCATTGCATTAACCCTTGAGGTAGCGTGGTACATAAACGTCATTTATTAATGGTGTTGGTTAAAATAGATGTACATATATGAACTATGATCAGTTCATCAACTGAAAGATAATAGTAAAATCTCTTGGCCATTTGTACTTCTGCAATTAAAATGACAGCGCCTGTCTGTTCCTTTATGAAACTAAAGATATTTAAGTACAACAACAACGCTTTGGAAGCTCAGCGCTGCGGCGATATTGTGACTTTTAAAGAAATATGATTCGGAAACTCATAGGAAATGTATTAAAAATTTACTAAATTTGAACATTTTCTGCAGCTTTATCGAAAACATCACTATATAGCATGCATCTGGAATTTACTTAATTATCATGTTCACATATGACGAGCACAGAGCAAAAACGCTTCGAGTGTCAATTTTCGCCTCATTGCGCACATGCGCTGTGCAGGTATAAAAGTCGTTTTTGCTCTGGGCGCATCATATGTATGTACACATAAGACAGTCTTATAAGTGTAGTCAAAAGTCATCTTCTCAAATTTTCGCAAAATGAAAATGCATGCAAAATGACACAAGATTTCATAACTATTTTTCCCAAAAATATGATGTAATGAAATAAAACTGAGTATGAAGTTTTTCAAAAGGTTCTCGGTATATATAGCAAAACTATAGACTAAAGAAGAAACGTGAAGGTGCTTTGTTTAGGTTACGTTCTAATAGTGATCTAGATATACCACTTGTAGAACCTAATGGGTTCTTAGCTGAACGAGATCGCAATGCTTTTAATGGTATGGAAAGTTTTGGTCTGTTAGAATACGAAAGATTAGAGCAAATTTCAATAAAGAGCTTACTTCCAGCTTTGATTTCAGCTCTGCCAATTAGTTTTCGCGTTATCTAGAGATGAGCTATCAGAGGGACACAGAAGGTGCGCGAGATTTTGTCTGTGTTCAGGTTTTCTGCATTTCCTGCTCTTCCTGTATTCAGCTTCTTAAAAGCGCCTCTCTCAAAGATCTTCTGATTTTCCCACAAGCAAACAGCAACAAATGGCCTAAACTAATTGCCAAAAAGCGCTTGTAAAGTGTTTAATGCTGTTTGCGATTTCAATTGAACCGACATCGAAATGGCCACATAAATTTTAAATTGAAAGAGATGCTGTTATAATTATTAATATGCATGCTTGTAAGAGGCTGGAAAGGGGAGGGGGGAGATAGCTCTTGAGAGCTACAAGTGCTGCAGCTAGATTCAGCAGATCTGGCGCTTTTCCAATGCGATGCACTTCTATTTATTGTCTATTTGTATAGCGCGCTGTAGCTGCGCCCTCCCTCTGCCTGTTGGCAATAATATGCAAGTCATAAATAACAGCATTAAAATGGCTATAAAAAGCAGAAAATAACAAGTAGTTGAAGAGTTGTGTTGTATGGCAGCATAATGCAAAAATAACCGCTATAACAACTTGTTAGACAAGAATTTCTTTTGGTCAACAGCAGCAGCAACAACAACAAACAGCAGCAGACAAACACGATAACGACAACTGGCAGGCTTTATCTGCGGTAATAAGCAACACAGCAAATGAGAAGTCGCAGGAATCTAGCAGCGGGAACTTGCACTTCACTACGCTGGGATGCCAGCACTTCGGTTGCCGGCCACCAATGACGACCAGTTACTAAGTAGTAGCCATTTGGGGTAGCAGTCGGTCGTCAACTTGGCCAAGTCAACAAAGTAGCATGGCAGCGCTGTTGGCTTTGAAACGGTTATGCGATTTAACGATTTCATTTCGATCGTTTGGCTTGCTGGGTAACCGGCAGCGAATGGCCAATGGCCAGCCAACAAACAACTTGTTCATTGCCGGTTGAAGCCGCGCAACGGGGCCCACATAAGATATAAGGCCGCTTGCAATGCTAACTGCCAATATTTGTCTAGAAGCGCAGCCAAAAACAAATACGGCCCTCTTCCTCTCCCATTCCCCTTCCACTGCCCGCCAGTTGTAGCTTGCGCGTTTGTGTGCGAAAATTGAAAATTATTTTCTCAACTTCGATTTTGCGCGAATCGCTGAGGAACTGGTTTTCTTGCTCTTGAGGAGTGGCACCACGCATTTTTAGCCCGCTCCGGCAGCTCACGCCCTGCTCGCACTGCACCCAGTTTGCGCCCAAACCTAGACACGATCGTTCGTTCGCTCGCTCGCTCGCTCACTGCTGGCCAAAGGTTGGCAGGGGAGCGTTCAACAAGCAGGCTGGCAGGCGTGTGAGCTAGAACATTGTCCAATTTGGGCTTGTTTTGGCAAGCTCAGGTTGGCAGCAATGGCAACTGCATTGCCAACAGTAGGAAGTAGCAGCAGCAACAGCAACAACAGCAACAACAAGCGGCAGCTGCATGTTGCATGCTTCGTTAGCAATTGTTTACCAACATTGGTTGAGGGAAGCTAACAGGCAAGTGCACTTGTATTGTGAGAGTGTGAGAGTGTGTGAGTGCCTGTAAAACCTGTAATTGTAAAGAATGGCAGCGCTCATACACTGCTAAAATTTTAAGCTAATCTTATTAACTTAAATTTAAAAGATATTACTACGGATTTAATAAATAGTTGCATGACTCCCATAGGGTTCAACGTTAGTATAACAAATTTAATAATATTTCAAATTTATATATTGGCATTTTACGGTACTGAAAGCTTAAAAACTCTTATAAAAATCCAAAGCATTTTTTACAGTGCACTTCCGCAACGGATCGTTGCTAAAAAAGGCTATTTCTCTTTCAAATTTCTTTTGTTTATAGCCACAAAAAATATCAGCAAAACAAAAGGATAATATTTCAAATTAATATATCTGCGCTTAACGGTAATAGAAGCTAAAGTACACTTAAGAAAACCCAAGGCATTTCTTACAGTGCACTTCCGCAACGGATCGTTGCTAAAAAATGTTATTTCTTTTTCAAATTTCTTTTGTTTATAGCCACAAAAAAAATCAGCAAAACAAAAGGAAGTAAAGGAAGTTTATAATAAAGATTGTAGTACTATAATAGCGTAAGAACCAGAGGGAGCTATGAAGAATGAAAGATGGCTTCGAATAGAATGTGGATCACAACAAATAAGTGCATTTAAAGATATTGTATTTATTTATTGTTTATACAAAATTTGAAGTTTGAGAAAAAGAATCGCAGTGAGCCGCTAGCCGTTAGCTTCAGCGACTTAAGCCTTCGAGCATCAACGGACATGTGTCGTGGATAAGCGTAGCTATTGATCAGCGGCGTAGCTATTCCGTTTCATATTACTGTTGCTTTTTCTGCCAGCTTGTGTTGGTGTCAAGCGGCTTAGAGGCAAAGTCGGGAACTGGTTGGCAGCATAAGGCACAGCCCATATATAAGCATATGTTATCCGCCAGTTTGTATGTGCTATATGTATAGCATCTTTTGAATGCATAATGGCGCAACACACACACAAAGGTGCAAGTTCAAATACACCCACTTTGAGCTTAAAATTGAGGGGGGAGCCTGCCAGTGGCTATGCTGGAATGAATGCTCGAAAAACCAAAGCAAGAAGAGCAATTGTAGAGGAATTGCCAAGAACAGCTGCAATTGCCGATAGAAAAGATATATGTGAAGCGGGAGCGCAATAAATTGCAAGAACAAGAAAACATTATAGAAAAAAGCCAAGAGCTGCTGAAGCACTGAACTCGCTTTAAGCCAGATCAGCGAAGCGTGCATTGAACCTGGACAAACAGCCTGACTGGCTGCCTGCCTGCCTGACCGCCTGTGCAATTTGATGGCAGCTGGCCTGAACCAGCCATAGCATCTTCATGTATGTATGTATGTATAGGTATGCTGTGTCTGTGTGGAGCAGGTGGAATGTAGGGGTGCGGAAGATAGCAAGGCACAGGCGCGCTATTAGAAGCCTAAAAGGAAGTAATGATGCAGAAATGTCGATACAAACACACACACACACACACAAACTTTGATGGCTAGAGACAAAAAGATACACGATAGCGCAGCAGCGAGTATCTAATAACACTTGACAACAAATTTATGTTTTATCAGTTGCTCAATGAGTGCAGTTGCATGCATCTTATTTTTCAACAAAATTCATTCTACGTTATGGAACAATTCAAAAGTTTTGGAAAGAAATTTGAGCACAATTTATGACGAATTTTTAAAAGGACTTTATAGTAATAATCGCTAATAAATTGAAATGTCAGCTCCCTAGCATAAGGCTTCGAACTATAAGAATATGCTAGAAAAATACACATAAACAAGTTGGTGTTCTGTTGTTTATTTCTTGAGATTATTGAATATAGTTTTCTGCATAGAAAATTTTTTGAAATTGAAATTTAAAAAGCAAGTAATTCTGCTCCTAATAAAATCCTGCCCTCATCGATGATTCATATTTTACTTTTCTCTTTTGGCGAAACATTTTGCAAATTTTTTTTTTAAGTACTATAATCTTACAGTTCGAAACTCACATAAAAGCAGCAATCTAGAAAATATTTTTAACATTCTTAATTAATAAATTTTTGTTTGATTTTCTTGCAAAAAGTTTCCGAAAAAATTATAAAAGATAGCTAAGATATTGCTAGAAAAAAGCTAGTCCTATTAAAGTTAGTCTTTTTAGAAGAAGTGTTTTAGAGATTTGGTGTCTTTATGAAATAGATCCTTTTCAGTCGTTGATAATTCTGTTGTCGTCAAGGCTCACAACAAACGGTTTAAGTAAAATTCGTATGCTACCAAATTCCTAAATATTTAGTGCTTTTTTTTGCAAAGATTCTTACTTTTAAGTTGAGCTTGAGAACTTGCTGAACTCCATCTGCAGTTATATGGAAAATGTATGAATTTTCTCAGTCACATTCGTGCTATTGCATAGTGTAACCGCTGAAGCGTTGCGCATGAGTCTTGTAGGCTGACTTGTTGGCAGCTTGTGGCAGCCACATCTGTCGTGGCAGTGCGTGCCACAGGCACACACACACACACACACACGCCTCACAAACATGACCGAGTATGCCTGTATCTATGCCTTTTGTATCTATGCGTCTACATGCGCGCCTATTTGACTATTATAAGCTAACAATACAAGTGCAACAGCAAAAGGTAAGAAAATCACGTACGTATGTAACTACTCTGGAAAAGGTAGTCCAAGCCCAGTCCCACTTCCAGTCCCGCGTGCGCGCACACACAAAAGCAAAGAAAGCAGCGCGCCGCGGCCGACGCTGGTATGTAATTATCCAAGGACGCCTGTTGCCTGTTGTAGCTTGCTTGCTGGCTGGCCGGCCGGCTCGATCCGTGCATAATGCAACGACCTTGAGTTTGACGCTTCGGCTTGCTTGGGTGGAGTAGCGCGTCCGTGTTATGTCAGTGTTATGAGCATGCCAACGGATCGCCAGAACGTGGGTATGGCCCGCTGGCGTGGCAATCAAAGTGCAACAGATACTCTGTTGATCCGAAGCCATCGAGCCATGCATGTTGTTGCCATGGTAACTGTCTGCGCATGCTTGCTGCTTGCTCTCGCAAAATGCAATTTTTGCATTCTACATTTTAGTGCTTCCTTTTAGCCAATTTCCTGCTGGCTTTCTTTTGCTGGCTCTTTTGTGTTGCCAGCTAAAACTGCCGTAAAATTGTGCACGGCCACGCCATATGAGCTCTCATTAATTTGTAGCTGTTAATTGTGGAATGCTCTGCTCGCTGTTTAAGTGCAGCTTACACTCAAAAAAATATGACAACTCAATGCTGACTAACTAATTCAATTCTATTATTTATTTTAAGACCAGCGATTAGTTCAGAGAGAATTTCATAATAAATTGCATATTAAAGATCTCGAGAATTACATTTGCACGAAATTATCAGATCGATTAGATTGGTCAAGTCATTCCCGAAATAATTGCGTTTCAAGATTGAAGTAATATTATGGAAGTTTGGAATATAATGTCGGTCAATTGGCCACCTTTTGGTTGTGGCACAAAGGCGAGCTTTTTTAAGCATCTATCTGAGATAAACCAGAAGTGGCCCACCTTGAACATTTTTTCCGGGCATTTTTCTGGCCATTTTCGAATATTTTTCATATACATACATATGTGGCCCGTAAGAAAATTTGGGTTGACCACCCATGATGTAGACAATCCCAATTCTTGAGCATGACAGTACTCGAACATTTCAGCAGCACTCTGCCTCACTGCATCAATCTTCTTTGATGCACGTTAGCTTGATTTTTGCCCAGTCTTAGCTTTATGTATCTCTCAGTGTATGCAGATTTTCAAAATTATTCATTACACGCGGAATGGTTGAATAGTTACTGATAATTAACAAAATGTAATTTCCGATGAAAGAGTTTGATTTGGATGCAGTGTTTAGTTGCTATTGACATGATTTGACGAAAAATGCAGTGGGCTTCATTTCATCCACGGAAGCGTTTTGGTTTAGACCGCTTTCTTATACTACGGAAAGGCAGCCATTTATTTAATAACTACAAGAATCAACTAACAGACGCATGCAAAGCTTTTGGGCACAAGGCAATCGTGAAAAGAATTTAATTTTGCAGAAAAAGAATGCCGGCATCCACGTTTCCAAGCAAAAAGTCGTTCGCCAGTAGAAATATGTATATCTCTTGCTGTCCTGATTGCAGTCCAAACGAAAATCTATGCGACATTCTTGCCAGAAAAGTGTATTCAAAAGACAAGCAGTACAGTATCGTTATTTTTCTAAAAAATTCACCAATATCAATCTCAAATTGAAAGTGATACCCGAAAATATTTGGTCCATTCCATCTCTAATCATATTTTTTCTTTGATACAAAAGAAAGTAGAAGTTTAAAACTGATGCTAGGGCTTACAATCCCGATTGCTTTTACTTTTAACGATTTTTGGTAATACCAAACTGTACCAGAGTTTTTAAGAATATTTCCAAAATATTTTAAATTAATTGGTTAATCTATTTGCTGAAATTTTGATGATCCAATAAGTTTGACCCACAACTACTTGAACTATTTGTAGCTATTGATGAAGCTAAAATTAGTGAACAAGATTTCAATCATTATTGCTGGTTGATTTTTCTAAAATATATGCAATAAGTAATTCAAATAAAAAATGTTAAGCATAGTTAAGTTATGCTTGAGAGCAGCTCCAGATTTGCTAGCAGCTCGTCTACCAAGAGGAGCTTCCTCATTTAATGAAAATATTGCTCAGAAATAAATTAAAATAAAGAGTGCAAACATTTTGCACACAAACAAATTCAAATGAATTTTTAATGATTTTTTGCATGGCAATTTCTTGCATAAAAGTAATTGTCTTTGAAGGCACTTTGAGGCCAAGTTTTGAGCAAAAATAAATGAAATGCTTGCATAAGTCTTTTCTGACAATAAACACTTTGACCCGCATATTTTGCTGTTTATAAGAAAAGAGGCTTGAAATTGAAATGTAAGTAAATAAGGCTTGTCTAGGTCTGCGCTGAGAGCAACGTCAGAGCGTCATCATCAACATTGCTAGCACCAGCAACAACAACAAAAGCAACAGCAGCGCCACCATTATCGGACGCACCATCAACGCAGTCATCATCATTAGTGTCAAAATTACGCGTGCAGATGATTAATTTTTACCAAAATGTCTATTATTTATAATTTTTGTTTTCTTTTATTTAGCCTATTACAACTAAAACATAGTTATGCAATCTTTTGCTCATTTCTTTTATTAATGTGCAATTGAAATGTTTTCAAAATATTTTTAACCCATTTCAAAACGGTGAAAAAATGAGTTTAGTGCATTCCATGGCAAGAAAAAAGTTATTTCTACTAAAGTAGAAGTGAAAGTAACATCTGTGTTAGTGCTTCCTTAATTATAATTTGTAAACATAATTAAACTTAATAAATTAAATTAAAATAAATTAAACATCTGTTGTCCACTTTATGTCCCTTACGGTGTGCAAGGGTTAAGGTTAAATGTGCCACAAAAGCAAACATGTTTTTGTTTGAAGGGAACTGCGAACTGGCCAGTGAAGTGCACAGCTCTCCATCCTATGCTGCTTCTTCAGCAGCTTCACCTAAAAAACCATGGGGGCTCAGTGCATGAATCCTTCCAGACTTTCGAAAAAATGCTTCACTTTCATGCAATTAGCGGTTTCAAATTATTAGAATTCACATTGAAAAAGAGGTTATCTGACAACAGAACTGAACAATTTATGACTTTTCCCATGTTCACGTCCCAGAGATTCTGCTATAAACTTTCAAGTGTTGATCTGCGCATAATATATAAATTTATGTTAAACATATTTTCAACTATATAATTTTTATTAATGCATGTATTCTTCTTTTAATTGCAGGTATGTACACTGGCTCGAACATTTCAATTAAATATTGCAAAATAAATGGGTATGATTTTTGAATATTTTTAGTAGCATAGAAATTCATTGCCATAGTTGAACTACTATTTCCAATTCTTTAGTTATTTCTCTAGCAATGTGGAAATTTACACAAACCACAACAACAGATTGTCAATTTCATGGTTTGCTGCTGTCTCTGGATTTTCTAATTTTGGCATGAGCATGCAAATGCATTGCCAACAACATAACAATCACAACAATCACAACAACCACAACAATCACAACAACCACAACCAAAATGCTAGAGAATAAATTTGACTTGAAATAAATGCATTGCACTTTTACCACATTTGGTTAAAGCCATTAATTGTTGTTGCTGTTGTTGTTGTTGTATGCATGTGCATTAAGTGCATTTAGAAAAACAACAACAACATCAGCAGTAACAGCAACAGCGATAATTAAGCGCGCAAGCTTAAAAGTTTCGCTTGCCTTTTTTCTGCTCCCTCTTCTTCTTCTTCGTTTTGTATTATGGCTTTTCGTGTTGTGTGGGCCGACACGCCTACCTCCATTTGACAGCAGCTGAATTGGCTTAAAATGTTGTTATTGCTGGCTTGATTTCATGCCAACAGCAGTAATGCATTTTGCCACCACTTCTCTGTTTCCCCTTCCCCTCACCCTCCACCCACCAAACTGTTCATGACTTTATGGCCATTCTAATTGTTACTTTTGGACATGGCTACGGAACGTGTTAAAAGCATTAAAAATGAAATTTAATTGGCTCTAATTAATTTCACTTGCTGAGTTCGAGGCGAAGCATTAAAATTCCACATGGTTTTCGTAGAAGAAGAAGAAGAACAACAACAACAAAATCGTTTGATTGACCCCAAAAAAAAAATAAAGAAAAATATTCACAGAAAAATTTAAGCAATTTATTCTACAATTTTGTATGTACATACATATGTACATACATATTGAAAAGATGTGTGTACTACTTGAAAGCATAAACACTAAGAAAATTATTAAGTGTGATTAACATTCGATAAAATCTTCTCAATCTCATTCGAACTCATCTATAGTTTTTCTCTTTGAATTTTGTATGCCCGTTTCCGCAAGAAAAATCTGGCCTACGATCAACAAGAGCAGATCCAGTGAATTGATCCTACTAAACAAATTCTCCATAGGGATTGTCGTAGGAATCATAACCGGGCCCTGCCTCATTGGTCAACATGCCAACAGACTGGGACTGCTGTACAATGACTTCTGCAGAAGCTGCAAAGACGAAGACTGTGAGGAATCTGTTGAACACCTCCTTTGCAAATGCCCAGCGCTAGCAAGAACGCGCTTTCGATTCCTGGGACACTACTTCCTGAGCTGTCTAGCAGACTTGGAAAAAACGCCACCAGGACATATCGACAAATATACCAGAGCCACAAACTGGCTCCCATACATGCGAAGTGTATAGGGGAAAACCCCCACGTGGTAACACAATGGGCCTTCTGGCCTAAGTGATGTCCTTGAGACGACCACTTAACCTACCTACCTACCTATGCCCGTTCCATTGTCTAGTTAAAGGGACTTACACTTTTATTCTATAGCTGCTTCCATACGGTTAGCTGCTTTATTAAGCTCTTTTGCTAAAAGCTTTTTAACTGTCATCTGTCTCTAGATGGTATAAAATGGTTAGGATTTCAATCAGGAACTTAACGCATCAAAGACCAGGCACTTATCGACTTATGCACAGCGATATATACACACATACATACACATATATTAAAGCTTCTGCTCGAGGACTTGTGCATGAACAAACTTTGGAGCTGGGTCAGTCTTTTATAAAAATAAATGAATATGCAATTTCAAAGCGTCGTGCACATGTCAAATCACGCCAAACAATATAAACCGATTTGACCGGGCACTTTTCAACGTTTTTCTGTAGATTGCGTAAAACGAAACTTGACAACAATTTTAGTGCTACTAGCTCAGGGCGCTGAAGCGACTCAGATGTGGATCAGGCGCATGCACACTTTTTTATGTGCTTCTTGGCATTTTGGTCAAAAAGAAGCTGCCACAAAAAGTCTACATTTTTGAGTGTGCACTGCCAATTACAATAAAAATATTTATAGTTGCGGCTGCGCATAAAGTGCCAACATACACACACACACACACACACACATGCAGCCATCACTCAATATGCACGTGTAGTATGGCTCATCATTTCATGCCCGCACATTCATTTTAGCCCAGAGACCTTTCACTTTGTTGCTGCTGCAACAACAGCAATGCGCTAAACATTGGTAACATTGGCAGCAACAAAAATGGCTAACTCCAAAATATAAAATTTATGCCTCGATGCGAGACATCATCATTATCATCAGCAACGGCAGCGGCGGCGGCGAGCAACCGAAACCATCAGTTTCAACACCAGCAGAACCAAACGCCAGCCGAAAGTGTTTATATTATAACTCAATAATGGGTCAATAAAACACACTAAAAAAAAATCAACCAACAAAAAATCGCTACGAAATTGGGTTAACTGTTTTGTGAGTTAACACGTTTTGTTTTTTGTAGACTTTTTTTTGTGCATTTACCGATTTACTTAAAATCGCATTTCGTGTGAAGATTGCAGATAAGCCTGTTAGCATTGTTCTCTCTTGGCCATCATAAATTTTTAACTAAATTCGTTGATTTCGCTTTTTTGGCAGTTCAGTTCTTTTTTGTCTTTATTGTATTTTTATTTGTTTCATTTGTGAGCAGGAAGCGCACATTTAGAAGCGTGAAATGAGTTAAGAACTACAGACGAAATCGATATAAAAACCAAACTAAAACGCGTCAATCCGTCAATTTGAACGCGTAGAACGTGATTTGCCAAAATGATGAGCCAATTTGTTAAACGTTTTGATTTCACAAATCATTTTAGCGCTAGCAAATAAAAAACTTGATTGAACTTTGACATTCAGATTCAATCAAATGAGCGAAATAATGGCGTTTTATTTAGCGCGTTTGAATTTGGTATATGTATAGTTCAAAGTTCAAAGTTCAAGCACAAAATGTATAAAATACTACATATCAATGCTATGAAATGATATGCTGTTGAAACTTTTTATAGCTTCGTGCAACCAATTCAAAGTTATAAAGATCGTTTACAACTTTACTTAGAATCAAATTCAACGAAAGCAAAAAGCTTGGAATTTGTCTGTTGAAGAATCAATATTTCCGACTTGGCCTACTTTTGAAAGAATATGAAGAATATGTCGAATGTGTCGTATATTTGCATACTGAATTTTCTGATCCCTACACTCTTAAGCTTTTGTATACTTCCCCTGGTTCGCTCCCGGTTGGAGTACGCATCTTTTATCTGGAATCCATTTTATATGTCTCATTCCACCCGCATTAAACGAATCCAAAAATATTTTCTGAGTTTTGGTCTTCGATCCCTGAAGTTTACCGATCCCATTCCGCCCTATTCGGCGCGTTGCTCACTTATTAATCTTAAGTCCCTTGAAAGTAGAAGGACAATTTTATCTCTGTCGTTTGTCCATGGTATCATTACTGGTACGGTTGACAGTCACCACCTTCTCAGCCTAATCGACTTCAACGTTCCCTCTAGGGTATTACGTCACTATGCTTTGTTTGTTATTCCCCCTTGCAGGTCTAATTATGCCTCGAACGCGCCTTTGGTTCGGTCTCTGTCTGAATTCAACAAAATCTCAACCGCTTGTGGTTTAGATCTTTCCATCTTTTTTTTGCTTTAAAAAAATTGTTAAACTAATATTATAATTAATGTTCTAATTTACCCTTTGTTATTTGCTTCCTTAAGTATACTTATGTTTTGTTAATCTAGTCTGTAAGGTTCTAGCCATAGACTGAATTTACAAATAAATAAATAAATAAATGTTACTATGATTAATGCTCGAAACTTGGATTTCTAAAAGCACTAAAAACACTTGTAGTCAAATTACATAAATAAATAATTAACATTACAATTATATATACAAACCTACTTACATGGCCTTTCGAAGCTGTTGTTGGTCTCGTCCTCACGTATCAGCTCCCTCCAGGCGCCCTCTCAATTATCTGCTTCCCAGCTTAGCTGGGGCTTCAACCACTTGGTCCCTACAGCAGGCTTCGGCTATACTTTTAATCGTTTAAGAACTTGGAGCAAACGACTTTCCAGCTTAGTTCATATCAAAGAACTTCATATAAATTGGAACTGCTATATAGGAAGCCAAAAAGGTCTCCTTTTCATATATATATTTTTCTTCTAAAAAAAGGCTGTAATAAGTTTTGACTCACTGATTCGCAAGCTTGCTGTTTAAACTTTTGCCTTCAGATTTAAATTGATTTTGAAGTAGGGATCTAGTCTTCTGGTTATCGATCTCTGAAAGGCCTATTGTAAGAGTTGTTCATGTATTTTAATATGCTCATGAAAGCGTAGCTTTAAGAGGCATAACTTTACTGTACAAAGGCCTTTTTAACCAATTGAGACTGTACCCCGAAGGCTTCGAAACACTCCATTCTTCTTCTTGAAATGTTATTCTGCTTAGTTGGAGTCAATGAATTCTAAGTTCAAACATATTTCAAATTCAGCTTCTTCTCATAAGCAAACGATTACTTGCCCAATAGCAACAAACGACGTAAGAATTTGTGTGCAGACTTGTTGACAGCGCCGTGCAGCGAAAGGAGCCTGTCTGCCTGCCATAAACAAATTACTTTCTCTCACGCTCAAGCTCACGCTCTCCTGCAAGCCGTCAACGCCGAACGTCTAAGCCGCTTCATGGAAGTGTAAGTGAGTGTGGCATGGCTGTGAATTTCTGTAAGATTTACTGACGTTTATTTTTGCGACTTTCCTATGAAAAATGCACGCTGCTGCGACCGAAGCAAGAATTTGGAGCAGATTCTTATCGCGCGCTTGGGCAGACACACACACACACATATAGACATACAGACATTTGGCCAAAATCGCTCGGATGCTTAGGCTTAAATCAGCAAGAGATCGTTTGTCTTCGACGGCCGATAAACATTTCGGTTCGAGCAGGCATGTAAAAGCATCAGTTGGGCAGAGGGGGAGGGAGGGGGCGACACAAGACGCCAGGCGACGTTTGGCTTTGATTTGAATTTATTGTCTGTGGGGGCTTTGGCTAAGCTTTTAAGCCAATTATGCCTGCGCTATCCAGCTCGTTCCCTGCCCACCCCACTCACTCACTTCCCTGTCCCACTCCCGTACTCAGTGGAACGCTCATTGTTGCTTATAAATAGTTATTTTCCAACTCGCTGGCATGCAGTCCAATTCTCTTGCAGCTTGTTATAAATTTGTATGTCTTTTTGGTATTTCGTAAAATTGTGGCATTATGATTTCCTTTAGGGCATCAAAGTGTAACTCGGGCTAATTTTATAGCCGCGCTGCTAAATGACTAAAATGTTGATAATGATGCTTGGACACGAATGTTGCTAGATCACGCAAGGTTTCTTTTCATGCCTTTCTGTGTTTTGTTTTTTGTACAGATTTCAAAATGAACTTGACTTTAGCAGCTCCAGATTCAGTTGAAAGTTCGTGCAGCGCCACTTAAAACCTACTTTTAGCCCAGATCCAAAGCATTCTGGCAGATCGATATTGTCTCTTTTATGTGCTTCGAATTATTGACTCCTAAAGAGTGTCATTAATTTGAAGTCCACTTAGTGTTAATAAATAATGATGCTGTAATAAATTTGTGAAAGCTTTCTATGCTTGCGTATAAATCGTGAATTTCTGGCATTATATAAAAGACTTCAAATAAAAATCGAAAGAAGTGCAGCAGCTTTTGTATGAAAAAAGTAAGAGAAACACAGAGATGCATTTTGAATAAAGCAGAGAACGTATAAAAGAGGCTTAGGTTTAGTTTTCCAGCATTAAATTGAGTGTACTTTCATGGAAAGAAAATACTTTCTGAGAGTTGTCAATTCAACAATTTGAAACAATTTAAATCTCTTTCGTAAGATGGTATGTCTGCTGGACTTCGAAATAGTAAGCTCTTACATCAGAGACCCATTCCGACCTAATCGAAGCTATATGAAAGAAATATTTTGTAGTTTTTCTACAAGCAAAATTTTTTATACGAAGTCGCTGGAATTTCAAGTGTCAATCTATACTTCAACTATCTTACCATCTTCTCATATGCATAATAAAGGCAGCTTCTTAGATCATTTTTTGCATATTATGTGTACATATATTTTAAGTATGATAATAAGTGGATTATGCAAATTTTCTAACTTTCACAGACCATGCGCTTATTTTTGTTTGGAAATAGAAGGGAATCTTCAGAAGAGTATACTATAGTTCAGATTCACAAACGCCTGTTTCGAGCATTCTTTGTTTCTTAGTTCTAATTTTGTCTTTTTGAAAAGATCTCTTAGTTCGATGTGCCTGGATTTTCAGAGCATTCAAGCGTTTGACTCTCTGTGAAGTTTGTGACTATGAAGCCTTTTAAAAATTGATAGATGAAGTCTTTGCTAGTGTGTAAATTCACATGTACCGTTGTGGATTCCAAGCTTCAATTTCGTGGGCCATAAATTCAATTCTTAGGTGTGCATTACACAGCAGTTCAAATGGCTGAGCAAGTTGAAAGTGCAATTAGTATTCTACGTCTGCTTGCATTTCCGCCACTTCGGCTTGTTGTTGTTGCTGCTGACCCATTAACACTTGATGGCATGCAGTTCAGCTCAGCGCCTCACACACTTCCACTTCCACTATAGTAGAAGGAAAAGCCATGCTCATCATTTATCACAATTTGGCTTAATTTTTCTGAAGCGGCTGCCGAAATTTCGTCTCATTTTTATACCCTACACCTATGGTAATAGGGTATAATAACTTTGTGCGAAAATTGTAACGCATGAAAGGAGCCGTCCTAGGTATAGACTTAAGTATATAGAAATGCTTAGAATCACTTTCTGTGTTGATTTCCGGTTGTCCGTCTGTCCGTCTGTCTGTCTGTCTGTCTGTCTGTCTGTCTGTCTGGACGTCCGTTTACACAGGAGAGAAAGAAGGAGTTGTCCGATTTAGACCAAATTTGGTACACAGTTAGAGTGAACCTTAGCTTAGTCTAAGTTCTAAGATTAGCCAAATCGGTCGAAGGACACGCCCATAATGGGCCTGTAAGTCCCACTACCTCGGGTTTTTTGCGATCAAATTGCTGTAATTTGTCTAATTACTCATTGAAAAGAATAAATCTTGGTATTCAAGTTAAGGGGTCGGTCATATATGACATACGAAAAAATGGGTGTGGTCCGCCCACTATATAAGCGGAAATATTTTTCGGGTAAAATGGCTCCCAATTGACTAGTTACGAATATAAATGATTGAAATTCGGTTCCCAAGTTGATAAATAGGTCTTAGATGCCATACAAGAAAATGGGCGTGGTCCGCCTACTATATAGGCAATAAACGAAAAATCCTCTTAACTTCCATAATATATACACCAGAGCGTCCAGATTTGGTTATTTCGTTCCTGGTAGGAATGCCTTTCAATTCTCCAGAAATGGGCGTGGTCCGCCCACCGTGGGGGCAGTAAAATAAATATGCCTATAACATCTGTTGTACACCTGTCAGAGCATCAATATTTGGGATGTATATTCCTATTAGCTATATCTTGTAGTCTGCCAAAAATGGGCGTGGTCCGCCCACTATGTAGATTGTAAATAAAATGCACCCACAATTTCAGTGAATTATCACCACACTTGGGAACATGGTGTAGGGTATTATTCTGTCGGTGAAACCCGACTGATTCTTCCACACTTGTTTTGAACTAAATTTGTTTCTTGTTCGTGCTCAATTTTTTTTGGTTGCAATTATTTTGTATTATTAAAACTTTTGTTGTGGCAGGAAAAGTTCGACGCCGTCGCTTCCTTGTTTTTCGCCCCACTTGGCCACTCATCATCATCTTTGTATTTGTTGCTTTTTTTTGGTTGACCTCCCGCGGTTTGCTTGCATTTCTTCTTAATTTCTCTTCACTCGATTTTTTTGTAATTTGTAATTTTCTTTACTGTTATGCATTATCAGCGCCACAGGTTGCCATGTTTTTGGTTGCAGCCACCTCACTGCAACACCTTCAACTCCTTCTTCTGCTCCTCCACCTTCCGCTGCTGCTGCTGCAGTTTATGCCTTTAATTGCTGCGCTTGCGCTTCTTTGTCACCTCATGCGGCGCAAACTGCGCGTGCTCTTCCCAATTTACAATTTACACACACAAACACACACACACACAAACGCACTGAACTTTCCACTTCACTGTTACACTTTTAATTTCGATCGGTCCGTGACTTTTTATACGGGTTATTCAAAGTGAATGCAACAATCGTTGAGAGCAGTCAGAGTATGCCATAGAAAGTGCTTGCTGTTAATAATGCCGTTGATTTTGTTGGTTTTTGTTGTTGTATTTGTAAAATCTTACTTACAAGCCAACTTTACTATTTCCAGCCATAATATTCAATGAACTTCTAATTTAGGTTTGGATTTGAATTGACCTGAAAATTATGTACAGTGTCTACACTTTAACGTGCTTAAATAAAACGAGAACATGAGCGGGTTAATGCGATCAAGACAGGCCTAAGTCTCAGTTATATGTATATGTGTAAAGGCCTTTTAACAATTAGTATATATACATAGTATATAATATAGATAATATATCTGCAGCGCACAAAACTCCAAAGGAAATTTCAGCATACCTTTTGAAGCTCCGTCTCCACGAGCCACTGTTGTAGAACTGTCACAGTAGATATTTAGGCCGCGGTAGCTAGGAGACTAGAATAGCTAGGATTCCTGCTCCAATCTCCAATCTCCACAATCTAAAGTCTTTGAAATATGAAGCAAGACAGAGAATCCCTTAAGGTTTTTTCTGAAGTCTTGTCTTCGGCCAGTTTAACGATTCAATTGATTTCTGACAAACTGAACTCTTTCCCTGCAATATATCAAAAATTATTTAGCATAACTAAAGAAATTATTTAAAAATAAATCATGAGGAGACATGCTAAAATTTTCCCAGACATAATTTCACACATTCATAAATCCTGCTCTGCCAATGCTACTCCCACTCTATCGAGTCGCCTCAGCCAGCGCTAATTTGCCATTCCACTGAAAAATTAAAACCGAAAAACGCTCCGAAAGTCACAACAAAATACTATAACGAAAGTCAAGGTAATTCCCAACAACACACATTTCCATGCCATGTTCAGTCCAGATGCAGCCAAGCCAGCCCATGCACAAACAGAAACAGAAATGAGCCTCAATTTTCCCAGCGATTTGACAATTTTGCGATGCAATTTCCGATGACTGACTGACGGACGGATGGACGGACGGATGGACGGACGAACGGTCTTTCGCTGCATATTGCTACAAATGCTCTGGCTCTGGTCCGGTCGGTACCTCCGTCGTCTGCTCGGGGAACACGTTTTCCGGCGCCAATGTTTGTCAATGCGTCACGTGTGCATATTTATTGGGTTATTCATTCAGAGTTTCATTCAAAATTGTTTGGCCTTTTCGTTTTTCCCACAGCGTTCGGCATTTCCCAGCGCAATTTTCCCTTTGGAAAAGTATTGACACTTTTTTTTCCAAAATTTTTCCAGCATGAGTGCTGAAGGGTTTCTGTGCTCATTTTTGTATGCAAAACAACAACAAAAAATCATAGCGCTGGGTTTTTGGCCGGCATTTCGGCATTTAATGGCATTTCGGTTATTGTGATGCGGTGATTTGGTTTTATTACGTGTCATAAATTTTTTTCTGGTGTATGCAGACAAAAGGTCACGTTCGTATAATTTGACACTTCTTTTTGTGACGTGATGTGAGGGAACGTTGTCGTTTTTTTGTTGCTCTTCGTTGTCGTCATATTCGACGGCATTCATGTTCAAATTCGTGCCTGCATATGAGTATGTAAAATTGTCGACACTTTTACATACATATTTAGTAGTGGGATTTTTGAAGTTATTACGTCAGTGAGTTACAGTGGTACTTGTTGTGGATATTTAAAGTTGAAGAGCTGCACAATTGGGTGAAAGGTTTGCTGGATTTCAATATGACTGAGTTCCGTTTTGTTGCCATAGCAAATGACGTAGAATGAAATCTGTAGAGCTAAGCTAAGTTTGTAAAATTTGCAATATTTTCAAAAAAAAGCTGTTCTATAATTATACCCTACACCTATGGTAATAGGGTATAATAACTTTGTGCGAGAATTGTAACGCATTAAAGGAGCGGTCCTAGGTATAGACATAAGTATATAGAAATGATCAGAATCACTTTCTCTTTTGATTTCCGGTTGTCCGTCTGTCCGTCTGTCCGTCTGTCTCTGTCTGTCTGTCTGTCTGTCTGTCTGTCTGTCTGTCTGTCTGTCCGTCCGTCTGCGTGTACGCAAAAAAGAGAAAGAAGGAGTTGTCCGATTTGGACCAAATTTGGTACACAGTCACAGTGAACCTCGGGTTAGGTAAAGTGTTAAAATTATTTAAATCGGTCGAAGGATACGCCCCCAATGGACCTATAAGTCCCACTACCTCGGGTTTTTTTCGATTAAATTGCTATAATTTGTGTAATTACTCATGGAAAAGAATAATACTTGGTATTCAAGTTAAGAGGTAGGTCTTCTATATCTCAGGAAAAAATGGGCGTGGTCCGCCCACTATATAGCCGGCAAAATTTTTTCGGTAAAATGGCTCCCAATTGACTAGTTACGAATATAAATTAATGAAATTCGGTTCCCAAGTTGATATATAGGTCTTAGATGCCATACAAGAAAATGGGCGTGGTCCGCCCACTATATAGGCGATAAACAAAAAATCCTCTTAACTTCCATAATATATACACCAGAGAGTCCAGATTTGGTTACTTCGTTCCTGGTAGGAATATCTTTTAATTCTCCAGAAATGGGCGTGGTCCGCCCACCATGGGGGCAGTAAAATAAATATGCCGATAACATCTGGTGTACACCTGTCAGAGCATCAATATTTGGGATGTATATTCCTATTAGGTATATCTTGTAGTCTGCCAAAAATGGGCGTGGTCCGCTCACTATGTAGATTGTAAATCAAATACGCCCACAATTTCAGTGAATTATCACCCCACTTGGGAACATGGTGTAGGGTATTACTCTGTCGGTGAAACCCGACTGATTGCTTCCTTACTTGTTTTTTGTTAATATTTGCATATTAATTTACTATTCAGGCGCATTTCAACTTGGCACTTCCTTTAAATACTAGGCTTATATTGAAATATTACTCTAAAAAGGCTCTTACTAAATGTCCCGAAAGAACGGCCATTGCTCATAGTCACCATGAAACATATCCCTGTCACAGGGGGGAACTTCAAGACTATTATTATATTATGCTCTTGGACAGACATCATTTCTTTTAAATGAGGTAATGACTTGATCCTATGTATTTAAAGGAATCCTTGGAGTCGTAAAAGCTATAAATTTCCATGCTTTAGATTTCCAAAAAAATTTTAGCAACATTGCTTCTTTGGCATACTGGCCATAATAAAGTTTCTAATAAATTTTGCACTGCATATCATTCAAACTTACAGCGGAAATAATCGGGATAACGTTTTCGGTAATGCTGGTATCGAAAATATAGCTGTAAGTTTCAGGCTATAAAATAAATTATATCAAAAAATTCCTCTTCAAATTTGAGTCATCCCCACTTCTTTCTTTTAAACATAATCAAGTTTCTGCTAAATTTCTGCATTCCCTATTATTAAAATTTATAGCATCAATATTTGTTATCAATTTTTATGCTCTCTGTTCGTTCCCCCACTAACATCCCCTCAAAAAAGGGCCTATGCCATGCTGTGCGTTGAAGTTGAGCCACTTCACTTTCTTCAATTATCAAAGTTACATAGTTTTCTTTTATGGTCAGTTGCTAAAATAACAACAACAACAAATACTACTACTACAACGATAGTGACAAGCAACTGAAGTAATAGACCCAACAGCAACAGCAACAACAACAACAATGCGTCATTGTCTAGTGCAACAACCATGAGCCATGAGCCCCCCGCGCATGAACTGTCAAATTGCTATGACAGCTTATGTCAAGATCATTAAAATGACGTGCCAATAGCCGCTGACTGCATGCTGTGCGCTTCGATTTGATTGTTTCGATCCTTTTCTTTTCAATATTGTTTGTTGTTGTTGCTATAGTTGTAGGTTATTGTAGTGTTGTAGCTCGCACAAGCAACACAAAATACAAATGTATTGTTATATGTACCAATGAAAGCGAGGTTTTTATGAAATCGTGCTGTTAACTACACAAACAACGCTTACAACAATTACAACAACAACAATCAGCCATAAAGAGAAATGTTGTAAACATGCAACTGCGTTGAAAGAGCCAAAAGAAATGGTTTTTATCAATATTTTATGACACTTGAGAATATAGTCATATAAAATGCTGTTCTTGTTGTCGTTGTTGTTCCTGTTATTGTTATTGTTATTGTTGTTGCTATTCTTTGAAACTAATGCACACAGAAGAGCTGTTGAAATTTTCTAACAATTTCTTGCGCCTGTTGTGACGAACAAGTTCTCTCAACTTGAGCATATTTTGTTGAATGGAATTCGGAAAATATTTTTTGTCACTCAAGGGCAAGAAAATAGTTTGACAAATTTCCTGCGCAGCTTCCGAAAATTCTTCGAGCGCATTTAATTATTTTGCGCAATCATATTTCTTTTAAACTTGAAGAGTTTTCGGCCTGTAATAAAAATATAAATATCTGTGGTCAAAAGCAATAACGACTTAAGTCGACTTAAGACGAAATTGAGTTGACGTTACCACTGTATTCCTGACGTTGATGCGCATATTTTGTTCAAACCCCGGTATCTGTACCCATCTCAGAAAAAAAGTTATTTAAAAAAAACACATGCACTTATGTACATGCACTTATGTGCATTTCAAATTTCGAATTGCATTTTCTCGAAACAGTTGTTTTCGACTTAAGTCGTTATTGCATATGACCACAGATATATAATTGGAGCAATAATTTGTTAGAACTAGCTTCCTCCCATTAACTTTTCATGCTCGTTCTTTTTGAAGCACAGGTGAATGGGACCTACACATTTACTCTGTAGCCGTACCCAAACGGAATTGAGAATCTTCATTTTCATGGCTAAGAATGCTCTTGCAGAGTTGTCACTTTCTCACGCGGGTTGGCGCCGCTCAAAAAGTAACAATTTTAGAACAAATTCTCTTTTTTTCGATGATATGAGTCCGCTGTGGATCGAACCAGCCAACTCTCGCATAAGATACCGAGATCACATGCGCCAAGCACTTCGGCGTCATATGCTAGTCATAATTCGTTGACTTTGTATTTCATATTCCACGCGTGCTTCTTCTTGCTCTTCTTCTATTAAACAATCTAAATACATAATCATTATCATCTCGCTTAATAATACATTCGTTCATAAGCGTACACAGGACGTTATGTGGTCTACGATTAGGTACTTACTTAAAATTCAAAAAGATAAATTTTGCAGGCACTTAAAAATTCTGTTATTCGGAAATATTAACACCAGAACTACCGACCGCCCGGTTGAATTATATTTTAATTTTTTTGAATCCCTCCTTATAAATCTATAATTAAATTTTTCAAATTTGATTATTTTGACAACTTAACATCAAACCGAACATTTTGATCGGGTTAATATAAACGTGTATATGACAAATGTTGGTAGTTCTAGATTATTTAAATTTTTGGCTGCTACTCTTTTTCGCCAAGAGAATTCTTAGTCCTTAATTGCTACTCGATGACTTCAGCTTTTTTCTGCATGACTTCGATGTCCATCAAATCGTTTACCATTTCTAGATTTTGTATCTTTATGTTGTTGCATTTCTTAAACACTTCTTTCGTCTCTTTCTAACACATTTAAATATTTCTATGCGCTTACTTTTGCTACTTTCTCGCCTACATTTTTTACTTAATAAGAGAGCCAAGAAGAAAAGATACAAGTGAGCAACAAACGCGAAGATTTGCCAAAAACAGAATGCCACTTTATCACTGCATATTTAACAATTGTGCTACCGCTGAATGTTGCCACATTGCCATGAAATGTGATACGCCGACTGGCGACTGCCGACAAGCGAAAAGGAAAAAGCGCATTCATATAAAAAAGAGCGCAGAATTTTATATGAAAATTGAGATTAAGCCATATGCCGCCCACACACGCTGGCGTGCATACCTGAGCAGCGGCTTAAGAGGCACAAGCTGTGTGGCATCGCGGGGGCAGAAGCGGCGCAAAAATGCGGAGCATAAAAAATCATGGCTGCATTTTGCCATGTAGTCGCATGTGCCACATGCCGCATGCCGCTGAATGTCATGACATGCAGTGAAAGCAGGTTAAATGCAAATAAATATCTGGCAGCGCTGCCGCATTTTGGCGCAGGCACTCGACATTAGCGCTAATGTGTGTGTGTGCGACTTCCTTTGGCCTACCATATGCAAAATTAGACAAATGCCTTTATGTGTGTGTATGTGCGTGTTTATGTGTGTGTGTGTTTATGTGTGTGTGTGTATGTGCAGTTGTAGTTCAGTAGGCAAACAAAAATTTAACTGGGCCACACTGGCAAAATTTATTGTGGCCAAGATTATGGCCAAGACGGAACTGAACTGAATTGATGCTTCACTCGCTGCTCGACAATTGTTGTTGCGTTTTTAAGTTAAATCGTGCTCATGGATGCACTAAAATTTCGCTATAAAAACTAGAGTAGAGGCTTTGGTACATAGAGCAACAGAAATCTGTGACTTTCCCATGTCATTGCCAGTAGAATTGACTTTGATGTTCAGCAATTTCTTTTGCAATTGCCAGGGTGAGAAGAAGTAGCGAATGGCAGCACAACTTCTATGTCAGTAGGCACTATCCATCCTAGAGCAGCGGGTACCCCTTCCTCACTGTCTTTATCAAAAACCTTTTGGGCTTCAACCAGCTCTCCAATTAGCTTGACCCAGACTCTACTTAGTTTGTCAGTAAGAGCGTCGAATCCCCTACAGTCTAGGCCTTAAGTTAGTTCCTCTTGGCGACCAAGCCTTTTTATAAGCTTTATATTAGGTTCAAATCAGGTATGTTTGTATGTTTGTATGTCGTCAAATCTAGTAATCAACTGTTCACCCACTTCCCGACTACTTAGAGATCTGAAACTGTGCATACATGCCTAATCTAGAGCCCAA
The DNA here is from genome assembly GCA_963457695.1 of Neria commutata. Taxonomy (NCBI): domain Eukaryota; kingdom Metazoa; phylum Arthropoda; class Insecta; order Diptera; family Micropezidae; genus Neria; species Neria commutata. The sequence goes on from OY735248.1 coordinate 37,914,982, forward strand.
TACATGAATCAATAATTTTTATGGGCGTAGGGTAAGGGGCGTGGCACTTTTTTATAAACTCCAGATTTGTGTATAACTTTAGAACTACACATCACACATCAATGAAACTCGGTAGGAACTTACTACATATCCATATCCTTCTATTGAGAAAATAAGGGCGGAACTGGATAAGGGGGCGTGGCACCCCCCATACAAACAACATTTTTGATCTCGATTAGCTTTGGAACTAAAGGTCGTGCAGCATTGAAATTTCGTATGCAGTCGCCTCTTGGATGTGTCGTCCCAGTGGTAAAATTTTATGGGCGTAGGATAAGGGGGCGTGGCACCCCCCATACAAAAAAAATTTTTGATCTCGATTAGCTTTGGAACTAAAGGTCGTGCAGCATTGAAATTTCGTATGCAGTCGCCTCTTGGATGTGTCGTCCCACTGGTAAAATTTTATGGGCGTAGGATAAGGGGCGTGGCACTTTTTTATCAACTCCAGATTCGTGTATAACTTTAGAACTACACATCACACATCAATGAAACTCGGTAGGAACTTACTACATATCCATATCCTTCTACTGAGAAAATAAGGCGTGCACTGGATAAGGGGGCGTGGCACCGCCCATACAAACCAAATTTTTGATCTCGATTAGCTTTGGAACTAAAGGTCGTGCAGCATTGAAATTTCGTATGCAGTCGCCTCTTGGATGTGTCGTCCCACTGGTAATGGGCGTAGGACAAGGGGCGTGGCACTTTTCAAGCAACTACACACTTGGGCTTCAATTTATAATTATAGGTACACCACACATGAATGAAAAACGATAGGAACTTACTTGCCGCGCCCTGCTGGCAAAATAGCAACAACTCACCGCGTCACAAATATGCCACGAATATTAGGGTCGATCACTGCCGTATTATTTGTTAAATTGAGGATATGACATATGACGATAGGAAACACTGTGAATACCCTAAATATTGTGTACTGCTCTGCAAGTTTAAAATTCTTTTTGCGAAAAATTTCAGAGCTCTAAAATTGAATTTATGGAAGACTAAAAAGTAGAAAATAAAATTATATAAAAAAAAACTTTTTAAAAATAAGCTTTAATGTACTAAAAAGTAGAAAATAAGTTGTTTCCAAGTCACCTGTATCTTACTATTAATAAAAGCTTGTGCGCTCAATATCCATATTCAAAATATCTTTCATTACTAGAATCTATTTGCAAATAATTATTTAAATAAAATATTGTGGTAACTGTTTGACAAATATTGAACACATGAGCGCCCCAAGCTTTTAGGGATAGTAAGATACAGGTGACTTGGAAACAACTTATTTTCTACTTTTTAGTACATTAAAGCTTATTTTTAAAAAGTTTTTTTATATATAATTTTTATATAATATTTCAAAAAATTAGTAGTCACAAAAAAAAGTACCTAACTGTAAAACTATTTGTACAATTTGTTGAAACATTTACTAGTTCATTGTCTACTAAATATGTATATTTATTTCGAACTAAAATTTATTTTCATAAGCAATAAGAATCTGTTACAATTTTTGTTGTCTTGTTAACTAAATTTTTGGTAAACCCTACGAACTTTATTAGTTGGAAGCTTTTGCCAAAGAGCGAGCAATCATCAATGGCAGATTATATTATATAGCCTGAATTAACTGAAATCGGTCAATATCAAGCTCAGGCCTTTGAGCTTCAAGCAGGAAACCAAAAAAACGAATCGAGTTTTTTGAAACTACGCTGACATATTAGAGAACTGTACAACTGCTGCAGGTAAGCTCTTCCAAGCAGGCAGCTTCGAGCTAGACGCCACTTGTATTCTAAATTAGCGTATCTCAAGACGAAGAAAATGGAAGCAGTAGCAACTTTTATAAAATTTGGCTCAAAACAAAAATGTGCTACCGTCTGTTCGCCTTTCCGCCAGTCCGCCTGCACTGCATGCGAATGAGCTGCGTGCAGCTGGAAGACGTCTTTGCGCATGCGCGGCGGCATTGCTTGCCACAAATGATGGCACGATCAAATTACAATTTCATTTACGTTGTCTACGTTTTTCGTAAATGTATGCCGTTAAGGTCGTTTAGGTTCTACCTTGTCGGGAACAGGCAGCCGCCGCTCTGCGCCGCCCGCCCACTGTACCCTTTCACTATCGCCACATTTCAGTGCCGCATGCATTTTGTGGTTGCTGCTTTTGTTGTTGGCAGTTACCTTCACTGTTGCTTTTAATACGTTCTCGGATTGACCTGCTTTTCCCGCAGCAGCAGCGGCAGCAGTGGACGCAGCCGGCCGATAACTTTCAGTCATTCCTTAAGATTCGGGCCAAGTTTTTGTCATGTGCAACAGCAACAAAAACAACAACAACAATTTAGGCAGCCTGCGCACATGAGGCACTCTTTCTTTCTTTCCTTTCGTCCGTCGGTCGAGCTGTCTTTTTTTTGCAACAACTGCAAGATTGATAAATTGTTTTCATTTCGTTTTCTTTCGAGACGCGCAGGCTCTCAGGTTCTTGTGTCTGGCCTGTTTGCCTTTACAATTTAGTCAAAAAAATTAATACACACAACACAAATTTTTGTTTATAAAGGACAATGCCTATAAAGAGTTTAAGTGTATTCAACCTTTTGTTAGTAAAGAATTTGTCAAAATGTTTCCAATAGATGTGCTCTGAAAACCACGAAAATGGTTGCTTTCGAAAGATAGATATTTTGATTATTAAAATTTATTGTTCGTATAAAATATTTTTTAAGAAACACATGTTTCCAAACTTCAATTCCCTTTCATATACAATTTGAACTTATTACAGTTTTTGCTGTCACATTTACTAAATTTTTAGTAAGCCTTTATTTCTTGAAAAGTTTTTTTGTATTCTGCTAATTTTTCTTGAAGTATTGTTAGTCTACAAAATTTTGCGACAAAGGGACGTTTGATTTTCATAAGCAATTCGAGTTTATTAAAATTTTTGCTGTCATATTTACTAAATTTTTAGTAATCAAGTAAGTAATCAAACTTTATTTGTTAAAAGCTGCTGTATAGAGAACTAAGACAATTTTCTGATTTTTCGATATCGAGCCATGCCACTTTTTTACAGCATTTATTTGTCGTATCTACTAATATTTTAGTAAGCCTAACTAACTTTCACTACCGACTGCACATTTCTATGCTCTTAGAATGGTGAAAGGTGAACTGGCTCGAACTCCAACTGCAGCAAGCTAAACGGTGTGCGAAAGCGCCCATTAAATGCTTGTTAAAATTGGAGAAAATTATGATTAAACGTTTTGACAGTTGCGTTGTCAAAAAATATCAACAACTGCAACAACAACAAAAATATTGGCATGCTTGCCCGAACCTGCTGCCGCAACATGAACATGAGCTCAATCTACTTTTTCTTAACAACAGCCGAGGTAGACGCATGCAGCCATCATCAACGAACGACGTACAACGTCATCATCATAATCAATTGAGGCCCGCAAGAAAATCTTTGATAAATGCGCTTCGACACCAGCGCGAGCATAAATATTTTTGGCACACATGATGAACAACAGGCGAGGGACTTGTCTTCCGGCTGACGACGTCGAGTTCAGCTTCTCTGGCCCATTAAGAAGCCGCGAAATGGGCACAAATGTGCGCCGCTCGCCGCACTCCCCACTGAGCTCCTCTTTGGCCGCGTCTGGCGCTGATAAAAAAGAGTGACCTGATTTAGTTGCCGCCGCGCACAATTGTCCACCACATACGCTGCAACGCGCCGCCGGCAGCGCCTCATTACAATTTGGTCATAATCGCACGCGACAGCGACTGCCAAACATTTTTCCTTCACTTGGACATTTTCCCTCTCTGCTGCTCATTTTTGGCCTACTGACAGCGGCCGGACTGTCTGCAGTCATTTTACATTTAGCGCAATGTTGATGGCAATGCTGGCGGCCTCCACGTTGGCGCGAGCGCACACGCTGCCATTGAGGGAGCAGCGGAGTGGAGGCAGGAGGAAGCAGCCGACTAATAAAAATTTAAAACTTCGATTGAAATATTGTTAAAATTGCCACTGGGCTCAGTGGACAAGTGCTTGGTCGCTGATGCGGGGGACCGAATTTGGTTATTTGTAGGTCCCATTAATTTGTGCGAGAAAGCTAGGCCTAAGTCCGCATTGGCTGTTTCACCAATTAATTATTAAAACAAGTAAGGAAGTATCAGTCGGGTTTCACCGACAGAGTAATACCCTACACCAAGTTCCCAAGTGGGGTGATAATTCACTGAAATTGTGGGTAAATTTGATTTACAACCTACATAGTGGGCGGACCACGCCCATTTTTGGCAGACTACAAGATATACCTAATAGGACTATACATGCCAAATATTGATGCTCTGACAGGTGTACACCAGATGTTATCGGCATATTTATTTTACTGCCCCCATGGTGGGCGGACCACGCCCATTTCTGGAGAATTAAAAGATATTCCTACCAGAAACGAAGAAACCAAATCTGGACTCTCTGGTGTATATATTATGGAAGTTAAGAGGATTTTTTGTTTATCGCCTATATAGTGGGCGGACCACGCCCATTTTCTTGTATGGCATCTAAGACCTATATATCAACTTGGGAACCGAATTTCATTCATTTATATTCGTAACTAGTCAATTGGGAGCCATTTTACCGACAAAATTTTGCCGCCTATATAGTGGGCGGACCACGCCCATTTTTTCGTGAGATAGAAGACCTATCTCTTAACTTTAATACCAAGTATTATTCTTTTCCATGAGAAATTACACAAATTATAGCAATTTAATCGAAAAAAAACCCGAGGTAGTGGGACTTACAGGCCCATTGTGGGCGTGTCCTTTAACCGATTTGACTAATTTTAACACTTTACCTAACCCGAGGTTCACTGTAACTGTGTACCAAATTTGGTCCAAATCGGACAACTCCTTCTTTCTTTTTTTTGCATACACGCAGACGGACAGACGGACAGACGGACAGACAGACGGACAGACGGACAGACGGACAACCGGAAATGAAAAGAGAAAGTGTTTCTGATCATTTCTATATACTTATGTCTATACCTAGGAAGGCTCCTTTAATGCGTTACAATTTTGGCACAAAGTTATTATACCCTATTACCATAGGTGTAGGGTATAAAAATTACTATTAAAATTTACACACGTAAGTTTTTCTTTTAGAAAAGTGTCGAACTTGTTGTCAAGAAGGAGGAGAGAAAAAACAAAAAAAGATGCTTACAGACTTTCCCTTCCTGGAAAATTTTAATTTGTTCTTTTCTCGCTCAAAAATGTATGACAATTGCAACAACAACAAAGCCACAGAATTTGTCAAGGAAATTTTGCAAAAAGCCAAGAGAGAAAAATGTGCACAGAAAAAAAATGTCCGCTTGTAAATTGTTAAAAGTGCAGCAGCTTCAAAAATCTGACAGTTATTCTCAAGCGCATATTTCAGCTTTTTTCGCAGTGGGATTTGTAGAAATTTAACTTACTATCGAAATAAATAAACATAGATTATTTGAAACTGACGCTGAAAATTTGTTTATGATTAGTTCAAGCTGAGTTTCTTCTAAAACTAGCTGCTAAAACAAGAAGCTAGGCTGCCACAGCCAGGGGCGTACGCATTTGATGGCGGAGGGAAAGTAGTTTTAGTTGAAAGCAAACTATTTTTGAATTTTGAGTAGGTACTAAAAATTTTCCTATGCTACAAATATTATTACACATTTTCTAATTTCTCAAATTATCTACATTTACTCCTAACATATGTATATTAGGTGTAGTAAAAAGATATAAATTTTTTTGCATGAAAGATTAGTAAGATTGATCCGATTTAGGTCCTCCTGGGCAATCGAAGCAGTGCTTCCTTAACGGTCAGACTCGACGATTTCCATGATTTTATCGACATTTTCGCCAATTGGCCTTCCAAAGCGTGGTGCATATTCGACATCAAAATTTTACTGGAACGGAATCGACGAAACCAAATTGCCTGTTACCGGTTCAGCAGCAAGGACCATAAACGCGCCTTCTCCTTTATCAAAGAACAAGTAAGGAAGTATCAGTCGGGTTTCACCGACAGAGTAATACCCTACACCAAGTTCCCAAGTGGTGTGATTTCACTGAAATTGTGGGTACATTTGATTTACAACCTACAGAGTGGGCGGACCACGCCCATTTTTGGCAGACTACAACATATACCTAATAGGACTATACATGCCAAATATTGATGCTCTGACAGGTGTACAACAGATGTTATCGGCATATTTATTTTACTGCCCCCATGGTGGGCGGACCACGCCCATTTCTGGAGAATTAAAAGCTATTCCTACCAGGAACGAAGTAACCAATTCTGGACGCTCTGGTGTATATATTATGGAAGTTAAGAGGATTTTTCGTTTATCGCCTATATAGTGGGCGGACCACGCCCATTTTCTTGTATGGCATCTAAGACCTGTACATCAACTTGGGAACCGAATTTCATTCATTTATATTCGTAACTAGTCAATTGGGAGCCATTTTACCGGAAAATTGTTGCCGCCTATACAGTGGGCGGACCACGCCCATTTTTTGGTATTTTGCAGAGGCTCCACACCTAACCATAAATACCAAGTATTATTCTTTTGAATGAGTAATTAGACAATTTATAGCAATTTAATCGAAAAAAACCCGAGGTAGTGGGACTTACAGGCCCATTGTAGGCGTGTCCTTCAACCGATTTAACTAATTTTAACACTTTACCTAACCCGAGGTTCACTGTGACTGTGTACCAAATTTGGTTCAAATCGGACAACTCCTTCTTTCTATTTTCCCCGAACACGCAGACGGACAGACAGACAGACAGACAGACAGACAGACAGACAGACAGACAGACAGACAGACAGACGGACAGACGGACAGACGGACAACCGGAAATCAATAGAGAAAGTGTTTCTGATCATTTCTATATACTTATGTCTATACCTAGGAGGGCTCCTTTAATGCGTTACAATTTTCGCACAAAGTTATTATACCCTATTACCATAGGTGTAGGGTATAAAAACTTTAAAATATGGCGTATTTTTTCTTTGCTGGTGCCCATCTTTGACGTGCGTTCAAACAAAACTGAGTCAAGCAAACACAAACCTGCCTGAATGGTTTTTCTAGAATGAAATCTTATGTTTCTAACGCCATTTAGCGTAAGCCGATCGCATTTATAGAATGCGAGATATAGTTAACTAAAGCCATCTATTGAAAGAAATAATGAATTTCTTTCTACTATACCTGATATTTTGTTGTTGAAAGTATATAATCTTTTGCCCTCCTTTACAAAAGTCTGCTTACGGCTTTGCTTACAGCTCTACTACTGTCTGTGCTCCGGTAAGCCCCCCCTCCACCGCTTCAGCATCTCTTTGCATATCTTCCCTCTTCAACCGCTTAAATAATAAACTCGAAGCCGCAGTGCACACAAATTATAGAAAACATTTTGACATTTTCAGCGCAGGCGCCATTTTAGCTGTCATTTTCTGGCGGGCGAACTACGTCAATGTAAATAAACTGCACTGCACTGCCGCGCACAGTTGCTCTTTTTTGACAGTGACAGTCATAAAAAAAATGGCTTCCCTGCCGCGCTGCACAGTAGTCGCTTTTAGTGGCAGCCTGGCAGTCATAACAGACTTTGACAGTTGAATGTCATTTGCATTCGAATTTATGCAAATCAATTGCAATAAAAAGAAAACAAATACAAGCGACGTGCAGAAAAATGCTGCTGCAGCTCCTCTGCCAGGCAACTGGCATTCATTGCATTTTAATAAAAAGGAACTGAAAGAGCGGCAGCTGCGGTATTGAAAAAAATGCTCGTGTACGCATAAAAGCACGAACTCACATCCGTGTCGGAATTATTATCATGCGCCGACTGTAGGCCCACTTTTTTTCTCCCCACTATGCTCTGACACTTTCATGACTGCTGCCCACATGGCGTGCTACTGCGCATGCGCAGCAGCCATCATACCGAGTAAATGTCAATTAAATGTCAATGGAAATGTCAATGGCGGCATTAGGGTTAGAAAGCCCATTTCAATATCGATAAAAAAAATCATCTCTCTGCCCAAGCCTTTTTCTACACTTTTTTCTGCATATTTCGCCAATTAATTTTTGCATAGCATTTTCCTCACACACACACACACACACTTACACACATGCATGCATGCCTGCAATAACCAAAGTTAACGTCATATGGCTTATTAATATTGGATTTCACTTCCTTTATGCCGCTACTAAATGGAAAAGATGTCACGCACATAAAGAACTCTCGCTCTCTCTTCTGCTGTCGTTCTGTCCGACAGTCCCTCCGTCTGTCGTCTGTCGTCTGTCTGTCGGGTGAGCTGATCTGCCTGCGCATGGCCGAAATTTAAAGCAATTGTTCGCCGCTAATAAATGTATTTTCTTTGAAATTGCACTCAGAGCAATATTCCAATGAGCAGCTGCACGACTGCACTGCAGCATCAATGCTGCCAAGCTGAATTCGCCGCAATGTTGCTGTGGCTGCTTGTAAGCATAAATGTTTATAAACATTCGGTAAAAGTGTGTCTCAAATGAGTGGGGTAGGTCGGTAGATCTTGGTAAAATAAAGCGCAGAGTTACGCTACGTTGCGATACGATGCGTCTAGAGTAAGCGTTCATATTTATTGAATAAAATAAATTACCAAATTTAACAAAACGAAAGACAGCGGAGAGGGAGCAAGCCAAACCATGAAGAGCGTCGAAATAATTAAAAAAATGGAAACCAAAAAGAGGGCAGCTGGCCAAAAACTATTGTCGAAGAATGGGAAAAAATTCAAATATAAAGAGAGTTCTCTCGTAGCATGAGAAATTGAAAGCCATACGTATAAAAAATATTTGCTTCATAGAAGAGTTATAACTTTTTTTTTATACATAAAATTTGGCTTTAATTCGAATGGTAATCGACAGAGTAATCAATAAGACGCACAGCTCAGGCTGAATCCGTCGAAATATTGAGCTAACCTTTAAACTTCTTTTGCTCATCTTGAAAACTTTGGCAACAAATGTTGTTGCAACATGCTCGGCAACATATGCTGCAGCATGATCACTCGTTCGCTCTCTCAGTTTTGCCTCTCGTCGGTTTTGTTGCACTTGCAGCTGCGCTCTGGAGCAGACTGCAACAGCGGCTGCTGTCGCGATCATTTCGCAGTTGCACTTCAAGTTGTGTGCACGTGTGTGCGGCTTTTCATATTGCCTACTCGCAGCAGCAACAGTTGCCACTCTGTGCTGTGGCAAGTTTCGAATTCGTGGTTGCTTGTTGTTTGTGTTTTTTTTTCGCTGAACTGAAACGTGCACGAGGCAGAGCAGCAATGCATGGAATGTCGATTCGGCCGGCGTTTACTTTGTAGAAGCTGCAACAGGAAAAAGATACTTTTGCTTGGCCGCGCAGTGGCAGAAACCGCAGCAGCCTCACAGCAACATACAACAGTTGCAGCCGGTTTGCAATTTCATGCAACATACAAGTTCAATAACGCAGCTAGCTTTAAGAAGTGCTTCTTTGATTTGTGAATTTATACATAACGAAACGATTGAACTCTTCGACATTTTTATTTGAAAAAAATTTGAAAAAAGTGTAGCAGTTTATTAAAAAAATACAGCAAGCAGCTCACAGCAGTAAGTTCAACATGCCAATTATAAATATTTATAACAAAAAAGCTAAACCGCTTGTCTTCTAATATGGTTTTTTGAAGTGATAACTTTTTATGGGAGGGTAAACCGCTTCGTAACGTAACGCGTTACGGTGCCAGTCTGTCTGGCTTCTCTCACGCATACGGCAGCGGTACGCGGGCCCCTCCTCTCTCACTCTAACCCACAGCGCTTAGCTGTTTTTCGGACAGACGCATTGATTTGGCATTTCGGGTATGCTCAAAGCACGAAAAAGGCATTTGGTTGTTTCTGTGTTGTTGTTGTTGTGTATTTCTTGTTCATACCAAATGATAATTTTGGCGATTTAAAATTTATTTCAATTTCCCTCTGCTGATCTTATTATAGGGCAATGACTATATTAAGAAGTTATTTATTTGCCAACATCACTTTTTATAAGCTTTATATTAGGTTCACATCCGGTATGTTTGTATGTATGTCGTCAAATCTAGTAATCAATTTTTCACCCACTTCCCGACTACTTAGAGATCTGAAACTTTGCATACATGCCTAATCTAGAGCCCAATACATGAATCAATAAATTTTATGGGCGTAGGATAAGGGGCGTGGCACTTTTTTATAAACTCCAGATTTGTGTATAACTTTAGAACTACACATCACACATCAATGAAACTCGGTAGGAACTTACTACATATCCCTATCCTTCTACTGAGAAAATAAGGGGAGCACTGGATAAGGGGGCGTGGCACCCCCCATACAAACAAAATTTTTTATCTCGATTAGCTTTGGAACTAAATGTCGTGCAGCATTGAAATTTCGTATGCAGTCGCCTCTTGGATGTGTTGTCCCACTGGTAAAATTTTATGGGCGTAGGATAAGGGGGCGTGGCACCCCCCATACAAACAAAATTTTTGATCTCGATTAGCTTTGGAACTAAAGGTCGTACAGCAGAAATTGTGGGTACATTTGATTTACAACCTACAGAGTGGGCGGACCACGCCCATTTTTGGCAGACTACAACATATACCTAATAGGACTATACATGCCAAATATTGATGCTCTGACAGGTGTACAACAGATGTTATCGGCATATTTATTTTACTGCCCCCATGGTGGGCGGACCACGCCCATTTCTGGAGAATTAAAAGCTATTCCTACCAGGAACGAAGTAACCAATTCTGGACGCTCTGGTGTATATATTATGGAAGTTAAGAGGATTTTTCGTTTATCGCCTATATAGTGGGCGGACCACGCCCATTTTCTTGTATGGCATCTAAGACCTGTACATCAACTTGGGAACCGAATTTCATTCATTTATATTCGTAACTAGTCAATTGGGAGCCATTTTACCGGAAAATTGTTGCCGCCTATACAGTGGGCGGACCACGCCCATTTTTTGGTATTTTGCAGAGGCTCCACACCTAACCATAAATACCAAGTATTATTCTTTTGAATGAGTAATTAGACAATTTATAGCAATTTAATCGAAAAAAACCCGAGGTAGTGGGACTTACAGGCCCATTGTAGGCGTGTCCTTCAACCGATTTAACTAATTTTAACACTTTACCTAACCCGAGGTTCACTGTGACTGTGTACCAAATTTGGTTCAAATCGGACAACTCCTTCTTTCTATTTTCCCCGAACACGCAGACGGACAGACAGACAGACAGACAGACAGACAGACAGACAGACAGACAGACAGACAGACGGACAGACGGACAGACGGACAACCGGAAATCAATAGAGAAAGTGTTTCTGATCATTTCTATATACTTATGTCTATACCTAGGAGGGCTCCTTTAATGCGTTACAATTTTCGCACAAAGTTATTATACCCTATTACCATAGGTGTAGGGTATAAAAACTTTAAAATATGGCGTATTTTTTCTTTGCTGGTGCCCATCTTTGACGTGCGTTCAAACAAAACTGAGTCAAGCAAACACAAACCTGCCTGAATGGTTTTTCTAGAATGAAATCTTATGTTTCTAACGCCATTTAGCGTAAGCCGATCGCATTTATAGAATGCGAGATATAGTTAACTAAAGCCATCTATTGAAAGAAATAATGAATTTCTTTCTACTATACCTGATATTTTGTTGTTGAAAGTATATAATCTTTTGCCCTCCTTTACAAAAGTCTGCTTACGGCTTTGCTTACAGCTCTACTACTGTCTGTGCTCCGGTAAGCCCCCCCTCCACCGCTTCAGCATCTCTTTGCATATCTTCCCTCTTCAACCGCTTAAATAATAAACTCGAAGCCGCAGTGCACACAAATTATAGAAAACATTTTGACATTTTCAGCGCAGGCGCCATTTTAGCTGTCATTTTCTGGCGGGCGAACTACGTCAATGTAAATAAACTGCACTGCACTGCCGCGCACAGTTGCTCTTTTTTGACAGTGACAGTCATAAAAAAAATGGCTTCCCTGCCGCGCTGCACAGTAGTCGCTTTTAGTGGCAGCCTGGCAGTCATAACAGACTTTGACAGTTGAATGTCATTTGCATTCGAATTTATGCAAATCAATTGCAATAAAAAGAAAACAAATACAAGCGACGTGCAGAAAAATGCTGCTGCAGCTCCTCTGCCAGGCAACTGGCATTCATTGCATTTTAATAAAAAGGAACTGAAAGAGCGGCAGCTGCGGTATTGAAAAAAATGCTCGTGTACGCATAAAAGCACGAACTCACATCCGTGTCGGAATTATTATCATGCGCCGACTGTAGGCCCACTTTTTTTCTCCCCACTATGCTCTGACACTTTCATGACTGCTGCCCACATGGCGTGCTACTGCGCATGCGCAGCAGCCATCATACCGAGTAAATGTCAATTAAATGTCAATGGAAATGTCAATGGCGGCATTAGGGTTAGAAAGCCCATTTCAATATCGATAAAAAAAATCATCTCTCTGCCCAAGCCTTTTTCTACACTTTTTTCTGCATATTTCGCCAATTAATTTTTGCATAGCATTTTCCTCACACACACACACACACACTTACACACATGCATGCATGCCTGCAATAACCAAAGTTAACGTCATATGGCTTATTAATATTGGATTTCACTTCCTTTATGCCGCTACTAAATGGAAAAGATGTCACGCACATAAAGAACTCTCGCTCTCTCTTCTGCTGTCGTTCTGTCCGACAGTCCCTCCGTCTGTCGTCTGTCGTCTGTCTGTCGGGTGAGCTGATCTGCCTGCGCATGGCCGAAATTTAAAGCAATTGTTCGCCGCTAATAAATGTATTTTCTTTGAAATTGCACTCAGAGCAATATTCCAATGAGCAGCTGCACGACTGCACTGCAGCATCAATGCTGCCAAGCTGAATTCGCCGCAATGTTGCTGTGGCTGCTTGTAAGCATAAATGTTTATAAACATTCGGTAAAAGTGTGTCTCAAATGAGTGGGGTAGGTCGGTAGATCTTGGTAAAATAAAGCGCAGAGTTACGCTACGTTGCGATACGATGCGTCTAGAGTAAGCGTTCATATTTATTGAATAAAATAAATTACCAAATTTAACAAAACGAAAGACAGCGGAGAGGGAGCAAGCCAAACCATGAAGAGCGTCGAAATAATTAAAAAAATGGAAACCAAAAAGAGGGCAGCTGGCCAAAAACTATTGTCGAAGAATGGGAAAAAATTCAAATATAAAGAGAGTTCTCTCGTAGCATGAGAAATTGAAAGCCATACGTATAAAAAATATTTGCTTCATAGAAGAGTTATAACTTTTTTTTTATACATAAAATTTGGCTTTAATTCGAATGGTAATCGACAGAGTAATCAATAAGACGCACAGCTCAGGCTGAATCCGTCGAAATATTGAGCTAACCTTTAAACTTCTTTTGCTCATCTTGAAAACTTTGGCAACAAATGTTGTTGCAACATGCTCGGCAACATATGCTGCAGCATGATCACTCGTTCGCTCTCTCAGTTTTGCCTCTCGTCGGTTTTGTTGCACTTGCAGCTGCGCTCTGGAGCAGACTGCAACAGCGGCTGCTGTCGCGATCATTTCGCAGTTGCACTTCAAGTTGTGTGCACGTGTGTGCGGCTTTTCATATTGCCTACTCGCAGCAGCAACAGTTGCCACTCTGTGCTGTGGCAAGTTTCGAATTCGTGGTTGCTTGTTGTTTGTGTTTTTTTTTCGCTGAACTGAAACGTGCACGAGGCAGAGCAGCAATGCATGGAATGTCGATTCGGCCGGCGTTTACTTTGTAGAAGCTGCAACAGGAAAAAGATACTTTTGCTTGGCCGCGCAGTGGCAGAAACCGCAGCAGCCTCACAGCAACATACAACAGTTGCAGCCGGTTTGCAATTTCATGCAACATACAAGTTCAATAACGCAGCTAGCTTTAAGAAGTGCTTCTTTGATTTGTGAATTTATACATAACGAAACGATTGAACTCTTCGACATTTTTATTTGAAAAAAATTTGAAAAAAGTGTAGCAGTTTATTAAAAAAATACAGCAAGCAGCTCACAGCAGTAAGTTCAACATGCCAATTATAAATATTTATAACAAAAAAGCTAAACCGCTTGTCTTCTAATATGGTTTTTTGAAGTGATAACTTTTTATGGGAGGGTAAACCGCTTCGTAACGTAACGCGTTACGGTGCCAGTCTGTCTGGCTTCTCTCACGCATACGGCAGCGGTACGCGGGCCCCTCCTCTCTCACTCTAACCCACAGCGCTTAGCTGTTTTTCGGACAGACGCATTGATTTGGCATTTCGGGTATGCTCAAAGCACGAAAAAGGCATTTGGTTGTTTCTGTGTTGTTGTTGTTGTGTATTTCTTGTTCATACCAAATGATAATTTTGGCGATTTAAAATTTATTTCAATTTCCCTCTGCTGATCTTATTATAGGGCAATGACTATATTAAGAAGTTATTTATTTGCCAACATCACTTTTTATAAGCTTTATATTAGGTTCACATCCGGTATGTTTGTATGTATGTCGTCAAATCTAGTAATCAATTTTTCACCCACTTCCCGACTACTTAGAGATCTGAAACTTTGCATACATGCCTAATCTAGAGCCCAATACATGAATCAATAAATTTTATGGGCGTAGGATAAGGGGCGTGGCACTTTTTTATAAACTCCAGATTTGTGTATAACTTTAGAACTACACATCACACATCAATGAAACTCGGTAGGAACTTACTACATATCCCTATCCTTCTACTGAGAAAATAAGGGGAGCACTGGATAAGGGGGCGTGGCACCCCCCATACAAACAAAATTTTTTATCTCGATTAGCTTTGGAACTAAATGTCGTGCAGCATTGAAATTTCGTATGCAGTCGCCTCTTGGATGTGTTGTCCCACTGGTAAAATTTTATGGGCGTAGGATAAGGGGGCGTGGCACCCCCCATACAAACAAAATTTTTGATCTCGATTAGCTTTGGAACTAAAGGTCGTGCAGCATTGAAATTTCGTATGCAGTCGCCTCTTGGATGTGTTGTCCCACTGGTAAAATTTTATGGGCGTAGGATAAGGGGCGTGGCACTTTTTTATCAACTCCAGATTTGTGTATAACTTTAGAACTAAAAATCACACATCAATGAAACTCGGTAGGAACTTACTACATATCCATATCCTTCTACTGAGAAAATAAGGGGGCACTGGATAAGGGGGCGTGGCACCCCCCATACAAACAAAATTTTTGATCTCGATTAGCTTTGGAACTAAAGGTCGTGCAGTATTGAAATTTCGTATGCAGTCGCCTCTTGGATGTGTTGTCCCACTGGTAAAATTTTATGGGCGTAGGATAAGGGGGCGTGGCACTTTTTTATCAACTCCAGATTTGTGTATAACTTTAGAACTAAAAATCACACATCAATGAAACTCGGTAGGAACTTACTACATATCCATATCCTTCTACTGAGAAAATAAGGGGGCACTGGATAAGGGGGCGTGGCACCCCCCATACAAACAAAATTTTTGATCTCGATTAGCTTTGGAACTAAAGGTCGTGCAGTATTGAAATTTCGTATGCAGTCGCCTCTTGGATGTGTTGTCCCACTGGTAAAATTTTATGGGCGTAGGATAAGGGGGCGTGGCACCCCCCATACAAACAAAATTTTTGATCTCGATTAGCTTTGGAACTAAAGGTCGTGCAGCATTGAAATTTCGTATGCAGTCGCCTCTTGGATGTGTTGTCCCACTGGTAAAATTTTATGGGCGTAGGATAAGGGGCGTGGCACTTTTTTATCAACTCCAGATTTGTGTATAACTTTAGAACTAAAAATCACACATCAATGAAACTCGGTAGGAACTTACTACATATCCATATCCTTCTACTGAGAAAATAAGGGGGCACTGGATAAGGGGGCGTGGCACCCCCCATACAAACAAAATTTTTGATCTCGATTAGCTTTGGAACTAAAGGTCGTGCAGCATTGAAATTTCGTATGCAGTCGCCTCTTGGATGTGTTGTCCCACTGGTAAAATTTTATGGGCGTAGGATAAGGGGCGTGGCACTTTTTTATCAACTCCAGATTTGTGTATAACTTTAGAACTAAAAATCACACATCAATGAAACTCGGTAGGAACTTACTACATATCCATATCCTTCTACTGAGAAAATAAGGGGGCACTGGATAAGGGGGCGTGGCACCCCCCATACAAACAAAATTTTTGATCTCGATTAGCTTTGGAACTAAAGGTCGTGCAGCATTGAAATTTCGTATGCAGTCGCCTCTTGGATGTGTCGTCCCACTGGTAAAATTTTATGGGCGTAGGATAAGGGGCGTGTGTATAACTTTAGAACTACAAATCACACATCAATGAAACTCGGTAGGAACTTACTACATATCCATATCCTTCTACTGAGAAAATAAGGCGGGCACTGGATAAGGGGGCGTGGCACCGCCCATACAAACAAAATCGTTTATATAGAATAGCTTTGGAACTAAAGGTCGTGCAGCATTGAAATTTCGTATGCAGTCGCCTCTTGGATGTGTCGTTCCACTGGAAAAATTTATGGGCGTAGGACAAGGGGCGTGGCACTTTTCAAGCAACTACACACTTGGGCTTCAGTTTATAATTATAGGTACACCACACATCAATGAAAAACGATAGGAACTTACTTGCCGCGCCCTGCTGGCAAAATAGAAACAACTCACCGCGTCACAAATATGCCACGAATATTAGGGTCGATCACTGCCGTATTATTTGTGAAATTGAGGATATGACATATGACGATAGGAAACACTGTGAATACCCTAAATATTGTGTACTGCTCTGCAAGTTTTAAATTCTTTTTGTGAAAAATTTCAGAGCTCTAAAATTGAATTTATGGAAGACTAAAAAGTAGAAAATAAAATTATATAAAAAAAACTTTTTAAAAATAAGCTTTAATTTATTTAATGTACTAAAAAGTAGAAAATAAATGGTTTTTAAGTCACCTGTATCTTACTATCAATAAAAGCTTGTGCGCTCAATATCCATATTCAAAATATCTTTCATTACTAGAATCTATTTGCAAAAAATTATTTAAATAAAATATTGTGGTAACTGTTTGACAAATATTGAACATATGAGCGCCCCAAGCTTTTATGGATAGTAAGATACAGGTGACTTAAAAACCATTTATTTTCTACTTTTTAGTACATTAAATAAATTCAAGCTTATTTTTAAAAAGTTTTTTTTATATAATTTTATATTAAGGTGATATTGACAAAAATATCTAATATTAATATATGTGCATATTTCATTCTTTATTAAAATGTATAAATATTCTATAAAAAGCCTTTTAAATTTTAGTATTATCTCTGGAAATGTCGCACATTGGAAAAATGTTTGCAATATTTCAACAATTTCCAACTTCGATTTGAAATTTCAAAACGAGTTGGAAGCTGCAAGCAGATTTCATTCATAACACAGCATACGCAAATGCCA
Organism: Neria commutata; assembly: GCA_963457695.1. Lineage (NCBI taxonomy): Eukaryota > Metazoa > Arthropoda > Insecta > Diptera > Micropezidae > Neria > Neria commutata. The sequence continues at coordinate 37,932,485 of OY735248.1, forward strand.
GGAAATTCGACATACGCATATGTACATATGTATGTATATTGAAGTTCCTTTTGTTCGTTTATGGCAGAGCAGAGCCAAAGAATTTTTTGTCTTTCATATGAAAACAACAACAACACAGAATCAAACAGCAGCGCTGTCGGGAATATCGTCTAGCCGAGCGCTGCTCTGATTCTTCGTATACTTTGTTGGCTGAGCTGCCGACATGCAGAAGAAGAGCACATGCACACGACTTTCATAACACCATGCAAAATACGAAAATCAGCCGCAAAAAATGCTCGTTCGCCTCATTTGAGTACGAAAACCGAACGAACCAAGCCATTGAGTCGTGCGATCAGGGGTGCAAACTCAGTCAAAGCCAATTCTCTCAAATGCTTAAAAAATTCTCCCATGGGAATTGGCACTCCAGCCACATTTTCATTCAAAATAATGGTAGTAAAAAACATAAATCAATAAATAAAACAGTATGGCTGAGTTCCAAAATGCTGTAATACAAAACAACAGCATTTTGTTAAGAATATGTAGAAAAAGAGTTCGAATTCCCACAAAATGGGAGAATTTTCTCACAGTAAGCAGCCCTCGTTATATTTACTTTGAGTTTGGAATTTCTTGTAGCAGAGCGGTTCTCTGAGAGGACGAGTGACTGAGCGAAACTGAGTGGAACTGTGGGCTTTATTAAAATGACCCAAGTGCAAAATTTTCTCAGCCAAAATTTTATATGAGATGCGCACTCTATTATATTAACATACTCTTTGCTACCACCGTTTTTGAAATAGTTTAACTTGGATTAGTTTAAGTTATCACTTCTGTCGAGCGTCCCGAGACGCACACATTTTTTTAAATATCAAAAGCAATAGTTTTAGTTCCTAGTCGTTAAATAAAGTCGTTTCTCTAGTATAAAAACAACGGAATATCTACAAGACCAATTTCTCTGACTGTGATCTGTCAACATGTATGATGTGCGAATATAAAAATTATTCTATGAATGAATGATTGAAATAGCATTGCATAGATATGATATGTCAAAAAAGAACTGATCTTAAGAATCACTGAAATAGCAAACGAATAGATTTATGACTGAAATATTATTTTATTAAAAGAGTGCATTCACAAGAGAATGAAGAAATTGTTAAATGAAAATCTAGAAATATTTATACATAAAGGCAAAACGAAGGTAGACGAGTATGAAAGAACATTATTTATTGTAAGACGGAAAAAGTTAAAGAATCATTATATATACATATTTAAATGAGAAGATTGAGCACAGCTATAAATGTAAGGAAGTTGTAGAAAGGAATAAATTAGCTAAGGACTAAATGAATGAAATATAATGAGAATGACTGTGGAATGAATTGGATTATTGGAGTAGGACTAAATGAATGAAATATAATGAGAATGACTGTGGAATGAATTGGATTATTGGAGTAACAAAGGAAAAAATGTAGGAATGCATTTTTAAGAGGCAGAGAAAGTGTGCGAGTGAATATATTAAAGGACTTATGAGGGTGAATTGTGCTACTGAAATGTACAATATGCTTTGAAGGATGGCTGTAAAAGTGGAGAATAAATTTAAGATTATGAATTTTAGCTGCCAACGATTTCGGCCAAAGAGTTATACACTCGAGTGAAACTTTTCAGTGAATCGAAATATGCAGAGATGAACTCAAAGCTTTAAAGAACCTTCTGCAAGTGCTGAAAAGGTAAGATTTACAATTTTCAAGCAGTCTTAGAAAGTAGCTGGAAAAGTAGGCGTAGACTTTTGAATGAACATTTTCGGAAATGGGTTTATATGTATGTAATGAAACAAGAGCATAGGAAAAGCAGCAGTACTGAAGGCTCTAGCTTGAGTTCCAGAAATTGCTGCTTGAAGTTTTAGGCCAGTTGCAGAATTTTAAAAAATAATTACCTATAGTATCTACGGCTTAATTCATTCTCGCTTAAATATTTTCCCCGCTAAGTGAACCAATAGATCAGACAAAAAAGTTGAGCATATGAAATAGGCAAAAATTGCACGCTTTATTGAACCCGATTAATTTTCTCTCATAATTGCTTCAAAACTTTTGTTGTTTTTAAGAATTAGGTATTTCCCCGTTTAAACGACAATAGCAAAATGAAAAATTAAATTAATATAATGTAACATTTCTAATCAAATTTTTGTGATAAATATAACTTTTAAAATGTCTAACTTTCCCCGCATAAATGCACCAAACAAAGACAAAATTTTCGAGTTCAATTATTTTGGCATAACTGTACATTTGTATAAAAGTGTGTATTTTTATAAATGACTAAGGGCCAGTTTCACAGTGGATGTTTAAACTCTGATTGCAGTTTAAATAGGGAATTTCAGTTTCACAGTGGGAAGTTAAATACAATTTAAATGCCCGGTTGTGGGCATTTAAGTACGGCACAGAGTTGCAATCGAAAAGAAATAAACAGCTGATTTCGGATGTGCAGGCAAGCTGCGTCGACAATATTGCAATTTATAAGCTGCCAAATTAAACATACAACTGCATGGTGTAGCACATATAAATGATCCCGTAGTATTATAAATAATATAAACTGTGGATTCTTTGAAGAATATCCAATAATTCACTTCTTTCGGCCGACGAAAAATTTTTAGCTCGCGCTGCCTCCATAATTGAACAATTGAACATATGTTTTTGGCAAGTTGTGCTGTGTTCAATTGTCAAATATTCGAAGTTGCCATTCATTATTCCGTATTTAAATAAATGCACTGTGAAACTCAAGAAAAGTTAAACTAGATTTAAACTCAATTCGCAAATTAGATTTAAACATCCACTGAGAAACTGGCCCTAAGGTTACTTATGACCAACACTTAAGTGCGTATTACCAATTATTTCATAAGTCACACACACACAAAGAGTCGCACACACACACACACTTACCATTAACACTGCATGGCAATGAAACAAAAGTGACAGTTTTTTGACCGCACGCCAAAAGCGACCAACTGCACTTACGCAATTTCGGCCGGCCGCCGCATAACCTTCACATACATAAAAGACTGGAAAAATAGCGCTCCAAAATTTGTAACAAGAAATAATGTATGAGGAAAACAAAAATAGACGGTGAAAAAAATCCACGAAAAAATTACAAGAAAAGGTTTAAAGTTATGAGACGGCGCGGCGTGAAAAGAGCAAATAATTAAGCAATTAAAATGTCATTGAGGAAAAAGAGCGAATGGATGGATGTTCAGATGGACAGTGGAACGAAGAGACGAACAATTCGACAGACAGTGCAAGAGAGATATGAACGGATTTACAGTCAGATGGATAACGGATACGTTATATGAATGCACAGAGAGTTGAATATGTAGATAGACGAATTGCTAAACGAATGGACGCTCGAACGGACACGTGGACTATGAGATGGGTAAATGAACGGCTCAACGAATGAAATGGATGGCTCAACGAATTAGCTGACGAATGGATGAACTTTCACAGCCGCAGAAATGAAGGAATGTATGGAGCAGCAGACAATCGGGCGGACAATACGGAAGAATGGACAGTGGAATAGTGAGACGAATGTGGGTCAGATGGACAGCCAATCAACTGAATGGATTTTCGGACCGCATCGGTAGATATAAAGAAGAAATGAAGCCAATGAACTTTCGGACCGGATCGGTAGATATAAAGAAGAACACTGTAGTGATGGAATGCATGAAAAACAGCGCACAGATGGGCTGCAATTAAAATGAAGGCACACATACACACACACACATATATAATCATACGCTTATGCACTTTCGCGGCAATTAAAGCGGATGTGAGTTGGGGTTTTTCCAAACTTCAAATGTCTACGCTGCAGAGGAAGTGCTCACACGCGCATGCGCACAGCTCGAAGACGCTCGCCAGTATGGCGGCAACAGCAACAACAACGACAACAATGCCTAAAGCAAATATTTGAAAATTAATAGTTGCAGTTGATGGTGGAAAATTTGTAATCATTGAGCAAACAGGGCGAGCGAGCCAGAGCGGCGGCGGGTCACAGGCCAAACGCAAGCGAGACAAACGAGCAAACAAAGAAGGAGCAGCAGATAAAATAGCGCCGCCGTTTTCGAGATATCAGCGTGGCAAATGAGCTGCCATTTGAGGTGTCAATAATGAGAGCTGCTCACAACTGGACAGAGATCGGTCTGCCGAGGCAGTCCGAAAAGTAGCAAACAGAATGAAATGAAAGAACTATTTTAGAAGGAAATACAATTTGAAAAGTGCATATAAAAAGTGCAAGAAGAGGCATACAAGAAAATGCCTGAGAGAGAGAGCAACAACAAATTGTCGCTGTCATTATTTATAATTTTCCACAATTTTGTTTGTTATGCACAGTTGAAGCATTGCAGCCTGCAACAGCTCTTTCCTTTCCTCTGTCAGCTCATGCACTTCTTGCGCTTCCCCTTCCACTTCCCCTTCCACTTCCCCTTCTCTTAAGTTGGCTTAAAGCATCCCGCTTAAATATTAGTAGAAAGCTCTAAAATGTTGCCGCCTGTTGCGTTCATTTTGACATTTGCTCATGCGCATTGAATGAAAAATTCGAAATTCTTTTCAAGCGCATTCTCGCCTTCCCTTTTTTTTTCCTTCTTGTTCCCATTCATTTTCTTTGACAAGTTCTCTTAATTGTTTTATGGTTTGTTGCACACATTAGAGCGCGCGCACAGCTAGCTGCATGTGGCGTGAAAGGGTTAAGAGCAAGCAGCATAGTGTCAATAACATAAATTTGTTTGATGAAAAGGCGCACAGTGTAGGGAATTTATATTGTGACACGATGCAGCAAAATTTTTTTCGAATTTATTTTCAACTATGAAGTTGGCCAAAACGTGAAGGAAATCATTAGTTTTACCAAATTCCAATACTAATTCCGCTAGAAAAAATATTCATATTCCATTTTTATTCTGCAATTTGAGCAAGTTTCGGGCACGAAATACGTTTAAAGGCATATTTTGATTGCATCACGATTTATAACATATTTTAGCAAACTGTTCGTAATAATTTAGAGTATAATTTTACTATGCTTAAGTCTACATGACACTTGTTCCATAAGCCCTTTATGCATGCTACATACACTCATTTAGTTTAAAATTGTAAGCAGAATTTTCAAAAATATTGCATTTAAGAAACTGTCAAAAATAATCTTTGATAATCCATCAAATCTAAATCATCAAAAATAAGTTATTCTTACAGCTTCAAAAGTTATATTTCACATGATATATCTACGTTATAATTTTTGCAAAATCATTTAAAATTAAATTTGTTTTAAAATTTCTATTCTAACAGTTAAAATTTTTAAAATTTACATAAATAGCTACAAAGTAATGAAAAAGCAAATGCAAGAACGCTCAAAAGCCAACTTGTTGCTAGTGTTACTATATGCATTCCCTTCACTGTTCGAAGCATTTGAGTGCGTCGAAATGTTCTTGACGCACTTGTTAATTGTTGTGAGAAACACAAACAACTTGGGGAAATATGTTAATTTTTGAAGAAGTGGAAATGCCGAAGAAGGGGTTCGTTCCACAGGCAATTAAGGCAATCTTCTAATGTTTGTTCGCGCGCATGACAAACCAAAGTAGAAAAATTTTCTAGAGTTCTTCTTCAGAACATGAAGCGTAAAATTTAAGAATGACAAGTCGTAAGACCGGCAATTATATAACAACAACAATAACAAAATATTGCAGAGCAAATTTTTGAGAAATTTGTATGCCATAATTTGTTGAAGAAATTGCAGAACAAGTTTTAAGGGCCAATTAATCCAGACGTAACGTATTTTTCGTCGTAATTTTTCGTAAACTTAAAAATTTGCTCGTTTACTTTAATACGTAAAACGTATTGCATATTTATCTTTTTGTTGGTGCTACCATATAGTCCTTTTCTTCCCTTTTGAGGTTAAATTTAACATTCTAAGGGCCAGTTTCACAGTGGATGTTTAAACTCTGATTGCAGTTTAAATAGGGAATTTCAGTTTCACAGTGGGAAGTTAAATACAATTTAAATGCCCGGTTGTGGGCATTTAAGTACGGCACAGAGTTGCAATCGAAAACAAATAGCTGATTTCGGATGTGCAGGCAAGCTGCGTCGACAATATTGCAATTTATAAGCGGCCAAATTAAACATACAACTGCATGGTGTAGCACATATAAATGATCCCGTAGTATTATAAATAATATAAACTGTGGATTCTTTGCACAATATCCAATAATTCACTTCTTTCGGCCGACGAAAAATTTTTAGCTCGCGCTGCCTCCATAATTGAACAATTGAACATATGTTTTTGGCAAGTTGTGCTGTGTTCAATTGTCAAATATTCGAAGTTGCCATTCATTATTCCGTATTTAAATAAATGCACTGTGAAACTCAAGAAAAGTTAAACTAGATTTAAACTCAATTCGCAAATTAGATTTAAACATCCACTGAGAAACTGGCCCTAAGTAGCAGAATAATCTTAATTTTTAAATCTATTTATTGTGTACTACTTTTATTAACTAACTAATTTCGGCAATAATAATCCCCTATTTCAACGTAAAATCGAAGAGCAGCGGCAGCACTTTTTTCCAACCAAGCAATCAGCTGATACATTTTTACGTAAATTTTTCGTAGAAACCTGTTACGATTAGGTTTTCTGCATTACGCTTACGTAAAAATGCGTTTATAGCGAACGCATGTAAAGAGCTCGGGTAAAGTAGGGCGTGTCAGCTGATACAAAAAGTACGTTACGTCTAGCCTAACTAAGCTCTCAGAGTCAAGTGACAATGCTGGTGGTTAGCGCTACTTTTGAGATAGTTTATAAAGAAAAAAACTTTTAAATACATAAAAAGTTGATTGAACTAATTCTGTCATAATTTTTACCAATTAACCAGAAGGGTGTGTCATATTTTTAGCTGCTCAAATTACCACGCCAAAAAAAAGCTGTTATTTTATTTTTAGTCAAATTTTTTAGGCATTTTGCTGCTTGTCACTTTCAAAAAAGTGTAACAATTTTGACAGCTGCTGGCAACACTTTACAACTGTCAAAGCAGCAAGCACTATAACTGATCATATTGCTGTATTGATATGCTTGTAATAACAAGCATAGTTGCATTTCAACTGTCATAAATTTGTGTACTTATTCGATTTCTCAAATTTTGTTGCACTTTTAAATTTACATTTTCTTAAGCAATAGATTTAACATAACGGCATTGTCAATATGACATTTGCATGAACTGTCAGAAAAAAAGGTGTTGCTGCAGCTGTTAAAAATTGAAAACGCGCCAACGCTTGCAATGCATTTAAAAAAAGCTAAAAATATGAACGCTTCAGAAAAGTATCTACAACAAAAACAACAGCTCGCCGCTTTGTGTTACTTTTATAGTTTGACCTTCACATATGCAAAGAGTAGCTATGTGTGTATGTGTGTGCGTGTATTGCGCCACAGTTGCTGCTGCTACCTTTTTCTATTGCAGCGTTTTACTTAAACCGCTGGCCAACGCTGTAAAGCATGTTGTAATTACTATATACAACAACTACAACAACAATCTATGTTCCAAAATCCAAAAACGCGCCTAAAGAAAAGATGTTGTAATTTAAAAGAATGCTTGAACGGCACACACGGACACAGATACACACATGCTCACCAAACAGATGCATAGTTACAAAAACTACAGATAAATAAGCAAGACAGCAGCTAAAGAAGAAGAAGCAGCACAAGCGCGAACTTGATCAAGCAAAAAGCACAGCGAATGAGCTAAAATGTGTGAAGATTAATTGCTTAGATTTGGCTACTGTTTTTTTATGGCTACAACTACGCTTTTTAGCCAACATACTGACGCGTTGCTTGCAAGCTACTAACTAAGGTTCTTTTGCTTGTTGTTGTTGTTTTTCTTGCAATTTACCACTACCAATTTACAAAGCCTTAAAAGTTGATATGAAATGTTTGTTCGATTTTCGAAACTGCTACTAAATAACAACAGGCCTAGTTTAACTAAGCTGTTAAAAATCTCATCTCAAAAGCTCTTAACAACTTGTCTGATCTATTAAGAAAAAAATTGAAACTCCTTTTCTTTTCAATAATGCTCCCAACATAAAAATCGCTTGAGATTTAAAGTTTTTGTAAAATTTTCAAAAAATGTTTACAGTATGCTCAACACGAAGGGAGTTCAATGCATAATACCCCATAACCTCAAAACATTTATTACATCTCGAAATAATCTTTTCAATACACTATAAAAAAACTGAACTAGAAGCAGCTTACTTTAGTTCAAGTACGATTTTACAACAAACAGTGAAGGCTCAGAAAGCTTTTCTATCAAATTTTGTAGATTTTATTACATTCCATCAGAATTCATAGAAATTTATTTAGCAGTTAAGGCATCTGAAACTCGTCGAACTATTGACAAAACGATCCTTAAGACTTATGTCTATAATTTTAAAGAAAATTTGCACTCCATATTATTCGAAAAACTGTAAGCCAAATCGGAAAATTTTTAACATAAGTATTTGAAATTTACGGCAAAGAATCAGCTAAGGAAGATTTGATTAAATCAAAAATAAAACCAGAATAATAAGTCCTGCATAAGAGGTCAAAAGCTTGCAAAAGCACTGTTAAAGATGCAAGAAATTAAAGTTCGCTTACTTAATATAATTTTGCATATTTTAGTACAAAAGTAAAGCATTTGTTTAGGTCAGAACCGATCGAACAGCTAAAATGTCAGTGGAAAACTTAAAATTCCCAAACTTTTCTTTTCTACTCTGAACACTTCCGAGATTATGCCTTAGTAAAAAAGACTTATAAATCTGTAATTTTACTTTCGTTGGCAGAAATTAGTTTATTTAAATTATGTATGTTTAAATTAACTGTTTTTTTGCCCAACTTTTATTAGGTCCCAACAAATTTTTCTAATTTCTACTAACATCTTTTGCAAGGTGTGCGTAAGGCTGCTTTTCAAAGTAACTTTACGTCCAAAACGTGGCCATTATTTTACTTGTAACACATATGTATGTACATAAACTTAAAACCAGCACACACACACACACACACACCACACACACACACAATTGCATGTCATTGTATTGATATGAGAGTACTACCCTCCATGCCAGGAATTGCCAAGCCGCGGGCCGACTTGAACATTTTTTCCGGCCAATCTTCCTATCATTTACGAACATTTTCCATATATGCAGCCCGCGAGAGCATTTGGGTTGGCTACCACTGCTCTATGCTGTCTAGCGCTGCGCCTGCGTAGCTGCCTGAAAGTGTGTACGTGTCTTGTTAGTATGCGTGCGTGTGTGCAATTGTAGCTCGTTGTTGCATTTTAATTCTAGCTCATAAATTCGCGCATGTTTAGAATTTTTAATATGCCAACATTTGCTGGATAAGTGCCACAAATTGACTCACTGACTGACTGACTGACATAATGAAATTGTCATATGCCGCGCTGGTCGCACTAAACAGTTCTTTTGTTTCAAATAAAGCCATAAAATGTGCCAGACACACTGACAAAATGTCTGCAGGCGGTGTCACATTTTATGAGCCAGTCAGTCGCTATTCAAAGGTGCCATGTCAATGGCTCGTCAATGACGGCTGACTTTATACTAATTTTGTCTTGTGTTATGATAGTTCAAACGGTAAACTTTTTTTCTGCCATAAAACTGTCATATGCAGTTTTATCAGCTGTTTTGTGTAAAATATTTGTATGCAAATTAGTGCTGTGTATAACAGCAAATGAGATCATACGTTCACATTTTTAAGCAATTTTCAAAGGCAGAGTGTACCTATATACTACAAGTAATTATTAGCTTGGATTTGCGAAACTTTAAAAATATGAACGATATATTATAGGCCGCTTGAGAAACTTTCATTCGTTATTAACAGCGCTAACTGCAAATAACTCTTGAGCATCGAAGCGACTGATTTCAAATATGTAAATAGAGAAAGGTTCGAACAAATGAGCTCGTTATTGGCGCCAAAGCTTTCGAAATCCTCGTAAGGAGTTCGGCATCAATTGTTATATCTTATAAAGCAATATTGAATGTAGACATCTTTGGAATTAAGATTGACTTGTAGATTTTTCAATAGTTAAGAATATACCATTCTTTTTTATATATGAACGATTATAAAGAATTCTTCGTAAAATTCATAAAGAAAGGCAATAGCTTCATACTCCTTGAAGCTGTGCGTCCATGAGGAACTGTAATTATATGTAGAACTGCTGCAATAGGCCTAATCCAAATACAATCGAATCTAATCTAAATTTTCCCATATCTCCTTTTCTAACATTCTTTCTTTTCCATTTTCTTTTTTCTGTCATAAATCAAAGCTACGTGTAATGTCAATTGCTCACAAGAAGTGTCTGAAGTGTCTAAATTCTCACAATTCTGATCTAAGATAAACTGCAAAATTGCCAAATTTCAATAGTTTTCAAATTGATGCAAACTTTTGTTGCTTCCTTTTAAAATATAACTTTTGAAAGACTGAAATTTATTAGAATTTTTGAAATTTAAATACATATATGTTTATAGAATACCCCTTTCATAAATAACCTACATATAAAACAAATAATAATCGAATCTGCCCATTTGTATTGTTATTGCTAAACATGCACATCCTTCTTTACCAATACGTGAGCTCTATCAAAAGTTGGCTTCACTAAAAGTGAAAAATTCTGTTCGAAAATAAAAAGGTCATTGGCATTAATTGTTCAAGTCCCAAAGTACACACTTTTCCCCACTGATTTTCGTATGAAAGCAAATACTCGCACCAACTTCACACGACCTTCCCACTGCAGCCCCCTTTTAGAAAAATTGACATTGTCATGCTGCGTAGTTGAATGTCAAATGCCAATTGTCAGCTGTCAATGCAAGTATGCAGTGTCAAAAAGATGCACACCAGAGTCTCTCTCTCTCTTCTACCTTACTTCCCTCTTCCCTCTCTTCCACTGCGTTGGCCTACATGCAGAGAAGAATTCTGTACTTTCACTTTTTGATGCGTTGCGTCGGACTTTCGTGAGCAGACAACATTTTTCATTAATTTACAACAATTGCAACACCAGCAAACATAACAACAGCAACACCTCTTGACCAAAAAAAAAAGCAACAAATTATTTTTGAACCTTTTTTCGTATTTCCTTCACCTTTTATTAACATTTCTTCTTCTTGCACTTAAGTGTTGACCACAAAATGACATGACACATTTTATTATTACGTATGTCAGTGTGTGTGTGTGCATTGCTCTTGCATTGACAACAACAGCAACAACAATTAACAACAACAATACCAAAACAACGTGCATTAAAGTAATCTGTCAAATTGTTGTTAAACAAACAATTGCGACCGTTGTTTCAACAGACTTGTTACAGCATACGTCTGCCACAATTGCATGCAACATACACTGACACACGCATGCACGGGGCCGTCTTTAAGTGAGTGGGGCACGATGGGCCCATGCAAATTGGCGCATGTTCTTTAATAAAAACTTATCTTAAACAATTGTTAATAAGGCTGCTGATTTTCAAAACTTAATTGATGCCGTTTTATTTTGTTCGAAATTTAAGATATGCCAACATTCATTTCAAGTATGTATTTAATAAAAATTCAATTATGTATTTCAATAAGGCAGCAAAAACAACAGTAGCAGGACGCCTGGAGAGAAGCCCTAGCCTTGAACATCTTCAATTGAAATTCTTGAGCATTGAAATTCTTGAAACATAAAAACTCTTTTCTTTCAAAAATATTAGATAAAAGCAGTTTCGTTTGTGGTCTAATTTCTTGATGAAATTCTCTAAATATGAACAACTTTCTAAAAAATCAGTTTAGTTTGTGTTCTCAAAATACTTGAAATTTAATTGTGCTGCAAAAATTACAAACAATTAACTTAAATTATGCGCTTGAAGGAATGTTTTAAATAAAATTAAAAGGTATATTTTATAATTACATTTATAAAAATTTGGAAAGAAATAAATTGTATTTTGGATTTTACGAGCCTTCTTTATTGAACCCAGAACGAGCGCCCTTGTTACACCAAAGCTAAAGACGACACTGCATACAAATATTTTAGCAAAATGTCTGTCTGCAACTAATTCTGCTCGTAACATGTGTGTGTGTGTGTGTGTGTATGCCGCGTAAACAGTAGCAATTATTTATAGTCACTTCCGAGCACATGAAAAGGCAGCCAGGCAGGAAGGAAGGAAGAATGGGAAGCACAGAGATAGATAAAATCAGACAATGCTACGCAAATGCAACACTGTATATGCCTGTAAGGAATGTGCTAGCAAATGCTGCTACATATTCTACAAGAGGGGGCAAGCGCTCACTCAACATTCCCTTTGCCATATTTGTTATGTTTAAATGTGGCATACCAGTACGTCTGCGTGTGTGTATATATGTGCGCTCGTGTTACTTTGTAGTGTTGCACAAGTGCTGGGAAGTGCTGTTGTCCCTCCGTCGCGGTAGTGGCAGCCATTAACCTCGCCCGCCGTAATTGACATGATAAACAAACGCGCGCTTTGTGCGAATTCCTTCAGCTACGTCGGTTTCCTCCTTAGGCTGCTCGTTGCATTCCTTTTTCGGTGGCATATGCGCCGCTCCAATATTTTAGAAAATGTAGCAATTTCTGTAGTCTACGTTCGCACTTAATGTGGGAAATGTGTGCTCTAAAGCAACAGAATTATGCCGTTCATTTTGAAATGCATTCTATTCAATTCATTTTAAGATTCTCATTATTCCAACTTTTCGTCAGCTCTTTTGAAAGAATTTAAGAAAAGTTGATTTTCTCTCATTACATTTTTTTCGTTGACTTTTTGATCTTATTTACCATACTCATATTGCAACACATACTGTGCTCCTGCCCCGTCATCGCTATAACTCGTCTGACAGGTTTAGAAGCGCCGGTCTTTTCAGGACTTGAACAGACCTCGAAACTAGATATCAAGCCTCTTTCGAAATTTGTGAAACACACCCAAGTTCTGACAAATCATTACTTTAACAATTCCTAAACTGGCTCTGACTGGCATCGCTAAGGACCCAACAGGGTCTATGCATGGCCTTTTTTTAACCTAACCTACCCTTCCTGTCATTCTTCCCATCAACTGTTTTCCGCTCAGCTTATACACCGGCGAATAGAGCCAGCTCTTTTCCTTTTTCTTCAGCTATATGTCCATCTCTGTTTCACTCTCATTTCTCATCTCTATATACACCTATATCTCCATCTCTACACCCATGTGTATGTCCATGTCTATCTACATCTCAATCTTCAGCTCTACATGCACCTATATTATTATCTCTGTCTTCACATCCATAACCAACACCATTTCTGTCGCCATCTCTGTCGCCATCTTTATAACCGTTCGTGTGCCTTGATAATTTACTACTGGATCCATCTCCTTTGTGCATTTTTTTGTCAAACAATCCCAAAATTGTCAAACTACTATCTCTCTCTCACTCTTGCTCTTTGTTTTGCCGAACACTCCCACAACTGTCTTACTTCATTGCACCATACAATACATTCAAGTAACATAACGTCAGCTGTCAAAATATACCACAATCAGCTGAGTTGCATGTAGCTGTCAAAACAAGTGCACGTCAACAAAATTACTGACTGTCCGTCCGGCCGACAAATTTGTGTGTTTCCACTTGAGTGACTGTTACCGCGGCTAAGATTAGAACAAACATTGTCTACGAGTGGCTGTAGCGAACTGTCAAAATAATTTACAGCTAATAGCGCAGGCATAGGCAAAAAATAGGTACACTAACAATAACAGTCACAACTAATGACGCTCACACTGACAGCTGATGCTGAGGCTTTAAGCCAAACACGATAAGCGCCAAGTTAATATGAGACTTTATTGAATAAAAATATGATACTTAAAGAAATTGCACAAACTACTAAAGACAGTTCGATAGCAGAGAAGATAGGTAGATGACAACATAACTGTCAAAGTGACAATTCGTAATGACATGACCCCTAAAGTCTTTACAAATTTTGTCCAAACAATAGCAAGAATTTGCATGGCAACTAATTGCAAATTAAACTTGGTTAGCTTAGAAAATTACCAGCATTTGCAATGTCAGTGTTAAGTGTCATTTGACAGTGACCAAGTGGCAAGTGTCAAATCGTCAACATGGCGCAGTGTTGCCAATGCGCTTGACTGCACTGCAGCACTAACGGTACTGCTGTTAAGGGGAATCGCGTGACGAAGGTGTAGATGAGCTGATGTTTGCATGGAATCACTAGAAAAGTGCGTAAACTTGTAGGCAACTCCTCCAAAAACGGAAAGCGCTACTTCCAACTACGCTGAAGAACTAACATACGGCAGGTAACTGCTGGGAACCTGTTCTTAAGAGCAGCGCAGGCGAGAGGGTATTTGGGCAGGAGGTCACTGCAAAAGCTTTAGCTCTCAATCCATAATGAAGGTGTGGCTCGAGCCTAGAAGTTCTGAGTGTCTCAACATTAATATTTCCCTTAGCTTGGCTTAAAGCTCGATTATGACGAGTCTCGAATTCGATGCTCAAGATATTGATGAAATAAAAAAACTTGCTGCTTTAGAAAAATTTATGATCATTTGAGTTATTGAAAAACTATAGCAATATTATTTGCTCTAAAAAAATGTTTTCTTAAACTATTTTGAGCAAGTACTTGATTCCCTGCAAATATTTTGATAGTTTTTTAGGCAGTTGTTGGCTGAGGATAACGATATAAAATAACGATCCATCGTTTCTAAAGGCTATAGCCAATAAAAGAATAAATGGCTATGATTTTAGTTTTGCATGCAATTTTTAAAACTTGCAACTTCTTTGAAACTCTCAGAAAAAGAGAGAGAGTTCTAGCAGCTGCCATAGCATATTCACTACTACGTTACTGTGTCATCTGGAAGCAACCTGCCTGCTCATATCGTGTGCTTCCACTGCTTCCTTGAAACTTGCAGCTCAAGTTGTTTAACCACATTTTGAACCTGTCGTTAGACTGCTAAAACTTGGCTTTAACCTTTTTTTCAACTGTTATTTTGCTGCGATTTTTTTTTGTGCAAGCCAACTTTTTTTGTCTATGCCTTAAAAGCAATCGATAGATATGCCATGGAATACAGCGGCGAGGGGCAGCGGGGCAGCTCACGTGATTTAGTTGCTGTCTTTAAAACTCGTTGCTTGTCTATTGTATGCTTATCTTTTGGCTTTTGGCTAAAATATTGTTGTTTAGGCATTGGCTGCTTTATGTTGTTGGAAAATGTTGCGGCGACAACTGCGAAAATGTGTGTGTGTGTGTGTGCACTCTTTGCAAGCATGTCCCCCCAACTGTGGTCCATTTTATGCTTTAATCGGCATGCATCTCTGCCACTTGCTGCTTCCCCGACCACCCCTCCCCCCACAAACAACACTCCTGCACACCTTAAGCCTATTTTGCTTGCCTGCCTTTTTGTTTGACAAAATTTATTAGCCATTTATAAAAATTTACAGCTAATAAAGTCGAAGTATATGTGGACCGCCAACAGCTTGTCATCCAGTGTATGTGTGAGTGTGTGTTTGTGTGTGGGTTAGTGTGTTTTGGCAGCTATCTTGCAGTTTGTTGCAAGCAGCAAGTGCTTGACAATTTTGCATTTGTTGTTGTTGTTGCTCCAAAAAAGGTGCCAACAGGCTTCCAGTGATTAATGCCAGTAATAATATTTATGAATGCCTTAGGTTAAGTGTTTTATGCACCTCCATTTTGTCTATGAGTGGGTCAAATTTATGCAAATATAACGGGAATTTCTTAAGCTGCCAGCAGTTATAAGACAGCAGTTATCGAAGTAACAAGTGGGCAGGACGACGATGGACGTTTTATAAAAAAAATTAATATGTTGACTTTAAGTTGTTGTTATTTAAAGGCTAAGATACATACGTGCTTTTTTGATTTAGACAAAATATAAAACTCAAATTGAAAAAAAAGTTAGCTTGATTTCAGATAGTATCTTTCAAGCCATTTTGAATAGCTACCAGATTCAAGGCATCTGATAACTTCATGATTTTTTGGGAAACATCTTAACAGATCTGTCATATCTTTTTTATAAATATATTCATAAATGAAGTATTAATGGCTAAAACCGTGTGTTTTCCTCTTTAATAAAAGAAGTCATTATCGACTCAAACATTTTATAAAAAAAGTCTATATTGACTTAAAGAACTATGTACATATGTACATATGTATGTATGCATTTCGAAAAGTTTACTTTGCAGAAAAATCGCTGCATTTCTTGTATAATTTGAATTAAAAAGTAACTTCGCATTTCCTGGTTTGTAGAAGAGCTTATAGTTGCTTTGTGAAAAATCGTAAAAATTTTTAAAATGGCTTCAGTGAAAAATTCGAACATTCGAGAAATGTTTTTTTCACGAATTTTTCTATTTCTTCCGACATCTTTGATGTGCAATAAAAGAATCAAAATCTTTATAAAAAAATATGACAAAAATGTGCTGCCGTGCATTCATCAATGTCTTGGATATGCTTGAATGGGAAACCTTTGTAAAAGCTAGGGCATCGAAGACTAATAGCTCAGTTAGTCCAGACGTAGCGTATTTGTTCGTGTCAGCTGACATAACCTGCATTACCCGAGCTCTTTACGTGCGTTTACTCTAGAGTCTAGACGAATATTTTTACGTAAACATAATCAAATCTGGTTTCTCCGAAAAAGTTACGTAAAAACATGTCAACTGATTGCTTTGTTGCAGAAAAGTGCTGCCATTGCTCTTTTATTTTAGTTCAACAAGATAAAGGATTATAATTGTCAAAATTAGTTTATAAAAGTAGACCACAATAAATAGATCTAAAAATTAACATAATTCTGCTTCATAGATTTTATGAAGAATGTAAAATTTACCCTCAAAAGCATAATGAACAGCGTGCTTATTTTGTGAAAAAATGACAGCACTAACCAAAAGAGAAATATGCGAAAGACTGACAGCTACAATACGTTTTACGTATTCAAGTAAACGGACCAATTTTTACGTTTACGTAGAATTACGAAAAAATACGTTGCGTCTAGACTAACTCAGCCTTAAGTACATAATTAAAATTTTTCCGCATCTCTCTTTTTGCAAATTGCAAACTTTATGAAATGCCAATATCTTTCCACCATTTAAGCCGCTTACGGGGTCACAACTCAACTTCATGCGCCTAAAAGTAATGCCAACTTTGGACTTCATTTGAAAAAAATTACAAATGCAACACTTGACCAGATCCAAATGGACAGACAGGTACACGGACGCACATAAAATCTACTTAGGCAATAGCAACAGCAGAAGAAGAGGAAGAAGTGGAAAAGCGCCCAAAGCCATAACGGTGCAATGACGAACTGTCGAATGCTGAAAAATCGCTGATTGTCAGTTGGGGAAAAATGCTTTGCATGACACGCCTATTACAGGCAGCCAATGCATACAAAGAATTACCATGAGTCAACTTTAACTGCCTCTAACCGCCACACGGCAACTTGCCACAAAAGCCATACGTCACGCCGCGGCGGCTGCTCCCAAGGCATTGCGCCATACTCGTAATATTTAAATTGATTTAGGGCCTTTTGAAGAGCGCACAGCGCTGACAAGCTGCTGAAGTGCATCTGTGTGCGTGTGTGTGTGTGTGTGTGTGTGTGTGTGTAGAACGGTTCTTGTGGCATCTACAAAATATTTAACAAAGGTCGCAGCATTGACATTGAAAGCGTCCTAGCTCTTGCAGCTAAACGACCCAACTGCCGGCCAGCAGGGCTGCCAGATTTGGGGATTTCTTGCCATTTTGGGAAATTTTGGTTCTCACATTAGAACTTAATTTTAATTTGGGGATTTCTGCCAATTTTGGAAACTCAAAAATGTAGTTTTCTTGGGCATTAAATATTGAAATATTTGTAGTATTTTTTTTTAAATACCGCAAATGCCGAAAAATATTGTCAATTTTCGTAGAATTGACCAAATCTCTTGCTAAATCTACGATCATTTTATATCAAGAGCGCTTTGAAGAGGTGCAGCTGATTTTTATCAGTTTGATGTATCTAAGGTTTATCATATAGAATGATTCGAATGAACAATTTGAGTTGCCAGAAGCACTTCTACGCATTAACTTTTTTTTCAATATTATTATGTTTACCTGGCCAATTATGTTCCTTGCCACCATTCAAAAACCACTTGCAACTATCTGGCAGCTCTACCATCAACAAGCGCTGCTATTATTGAGAGTAAACACATCGGTTAGGCTGTGTTTAATATGCAATTACGACACGCGGCAGCAGCAGCAGCGGCAGAAGAGGAAGAGGAAGAAATGATGCAAGCAACGCGCAACGCAGTGCCAAACAATAGCGTCAATTCGTAGAAGTGCCGTTACGCGCATGCAACGCTGTCAATCAGCGAAACGTCACGGTAAAATGCCAGACATTCAAATTTAGCTGTCTCCCTCACACGGCGCGATCCCTTTTCTACATTTAAACAACTTTTTTTTTTGTATATAGCCTAACAAACTCTTAAGGTTAAATGTGTGAAAGGCGTATATCTACGAGTCGAAGCAAATAATGGAAACCTTTAAAATTGCATTCTCTACGCTGACAACTGAAAAAAATTCTTCGAAACGTAAAGCGCATTTCTGACAGTCAGCCAAGTGTCAAAAGTTCAAGCGGCACCGTTGACTGCTCGCTGGAGTCAACTCTTTCGTGTGTTCCCGCCGCTGACAACAGCGCCATCTGCTGGCCTGCGAATAAAAGTGCCAATAGTCAGTTGCTGCTGCTGCTGCTTCTTCTTTTTCCTCTTGCATTGCAACTGTGCTTTGCTGTCAATTTTGAAAAATCAATCATTTTCGTAACTTCTTTTTTTGTTAAGAAATTCTTAATGTTTCTTTCTTACTTGATTTCATTCTTCAATTTTTGTATTCTGCTGCTGTCCACTTCATCAATTCCATCATAGTGAAATGTCAAGCTTAATTATGTTGTAATTGTGTTAGTTTTTCTTAAATTTGTAACGCTTTTTGACGTTTTCGTGTGATGACTCAGTGAGAGCGCGATCACTTGATGCCGTTACTTTACAATACTTTTGTCGGATTTTACAGTTATATTGTCTATGTGTCAATATATTATATATATATGTATATAGGAAAGACAGCCAGACAGATAGGATAGGAGAACGAATAGAACTAACTACAAACAGAACTTCAAACACACCGACGGACCGACCGATAAACCGATGTGTATAAGAAAAGATACAAAGATAGACAGATAGGATAGGACAGTAGGACAAAAATACCGATGTACAGAAAAAACTTTTAGATGTATACATTTATCGGTCTGTCTAAAGTTCTGTCTATAGCTCATTCAATTTGTTCTCCTATCCTTTCCCATCCCATCCTATACTATCATATCCTATCTGTCTGTCGGTTTCGTTTGCAATCTAAGAAATCATCTGAAGCCTTGTCGGTGCGGAATTTCAATCCCCTAAAACCTTCTGCCGTCCACACGTACCCTGATCCGGAATCACTCCGTGGTGCCGTACGCCGGTAGATGGTTTAAAGCATTGTGGCTGTATGACTTAATATGTCTTCGTCTATCTATCCGCACGTTCATCTGTCTGCCGCTCTATCTCTTAATATCTCTATTTATCTGTTCCAACTGTCCATCTCAGCTGCTCAACCTGCTGTTCGCTCACTGCAACTACTGCAAACTTTTTGTCGGCCAGTTTGGCACATCTTCATCATCAATTTTAATTATAAAAATTAATCAGCCGCAAATATTTCGCAATAAAATGCAACTTTCATTTTTACAAAATATTTTGCCAAATTTTAACCCACAAAAATTATTTTTTTTTAGTTTTTCAACTCGATTGCTTTTTTCATTTAATTATTTTGAGCGCTTTTGTGGCATCTTTAAAATGGTTTCTACTTTTTTTTTTTGTGGCTTTTGGTGCACTGCAAATGCGGGCATTAAACCAAAACTAAAAACGATTTGTTTTTATCTTTTTTTTGTTTACAACTTTCGTCTATAAAAAATAGTTTTTTTTGCCTCGCACAATTTTTTACATTATTTTTACACAATGCGTTCGCGATGCTGGTAATTAATTATCGACATTAGGCACGGCGTTGGGCGCTCAATTTTGTTCAAAAATTCAGTATTTTTTCACTTCTTTTTTTGGGACGATGCAACTAATTTGTTGTTGTTGCCTTTTATTATATGCTTTTAATTTTATTTTTATAAAATAGTCGCATCATTAGCTATTTCTTTTTTTTGTTGTATGTAATTTTGTGGTCTCGAGTAGCAAAGGCTTTGGAAATTATAAAGGTATGTGAAATGAGGCATATATAAATATTTTGTGGCTTTTTTTTGGAAATTCGTGACAAGGGAATTTTGTACAATTATCGTTATTTTTGGTCCCTGGATCAAACTGTATTTTTCGAATAGCCAAAAATGTCGGGAACTTTGAGATTTTTGCTTGTGTTTACTCAGTTTCAAAAGTGCAAGTTTTGAGCTAAGCTATCGAAGTAGAATGCTCTAGTGAAAAGTTAGACAGCTCGAACTTGATTTCAATGAAAAGGAAAGCACACACTTTCTTTAAACCTATTTGCTAAGATAGGATAATGTTGTTTTTGGTTTAGGGATCCAGTCTTCTAGTCATCGGAGCCTGAAAGACCTATTGTGACAGTTCTTCCATGTACATATTTGCAGTTGCTCATGCGTGTGTAGCTCTAAAGGTATAAAGCATTTCTCTTTAAGTACCTGTACGCAATATGCTACGATGGTATACCCCTGGCATATTACCTAGGTAAGGAAGTTGGGTCCTTACTCATCACAGTGACCATACTGTGTTTGGCAGCCACCTTCAGTCTTGGTAACCCTTTAAGGCGTTCAATTACTTGAGACATTGATGGAAAAAGGTGTCAATAACTCGAAATACCTTTTATTAGCATAAGGGAGTGTGTCAATGTTTTAATCAATACCTTCATAATGACAATAGTCTCGAAAATTGCATAAATATTGCACTGATTAATTTCATTCATTCATTCGCACATAATTCAAAATTACATCATCATTCCGCAGATCATCCGCACTTTTTGACTGCAATTCGTCAAGATTTCTTTTGACTACATTCAAGAAAGAGACTTTCAAAAAAACGAAAAAGTATGAAGTGGCAAAATGATTGCTTCATTTACAAAAAGACACAAAAATTTAAATAATATCAAAATAATATGAAATGCAAACACTTGAGCCGATTTTTCAACTTCACTGGAAAGTTTTTGTTGCTGTTGTTGTTGTGCTTCTTAACGAATTCATTTCAGCCTTTTCAGAAGTGCGCAAATATTAATAATAACCTTTATATAATTTATTGTAAACAAACAAAATTTCAATGTAAATATTTAAATTTGCCTTCATTTATTTTCATATGCAAATTTGCTGTGCCTTTGTTGTTGCATGTTTGCTACTCTACACTTTTAGAAAAATTTGTGCATTTTTTTTTAAAGTTTATCTCTTAAACGATTTCACTTTTCATTGTTTATCTTTGTGAATTTGTAATTTCTTGCCACTTGTTGTGCTCTTTTTTATTGTGAATTTTTGCTATTTTATCAATATCTTCTTTCCTTAAGCTTTGTTCCTATCTTAATGCTAAATGTCTATCAATTAAATTAAGGTTTTATTGTTTCAGCCGATTTTGTGCCATTCAGTTTTTGTCTGTTTTCATTATTTCATTTCATTGGTTTTTGACAAAACAGAAATTTTGGTGTCAAATGTCAACTTCATTTAGTTTTGCCATTTTTCAATATATTCTCTTTATATATTCAAATGTCCAAATTATTGATATTAACTATTCGTATGCAAATTTTGAAGATCTCTATCATGTAAAAATCGAAAACAATTGAATTACGAAACGTTTAGAAATTAATTTTGTGCTATGGAAACTTTTATTTTGTAAGCGAGGCACAGAAAATCAAAGACTACAGCCGAAATTTCTACGCGTAATTTGAAGCTGCGATCGGAGAATAGACGAAGTTTGTATGATGCTGAAATGAGCGATCATTATCAAGAAGCTGGGATACATAAAAAGCCTAAAGCTAGCGGGTGGGTTCCGGGACAAACGATTCATTTAAAACTCGTTAAGTTTCGTTGGCTTGACAGTCTCTCATTCAGTTGTATTTTGTAGGACAATGTCCCTATTGGTCTGTCTGAAACAAAAGAGTGGTCTAGAAAGAGCATAAAATTCCTCTAAGTTCCTTACTTAGGGCTACGTAACGGACTAAAACAATAATTATATAGCTACCATAAGTATAGTACAACATAACATGCATGGAATCTCTGACGTAGAGAAAAAATAATACCAAAGCATACATATGTTGCGTAACTGTGGTATGCTAGTAAGAACCCAGCTATCATAGGGTACACCCTTATGAGTCCTTAGCTAAGAAGAATGGCACTGTTGGAATAGTCGTATCATTATTTCTAGTGAACTTCAGCTGACTGCTAGTTTCGAAGTCTTCCTCAGCCCAGCAAGTCACAGAGCTCCTATACAGACTAGGCGAAATATAGAGATGGCGCGACAGAGACAGAAGATGCTCTCGAGTTTCGTAGGATCGAATTGCTGTATAATTCTAACTTGACTCAAAATTTAAATAAAAAAATAAACCTTATAGGCATACAACTTAAATTTTGTGAAGAAGCAAAATCAGTCATTGTCGTGGTCAGCTTATCAAAAGAAGCTTCTTTTTACTTATTTATATTTTTTATTAGTAGTAACTATAAAATATAAAATCTTATAACTATAGCGAATCACCAGTGCTTTCAGCTCGACAGACTTTATAAACTGCCTGAATGGTCGCATATCAAATCCGAAACGAAGCAATACAACTTTCGGGCCATATTCTTCATTCATTCTAGCAAAACTTGCACAATCTTTTTACTAAATTTCCGTTGAACTTCTTTAATTTACAAACTTCAAAAAGGTAGTTTCCTGCTTTCTTATGAGAGCTATTTACAATTTTAAGCACGTTCTCCTCCCAACAACACAACGCTCCAATTTCGAGCTCTTTGCGCATTTAAATTCCAAGCAGACATTTTACAATTCAGTTCAAAAACCGTATTTAAACAATTTTTTGGGAATTTTTTGCATGCTTCCTTGTTTACAAAATCTTTTCTTTGGTTTTGATTTTCTTTTTGTAGACATTTTTGCGCGTATAGCAATTTTCCAGCCAGATCACGGCTCACAGTGATCACTGATCACCGATCACAAGCAATGATTAAATGCCTGTGAGTGCTTATTAGATCTATTTTTTTCTTTAATTCTTCATTATGCCAAGACGAAAGTGTATTTGTCTATTTTTGCTCATACTTGGCACAATTTGATGTTTAGTGCTGGTTTTTAGAAATATTTTAAATAACAGAAATTTTATGAAATTTGAAAGATTTTCGAAATTGTGGGCTTTCCAAAAAATTCCAAACTGCCGAAAATTAAAAGCGAGCTTTGCAATTTGAATTTTCTCAATACAATTGCTACTTAATTCAGTTTGAATAAATTTTGTTCAATTCACAGAAAATGTTAGAGGAAATTTTTATAGTACAAATTTTTCTAAATTGAAATACTAAGCTTTATTCAGCTGACGAGTCACACAGTTGAGTCAATTTTCATGATTTCAGCACTTAGAACGTTACCTTTTTAGTCATTTTTAATTCCAAATTGTTTGATGCATACTTGAATCTTTTGAAATTCAAAAAAATTAAAACTTTCTTGCGTAATTTCTCTTCTTTTTGGAAAAATTTCTGTATTTTTTTTAAATAACAGACATTCCAGCATCAGCATTTTTTTGCATATTCCAAAATTGCCAATTCAGCTACTTTGCTGCCTTCTCTAGTTCTGTGGCCATTTCCCTGAAAAATGTATTCCACACTTTGGCTTATCTCTGCAGCCACGACACACACACACACACACAGATTCACTACCTGCCAATGCTCATATTTATCTGCCGTTTGTGCTGCCTTGCTCCAGAGTCTGTTTTGAAGTCGATATTTTTGCAAGATCGCCAACTAAAAATAACTCCAACTGCGGCGTTGATAGATGCGCATTTTTGCTATGCCCTCGCCCTCTTCATGCTTGCCAAAAGCAGCCAGCGAGCAAGCTGCTCTGCACAGTCCACCAAGTGGAGAAAAGACAAACATTGGGCGCAGTCGCGAGTCTATCTGCTTTCTGCTTGTCGCGGCCCAGCTTCCTCGCTCCTTGCATGTGTCTATTTCGCCTGCTGCTGGCTGCCGCCTGCCCTATGCCATTTGCGGCGTGCTGTTGCGCTTTGGTAATCTCCAGAGTAATCAGCAAAACAGCAACTACAACAACAATAAAAACAACAACGGCACAGCAAAGCAAATAATGAAAAACATACAATTTAAGTTTATACTATCAATTTTTTTCGCTGCGACTTTAAGAAATTTCTTTTTATTTGCAATTCCTTCGCGTTTTTTTCTTGTTTGTTGTTGTAATCGCAGGCGATATGAAACGCGTGCCAAACACGCAAATGATTTCAGGGCAGGATCAATGGAATAAAGCAATGTTCAAGCATATTGTCTAGTGCAGGAGTGGCCAACCCGCGGACCAGCATGAACATTTTTCCGGCCAATCTTCCGGCCATTTCCGAACATTTTCCATACATGAGGCCCTTGAGATAATTTTAGTTGGCTACCCCTGGTCTAGTGTTTAGGGATGGCTATGCCGCAGCCTTTCGCTGATCCTGAGATTTCGCTCCGACCAATTTCCGGCCATTTCCGAACATTTTCCATACATGAGGCCCTTGAGATCATTTTGGTTGGCCACCCCTGGTCTAGTGTTTAGGGATGGCTATGCCGCAGCCTTTCGCTGATCCTGAAATTTCGCGTCTGACCAATCTTCCGGCCATTTCCGAGCATTTTCCATACATGAGGGCCTTGAGATCATTTTGGTTGGCCATTTAGACCAGGGTTTAGTGTTTAGGGATGGCTATGCCGCAGCCTTTCGCTGATCCTGAGATTTCGCGCCTGAAAAACCGCAGTCCCGACTTAGTGAAATTTTTTTCAGATTATAAATCTAGCAAATCTCATGAAAGGATAGCAGAGCAAATACTAACAGAAAAGTGTTTGGTCTCTGCTGCGAGAGCTCACTGGTTCGAAACCCAGCCAACTTTTATCAAACTATCTTAAGAAAAGATCATATTTATTCAAATTGTTTCTTTGCGCAGCGGCAACTCTCGAGAAGTATTAGAAACTCTGTAAGCGAATTCTTTGTCATGAAAATTAAAGCTTACGCCAGATGCAGAGCGAATAATTTAAAGATTCTGTCAAAAATCATTAACAACAAATCGATGCTTATGTGGAAATTGTTGAAGATCGATCGAGTATTGATTTTTGCTTAAAGAGAAAGAGAAGAATGAATATTGAAAAATTTTACCAAAACCGAAGCGATAGTCAATACTTAATTTTTAAGCTACATACCTTAGAAATCGAATCCGACAACAAAGCTGAATATTTGATAACTCTCTAAAAAAGACAAAGAAATTTTTTCTAATTCCATAAATTAATTTGAAAATAAAAACCGAAGAAGACGAATACTTGATTTTTCGACTTTCATAATGTTTTCTGAAATCTAGTTTCGAAATTCAACCGAAGAAGAAGTCGAACACTTAATTTTGGTATTTCCAAAGCCGTACAGCCAAAGCCGAAGACAAAGCTATATTTTATATATTTTATATATTTTTGTTTCAATCAGAAATGCTCAAAAAGTGGGCATAGAAAATTTTTAGTTCAATTCAACTATTCTACATTAAATATACTTTTTTAATATGAATTTTTTCCATTATTAATGATTTGTATTTTCTCTCTCTTTTTTACAGGTAAAAATCATTTAAAATGTTCAAATTTAAATTCCGTGGTGAGTTACAAAAGAATTGATCGTATACGATTTTTTTAAAACCTACCTTAAATTCTATCATATTACAAAAAAATTTCTATATGTAGGTTTTTTTTTTTTTTTTGTCGGATCTATATGTAGGTACTTTTGAGAATTGTGCAGAAGGCCACAAATTTTTGGAAAATAATTTTGCTTTTAATTTATATCGATTTTAATAAACAATTAATACGTATTACGCGTGGAAGTGTCATACAATCCAAATTCGTTTATCATTGTTCCAATCCTCCATTTTCGTTAAAATTAAAGATCAATCAAATCAAATTTAAAAAAATGGAACAGATAATTTGCACAGAAAAAAAATTATTAGGTTATATTTTGATAGCGCCTTTAATCAGGCACCCTGTATATGCAGCACAAGTGAAATTTTCTGTAGTTGCGATCTTTTGGTGTGTTGTTGTAGTGTGGCAAAAACACTCACACACACACCGCAAATAAAACATTGCGGCTGCCGAGAGGCATTATCAATTTAATGGCATCTGCATTTGGCCAATGCATGACGTGCCCTTCACACTAATACAAAGACAGAGGCAGACACACACACACACACAGAGAAACAACTCCCCCAACCCACCCGTCCGCAAGCCATGCACATGAGCAGCCAGCATACCAACATGCACACATACACACATACACACACACTGACTTGCCAAGACTATGGCTGCAGCAGGAGAAGGAGAAGAAGAAGCAGAAGAAGCTGCAGCAGGATGCCCGCTAAAAATAGCTGCCGCATGCAGCCAAAGTCGTTGGGCCACGTTGGGCAGGGCTAGGTCTCTATTTGCCCAAGCCCAGGCCGCAGCCAAAGTCCGTGATAAGAGCGTAGCGTGGCGAAGAGTGAGAGCGCCGCAGCAGGCCATGCCGCCAGCTTGTCGTTCGTCCGTCGAGCTGAAATTCCAAAAAAGGCTGCCGCTGAAAACAAGCAAACAAAAAGCCAACGCGTCAAAGGAATTACAATGTTTTTCCGTTTGTTGTTGTCGTTGTTGTTTCTTTGAAAGCGCACAAATAATGGCCGAAACGAACCGTTTTGAATGCACCGCGCGCGCTCCGATCGAACATTTCTTTAAAAGACAACCAATATACAGATCAGATGAGCCGGCCGAGAGTACAGACAAATCGAAAAGGTAACGTATTAATATAGCCTGTTAGCCAGCTTGACCGATCTATAGAACGAACACGATTTCGACGAATAAACCAAGAGACGAAACTACAAATGAGTGGGCATTTCTAAAGCGAGAATGATAGATCGATGAACAGACCGATCTAGAACCAAACCAACAAATAAATGGATATGGAAATTAATCAGTTAGAGCCAGAGAAATAAACCGACGAACCAACGAGCTGTTACAGACATGAAACGACAAGCTGCTCGTCACCTCAGAAATCGTCTGATAATTCAACAAAATAAGCAAGGGTCCGGCTTATGAGAACGGACTATCAGAAGCTTAATAAAAGTTGCTGACAGAATGAAAAGAAAACTCAAGAATCACACTGATGGACTGACCGTCGAAGGATAGAACCACTAAGTACATGGAACAAGATCCAGGCGAACACAGAAAAAACAGCCAGGATCAACTAACAGATAGACAGATCAAGAGTGATCTTTTTCTTTTTTTCATATGAACAAAAGTCATACGGACAAATAATACCGACAAAGTGACGAATGGATCAAATACGATAACCGTTGTAGAGCATACCAGGAGCCAAATTAATAGGTGCACAGTACCAAAGCCAGATCGCAGAACAGGTTAAAGTATGGACAGATAAAGTGTTCGGTAAAGTCGGAAGAATAGATTAAAAGTTGGACGAATGAAGAGTTCGGACAAGCTGGAAGAACAGATGACGATGTGAACGGATAAAGAGTTCGGCAAGTCGAAGGAACAGATGAAAGTACGAACAGATAAAGAGTTCGACAAGTCTATCAGATCTATAGATCAAGAAACAGATCGCCAAATAGCCGCTGAAAGCCAATTCGATGCTCAAATGAACCATAAGCTAAATCTACCACCAGATGCACATTTCAAGCGCCAAACTGACGTACAGGCCTAGTTGGCAGACCAACAGACAGACTGCCTTCGAATCGCCCAAAGGGACAGACCAAGTTGCTGCGCGCAATTCAAAGGCATTTTTATCACATCTTCCTCTTTTTGTTGTTGTTGTTGTTTGGTTTTGCTCTTTTTGATTTACTTTAACCATTTTAAAGATAAATAGAAAATGTAATAAATTTCGCCACAGCAGATGAGCGATTTATGGAAAGTTTGCGTATGCAAGCGGAAAAGAAATCAAAGAAAATGCCCAAATGGGCAACGAACTAATGGCAGCGCACTTTAATGGCATATCTCATTTCACAATTGCACAAGAAGCAGGAACATTTTTGTGCATTTCCGTGATTGAAGTTAATAAAAATGAATAGTATATTAACGGCTTAATGCTTTGCATAACATAAAAAAAAATAGATATTTCCTTTTGGAGTCCTGCTAAAAGATATGACAGGAAATGTGGCTGGCAGAAACCACTCACAATTGCTGGCAAATGTTTACTATTTGCAACAAATTTGTAAGCTCAAATTCACTAGATTGTGAATAGGGCTAACATGTTGAAATGACCTCATATTGAAGTTTTAGCAATTTTCCAAATTGAAAGCTTGCTTGAAGTATCTCAACCCTAAAATGAATGCATAAAAACTGTTCATGCCTTTCTTGCATTTTTTCTCACACTAAATCGATCAATATTTTTGCTCAAAATTAAGTTGATTGATGATGGACCACGAAATTTGAATGTTAAAAATATTAATCTAAATTTTTAACAGATATCAAATTAATGAAGTGGTGCACATTTAAAAAGCTGCTACTCAGCTGCATAGCAAATTTTTGCTAGATCTAGGCGTGAACTTCATAATTTTATGATTTCGCTGATTTCATTTTTTCTGCTTGATATTTTTCAAATTAATTTTTATTTGCTTATTTCGAAGCAGAAAAAATTTACGCTTACAAGCTGTCAAGCCTTCAAATCATTAATGGAACTTAAGCCGCCACAAAAGCCGCAGCTGTAGGCAAGCATTTGCCAGAAATCGAGGTTTCCAAAATAGCCTCCGGTTGGGATTATGGCAGATACTCACTCTACCAAGCTGACTGCGCCGCCAGCGCCATCGACGCTGACTGCGCCGCCAGCGCCTGCCAAACAGTAGCCGCTGCTGTAGCAAATTGTCATTTTACGCTTGACAGTCAGAAATGTCCGCTGACATGCAAGGGAATTTGCCTGCCTTGCCGTTCGAATTTCTATAAACTCTTTTCAACGTTCTACAACTTTTTGTGCATTCCTTTGCACACCACTCCTCACTATCGCATTCTTGCGATCATTTCTTTGTACAGTTCGTTTTTTTCTTCTTCAGAAAAATATCTAATTTAAATAAGTAAAGAAAATGTGTGAAAGTACTTGACATACTTTTTGACATTTACATGTCAATTTAGAATGTTAACTGATTTTTATAATGTTCTTGCATGTGTTGAATATTTCATGCCATTTGTCGTTCGTTCGTTCATTCGTCATTGATCGAAGATTTTTGTTTATCTACGTTTCGAATGCAGCACATAAAATTTTAAGACTTTGTCAACCTAAATTGTTAGTAAAATTTAAGTGAAATTTGTCGTTGAAATATTTACAGTATTTGACAGTTAGCTTAACCTTTTAAGCATTTAAGATTTATCTATTAGAGCGAGCTTAAATTTTTTTAAGGCGATTTTTAAAATATAATATATAATATACGAAAACCAAATAGCGGTAGGGCTGGTAGACGTACGACTATCGAGAGGCTTTCGAATGTGCTTGGGATTCTTGACCGGACAGAGACTGTATCTAGTATAATGAAACAAAAGTCTATTATGGATACAGTACGACATGCGTGGAAAT
Organism: Neria commutata; assembly: GCA_963457695.1. Classification (NCBI taxonomy): domain Eukaryota; kingdom Metazoa; phylum Arthropoda; class Insecta; order Diptera; family Micropezidae; genus Neria; species Neria commutata. The sequence goes on from OY735248.1 coordinate 37,962,271, forward strand.
CTGTGACGAAGTTGAAGAAACAGCAGAACATATCTGGGTCTTTGTATTGGAATATGCACGTAATTATGGCCTTGAAACACTACTTAAAGCATATCCAAATTATCTTGGATATGCGAAGAAAATTTTAACTGAAGCTCAAAAAGAGGCGTGTGTACTCAATATTTCCTTAAAAAAATTTTAAATGAAGGGCCCAGCACCTTCAATAAAATGATAAGAGATGAAAAAGCTTGGTTCTACAAGTACGACCCAAAAACAGAGCAACTGTTGATGGTATGGAGCACAGATGGTGCTAAAAATTCGAAGACTGTTTTAAAAGATGCATGCATCGACTTCACAAATGTTTAGAAACTAACTGAAATTATATTGAAAATATGACGAATTATTGAAATTAAAATTTTGTTTGTCAATTTTTTTTAGGCAACTAAGCAAACCTTTGTTAGCCTCCTCTTATATGAAGCCTTTGAACTATATTCAAACATTGCGTAAACTAATTTTTTTCTCTATGATTTAACTACATTCAAAACTAAACCATTTCATACACATTAAAAGAAAGCAATTTAAACAGGTGACATAAATTGACATTCACTTCGTAGCAATTATTTGCAATTTTCGTGCATTTCTTCTTTATAAACAGTGGCATTTTCTGCTATGACTCAGCACTGAATCAAAAATTATGAGAAAAATTATAGTTGCAAAAGTTGCTTGGAAAAATTTGCAAATTTGATCAAACGGCCGTGGAAAAAATGTCACCAAATGTCACAACTTCTATACTTGCAACAAAGTACTAGCCCTAGTTCCTAAATGCCGTTATTAGTGTGTAGGTGACATTTTTTTCATGGCTCCCCCTTTCAACTGAACTGGCAGCAGATTGAAAGAGTACTACTGAGAGTACTACAACAACAAAAATGCATTTGATACTTGCTAGCTTAAATACATGAAATTTGTTGTAGTTCAGTGCAAAATGAAGGCTGTCTGACTTTACTCTGCATACTAGCAGGAACCCTTTTGGAACCCTTGGAACACCTTCGAAAAGGCGAACATTTTGAACTATATGACATAACTAACAAAGTAGCAAATCGAAGTGTAAACAGCACAACAATTTAAGCGTAAGTGTAGCTGAAGAAGTTGATTGTAGTGAATATATTTCGCCGTAAAACTTTTCTCGCATATACGACAGATATTTACGCAAAAATTAAAAATTAGCCTACATACGACAAAATAGGGTTTGAATATCTCGAAAACGGTAGGAGATATAAGAAATCTGAGAACACCAATCGATTTAGCTGGGTTTGGAACCCCCCATGCCATCCTTAACTCAAAATGTGAAAAAAATCTACATACAACAAGTATTGAATCAAGCGGCGATTTGTAGCAGGGAGTCTTATCTTCTAGCCATCGCAGCCTGTAGTGGTCCCGAAGCAGCTATAGTACCAATTTTCAGTCTAAGCTGACAATGAAGTGTAAAAAAGATCTATCTTTTTGGAAATATTTTTTTTCAAAAGCGCATCAAAAATGAAGACATTTTTCTTTGCTTTGCTCAGCAGTTTTTTTTTTGTTTGTAATATGTATTTTCAAAGCATACAAATTAAATTAATTGCACTCGAATTATGTTACAATGTGGCAACAACAATACTGCTTAATTTCTAGCGACTACCTTAGCAGCTATCATGCATACCTACTCGTACTAGCTGCCAACGCGGCCTACTACGCTTTCGATCCAATTGTATCTGCATCTGTATCTCAAGCTGCCTTTTTGCGTGGGCGCCTGCTCACTTCTTGTGTGTGTGTGTGTAAGTGTGTGTGTGTTGCGGAGATTTCATAAGAAAGCAGAAATTTCCAAAAAAAAATGTTTTCTGTAGCCTTTTGCTTCATTTTCCATTTCATTCATTTTCATTTTCAATGAAAGTGAAATGCATGCAGAGTGGCAAATTATCGCTTTATCACGATTTGTGTAATATCATTTTTGTTGTTGTGGTTTTTTGTTGTTTGTTTGTGGGCATTATTGTTGCTGCTTTGCTGCTTGCTTTTGTTGTTTTGGTGTATCTTTTCAGCATGTTGTAATTATGCAATTTTTGTGCTGCTGCTTTGTTGGTATTTCCAGCTTGCAACTTGCAATTGTTGCAGCGATTTTATTTGATACGCCTTTAAGTAGTTGCAACACAATTTCTTCTTGTTTGTAGTAATAATTGTTGGCTTCGCTTTTTTGCTTTATCCAGAATCTCAAATTATCTCATACTATTTAATTTTTTCGGAATTCGCCTTGTAAGCACAGAAAATTAGGCTTTTCAGTTTTCATCGTCAATTATGATGCATGGAAAATTTGTTGCAGGGTGGGGGGAAGGCTTTTTTTTTGTAGTAAATAATTGAACGCAATTTACGCTGTGAAAAATATCAAGATCTCAATTATGTTTGAAGGCAACTTTTTGTTATGATGAAAATAAATTTATCAAAAATTTGGTACAGCTCCAAGGGCTTTGGCCTTGTAATTTCGTTGAGGTACTTTAAAAATTTTAACTCTTGTTTACAGTTCCTTTAAGATAAAATTTTATTTTGTTGAAAATTCATTCAATTCTCTTAAAAATTTTTAATATCCATTTGTCAGGCTATCAGATTGGATTATTCGAAACCGAGTATATTTAATCTTCGTAAGTTAAAAAGAAGTTTAGTAAAATGCCGCCTCTCGCGCTCGTTACCAAATCCTCACAGGCGTCCTTTTCGTTGGATCGATGTTCCAGAAGGCTGCAGGAATATCGCCAGCATGACTGCATTTTCTCATACGGCAAATTACTCGTTATTACAAGTTATTATGTTCGAAATATTTCATCAACTCGCTTAGTGTGACTTTTTGTTTAACATATTCTTTTTACAAATTTATTAAATTAAAGCAGATTAGATTTCAGATAGAATATTTTTATTCTGAAAGACTTTTGCTTTTCAAAACGTTTTTTTTTTTGTAGTTTTTTTCATTAGATTGAATTGAATCGATTGTATTCAGTTTGTCAGAATTTCCAGCTGGAGTCCTTCTTCGCATCAGTAGCCATCAGTAACCATCAATAACCGAGTACTAATCTCGTTCTATCGATCATTGAAGCATGGTGGCTTTTTGCAGAAGAGAGTTTCTTTAAAGAACCCAAAGTGCTGTTCAAAGCTCGCCTGGAATTTTGCTTTTCTTCGATTGATTGCTATCTCTAACATATTGATGATATCTCTCAAATAGCTGCGCAGTTGTCTACGACTGTTGCTTTGTTTTAAATCTCTGTCGTACAGATAAAAGAAATCATAAATTATTGCATACTTTTCCTCGATTTTTTTTTTGCTACATAAAGGTTTATATAGAAAATTTCTGCTGCTCCCCCTAAACACCGCCGGCAAAATTGCGCACGTATTTTCACTGCTTAAACTCTGGCTCGAATGCAACACTGCAACACACGAAAAGGTCACTGTCAAGTCCAATAAAATGCCAAAAGTAACACATAAAATGGTGGTACTCCCCCAGAGCATTTTCATTTTTCCGACAAAAGCCAACTGTCGTACTGTATGTACAGCTGTATCTCCGACTAGGTAGGTTGACTGTTTTACGTCTATTTCTGTGCATCTCGTGCGCATTTAACGGTTATTTCCTGCGCCAGGCTAGCACCAAATTTCTGTGATAGATCGTGACCGAATGGAGTCAGTGAAACTTTAACCGCTTGCCTACACTTTTTCTGCTTTTTCAACAGTTTGACTGACATGCGAATGGCTTGACTGGTGGCTGGTTGTATGGCTTCAAAACAGCTGAGCAGAGAAAAAAGTGGAAAAATGAAAGTGCCGTGAAAAAAGCGTAGATATTTGTACTCTTGCTGAGATGCTTGTGCATATTTTTATTGTTTTTATATTAACTGCGCTTAGTTGAACATAATAAAATGCTAGTAAATCATTTGGAAAAGCATGTTTCTTACCTGTTAAAGGCGTCTTTTTGAAATTGATGGACAAACTGGACAGACAGATAGACAGACAGACAGACAGACTACCTAACGGAATGGTTCCGGGAGGAACATCCGTGCAGACGAGAGAAGGTTTTAGCGGATTCAAGTCCCGCACTGACTGGGGGCTTCCAATGCTTTCCTCCTATTCAAAAAAGACAGGCAGACAGACAGACAGATAGACAGAAGCTTAGGAAGTATGTATTTGTATTTTAAATGCAATCATAAAATAAATTTCTTAAGAATGCTTTGGAAAATAGCAGATGAAAGCAGTCTATTGCTTTTATATATAAATGGTGGAACTGTTCGTGTAATCGAGGCTTCGGCCCAGCTTTCTCGCCTTTTTCCTAAGTATAGTGGGCTTAACTCCGCTGGGAATCGAACCAGCAACCTCTCGCACTAGAGACCGAGCACTCATCCACTCAGTCACTGCGGCGCCATGTTTATTGGATTTACTATTCAAAAATTTTATATGACCAAAGGTTTGCAATTTTTTGAGATATCTCACTGGCAAAATGATTCAGAAAAGTAGTATAAATTAGTTTACCAAAAGAAGCTGTTAAGTTTTATCCGGAAACCAAGGTAGAAAGTGTTTCAATTGACTTCTATATACTTATATCTATACCACGGATGGTTTCTTTAGGGCGTTATAATTTTCGCACAAAACTAATATGCACAATTATTATTTTAAGTGTAGCGCATCAAAAGTGTAGTAGCTTTATGACTTATAAAGAGTGTAAGCCAAAAACCCTGAACAGTTAACAGTTAACAATAAATCTTATCTTTAAAATGTTTTTTAATATGTACACAAATGAGGTAGGGTAGGCGTAAAACAATTTCCATTGCGTCGAATCGTTAAATCCCCCGCCGTTGAAGGAATGCCTAACAAAATGCAACGCTTGGCCTTTTGTTGTTGTTGTTGTTGTTGTGAAGCCGCCTTTTCATTTTGGGTGGGCGTTTTAGTTTCTTGTTTATGCATGCGGCGTAATTAATTAAGCTGTTTTTGCGGTGGCGCATTCAAATAAAGTTGGAAGTTGGAAGTTGGCGGTAAAAAATATCTATCTATTTTAATTTCATCTTTTTTGTTGTTGTTCGAAGGCAGTTAACAGTTGCTCAAAAGCGTGCCTTTATTGTCAAAATAGCATTTAAGACTGCTGCCAGTCAAGCCGCTGTCATTTGCCTCGGCTGTAAATGCATAATTGGCAAGTTAAGCTCTTTTTTGTTAGCTTGCTCTTTTAATTTGCTACGAAATGAGTGAAAACTGCACGATTTTGCAGTTGCACATGTTGTTGCTGTTGTTGTTGTTGTTGTGGCTCTGCCAGCAATTTTAGCTTTTCCCCAAATGCACAACTTTATATTGTCATTTGGACTATGCTGAACTGTGACGATTGTAACGATTACACACACACACACACACCCACACAAATTAGTAAAAAAATTACTATTTGAATGAGTTGCACATTTGCATAATTTTGGCAAATAATAAAATCGAAGATATAAAGAAGGGGAGTAGCAGAAATATTGGGAAACCTTAGAGTGGCTGCAGGAAGAAAAAAGGCATACAGATACAGAGATACAGATTACTAAAGGCATCTATTGTAAGAAATAATTTATATCTTTTTACTACATCTGATATCTTAACAATTTACATACACACACACACACAAAATTAAGTTATTGGCTGAATAAAAGATAGTCTAAGGCGATTGCACATTTTAAATTTTAATTAGTAGCATGTAATTCAGTGCAGCTGTGACAACAACAATAACCAACAACAACTTACATTACACCAAATTAAAGCAAAGATTGCTAAAATTCGTCGAAAAAAAAACGTAATTTAAACATTCCCCAAATGCGCCATTAACTATTTCTATGCACTTGTTGGCCATTTTTCCAGCTGTTGGCTGCACTGGTTTTTGGCTATAACTGTATGCTGTATGCTCTCTGCCCCCGACAGCTGCTTCAACATTTTGAGATGTACCAACTTAAAAGCAGTAATCGACAGTTTAATGCTTTGATTAATGGAAAAGCTAAACAGTTAACAAGCATTTAAGTGGGCTGTTTGGCTTGCATCGTAAATAACCAACAACAATTTACATGCTCGTCTTACAATTTACATAAAATTTGGCATAGTAGTTTTTTTTTTAAACTTGTTTGTAGTAAATTGCTTAATTGAAACAAAGTAATTATAAAAAGGGGCTACTATTAGCAACTAAAATTAATTGCAAGAAAATGTGTTGGTAGCGAAGCTTTAATTTCTGTCATAAAGGATGCATGTAATGTTCCATCGTATGAGTTCACATTCAAAGCTGCCTCATTTGAGCTGCTTCACATCTAAGTTGATATCCAAAACACAAAAGAGAAAGGGAAGCGAAGGGAAGGGTCATTACTCTTGATAAAAGTTCTACATTTTAATCATATCGGCAAAATTTTATCACACTTAAATTTCTAAAATTTTTGCATATTCTTCTAAAAAGCACTTTCGTATCAATAAGGCTTTGAGAAAGATGCGCTTCCAAGTACTTGAAAACTTACTTTAATAAAATACATTCAATACTATATACTAAATACTCTTTGAACCACTTTTTGACTTTCTTACAAGGATTTAAAATCAAATCATATAAATTTTCTCTTTGAGTTATAAGATATAGTAAAATTTGATTTTACTTGGCAATCTTAAGAGCATGTTAAGTTATTGAAAGTTAGTATTAATGTCTTAAAACTATTTCGATGTAAATCAAAAAAATTCAGAAAGTGCACATACACTTTAAGATTTCACTTAAAAAAATGCTTGGTACTTGTTGTTATGAATATATTGAAATTATTTCTATTGATGCTTGAAGATATAGAGATATTATTTCTCAGCGCAAGTGCTAGTATTCCTTGATTAGACTTAAAAATTCTTTGGCACATCATTTACAAAGTTTTAAAAGATACTCTTCATACCTTTAAATGGTTTCTATAAAAGTTTATTCACTCTTTATACTTTTAAATGGTTTCTATAAAGTCTAAAAATTTAGATATTTCTTTGGTTTGACTTAAAAGTTCTATGGCTCATCATTTAAAAAAGTTTTAAGTCACTTTTAAGATTATCAAATGATTTCTATAAAACCTGAATACCTAAAGAACTCAGTCTCAGCTTCAAGTGCAGTTATGCTTTGACTGTGCTTTTGGTGTTTGATTTTACAATTCAAAAGTTGCTACTAATAACATGAAACAATTGAATTAATGCTTAAGGTATTTGCTCAATTTTGGCTTCAGTTTCAAGTTTTTCATATATGTTGAACTCTTCTCAAATTCTATTCCCTTCGTCATATGTTAGTCATTTGAAATTTTAACACTCCTTCAATTACTATACAAATTGATTTCTTTCGTTGACTCATCATACAAAAATCGTTCTGCTTTCAAAACAATGCAACAACTTGTAAAAGAAAGATTGCAAAATATACATATTTAAAATTCTTCTGCAATCACTCATCGTAAATTAAATTAAATTCCTGGCAAATTAAATTTCTGACTGACTAACTGCGCTATATGCCATATTTTTATGAAATTCTCTCTTTAGAACATTTTCTAATACTATTTTTCATACAAAAGATAGCAATAAAAACATGCACATACCAAAAGAAAAAACCAAAAGCAGAAAGGCAAAAATATGTGAAGGTCATTGCTGATGTTACAATTGCCACAAATTAACTTGTAACCACATTTTTGTGTTATCTCAAAAATTTTATCAGAAAAACAGAGCGACAAGTAGGCTAGAAAAAATATGAAGTGGCAAGTGAAGTATTTCAGTTTGAAGCGTGTCGGCCAAATAAGGCGTTGAAGTATGTAAGTGTATTGAGCTTCGTAAGTTCTTTGTTCTGTAAAGAAATTGTTTAAAAATGAGTTTCGAGCGGTTGAATAATGTATAAAAATGTTAACTATATTCTTTAAATGTTAGTAACTGCCACAAGGCCAAATAGAAAGCTCAAAATAATGATTGATGTCTTGTTTATCATTTCTTGAAATTTTGAAATAGTGTATGAAAATATTTTAAGAAAATTTCAAGTACCTTTGACTAAGTACGACAGAGATTAGCAGCAATATACGAGTTTATGACAGAGTTTGAAATTTTTGATATTCTCTAAAAGGCACTTAAATTTGTACTACGCATTGCCAAAACCTTGAAACCTTTAAACCTTCTCATCTTCTTACCCTCTTTCCCCAAATTCCCAACGCTATCTCAACACTGCTCAGGCTTAAGCTACAAAATGAACTAGTTATCGCATTGAAGTTGTTCTCACAATTATAATTTACAATTCTCTTGTAATTGCAATTACATGAATTGTAATTTTAAGTTGTTTATTTGCTTTTTTTAGCAACTCATGCTCTGAAAATCAATTTGACTGCTTTTATAATAACATTAAATCTCAGCGACTGACCAGAAGCATAAATTAACTGCGAGTCAATGTTCTATAAGCCATAAACATACATTTTCAATTAAAAATTAAAATTACACACAAACGTACAGACAGACAGACTTTACAAATGAACCGAAAAAAAGCAATTGCTTTGCAATCGAACAACGAACGTGACCTTTTCACAGAGCCAATGCAGGGACAGACCGAGTCAAATGAACATGACAATGGACGGACGGACCAACAAACCAGCTGTCAGACTTATGTTACCGAAAGAGGCAGATAGACAGACTTATAGATTTAGTAGAGACGGACAGGCAGGCAGATTTATAATATCGAACGAGCGGTTAGACGGACGGACAGTCTTAGTACTCGTATGGAGAGACCGACCTACAGAATCACAAACTGATTAACTTATACCAACAAGGAGCAGATAGACAGACTTATAGATTTAGTAGAGGCAGATAGACAGACAAACTTATAGTGTCGAAGGAATGGTTAGACAGACAGACAGTCTCAGTATGGAAAGACCGACATATAGAATCACAGTATCGAAAGATGAACAGACAAACTGCGGAACCTAGAGACGAACGAACCATCAGTCAAAAAGTTATACAGATAGTCTTAATGACAGACAGATTAAACTATCGAAAGGTGAATTCACAAATCCAAACACGATCTTATAGAGTTATGTATGAATACACATAACAATAGTTATGCTGATAAACGAATAAATAGGTAGATCGGAAAGGCGAAGCGAAAGTCTTAATAAAGACAGACGAACAGAGAAACGTACAATATCGGGCATTTAATTCGGCACTTATAAGAAAGAAAGAGACCCACAATAGAAAATGTATACAGATATAAGGGCAGTCTTAACATAGACAGAGGCACAGAAAGACTTTTAGTATCGAAAGACGAACAGACAGATTCATAGTACGATGCATGAATTTCAAAACTTAAAGACTTGTGAGTCTGCGAAAATAAGTTCATTCAAATTTACAGGCCAGCTTGCATTAAAGATAAATGAACAGACAAGCCAGAAGGTCGGGTAGACAAGGAAACTGTTCCACAAATCGGACCAATAGAATCTTAGCCAGACTATAAGTTAATCTATGCACAAGTTGACTGGACCACTCTCAATAAGCACGAGTATCTGCCTGATTGTAAGTACTCATATCGAACTAAAGAAAGAATTTAATTTAACAGACAGGAAAACTGTCGGACAAATTAACAGAGCGATAAAATGCTAGTCAAGCTTTAGAGCATATGTTCAACTTGTCTGGGCAACTTACAATAACAAGAAGTATTAAGCCTGATTGTGAGTATCGAAGTAATAAAAGAATTCAATTTAAATTAATATGCTGTCGACATTAACTTGACTTGCACAACGCCTTGAGATTCTTTAAATACATATATCAGATAGAACTTTTGTCTATATATATTTACATATCTATGATATTTATATACACAGTTAAATAGTTGCATGAATAAGCAGTGTTAGTTAGTTTCATTTAAGCCGCTGCTATCGAAATCGAAAATAATAAAGTGATTGAAATAAATTGCCGGTCTGCAGGGTATATGTTGCTAAAGGTGGCAGCGCTGGCTGGCTGAGCTGACTGAGTGACAATCCCGCTCGCACAATAAATAAGAAGACACACCTCGACTTCAACTTGATTTTGACGGCGAATATTGAATTCATAACGAGTTGCGTTATTTCTGTTTTGACTTTTTTGTATTTTTTTTTTTGCTTTTGTGAACAAGTCTTTAAAACAATTCTCTTTGACGACTTTTGTAGGTTAGGTTATTTTTTCATATTTTTTTCGGGTGTAGCAAACTTGAGTGCAGTGTTTGTAGTTTGCAAAAATATTTCATGCCTGGGATGGGCTACAAACGTACATACAATCTCGTTCGAGCTTAATAACACTGACAAGTGCTAACAAGTGCATTTTTCAATACTAATTTATGAGAATGTCGAATTTGTAAGTGAACCAATTGGAATTTCAATCTTTTTTCGTAGAAGTTACGAGCACAATTCGCAGATTGCAAATTAGCGTAAAAAATATTTTAGAATTGAAAATGACCTTTACTTTTGTCTGATATTGGAATTTGCAATTAACTGAGGAATTTGAAATAATTTAGCGCAACAATTGCCATTTAGTTCCGCGCAACAGTTGGCCAGCTAGTTGAAGTAGGAAATGATGTGATAATTGCGTGCTAATATATTGCTTTACTATTTTAAGATGCAAAATTTTAGAATTTCAATGTAAGTGAAAATATGAACGATTTGAAGTGCTATAAAAAGTGATGGCCTTATGAAGCTGCTCAAACTGTGGGAACAAAGAATAATCGTAGGAAAGGATACAAAAGGCTTTATATAGTTAGAAGAAACTTTTATGATCATACAGAAAACGGTCTGGTAATTTGGGCTTAATCTATTATTTATTTGAAGACCGGCGCTTAGTTCAGACGATCTAGAGAGAGTTGCATGATAAATTATATATCATTTTAAAGATTTCGATGTCTATTATTTGACAGACATGCTATTATTCTAAGAATGGGCTTTTCTAGACGGTTTAAGAATTGCACAATATTGAATGATACACCATTTTGAAAGTTTCACAATGAATTTTCAGGCATAAGTTCTCGAAGATTGTTTGAAAATGTTCTAAAATATTCGAGTTTTTAATTTCGAATGTTTTGTATTGGGTTATTTTCTTTCGAGATAAAGCCTGCTGAATAGATTTGGAAAACTTTGGCAACAATATTTTATATAAGCTTTATATTAACTTCACTTTCTGTCTGCGGTATGTCGTCAAATCTAGTAATACATTTTTCACCCACTTCCCGACTACCTAGAGACCTGAAACTTTGCATACATGCGTAAACAGGAGCACAATACATGAATCAATATTATGGGTATAGGATAAGGGGCGTGGCACTTTTTTATCAACTCCAGATTTGTGTATAACTTTAGAACTACACATCACACATCAATGAAACTCGGTAGGAACTTACTACATATCCATATCCTTCTACTGAGAAAATAAGACGGGCGGTGGACAAGTGGGCGTGGCACCGCCCATACAAACAAAATTTTTGATCTCGATTAGCTTTGGAACTAAAGGTCGTGCAGCATTGAAATTTCGTATGCAGTCGCCTCTTGGATGTGTCGCCCCACTGGTAAAATTTTATGATCTTAGGATAAGGGGCGTGGCGCTTTTCAAACATCTGATACTCATTGGGATATGCTGTCATTATGCAAATATGCATGCTTCCCATCGAATCAATGTGAACTGTGGTACAAGACTGACAAATCGAACACAGGTCAGTTAAAGAATCCCGATTTCGAGGTAAATGAGGAGATAGATAATCAGGCTTTGTTTCTGCTCGAAGATACGTGTTACCTCATGTGCACCAGTAATCAATTTAGGAATGCCAACGCCATGTCGTGGAATGAACGGCGGTTTCAATCGAGAATTGAAACGTGAGCGTGAATACAATCGAGATGCATTGAACCAGTTAGTTTTAACGAATGTACCACTGCTGAACCCCCAACAGAAGGAAGTGAATGCCATTGCTGATGGAAATGGTGCCTTCTTTTTCCTTTGAGAATTTTGATTTGATTTAAGATTTCAGAGCTCTAAATTTGAATTTATGGGAGACTAAAAAGTAGAAAATAATATTATATAAAAAAAACTTTTTTAAAATAAGCTTTAATTTATTTAATGTACTAAAAAGTAGAAAATAAATTGTTTCGAAGTCACCAGTATCTTACTATCAATAAAAGCTTGTGCGCTCAAAACCTATATTCACACTTATCTTTCATTACTAGAATCTATTTGAGCGCATTAACACGTTGAGTGCCACCATACAAGAAAAAAAATTGGTCCCGTAGGCCAACATTTTTTTTTACAGAATTCGGTAGAATATCACCCAAGGATTCAAAATATCTATTTGTGATTGAAATATATGCAATAGACGAGAAATACCGTTACTTTTTATTTATGGTGACCCGTTGCCCTCACGCGGCCAGGAGATTGACTCCAAGTGCTTCTGTGCCGTCTGAGACCAACGTGTCAGCACAAATTCATGTACACGCTTTGATCATGTTTTAGCTGGCAAAACCTCGCGACTTGTTCGATTGAACTGGAACGAGTTCTGATTTCCTCAGACTGTTTGTAAATAATGATGTTTTTGACCTAATTGTAAGTTATTCTTATGTTCCTATCCATACAAATGAAATGCATCAAAATATTTGTGTTCAGGTACTGGAAACAAATCGATATGGTGTAGAATGCGCTCAGAAAACGTCATTTCCAAATGCCCGAATTCAACAATGGACACCTACTGATCCTAACGAAATAGAACAACTTCTCGGTATAATAATCTCGGTGTCCATATCCATCAATACAGTCATATTGGCAGAAGAAGTAAATTTATCTAAATTTCTTACCAAGGATTATGCCCAGAAATCGTTTTCAATTGCTGCTAAAAACGTTGCATTCCAACAATAATGAAATCATAACAGAAGATAGGTTATATAAGATGTACCCATTGATAGAAAAACTTCGCGAATCATATCAGCAGCCAATTGTTCCTTGTGAATACGTCTGTATCGATGAAACACTCGTGCCTTTTCGAGGAAGACTAAAGTTTCGACAGTATATTCCAAATAACAGACACAAATTTCGGATTAAACTATTCAAGCTGTGCTTGCTGTATGAATCTGAACGAAACTATAAACATTTTATTTCTTTTTATAAACCAAACATGTAATACAAAGGTTTTATTTTGTTTTATACAAAAAAATTTGAATTCCAATAACCGTTAAATTTCATTATTATTGAACGGGCCGTATGGTGACACACAGGTCTCATACCGACAGGCCAAATAGCATGGTAGATGCAATAGATCGAGTATTTCATGAAATCATTGTGTTATATGGCCACTGGGAGCCCACCACAATACAACAAAGCTAAATCTCATGCAATATGCAATATAATATTATTAATGAACACTTTTAAAGATTGAGAAACATCAGTCAGATAAGCGTGCTTAGAAAATACCGTATTATTTCGATATGTTGACTGGCATTTCGTCCTAACTGAGTTAAGATGTCATGTATGCACTTGAAACCTAGAACTTGAATGCCTTGAGTTCAAATTAGACATTGAAAGAAGTATACTCTACTTGACAGCCCTGGTCGGTGTGGAAAGGATTTTCTTGGGTATAGCGACAACGCAGATGCCGGCGTGGTCGTTCTTTAAAGGCGCCTTTGTAGTCCATTCATTCGTTTCTAAATTATACTCTTCGACAATGTCTAGGTAGGTATCACCATCGAAGCCCCCAACAGCCATCAGACGATCACCCAAAAGAGCGCAGCCGATGGATTCTCGTCCAATGCTAAAAGAATGCATCTTCAGAATACAAGAAAATTAAAAGCTGCTCAAATCAATATCACGTGTACGTAACAACTAACCAGATCCCAATTATTTGTTTTCGGATTGTATCGCTCCATATAATTAGAATATCCGTTAGAATATTCGGGCGGACTTGAAAATGTGCGACCCCCCAACGCATACAAGAAGCCGTTGGCAACTGCAACCTGACGAGAAATTCATAATGGAATATGCAGAATGAAATCAAGGGATTGCATAAACAGTGTTCTTTACCCCAACTTCACCGCAAGACTTGTTCATAGGGGCACCTGAAGTCCATTTGTTGGTGTGCGGATCAAACCACTCGATCGAACTATGGTAGTCTGACATGTCACGACCGCCAACGGCGTACAAACGCCCATCCAACACGGCAACACTTAAATCCTCGCGCTTGGCAGACATTGACGCCACAAAGGTCCAATCGTTCGTCAATGGATTGAAACTGATAAAAAAAAAACGAAATTCCTTAAAATACTCAGGTTCTGAAACGTACCGTTCAACTGTATCCAAACTGTAATCATCACCAAGTCCTCCAACGGCATATAAGAGACCTTTGAACACAGCCACGCCCGTGCATATACGCACTATATTCATTGGACTTAGAGGCGTCAAAGTCATTGTTTGCAAATCCAAGCTGTCCACCGTTTTGACAATATTATGTTTAATGATTCCACCTACAATGATAACTTTTTCCTCCATCACAGCCACTCCGAAATCTGTACGTTGTTCGCTCTTGAGGTCAAAAGCATTCCATTCATCTGAACTAGGATAATAGCTTTCCATACCGATTACATTCTGCAAAACGGATAAATTAATTGTTTGTATTAAGAAACTCCCAATGAACCCCGTCTCTCTGACTAACCGTATCTTCTCTAGAGCCTCCAATGGCAAGTAATTTGGTCAAGTTGCAGTTGCGCGGCTTTGTGTTATTCGAAGATATGAGCGAGGGTCTGGTGGGCCGAAGGTGCCACAATAGTGCGTCTATTAGCAACTGCATACATTCTTTGGAAACACAGACCGGCTTCACAATGTCTTCTAAAAAGGATGGCTGGAGCAAGGGCAACCGTACCGAAGCCAACAACTTTGGAAAGTGTTGTCCTCGATTGCTGGGATCGTGCTCTATCCACGACTTGAGACTATAAAATACATCCTGTTCGGATGAAACGTTTATATCATCGTTAGCTAGCAATTCGCCCAACTGGTCAGCGCTCAGCTGGAAAAACTCTTGATTTTGGTAGACCTAACCCAGGCGAGAGGGTAAACATGCAATATTCAAATAAAGAGAAAGGGTCAGATAGGAAACTTAAACTCACATGTGTAAAATTTTGACAAATATATTCCTTAGCCACACAAAGAACTGAGTGCAAGCTCTGCTGCTCGGCGAAGTTGGCAACTCCCACACAGTTCGAGGGCTGCAATTGCTGTGCGAGAAAGTTGCAGCAGGCAGTGGAAGCATCACTCAGCTGCAAGAAGCGGGCAGTACGCAACAGCGTCTTCACAGTGTCCTCGCGCAGTTCAATAGATCCCGTGTAGCAATATTGCACCAGAGCCTCCAAAGCATCTCCCTGTACTTCTTCCAACGTCACCTCCTTTTCTTTGGTCTCACACAGAGAACCCATAAACATGACTGAGAAATAATCGCTGGACGCAGAGAGGACAACACGATGAGCAGCCACTCTGGAAGCAAAAATAAAAACATCAATAGAAATTAGTATAAATTTATAAGGAGCATAATCAATCAAACAATGCCACTCTCCGCTCTCAAGCCACAATCGCAAGAAAATACATATGTGGAACAGTTTTCCGCCACCAAAGCTCTAAAGAAAACTTTTAACTGGTGATATACCTACCTTCTGCCGTCATTGCCGGCAATTAGTACAACGTCGCACAACTGTTGCTGCTCCTGGTAGGCCCAAAGGCGTTCGAGCACACTCTCCGCGTGATCGCGGCGATTAATGGCATCGTTTGTTGTCGACATCCTGACTGAAGCGATTTTAATTGCGGCTTGTTTCTTTATACTAAATTAAAGAAATCAAATTAAATTTCCAACTCGCGAACGATCAGGCGGACACAAAATTGGGCGGCACTAGCGGTGGGTGGTCAGAACAGAGATTAGTCGATCAGTCGATTTCCGTAAGATTTTTCGACTTTTGAAAGTAAACTATTTTTTATGCAAATAGTCGAACGTTGAATGTGTCTTTCGGCTTTTGAGCTGCCTCTTTTTCTTTGCACTTTCCACTTTTTCCGCGTCCTTAAGCTTTCTTTTTTAATATATTTTTGGCGTCTAATGAATATGTATCAGCTTGCCTTTTACTTAAAATTCACAGAAAAGCTGATTTTCAAACCACTTTGAACAAGTTCAATCTTTTATACGAATTTTCAAATTGACTCGAAAATTTAAAACTCATTTGTAAAGCGCTTTGACTCGATACGTTTAAAATTTTCAAAGCGATTTAAAATTGTGTTTATACGACAGTTTCGAGTCGATGCGAATTGACTCAAACCGATTTGAAGTGTCGTATAAACGTAGTGTCAGATAATTGAGGATATGACGATAGGAAACACTTTGAATACCCTAAATATTGTGTACTGCTCTGCAAGTTTTAAATTCTTTTTGCGAAAAATTTCAGAGCTCTAAAATTTTATTTATGGAAGACTAAAAAGTAGAAAATAAAATTATATAAAAAAAACTTTTTAAAAATAAGCTTTAATATATTTAATGTACTAAAAAGTAGAAAATAAATTGTTTCCAAGTCACCTGTATCTTACTATCAATAAAAGCTTGTGCGCTCAAAACCTATATTCACACTTATCTTTCATTACTAGAATCTATTTACAAAAAATAAATTAAATAAAATATTTTATCAATTGTCTGACAAATTTTGAACAAATGAGCGCCCCAAGCTTTTATTAATAGTAAGATACAGGTGATTTGGAAACAATTTATTTTCTACTTTTTAGTACATTAAATATATTAAAGCTTATTTTTAAAAAGTTTTTTTATTATATAATTTTATTTAAATGTAATTTAGCTATGTCATAAGGCACACCCGATAATCGGGAGTTATTACTCGTTGTTATGGAATTCTTGGTTGGTAAATTCTGTAAAATCTGACTAATTTTGTGAGAACAAAGAGTAGTCGCAGGAAAGGCACAGAAGACTGTATTCTGACTGTGTATTGCGTTCCATAATATATATATATAGACCAGAGCGTTCATATTTGGTAACTTCATTGCTGGTAGAAATACATTTAAATTATTTATAAGTGGGCGTGGTCCGTCGATCATGAAGGGGGTAAGTCAAATATACTGATTATTTTTGTAGTAAACCCATCAGAGTATAATTATTGGCATACATAGTACTATTAGGAATATCTTGCAGTTTATCAAAAATGAGCGTGGCCCGTCCACTAAGCTGACGGTAACATTAACACAACCACAAATTAATTTATTAATTAATTAATTATGCTAAATTCACAGTTAAACAATAGCCCAATTCACAATCTTGTGCAAATGGTCTGGGATTTTTGCACAAGATTGTGAATTGGGCTAATGAAAACATATAAAATACCGACGAAAATTTTTAACGATTTCACCAACGATCAATTTCACCGATTAACTCAGCCCGAATTAGTTCCTTACAATCCTTTCGAACTAATTTTGCATATTTTTAAAGTATTTCCGCTCAGAAAGTAATGATTGATTGTCGCCTTCAATATATGCAAGCAACAGTAGCAGGCAGCTTTATAAATTATCACGCTCACCTCCCTCGAAACGCCACAAGGTATTCATGCTTTTCAAAACTAGCAATAATATGCAATCGCTGTGAGCACACTACAACTGTTTGCATATTGTATAATTACAAATTAGCCATTTACACCCGCTCAACTCGCACCAAATTGGGAATTTTTCCGAACAGAAAAACAAACACAAATTATGGAAAAACTAGAATATGACAGCTGCATTCAAATTTATTTAAATGCAGGCAGTTTTTTCAAAGTTTTTCAACTAATAAAATCGAGGGCAGTAGCCGAAAATGGTAAAGCATATTAATCAGCCAAGCGCCCAACATCAATAGCTGAGATACTTATACATATGAATGGATACATATTTTTTTTATATATATGCATATAGCATATGGTATCTGCATGTGTGTATAGCGTTTACATTTGCAATCGGTGCAGAACAAAGAGCTCATTATTTTGCAAATTTGCTGCCACGCTCACGAACTAAGACACTCTCATGCCCAAAGCCGAACGAACCGAGGCACTGTCAGTTGTACATATATAAGTAAGTATGTAGACAATGCGATCTAGTAAGAATATAGTAAGCTTGCTTGTTAACATGAGCTCTTGAATTTTCAAATTTCAAACGCTTATTACTTACAATTTGATTAACACTTCTTTGCAGACAGAGCCGTAGTTGGAAATCGAATGCGAAGGAATGTTGTTCATTTACTCAGTTCGAGTCTTCAACAAAAAGTTTGAGCTATCAAAAAAATCTCAGTCATTCAATTTGTTTTGCTTTCAACAGCTTCCACTTTCATTTTACTAAATCACTCATTTTTCTTACAAGCATACAAAGATTAATTAAATGAGCGTATATTTTTGTAAAAAAAATTTTATATTTTTTGAAGAAGCAGAATTCTATAATTGTGGCCACTCTTGATGGTAACAGAAGCTGTACTTTTGTTCGTATGTATAGACAATATCTCTTGTAGCGCA
Source organism: Neria commutata (assembly GCA_963457695.1). Lineage (NCBI taxonomy): Eukaryota > Metazoa > Arthropoda > Insecta > Diptera > Micropezidae > Neria > Neria commutata. The sequence continues at coordinate 37,980,798 of OY735248.1, forward strand.
TACATGAAAATCTGTTAATATATGGATAGCTCTCTTAATATGCCTTTCAGGCCGCGGTGTCTAGGACACTCGATTCATACTTTAAATACAATTCAATGTATAAACAGCTCTGTTTAATTTCACAACTGTTCGCTCGTAAAAAATTGCTTTTTTATTAATTTCAACTAAGTTACTTCTACTAAGCTACTTCAGTTTGATCTTTACATTCCAGCTGATACAATCTATATTCTCAATAATAACGCAAATCGTTTCGATAAAGATACTTTATAATTTATATACTTTTCTCGACACACATAAAACGAACTGTCGCTTTCGAGAACAAATCAGGAACATATCAGGAACAAATTGGGAACATATAAGTAACAAATTAGGAACAAATCAGGAACACCAAAAGCATCGTTCTCTTGTCTTCCGCTTAATCGTTAACTTTTCTTTTCTTGGCCAAATGTTTCACAATTTTATCTTGCTCTATATCTTTATCGAATCATATGCATGGCACTTGGCATGTTATAGAGCCTAAAATCTTGCTCTTATTTCGATCGCCCCTTAAGATACTCCTCGAACTAAGACTCTCTTCGTTAAGCCCAGACATGCACACAAAAGAATAACCAATAAAATTTGCTTGTAGCTTAAGGCTATGGAAAGCCTACATTACACACACAAACACACACGCGTATGTTTCTTTGGTCAAAAGGCCAAAAAGCGCCAAACAATTGGCAATTTTCTATAGCAAAAAATTTTCAAAAAATACAAGAAACATTGTAAAAGAGTTAAAAGTCGAACTGTGGCTTAATAAGCCGACGCCATGAAATTCTAGATATTGCTTAAATTGTCTAGCGCTTCAGTCGATGAGCCACGCCAAGCCAATGAGACCAACATGTAGAATAAGATCAAAAAAAGTAAAAAAGTAGAAAGCTTTATGCAAATAATTGATGGAGCGCAGTTCAAGTTGTGGCATTCTGCGCCTTGGCTACTTCGATGTACGCAAATTCTCAGCGTACTGGCAGATTCATAATTTGATGATTAATCGATAGGCGTTAAGAAATTGCTTGCTTAAAAGAAATATTTTCCAAAAGAATTAAAAACATACAAATCAAATACAAAACACAGCAACAAAAGCGGCCCAAAAAAATGGCAAAACCATAACAAAAATGTTATAAGTAGCAAAAAAGAGTTTAAAAAAAAGCTTATAAGAAACGTGATTGCATTGTGATAGCGAATATTTTCGACATGATTTCATTTCGCTATTTCGATTTTGATTTTCTTCTTTGATTTTGGTAGCCATAGTTGAATTTTTGTTGTTGTCTGACATGCAAAAAGAAGCCACAAGCAAAGCTATGAGTCACTTCCACATACTTTTACGCATCTTTCACAACTAAAATTGCAAGCATTTTTATAAACGTCGACTTTCAGCTTAAAGTTGTTTTGCTGTAGGCAATAAAAATTGCATGTATTTATGCTTAACGCTTTATTAATCGATCCAGCTGAAAGCCATAGGAAAATAGAAATATGTTGGAATTTGGCACTGTTAACTAATTAAAATATGAAAGGCCAAGCAAAGGAATTGAGAAAACGTTGAAGCCGCGTATGAAGTTCGATTAAGGCTTAATGAATACTAATTCGATATATGTATATACTAGTATGGCTCTTACAGAAGTGTAAATAAAATATTTTCGTTTTAGTAGTAGGGAATCAGTCTGTTCATCTTCGCAGCCAGCAAGGCCTATTATGTCAGTTCTGCTATTTACTTTTGCTTATGCATGTATGCCTTCTAAAGGTATGGAGAAATTTCTGAGAAGTAGAGCCCCTTCTCTACCCAGAAAACATACACCTTACGAGATGCTCATACAGCCCGTGCTTCTCTATGGCGCCGCAGCACGGACACTGACAGAAAGTAATGAAGCAGCTCTTGTTGTTGCGGTGTTCGAGAGAAAAAACCTTCGCAGGATCTTTGGCCCAATACGCGTTGGCAACGACTATCGCATTAGAACGTACCACAAGCTGTATGCGCTGTAGACCAACATGAACGTTGCCAAGCGGGTCCACATCCAGTGGCTCTGCTGCTGAATATTCAGATGAACCTTAATATATTTTTGAGAAATTTTCAGAAGTCACATAGTTACTTGAAAGTCTTATGGGGAAAAAAATATTAAGATTTTCGTATTTCCTAGTTTTCTTTCTTTCATTAACGAATTGTTTTATATTCGCAATTTAATAAAGTGCTTGGTCGCTGATGCGGAAGGGCCTGGGTATATCTCTAATTGAAAGGTTTTCGAGTTGACGAGGATCTCTGCTTTGAATATGACTATTCACTCATTTAAACGCCTTTTTAAACACTATATTTTGTAGGTCTCTCTTTGACGAATATTTTAGCTTTGATTCCAGCTATTCAAACATCTAATTGAAGCATCTCCCTTTAACAATATATCAGCTTTGGATCGAACTTTTCACTCATCTAAAGGATTTTCAAAGAATTGCACTTAAAGTGTCTCTCTTCGACGAATACACCAACATAAATTCAAACTAAACGATTTTTCAAGTACTATTTTTAGATTGCCTATCTTTGGCGAATATATCAATTTTGATTCCAACCATTCACTTAACTTAATTGGACTCGGTTTGCTTTTTAGCACGTTTTCGTATGAGCTACAAAGTCTCTTTCATAAAATCGTCGATTTTATAAACAAATGCGCAATTAAATGCAGTGTTAATGGCATTAAATAATATAATTAAAAAAATATATGTATATAATATAACTTTTGTTATTGTCATTCGCCATTTGCATATTCCATATGCAGCATGCATCTGGCGGCATTCCTCTTATCTCTCAAAGGCGAGCGGCACGACATCAAAGTGAAATTGTTGAACAATTTGCCAACAAGAGCAATTAATTATTATTGATAACCAAGCGACATCAGTTGGAAAATTACAAAACTTCAACATTATTGAAAAGTGTGCAGCAGCGGCGGAAGAGACCAAAGTGAAGCGCACCAAATGCCAAATTGATTTGTGAACTAAATCAATCAAGAGCAATTTGCAAGCGAAATCAATTGTCATTCGATTGCGTTGCACAATATTAATAAACAAAATAATAATAATTTAAAAAATAGCACAAACTACGCCGCAGGCTTGAGGCTACGAAGTTGACAAGCCAGGCGACAGATGGACGCACAGACAAACAACGGCCAGACAAATGCGGACTAGCTGACAGACTGCGAACGTTCATGCGATACGTTCATATGCAATTTTGATTTTGGCACAAGCTGCAGGCGCGCGTTTTAATTGACCTCTTTCGAAACTGCCAACAAACGTAGCTGGAGGATAGGCAACGGAGATTAGGAGACCCAAAACAACATTTTAATGTTCCATTATGAAATTCACTACTTTCATGTAAAAAAAATGTGTGCGTCTCGGGACGCTCGACAGAAGTGATAACTTAAACTAATCCAAGTTAAACTATTTAATATTGAAATTTTTTAACTTGAGAAAAGCTTAGGTTATTACTTAAACACTTTCAAAAACGGTGGTAGCAAAGAGTATGTTAATATAATAGAGTGCGCATCTCATATAAAATTTTGGCTGAGAAAATTTTGCACTTGGGTCATTTTAATAAAGCCCACAGTTCCACTCAGTTTCGCTCAGTCACTCGTCCTCTCAGAGAACCGCTCTGCTACAAGAAATTCCAAACTCAAAGTATCAAAGTAAATATAACGAGGGCTGCTTACTGTGAGAAAATTCTCCCATTTTGTGGGAATTCGAACTCTTTTTCTACATATTCTTAACAAAATGCTGTTGTTTTGTATTACAGCATTTTGGAACTCAGCCATACTGTTTTATTTATTGATTTATGTTTTTTACTACCATTATTTTGAATGAAAATGTGGCTGAAGTGCCAATTCCCATGGGAGAATTTTTTAAGCATTTGAGAGAATTGGCTTTGACTGAGTTTGCACCCCTGATCGCACGACTCAATGGCTTGGTTCGTTCGGTTTTCGTACTCAAATGAGCCGAACGAGCATTTTTTGCGGCTGATTTTCGTATTTTGCATGGTGTTATGAAAGTCGTGTGCATGTGCATGTGCTCTTCTTCTGGCAGCGTCTGTCCGAAAAACAGCTAAGCGCTGTGGGTTAGAGTGAGAGAGGAGGGGCCCGCGTACCGCTGCCGTATGCGTGAGAGAGAGGGAAGCCAGACAGACTGGCACCGTAACGCGTTACGTTACGAAGCGGTTTACCCTCCCATAAAAAGTTATCACTTCAATAACTTTGTTAAAAGCCCTTAACAGGCAAAATTTATCAGCTGTGGAATATAAGAGCAATTTAAGAAGAAGAAGACTACCTCAGGGTAACCTTACCAGTTGCAGTCTTTACAATAATCGGTAAAGCTCTAGCAATGCGCGCTTGGTAGCTTGTTCCCACAGTCCCAAGATATCACATAATAGTCAATTACCAATTTTCAAGCCTCTGGGTTCGTTAGAAGCTCACTATCATTAATATTGTAGGCTTAATGCCATGGTCTGTTCGTAGCTCCACTGAACTGTCTCAACCATGAGCAATTTTAAAATATTCCTTAAAAAACTCATCCGTTCTATATAGAGCCCGACCGAACCCGACATTTTGGCCGAGCCCGAGACAGAGACCGAACTTGGGCCTTTTTTTTAATGTTCGGCCGAGACCGAGACCGAACCTTTCAAATATATAAGCAAAAAAGAAGAAGAATGTTAATGAAAAAACAATTCATACATTTTTAGAAAAAAAATACATTTTGTTGCAATTAACACTTCATTTGAGATATAAATACCTACATTGAACATCTGATTTATCATGAAATCAATAAAAAAAGTCATTAAAAAATTTAAATTTTGATTAAAACTATACAATTTTTTTCTCAACTGTTCGGTTAAATTCTCGGCCTTTTGTAGCCGAGACCGAACCGAGACCGAACCCGAACCTTTTGGCCGAACTGTTCGGTAACCGAAACCGAGACCGAGCGTTCGGTCGGGCTCTAGTTCTATATTTATAATGTGTCCGTAGTTCCAACTAAACTCTCTCTATATCAAATTATCTATAGATTTCTGTTATTTACTGTAAAAGATCCATTCATTCCCTATTCGCAATATATTTGTAATTCGAATGTCCACAACTCGATTTTTTTGTACTTATCTACTTTTTCTATAGACATCTTTCATACTCATTGAAGAGCCCCTCCCAAATAAATGCCCAGCTACCAGCCTGTTGCAAGCGCTGCTCTCAATAGGGCGGCACTTTACAAAAAGATGTGGCCAAAGTTTCTTCTTATCATATGCGATAGGAAACTTTTTATGAATTGTGTCTATTTCAAATGAAATTGCAATTTGCCAAATTTGTACAAAGTTAATAAATCATAAATTTTTTATTAATGCCATAACAGAAAAGCATAGACTCAGCGAATGTAAAGCACAGCGGGCAGTGACTAAAAAGCAAAGAATTTTCGAAAATGTGGGCAGCATAAATAAAAGAACGATAGAACTACAATAAAAACAAGTTGCTTTGGAAAGCCACTATAATAAAATTTTTGAAAAATGTTATGCAATTTTTCTTAGCGATTAGAGAAAAGCATCTTCAAATTAAGCTACAAAGAAAAGGTTAAGACCAAATTTTGTATTTTCGAGTCGAAAAGAGAAAGTTCTTGCTTCAGTGCCAGCGCATAGCTTTTCGTTTTCTTTGAAGCTACAAATCGGCTTAAAATTTCTTTTAGATTGTGGGTGAAAGATGCTCAAGCTAGAGCGTTCAAGAAAACGGTAGCTCTTTTGGGTAGTATATGAAAAAAAATTTAATTTTTAATAAATATTTATATCTTATAAACAAAAGCTCGCGCATAAATTTTCTAAGAAAATTTGCAAATTAGAAAGGTGCAGAAATTAGCAGAACTGAAGCTGTCAATAGCTCGTTAAATTTTTGCAAATTTAAATTGGCATAGAAATAAATTTAGCGAATATATTTAAACGAAAGTGCGAGTCGATCACAAAATGTGCAAAATCTGAAGATTTTATACAGGTGCTTTCGATTTCAACCTTTTGTCTGAAAGAAATTATTGACTTTTTATTAAAAAGTTGTTATAAAAAGATATAATAACTTCCGAGTATTTTAGGCATGTGCAGCAGCTGCTTCTTCTTCTTCTTTTTCTTCTTCTTCTTCTTTATTGTTCAGTATCAGTTACCGGGTTTCGACCTGATGTAGAGCTTCTCTGTAGCAGCTTCTAGTTCAAAAGGTTTAATAATGATTCATAAAAGAGCTTCCTATAAAAATGTCATGCTTCAGCATTTCATTCAATCAAAACTTGATCAGCAGAAATTCATATAATTAATATTTCGAAAGTACCTATTTAGCTTTTTTTCAAGGCATCAAAGATTACATCATAAAATGCAATAACCGTTAAGCAATTTCATTGTCAATTTTCTTGTTGCAAATTAATTAATTTGTAATATTTTCTTGTTAAATAAAATTGGAATTCTCTTGAATTTCGATGATACTAGATAACAACAAATGCACACTCACAATATGCTACAATCAAATATTTTGTTGTTTTGCTTGATTTATTTTTTTATCAATTTTATGTCATCGATATTTTAACAATATTCTGCAACTCTCTTTACGGCTGCCAAGTTGAATTAAAAGCAGTCGAGGCAAAATAATATTGCTATAGAAAAGACGCTCGCTAACAAATCGAAAAGTCAGCAGAAGTATTAATTTCATAGCAGCGCTATCAAAAAATGCAAGCTGCTTAATTGCTTAATTTTAATACATACAATAAGAGAGAGGTTTTAAAGAAAGAAAAAGAAAAAGCCTCTAAAGCAGAAAAACCAGAAAAATGCGCACAAAAAAGTTAACTTTAGAAAACAAAATAGTAATAAAGTAAAGAATAGCAATTTAAAGCAAGCAAAGCATCGCTTTTGCTCTTGAGTGCTTAAGAGCTTAAGAGCGATTCACAATTTTTGCATGCTCTTTTTTCGCTCTTACGAAACCTCGTACTCGCACAAATATGGCAAATGTCTGGCAACAGCTGTTTTCGTTGGGGGAGCCGCTTTAAAATAGCTCCACTTCACTTCGCGTTGGCATTACAATTTAAACTTTAAAGCGCTCTCTTGCACTAATGCACGCTGGCGCTGTCGCTGCTGCGCTCTGACTGCGCTGCCTCACGCACACAGCGCGCTCACACACTCACGCCAACGACTCCACTTCGCAGCATGATCGGCGCTCGTCGCCTTGCTCCATACTTCAGCTCCAACGAACGAGCACTTGCGAAGGCGCGCTTGCGCACACATACACACATGTACAGTATACACAAACACGAGCTCCAGCAACGTCACCGTCACCTGGTTGCAACGATCTCTGCAGACCTTTCATTCACTCGCCGCAGCGTCAACGTTCAGTTGTGTTTCGTGGCTCGTGTCGAACGGTTGTTTGTGCTCTTGTTCTTCTTCTGAGCAGCCGTTGTAAAATGTGAAGACTGCAAATTGCAAAAGTGAAATAAATTCGAAATCGAAAAAACCTATTTTAGTGTTGTAACTCAGCTCTGGCTTGCACTGTTTTTGCGCTGCGTACGGCTTTTAAGCCGGCTTATGTATGTGTATGTGGCTCAAGCAAGATTTCTTCACTCTTTGGCAATACCAAGCAAGAAATTGAAATACATTTTTTACGCGTTTGCAAATTGCTTTTGCTTAATTTTATGTGAAGCAAAGTCATAAAAATTGCAATATTTTTATTACTGTAAATTGAGTGCGCTCGTTCAACACTCAAAGCAAAGAAAAGCCGTCAAGAAGTGCAAAAGCTACAATTCGTCTTATTGATCTGTTCTGCTTTTCAACAACGTGCGGCGGCCCAAGCGACGATTTATATATGCATATGTGCGTGCATGCGCGTGTGTGCGTGTGCCTGTGTGTCAGTCAAATGTCAACGTTCATTTAATTTATTGCCAACAAATTAACGCACAATATTCGTCTTACTGTAAATTGTGTGCGCGTAAATAACAACAACCACAACAACTACGAAAAATAAAATAACATAATTATTACTTTTATTATTTTAAATTAAAAATAATTGAAAGTGAAATTTTTGCATTTATTGCAATTTCTCCAAACGCTTTGTTCAACTAATTTGTTCATGTGGATTAATTTTGCGCAAGCGCTTCTTGTATAACAGCAGCAACAACAAAAAAGGGTAAGTGCGCAACTTTCAGTTGAAAGAGTTTGCAAAAATTTTAAAACAACTTTCTTGATAAAATCTCAAATGCTGCTGAATTGTAAGCAAAATTTATCTGACGCAAACACATTTCAAATATTGAAACAGCTTGTTATTTTTTTAAAGAACGCAATTATTTGCATAAATTTGCATAAAGAATATAAATTGTTGCTTAACATAGCCAATATTTGCATAAAAATGTACGTCATTTTGGCAAAAATGATTTTTATTCTGACAGAAATATGATATTTTTGGTGGAACAAAATTGTTGCCTTTAGTTTCAAAAAAAGTGAGGAATGTGCTATTTACACTGTACACACTTTTGAAATATTTAATAGCGATATTCACGAAATAGTGCAACTGTGTCTGGCATAAGTGCAAAAGATCAGATTTTGATCAATATTAGCTACTTCTTTATGTATTTTGTTGTTGTTCAGAGCAAATCCTCTCTTTTATGCTACTGCCAGACCAGTTGCTCTTCTTCGTGAATACTGCCATTGCAAACCTCTTTGGCACAAGCATGCGCAGCTTGCTAGAATGATATCAATCAAAATCAATAGACCTACTCTCAAACGTTTTATAATGAGGGCGTGTGAGAGTATGCCTGGCCCTGCCTCGAAAGCTCGTAGACTCCTAGCATGTTTTTTAAATAATTTAAGTTATTTTATAAATCTCACCAAATGCTTGTATACTTGCTATATTGAAAGATTAGGCGGTATCAGCAGGAGCGCCTGGGGAGAAGTCAGGTCGCAACCCGGTAAAGAGTTGTTCTGGCCAATTAAGAAGAAGATGAAGAAGAAGGGGCTATTAGTTGCTTTCCAGTCAGCTACTGAAATCTACATTAATTTCATAAATGTGTCCAGATTCTTAATAATGTCTATTTATATGTTATCCATTTTATCTAACCTATAACTCAAAATTCGCATAAATTTGTTTATATAGAACCATGATACCTTCAATATTATTTTAGCATGCGAAAACCACGCTCAATTTGTGCCACTTTTATACATCACAATACTTTAATAAAAAAAACGACGACTACAACAAAAAATTATACCAACTAAAAGAACTTCTAAAAGCTACAAAAGTAATAAAGTCAACAGTTGGAAAAAACTGTCAAATTAACATTTGCCTACTTTTATAATGCACGTAAAGAAAAATTTAAAGGCACAATCAAAAAAGTGTTCAAAATTTTTTCAATACAAATTTAAAATGCAACTCAGGCAATTCCGCCAACCGAAGTGGAGCGAAAAGCGAAGAGTGTAGTAAATATGGAATTGTATGCAAAATTTCAATTAAAAAGGCAAAGGCATGCATAAAACTTGCTTGAACAGTGTGGAAAAAAGGTGTTGGCTTGTTTGCAAACGTGTGTGTTTGTGCTTTTGTGTTTGTGTGACAAGAATTCGCAAACGTTCAGAAAATAAGCGGGGAAATTCCGAAATGCGACAAATTTGGAGCACTACAAAAAGGTGTAAAAAGCCAGCAAAATAAAAGAAACAAAAGTAAAAGGAAAAATACAGCAACAAGTAAAAGAGCTGTGCAAAGAATATTGAATAGCAAAGCGATATTAAAGATACTTATAATCTCTCATAACACTGCAAGAAATAATAGTGCAAAATCTATACACTGAAAGCAATTTGAAAAAAATGTTTTCCTATAACAAGTTTTAAGCAACATTTAAAGGAATGTTCTCATAGCTGGCAGTCAGCTTTCTGCTTAAGATCGTCTCAGATTCTCGCGTTTTCTAAACGATCACTATTTACGGAACTGTTAAAGGGATCGGTATTTAGGATCGATAGGAACTCAGCAGGGTCCTGACGTGACCTATTCAGCCCACCAGTATAGCCTAAGCTTTTATAACTTAACCTGTGTAATTTTAAAAAATTCTTGAGCAACATTTATTATATACAATTTTAATACATGCACTGAAGAGGATATTTTTAAATGTCTTAGAAAAGTTTGTAGCTGTCGCTGCGAACGAACTTTTACATAAATCCACTGACACTGTTAACCATCAATGGAAATTTCTCTGAGACAAGTATTTTTCTTTTGGCAAAGGTATTTTCAATCTAGCTTTATATTTGAACATGAAATAATTTTTTCTACGGTTTTCTTACGATCTACTTGACTAGCTCGGCAGTTTTTTAATTCAAATAATTTCTGAACATTTTTATATACATATTTGCATATTACAAACTTTTTTCATGCATATCTCAACATATTTAGTAGCCTTCTTTGAATTTGCGCCAATGCTGACGACTTACAAAAGTAAATAGTTCTCCTTAATTTATTGATTTTATCTCGTTACTTTATATTAGATAAGCGCGGTATGTATGTAAATACTTCTGTCAGCTGCAGTTAATCAATGGATATCTTTGTTCTGCTGTCGAAACCGAAATAGATTAAGTCTGTAGAATCTTCGGTATATTTGCAGAAAAACGATACTTCATGTCAAAGCTGGGATTATGATTCAGAACTCAAATTTTGGTTTGGAGGTCAATTGGTTCTTCAGTTGCTAGATCTACTGCTGGAAAGAAAAAGATAAAACTATCATCGAATATTTCTACATAAGGTCGAAAACAGACATAAGTTATTTCTCTACGATTAAAAACTCAAGAAAATCATACTGCTGTAAGTGACCTACACTGCCTCTCACATTATAAAAAAAAGTAACCTTATAAGCGTTCCCGTTTTTTCTCCTTTAGAAGAACGGAACCCTAAAAAGCACCTAGTATAAAAATTAGCAAATTTCAATTCTTTCAATTGAATAGAGACAAAAAACTCTTGACTAAGATATGCCGGCATGTTGTTAGCAACAACAACTACATCAATATACATATATAGAAATTGCTGCAACTTGCTGCAACGCACGCTGAAAATTGTGGAATGCGCTTTGAGAGTGGCAATTCGAAGCGTTCAAATGCAGCGTAATGCATCAACAAGAACAAAGGCAACAACAACAGCTGCCATAATGAAAACCAACAGAAAACAATAAAGTAAATGCTTACATACAAATGCAATTTCTTCTGCTGTTGCTGCTTCTTCTTCTTCTGCTTTATCTTCACATTGCTGCTGCTGCTGTTGTTGTTTTTGTTTTTGCTGGCATTTTGGCCTAAAGTGCTCCACGTAGCACACTCACTCAACCATTCCACAAGCCAGTCTGCGTCTCAGTCAGACCTGAGAATTTTTTTTGAATGAATTTCTGTTATTTGAACTTTTTGCCTTCTTTCTTGCCTCTGCCCCTTCTGCTTGCCTGCTTATTTTTTTCTTTTTGCTCTTTTCTTGCAACTTTTTCGCCCTCTTCGTTTTGCATTTATTTTAGCATGCCACATTCCGACTTACTCATTCAAAAAAATTAAGTGGCAGCAGCAAAAGGGAGTAGCAACAAAATGGCAAAAAGACAATTTGCATTGTCGCTGTGTTTGTTGTTGCTACGATTACGTTTAGGTCCCCCACATTGGCAACATCTGTTGCGGGCGAAAATAGGGCCAGCGAAAAATAAAAATTCCATAAAACTGGAAACGTGAACCCTTCTGCAGACGAGCATGCTTTACACTTTTTTTAAAGAAAAAATATCAAATATTCCGAAAATCAAACATTTTTCCGACTTTGTATAGGGTCAAAACCCTTTCTAAATCTTCTCTAGTGTCGCTTAAGGGTTTGCTATTTAGCTATGCAGAGAATAGTTTTTTTATAACTTTTTTGAGAAAAATTATCCCTTTTTAATTTTTTTTCGAACCTTTTAACACCGAACTGAACATGCATATGCTATCCTAGTGTGAATAATTTTTGAATGTTTGCTGGGACAAATAACTTTTCCCTATAATGGGGCGCCCTATACTGATTTTCTCGACACATTGAAAGGGTTAAAGAATATTTCTAATAAAATAACAGCAGTTATTTTGTCTTGCGTACATACTATTACCTTTTTAGTTTCTTAAAATTTTTATTTTATTTCGATTGATTTATTTTCGCGAGTGTTTTTACACTTCAAAAATTTTGAACTGTTACACAAGCATTTTGTAGGGCCTTTGCCCATGCTCGTGGTTGGTTACTGAAATGCTGCTATGCAAATCTACAAACTCTACAAATTGTGCCTTAATGTAAAAGCACTTGGAGTAATTTAGTGAAAGTAACCAGTGTGAAATAACTTGAAAATGATCGCTGAAAACTGTTGTTAAAAGGCAATGAAGAGTAGGTAGTCAGAATGGAAATTTAGAGAGTAGCTAAAAACTAGTTCTCGAAATGAAGAATTTTTTTCTACAAACTTTATTTCAATTCATATGCATTTAAATTTAATTGAAAAGGATTATTCAATAATGTCAAAAGTATTTGAACTGCTAGAAATGCTTACTCGCTGGCTTACTTATTTTAAAATGGTGAGAACAGAATAGAAATTTGGAAAGTATCATAAACTAGTTTTGAAAACTAAGGATTTGTATCTGCTAATTTGATTCTATATGCAAGTTCTTAAACATTTCATACATTTAATTGAAAACGATTATTCAGTAATCCGGCAAAAATTGCTAGAAATGCAGAAATGCTTTCTCGATTTCGAATGACAATGGTAACCAGATTAGAAATTTGGAAAGTATTTTAATACTAGTTTTAGAATTTGTAACTGCGAACTTGATTCTTAATTCAAATTCACTAACATTTCAATAGAATTTAGAATGAGTATTCAGTAATCCATCAAGAACTGATAAGCCTCTAAAAATTTCGTAGAACTGCAAGCATGCCAAATCAAGGCTTATTCATGCTCAGCATTTCTTAGTTTATCCGAATTTCCTCGAAAGTATTCAGAAAAGATGAAGAAAAAGAAAGATTTGCTGAGAAAACTACATACATATCAATTGAAACCGATTACTAAGTAATCGCTGTGCTTAGCTCTAAAACTCTTTTTCTGTTGACGAAACTTGCATCTAAAATTCATTATAAAAACAACTTCTGCGCTTCTATAAAATTTCTCATGCCAATCGTTACCGATACCGATACCGACTACCCAAGCAATCGATTGCACCAATTTTAAACTCTTTGCTCGCCATATTAAGGAAATTATTGCACTTTATACACGCACAACGTGTGTGGTTGATTGCTGCTGCTGTTGCTCGCCGCTTGCTGGCAGCATATTTTGAACTCTATTGTTTGCTGCTGGCATGTGCGGATGTTGTTGTTGTTGTTGTTGGCTGTTGCGAGTTGAAAACTTTTTCTCTTTGTCTCTTTCTACTTTTTTTCTTCGTTTTGTTTGCCATATTTACTTATGGCCTGTCTATGTTGTCTGGCTGTTGTTGTTATTGTTGTTATTGTTGTTGTTGCTGTTGTTGTTGCTGCTGCTGTTGTTATGTGTCTGCTTATTTGTTGTTGCTACAAGTTTTTTATTACATGCAACAATTCCCTTGCCACATTGCAGCAAGTTGCACTCACACTTTTAATAAGCGAATCACTGTTGCATGACATTTGCAGCAACAACTAAGTTAAAACAACAACAACAAAATAAACAAACAGAAAGAAAGGGTGTAAGCGCGACAGCAGCGACGTTTCAAAGGTGCAAAGTGTAAATAAGTTTACATAAGCAAGTGCAATGGTCTAAAAAAATCATTAACCCTCTGTTAACCGTCACTTAACAGCTGAGCTTAAGCTCCTCTTTTTTTTGCTGAAAAGTATACGCTACCGCGTTAGTTAAAGGCACTAAGATCTAAAGCTCTAAATCTAAGCTGCTGCTTAAGTAAACTTTTAAATTGAAGAAAAAATACACTAGTCAACAAATCAAAACTTTTATTTAGCTATTTTTTTAAAATAAGTTGAACTCTGATTTTTAAACTGAAAAAAATTATACAACTCAACAAATCGAAACTTTTTTCAGCTTTTGCACATTTTCCTAAAATATTTTGAGCTCTGATTTAGTTCTATTACGTCACATTTTCATATTTTGACGAGATTTTTATTTGCATAATTTTTTGTGAATTCAAGCAGTCCAAATCATTCTATATACCTACTTTTATTAGGCCCGGCAAAAGTGATCAACATTAGTGCAGATTTATAATAAACCCTTCCCATCAAATTTGAAGCTAAATTTTTACTAATATTTTCTACCTCAAAAGCAGCAAAATTGTACAACAAAAGGGCTAAAAGCTGAAATTGCCATGTTCATGATATTGCTATATTTTTTAAGGCCTTGTTGTTGTTGTTGTTAGCACGGCGCAAGTCTGTCTGCCATAATTTGTGCTATCTATCTATCTAACTTTAGAAAACTTTTCTTCAATGATGACTAATCATGTTTTTGTTTTTGCTTATCACTAATTGTTGACATATCAAAGAGCAGACGTATGAAATTAATTTTTCTATTGTCATATACATATTTGTTGTAAGTCATTGCAACTTTTTGCACATACAAGAAAATTGCAATTCTTTTTGATTTTTGCAGGCACTTTTTTGCACTCATCAAGTGTTAAATGATACGGAAATTGATACAATCCTTCCATAACTGACTTTTGTTTGCATGTCATTCATAATTATCGCCAGTTTATTTCTTGCTTTATTAATATTTATTAATTTTTCATTCAATTTCCAATAAACATTATATAAAATGACGTCGATAAGTCGCTACAAAGTACAATGTACTTAGCATGCGTAGTAAGTGATAAGAGTTGACATTGCTAATCACAATAACAATGCATGATACGCCATCTTTTGACTTTCAATAGAAATCACAATCTATTATAAAATTTAATTGTTTTTAATCTTTCATTGAAAATATGTCTTTATTTATTAAGAGTTCTCATGACGCTCTTTTGTATACACTTGAAGCTGAAAAATAGCACGATTGAAAAATGCACTCTCATTTACAGATTCTCTCTGATCCATAATCAATCGTTTGATCATTTTCAGTCATCTTCTATAAATTCTGCATCATTTAATTATGTTCAAGATTTTAGCCAAAATTATTTCAAATCTGTTGATTTCTTTTAAAAGTTTGAAATTTATTTCGTTTAGTTTATTCAATTAAGTCTATGGACAATGGAAATCCTTACAGACTAGCTCAATAAAATATCAAAGTTAAATCTTAAAAACTAAGGTTACATTGAGTGTATTAAAAATCCAATGCAACAAGGAGAACAGAGAAACAAGACAGATTAACAGTGCAAATAACAATATAAAGGTCATCTAAATGATATGAGTTCAGCAGCGGAAGTACTTATTTAAAGTCATTTTGAAGTCGGGTCTTCGGAGTGAGAGGTCTAGGTCCACATTCTTCGCGACTTTATTAAACAGCGATATGGCTCTGGAAATAAGAAAGAAGGCGAAACTACAGCGATCAACCTTCACATTGTTCTTCTTCTTCTTGTTTAATTGTCACTACCTCCGCTCTCTCGCTCTCTGCAACTGTTTTAGAAGAAGAAGAAGCACCATGCTCGCTACAAAAATTTCTTATCAAACACTCGACACTTGAAGAAGCCATCACACTCAAGTACACTTGATTTTACAATTTCACAGTTTTTATAAGTGTTTCTACTTTAGATCATCATTTTTATTAGCAATATTACCCGCACTATTAGTCAAAAAATTGTGCTCATATATTACTTAGTATTTATGATATTTGTCAACTGATAACCTGCAAGTCATTTTTTATTAATTGATCAGAAATTTTACGCTATCAATAGAAATTTCGAGCTTTAAAGTGAGGTCATAATACCGCTAACGAAAATTTAAGTTTATATAAAATAATAAAATGAACTCACAAGTCACTAAGATTTGACTAAGTTCATGGGGATTGAAGTAAAACGTCTAGAACATCTTTTATAGAAAGAATTTTAAAATTATGAAATGACTTTTTTATAGCAAATTTGGGACTGGAAATTGATAAGAAATTTAAATATAAATTCTTTCTGACAGCAATTGTGACTTGTGAGCTTTTTTAATACAAATATTGTCGATTCATTTTATTTAAAAGTGAAGGTCCTATAAAAATAAGTTGAATAAAATTTGTCTACCTCGAAGCTTTTGCAAATTGTGCTTAA
This sequence comes from Neria commutata, assembly GCA_963457695.1. Lineage (NCBI taxonomy): Eukaryota > Metazoa > Arthropoda > Insecta > Diptera > Micropezidae > Neria > Neria commutata. The sequence continues at coordinate 37,997,032 of OY735248.1, forward strand.
TTTTCGAACTCTGACACTCACAAATAGATTTCTGGAAGATATTGAATTTAACAGTCGTAATTCATATTAAAAATTGAATTTAATTAAAATATTTTACTTCATAGTTTGCATTTTGTATTTTTCTATTTAAATTCTTGTGAGACTGGTAGCAAAAAGCTTTACTTGCAACATAAGAATAATAGAAAAGTGCTCATAATAGCAATCTTTATTAGTTCTATAAATATTGCAATAAGTTTATTTAAATTTTAACTCTTGTGTGAGCCACACAAAAAGAACTTATTTCTCTACAAACCATAAGAAATGCCATCTTCGACATGCCACAAGTTGATGCCGCTTTTCTGGGTAAAAGCACTTTCTGCTTCTTCTGCGCTACTTTCAAGAACTGACAAATCTTATGATTTGTTTTGCTATAGCCTAATGAGGTTTATGGTTCCATGACTTTTATGACTTTGCACTCATGCGCTGCTCTTTAGTAATTAGACCATGAACTTGACATGTACAGACAAAAGTATAAGATACAGTAAAAAGGTTAAAAATTGTACAGGAAAGAAGTAGAGGTAGAGGTACTTTTTGACAAATGCTTGCATATAACATTTTATAAAAATACAGTTTCCATTTTTGTCAGAAATTAAACATAATTTCAACTGTGGCAGCAAAAAAATTGGGCTAACCCTTTTGCTTAATTAAAATAGTGAACCTTTTCATTTCGAACTGACTATGAGAGCAAAGCGATATGCTTTTTTATTGAATTAAAAAATCGTAAAGGCACTCCTGCACCTCCCACTTTTCGCCGACAGAGTAGTGTGGGATTCGAACCGCACTAAAGAAATACATACCTCACTTCGCACCCGTGAATCCAGCGCGAATATATGTATATATGTGTGTGTGTATGTGTGTGAGTGCAAGCAGGTGCGCATTTGTGAGTAATTTTAAAAAGCGTGTATTTGTAAAAAAGGCATACTAAACAATTTATTACAATTGACTGCATTTTACACACACAGTCACATATTTTTTACGCATGTGCGTTTTGTAGTGTATGTGTGTGTGTGTGTGTTTTGTTTGCAGCCATGCAGCAAGTTCTTAAACTGGCTAAAACGTTTTTAGTTGCCAGGCTCTTATGAAATGCAACCAAGCGTGCCGTTTTTGTCGTTCTTTTTTTGAACGCATTGCCCTTTCGAAGTGCCACAAACGTAGCTACATATTCGCTATAGAAGGATTCTCCTATAGCTTTCAAATATATGCACAACAATTTTTAATTTGCTATAAAAAAATTGCATATTTCTTTGAATTGACAGCCGTCGCTTAAAGCCTTACAATTCTACAGCTGACAACTTTTTCTTCCAGTTAGAGGGTTAAACTCTTGGAAAGAATTTTATAATTTGTTGCTTCCGCTGCTTCAACTGTTTGGCATTCAGCATTAGCTTGATAGTCAGTGCCTTGAGTTGCACCCTGAAATTCTTGCCAACTGAAATTCTGTTGAAAAATGCTGTTCATTTTTTCAATTTTAATTTCTAGAGTATTTAACCTTTTTCAAATAATTTCGTAATTTTGTGGTAGTTTTTTAAAAGTTCCCGCTTGCAGCTGAACTGTAACTTTTTTTGTAGTCGCTTCATTTCTGCACCTGCAAATGGTAAATGAAATGCCTTTTAAAATTCTCATTCTTTCTTTTTTAATTTCTGCTTAAAAAAGGACTACGCTTTTTTCCACGCATGCAATTTTTTCTTTGAAAATTAATTACCTTTCAACTGCACAAATTTCGCTTAAAGAATTTCAAAATTACACAAGAAAATTTGCTAAAAGAATTACAAAATTTCACAAGAATTGACTCTTCTTTTTAACCAATACGAACTTGCCGCAATAGTTGGAATTTATTTCAAATGCCACTTCAATTTCCCAGCAGCAGCAACAACTGCAGACGCTGAGGATGAAGCTGAAGATGAAGTAAGAGCAGCACATTTAATTACTGTAGAAGTGACCAGAAGTACACACTGACAAATAAATGTAGCAGCGCAAGATCAAACGTCACAATGCCGCCAAGACACTTATTTTGACATTTCAAAGATGCGCAACGCAAACGAGCGGCAACGTCAACTGAAGAAGAAGAAGCAGCATATACACAGAAATACTTAAAGCACAATAAAAGTTAATAAAACAAAGCAACAACACAACAAAGCTAAAAAATAAAGAACCGAAAAGAGTTAATAAATCTTAAAATTCCCTTTAACCCTCTCCCCTTAAATTTAACTTTAAAATGTCAGCTGAAGCGGCTCTACAAAAAAACGAGGCAATCAAACGTTTGAGTGCGTATTTCCTTCCGCAACTGCTCGACTTCTTGACAAAAGCTGCTGCCACAAAGCGACCAAGCCATAAACCAAGCTTCACTTTATGACTCCAAAAAATAAATCAAGTCGATATCTGAAAAGCTGCATCTCAAATTGTGCATTAACGCTAGGCTTTTGAAATTTGATATTACTTGTTTTATTTTTTTGGTAAGAAAAGCAGAAAATGCTAATGATTTTTTAAAATGGCGCTCTTAAAGCCAACAACTCTACCAGACTATGGACTGGTAGTGTCGCAGCAGATAACCATCGAAATTCGTCTGAAATAAAAAAGCAGTTGATGATTTGTTGTTGACTATATTATGTGCTTTTGAAATTCGCAGAATTATTAGCTGCTCAGCTGTGAAATTTTTCAGAATTGAAGATTATATAATAATCACTTTCAAATCAGTAAGAAGCAGCATGTTGAGCAATTGCCGGCATTTAGGCAGAGCGACCGATTTGTTTGAATTAATTGACAAAATATGTTGCCAATAGGAGAGTTAAGTTTAAGATTAAGATTGTACTTGCAGTAGGTATACAGTCTCAGTATCCTTTGTACTAGAGTCGCCAAGGCCTATTTTGACAGTTCTCCATAAATTTTCAACTGCTCATGCATGATTAGCTTTCACAGGTATAAGGTAATTTTCTTTTGAGAATACATGAGTACGCAATATCCTGCGGTATATAAGTATATATTACTATAAGATATTATCTAACTAAAGAAATCTGGTTCTTACTAGCCTATCCCCCCAATGTGTTCTGGTTTTCCTTAAATTTTGTTACAGATTCTATGCAAAAGAAGTTTGCATAAACTATGTATTTAAGATACAACTCTAAAGCGAAATCCAAAGAGTTCCAACTTCAGCAATATACAAATGAATCGAGTTACAGTTTGATGTATAGGCCAACAGATTCACAAATATACAGTAGCTCGTACACAAATAGCCACAAGAGGCCTTTCAGGTCGGATCCCTACCCAAAATATAATATGTACATAGTATAATTTAACTGAATTGAAGATTTATTTTATTGAAGCAGTAAAAGAGATTCTCCGGGAAGCCAGCTTCTTAAGCTATTCCTCCGAAGCATTTTGAACTAGAATTTTTTTCATAAAGTGAGAATGATAATACAAAGGAATCAGCAGTGATTCTATTTTTATACAACTTTAACAGCTTAAAAGCTATCTCTTAGTCTCTATTAGTCTCTTAGTATAAAAAAAAATCGATCGTTTAGAGAGAGAGAGGGATTTTCCTCTTTAGACTAGCATTTATATGTCCAAACTAATTTGTTTGGTCTTTATTTCGCTAACATTTTTGATTTTAACTATTTCTTTGAATAAAGCGAGTTTCAGTTGGCTGCTCTTAGTAGCGCTAGCTTCACAAAATCCTTCAGCTTGAATGAAATGTTTCAGCGGCTTTGCTTAATTGCTCTAAAAATTTTCAATAACTTGTTGATATCAATGATTTTCTCAAATCAAACCAGCTAAATTAATTTATGACATAGCTTCAAAAGTTTCCTTGTTCTCTTGTACTAACCCCTCATTCAGACTTCTTTATCACACTGGACCACACAACAAGTTGCTCTGTCGCCGCTTTTCGTCTTCCGCTGCTCGCTCATCTGCTTATGTGAATGAATCATTTCATACTCGTTCTCATTTGAAGCGCACATTTTTTTTGCCAATTTAAGCCCTTTTAAGTGGCAATTCTCATGGCACAGACACACACTGCTGTACGCATTTCCGACTGCGCTACTTCGCTGCAGTTAGTCTACTTCTGCCACTACTCGGACTCGGCTCACCTTCGCCACTTGCTGCAACTAGCATCATATCGTAGACAGGAAACGCTTTAGATCAGAATCGCACACTCCTTTTCGAAATCATCGCACATTTATCATGCTCTTTTTTCAGCCCCTTTTCCGCTGCTCTTCATTCCAGCGAATGCCACTTTTTTCCCAGGCAGCCACTTTTTCCAGAGCCTTGCACTATTCCTGTTGCACAGCCATTTCAAGCGTTTCCGCTCCACGCCGCGGCTTTAAAATCTGCCATCATCGAGTAAGCAACGGAAGTGTTCACATAAAGTGCGCTAAAAGACGGCGCAATTACGGGCGCAGCTCTGCGAAAGTGCTCCTTTTCCTAACGCCTAAACGCGCAGTGACACTGAAAAGCACTTCTGTCGTCTGAGCGCAGTCACTCACTGTCACACTGGCTGCCGCAAGTAAGACACCTACTTGCAATTAATTCTAATTACAAAGCATGCGCGCATTTCGCTGTCATGCCGACAGGGCCGTTTGCGTTGTTTGGGTGCAGCACAGGGCCCAAATATTTGTAGCTCTTTTAAAAAAAATTAATGCATGGTAATTTTTTACAAAAATAAAATTTCAAAAATACAACAAATAACATCAATATTCTAAATATGCAAACAAACATATTATTTAATTAAAAAAATTGCATATTTAAACTAGATTTAGTACAGTGAACTTTAAATATTTGACTAAAAATGAGAGAGATGATCAACATTTTTTTAATTCTTTAAATTCAATTTCCTTATTTCTATATATGCCTACAACTAATGTTAAATGATATGAAATGAAAACTTTACATAAGATTTTTCAAATTCAAAACACAGACTTTCAATAATCAAAACGTTCATGTCATTTTTAAAGAGTAACTATGCAATTCTACATTTAAGTTAATATAAAGTAAAATTAAAAGACTTAAATTTTGGCAAACAAATTGGTAACTAAAGAATTGAAACAAATTGATCTTGACTGAAAGCAAGTTTTGTAAGTATTATAAAAAAATAGCTGTGAAAATGCAAAACACAATTTGTTATGAATAAAATATTTGAATGTTAATGCCACATTACGTGTATCTGTTGCTATTATTTTTTGAGAAAGTGTATATAAGTATGTGTATTCTTTCGTATATTGGAGCATCGGCGTGTGAGGGCGTCATTTAGTTGGGCCCCATGTCCCTCAGTATGGCTAAGGACGACACTGCATGCCAGCACATAAATAAATACTCTCTCTCCTCAAGCCGCCTAATATGTTGCTCCGCTGCAGCTGCTGTGGCTATTGCTGCTACCCGTACTGCTGCGTCGTATATCTTCTATCTTATGGCTTGTATCTACAAGTACTCCACTCTATCTGCCTACCACCAGTCCTGTTCTGTTCTGTCTAACAAACCGACTAACAATAGCAGCGCATAGCCGTTGTCTGCATACACAGAACAAATTGGCCACATTTGGCAGCGTCTAAGCTTCGAAAGAATCCCACATCAAATGCTGGGAAAAAAGTTATTCAAATGTTTACAGTTGTTGTTGTTGCTTATTTGAGCAGTACATAAAAACAATGTAAATTAATAATCTCTGTCGGCACTTTTACGTTTTTATTGTTATTCCTGCACTGCAAGCTTTAAAATGCAAAATAATTATAGTTTTCTTTTATGCAATTTAAGCAGTTCTGTAGAAGCGAGCAGTGAGTTAGGTGGAAGGGGGAGGGAAGAGGGAGTTTAGTTAAGCTGCAGTTAGAAACTTTAAGAAAACAGCACAGAAATAGCCAGCTTAAGAGAGCATTCCATGGTTCAGACGATAAGAGTTCAATCTATAAGCCAAGCCTTTCAGATATAATTTCCAAACGAATCAATGCAGAAGCGATCGATAATTTGCCCCCCTTCTAGTAATATGCGGCCAAAACAGTTTCAAAACATTTTATATTTCTTTAGATCAGATTAGATTTTATTTGGAGTAAGGATCTAGTCACTTAGCCAGGAGGGTCCTTTTACATTAAATACATAATGTCGACCCATTTAAATGTATAGTTATCACATCATACAACTTTCCGGGATCTTTCAACACCATAATCTACTACTGAATCTCGCTATATGCGTGATTGGAACTATAATAAATCGATGTCTTCGAATAGTGTGCCAAGTTTTTGGTTGCTTTGAAAAATAGTAGAAAGATATACATACACTTACCAAACTTTATTTACTGATTCGTTAAAAATTTTACTTAAGTTTTGTGCTGTTCAACCGTTGGTAAAAGCATCAAGGAAGAATACATGGATTCGAAAAAATTGCTCATAAATCAAATAACATCCAACCAAAGACTATAAGGCAAATTTCAAGGTCTGTCACTTAGCCCCCTTTCTAGTATTGCTTGGCCGACTACGCTCCTGACATTGGCAAACGTCATGTTATGGCCAGACGTGTGTAAAACGGGTTTTTTTTTATTATTGCGGTTCTTATGTTCCTCGTTGTTGGCAATTTGTAATAACATTCAACGACAACTTAAAAACGTTGTTAGACAATTTGACTCGCTGCTGGGAAAATCGATTTTTTTATTACGCTCGCATGCTTGGAAAAGTTAATGACTGTAATATTTGCATTGCGCGATTTCGATTTTCTTTTGGAAGTCTTTCTAATACATACATACATATATGTATAATATAAGATTAAGTTATAGTTATAGTTATTGCTCGAGTTGGTTTGTAATTGAAAAAAATTTGCGCACGCTAGTTTAGAGAAGCTTATAATGAATGCTGTTATGTTAGCTTAATGTAGATTAAGTCAGCTGAAACGAGACGGTTCTGTATGGATTAAGTAGGGAAATTTGAATATGCTAAAGCTAGCATATTCTAGCAAAAAGTTTAATTCAATAGAGATTTCCTTTGAAGTTTATTTGCAATAAAATTTAATCTGCACAATTATTTGGTTTTTTAAATTGAATTAGTCCTGGTTAAGTTTGAAAAGGTTAGCTTATGCCAGGTTATGTGCAGTTAAGTGCACTTTTTTAGAAATGTTCAAGGAGCTTAATTAGAAAAGAGCTTTCCTTTAAAAGTTATTTTCGTTTACGATGAAAATTAAATTTGAACAATTATTTGCTTATTAAAGATTGAGTTAGACCAGATTAAATTTGAAGAGGCTATCTTTTGTTTACAACAAAATTGACATTGTCATATATGTACATATTTGTATTTCTGATATGCAAAATTGGTTAGTCACAACTTTGCCCAATTTCAGAAAAATGTGCACTCTAAATTATTCTTTCTAAAACATAGGTATATACATATGAAATTTCACTGTCTCGAATATTAGCTCATGTTATTATGAGTCAGTTATAAAAATGTATAATAATCATTTGCATTTCAAGCAATAATTTCGATTATTTTTTAGTATTTAATATATACACACGTGTATGTAAAATATTGGAAAGTGTGAGTAATTTGCAAGTTGTTAATTTAACTTAATTTAATTCACAAGTCGTTGTTGCTTACATATAATCAAAATGATATACTATGTACTATATATATCATAACAATTCGTAACCCATAGCTTCGGCTTTTTGTTGTCTGAGCAGCAAAAGCTCGTTAAGCCACTCTTAATCCTTTACCTCCTCCTCCTCTTAATCCTTTAGTGCACGCCTCTTTTACCATTTGATATGGCACAATTATTAAAATTGATTTCAAGATTGCAATTCGCTATTGATACTCAAGCAAATGTCACAAAACTTCACCATTTGCCTGTTGCAACTCAGCAACCACATACTTCAGCCTCAACTTCTTCACATTTCAAAAATCTTACGCATAAAATTGCATATCTCATATCTCATTTTGAATTCTCAGAATAAAAAACAGTTGTTGCATTTTCAATTGGACAAGCTTCTTAATGTAGGTGGTAGTTCGATCTTTATGACTCAATGCCTGAATTTCGCACATGACTGTGTAAAATGAATTGAGATTTTTACAATTGGTCAACACATTTCAGCAAATAAATTAAGCAAGCAAACATGAAGTCACCCACTTCTAATCTCTGACTCACTGGCAGCAAAAAACTATTGACTGAATGTCTCGTAAGCGGCTTAAATGCTTTCGCACAATATTTGCTAATTACGTCAGGCTGGCGCACATACACGCTATATTTTATCTACTTATATACACATATGTACATATGTACATACATATGTTATATCTTGGCATTTGACGACTTTGTTGATTGCTGAAATGTGGCGTGCAATGACTGAAGTCCAAATTTAAACAGTTAGACTCTAACTGTTAGTGCAAATATTAGACTGACCGACACGCCAAAGAAGCCTGAAATTTTGCAAGTAGTCATTACTATTCTGAAATTGAAACTGACAATTGCTCTGATTTTGCTACGAATCGTAAGATTTAATCGAATATTCCGCGACTTTTTTGATGTATGTAATTTTTTTGACTAACACATTTTCATTTTACTAATATTTCAAAAATCTCTTTATTTTTTCTAGCTACTCAAAAATCGAGACCGTAGAGTGTCCAAACCGAGTCAATAATTCTTAAGTAGAGTAGAGTAGAGTAGAGTAGAGTAGAGTAGAGTAGAGTAGAGTAGAGTAGAGTAGAGTAGAGTAGAGTAGAGTAGAGTAGAGTAGAGTAGAGTAGAGTAGAGTAGAGTAGAGTAGAGTAGAGTAGAGTAGAGTAGAGTAGAGTAGAGTAGAGTAGAGTAGAGTAGAGTAGAGTAGAGTAGAGTAGAGTAGAGTAGAGTAGAGTAGAGTAGAGTAGAGTAGAGTAGAGTAGAGTAGAGTAGAGTAGAGTAGAGTAGAGTAGAGTAGAGTAGAGTAGAGTAGAGTAGAGTAGAGTAGAGTAGAGTAGAGTAGAGTAGAGTAGAGTAGAGTAGAGTAGAGTAGAGTAGAGTAGAGTAGAGTAGAGTAGAGTAGAGTAGAGTAGAGTAGAGTAGAGTAGAGTAGAGTAGAGTAGAGTAGAGTAGAGTAGAGTAGAGTAGAGTAGAGTAGAGTAGAGTAGAGTAGAGTAGAGTAGAGTAGAGTAGAGTAGAGTAGAGTAGAGTAGAGTAGAGTAGAGTAGAGTAGAGTAGAGTAGAGTAGAGTAGAGTAGAGTAGAGTAGAGAGAGTAGAAAAGAGAGGAGAGATGCATGCAATTGATGGAAACGAAGATGCTACAAAATGAATAGGCATACTTATAGCATGATTATTTTGAAGTCTGTTGGAATCGGCGCTTCGTTGCGAATCATTACGATTCTTTTCTACCAACTGCGCTTTATAATATGAGAAATTCTTATTTTTGACCCATTTATATTATTATTTCTTTCATTAGAAAAACTTTATGAATTCGAAATTGTAATACTCCCATTTCAAAAATACCTGAAAAATTCCTCTTAATAAATCGATTAACTATCGATATCAAAAAAGTGTTTGATTAATTTTTAGGTTTATGACCTGATTCGGCTTATCTCTTAAAACCTTTTGGTTAATGGAACTAGCAAAAAAATTTCATTAAAGCTGCATTTTTCGAATTTTATACATTTTTCTTATTTACCCTTTTTCTTCGATTAGAAACTTAAAAAAGCTTTTTGATGATTCGGCACGAAATTACGATTTCGTCGAACTCCAACCTAAGCATGAACCTGTCTAAATTGAATGCTCAAACTTTACATATTATCTGCCAAATCTGGCACGCTTCCCGATGTCAAAGTGTAATAAACTTTCTGTCACGCCTTAGAGTTTCTTAACCCAGGGCATGTGGCGGCGTCTTCAAATATGCAAGCAATCTCTACCAAATTCTAATTCCTTAATTTCAACAAATTTGCTTGAATTTTTGGCGCCTTCCTTTTGTTTATTACGCCATATTACCGTTGGTCATTAATTACTTATGTATGTCCACTCACTCAGTGTGGCTACTCAGATATAACGTTCTTCGCGTCACTTTACAGTTTCCATTAAGTCTATGAAATTAATAAATGTTTTAGTGCTAGTTACAGCAAGCTTTAGAACATCATAATTCAATCAATTTTGAAGCGAGCTATTTTTTTGCTAGTAAATTTTATAGTTTCTTTTTGCTTTTTGTCTGTCATAAATCTTTGCTTAAAAGGTTAAACCGTGCATTAGCATTAGTATTACTACAATTTGGCCAGCTTAAAGCTTCAAATTAGCTTAAGTCAAACAGTCGCCGCCAGAAAATTACACTCATTCGAGATTCGCCACGGCGTTCTGCCAATTAAAATGAACTTACTTTCTGTCACTTTTGCAAAAATTTTTTCTTAAAAATGTTTGCTCTTTCTAAACATGTTGTTTCAGTCTTTTTTGCTGCTCTTTTTGACTAATTTATGCATTCTCATCTGTGTTTTGTTTTGTTTGGCGCTTTTATGCTACCTTCAAAATTTATTAGTTTTCTTAATGCTTAATCAATTTACTAATGAATGTTTTTGTAAGTCTTGTGACAGTTTACGTGATTTGGTCTTTTGGCGGGGGATAATTATTAATTAGCTTGCAATGGCCTTATGCAGCTACAATAATTTGCTGCTTTTGAAAGTCGTGTCCTTCTCTTTCTTCTCTGTTCATATTTTTACTATTTTAATAAAAATGGAGCAAAAATGTTGATATTTGATTTCTTATAAAACGCAATTTTTGCAGTTGATTGCTTTTTAGAGTTCTGTTCTCTTAAAGGGGAAAGAAAGGGAACTCTTATTAGTTCACTTTTTTTCCGAAGGTGTGTATATAAACATACCTTTTTTTCAACGCCTGACGTGTCTAGGAGCGCCGTTCTTTTCAGGGCTCGAACAGATCTCGAAACTAGGTATCAAGCCTCTTTGGAAATTTGTGAAACACACCCAAATTCTGACAGATCACTACTTTGAGAACTAAAACGGAACCCTAACTGGTATCGGTAAGGACCCAACAGGGTCTATGCGTGGCCTTTCTTAGGCGGCCAGATATACCTAACCTAACCTTCAACGTTGGAACCTGAAATTCGGCAAGATGTTAAGTCTTCATAACATTAACAATAACTATAAAAAGTTTAGAAATATTTTCTTGAATTTAAAAGGGGTTTGGGTCGGCCTGAAAGAAATATTTCTGTATCGTTAAAAAATGCTACGTCCACAGATTCAAAATAAATTTTTTACGCTAGCCCGATTCGCACTTGACTGCTTTTAAACATAGAATCACTAAAACTAACTTGTAAAATTTGTTTTCATGTATGCATTTCTTTTTCAACTACATCGGTTTTTTCTTCCGCTACCTTTTTCGGCCAATTGTTACTGACTTGATTAAAAACAAAGCCGTCAACTTTATGTCAAAAATGCAATAAAAAATAAAAAAATTTTTTTTTAAATTTAAAATTTAGAAACTCAAGAATTTCCGCTTTCCAAGTCTTCGATATCTGTACACCCCGCATGCCGCTATTCCACGCCATATCTTACTTGCAAATTTAATACTTTTTTCCGGAGCACTTTTTTTGAATTGGCCACGAAGAAAAAAGGTTTCATGCTGACACGCAGAGTGAATGTGCGAATTTGGCGAAATTGTTTTTGTGCTTGTTGAGTATTGCCATTCTTGCTGTTGTCTTTGAGAAAGTTCATTAACTTGGCTGTTGTTGTTGCTGTTGTTTTGTTAATTAACAATATTTTTGCTATATTTGTAAATTAATTAAAATCAGGTCAAAAGCAGCAAAAGAATTTATTTTTGCAATTTGCTGAGCATATCGAAAAAAATTGTGCGCAAGCACTTTTTTGGGCTTGAAATAATTGGCAGCTCAGCTTTTTTGTTGACCTGAGAACTTGAGACGTCAATTTTGAAGTGAAGCGTAAGCGACTGTGGGGGGGAGAGCAGTTGGCTCGGATATGAATGAATAACTTTTGCATGCAATTTCTTATTTCATGAAAAATAAGAAATGCGAACTAAGCAATAAGGTTTCTGGGGAAAATTTTTGAATCCAGAATTTTCTTGAACACATTTAAATATGCCGCACTTTTAAAAAAGCCTTATTTGCAGCTTCGAAGAATAACTATACTTTCGAGAGAGCAGCAAACTTCAAAGCTTCGCTGGTACTTTCATAAAAGTTTCGAAGCAGGTAAAATCTGTAGACCTAAGCTATTTCTGAAATTTGCAAAGCTAATAAAAAAGGGAAGAAATTTAAAAAATGCCTTGCAAATTTCTGCTATAGACAAACACATTTACACTAATTTTTCGATTTATTTCATGCAAGTTTGTACAAAAGTTTATGAAAACTTTAAGACGTCAGCAAAAAGGAATTTAAATTTATCTGGCGCAAAAATCATGGCAGCCACCAAAACTGTGTTGCACAGTGTCATCGACCACTTGTCACTATTTTTGTATAAGTAAATGCTAAATAGTTAATCAAAAATTTCTTTCTTCTTCTTCTTTCTTAGCAAATAAAAGCTTGACACTTTTTGGTAGCTGCGCATTATTTCTCCATATTCTTTCTTTACACAGTTTTCGCTTTCAACATTTTATTTATTTGCCAACTTTTAGCACGCCGCAAAAGTTTTCTATAATTTCAACTTATACGCATATTTTATGCAAAACCGTAACATTCCCAAAAAAAAATTTGCATATGCTACTTTATTATTATTTCTAATGAGCAGCTAGTAGCAAATTTCTAAAGAAATTTCTGGCTCATAAACTAAAACTTTCAATTTCTTTGACATTTTTTGAAGCGTAGCGAAAATCTATAAAAAAAAACCAACCGAAGGCAGACAGACTGACTGACTTTCGCTTTTCTCAAATGTAAAGAAGAAGTAACAATAAGCACAAAAAAATCATACAAAAAAAGCTAGAAAAAATTGTCAGTTTTTCAACAATGCGCTATAATTTATTTGCGCGCCATAGAAAGAAGAAGCTTGTTAGTCGACTGTTGACTGCTTTGCTTTAATTAAGGGCCCTTTCATTTGCGCAAAATTGTCACATAATATGCAGTTGGCAACCCTCAATTAATGGCATGCCATATTTGGCAATAACTGCGTTGACAACTTACAGTTACATTAAAAAGTGTGGACAAAAAAAATCGGATGCTTTGCTGCTTAAAAAAGCGAAAATTTAATTTTTTCTACGCCGTTTTACATAAAAGTGAAACTATTGGCGTTGACAGCTGCTATTAAACGCACTCTTGTATAGCTGTCAACTGGACAATAGCTGTCAAAGCGCTTGCGCCATAACGTAGAAGCAATCATAAATGTCAATTCAAGCTTAATTGCAAAATCTCAAAAACTTTTAAGAAAAGCCAAAATTCTAGTTGAAATTAATTGCTCGCATTCACTTTCAGCGAACAACAAACACAACAACAACCAATAAACAAACTATTTACAAAAAGTCAATAATAATAACAATAATAAACTTCAAGAACTGTCAAAAACCCACGCCATAATTCAAGAGCTACACACTTACAAACAACAGCTGGAGGGACGGACGGAGTCGAGCGAGCGCCATGTTGGCGCACATGTTGGCATTGTTCAGCCTTGTTGTTGTTGTTGTTTTTAGCCAGTTTGCTTAATTCGTTTCTTGTCAGTGTTGTTGCTTTAAATAATGTACACATATTTATTATTTAATTTCCGCAAAGTTATGCACACTTGCTCAGTCGCTCTCGTTTGTACAGCCTTCTGTCATTTGGCAACTTCGATTTTGTTTGGGGCACATAAACAAATGCCGACGCTGTCAAATTGTTGACAGCAGCAAATTTTTCTACAATTTTTGACAACAAGATTTTGCAGATTTTCAATTCGTTGCCAACATTGGCCTAAAACTAGAGCTACACAGCTTCACAGGCAGGGTAGGGAGTAATAAATAGCGCATTTATTTGTCAAATTGGTTTGTTTATGTCTGACAGCTGTCATTTTTTGCCAATCAGCGCACTCAAATCTGAGTTGCCTTCAAGCAAATTTGCAACACTGCGCTTTTTTTTTGTTGCTCCAATGTAGATTGTCTTTTTGCTGATTCATAGGAAATATTGCTAAGTTCTAGAAAGATTTTTGAAAAGTCAACAGCAAAAAATACAATTAATTTCATTAGATTAATCAACACTGTTCTTGTTATTGTAGCTGAGTACATGTAAAATGGTAGAATGTCACAATAGGCATCGCTCTGAATGCGTTGACTAAAAGGATATACATATCCCTATTGCAAATTCAATCTGAAAGTATTAGAATATGACATGCTTTAACGAATTCAAATTTTTTGAGTAAATACAAATAATTATAAGCACGCAGAGAGAAATTCGCCCCACTGTACTGTTCACAGTTTTAAAGAATTTCTAGTTAGTATCTGCTAATATTAATTTGAAATGAGAGAAGGTGGAACAGTACTACATAGATAATTGTACAGCCGACAGTCATATGAGCGGCTTTGTAAATTATGTTTTTACGAGGTGTAGAACGTTGCCAGATCTGACCAATTGGTGACCGTTTAATCGTTTTCGGAAAATTTAACCTCTAAACAAACTCTTTACCATGCTCTTCCATTTTTATATGTCCGTCCTATAGAGAACATCTCGTATCTAACTTCCATTGCCGATTCATAAATTTTTTTGGAGAAAATTTTTATTTAGATCAGTTCAACATTTCAATGAAATCCTACACCAAAGTCTTCAAACTAAAAGTGCATAATACAATTTATAATTTTTAAGTTATTAAGGATAAGGATTAAATTATATACATTGTTTAATAATGTGAGACAAAAGTAATGAAAAAATCGTGAGTAACTAAAAGCGTACGACTAGATGGTATAATTCTTTTAAATTGTTGCATAGTTTCCGGCTGTAGCTTTGCTTACACTCAATCTATTAGCCTGAAACTATGCAACAGCCTTTTAATTGGCTTCTCATTAAGGGTGTTAACGTTCCCGACTCACATGTCAGGGGAATTCTGTAGGCTGATGATGTTTGGTATAAAAATGTTACATACATGCCATAGTAAATTTTTTTTAAATACAGCAGAAAAGTGTTTTAACAATAAAAATTTTTTCTCATAAAAAAAATTTATTTTTTACCTGTAATCTTCCATTCTCTATGAGTTCAATTTCAGATTTCGCCAATTTCTCAGCAATATTTCTTGTTTTTTTATAATTGCAGACTATTTCAGCCGTTCTTACTACCTCTGATACATACCTACATACATTTAAACAAATACATATATATATTTTATATATATTTTTCGTCACATTATAACACATATCGATTTTATGTCTTCCACTTGTTGCTCCGTCCTCTTGTACATTTGCATGCTGCCAATCTTTGTCTAACCCGAGCACTTTGTTCTTCCCCCCTCTCTTTGCATGTATGCGCATCTGCAGACCTTGATAAGACACAGCGTGGCAAGATGGAGAAGGGCGCACAAATACTGCCCACAATAACAACAGCAACAACAACAACAGCCACATCAACAACAAAAACGCCAACAACCAAACAAACGTCACTAATTGTCAACGATTATCTAACGCTCAGTTCACCGCCCACATATTCACGCCTGCCACCCGACGGCCATGAGTTCCCGCCCAATTTCAGCGAGCCGCTCATCATGCCCCCGCCCCATGTGCTGAAGGCCACCAGCCTCATGCAAAGCAACACATTGAACACAAAAAGCAACAACAAAGACGCCGTGTATTCGGACAAAATGTATGCGGCAGCAGTGGCTGCTGGACAGACCACCTACACCAGCACGACCAGCAGCAGCAAGGCGACAAACGGTTCGGCTCTGCACTCAACCCAGCTGACGCTGGAGTTGGAGCCGAATCAGCCACCGCCACCGATGCACGCTCCACCACCGCTGCCCAAGTCTGTGCCGCCGCCCACGGTACCGCGCAAGCTCTACCGCCAGGATCTGGTGGTTAAGGTGGAGGACACGCGCGCCAATGTGCTGCAGGACGCAAGCACGCCCAGCGGCGCCACAAAGCCCGTCTTCGAGTCGCGCCACAGCCGCTCCACGCAGAACCTCAGCAGCAGCGCGGGCAGCAGCGGCAGCAGCACGCCCACCGCCAACAAGCTGGAGGCGCCCAGCTACGAGCGCTCGCTGAGCGCGCCGCGCAAGCACAGCGACTGGCGCAAGGACGAGAAGTCGGAGCGCAGCGTGCGCGACAAAATAGCCATGTTCTCCAATGACGACGCCGTCGCCGCAGCGCACGCCAGCATGGAGCAGAGCAGCGTTGGCGGCGGTGGCGCCACGCCCAAACCGCTCAGCTACGCGCGCAGCAACAGCGTCAGCAAGCCGCTCAACCGCAGCACGGAGAATCTGCTGGACTCGGCGGCGAGCAGCACGCGCTTTGTGGCCGCCTCGAACCTCGGCAAGACGCGCGCCATGAGCGTGGAGAACCTCAACGACGTGGCGCGGCAGTACCAGCTCGCGCGCCAGCTGCCCTCGCAGACCTACTCCGACTCCATGTACGCGCTGAACACGCTCAACACGGACTACACGCAGAGCTACGCCTCGCTGCCGCGCCGCACGGCCGCCGCGCAGCAGCTGGAGCGGCGCATCAGCTTCTCGGGGCAGCAGCCCTTCGTGCCGGACGAGGCGACGCGCAAGGCGGCCATCACCAACATACTGGAGCAGCGTCGGCGCAGCCTGTCCAAGCTGCGCGGCCTCGTCATACCGGAGCGCCCGCACATACCCATCTCGACGCTGGAGCCCATACTGGATCTGCCCGAGATCAAGAGTCGCGACAGCGAGAAGGTCAAGTCGGGCAACACGTCCTCCACGGACTCGACGGACAGCGGCGTGGGCTCGACGACCTCGCTGACGGCGCCCAGACCCGCCAAGCGCAACGAGCTGAGCACCATACACAGCAGCAGCAGCAGCAACAACAACAACCACATGAACAGCGCACTGCGGCCGCTCTCGGTGTCCACCAGCAACAACAATACGGCCAACATCGCCGCCAACAACAATGCGTACCGCAGCATTTTCGCACAAAATGGCCGACAACCGCAGCTGTCGGCTCAACGCCGGCTGGAGGCTGCTCTCACAAGCGTGCCGCCAGCCAAGCCGCCGCGCACCTCGCTCAGCGTGCCACCGCCGCGTCAGCAGCTGCACGAAGAGAGCGACTCGGATTCGGTGTTCTCGTCGAAGGTCTCGTCGCCGCCGATGTCGCCCTGCGTGCCGGCCGTGCCGGAGAAGTTCGCGCTCACACGCACGCTCTCCTCGGAGACGAACACCTCCATCGCCAGCTCGACCACGTCGACGCTGACCTCGGGTTCCGGCTCGCAGGCGAGCTGCAGCTCGGTGGGCAGCACGCCCACCGTCGACCTCTCGCGGCGCGTGCTCAAGTCCGGCTCCAGCGACTCGGCCACCAATCGCAAGAACATACTCGCCTCGGCCAAGTGCCGCAACGGGCGTGGCGAAGCCTCGGCGCTGATGCGCAATCGTCCCTACGACGACGAGGACAGCACCGACGGCTACGACGAGGACGAAGTGCGGCGCGTGCACAAGTCGAAGCCGCGCACCTCTTCCGGCGGCGGCTCGGTGGTGGTGCTGCCCAGCAAGCCGGTGCCGGCGTCGGCGCCCATCAACTACAAGCTCGTGTCGAAGCAGAGTGCCGACCAGAGTCTGGTCGACAAGGTGATAAATGTGGCCGCCTACGTGGAGGTCACCTCCGACACGGACGACAGCAGCCGCCGCTCGGACAACAAGCGCTCACCATCCAAAATCAGTGCCATGTTCATCGACGAGGAGCGCAAAGCCAGCTTCAAGGAGGACACCAGTCAGAAGGCCGTCTCGCCGAAGGCCGTGGTTGTCGTGCCGGCCAAGGTGATGGCGTCTCTGAGCTCCGTGCCCGTGCAAGCGCCGAGTCCAAAGCAAGCCGTGCCGGCACCAAAGCCGCTATCGAAGAAGTCGACGCCGTCGAACGATGGCTGTGAGTTGACCCAGTGGATGCACGTGGAGGTGGCCAAGCAGGTGACCAAGGCGCCGACACGCCCGATGAAGCCGCTTGTGGAGAAGTACACAGCCGCCAGCATGAGCAGCACCACCACGACCGTCAAGTCCTCCTACAGCAGCAGCAAGTCCGGCGCAGCCAAGATCACCACCGCCGAAATACGCGAGAAGTTCGAGCGCGCCTCGGCGGCGTCCACGCTCGTCTCGCCGGCCGCCTCCACCAACAGCTTGCTATCCACCAAGACCAGTGTCGCCACGAGCATGAAGACCAACTATCACGAGCGCTTCTCCTCGCTGGACTCCATCACGTCGTCGTCGTCGGGCGTGAGCTCGAGTACGCAGAACGTATCCACGCAGGAGACCACCACCGAGTTCGGCAGCTTCTCATCGCTTGGCAGCAATCAGAGCCTGATCACTGCGCAAGACATACAACTGATCATCGAGGAAGCCGATCCGCCGCTCAAGACGCCGGAAGCCTTCATCGTGGTGTTGCAGCGAGACACGCCCGAGAGCAGCATCGGCATCACTTTGGCTGGTGGCTCCGATTATGAGGCTAAGGAAATAACGGTAAGTGCGCGATCATGAGTGAAAGAGAAAACACTAATGTCCCCTTCTTACACACTTCGCAGATTCACAAGATCTTGGCCAACACGCCGGCAGCCAAGGATGGCCGCCTCAAGAAAGGTGATCGCATTTTGGCTGTGAATGGCATGAGCATGCGCGGTCTGACGCATCGTGAGTCCATATCGGTGCTAAAGGTAACGTTGCCTCATTCCACAATAATTCCCGCCAAGAAATCACTTCAATAAATTCTATGCGACTCTTTTGCAGACGCCACGTCCCGAAGTGGTGCTCGTGGTGACACGTTCCGAATCAGTTGTGGTGAAGCCGCTGACCAAAAAGCGCTCCTCACTCGGTTCGCTGACCTCGCTGACTGAGAAGGCCACGGAGGTGGATTACGAGAAGAAGCGCAACTACCACAAGGCATCGCGTTCGCTCGATCTCGATCTGGACATTGTGTCGAATGAGGATGAGTGCGCAACGAAGACGAACGCCTCCACGCCGAGCACGCCCAGCACGGCGGGCAGCAGTCCGCAGCCCAGCATCAGCACCGTGGAGCAGCGCACATTCAACAGCAGCGGCTCCGATGCGGCCACCATAGCCAGCATACGCATAAGGCGTCAGCTGTCGCGCGGCGATGCCAGCAAACTGACCACGAGCGAGTTGCTGGAACGCGCCGCCGAGGCGCGTAACGCCATTGCAGCGGAAATCAGAGCACAGGGTGAGTGTGCAAGCTTGTGCATCGGCTTTGGCAAGTACTAAAAGTGGTCTTGTTTTGTTTCCGCTTTCCAGAAGAGAGTCCCTGCGGCGCCAGAAGCGTGGACATTGTCAAAGACAGCTGCGGCCTGGGCTTCTCCATTGAGGGCGGCTTCGACTCGCCGTTGGGCAATCGCCCGCTCATCGTGAAGAAGGTGTTTATGGGTGAGTCTTCTGCTCGTCGCTGAGAAAATATCGCACATGTCCTTAATTGCCGTTATCTTGCTTGCAGGTGGTGCTGCACACAAAACCGGTCAAGTCAAAAATGGCGACGAGATCCTCAACATTAATGGCGTCTCCACGGCGAAGATGACGCGCGTGGACGCTTGGAACTATATGAAGCAGCTGCCAATGGGATCGATTAAAATTGTTTTTTCATAAAATTATTTAAATTTTAAAACTAATATTAACAAAATAAATATAATATATAAAGTATAAATGTTTAAAAGTGACTTACAAATTTAAAAGAAACAACAACAACAACGATTTGTATTAAATTCAGAATTGTTTAGTTTTATAAGTTTTTTTGTTGTGGCTTACAACAAAATGGATTTGTGTATATTTCATAACTTATGGCACTTAACTTTAACTTACACTTTGATCTAATATTATTAACAATTAGTTTTAAAAGTTTTTGCTGTGAGAAAACTGATTTTGTTTTTCATAATTTTTGCTTGTTTTTATTTTTTATTTAATATAATCTTGCCATGCGCTAAAACAAAAGAGCTAAGAGAAAATAAAAGCATTTTTTTGTCAAAATATTTTATTAAATTTGTAAAATGTCTTTCTTCAATTACAACAAAATAAAGGCACGTTTTTTTAATCTTTTGAAATTAAAATGCTAATAAAGAAAAGCAACAAGAAGTGCATTTAATTTAAAATGAAATGAAATTGCGCTAAAAGTTAGACTTTAAATTATTTGTTTTTGCTATTTAATTTATTTACATTTATTTAAATATTGTGCAATTTTCCCCTTAAAACTTAAAAACCGATTTCAACGCTGTACGTTGTAAAATCCACTTCTTTCAAAATTTTTCAATTACTTTTTAATGTTGAATTTAATTGAAGTTTATTATAAAAATTTCCAAAAACGCGCGGCACTTTCTAAAATATTTTTCAAATTGTATGAGTAAAATTTAATAACGAAATTCCAAGCAATTTTGTCAAAACGATAAAGGAAAGTAATGCATTTAAACTTTCTATTGAGTTTTTATGTTATCTAATTTTTCAATTTACTAAAAATTTATTTTGCCAAAATTCTTTATTTTACTTGAATTTTTTGCTGCTTCTACTAATTATGCTTACGTTTATTGTATACGCCCCCCTTAATTTGTACATTATGTTCTTTAACGCTTTATATAAATTACTTAAAATTTGTTTTTATATGCATACATATAATTTTAATATCTTAAAAGAAATCTTTTTAAATTATGTGCGAAAGATTTGAGCCTTATATTATTGAATGCTATGCTTATTTATATGAATATTATATACATACATACATGCTTATATATATGTTTACTGAACGTATACTTATGCATATAAATACATACTATATATGCCTACAATATATCATCAAATGATTTAATAAAATAACTATTATTTACATAATCATAAAATAAAATGTAAAAAATTTGGGTTTTATTTAAGTTTGTGTGCGAAAATATGCTACAAATTTATTGCATTTGTCAAGCGAAAGCAAATTTTGCCTCTAATTTAAAGGAAACAAAAGTTCAATTCTAAATTTTAAGTACAATTTCTATCATATCGGAATTAGAAATATATAAAGTTTCTTCTACGAAAGGATGTGTCATGAATATTCCAAATTTTGAATTAAGCCTCAGTTGCTCCAAACGTATCGAATCTTTTCGTGTCAGCTGACATAACCTGCTTCACCCGAGCTTCACATGAGTTCACTCTAAACGTATTTTCGTACGTATCGTCACAGGCAAACATGCAAAATACTGACATCTGCTCTAGAGATGAACGGTTAAATATCAAAAACTTATGCAAATTGTGGAAAAACTTTACTCACGATTGGCTCGATGACAGGCTCTCTCACATTCGCCCACAACTTCGGAACTTCGGATATGGCGCAGGGCAAACTCATACACGCCATAGTCTTCTTCTTTTTCAGCAAAGAACAGGCACGCAGAAGAGCGCAAGCTATATTCTCCTCTCTGCCTAAAAGTATGCAATGCAGTTGCCAGCATGAGAGCTGAGAGTGCGGCTAGGCGAGACATGCAATTACAAACGCCGTTACATAGCAGGGTTGCCAAGTATTTTTTAATCGAACTGTCTTTAGTTCGCGTCTATTTACACTGCTTAAATAAAAGTCAATTCAGTGCTAAATGTTCGCATTCAGCTTTTTATTATAACAATAATAAGGTTTATAAAAATATGTATGCCATCTATAAATAACATAAACTTTTTAAGAATTTTGTTGTTATGTTTATTTCTTGTAAAAATATGATGTAAAGCAGCTGCATATAAATTGCTTAAAACAGATTACAAAGCTTTTTCATTCGAAAAAGCAGACATAAATTACCAATTTTTAACCCAACAAAAAGGTGCAGAGATCTTTCCTACTCCTTCATTCTTTCTGCTGCTATGTTATTCATTTTATACATATGTAACTATGTATACATATGTATGTATGTATGTATATATTTAAAACTATTTTACAAAAGCAATAAATTAAAGTGAGATTAAATTGTTGATGTAATTAATATAAGTTGGAAAAATTGCGCGCTAAGCATGCAAAATTTTTAGCACTGAGAGTGGAAAAAATTTATTAAGACCATTTTTGGTTTTATATAAATAGGCATATCTTATATCTATTTCAATATATTTTTCAAGGCCAACAAATTAATTTATGTTTAATTTTATTATGAGGCGAATAAACAGGTTAAGTACTTTTTAAAAATTTCAATGTATGCTTACATTTTTTTTCTTGGGTTCAAATGGAATAGCATAAAAAATGCTTTTTTCCTGAATAAAGAAATGAGCTTTTTTGAAAGATTCAATGGAAATGTATTTAAAATGCATGCTATCATTTTTAGGAATATAACGACTTTTGAAAAACGTAAGACGCGCTATAAAAAATTTTATTTTCTAAAATATTTTCGGCTTACTTTTTTGTTGCATTTCGCGCTGAAAACTATGCAAATTTCTTTGAAATCGGTGTTGCCAGCTGCAGCCAAACATTCAAATTTTAAACAATTTTTGTATACTGCTACTGGTTTTCCATAATAAATTCATCTAGAAATAAGTGTTTAAGTTGCAATAAAACATTTAAATAATTAAACTTTTAAGAATATAAGAATTATAAGAAATACGCGTAAAATCAGCTTTTTGTGCAGTTGTGCTGAATTTAGGGGAAGCTGGCAACACTAAATTCAATATTGTGTAAAGAACTTAGCGCCTGTTGACGCGGTTAAAAGCTTCAATGAGATATAAAGAGATTCTTCTGGTGTTTGCTTGCCATTATGGCGCTTCGGGGATTTCATAGAAAATTGAAAAAAATGTGCCATGAAATGTTTTATGAAATTTGAAAAAGTGGTCTTCACCTGTAAAGAATTTCATAAAAGAAGTTTCTTTAAAGAAAAAGTTGCATGCGGGTTATTAATCGAAAATAATCATCCTCTCTCACAATGGCAGATGAGAATCCTAGTATGAATATGGCCTTATTCACTTTCCAACCTTTCTCTCGACTTCGCAGGCGCTTATAAACATATCTTGCTAAATGTCATGCTAAACACAAAAACACATACATAATTAAAAAAAACACGACTTAAAAATATAAATTTGTGAAGAGCCGCTAAATTGCATCACTCGACATCTACATCGTCGATTTCCTGTTTGACATGGATGGGCACCAGCTGCTCCCAGCCGCTTGTGTTGGCGCTGCTCTTTGCCGATATTCTGGCGGCCGCGGGCGACGGTTGAGTGCGGCCATTTTGTTGCGCACATGGAATGACGGTGAGCATTTGTGGCGTGGAGTTGGCAGCGCCATTTTGCTTGCGCTGCGGCGATGTGGCCACGCTGGGCGCTTTCAATTGGCTCTGCATGAAGGCACTCAATTTCTGCAGTTCACACTCACTGAGATTGACAACATTCTTGACGATCGCTTGCGCCGTTGGCGAAATTGGCTGTTCGGGCGCCTGGCTCTGTGGGAAGTCAGCGGTGCTATCGAGCACCTCCTGCAGCGATTGGTAGATTTTGCGTTTGAAAATAACCTTTTGGCGCGCATTCATGCTTCGCATATCGGGCAGCAGCACTTCCAGAAACTGCACATCTGCATCGTGGCTGCCAGCTGCTGAACCGGCCGCATCACGCGGCAATAGACGTATCCTCTTGAAGCCTATCGCCTCCGTTGGCACGCCTCCACTCGCGGCACGTTTGCGACTGGCCACTGTCGTTTCCAACTCATAAGCATGTGTAGAATTAGCCACTTCCTGAACGTGCAAATCCGTTTCCACACCGCTGGTCAGTTCGCTTAGTGATTCGAGAATTGTGGACGACTTCGCTGGCATATCCAGTTCCATTGTGTCATTTTCACCATTTTCCTCATCCTCTTCGGTATTATCATCGCCCTCTTCCGGTTCATCGTCCTCCTCATCGGCGTCATCTTCTTCCTCCAGTTCCTCTTTTGTTTCCTCAAAGTCTACTTTGCTTTTGTCTCGTCCGTCCAACATGGGCTTCACCAGAAAAGTCAGTTCATTGTGCAAATAGTAGGGTTTCACACGATTCGGTCCGCCATGCGTCTTGTAGAGATTGATGGAACGCGCAAAGGCAGCGCGTATGTTGCGCCATCTGTCCTTACAGGAAGCCACTGTGAAGAAAGCAGGCAAAGATGCGTAAGAAACAAAGATAAAACTATATAGCTGGAATAATTAAATCGAAAATATATAATTTCAAATATTTTATTGCTTCAAACATTTAATCGACGCTAGAATTTTTTTTAAAGAGCAACCGCTTTAAAAAAAAATGTTCGGAAGACGAAAAATGTTAGGGAGTGAGAAATAAGAGCAGAGTTATAGCACATTGTGAGTGCAGAGATTGACTGAAATTATTTCCAAAAGCGGCGCCGTAATCGGAAATTATAATGAAATCGTTATTTTACAAGCTTTTGTATCGAAATATGGCATAAAAGTGAAATATACTTAATGCCTTGGAAATTTTGCACACAAATTAGCGCCCCACCAAGCGCTCACTGTCTTCCAGTGCAGTAGGTGTGATTCATTCATCACCAGCAAGCACTACCTCAAGTAAACAGAGCAAGCCTGGCGAGGCGCAGAGCACAGAGTTGCCAGAAGTTGCGAAGAAAAGCAAGAAAATAATTTATTGCTTATTCGAAAAACGGCAGCTGCAGGAAATGCAAAGAAACGGGCAGCAAGGAAGACCTTAGAACACATACTCTGCTCCAGCCCCGCCTTCGCTAGAACTCGTCTGACTTGTTTAAGAGCACCTGTGTTTTCAGGGCTCGAACAGATCTCGAATCTGGGTGTCGGATTACGGATTTATGAAGAACACCCAAATTCTGACAGGTCATTACTTCGATCACTCCTAAACGGAATTCTAACTGGCATCGGTACGGACCCAATATGGTCTATGCGTAGCCTTTTAAAGCAGCCACCTTAAACTAATCCAACCTTATTCTTTGTGAAAAAACGAAAGTTCAATTGTCCAGCAAAATTACATTTTTTAAAAAGCCAAACTGATTATTTGCATTAAAAATTTCAAAAACTTCTGTAATTAATCTGTAATACGAAATTAGTAGGTAAAGAAGAATTTTCTGTTTCCCTCTACATTCGATATAGTAAACTTCGTTTGCATTGGAAAGACTTGAGCAGAAGGCCTCTATTGCTAATGCTTATTCTTCACCCGTATTGCTTTATGTTACTGTTATAAAATATTCGAAGTGGCTTACACGCTTGCAATGTTTAAATAAATACACGCATTAATTCCTTATAATTGGGGTTCTGATTATCATTGCAAGCCAACTTCACTATATAATGCGGCCCTTACATGGACAATCATTTAAAGTCAATCATGGGAATGTGTTAATTTTACGAATTCGCTCGAGCGAACGCATATGTATGTATGTAAGTATATAGAGCTCGGGTAAAGTTGGTTGTGTCAGCAGACACAAAATATTACGTTACTTCTGGACTAACTGAGCCTTGACAGCTGCAATACGTTTTACGTATTCAAGTAAACGGCCCACTTTTTACGTTTACGGAAAATTACGAAACTACGGACTAACTGAGCCTTTAAATTCGAAGAATTCTATGCCAGCTGGCAACCCTGAAAGCGCCAAATATCTTCGTGGCATCAGCATCACTACAATCGCCGTACACATCGCACAAAGAATTCTAGCCGACGACGAGTTATCACACATTCTCGTCTCACACGCATTCGGTGTGACGTTGCTCGGCTCGTGCGCGCTCTCTCTCTCTCTCACTCACTCGCTCTCTGCGGTCAACCAAGAAGTATGAATAAATTAAGTCACTGCGACGCTGACTGCGTGTCATGCTCAAACAGCCGCCTCTGCTGCTGCTTGCTTCCCCTCTCCCTCACTCACCTGAATCGCTGCAGTCTTTGGCAATTTTTGCCCACGACTTGTCGAGGATATGCTTCTTGCCGTAGTTCTCGTGATGGCGATCATACATCCAAGGGCATTTGCGCACCAGGCGGCACAGCTTCGTGTTGGCCTCATACAATTGCTGGCGTTGTTCGGCGGCCGTTTCGCCGGCGTATGGAGCAGCGCTGTCGTTGTGATTGCTGCTGTCAGCTGAGACGGCCGGAGCCGTTGTTGCTGCAGCCGCTGCAAGCGCCGCCAATGAATTGCTGCTGCCGCTAGTTTTGTGTTCTCTCTTTGGCGGCATTGTAGTATGTGTGCATGTGTATGGTACGCTTTTGTTTTTTGTTGTTGTTGATCACACTACCAAATATGTATGCGCGTGTAAACGGCCGCTTGTGTTGTTTGCCTGTTGCTTTCTTGCCTGCTCTTTTCGCTGTTCACGTTTATCACAACAATTATTCGGCGTTTTATCACTCACGCTCTCTAACTCACTACTACAACAACAACAACAACAACAACAAGCAGCAGCACCAACCGAGTGCTGCCTTTTTGCTTGCTTTGTTGATTGTTCGTGTATGGCGTGGTCTTTCTGCCGTAGCTGCTGCTGCTGCTACGTGTGTCACTTTCAATGCTTTAGCAATAACGCCACAACAACAACAACAATAATCACAACAGCCAAAACAGCACAAATAATGAACGCTTAAACAATGACTACACTAACAACAACCCCAACAACTACAACAGTCACACAGTCACAACAATAAAAAGTAGCACTTGTCCTCTCCTTCTTCCGTGCCGTAATGTAGCGCGCCTTAAGCCGTATTCTTCACGCCGTCACGTTAGCCAGGCAGCTTCTTCTTCGAGCGAGCGTTCTTCGTAAACTAAAAATCGATTTCATCGCCGGATTGCATGAGTAGAAGTGCTCGTGTATGCCGAGCGAACCGCAACCGCGCGTCGCTCGCACAACTCGTCGCTCTGATAGTAAGCGCGCAGCGAGCGGAGCAACAATCGCTGATGAAATTTCTATCATTGCTGGAAAAATAATATTCAGGCAAGTTTGAACGGCTGACTGACTTGGCACACCCAATAAACATTTTGCTTGAAATTTGGCTGCGTGGGTCTGTGCTATAACTTCGGCCGCAAGTACAAAATTCGAAGAAAAGTTTATCTCAATTTGAAGTATGCATCTACTATGAAAACTTTTATGAAATCGATTTACAAAATATATAGTTGGCGTTGGTCATACTGGCAAGGCTTACTGCCAGCTTCCTTACATTCTTTTATGTGTGCTGGTTTTATTTTAGCACAAGTTAACTGTACCCACAAATATATTCTATAGCCGTATCCAAACAAAATTTTTCTCCGATAGGTGCTTATGTCTCGATGCGTACTCAAAAATTCCTTTGATATTTCCATAATCACAGTAATACTCTTGCAATATGCCTATTAGATGACAGCCAGGAAACTAAACGACTCAAAAGATATCATACCCTTTAGATAATATATATTAAATATGTAACAAAATATAAACTAAACTATACATAATAACAATAAAATTAATGTAGGTAGGTACTTATTCTGTTAATTATAATCACTCCTCAAATTTGCTGAATGTTAATAAAAATGAAAATTGTATTATATACTTATTACTTTGAAACTCTATCTTATAAGTTTATACATTGTATGTAGCTATTTTGCTCATTATGTTAAATAATTTTTCGTTTATACATATATCTACATTTCATATCATTGTGCAGCTAGTGCTTTAATTATAAGATGTTTATCTTGTTGTACTAGCAAATCTTGAAAATAAATTGAATTGAATTGAATTAATAAGATTGCAAATAAAACACTATTAAAAAAAATAAAAAAATTTCCATTTACCAGAGATAATTATTCATTATCTCTGCATTTACGTTGCTACTACACTGTGCAACAAATAGTAATATAGGGCTTTGACCAAACCAATTAAGTATAAACGATTTTATTGATAGTACAGCCTCGACAACATCACAATTTATTTTATAGTAGTATGAAGTTTGAAATAAAATTTTTTTATTACTGGAATGAAGTATGTAATATATAAAATCTTATATTAAAAATTGTACAGGATATAATTTTTTAAAGCTTTAGAGCTTTATCCTAGCTGTAGATGACCTTTTCGATTATTTTTTGTTAATGTTTAAGGAAAAATTACACTAGGCATCCTCATCAGATAAGTATCACCCACGGGTTAAAGGCAATGCTATATGATTAAAC
This sequence comes from Neria commutata, assembly GCA_963457695.1. Taxonomy (NCBI): domain Eukaryota; kingdom Metazoa; phylum Arthropoda; class Insecta; order Diptera; family Micropezidae; genus Neria; species Neria commutata. The sequence goes on from OY735248.1 coordinate 38,025,161, forward strand.
TAGTTTAGATTTGCGTTCGAATAAATTTAAGTTTTTCAAGAATTATATGCGAATTTCGCACGTAACTTTCAGGTGGATATCACTTAAGGACAGTCTTATTAAATATTTCAAAAAGAATCTAAACATGAAATAACGAGCGTCCATAAGATAAAGCAATAGGCGTTTCAGACCGCAATCAGCAGAATCACCAGCTAATACAAAAAAGCCCTTCCTATGTACATATGTAGTATGTACATACATATATGCTATGAAATGTTATGTTTTTTGCCAGCGATAGGTGTGTATATAGGAATTGTTTGTTTAAATATACTATTGAAGTGAATAGTACTAACTTTTTATTGGCCAAGCAATTAGTAACTCATAAACACTCTTTTTTTTTTGCAGTTACTGTGGAACAAAAATTTGTACAAAGTTAATTAAGTATTCGGCCAAAAAATGCTAACTAATTTTTTAAACTTCGTTAGCTTTGTGATAGCAAAGTATTTTAATGGATTTGACGACTGCGTTTTATAACATCGAATTAATGAAAGTATGCATAGTTACCAAAAACCTTTGAGAAAAGTTATAATCAAGAAATCTTTGAAAATAACGACGCGATAAGTTGGTAAAATGTCACCCCAAAATGCTGGGCTTTCAGAAAAACCAAAGCAATCGATCTAAATTAAAAGTGCGTCGTTGTTCATTGGGTGCACAACGTCATGCCATTTGCTTGAATGTGGTTGTGACTTTGTTGTTGTTGTTGTTATGGCGGCGTATCGAAGCTTGTAAGTTCGTGCGATTTTGTACTGCTGCTGTTTGGTTATTGCTTGTGCTTCTGCCAGAGTTCGCTCGTTCGTATCTCACAAATATTGTTTATGGGCAAATGCTTGGGCAAAAACAACAGCAACAAGCAACGTAGCCGATGAAGTGATTATTTCGCCTTCTGCCGTTGCTGCTTGTGACTAATTTCGCCACCAAGAAATGTCATGTGAATGACGAATATTGCTGCTGGAATTTTTGCGCTGGCCGCTCTCGTGCTCTTGCCCCAGCTCAGTGACACGCTCTCTCTTTCAGTTTTGTGCCGTGCGAGCGCCGTGTTATGGGTTAATTACATTTTACTGATGTGCGTGCGTGTGTGTGTGTGTGTGTGTGTGTGTTGTGCGCCTTCAGTTTTCAATTAAATTTATGCTATATTTTTTTCCGGCGTCATTTAATTTCTGATTTTCTTGTAATCATTAGATTTTTATCAGTGATGCCAACTTGTTGCAATTTGGAACAAATTCAGTGCAGTCTAAATTTCAGCTGAAATCAGTGCACGCAAATGACGTCATAAACTGCTAAAACACATATGGAAATCAATTTAGTGACTAGAAGACAATATTTGTGGCTGCTGTGCAAAAATGTTGGTCATAGCCAATCTACGAAGTTAGTATGTACATATAAAGATACGTATGTATGTATGTATCTGGATAAGACATGTCTTTTTGGATTTAGTGCTGTTGGCCGGCAGAAATTTTTATTTTATTAATTAAAATTTAAAAAAAATTGCAAAGATTAACATCCTACATCTATCTAACATCGATATGGAAACTACAGCAATACCTCGATTAAAATCATGGAATAAAATCTTTCATATCTCTATTCACGTCGTTGACTAACTCGAGGTGAAAAACTCCTATGGGAAAAATATTGGAAACATTACTGACATTCAATTTGAAGCAATAAATTTTAAAACTAACAGCGCGAGTTTTAGAGAGGTTTATAATTTTACGAAAATATGTATCCCCAAAAATATTTTAAAGATTTTATGTTGGATGGAACCTGTCGTAAAGAGTAAAGGGCAATCAATGCTATATACGCAAATAGTATACACCCAATTCTGTTTTTACACGATCTTTTTTTACGTTTTGATTTAACACGGTCTAAAAAAAATTTGATTCCGTTTTTATACGATTTCATTCGATTTAGCACGATTAAAAAAGCTATTTGATTGAAATTTTAAAGAAAAATATTTTTATTAACCGTATTTTTGACAGGGTTGAAGGGTATGGAACTAATAACCTTTTCTTTATGCACTTCGTCTCTTCTTTTACACGGTTTTATCTGGAGCGTATCTATCGTGTAAAAACAGAATTGGGTTTACTTAATTTCCAATATATTATTTACACAACGTAATAAAAAAACCAACCCGAATATAAGCTCCAAAATGTAGAGGGGAGTAAGAATTTTTTAGACACCCTGTAGCTCAGAGAGTGTTGAAAATAGATTCTACATCAACATGCACTTTTTTTTACGAATTGAAGTCAAGAATCAGCCCATGAAATTCCTTTAGATTTCTATGTTTGTAAAAGTTTTACCCTCAGAAGATAATAACGATCTTAAGTGATCAATATTAAATTTAATGGTAAAGCAGTCGTTATTGATTCCACAGAAAAACTGAAAAAACCACTTTCTATTAGAACTACAAAACGTAAGGATTTTATTCGAAAATGAATTGATGTCAACTTATTTACAGGGCCTTCCTTTAGCTATAAAGAAAACTCACTTAAAACTAAGCAATTATTTATGTTTTCCACGACACTTGGACGAGTTGGCCGCGCGTCAGTCGTCGGTCCCATTCGGTTCCTGTTTGACTGCCTGCGATTGCGCCGTGGAGGATGGCGAATTCAGCATGGTTACACGCAGCAGAGTGGAGCTGGAACGCGTGAGTGCGCCACGATGCAACGCCACAGTAGGCGAAGCCGCTGGCGTTGGACCCACCGTGGATGAGATGGAGGCCACATTTTTGGGCATCGCTGTGATGGCGCTGCTTGAAGTGGCCGTCGTCACAGTGGGACTCAGCAGCAAAGTGTTGAGGCGACGTATCATGGCCAAATCGGCGGAGTTAACCAGCGTCATTGTGGGCACGCTGATGTTGGATGTCGTTGTGGGCGAGATGGATGTGTTGGCAGCAGGTTTGACCGTATTGCTGTTGACACTACTCACATTAGTAGTGCTTTCGAATATTTCGCCAATGGCATCGTAAATGCGACGCTTGAACTTAATTTTCTGACGGAAATCCATGGCTTTGATTTCGGGCAGCAGACTTTGCAGAAATAGGGCATCGCAGTCCGAGTCTGCCACGGGAAGATCGCTGGGCTGTATAGATAAAATGAGGTTGAAGATTAATGGCATGAGTAATTTTAGAAATTATAGAAAAAAAAATTTGTTGGGGGAATCAAAATTTTACAGATGGCAACTCTAGCAACACGTTGCATTGCCGCTGAAATGTTTCTAAAAAAATTTTATTCATTGAAAATGGCGGCACTTATTGTATGAGATAAATTTTTCTGAAAGAAAAATTGCACTGCGGTAATTTTTCATATTGCTCACCTTGGCATCACGTTCACGCTCTTTTTCCCGTTCACGCTCCTTTTCACGTTCGCGATCTCGTTCCATTTCAAGTTCTCGCTCGCGTTCTCGTTCCCACTCACGCTCACGCTCTTGCTCCCTTTCTCTTTCACACTCAGGCTCCCCTTCGGATGGCAGCATCATTGTGGCACTGGCCAACATATCCGCCATGCGTTGACGCTTCTTCGGTGGCACTATGTAAATAGCTTCGGGCTCGTGCTCCTGCTCTGGCGTGGCTGGCATCTGTTGCAGTTGCAGCTGAGACTCGTTTTTCGCCGCCTCCTCAAAACCCTCGTTGCTGCTCTGCTGATCCCGTGAGTCCTCTCCCTCGTCGCGCACCCTCGCAGCAAAATCATCGAAGGACTCCTCGCCCACAGACACTTCGATCACTTCACTCTCTTCACCCGCCGAGTAGTAGGCGTTAGAGCGGCGCGATATTGGTATACCCGGTGTAATGTGCCGAGCCAGAAATTTGAGCTCCTCGTGCAGGTAGTACGGCTTGGTGCGATTCGCGCTGGCAGGCACTTTGTTGACGTTGATCGAGCGCGCAAAGGATGTGCGTATGTTGCGCCAGCGCTCCTTGCTGGCAGGTACTAAAGAGTAAGATTGCAGAAAGGCATGAGGATTAGTCGATTTTTGAAAGAAGTGGTTGGATTTTCTGAGCTCTGGCATTTTTTCATTAAAAAAACTCAAGCTTAGGCCATAAATAATTTTGTACTTGACTTATCATTTATGCTATAAAGGTTCTTTTTGGCATTTTTTTTGATTTTGCACAATAAATCCTTAAGCTTTAAAGCCGACGTAGACATTTTACGAATGGTGAAAGACAAAGTTAATTATTTAAGGATTAAGAAATGCAAAATATTAACCCATTTTAAAGTTAGCAACGTTTTTTGAAAGATAAAAATCCAAACAACAAAACTATAAACATCTTTTATAAGTTTAGACATACGATAGGTATTAACAATAATTTTATACCATCAGCGCGATGAATTTTTGGTGCTACTCTTAAATTTTTCGTTTCTAAATCCAAATTTGCAGGAAATTTCTGAAATTAGATCTTTTTAGTTGACTAATGTTGCTATACTTCTTTTAATAATCTAGTAAAGGGACCTGAAGTGCTGCCAACCATGGCTCAATTATTTTGGAATAATAAACTAAGCTTATTCTTCAAATAACTAATAATAATAAATAGTTTGTAACGTTTTGTAAGAGACTTATAAATATAAATTTTTGTCAGTTCATTGCGCTGAAATAAGAAATCGCACTATTCCATTGCCTGCCATTTCTTATTTCTGTGCAAAGAAGGGAAATTTTACTATTAAATTATTAATAGAAACTTTTTACGATTATTATTTGCTTGAAGCCTAAAAAAGACCAAAATTTTGTTAAGCAAATTTCGCTGAAAATTCACAGTCGTTAAAATTTTGTGCTGGCAATGCCGTAGCAACGCAAAGCTAGCGCGTGTTTCTACAACAAAAGCGAAAATGTGAAAAAGCACAACAGAGAAGCAGAAATGTTGCTGATTGCAAGCTGCTGCCGCCGCACCCCAGCGACACACAAACACATGCAAAGCACATATATTAGCAGCAACGCCAACAGCAATGGCAACCACAAGGCAATAACAAAAACAACAGCAATGGCAGTGAGCATATAGCAACAACAACTACCACAAACAACAGCCCAGCCGCTTCAGTTTGTGTCGCTGCTTTGTGGCAAGAGCGCAGCCAGCGACAAGGCAACAACAAACAGCAATTGCAGCTGTTGCCGTTGCTGTTGGCAGCAACACTGTGCACAAACACAGACGGACGTGCAAACACACACACACAAACATACAAAAAAGCCATACTACATACATACATTCATAAGCAAATACTAAAAAGTGTTTATTTAGCCCCTTTCTTCACACCCTCCTTTCCACGCTGCGGCGCGCTCGTTATCATTTAGTATAACAACAACAATAACGAAAAACAACAACTACTCACTTGAATCATCCATTTCCTTGGCAATTTTGATCCAAGCCTTGTCGACAACATCTTTCTTGAGGTAACGCGGATGGGAGCGATCGTACATGCAAGGATAACGCTCGACAAGGCGGCAGATTTTGGCATTGACCTGGTAATTATCCGACTTGGCGTAGTGCGCGTTGCTGGAATCGTTCGAAGACATTTTTGGGCTTCGCGTGTTCATAGATTTTTGAAAATTTGTGACGTCGTTAAAATTGTCTACAACAACAAATTGCTTTGCTGTTGATGCTGCTATTTCTCCTTCTGCTCGTATTCCTTTTTGTTTTCTATTCTTTTAAAGTCACAATATTTAAAAATTTTTCGTTTTATTTTTGTGAAAATTTTCAGCTGGAATAAAAATTGGCAGCAACACAAAATTGCTTTTTTGCTTCTTTTGGGTGTGCGCTTTTTTCTGTTGTAGCTACTTTTTAATGGTTTTGCTTATACGTAGTATTTTCTTTGTAAAATTGTTGGCAACACAAAATCCCTTTGCTGCTGTTGTTGCTTATTCTGCTGCTGTAGCAATTGCTGCTGCTTTTTGTTCTTTAGTTGTTGTAACTACTGCTTCTTCTTCTAGAGCTACTAATTGTTTTTGTGCTCTCTCTTTTACTCCGACTTTGCTTCTTGTCGTTTTCTTTAACTTCTTCTTTCTATCTTTATGCTTTTCTTTCTATTTCCTCCTTGGCTTTTGCTTCTCGTTTTTGTGCTTGCCTTCTACAATTTACGTATGTACATATATCTTCTTCTTCTTAAGCAATTTTGTTCTTCTCGAATATTACAGACCAAGCAAATTGTCAACAACTAAAAACGCGCTTTGCTGCTGTTGCTACTTCTTCTTCTTCGTTTTCGTCTACTGTAGCTGTACGTTTTGTTTATCGCTTTGCTGGCGCTGTTTCTCTTTCTTCTCTTGCCTCTCTTTCTCTCTTCTAGCGCTGCGGTGCTGCCCCTTCCTGTGCGTTTGCAACTGCTGCTTCTTTGATTTTTATAGTTGTTTGCTTTTTTTTATAATTTAAGCACGCGCAAATTGCAATTTATTGCCGATACTGAAACTGCTACAGCGTTTGAAATTGTTGTCGATATTCGAACTGCGCGACTGCTGCCGAGGCGCGGAATTGCTGCTGCTGCTGTCGAAACACTACACACGAGCAACACAGACGACGCAAGACTACTGAGCGAACGGACGCCGAGCAGCAACAGCAGCAGCACCAGCGGCGAGCAACGATAAAAAAATACGCTTGTGTTGTTGTTTTTGGTTATTGTTGTTATTGCTTTCAACGAAACATGTCGACGACATGTTGACGTAACCGCACACACACACAAACGTATGCATATGTTTACGACACGTGTATGCGTATTTTATTGTGGGCAACAACACAGCAACAATAACACAGCGGCGGCAATAACAACAACAATGCGCATTAGCAATAGCGCGATAGCAACGTACAACAGAACAGCTGTTGCTCAGCGCAGCGTGAGCGTGTTTGTGTGTGTGTGCATGCGTGCGTGAGGGGGAAAGAGAGCGCTGCGTTGTGCTCAAGCGTTTTTCGATTCATAGCAACAACAACAACAGTGATAATAGCAGCAGCAGTTCTACAAAACAGCAGCAGCGCTCACATTAACAACGGCAGTGCCAACAACAATGCATAGAAACAACAAGAACAACAACAACAAGAGCGATACAAAAACAACAACCACACAACATGAACGAAGCCAACCCAGCAAGCGACCAAAATCGAGCCAGCGACAGGCAAACAACCACCAACTATTGTGCTAACAGCAGCAGCAATAACAACAACAACAAAGCAGCATTAGCTACCTGCCTGTCTGCTCGCGCGCTTGTCTGGCCTGCCTAACAGCGAGCCAACTCAGTTCAGCCTGTCTGTCTGACAGTCTGCCTAATCGCACGTCCGCTTCCCCTCCCTCCAACCCGCCTGCCTAGAATTCCAGCAGCAGGCAGCAGCTGCCGGTTTGGCCTGCCTGCCTTCCTCTCTGCTATTACGTTTTGGTTTTTGCCTTCGCCACGTCGTTTTCGTCGTTGCTCGGTGTTATTGTTGTTGTTGTTGTCGTGCAATTGTTGCCAACTTCTGGCATTGCTGTCGTATGCCTGCTGCTGCTAAGTTGGTTGTCTGTCTGCTTTTGCTGCTGCTGTGTCGTTATCATAGCTAATGTCTCTGGGTGTGCCATGTTTACTTTTTCATTCTCCGTTTTGTACGCTCTTCGGCACTTCTTTCTTGTATTTCTTCTTGCTGTTGTTATGCAAGAGCATTGCCAACTGTGAATTTTATTGGAAGTGACATATGAGTTGTCATAGCTGTCAGAGTTGCCAAGCGATCAGCATGTAGTAACTGTACAAAAACAAGTACAAATATTTACATATATCTTAGTTGCCGTCCATTTCTCAAACTATGTTACTTATTATGGCAAAATTTGGCTCTTTTCAAAGCGAGTTACGACGTTGGCTTCGCAATATTCTTCGTGCAGAACTTATTGAATTTAAATGAGAATAAATTGTACTTACTTTTGTCATAGTAAAAGACAAAACCAGTTAATTCCTGTTTAAATCAAATGCGATTTAAATGTAGAACAAAAACAATAATTACAATTGTTCCTTGCTTCTCACATCGCCACAGCTATAGAGAAATTTTGGTTTGGCCTGAAAATCTCTCATCAGCTGCATTAAAAAAATTTGCATTGGTCAAACACTTGCTGAACAAAATGTCTCTTAAAGTTAGAAGCTATGGAATCTTTGACGCACTCTTCCCAATCGTTTTCGTAAAAACACTAAGACCATCAGCTTAGAAGACAATTGGTTTTTTACTTTTAGTCTATATGTGTTCATATGCCCTCATAATTTTTGTCACTATGTACATATATCTCATAATTTTATTTTATCTTGAAAGCATTGTAATCTAGCATTGTTCTAGTAAAAAAAAGTGTAGAAAATTAAATCTACGCTCGTTTTTTTTCCATTGCAATTAACTTCAAAACTAGCAAACTTTTTGGAAAAAATTGTGCGAAACTATTGTGTTCTGAAATCTAGTTAAAATTGTGTCAGTTCAGATTTATGTACATACATTGTGTATGTATGATTTCGTAGCTTCTCTTCCGAGAGCATTTTTTAGCGTGAAAATAAAGTTTCTCAATGCCATTCGAATAAGAATATAGAATAAATTTATAGCTGCCGTTAATTTGTGATCAAATAGAAGGAGCACAGCAATTCTGGCAATTATATACATACAAATGTATATTGTGCAAGCATATTATGGTTACACTTCATATTTACTGTCTAAATGGCAATAAAAATACAGGAAGAAGAATTTAACATAACAATTTTTCTTGGAAAAATGGCGGCCTTACAAATCTAGCGTATGTAAGTTTGTTCGCAATAGTTATAACGTTCTCTGTAAATGGCGTTCACTGGATAGGGTATATAAAACTTGGCAACCCTGGTACCCGTACGCCATGACACGAAGTTGTGCTCTTTGAAATTCTTTGCTATGTTTTGTGCTTAGTTGCCTTTGTTGTTGTACTTCGCTACTTTCTTTTGGCTGTTTTTCATTTTTAATTCAATATTTTATGGGAGCTAAAAAGCAGCAATAACATTTTCTGTCACAAAGTCTTTTTTGGACAATGGCACTTCCGCTCAGTTGGCGATGATTTCATGGCCGTCAGCAGACGACGGCACTGCCAGCTTAAAAATTGCTATGCACTTCAACAGCGCATTGCTCACAACGTCGACAACATTTTATGGCAATATTGCAGCTGGCAACATTGGCATAAGCAACAATCGAAATGCAAACACACACCGGCGATCGCAGCGCCGCCGTCTGCTTTCAATATGGCAACAAAATCATCGCCAACTCTGCTCTTTGCATTGTTTTGGCGTTGGAGCAGCAGCAGCAGCCTGACTTTGACAAGCAAGCCAATTGACAAAAGTGTCAGCTGTCAAAATTCTATTTGGCACAAACTTTGCTGCAACTCACGTAAAAAACTCGAAGTTTCGTGTCGAGTTTTTCAAGTGCCGTGAAAAAGTGTTTCGAAATCGTGTTGACCAAGTGTGCCGGACGCCGCGATGGTGAGCGATAAGCAGTGGGAATTGTACGATTCCAATGTGAAATTTTGCAAGGCCGTGCAGGCACAGCGGTGCGTCTACGATCGCGAGCATCCCTACTATCTGAAGAAGGAGGCAAACGATGCGGCCTGGGAGGCCATCGCTGCGCAATGTGGTGACGCCGGTGAGTGGGGGCGAGTGGTGGGGGCGTTGTCAAAGCAGAAGGCAGCAAAGAAAAAAGTGCTGCGCTGTGGCTGGCAGGGGAGGGGGCGCAAAGTTTCATTGATTTTACTTTTTTCGTGCCGTTCATAATGGAGATAATTTGTATCGAATGCAGAGTTGCACTCACGCACAAAATGAGCACAGGGTGGTTGCATTTTGTGTGGGAGGGGCTGAAAAGTGCAACAGCTTGACATGCTGAGATTTGTGCGCTGGTGTGTGTTTTTGAATTTTGGCAAGTGCGCGAATATCAAAATTTCTCACAAAATTTAGCTGCTATATTTTTTGTCATAAAATGTAATGGCGTTAAAATAAAAGTAAATTCTGCAAATTTTCGAAAATTCAAAAGTTTTGCAATAGCAAATAAATTAATAATTAATGGCTTGATTTAAAAGAAGAATGGTATTACATATGTATGTATTGTGCATTAATAATATTTTTATTACGAATTATTTATTATGGAATTTTTCGAAAACTGAAAAATTTGAATTTACGGAAATCCATTATGATAAAAGAGAAAAACACTGCTAAAAACGTACGCAAGATTTCTTTAAAAAATTAAATTTATGCACCAATTAAATATAGACTATGTATTACTTTTTATTTATGCAGCTCATAATTTTAATTATGCATAAGTTAAATTTACGTAAATCTGCTGCGGCAAAAGAGGAAAATACTGCTGGAACCATGGGTGCACGCAGGACTTCGTGAAGGGGGAAAACTATGACTTTCAAAAATGAAATTTATGCACCAAATAAATAAAGACTATGTATTACTTTGTATTTATGCAGCTAATAATTTTAATTATAAGTTACTATGTAATAATAATAACAATAAAAAAACTGTTCAAGAAACTATATTCTGCTAGTACATATGCATGTATTATATTTTATAGTACTTGAGCTAGAGGAAAACTGCCCCCTACCCTCAACAGCGTATGCCAATGACTGCGCCGATAAAAAGTGATTAAAAAGTTATGTAACATTTACAAATTTAAATGAATAAATTGTTTCACCTGCATGACAAACATTTTCATTCAAAAAATAATTCAATGTTTAAAAAAGCGAGCGGCAAGGAAAATGTTCCAAAATTGTGCATAGTTTATAAAATTTGAGTTTTGAACTCAAAGCAATGGTGATTAAATTTGTTTAAAAAAACCTTTTTTAAAATTTATTTGGTAAGAAAAACAAGCGACCAGGAAATTTTCGAAAATTGTGGAAAAGTAATGAAATTGAAATTTAAGGGATGATTTTCAAAGAAAGTTGCTCAGTTCGACAAATTTTACACACAGTCGTTTGTAAACCGAGTATGTTCGAACATATGGCACACTATATACATACATACATATGTACATCTATATCTATCTATATACATATATAAAAATACATATATAAAAATGGAGCGTGGTTTGTTCGGATGCTTAAAACTCCAGAACGGCTGAACCGATTTTGATGAAATTTAGTGTATGTGCTTCAGTGGGGTCTGGGATGGTTTTGATCTATAATTGGACCCGATTGGACAAGGGGGCGTGGCACCGCCCATACAAACCAAATTGTTTACATCGAATAGCTTTGGAACTAAAAGTCGTGTAGCATTGAAATTCCGTATGTAGTCGCCTCTTGGATGTGTCGTCCCACTGGTAAAATTTTATGGGCGTAGGATAAGGGGCGTGGCACTTTTTTATCAACTCCAGATTTGTGTATAACTTTAGAACTACACATCACACATCAATGAAACTCGGTAGGAACTTACTACATATCCATATCCTTCTACTGAGAAAATAAGGGGGGCACTGGATAAGGGGACGTGGCACCCCCCATACAAACAAAATTTTTGATCTCGATTAGCTTTGGAACTATTGGTCGTGCAGAATTGAAATTTCGTATGCCGTCGCCTCTTGGATGTGTCGTCCCACAGATAAAATTTTATGGGCGAAGGATAAGGGGGCGTGGCACCCCCCATACAAACAAAATTGGAGCGCGAGCATGCTTACGATACGACAACTTTGCAACATCTAATTCAAATAAATGTTCCACTGTTAAATGAACAGCAAAAGAGTGCATATGATCAGCTAATGAAGGCCGTCGATGATGGAAAAGGTGGACTATTTTTCCTTGATGCGCCTGGTGGAACTGGAAAAACGTTCTTAATATCATTGATCCTAGCAGCAATACGTGCTCAAAGTGGCATTGCATTAGCTCTCGCATCTACCGGAATTGCAGCAATTCTTTTAGAAGGTGGAAGAACGGCACACTCAGCACTAAAGCTTCCGTTAAACCTGCAAATTAACGAAAATCCTGTTTGCAATATTTCAAAACAATCCTCCATGGCAAAAGTATTGAAAAATTGTAAGTTTATCGTATGGGATGAGTGTACGATGGCGCACAAGCGATCCTTAGAAGCACTTGATCGAACTTTGAAAGATTTGCGCAACAATAACCGGCGCTTTGGTGGCGTAATGATACTGTTGTCGGGCGACTTCCGACAAACACTTCCTGTGATTCCTAAATCAACAGCAGCGGACGAATTAAATGCATGTCTAAAGTCATCGTATTTGTGGCGATACGTGACTACCATTCCATTGAATATAAATATGCGGGTGTTCCTTCAACAGGATAGCACCGCAGAAAATTTCTCCGAAGAACTTCTGAGAATCGGAAATGGACAAATTCCGGTAAATGCATCCACTGGTTTAATATCGATTCCACCTAACATTTGCAAATTCAATTCAACGAAAGGTGAACTTATCACCAATGTGTATCCAAACATTGCTCAAAATTTTAGTAATTACGGTTGGTTGAGTGAACGCGCAATTTTATCAGCAAAAAATATTGATGTCAATGACTTGAATTGGACAATTCAAAATAAAATTCCGGGAGAATTGTGTTTGTACAAATCGATCGATCGCGTTGAAAACGAAGACGATGTCGTCAATTATCCAGTGGAATTCCTGAACTCTTTGGATTTTCCTGGCATGCCACCTCATCATTTGCGTCTAAAAGTTGGATCCGTCGTCATTATGCTTCGAAATCTTCATGCCCCGAAACTGTGCAATGGAACCCGACTGGTTGTTACGAAACTAATGAACAATATGATAGTAACAAATATATTGAAAGGGCCGTTCAAGGGAGAAGAATGCCTAATTCCGCGAATTCCCTTGACTTCCACAGAATTACCATTCCAATTCAAACGTATCCAATTCCCACTGAAACTTGGGTTTGCGATGACTATAAACAAATCGCAAGGGCAAATATGTGCGGCATAAATCTGGAATCGTCATGCTTTTCCCACGGCCAGATATATGTTGCGTGTTCCCGAGTTGGGAAACCATCCTCACTCTTTATTTACGCACCAGAGCAGAAAACAAAAAATGTTGTATATCGTGCAGCTTTAAATTAAATACAATGATCCTCCTTAATTTTTCGTATAAATATTGAGTTCCATTCAACCCGCAAAATGTTTCATTCAATTAATATTAAAATGAAAATGTACAAATTAAAATATAAATAAGGTATAGAAATTTTTAACCATATAAGGCCTTTTTAGGTTCGGTTATGGAAATATGTTGAAATAAATAAATGATGTCACTGAGCCATCTGTTACATAAAGGTAATTTTTTCGATCAAAAACAAATTTCGAGTTGAATCGTCATTCCTCAAACTTTAAATCAATCAAAACCAAGGTTTGCCGGGTCACCTATAATATCTTAATATTTAAAAACGTTCGTGCGTTTATTAGTAACGCATATTCTCAAGAACCATAAGAGCTATCGAGCAGAAATTTAGACAATAGATTCAGTTAAGGTTGTATTGTGTTTTTTTTTAAGTTTAGACTCGCTAGGTCACTCGGTGGTCAAGAAATTCCAAAAAAATATTTACTATCCAAAATGGCTCAAACTCCTGGTTTATATTAAGTAATACTTTTGTAGGTAGAACGAAGTTTGCCGGGTCAGCTAGTACATATATACATATGTATGTAGTTAGTTCGATTGTTGCAGCGAAGAAACTGTTCCCGTTAATGGGGCGGACTGAACAGATTTTTTCGCCGTATTGAAAGATTTAAAACATTTTTAACTGAAAATAATTATTAAAAATTTTGTTTTACTGTTTTTCATGAGGTAAGAGATATATTTGATACAAGTACATGATATAAATATTTAATAGTGTATTCTCGCTACAAACATTTTATGCTTAAAATAAAAGAAAATATGTTTTTTTACAATGAAGACATAATTTTTGTAACAATCTTGACATTCCTCTAATATTATCTATGTACATCTTGAATTTTTTTGGATTTAACTAATGACAAGGACTACATTTCGAGTGTGCTATCAATGTGTGCACGCAGGGTTTTGTGAAGGTGGCTATTACATATATTTTTCCAGCATATGATTTCGAAACTTTTATCTAAGGGAGAACACCTACCGCGTTTCCTTCGTTCTACAAACGTGCGCCCAATTATTGAATTATTGACGTTGCTGTTTTGTGCATTGAAAGAGAGAAGTTGGAATCTAAATGAATGACAATTCTTTTAAAATTGCTTCTCACTGGCTACTCTCCGAGAGCACTTTTTGCCTTGATAAAGCTACTCAATCAATGTATTTCGAAAACAGCTATAGAATAAATTTGTGGATTTCGTTCAGCTGTGATAAAAATGGAGCGACCACACATAAGTTAAGCTCAGCCTAATAGTCCCATTAGTTATGATTTAGGAATAACTTAACTTGACTTAAGCCAACCTGCCATACGGAAACTCTGTACATGCTGTTACTCATGAAATAGGAAATAGAAATAGAAATAGAGAACAGCAGGTTTCGGGTTTCTATGTTAAGTCGTTAAGTCAAAAGAGAGCGTGAGCGGATTGCTCTACAGAAGCAGCATTGCCAGTGCAATATTTTTCAGACTTGAAATAATTTCGATTGAAAACTTTGATATAAATCGTGAAAATTAACGCTGTATCAGACGAAATAACTTTTAAAACTTAAAGTAATTTTTCGCCAATTCCGTAAAGTCATATTTCCATTACAAAACCAAATATAATTCTTGCGTTTTCAATAGAGTGGACCGCAATGGCAACCTTACTTTCATTCGTAAACAAAATGTCAAAACGTGTGAATATGGACGACGAGTAGCTTATAATTTTGCTACATTCAAATAGCGAATTAGCTGCTGTTGTCGTGTTTAATATATTTTATACATCTTGAGAAAGCTCAAGAACATTGCGCACAACTTTAGTTTAGACAGCATTTCAATTAAATGAAAGAATTTTGTTCTGCACTTTCAAAAAATAATTTAACTATCAACACAAAAACAGCTGATTTCAAAGTCATGAGTAACAGCTCCTAAGTTTCTACGGAAACTTAACTAAGTTAAGTTATTCCTAAATCATAACTAACTGAAGCATAAGACCTCGATCAATCACATGCATACATACATGTACTATATAGTTGATACAATAGCCCGTAGAATGGACTTGAGCCTTGCGTTCTCACATTAACTCGTGAGTGCTTGCTATATTTAAAGTGCAAGTTGATGGGACCTACATATTTATGCTTAGCAGAAAGTTTTTTTACTAAGCTTTTTTATAAGAAATTTTGTTATCCCATTAAAATATACTCTCTAAGGGCCAGTTTCACAGTGGATGTTTAAACTCTGATTGCAGTTTAAATAGGGAATTTCAGTTTCACAGTGGGAAGTTAAATACAATTTAAATGCCCGGTTGTGGGCATTTAAGTACAGCACAGAGTTGCAATCGAAAACAAATAAACAGCTGATTTCGGATGTGCAGGCAAGCTGCGTCGACAATATTGCAATTTATAAGCGGCCAAATTAAACATACAACTGCATGGTGTAGCACATATAAATGATCCCGTAGTATTATAAATAATATAAACTGTGGATTCTTTGAAGAATATAAAATAATTCACTTCTTTCGGCCGACGAAAAATTTTTAGCTCGCGCTGCCTCCATAATTGAACAATTGAACATATGTTTTTGGCAAGTTGTGCTGTGTTCAATTGTCAAATATTCGAAGTTGCCATTCATTATTCCGTATTTAAATAAATGCACTGTGAAACTCAAGAAAAGTTAAACTAGATTTAAACTCAATTCGCAAATTAGATTTAAACATCCACTGAGAAACTGGCCCTAAGAGTACCGCACTCCAGTGACTCGGGGACCGAGCACTTAGCCACTGAGCCATGGAAGCCTCGAGCAAGTAATATGAATTTATATTCTTCAGAAGTTATTGCCCATCCCACTACCTTAAAACAACCAATAATAATATTTTCAGGTTATTGACATAACCGGTTTTAATACGATTCTAGCTGTTATCTAATTACCTACATCCTACTTTAGCAGTAAATAGCCCCTAGCAATATGTTGCCTTCTTTCTCGTTGCAGTGGAATCCTGTCGAACTCGCTGGGCCAAAATACGCTCGGCATTTGTGCGTTCGCTGCACGGCAATATGAACCGTACACGCTCCTCGAACCGCACGCGCGAGTACTACCTGTACGACGCGGTCGAGTTCTACCTGCCGTACATCGTGCGTGCCGACCGAGCGCTCGACAGCGACAACGAAAGCGACAGCAGTCCCGCAAAAGGCAGCTCAACCGATGTGGCGGATGAGACCGCTGAATTGAGTGAGCAGCATTTCAGTGCGGAAGGAGTTGCCGAACTAAATGCGAGCGGCGAGGAAAAGGCCGACAGCAAACCAGGGAAGCAAACTTCGCAACTCAAGTCGAAAGTGCGTACGTTCTACATTAAGCAGAAGCCCACAAATGTGGGCACTTTCATCATCAAGAAGCAGGACGAGGAGAGCGAGTCAGTGACGGGCAGCGCCAAGGCGAGTGACGGCGAGGACTTGCACGAGCAGGAAACGGCTGCAGACGCGGCCAACTCAGAGGAGGAGGACGACGAACGGCGCTTTCGTTTTCGGCGCGCCTGCAAGCGCAGCTTGGACAAGACGATGGTGCGGGAGTTGCGCGTGCGCAAGCGGGAGGTCGAAGCGAAGCGTCCGCGACGCAGCCATGAGCGCGTGCGTGCCGCGGCCAGAGCGGAAACGCCGAAGCAGAAATCACCAACCAAAGCCAACTTGCCCCAAGAGCTGCAACGGCTGCAAAATAAGCAACAGAACAGAGCGCAGCAGCAGCAGCAACAAAGCGAACAGAAGCCGGAATTGCCATTGCCCAAAGCTGTGTTGGAAGATCTGCAGTTGGGAAATGCTCCGCCGCCGCACTCGGTGCCCCAGCTGGATTGGATGCAGGAGCTGCTGGCCGTAGCCAGCAACAAGCAATCTAGTGCGCCGAAGCTGCCACAAAACAAGCAGGTCTTCAGCAGCCCGCGCGTGGATCAGGCCGTACAGTGCAATCTCGCCACAACGAGTGGCGCCAACAGCGATCAGGACTTTCTCAACTTGCTGAAACCGCAAATGGCGGAAATGAATGCGCGCCAAAAGTTGCACTTCAAGAAGAAGATCTTCGAATCGCTGATGGAAGTTTTCGATGATGCCGCTGGCAGTGTT
The DNA here is from genome assembly GCA_963457695.1 of Neria commutata. Taxonomy (NCBI): domain Eukaryota; kingdom Metazoa; phylum Arthropoda; class Insecta; order Diptera; family Micropezidae; genus Neria; species Neria commutata. Next base: position 38,042,328 of record OY735248.1, read on the forward strand.
GGCAACGCTGCCTCGCCAGCAGTCAAGCCGCAGCCAGTCGCCTTGGCCGAATCGGTTAGCGGCGATGAGCTGCGCCTGATGCGCGAACTGGTGGCCTTGGTGCAGGCGGCCAAGCAGACGCCGCAACTGCTGCAGGAGGAGCGAGAACTGCTTGTAGCAGCCGCGGCAGCGGAAGATGGCAACGCCAGCAGCACTGTTGCTGCTGCGCCCAATGCGCAGAATATGCCAAACGACACAGCAGCGCCTGCTGCAGCTGCCAGCAGACAGCCGACGGTGTATCGCCTGAGCAGCAACAGCACGGAGGCGCAGAGCCTCAACAACATGATGCGCAAGGTGGTGCGGCTGAATGCGAGTGGCGGTGGCAACGGCAGCGGACGCGATTCCGAGAAGCGCCGCATTTACCGCATCTACCCGCGCGGCTCCATGACGACAACGGGCCCCAATGGCGTGGGCACCTTCATCATACCGCGCACGTCGAACTCGCCTGCTGGCGCAGGCGGCGCAATGCTGCCACCAGTCAGCGCAGTTGCTAGCTGCAACGCAAAGCGTCACTGTGGCAACACTGTCGTACCCGCAAGTGCGTCCATGTCGGCAGCCGGTGGCACTCCTGCTGCTGTTGCCGTCTCTACCACTAGCGCTAATGCCGCCCAACCGCCCGCAAACTCGGCGGACACTACCGTTGGCGGCGTGGCACGCACCTTGCTGCGTCGTTACTCCGTCTGCGGTGCTGGCACAGTCAGCAGCATGCCGCGTCGCTACCCATCGAACAAGAGCCCAACCAGCAGCGCCAGCGTGCTGCCCACACCGCTGACCACGTTCACTACCTTCGGTCCGAACGGCACTCCACGCCGCGTCATGCGCATCTCGAGCACACGCTTTGCCGAGGACCATGGCTCGAGCCATTTCCAGGAAGCTGGCACCTTCAAGGTGCCCCGTGCTGTGGCGGCCAACACGCACACCACGAGCGCCACCGGCACCTCGCCCACGGCCACGCTCAGCAGCGCCATGCCGGCAGCCACTTTGCCCATTTCCGGTTTCTCGCAATATATGCAAGGCAAGGTGGCCCCGAAAAATCCACCCATGCCTGTCCCGCCCACCTCTATCAAGCCTACCAAACGAGCCACCGCCAGCTCTTCGTCGCAAGCACGCAATGAAGCATCGCCAACCTTCGCTAGGCCGGAGCCAATCTCCGTGCAGCACTTAAACAAATCGAAGTCACGCAACAGCGAGTCCACGGAGAAGTTGAAGAAATTCCTCGAAACCGATGAGGCATCACTGTCAACTGCCGGCATTATAGGTTCGGACAATTTCGCTGGCTTGCAAATTAAGACCGAACCCTTGGATGATGATTACCCATAGATTCTTCAATTGCTGCTTTGCTCGAGATAATTTCATTTATATTCATATGAAAATTATAATCCTATAATCGAGATAATTTTAGATATTGCTCGAGATAATTTCATTTATATTCATATGAAAATTATAATCCTACTAATTATATAAAAAATATGTAATAATTCTCGCCTCAACTTGATATTTTTTAAATCGAGTTTTAAATGTCATTCTGCAAATAAAATGCACTTTGGTTGTTCTTCTTAAAAAATTTTTCATTTTTATTTGGTATGAAGATTATGATGTTATTAATAAATATGCAATGATCAAATGGCAACTTTCAAAAAAAGGTAAGAATTCATTAAACATTATAAATGAAACAACATTCCACTTAAAGCAGTCTTTGCTCTCTTCGATCTCTAAAGTTTGTTTACTGTCAACTTTTGTCAAAACTCAAATAGCTTCATTACACTTTTTACCGTAAATTATCGATAGTTGCCCAAACCGCTCTCGATAACTTTTTCTCGATACATAAATTTAACTATTGTTATCGAATGGAAATTTAGAACGCTAAAGAATCATTCTAGCATTCGATAATGATAGTTTTTCTCGCAAAATCTTCAAAAAGCTTTTTACAAGTGCTTCTCATTCCCCAGCTTCAAACTTCTTTGATTGAAATCATGCTTAAGACAACAACAAAATCTGCGTCCAAGGTAACTGTCGCCAAAGTATATACTATATAGTATCAAAGTTCATATTGATAAAACATGGAAATTTTCTGTCGATGAGCAATTAAATTATTCAGATATCTTTATAAGTTTAGAAGTTATGATTTTTGCAACGAGAAAAGTCAAAACGAACTACTGTGCATTGCAAACATTTAATATAGCGTTATCGATATAGCACCTTCTTGGCAGATTTTCTACTAATATGATGTTTGAGCGCTGCTGGCATTGATTATAGCAAACTATAGGAAAGTATCTATAAAAACTTATGTTAATATATATTAAACTGTAAATCAAAAGTGTCGCACCTTGACAGCCACAGGCAAGAACAACAACAAGCTGGGAAGTTATGGGCCAGCGCTAATATGACACTTGACATCATACAAGCTTTGAATTATGACATGGGCAACACGCCACATGGAACATGCCACATGCAACATGCCACATGTGCCACACGGGCAAATGTGCTGAACCTGTGGCCAATGTGGTCGTTCATATTTCCTTTGGCAAGAGGAACACGCTGCGAAGTTGCCTTTGCCATTGGCAGTCAGAACTATTTTTGCGCAGTTCGCTGTTGTTGTTGTTGTTTTTGTTGGTGTTGCCGCGCTTGTAATGTAATGTAATGATGCCAGCACGCAAGCGCGCCAATTCAGCTTGATGGCGGCATCCGGCAGCCTCCGTGCCAGTGCTGCCAATTGATATCGAAATAACATTTAATTTGTGTGGTCGCAGCAACGAGGCTCAAATGAATTGCCGACTGCTATTATTGCCAGCAATATCATGGTTAGCGCCAGTGCTGCCAATAATAAATTTAATAATTCCTCAACATTGAATAAAAAGTTGTTTGATTTCTAACCAAACTCCCAGCCACATACAAGTTTTGTTTGAAAAGCCGATTTTCTTAGAATTTATTTACAGAGTTCAGACAAAAAATGTATGCCTACTAGAGGTCTGCATGAATGCATTTGGTTTGCCTGTGCACTACGGATACCCATTTCATTGCACTCGGCGCACGAGTAAAACATTTGAATGGGTGAAACACTCACAAAACCTCTCAATACCAAAACAAATACCCACTCGTGCCATAATTTTCAAAGAGAGTAAGAGCAGCATTTGTTATCTTGCTCTATTTGCTACAATCGTAACAAACAAAACGAATGTAACAAAGTATCGGTATAGTATAGTGAGTGAAGTGGGTAAAGTGGGTGCAGTGAATGGTAAGCTGGAGAATTTTGGCGAAGCCGCTGCTGCGCGCCGGTTAGTAATGCATCGTCCGAAAGTCTTTTCTTCGGCAAATAATTTTTAAAATGACCACAATATGCATAGAAATTATAATTAATACACTAAAACGTCTTTCCATCAGAAATTCTTTAAAAATAAGCTCAGCCTCTTAATTGCGTATAGCCCCTTAAATACTCGGTGCACCCACTGCATTGCACTCTGTTTACCAAAACATTTGAATAGTGGGTACACTGCTTGTGAGTAATGTGCTTGCGCTTACAATTTACTCAATTGTTTTGCTATCTCATTCACTCTTAAGGCATATGTGCTTATTCAACACATGTTTGGAAATAAGTGCACATGCGAGCGAAAGATTCAAACCCGAATGAATGTCTTGGTCGCTCTTTCAAATGCATTCATGCAGACCTCTAATGCCTACCTTTGAGATTTTAATTAAGGGCAAAATGAAATTCTTCAGTGCAAGAAATTCATCTCAATGTGAATTATTGCAGTTGGATACCGAAGATTCTCTCTCTCCCTCTCTCTCTCTCTCCCTCTCTCTCTCTCTCCTCTCTCTCTCTCTCTCTCTCTCTCTGGCATCATCAATTTATCTCATAAAGTATTACATGACATATGAAATATTTATGAAATTAATTTCCCTTAAAAAGAAATTGCACTTGGAGTTTGTTGAGAGAAGACAATTGAACATTTGTAAATTCTTCATGTTTTATATTTTGTACTTTCAAATACAATAAATTTATATGATTTTAGTTAAAGGTAAATACACACTCTTTTTTTACAAATGCAAAATTTGGGAATATGTATGTTGAAAGCATTGATACTTTTCATTAAGATGTGAGTATTTTCATCGAGTTGGCAACTCTGTTTGCTTGTCAACAATACATATAAGAATTTTTGCTGCTGCCGTGGTCTTCATGGTCCACGCACGTTCTTCCTTCACATGTGTATGCAAGTAGTTGTTGTTGTTGTTGTCAACTAGTCGGTGTTGATGAGCCTGGCGGCACCTACTTTGCAATGTTGTTGTTGTTGCTGTTGCTGCTCGCCATCACATGTGCGTCGCAGGAGCTGGCCCGGCCCACGACGCAAAAGGTTGCCAAGGTTGGTTCGCTGCCGTACGCTTCTAATTCGGTGTAACAAATCGACTTGGCACGTAGGCAATAATTCATCATCGTTGATATATTGTTTTTGTGCAGTCTTGTTGTTGTTGTTGTTATTGCTTTTATTGTGCCACTGTAGTTTTGCTTTTTTTGCGGTCAATATTGAAATTGCCGGTGAGATACTGGCAGCCAGATAAAAGGCATAGGGCAGTGTGTATGTCAGCCAATGAGGCTTTAAGTGTGGCTATTTTATTGGAATGGGCAACGGATTGCAGCTTCTGCTGAGTGAGTTCAAACAACAGTAAAATTCTTGAACATGCCATTCTAATAAAATATACATTTTGATATCGATCAAAAGGAATTTTAATATAAGTGAATTGTACTTTATTCCTTTTAAAAGTTATTCAGAATTGTTTGAACGGTTTATTAGCTTCGTTAAAATTTTACAATATTTATATTTAAATCACATTTGGGCCGATTTTAGAGTATTAAGTCCGATTTTGGGGCATAAAATATGCTAGTATATATATACTTTTAGAATATACTAAAGTGTACAGGAAAAATTTATAATATACTAGAATGAAATTGTCCACCGCTACTACTCCACTTTCCCCCCACCCTCTAACCTATGATCCTTTCAAAACCAACAAGTGCTTTGCATGTATAGGGGGAAAAAAAAAAACAAATATTCTAGTCTCTTTGGTCTTACCAACTGGCAACTGTTATTACCATGTGCTTCAACTCTTCTCAAATACTGTCAACTACCAGTGAGTTCCAACGGACTTCTAGAACATACTATTAATATAAATAATTTTTCTTCTGCAATGTTCCGGTATTTATCATTACTTTTTCAAATTCTTTCTCGATAGAGTGCTCCCAGGAATTTTAAAGTTCGTTAACAAAACGAGAATAGCGCTTACTACTGCTATCACTTTTATTATCCTTTTAGCCTGAACTTGCCACATAAAATGACAGTTTCTTCTAGATATGAAGTTGTTTTTACAATTTTCGCTGAAACGCTTCTTCGTAATTTTCTACTTCGACATATTTTTAATGCATAAATCTGTTTGCTTTCCAATTTTCTATTCCCTTCTGTGCTCTGTTCTACTTCGTTCCACGTGTTCATGTCTTGCAACTTTTCTTGCCACAAAAGTTTTTCCGATACTTTGGCAATTATAAAAGTTTATCCTTTTCGCCCATAATCGTTACTTCTTTTTGCTGTTTTTCCTTTTCAATGTTCGCCAAGGCCAATTCGACGTACTGTTGCTGTATCGCAAGTAACTTTTCAAGAAACTTTTCAAGTGTATAAGCGGAAATAGCGGAAAGACGATGTAGAAATGAACGCGGTGCAAACTTTAGTTTATTATTGGCAATGCCTGTGTAATAATAACTGTAGCTAGTTTATGAGTGTGCATTGCCAACTTGAAAGGTTCTGCAGCGTTGCAATAAAGAATATCAACTCTAAAAATTCAGATTATCAGTCCAGTTAAAAGACTTATAGCTTATTATGAATTCAGCGCTTAAAAGGATGATAATTTTCAGGGTTCTGTTCTTCTAAGGAAAACTCGAAACTTCTATAAGATCACTCTTGTTTCCGTACGGGTATATAAATATGTATAAACAATCCTTTTTTTTTGACGTGGAAATCTGAAATATGGCATGATACTTTTGAGTTGGCTGTCTCAGAAAAAAAATTTTATTTCTTTTATGATATCGTTTAAAAGCGCTACTTCCAAGGATTCCAAAAATATTTTTTTCCAATTTTTCGATGAATCGGCTATAGAGATATCTCTATCTAGCTCAAAAAGAAAGAAATGTCCCTTCATGGTAGTTTTTCTTTGATCAATAATATAAATTGAACCATGATTGTTAAGTTTTCTCGATAGCTGATCGTCATTTTCTCATTCAAATTATAACTCATTGTAATAATGCAAGGAATAATGTCAAATGCAGATTAATTGAACAATCAACTTTTTAACCAATTTTACGGTTCTTAGTCAATTTTGTAGCTTTATGTGATTCTTGTATAGAGGAATATGTCTTCATTTTCGAATGATCATAAAATATGCAAGCCCATTTTTAAATTGCACAACTTTAATGCATTGGCTTATTAAAAAGTCAACAACTCCAATGCATGCCTAAAACGCGGACTTAACTGTCAAAACCGCTGACATTCGAAAGTGACTTAAGGCGGTGACAGTTGACAGCTTCACGCTGCGAGGAGCCCGAAGGCCTTGCGGCTAAAAGCCATGACAAAAACGCACAGAAAATTGGTCAATAAAAATTTCATTGCAAAAAAATTGCCTAGCCGCAGACACTAACGGCTATTTGACAGCGATTGCCACTGCGTGTGTGTGTGTGTGTGTGTGTGTGCGTTTATGGCATGCATTTATGCAAAGTGTCACTCTGACGCTTGCATAAAAAATTGCTTTGCATTTCTAATTTTGGCATGATGATTTTTTCTAGTCTTGCTGTGCTTTTGTATGCGAACGCCCCTTCACTTCACTTCGCCTAGTCTATGTAATTTTTGGCAACATTGCATGCGTTGGCGTGCGCGTAAAATCGCCTGCTGTGGCAACAGTATCACATTATTCAGATGCATTAACAGTAAAGCATCTGCCACGCTGTTATTTGCACTTGGCGGATTTTGCTGCTGTTGTTGTTGGTAGACAATGCGTTTTTATCGCTTGCGATGCATTGCAACATCTTCATTCATATTTATGCTGCTGCATGTGGTTGTTGTTGGTTTTGCATTGCAAAAGCATTTATTGAATAAAATTTTCAAGATCTTTGTTGGAATGTTCCCCATAATTTCGCTCCCAAGTCGAAGTGGGTTAGCGAAAAGTTTTACAAATGAAATTAGTTGCAAGTTCTAAGCTTATAATTTTGCTCAAGTTGAGACTCAAAAGTACAATATAAACTGTAGCATAGTTATGAAATTATATATTTACTCGATGCATAAGCCCAAAACTATGCAACAGCTCCTTAAATATCTTTTTGTTCTTGCATTTGAGGCAAGCAAGACGGTTATTATGTTAAATATATCCAAAAGTAAATATTTATATATGTTAATATTCGACCTCTTGTATTATTAAAATATTTTTTATTAGCATTGACTAAGCCTAAATGAATTGAATTTCAGATTTGAACTTAGAATAACTTAGAAGAACTAATGTTAATCTATAATATTCAGAGAGATACAAAAAAGAAGAACCTGCCAACAAAACATTTTTATTACTATTGGAACAGACTTTTTATATAAAAGACGAGATAAGTTATGGCACGCTTACTTTTTATATTGGCCTCACAGTTCTATGCCCAGCTGTGATAGAGCCTTTTTTCAGCTATCGCAACTTTCAGCTCTTTTTTAGACAAACTGTAGAAAAATAAAATCGGTTTCTTTGAATCAGAGAGTTCATAACTTTGCACTTACCTTTCAAAGTTTCGCTTTCGAAATGCATGGCAACTACAATTGCTTACCAGATTCACTGCGTCCGAAAGCAGCACGACCTAACAATTTTCCCCCCTTTGGCCAACATTTTTGTGTGAAAATTTATTCAACATGGCTTCACAGAATTTTTGAGTTTTGGGTCACAATTGACACGGCTAAGATTAAGAGTTGCTTTTGATTCGTGTTGCACGATTCGTCTTCACTTTTGGCTATTTCAATTGCAATTTTCCCTCTCCCTCTCTATCTGCTGCTGCTGTGCGGCTAACTTTGCTTACCATAAATTAAATTAAATTAGCCAAGCTGAGTTTTTATTTTGCGGTTAACACGCTGACATTTGGCCGGCTGAAATGTGCACAGCAGAAAGGCAGCGTGTCAACAACAACAACAACCACAGGCGCTTCACATTTGACGCTTGGCATTTTGGCGCGCTAAAAGCAAGCGTCTGGCAGCGTTGCCACACTGCATGCCACTGTCTGTCTGTCTTTGATTGTGGCTTTTGTGAACTTTTGCAATAAAAATGGCAATAAAAAAAAATTTGCCAGTGCTTATTTGCTTGCTTACAACTGTCAAGCGATTATTTCTGTATGCTTTGTGTGAAATAAAAAAAAATGTATGAAATCCTTGATTGTCTGCGTTGCATGAAATGTTAACAGCCAGATTAGATTTACACTGACATTTCGCCAAACACGAATGGTGCAATGGTGCCAGCGACAGTTCTTCGAGCTACGATGTTGTAAAATTAATAAAAAATTAAATACATATGCCTTTGCTTGCCTCATATTCAATTAATTTATGATTTTGCTATTTGAGTGCGGCGCAAAATTGATTTTTTATGCAAATTTTGTAAATGAAAAAAGGGTAATAAATTTTTATGAATTTAATATTTAGTTTGAGTGACATTTATTTGAGTTCGACAGTTCGACTGAAGGGCAATTGGTGATGCATTTACAAAAATGTAACATGAGGGATCAACATGATATGAATTTAAATCTTAATTTCATGAAATACAAGCCAAGTAGAAGCACTTGAAATACTTACTTACTTACTTCCTTATATGTATGTAGGCCATTACAATCGGCTGCAGCTCAGCGTCTCCCATATCAGCTCTTTTCAGCTGCCACTGTTTTGTGCGCGCCTTCTTCAGTATTTTAAAAATTGCCGAGTAATCTTAATCTGAACACTGTTATCACTTAGCTTGATTTAATGCCAGCTCTGAAAAGTGTTTTATGAAATACATAGTGCAAAAACTGCGGAACTCCAGCAAAATTCCCATTGTTTCAACTTAGTTCGTTATAAAGTGCAGTTAATAATATAGATAACATCACTCAATTAATTTCTAATAATAATTAATTGACTGGCACAACAGCCCGTGTGGGCTTAGGCCTAGCTTTCTCGCATTAACTTGTGTGTGCTTGTTGTATTTTTGCACATGTTAACGGGACCTACTTTACCGAATCCGAACGGGTTTGAGAAGCTAATAATAATAAGCTCAATAAGTTTATGATTCATCAACATTCTCTTCTTTCAAAGTGATATATTTATTCGAACGCTGCTTTCACTTTTCGCTACCATTTTTGTAGAACGATTTGCCTTAAAAATAGGCCTCAGCTACGGAAATCAATTCTTCATTTGAACCGAATTGCTTTCTGTGGAGCATCTTTACAAAAAGACAGTAGCCGCTGGGGCCAGATCTGGCAAGTAAAGCTTCAAACAGCGCCCTTCTTGCGATGAGTTGGCAATTCTCCGTGAGCATTCTTCGGCATGAAAAGCTTCTCATTCCGTTCGAATGCGACTATGAAATAAGTTTGTGGATACCATAATCTTGTGCTAAAATAAAACAAGCACCTACTTTTATGTGAGAAAGCTATGCCTAAGACTCGGCTACACGGCCTGTTGCGCCAGTTATTAATTTCTTGATTTATGCATTATTTGCTTAAAAATTCACTTTTCTGCTTTATAAATAATTTGAGCTCAATTTTACTTTCTACATACATACATACATACAACAAATATGTATATGCGTATATGTGTCTGTTTGTCTCTTTTAATTTGTATGCCTACGTTTAAATTGCATACATTTTAAATTACTTTTCAATTGCGTATGCAAATTTGAACGTTATACGCTTGAATGCACAATCTTTATTACAGGCTTACACAGTCAGTTGCAGTTTACCTATATAAACACAGATACACACACATCTACGCACAGCAATTAAAATGAATTTATAAGAGCAACAACAACAACATGTAAAGCATGAAAATGACAACTTGCCAACGGAAATTGCATTTGCACTTAAAGCGGCTTAAGCCTGTTGCCTGTTGAAAAATACCAACGAGAATTCTTTATGCATTTTTTTGTCAGGTCGAATGCGAGTAAAAGAAGAATGTATTTGTGCATTGCACATGCATAAATATTTATATGTGTTTCATAAGTAATAATCCTTTTTTAATTGAAGAAAACATGTTTTATTGAAGGCTTAAGGGAAGTCACAAAATGATAAGCATTCATTTGTGGAATTTTGCAACAGAAGGGGAAAGTTGTTAATATTTACATATAATAAAAGTCCTCGTCACTGACTCACTAACGCAAACTGCTTCTTATAAGAGTTTAGAACATAAGGAAGCAAGAGTGGTGATAGCGCAGCGAGTAAGGCGCTGGCGCAGAAACCGAAAGTACATGAGTTCGATCCCTGCTATGAGCAGGGTCTTCGACTTTTTTTTCGATATTAACCCTCAAACGGACAAGATCGAAAAAATAGTCGCATCGAGCTGATAATTTTTTTTCAAGTAGATATACGCAAAAGAACCTTTAATTTTAATTAAAATTTTTAAATTTGCCCCTGGAACGCCCGCCAGGTGAGAAATAGTTAAGACCGTCTTAAGACGGTCTTACCCGTTTGAGCGTAAAAAATTACACAGGTATTATTTTTCTACCAAGCAAGTTTTATTGAGAAACAGGAAGGAAAAAGGTATAAAACATATTATTTTTTATAGTGATAGTCCAAGAAACAATTTTTCATGACTATACTGCATAAATGAAGGAAGCATTTGGAACAAACGACTTGTATATGCGACTTTTTGTATAATGTTTTCACTTCTTTCTGTGGCAACGCTAATTAGAAAACGATCTACACCGTAGAACCGAACATTAGCAACTGGATGATTAGCTTTTTTCCCAACACCTGATGTTCCAGGCTGTTCCAGGCTTGGATCCACTGATGATCGACCTACAAGTCGTTTTTCCAATCCAGCCGCTTATTTCTCACAGAATTGTGGAAGCTGTAGAAACTGTCTTTTTTCGGATTCTTTGGTGGAATTATTTGCTTTCTTAGCATGCATACGATTGTATAGAATAAATGCATTTGTAGCTGCCATGTCCACAAAATGATAGAATAGTCATAATATTTCGACTTTTAGCTCGAATGTGGTATCGACCCATAAGACTGTCCATCAGACTCCACCCATGTGGGCAGATGATTTGCGGGCAGTCGATTCTATCATACCGAGGTGTCTTCGCTGTTTGTAGATTGGGATTAGTTCTATCGAAAGATTCAATGTATATAGATGCCAGACGCACACACTTGTTATCTCTCCACAAAAGAGTATTTACATCGACTGCTTGGATTGAGGCCATGTATTCTAAAGATTTTATCTTTTCCTCTAAATCACATCGGTTTGTTTCTTTAGTGAACAATCCAATAATTTTGTCGGGGAAAAATAATTGAAGAGCTCCAATGGTGTTTCGAGCTATTTTAGAGCCAATGCATTGCAATGGAAGGGATCGTTACGAAAAGCCACCTCGTTTACATGTAAACGCATTGCGCGTTTACGCCAAATCAATTTGGATAGCTCTTTCGAGTCCTTCGATATTGCATTTATAGCTGTGAATATAAAAAAAACACATTGCGTGTATACATTCTCCAATAAAGCCACCATTAGATGGTTGACCTAATGGTCCAGAAGCTTCAACTGGTGGTAATGGGCTCTTTTTGGTGGTTTGAAGCGTGCATTTTTTATGGTCGCAGTCGATGTGGATGGTTCTTATGTCTCAACTGTTTCAACCGCCATAACATCCTAAACAAATGTTGAAGAAACTGCTGGTTGCTCGATGTCACTGATATTCAATGACTAATTTATAGCCTGTACAAATACATCAGTGGTATTATTCTCCAATAGATAAGCTCGGCTTTAATGGTCGGTGTCGGCGACAACGTAGTCCGGGTAAACGGCACTGTCATCGCTTTTTATACAATTTGCATTTTTTTTATAAGTAAATTTAGAGTGATTCATCTAACACACAAAAATTACATAAAAGGGGTAAAATCTTACAATAATAGGTAACATTTTATGATGTAAACTACAAAAGAAGAAAACAATAATGAAGCTGGGGGAGACCATTTTTTTTCACGTAAACGGGTAAGACCGTCTAGAGACGGTCTTTCATTTTTCGTTTCCAATGTACACTTATATTTCTTTTTCAACTTAAAGAATATAATATTTTTCAAGTATATTGTCCTAACTACTTAAAAAAAAATTATGAAGTCGATCACTATAGTTTAAATGAACTTTTTTCGCAATTGAAAAACAAATTTTTTCCGCAATAATTTTCGATGCTTTTTCTTTGGCTTCTCGCAGTGCAATGATTATTGCACTCGAACGTGTGGTCAGAATTCTTTCGTTTTTTTTATCAAAATGTCGAAAAACTATTCTTGAGAGATCTTCTCCTACATCGAAGAAAATATAAATACAGATTTGACCCTGGAGGCCAGAAATCGAAGACCGTCTTAAGACGGTCTTACCCGTTAGAGGGTTAATTAATTACTGGAAGGGCCAGAGTAGTTTTTAATTTCTGAGTTGACCACAAGATGGCGCCACTGCAACTAAAGAGACTTTTTGATATACACTTTGGAACTAAAAGTCTTAAAGTCGTGCAGCATTGAAATTCCGTATGCAGTCGCCTCATGGATGTGTCGTCCCACTGGCAAAATTTTATGTGCGTAGGACAAGGGGCGTGGCACTTTTCAAGCAACTACACATTTGGGTATAACTTTAGAACTATACACCACACATCAATGAAACCCGATAGGAAATGAGACGGGCATTGCAGTTATCTCAAGTCTATGGAGTGAGACCAAACATGACCCCAATATTCCAAAAAATAAAAATTGTCAAAAATTTAGTCAATGGGCGCCACGGGCGCCTTTCAAAAATTAGTACATATATTTATAATATCTTTTCTGCCATTCAAGCTGCAGGCCGCAGTAGTTTCTAGAGTTTCCTGATCCCTACAAGTTTTATATTGGCAACAATTCTTTTGAAAAGAGCCAACTTGTAGATCAAATAAATTCAAAGCACTTTAAAATTCGTAGTTTCTTATCAGTGTCAGAGGCAGATCTGAAGGCAATCTGTATAATATGGCGTATCTGCTCTTAGCTGGTGTCCATCTTTGAGGCGCTCTCAAACAAAACTGAGTGAAGCAATCACAAAATTGTGAGGCATTTTTTTTAGCACAAAATCTTATCTTTCTAACGCTATCTACCGTAATCCCCTTAAACAACGCAAGATACATATTACTTAAGGCATCTATTGTTAAAATAATAGTTTTCCTTTTACTATGCCCATTATTTCCGAAACTTTACTTCTAGAAAACGAAAATTTTGCAAAAAACTTGTCGCTCCGTAACTTCATTGATACGAAAATATCGTAACGGTACTGCAGTAATTAAAAACATGCTCACTCTCTGTAAATTCAAAAGCGAGCTAAGTAAACACAGTAACTAAACCGTTTTAATTGAAATTGGCTCAACCGAGAAAATGCATAGCCGCACACACTTGCTCATACATATATAAATGTATATACTGTATGTGTGCATGTATATGTGTGCTGCTCATAAAAAGGACATTTTAGGTTTAGCTAACACAAACATGAAATGTTCAAAAAAGTAAAGAAAGAAAGAAACGCTGCAGAGCGAAGGACCACAGGCGAGTTGGTGCAATACACATACATGCATACATGCATACATACATACATGCAAGTGCAAACAAAACCGCTTAATTGAGCGTCTGCAGGTGAAATTGTGAGTGCGCTTGGGTACGTGAGACTGTGTGCTTAGACGTTTGTAAGTGTGTGTATTCGTATGTTGAGTACAAAGTCCTACAAAGGCCGTTCTCTGCAGTGCAACTTTGAGTGCTACAAAAACTGACCAAAAGGGTTCATGATTTTGCACTTGAAGTAGGCAGGGCACAAGAGCAGCGGTCATAGCCCTCTTTTTCGTATAAGCCAATACTTAACAGAGGTGCCCTTATACTTATACATGCAAAGCAACCGAGGGTTTGGAAAGGATTATAGCAGAACTGTAATTTACGTGAAAGGGGAAAAGTGTAGTAGTAAAGGAAATTTACTTTAAGCAATGAAGGGTTAATTGGTGCACGAGAGTTGGCAGAGTTGCTGCAGTTAGGGGCTAAGAGTTAAAGGTGTACAATTGCCTTGCTTTCGCGCATATCCTAATACCTTTGGAATTTTAAAGCTAAATTCTTAAAACTCATAAGTTTGCTGAGAATAAGATAAGAACACTTTTTTTCATGGCAATATCTGATCTGAGCTTCTTAAAATTTTTTACAAAACCATTTCCCATGCTGGGAAGCAAAAGACCGTGGTAGTATTTTTTTACCTTTGAAATTTGAAGCAGTCTCAAGCATTCTGTTGCCAAAATTATAAGACTATTTTTTTAGCCGTGCAGACGCGGCAATGTCTGAGCGACCCCTTTTAATGCTTTTCCAAAATGTTAACTCTTTAACCCCATTGTCGAAAAAATTACACTTTCAACAGCAGCGAAAAACTGTCGCAGTGCTCACTGCCATAAAAAAGGCTTAATGCCTGCTAGCCTGCATGTTTGGCCAGTAGTCACCTTCCTCATTGCAGTGCCTTCTGGTTTTTTTTGGTCGTTGTAATGTGATAGGAGTAGCCTTTATACATACGTCCGGCTGAGCTATTTGCTAAAGTATCCTTTTGGGCTAAATAAATTAACTCATGTTAACATCATATTCCTGCTCTGCTCCACTGCTCCACTGCTCCTGTTCCCGACTACTGCAGTCTCTTATTGCATGTTATTTACATTAGCACACATATACACACATACAATTACATAAGCTTGTGTAATGCGATGGCTGCACTGTTTGAACCCAGCAAGCAGTTTTACTCTACTATTCGTAGAGTCTCGCAAATTCATCCGCAGTGGTGGAATATTTTGGTTTCCCTCTTCATACACTACCAATCGAAAAGCAATACTGAACAATTTTCAGCTAATTTTTGCACTTTCTTAACTTTTTCAATGAATGTTTAAGGTTTGTATTTAATTTTGACAGCTTAAAAAACAGCTGTTTTCGAATATTCAAACTTCTTCTCCTAAATTTTGCTTCTCCCTGGGAGATTCGAACAGTAGAAATTCTGCCCCGGGAAAAAATAAAACTCCCAGGGAATATTCAGAACTTTTTCGATGAATGTTTAAGGTTTGCATTTAATTTTGACAGCTCAAAAAAACAGCTGTTTTCGAATATTCGAACTTCTTCTCCTAAATTTTGCTTCTCCCTGGGAGATTAGAACAGTAGGAATTCTGCCCCGGGAAAAAATAAAATTCTTGGGAAGAAATCTTCCAGGGAATATTCAGAATTGGGCTGATAATTTGCGCATCAGCTCGTGTAAATAAGGCATAGCATTCTTTTTGAATCTTTAATAAATACAGAAATATATGTATAAAAATTGTTATGTGCTCAATATCAGAAATAATTTTAATTTTTATATAAATCTTAGACGAGAAGAAATGAAAAATTAACAGCAGTTTAATAAAAAATGTTGGCTACGAATTGGAAAAAATTGAACGAAGTTGTTAAGAAATAGATAATCTATATAATAAAAGTCCTCGTCACTGCCTCACTGACGTGTCATTAAAGCAAACGCTTCTTATAAAAGTTTAGAAAATAAGTAAGCAAGAGCTGTGATAGCACAGTGAGTAAGGCGCTGGCGCGGAAACCGAAAGTGCGTGAGTTCGATCCCTGACAGGGTATTCTTACTTTTTTTTCGGTATTAAATTTGTTCAGTCACACGAACGGCTTCTATAAAAGTTTAGAAAATAAGCAAGCAAGAGCCGTGATAGCACAGTGAGTAAGGCGCTGGCGCAGAAACCGAAAGTGCGTGAGTTCGATCCCTGGGAGGGTATTCTTATTTTTTTTCGGTATCAATTAATTATTGGAAAGGCCACAGTAGTTTTTAGTTTCTGAGTTGACCACAAGATGGCGCCACTCGCAACTAAAGAGAAATTTTGATCTACAGCTTTGGAACTAAAAGACGTGCATTAAAATTCCGTGCATTAAAACTCCGTATGCAGTCGCCTCATGGATGTGTCGTCCCACTGGCAAAATTTTATGGGCGTAGGACGAGGGGCGTGGCACTTTTTTATCAACTCCAGATTTGTGTATAACTTTAGAACTACTCATCACACATTAATGAAACTCGGTAGGAACTTACTACACCTCCATACCCTTCTACTGGGAAAATAAGACGGGCAGTGGACAAGAGGGCATGGCACCGCCCATACAAACCAAAATGTTTATATCGAATAGCTTTGGAATTATTGTCGTGCAGCATTGAAATTCCGTATGCAGTCGCCTCTTGGATGCGTCGTCCCACTGACAAAATTGTATGGGCGTAGGACAAGGGGCGTGGCACTTTTCAAGCAACTACACATTTGGTTATAACTTTAGAACTATGCATCATACATCAATGAAACCCGATAGGAACTTACTACATATCCGTATCCTTCAACTCGGAAAATGAGACGGGAATTGGAGTGATCGCAAGTCTATGAAGTGAGACCAAACATGACCCCAATATCCCAAAAAATAAAAATTGTTCAAAAGTGAGTCAGTGGGCGCCACGGGCGCCTTTCAAAAACTAGTTGTTATATAGTCGAAAAGTTTATAGTTCTTATTATGTCATACAATATTCTCTTCCACATTCCACTGCTTGAGTGATTTAATTAATTTTCTTCTAAACAAGCAGTCAGCGCTTGCCATTATTTTTTGCTTTGCAGCGCCTAACTCAAAACGCTGACATTTTTGCTTGCTGGGCAGTGTCGACGGAATTTCGCATTAGCAATATTTCGGAAGCCATATTTTTCGTTGGCCATTTAGAACATTGAAATTTATGATTTATTTTAATTTGAGTTATGTTGGCGCATGCACATGAAGGAAGAGAGGAAGAGCGATAGAGGGAGCAGTGGGAGGAGAGGCGTTGCCGCGGCGCATAAATTTCACGCCCTTTTAAACGCGTGCCGCATAAAATAAAAATTATTTTTGCTTACGCTTTATGGCGTTGTCCGCTCTTGTTTATCAGCTCGTTTCATCATTTCATGCAATTACACGCTGTAGCTTTTGTATGCGTGTGTGTGTGTTGGTGTGTTACGTGCGCCGCCATTTTCATGCTTAAATGGCGCCAAATATGGCCGCGACTTTAAGCCCTGATATTAACGCTTAATTTATTTTTAAAAGCGGTATTGTTGAAAAATGACGAGGCTCTTTTCGTCGCTCTTTTGTGTGCATTTTCTTTTGTTTATGCTTGCCTTTTTTGGGGTGGTGTGAAAAAAAATATGCAAGCGCGCTATTGAGGTTATGTAAGGTACTTTAGGCCACCTTCGTTATGCTGATATATTAAACCTTAAGCAAGGTGGAGGCAAGTGCATAAGTATTGTGCTAAATAATTAATAGTAAATGGAACTAGTTTGAAGTGCAAGTCTTTTGTTTGTTAGTACAAGGTCTTCATTCTCGAAGATAGAGCTCTTCTGTAATAGAAATTGTAGCTTAAATTAACAATTGCATTGCTCTTTATAATAATTAGCAATAGAATCTATTAAACTTACACGAAAAATTTTGAAATGTTATCGAAATTCGAAACACATTTTAAGAGCTAGCTTTCGAATTTAGTCCGAAAAAATTGGTAATTTTAAGAGAAGCTCCCTTCATTTTGGAAATTAATTTCGTATTTTAGCTGCCGGTTATCTTCGCAAGATACTCAAACGAGTGGAAAAATTCAAATAAAATTTGTAATTGAGAACTATACAAATTCTTGTTTTTAAAGAAAAGCCAGTTTATAAATGAATTCTGGCTTGTTTTATGTTGAAATGTTTTGGGAGAATGTCTTTTCAATTTCAGGGCAGTTTAAAAAAAAATGTATTACTATCAAATTGTAAACTTCTCGTTCTTCTTCTTGAGTGGTCAATAAGAATCTCTCACCATCATAGGTACGACCTGTCGTAAGTCGTCAACAACGCGGTTCGGACCAGTGTTACCAGAACCAGGGATTTCGCCCATATTTCGGGATTTTTGTACCTTTAAAGGGCGCGGGATTTTGAGTCTAAAAATGGGACTTTTTAGCCAATACATATCTTTTACACTTTCACGAACGTTTTTACCGATAAAAGAAATCTCTCATGCCAACTCAGTTTGGCGCTATGCAAGGTTGTTGGCATGTTGGCAGACGCACATCGCATAGTGCTCTCGCACGGCTGAGATACACGCCCTATTGAGGCCTGACAGGCGAACGTTAGTATTAAAGGTACAAAAAAAGCTAAGTATTCTAGGGTTAATAACTGTAAATATTTTGTTATTAGCACTGAATTTAAGTGTAATCTTCAGCGTTGTGCTTAAAACAACATACACTTTTTTGTTCTTTATGTTTCTTTAAAAAATATATATACATATGTATTTTTGAATTGTTATCATCGAAAAACACGTTGTTTTAATTAATATTTGTGAATGGGATTTTTTCCCTGGATTTTCGTTTTTTTGAATGGGATAAAGGGGGCGTTTTGCATAAGTGAATGGGATTTTTGGAGCTAGATCTCTGGCAACACTGGTTCGGACCAAAGATCTTGCTGAGCACTTTTCTCTTGCACACTCCCAGAGGGCCTGCAAGAGCCTGCGAAATTACCCATGCTTCAGCGCTATAAAGCAATACGAGCATGATACTCTCTCTCTTATAGAGAGTCAGTTTTGTCGGTCGAGAGAGGACTCCACTTCTCAATTGCTCATCCATAGTAGCACCTTTGTTAAAGTTATTCTCCGTTTTTTCTACAAGCCGACAATGGTCAATCGCTTTGGTCAATTTTAATGTAAATACAAACATTGTTTTTGTAGTTTTATTTGCAGCTTTAAGCGCCAATCAGTCGCCGCGTATCGTATTTAATCGTATCGTAAATGTCTGAGAGAGACCTATTTCTATGAGAATTTCTGCGTTACGATCCGAATAAATACGTCATGAGCGAACGCATGTATAGAGCTCGGGTAGGGTAGGTTTTGTCTGCGATACGATTAAATACGATACGCGGTGACTGATTGGCGCTTTATTCCGACGAGACTGACATAAGTCACAATTCAATATTTTGTATCAATTAAAGTGCAATCAATTGTGACTATTACGCTAGTATATCGCTTTTAAACAAGCAATATATTTGAAAATATATCTTAGCAACTTGAAATATTTAGTAATTAAACGTTATATAAAAGTGCTAACTGAGCGACTAAAATGAAGTAACAATTTTATTGAACTGCCTGAGCAGTTTCGCTGAGCCATTCAATTAATTGAGTTGTTTCAGAAAACTTTTTTACAAACTTTTAGCATTTGAAACGATATCATTGCATATACGAACAAACCTGCTACGTAGCGTTAAATCAGGGAAACACCCACTTGCATATGCCAGCATGCGCAGATTTATGCCAATTAAGTTCAAAACAGTCATAAAACGCTTGAAACAGTCAAAACTAGTCGCTGCCTAAATTTAAATTAAAAGAAGTAGGCAAAAAAATAAAATTATATAAAAAAAACTTTTTAAAAATAAGCTTTAATTTATTTAATGTACTAAAAAGTAGAAAATAAATTGTTTCCAAGTCACCTGTATCTTACTATTAATAAAAGCTTGGGTCGCTCATGTGTTCAATATTTGTCAACCAGTTACCACAATATTTTATTTAAATAATTTTTTTGCAAATAGATTCTAGTAATGAAAGATATTTTGAATATGGATATTGAGCGACCAAGCTTTTATTGATAGTAAGATACAGGTGACTTGGAAACAATTTATTTTCTACTTTTTAGTACATTAAATAAATTAAAGCTTATTTTTAAAAAGTTTTTTTTATATAATTTTATTTTCTACTTTTTAGTCTTCCATAAATTCAATTTTATAGCTCTGAAATTTTTCACAAAAAGAATTTAAAACTTGCAGAGCAATACACAGTATTTAGGGTATTCACAGTGTTTCCTATCGTCATATGTCATATCCTCAATTTAACAAATAATACGGCTGTGATCGACCCTAATATTCGTGGCATATTTGTGGCGCGATGAGTTGTTTTTGTTTTGCCTGCAAGGCGCGGCGAGTAAGTTCCTATCGTTTTTCATTGATGTGTGGTGTACCTATAATTATAAACTGAAGTTCAAGTGTGTAGTTCCTTGAAAAGTGCCACGCCCCCTGTCCTACGCCCATAAAATTTTACCAGTGTGACGAAGCATCCAAGAGGGGCCTGTATACGGAATTTCAATGCTGCACGACCTTTAGTTCCAAAGCTATTCTATATAAACGATTTTGTTTGTATGGGCGGTGCCACGCCCCCTTATCCAGTGTCCGCCTTATTTCTCAGTAGAAGGATATGGATATGCAGTAAGTTCCTACCGAGTTTCATTGATGTGTGATGTGTAGTTCTAAAGTTATACACAAATCTGGAGTTGATAAAAAAAGTGCCACGCCCCTTATCCTACGCCCATAAAATTTTACCAGTGTGACGAAGCATCCAAGAGGGGCCTGTATACGGAATTTCAATGCTGCACGACCTTTAGTTCCAAAGCTATTCTATATAAACGATTTTGTTTGTATGGGCGGTGCCACGCCCCCTTATCCAGTGTCCGCCTTATTTCTCAGTAGAAGGATATGGATATGCAGTAAGTTCCTACCGAGTTTCATTGATGTGTGATGTGTAGTTCTAAAGTTATACACAAATCTGGAGTTGATAAAAAAAGTGCCACGCCCCTTATCCTACGCCCATAAAATTTTACCAGTGGGACGACACATCCAAGAGGCGGCTGCATACGAAATTTCAATTCTGCACGACCATTAGTTCCAAAGCTAATCGAGATCAAAAATGTTGTTTGTATGGGGGGTGCCACGCCCCCTTATCCTACGCCCATAAAATTTTACCAGTGGGACGACACATCCAAGAGGCGACTGCATACGAAATTTCAATGCTGCACGACCTTTAGTTCCAAAGCTAATCGAGATAAAAAATCATGTTTGTATGGGGGGTGCCACGCCCCCTTATCCAGTGCCCCCCTTATTTTCTCAGTAGAAGGATATGGATATGTAGTAAGTTCCTACCGAGATTCATTGATGTGTGATGTGTAGTTCTAAAGTTATACACAAATCTGGAGTTTATAAAAAAGTGCCACGCCCCTTATCCTACGCCCATAAAATTTTACCAGTGGGACGACACATCCAAGAGGCGGCTGCATACGAAATTTCAATTCTGCACGACCATTAGTTCCAAAGCTAATCGAGATCAAAAATTTTGTTTGTATGGGGGGTGCCACGCCCCCTTATCCTACGCCCATAAAATTTTACCAGTGGGACGACACATCCAAGAGGCGACTGCATACGAAATTTCAATGCTGCACGACCTTTAGTTCCAAAGCTAATCGAAATCAAAAATTTTGTTTGTATGGGGGGTGCCACGCCCCCTTATCCAGTGCCCCCCTTATTTTCTCAGTAGAAGGATATGGATATGTAGTAAGTTCCTACCGAGATTCATTGATGTGTGATGTGTAGTTCTAAAGTTATACACAAATCTGGAGTTTATAAAAAAGTGCCACGCCCCTTATCCTACGCCCATAAAATTTTACCAGTGGGACGACACATCCAAGAGGCGGCTGCATACGAAATTTCAATTCTGCACGACCATTAGTTCCAAAGCTAATCGAGATCAAAAATGTTGTTTGTATGGGGGTGCCACGCCCCCTTATCGTACGCCCATAAAATTTTACCAGTGGGACGACACATCCAAGAGGCGACTGCATACGAAATTTCAATGCTGCACGACCTTTAGTTCCAAAGCTAATCGAGATAAAAAATCTTGTTTGTATGGGGGGTGCCACGCCCCCTTATCCAGTGCCCCCCTTATTTTATCAGTAGAAGGATATGGATATGTAGTAAGTTCCTACCGAGATTCATTGATGTGTGATGTGTAGTTCTAAAGTTATACACAAATCTAGAGTTTATAAAAAAGTGCCACGCCCCTTATCCTACGCCCATAAAATTTTACCAGTGGGACGACACATCCAAGAGGCGGCTGCATACGAAATTTCAATTCTGCACGACCTTTAGTTCCAAAGCTAATCGAGATCAAAAATTTTGTTTGTATGGGGGGTGCCACGCCCCCTTATCGTACGCCCATAAAATTTTACCAGTGGGACGACACATCCAAGAGGCGACTGCATACGAAATTTCAATGCTGCACGACCTTTAGTTCCAAAGCTAATCGAGATAAAAAATTTTGTTTGTATGGGGGGTGCCACGCCCCCTTATCCAGTGCCCCCTTATTTTCTCAGTAGAAGGATATGGATATGTAGTAAGTTCCTACCGAGATTCATTGATGTGTGATGTGTAGTTCTAAAGTTATACACAAATCTGGAGTTTATAAAAAAGTGCCACGCCCCTTATCCTACGCCCATAAAATTTATTGATTCATGCATTGTCATGGTGGTTACGCATGTATGCAAAGTTTCAGATCTCTAAGTAGTCGGGAAGTGGGTGAAAAATTGATTACTAGATTCCACTACATACCGGATGTGAAGTTAATATAAAGCTTATAAAATAGCTTGGAACGAGTCGCAACGCTGCACAGTGGCAAGCGGCAATCAACTGCTGGACTTGACTTATTGTCGGTGCGGCATGAATTGACATTCAAATTACAGAACGCTCAGGCAGTCGGCGAGATATGAGCACGCCCGCAATTAGGCTGCAACGGAAAACGCCCACACTCGCCGGCAATATTTATGCGCTCTGTAGGGACATGACATAAATCTGCAGCGAATGACAGTTGCTTTGGCTTGCCGTACGCCTATGAGTGGAATAGTTTTAACCTGTCAGTTTTAACGATTTGAAGCGGTTATTTCAAGTGCTGGAAGATGCGCACGAGCGTGTTTAGTTTCAAAGGATGAGCGCGTCTGTTTAATAGCCTGCACTGCAGTGATGAAGCCACTCTTCTGCATGTAGAAAATATAAGCATACGCAAATTTATTTGAAGCGATTTGGATCAGAGTTATTTTGAAATTTGTTCCAATTCATGCGCTGAGATAATGAACTTATAATAAAGCTCCGACTTAATTGTCGTATTATAATAACTACATACATATGTACATACAAGTCTGCTATACTTTTTATTCAAAGGGGTTAACTTAATATGACACTTGCTCGTAGTAGTCTTTCAAATTATACACTTTCAATATACTACGTACTACAGTGCTTACTCGATTAACGCAGCTAATAGAAGCCAAAGCATCGATGGTTACGTTGCGCGGGTTAAAACTGTAATTAATTTAAAAATCTGTTGCTAAATGGAAAATATTCACGATTAAGATTGAGTACTGTTGAGCGTAGCAGAAGCGCCTGCAGAGAAGCCCTCAGTCAGCCTGTAACCCGGTGACGTTTTGCTTTTGAACAATCCAGAAGAAGAAAAAGTGACATAATTCCAAATTAACAAAAGTCATATAAAATCATAGAATCTTTGAAAGCCAGCAGCAAAAGTAATCAACCTAATTTCAAATCGATCTAAAAAACCACCAGCAGTTGTCAAAGTGATTTTTGCGCTTGTTTTTAACTGACTATTTTGATATGGAAATGTTGACTATGGAAGTAGCAGAAATTAATTTAAATAGTTAAATTTTTTCAAGGATTTCTTTTAGCTATAAAAGTCATAGAAAATCATTGAATTGTAGAGAAGCAATGAATTCTATTTCCAATAAGAAATTCTATTTGTTATTTAAAATACAAATCATAGAAAATCATAGGAAAAATCATATAATTGAAGAAAATCAATGAATTCTCTTTACAATCTCTGCTGAAGAAATATCATGAAATTTTTGAATTAAAATTACATTTTCTCTCATACTCCACTTCTTCACTACTAAAGTGATGAGATTCTTCAAGACTATTTACTCTAAAACTTCGACAGCAGCTACCAACCGCATTTGAAGTGCTTCATAGAATTCAACGTAATTGCCATCGACCACATTTTCATCTCATTAATTCATTTTATCTTGCTGCAACTTTCCAACATGCCACAGTTTGCTTGCGCTCTATCTTTCAAAAGATAATGCTCCGGCGGATGGACGGACGAAGGAGCAGGCAGCAGCTGCTCAGAAAAGCAGCATTTAAATGTTCAATTTTTCACTTCAGCGGGCAATTTTGCTGCAGCCACTGACTCTGCTTCCTCCCTTCTTGAGCAGCATTTACCCTTAATGATGTTGTCACTGCTGAAGTTAACTTCGAGGCTATCGCCGGCAACAGCAAACAGAGGAGCAGCCAGAGCAGTAGCCAGAGCAGCAGCCAGAGCAGCAATTCGAAATGCAAGCGGATGCTCAATTATTGCCAAGTATTCATTTCTATTGCAGCGGAAATGAAATGAGCATTGGAGATGTTGACATTATGTGGCAAGGAAAGAATTGATATTATTGCAGAAAATGAAATTAGGAAAAGAAGCAACAGAAGATAGCAAACACTTCAAGGATGACAAGCTTGGCAGGGTAGCAGAACTTCACAAAAAATTATAGTATGGTCTTTTGCTTATATTTGAGCAGAAATTGCTGCAGTGAGTCGAGAAAATGTTAAGAGAGGAAATTGCTTTGTAAAAAAGCAATAATATTTTATTATTTCCCTTTAAAAATTTGCATAATTCTTTGTAAAGAAAGTATACAAAAATTTAATAGATATAAATAATTGTGTACCTTTGACAACAGCTTTTGAATCAGTCTATACTAAAAATAGCATTTTCTTGCAAAAGAGCTTAACAAGTCAGAGAGGCCATAGGTCAGGTCGTAACCTGGCAACGGGTTGCACTGACCAATTATGTATGTATGTATATTTTTAATAAAGACTACATTCCCATACATTCTACATTCTTGCAACGCAGAAATTGCATAATTTTAATCGCCAAATTAAATAATTAGCCATCATTTTACTTCCCCTTTGCCGTTTTGCTGCTTTAAATTTTCCATAAATGCTAGCATGGTTGACTTAATTCCTGCAACATTTTAATTATGGAGCTCCACTGTTAATGAGCATGTCAACAGCCGATAGCAGCTGCAACAGATATAATGCGCTTACAGCCAGTTTCGCCAGTGGCCGCCATTAAAGCACCCCTCTCTCCCACCGAAATTATCATGCATGAAAGCTGCCGCCATTTTGCCAGATTTTCGACATTTCTGTAATTGTATTAGTATGCCGTATATTTGCGCTATTGGTGGGATTTTTGTGGTCAGCATGGCAAAATATATATATTTTTACTTAAATCCATTTGCATGTGTGTGTATATGTGTGTGTATGTGTGTGAAGCTGTGTGTGGCACGCATTTAATTAAATTTATTTCAACATATGCAAGCGAAAATTGTAACTGATATCCTTGAGGGTAGAAACAGAGCGAGGGAGAGAGAGGAAGGAAGCAGGGTAGCTAGTGTGCGCGCAGGAAGTCAAAAAGCTGAATGCATTTTGTGTGGCAACACTAATTAAATTATTGTATAACCTAAATACAATGCGGCTTAGAGATAGCTTTGATGCAGTCGGCAAAGTGATTTTAAAATAAATTAATTGCGCTAATTGAGATTTGCAATGAACCAGATTTCACGTATGTGTATGTGTGTGTGTGTTTGTGTTCTGAAATTAATATGCTTTGCAAAAGAGTTGTAATGAATTTGAGTGGAACTTGTTAGTTTTTATACAAATAGCAATATTCCGAAAATTCTGAAGTATTAGTTATAATTTATTTATTAAAATTTAGCTACTTTTTCCTTCTCATTAGCCGACACTCAGTGTATGCCCCCTCTATACATGCAAAGCACGTGTTTGTTTAGAAAGAATCATAGCTAAGTGAGTGGGGGGAAATTGAAGTAGTGGCTGTGGACGTTTGCCTGCCAACTCTCTGGAATCAATTAAGCTTTTGTTGCTGAAAATAAATGTCCATCAGCATTACTCCATTTTTTCCTATCCTACTAACTTATAATCCTTTCAAACCAACAAGCTCTTTGCACGTACAGGGGGCATCCCCTAGTAGTTGGCTTATTTAAAAGAAAACAACTGGCTGATGCAACCTTTTTTTACTCAGACATCAAAAAATTTATAGTAAAATAAGCGCCTACGTCCTTCATTCATTGATTTAATATTTAAAATATATTTCTAGATATTGATTGACAATGAACAAAAGCCTTGAGGTAAAAAGTTGACATAAGCGAGAATGAGAAGCAAGATTAAACGTCTGAATCTGGAGCCCATTGCCTCCTTTGAAAGTTTGATTTTGGGCTTCAAAGCACATTGAAATACATTTGTAAAATTTCAGCAAACCAAAATAATATCGTTTCATTATCGAAAGTTAAAAAATTTTTATGAAGAATTATAAACGAGATTATCAGGCATGCGATGGAAATCGAAATCGTACGAAAAGGCGAGTGAAATCGATTTGCCTTGTGATGTGTTTCATTTTCAAAATCGAGCAAGTCGTTCGGTGCGATTTCAAATCGAAATGAAAGCGTAAAAACCGAATTTCATCACATAAATGCCTTCGAAATTTGAAATGAAATCATTCGATTTCCATCACACATAAAATAAATTCGTACGATTTGAAATTTCGTTTCGTTTTGAATTCGTACTATTTCTATACATGCCTGAATAATTTGTCGATTGTTGAATTTCCAAACATACTTCCTATAGTGATAAACTTCAAAATCTTAACTAATTGTTAGCATATTTACTTACAAGCTTTTCAGCACATTGGCATTAGTCTGCTAAATTATGACTCTAAGAATTAGGCACATAATTTGTTAGCTTAAATTTTCGTCAGAATCATAAATTTTTTCTGTTCGGCTCGACTGCTCACAGCATATTTTACACATAAATGCACAAGTTAACAGCTTAACAAAACCCATCAACGCTTTAAATGTTTATGTTGTTGTTGTTGTAAATATTAAATAAAGTACTAACAGCAGTTTTATTGTTTGAGAACAAGTTGCAACAGAATTAGTTGCAAGTTTGGCAAGCAACAACAACAACAACAACAGCGGCAGCGGCAACAGCAGCCAAGCGCAAAATTCTGCTAAAATCCCAAAACCCTGCCAAGCCATAAATCTTCGTTAAATGTCGAGGCATTGCCGGCGTCGATTGTGAGTCAGCATTTGCATGCGGTCCGAAATGCTTGGCAGCACGGCAGGGGGTAGGCAGAGGGGCAGAGAGGCAGGTAGGCGGGTAGGGGCCAGCAGCAGCACAGGCTGTAATGAATGAGATGGCAAGAAAATTTTCGCAACAAGCTGTGAAAACATGCATCAAGCCATGCTGCTTTGCGATGAGTGGCAAAACAAAAGCTAAAACAAAAATAAAGCCAGTGTTTGTTGTTGTTTGTTTTGAGCTGAGAAATGTCAACAGCACTGACCCGTGCCGCCGTTCGCACTGGCCAAGAAATGGACGCAGCGGGGCTTGGCGGCGAACAAAAGGGCGCCAGCCAAGCAATTACAAAGCGTTTTAATGTGGCTAATGGCAGTGGCCGAAAAAGACGCTCTATAAGAGATATAAGAGTCATTAGATATTAGAGACGAAGCATGCGTGGGAAAATAGTGCCTTAGTGGAATCGACTGCAGGCAAATCTTGCAGACCGCAGTTCTCATAGCTTAGCTTTGAAGAAGCTCATATCGTTTTATGATATACTGAGTCCAGATATTGCGGCATAAAGATATTACCGTATCAGGCTATCGAAGGCAGCCTTATAATCGACGAAGAGATGATGGATGTCGGTTTGATATTCGTGGGTCTTCTGTAGGATTTTCAGGACTTGGCGCAGTGTGTAGATCTGGTCGATGGAGAGTGTTCACTCAGATTAGCTATGGTCCGGGGTGACCACGCAATTGAGGTTATATCGGGGTGCTGGTGAGGATGTCGCTCGGGTTGCGAGTGCAAATGGATCGGGGGGTATTCCGGGGAAAATTAGTATAAATTCGTAGGGTCGATTTATATGAAGATATGATTTATTACTCATTTCCTTTTTTCAATATAACTTACAGGTTGATAAAAAAATATATATGTATATTTCGATGATAGCAGCTGCAGGTCTTCCTTCGGGTTCGGGGTCACTTTTTATAGTAAAGTGAAGTCACAGCCAAGGTCATGGCTTTCATCCCGGTAACAATGCCCCCCAAGCCAGTTGACAGTTGGACCTGCTCCAAAAGGTACATTTCGGAGTAATCTGTCACCCTGGCCTGGGCTGCCAAGTGCCTTCAGGGAAGGACGCAAGGCGAAGAGGCTTGGCATAAACAGAGGGACTTGCCAGATCTAAAGCCGCACTGATAAGGTCCAATCAGTGCCTTGGCGAATGGCTTTAATCTTTAACATAGTACGCTCAATAAGGCTAATACGTCGGTAGTTCGAGCAAAAAAGCAAGCCGACAACTTTTCAGTACGAGAAAATCTCCTCTAGTCTATTTCAGTTTTTACTCTTTTGTCAACGAATTCGACTTTCCGGAAAGAAAAAAAGTTTGTGTGCAAATTGGCGCATACAAAAAGTTGCTTAATATCGCTATAAATAAATATATAGCCGGCCTTATGTATGCAATGTTCAGATGTGAAAAGATGCTTAGAAACAAATCAACTGAAATTTGTGCCTTAGTTTCAGAAATTTCTTTTTTTAACTATATACTTTTTTAAGTTGAGTAACAGCGCGCGACTTAAACTTGTTCATTTAGTAGGTACATTTCATCAGTCTTTTATCATTTTTGGCTGTATTCAAATTTCGAAGACTAGCTTACAATATATTTAGCACATTTTGAGCTATAATTTTTAACTTTTTTCTTTTTCTTCTTATCGTTACTAAAATGTATCTTTTACGTTTTGTTGATGTTCCCATATTTTGTATGATTTCAACAATTTTTGAGTGATTTTCGAACTCGAGAAACTTGAATTTTTGTTAAAAGTTCTTTTACACACAATTCTTTTGCTTTTTGCCGCTGTTGCTTTGCGATTTTCGTTGCTTCTGAAAATACAATTGAAAACTTTTCGCACACAATTTTCTCAAAATAGCTTACAGCTGCTTAAATATACACATAAACAATGTTGCCAATGCATAAAACTTCGGCCACAAGTTTTGGTGCCTTTTGTTGTTTGCCTGCATGCTTAAATTGAATTTATGCCGCTCAGCCACACCCACAAAGAGGATGCTCGATGGCTGCTGATATTGTGAGTTGCTGCTGTTTAGAAAATGAAGCGGCAAATTCTGCGGCTAAAATGTAACAAAAAGTTAGACAAGTTTGGCTTTTAGCAGCAAACGCCAAAGGAGGGAGGGGGGCCAAACTTTGCCAGCACTCAGCTTTTTCTCATTTTGGACCTTCACACAATTTACAAGCATAAAAAACACGAAACAAAACTGCAATTTCGTTAGCAACTTCGTTAGCCAACTTTTGCCAAAAGAAGCAAAAAGTCGCCGTAGTTGGGCGGAACTTTGGGGCTGGTCATACATGGCGTATGAGTGTTGTGAGTGCTGTTAGCCCAAAGCCATAAATGTCAAAAACTTGCAAGTGTTAATTTGTCAACTTGTTGTTATTTATTGGATTTATGTTAGTGCGTTTTATATAAAAATAAACACTGCTTGAAAAAAGAGCAAAAATTTTATGATCGGAAAATATGAACATTTCAATTGTTGAATGAAATGGCAAGCGAGAACTTTTTTATCGGAAGATTTTGAAGTGACTGCATGAATGAAGTGAAAATTTTCAAAATAGCAGCAGAAAGTTTTGCAGTAAAGTTTATGTAATTAGGCTCATGTGCTCGTGCACAAGTTTCTAGTCTCCACTGGTTGGAGGAACACAGCTTTGTCTTGTACATAAAAAAATCAAATATTTTAACAATTTGTTGAACTAGTATTTTCAGTAGTTTTCTTTTAACTTTATATTTTTAAGGCATATTATACTATCATGAATTTATAGACAAGTGTTCAGATCATATATGCGCTCTAGCCAGTTGCCTGTGCTCTAGTCAAATTTCCGTTCTCAGAAGTATGTAATTTTGTAAATTTTCATAAAATACATATAACAAGGTCTATTATTATAAAAACTTCTGGATTGGCAATTTTTCAACTATTAACAGCAAACTAATTTGCAGCAAAATTCGCGCCATCAAAGGATCACTTTTAGTTAGGAAAAATTCAAATTTCAACAAGAGCAGCGGCATATTTTTGACTTTTATGCACTTTCCTCATTGATGAGTAGTGAAAAATACTAACTTTAGTTAGATCGTCAAGACAACCCGTTTGCGGGTTACAACCTGACGTATCGCTTCTCTTCAGGCGCCCTTGCTACGTGCGCTCCTTCTCCAGTTGGAAATTCCAAGCTTTGTCAGTGTCTCCTCTACTTGGTTTTTCCATCGTAGGCATGGTCTACGGCACCGTATCTGTTCTCCAACTGCCGCTTCGAATACCTTCTCCGCTGGACTCTACTTCTGAATTGCTTACCGAGGCCGTAGTAGCATCGATTCGCAAGAGTTCTGCTGCGAGTTTCAAGCACTTTTGCCACTTCTCCAAAGCGTGCTGCCATATTCTCCCATTGTTCTACAGAAATTGCTAAATTGCCAACATAGTCTTAATTGAGCGATTGAATATCGCGCAAGGACACACACACTCAACACGCACACTCAACACACACAAACACACACAATGCATATAGCCGAGCGCATTTGGAGTGCCAAAAACAAGCGCATTATTTAAATTGCCTTCATAGAAACTTCTTGCATGCATTTGTAGATAGACTTATGCATAAATGCGCGCACACACACGCATGAAAACCCTCACAGTCACACACTCACGCACACTTTTACACTCCGAACCACACGCACAAAGCATTGCAATTAATTTGAAAATTGTTGGCATAGCCCACACAAAAGCGCAGTGCGCAGAGGCACGCGCGCTTGACTAATTTCTGCTCAGATTAGTAAAGTTGATTACGAAAGTTGAGCTAATGCGCGCGTAAGTATACTTTGCAGTTGCTAGTCTTTGTGTGTGTTTGTGTTGCAGCATGAGATATAACAAATTACTTTTGAATTGTCTAACAAGAGCGCAAGTTTGAAATGCACTCCTGCAGATTGGCGCTCGGAGCGTATGAGTGATATCGAATTTTGTATGGCATAAAGGAAATTGCAAGAAAAGTCTTTGAAGAAGCGATGTGCCGTCGATCGCTTTATCATAAAGCGCATAATAAGTATTAGAATAATATCATGTCTGTCAAATAACACGTAGACCTCGTAAACTTTAAAATGATATATAATTTATCATGCAATTCTCTCTAGATCGTCTGAACTAAGCGCCGGTCTTCAAATAAATAATAGATTCTGAGCGAATATTAAGCAAAAATCTGTTTTTTAAACCTGTTTAATTGGAGCATGTTTTTTTTAGAAGATTTTTCTAAATTTTAACAATTTAAATATTATCAAGAATCGCCTAGAACTAAATTCTTGCGGCATATGGCTTTTATATCTATCAGCTTAAAGCTTACTATGCTAGTTTTCTATCAATGTGCACAAGACGATTGTTTACACAACTCTCGAAGAAGGCTTAAAGAGTAACAGAGTCATCGATTAATATGCATTGTGATTAAACAGAACTTTGAATCTATCGATTCATCGATTGTTCAGAAAACTGACTGCTTGTAGCGCAAACTGCTCTATCCGCAAATTTCCTTATTCGCAAAATATGTAATGCCCAAGAAAAATTTATACATTGCAAATATATGGCAACTTCTACATTTGCCAAGGCACAGATTGAACCTTATCAGTGTGGATTTTGAACTGGCAAGTCCAACACCGAGCAGATTTACTCACTACGGCAAATGCTGGAGAAGACTCCCGAACATCAATTGACGAACGCTCGGTCTTGGTTTCGGTTACCGAACAGTTCGGCCAAAAGGTTCGGGTTCGGTCTCGGTTCGGTCTCGGCTACAAAAGGCCGAGTATTTAGCCGAACAGTTGAGGAAAAAATTGTATAGTTTTAAACAAAATTAAAATTTTTGTATAATACTTTTTATTGATTTTTCATAAATCAGATGCTTAATGTAGGTATTTATACCTCAAATGAATTGTTTTTATAATAAAATGTATCTTTTCCTAAAAATGTATAAATTTGTTTTCATTAAAAATTCTTCTTCTTTTTTTGCATATATATTCGAAGGGTTCGGTCTCGGTTTCGGCCGAACATTAAAAAAAAGGTCGATGTTCGGTATCGGTCTCGATCTCGGCCAAAATTTCGGGTTCGGTCGGGCTCTACTCACTATCTATCCCCTTCGTCGATTATAAGGCTGCCTTCGTTTTAAACAATTGAAAGCTGTTGTTTATCGATTAATTCCCTAAATGCATATGAATTTTTTAATATAATTAAGTCGAACATCATGGCGTATGAATATTTGCTAAAAGTTTAGACAAGAAATTTCAAAACTTAGAAGTATTTGAAACTTTTTAGGAATGCATTATTTTGCTCGTACGGAAGCTTTCAAGCATCTTAAACTAAATCGCACTACGCGGCGTATGAGTGCTCCTGCACATGAGAGCGAAAACTATTTATAACTTGCTTAGTTTCGATCTTCGAGCGCTGCGTTCCGGTATTAAATGCAAGCGCATTGACACAGATACGCAAATGCCTGCTGCATGCTTCAGCGCCTCTTAACTGCTGCTGCTAACACGCTGAAAGCGTGCAAATCGCGCGTGGCATATCCTGCAAGCAATTAAGCGTGAAAGTGCGCGCCAAGTTCCCAGCCACGTCGAGCGAGCAGAAAGCAAGGAGCATGAAGCGAAGCAAGTGAAGAAAATCAACACGAACAATCTTTAAAATCAACAACTTGCAATGAGTAAACAACAACAACAATAATAAAAACAACAACAACAATAATGAAAACAACAAAAATGAAAACAAAAGCAACGCCGAGTAGGATAAGGATAACGTGTTAAGCTGCATGCACCAGCTTCCCTGCGTCCCTTGCCTCCCCTGCAACTCACCGTTTTACTTGGCACGCTTGAATTGTCGTCGGTTGCATTATAAAACCGTCACTTGTGCATGCGGCAACTGCGGCTGCTGCTGCTGGCTAAAATGCCTCGCGGCAGAAAAATGCACACTCACACACATACACTTACAATTACACGCACATGTACTTTGCCTTAAAGTGTGAGTGCTTAAGTGCGCGAGTAGGTAGGTTTGTGTGTGTGTGTGTGTGTGTGTGTGTGTGTGTGTGTGTTGGCTTGCTATGTTGCATGCAAAATGATGCTTGCAAATTCTGCAGTTAGCAGCTGAAAATACCTGCCAACAGAAAATGCCAGTAAAAAGTTTGCCAGTAAAAGCTTCCGTCACGAATTCGCAGGCATTAAGCAGAAGTTGGAAGGCGTGTACATTTAAAAAATTTCTACGAGCAAAAGGGATTTTAACTTAAAAGCATAAGCTTTATGCCTACATATTTTCTTTAATTCGCCTACGTATTCGCCTCAGAATTCATTCAGACGCTTAAATCACTAGCAAATAGGCTCTGTAGAAAACTTTCAGCGTACAAAATCGAGCCGCTATTCACTACAGAAACCTGTTTAAAATAATCAATCACCATGTGGCTAATAGCATGAGTGCTGCAATAAATAAATAAATAAATAGAACTTTTTTTTTAAAAGAACTTTCAAAATATCTTTCGACTTGTTTCGCCTCAGTAACAATTTTTCTACAATTTTGCGCAAAATATTTTATAGAGCTTTTCTGCCACATAAACTTTGACAGTTATGCTGATAGTAAACAGGACATGCCAACAAGCACCAGCTTGATTTTTTTTCTTCAAACTGAAATACTGGAAATATAAAATGGAAAGAGCAAAAAAAAAAGGAAAGGAAAAGAATATTAAAAAGAAGCTACAGCTGCAGAGTTATTTATTTTTTATTTATTTATTTATTTAGTCTATGAATAAACAATATTCTTACAGACTAATAAGTAAAATAAAAAGAGATCTTACATCTAGCAGTTAATTCAGAACAGATTAATTCAGATTAGCTTTAAGCAAATTAAAAAAATTATTTTTGGAAGTAGAAAAATCGATTTCCATACGATGCGAAATATCATTAAATTCAATCAAAGCTCTTATAATCGGTGCATTTAGAGCATAGTTAGATTTAATGAAGCCAACATAAAAAAAATCAAAATGTCGAAGAAATCTCACAGGAGCATTGAAGTAAATCCTCTCGAGCAGAGAAGGACAATCAACTTTGCCATTAATGATGTCAAAGACGAAGGATAAAGATAAGATAGATCTCCTAATTTGAAGAGATTTAAGGTTTATGAGCAAGCAACGAGAAGTATAGGAAGGTAAGGGGTCGTGAAAGTGCAACGATCGAAGTGCGAAACGAATGAAAACTTTTTGGATACGTTCAATGCGATTAATATGACACGTGTGGTAAGGTCTCCAAATAAAAGAAGCATATTCAATCGTGGAACGGACAAATGAGGTGTAAAGCAACTTGAGGGTATATGGATTAGTGAATTCTGAGCTATTACGTCTTACAAAGGCTAGCATCGCATATGACTTAGAAATAGTGGAGTTAATGTGGCTAGAGTTATTGTGAAAAGTTAGGTGACATGGCAACGCTGGCAATGAATGTAGTGGCGATTTTTCTGCTTTACATTTTTGTAGCATTTTTATTTTGGACAAGCGCAAAATCTTAAATTCAGCATATAAGCCTATTCGTTGGAATTATATAACAAGTATAGTAAAAGCAAATCCATTATTTTCCAATAGATGGCTTTACTAATCTGTATCTCGTGTTGTATAAGTGCAATTTGATTACGCTAAATGGCCTTGAAAAGAAAACGTCAAAGACCAGCATAGAGAAAATAAACCATATAATAAAGTTTTTTTTCGAAAAAGGCGAGGACGCATGCATGGCGGCTGAAAATGTTAATAGTGTTTATGGTCCTTGGTCCTGATACTGTAAAAGGCAATCACGCGCAATTCTGGTTTAGTCGATTCCGTTACGTTGATTTTAATGTCAAAAATGTGCCAGAATCTGGAAGGCCAACTGTTAAAATGTCAATAAAATCATGTTAATTTTCGATTGCTAAGGACGACCTAAATTAAATCATTTTAACTATGCTTAGAAAGCCTTAAATTTAATGCAAAAATAATGGATTCCCTTTTACTACAACTTATGTAGTATAGCTGAAACAAACTGCTGCCTGTCATTCAACACCAACAACAACAACTCCGTTCGATACTTTTTAAAAATGAATCCTTAAATTTTGACAGTTTCATAAAAATCTCAAAATTGCATTATCTACTCAGCTGCTGCAACTTCCTCTAAATTTTTAGCCTTGAGCTTCTTTCCTTTGCAAACATTTCTTTATTTATTTCTATTTTCTTGCACTTTATTTGCTTGTTTTGCGCAGTTTCCGTTTACTTTGCTTCTGCCTTGTTGTTTTGAAAATAGCAAAACAATTCCAGAGAATTGCTCCCACGGCGCATATTTGCCATAATGCCAGCAACAGCAAGTCGCAACCAGAACAACAATAACAAGCAGCACAACAATTACAGGCATCAACATTCATATCTTTTGCCTTTTTGCATAGTCTTTGGTATTGTAAACGCTGCTGGTGTCAAAAGTTGTCGCAAATATAGGAAGGAGCATTCAAGGCAACTGGCAAAATAGGCAAAAAGTATGCAAAATTTGCATAGCTTTTTGTTTAGCATAGCAATATATACATGTTTTATATTTCTCTTTTCTTTTGGAATTTATTATGAACTCAGTGACAGCATTCCAGGCAGACGCTTTGAATATCGTAATATATATTTATATAGAGGCAAATGTGAACAAGGCCAGAAAATGCATAAATATTTTAAAATGAAGAAAACTTTTCGGAAGCTCAGCCTTCTTCAGGTCAGCAGTGTCATAGTCGAAAGGAAAGTATTCCATTTTAAACAGCCGAGCTATTCTTCATACTACAGCAGCTCTATAAAAACGGCAGTGTAGAAAGCCTCTTGATATTTGTAGGCATGAAAAATGCTACATTTCGGCTACAAGTTCCGAAGAAATAAAATTTCCTTTCGAAGGCGGCGCATTAAGAAATACATAAATAATTTTGTGGTCACAAATCAGAACCGCCTAAGTCGTTTTTTCAAGTTTATCAGAAGAGCAGCTTAAAGTTTCAAATTCTCACTGCAGTATATGTGAACGTTTTTTGATGGATAATTGCCGTACTAGAAAAGATACAAACATGAAAAATTTATAGAATACACGATGGCACTAAACGCTCCATTTCGGCCTAGCTCGAGGTAGACCATTATAGTTTGTGGCCACTGAATTGGCGCAACCGCTCGAGAATGAGGCCTAGCATTCTCGCATTAAGTAAGGCGTAACTTTTAGGCAATTAGTTAAAAAATATTTTAGAAAAAAATTTTGCAGTGTTTTCTAAAAGTGATAGGTAACTTGATTCACAAACAATCAAAACAAATATAAATATTCAGTCTGTTCACGCCAAGCCCCTTCGCGCTGCATCCTTGTCTGAAGGCAGTTGGCAACCCAGGCCAGGATGACAACCTTTGTAACAGGCCTAGCTGTCAACTGGCTTGGGGGCATTGTTGCTAGATGAAAGCTGTGACTTTCTCTATGACCTTACACTTTTAACATTATATAAAGTGACCCCGAACCCGGAAGCCACATTCGCAGCTACAAGACCATATTAACATTGGAAGTTCATAAAACCCCCAAAATAAATGCCTAAATTGAATCAAACCTACATGAAGTGTGTTGCTTTTTTACCCCGGAATATCTCCCCTACTAATCCACTTCCGCATTCCAAGCGACGACCCCAAGTCCTGAGCGGTCCCCGGCAAACATAACCTGCGTAGTCACCCCGGACCACCGCAAAGGTTTTTTGCAAAAACACAGTCGATAAATCATAAAATCATGCGCCATAAGAAGAGCAATAAAGTTATATTATAATATTTGAAGTTGCATCGGGAAAAAAACACTTCAATAAGATCAATCTAGAAACGAAGTATCTTTTGAGATTTAATTTAACAAAAACCTCTTGCTTCATAAAAAAGACATATTTAGAGATTCAAGCGGGAAATAAAAGGCGTGTCATAATTTAATAGGCGAAGATGCTAATCAGCATTCCAACGAGGGCTGTGCACATCACTGACGAGTTCCTAACTTCTTTCGGCTGCTCCTTTTTATAAGCTTTATATTAGGTTCACATCCGGTATGTCAGCGGTATGTCGTCAAATCTAGAAATCAATTTTTCACCCACTTCCCGACTACTTAGAGATCTGAAACTTTGCATACATGCCTAAACACGAGCCCAATACATGAATCAATAAATTTTATGGGTGTAGGATAAGGGGCGTGGCACTTTTTTATAAACTCTAGATTTGCGTATAACTTTAGAACTACACATCACACATCAATGAAACTCGGTAGGAACTTACTACATATCCATATCCTTCTACTGAGAAAATAAGGGGGCACTGGATAAGGGGGCGTGGCACCCCCCATACAAGCAAAATTTTTGATCTCGATTAGCTTTGGAACTAAAGGTCGTGCAGCATTGAAATTTCGTATGGAGTCGCCTCTTGGATGTGTCGCCCCACTGGTATAATTTTCTGGGCGTAGGATAAGGGGGCGTGGCACCCCCCATACAAACAAAATTTTTTATCTCGATTAGCTTTGGAACTAAAGGTCGTGCAGCATTGAAATTTCGTATGCAGTCGCCTCTTGGATGTGTCGTCCCACTGGTAAATTTTTATGGGCGTAGGATAAGGGGCGTGGCACTTTTTTATCAGCTCCAGATTTTTGTATAACTTTAGAACTACACATCACATATCAATGAAACTCGGTAGGAACTTACTACATATCCATATTCTTCTACTGGGAAAATAAGACGGGCGGTGGACAAGTGGGCGTGGCACCGCCCATACAAACAAAATCGTTTATATAGAATAGCTTTGGAACTAAAGGCCGTGCAGCATTGAAATTCCGTATACAGGCCCCTCTTGGATGCTTCGTCCCACTGGTAAAATTTTATGGGCGTAGGACAGGGGGCGTGGCACTTTTCAAGCAACTATACACTTGGGCTTCAGTTTATAATTATAGGTACACCACACATCAATGAAAAACGATAGGAACTTACTCGCCGCGCCTTGCAAGCAAAACAACAACAACTCACCGCGCCAAAGCAACGGGAGTTTGGCGCATGGGCCGAGCTCGCCGCGCCTTGTAAGCAAAACAACAACAACTCATCGCGCCACAAATATGCCACGAATATTAGGGTCGATCACAGCCGTATTATTTGTTAAATTGAGGATATGACATATGACGATAGGAAACACTGTGAATACCCTAAATATTGTGTACTGCTCTTCAAGTTTTAAATTCTTTTTGCGAAAAATTTCAGAGCTCTAAAATTTAATTTATGGAAGACAAAAAGGAGAAAATAAAATTATATAAAAAAAAACTTTTTAAAAATAAGCTTTAATTCATTTAATGTACTAAAAAGTAGAAAATAAATTGTTTCGAAATCACCAGTATCTTACTATTAATAAAAGCTTGTGCGCTCAATATCCATATTCAAAATATCTTTCATTCCTAGAATCTATTTGCAAAAAATTATTTAAATAAAATATTGTGGTAACTGGTTGACAAATATTGAACACATGAGCGCCCCAAGCTTTTATGGATAGTAAGATACAGGTGACTTCGAAACAATTTATTTTCTACTTTTTAGTACATTAAATGAATTGAAGCTTATTTTTAAAAAGTTTTTTTTTATATAATTTTATTCATCATACCAATAGAATTTTTTTGAATATTTGTTTTTGCCTTGCATATATCTTTGCTCGAAATACCTACTTATAATGCAGGCAAGGAATATTTTTAAAACTTAAAAACTATAAACTTTTGCCATTTTAAGTCAACGACTGCGGCACATGGCAAAGGCTCATCATAATGCGCTTTGGTCTTTACGTGCCTGAAGGATGATTGGAAAAAAGGCGCTACTCTAAACTATTTTCAAACAGCGAGCTGGAAAAATATGGCAAGTAATATGCATTTCGCTGGCAGCCATAAAACCAACAAATCGCGCATTAAACTGTAAAAATATTTTCGAAACGTGGAAGCTGAGGCGGCGGCCAACAGGCGAGCGTGGAGACGGCCAGCAGGCGGGCAGCCAATTGCGCGTAACGGAGCGAACGCTGAAGCGGGGAATGCCGGCCAAGAACGCCGTACGTAGTTCGAGAATAAGTTGCGGAAAGTGTCTGGCGGGCACGATTTCCATGTAACCGTCGTTCCGTTGCACATTGTTGGCCACTTTTGTTGGTTCAGCAAGCTGCAGCAGTGGCCAACTGCATTAACATGCCGCTGCCACATTCGAGGGCTGTTGCCATGCTCGCTCAATGCTTTTTGCATAATTTTCTTTCTTAGGCGCCTGGCATTTTCCTCTTTTCTCGACGGCTTCTTTCTCTTTTATAATTCTACGCAAGCCTCGAGGCCACACACAAAATTGCATAAGAGTCGAGCGGCAAGTGCTTAAGTGGCAAAAACAGCAGAGAATCACTGCGCGCCTCTGTGCGCCTCGGCTGCATACATCGTGCCAACGTGCAACGCTATTCACGCCGCCCTGATCCTGCTGCTGCTGCTACTCAGCTGCCTTCTTCAGCTTGCAACTGCGTGGCATGCGACATGACTTTTTTTGCAACTCGCTGCCTGACGCAAAGCGAATTTAGCAGAAGCGGTCGTGCCTCTGCTGCGGCTCTGCTTAAAGCGATTTAAAGCTTAGCGTTGTTGAAAACATGCACAGTGGAACAAACGTGCAATTTATTGCTAGAGAAAAAAACGTATGATATGCCAGAAATAACAGCATCGAAAGATGAATGGCAGAGTAGAAAGACGAGTACACAGAAGAATTGAAAGAATGATGTAGAAAAAGGTGAAGAGAAGGCTGTAGGTTAAATTGAAAGAACGGTCTTAAGCTGAAATAGACAAAATTTTAAAGGGAAAGCATGTACAAAATTTATTTCGTTTTTTACAACAAAAATTTTATTTGAAAATTGCTTAGAAGTTGACGCACTAATTTTAACTTTAAAGAAGGCAATTGAAATTATTTCTCTGTATTGT
This sequence comes from Neria commutata, assembly GCA_963457695.1. Classification (NCBI taxonomy): domain Eukaryota; kingdom Metazoa; phylum Arthropoda; class Insecta; order Diptera; family Micropezidae; genus Neria; species Neria commutata. The sequence continues at coordinate 38,082,641 of OY735248.1, forward strand.
GCCATTAAATTGAGTCGCCCCCTCAGAGTAGCTTTAGACGCCAACTCATTCCTTGCCACTCGTATGAGTTTTTGAAGATGTTTCTTCTGCTACTTCGAAATGCGAGCTTGAGACGCATTCAAATAACTTAACATTCGAGCAACTTTACAAATGGCTTGAGCTAGGCTCTTCTCAGTTTTTTAGAAAATACGCCAAATCACCTGTTTTGGAATTATAATGGACCAACAAATGGCTTAGATGTGCCTTTCTTGTATACTATCTGTGTATGTATGTATGTATGTATGTACATTTTGTTGCTTTTTCCAACAAGGCTGCCGAAAATTTCTGATTTTCTGTGTGATTTATCTTTTTGAGTAATTAAAAAAACTTTTCATACAAATTTGATATGAACAGATCTGCTATATGAAATTGTATCTGACGGTTTGATGTACTTTTATAATATAGGCAGGTAGGTAGGTTAAGTGGTCGTCTCAAGGACATCACTTAGGCCAAAAGGCCCATTGTGTTACCACGTGAGGTTTTCACCTATGCACTTCCAATTTATGGGAACTTTTATAATATGAAATGAAGAAAATTAATGTAGAAATTTATAAAATAACTGTAAATGTCTTCCAACAACTTTGCGTATGCAGCGATTGCTTATAACTCAGCTGGCTGTCAGAAGTTTGAATGAACTTACACCAGCTGTAGAAGCTCTCGTCATCAGACTGGCGCACTGTCTTCATATTAAGACGATATTCAAACTAAAAATAAGTAGTCAAAACACAGCACATTTTCAAGTTTATTTTATGTATGATGTAGATGAGCGATAGATTTCTTTAATGCACGCTGACCGATCACAACAGATACTATAATAATTCACAAGAATGCCTCTCGAAATTGTAGCCATTTCGACGGAGCACAGTTCGCTTACAACAACAGCACGCGAATGCCACATGCCGTGCCGGGCTGGCAGATTTGCGCCTTTGTTTGACCCATATATGAAAAAATATGTGGAAAGCTATGTTCAATGTTTATGGCACTGCCCCGAAGAGCAGCGAGCGCCCGCCTCGAACGTATCATCAGTGTCAGCAACAACTCATAACGATATCACAACAACAACGGCCGCACCATAAACATGGCAATTTCCATGAGCAAAACAAACTAGCGAAATGCCTGGCAAGCGATTCATGAAACGTGCAGCACGGCGCAACGCGAAGAAAGCGCAGGAACAGCCAATTTTGTTGGACGACAACGACTGGCATATTGAGCTACTTTTTTGCAGTTGGCGCCTGGGCAAAATTTTTGAATTGAAATGACAATCTGAAAGTATGGCCAAAAATTTAAATCCACATATATCATAAAAATCTGAATGTAAAATAATGCAGAGCAACATTCATATAAATTACGACACATATGTACATCACCTCGCTTTACGTCATATATCGTTCCGGAAAATGACAACCTAAAATAAAACGACGTAAGTCTGATGACATTTTGCCATATATTCTTCTTCTTCTTTGTTGGTCAGTAACAACTCGTTACCGGGTTATGATCCGATGAAGGGCTTCTCTCTCGGTAGTTTAGAATATGTAAATCTAAGTATTATTTATCTTAACATATAGCATATAAAATTTGAGTGACCATTTTCCTTTACACGACATCAGTCCGAAATAGAATTTTTTAAAGGGTTTTAGAATTTTATGGAAATTTTGCTGACAAGGCGTTTTGCGGTATAAACACAATCGAAAGTCATTTTCAAGTCGAAAGTTCGTAACAAATTTTTTTGTGCGCTTTTGTAATAAATACTTTTGTATTTCATTCATTCATAATTGACCCATAAAAACTCATTACAAGGTTACAGGCTGACGAAGGACTTCTTTCCAGGTACCTCTGCTATGCGAGCGCTTTCTACAGTTAGAAAAATAAGCTTGTATTATATATGTACTTACCAGTTCAATATACATAATACATACATTTTGAAAAAAACTTCACAAAATGTTTAAATGGACTTTCAATTTTGCGCACCAGGGTAATTTTTCCTTTCTGCCCCTCCACCAATTTTTACTTTCCATGTTTGCACATAAATATGTCTACTTTTCCGTCACTCAACCGAAATCAACTACATCTTAAAATTTTTTTCCTGTGGAAGCCTACGACTATGCTTGGATCTGATCTTTTTACACAACTGCTAAGAAAGTGGAAAATCCGTTCGTTCGTTTGGAACTTCTTTTACTTCTTTACATTTTTTGTTAATTTAAGTTGCCGTACAAGCCACTCATCACCCTTTATATGCCACTACTTTTATGTGTAGCATGTTAAAGCACTAAAGAAGCATGCGCTTTGTACTTTCAGGCCATTAAAATTGGCCATAGTGAGAGCCATTAGCAGTACGGAACCACAAAATTATATAAAGCCCAAGTAAATAAATAAATATCGAGGCTATGCCCAGGCAGCAGCGGATTCACTGAGCAGACGCTGGCACGGCTTAGCCAAAGATAATGAAATAGGAAGAGGTCGTGAGGTGCAAAAGGCTATGAACGGATGGGCCAACAGCTGCAGCGAAGCTGTTAACAAAAGTCAATAAATACGGCGGTATGCTAAGCGCAAATGGCCCAAACGTCGAACTGGCGCGCTGAACGTGAAGACAGGCGCGAATGAACGGACGTACGGACGAGCGGATTTGCCGATTGAGAGACGAACGGGGTGGACGGACGGGACGGACAGGCGCACAAAGGGTATGCATTGTCTGTTGGCATGTGAGAAAAGTTTATGAGAGATTTTGTGCGGGTGATAACACAGCGTGCATCACGTTTTTGGCCGCAAGCAACAACAACACTAACAACAGCAACAACAGCAACCATCAAGCCTTGCATATAACAAAGCACAGTGAAGCGGCTTTGTTGTTGCTCGCTGCTTTTGTGGCCAACTTAGAATGTGAACCTTTAGAATTTGAACCCTATTGAAGGCCTTTGGCTTAAATATTGCAGACGCGTCGTGGTCGACAGCCTTCGTTGGAGCTGACTGCGCGGCATCTCGCTGCGGCTTTTCCAGATTTGTGGCAAACGATTGAAAGTCGCTTGAAAAAGGTCAACGCTGCGGCGACTTTTTGAGAAGAACTCATCGCTTGGCAGCTAGCTTTTGTTGTTGTTGTTTTTGTTGTGGTTCTGTGGCAGAGCTGAGCCGTCTCTAGCTTGCCAAAAATATAGGCAACCCTTTGAGTATTATTATCTTGGAAAAAAAGGGTGTTTCAATTTAACAATTCAAAAATAAAATAATTGTTTGAAGTTTTGGAACTTTTAGTACCAAACATTTTTTTAAATAGTGTTTAAAGTTCTAAAATGGCATTAGCAGCGAAGTTTTGGAACTTTTAGTACCAACAATTTTTAAAAATAGTGTTTAAACTTCTAAAATGGCATTTGCAGCGAAAAATTTTGAAATTATTGATAGTTTGGAAACTGAAAATCTATTAGGTGCTGGTATTTTTCCTAATTAAACATCGTTTGGAAAAAAATTTTGATTCGATTTTGGCAATAGTGCCAAAAAAAACGTTGCTAATTGAAAGAAGGAGTAGGGGAGAGGGGGGTACCTTCATCTCTTTTTTTTGAAGGTCTGTATTTCAGAAGGTAATCAATATATTTAAAAACCGATTAGACTGTTACAATACCTCATTATTTAACAATAAAATGTTATACTAAAATTTCTTTAAAAAGTTCCGTTTGTATTATTTTTATCATGATTAGTAAAAAAAGTCATTTCGCTGAATGTGCCCCCATGCCAGGGTAGCTTCGGCATTTGGCGGGGCACTTTCAGCATTCACACTTTAAAGTACCATAAGGTGATAAAAAATCTTGTTTAGACTAAATAAGACATGTTTTTGGTTACACAATACGTATTTATTATATTTTTCATTAAAAAATTTAAAAAAAATTATGTTTAAGAGCTTCAAAAAAAGGTAGTTATTGTAAATTTTTTTTTATAAATTATTTGTTATATATAATGTTTAAAGTGCTGAGATCGACCCTAATATTAATTTTGTGTGGTTACGGGAGGTTTAAGCTAGGTTCGAGGGTCTTGGAAGCTTCAACTCGATTTCGATTTTTAGTACCTGTGAAGTTATATTGACGAATGTGCCCCATGAAAAAAAGACGAGTCCACCCTGGTGTCAATTTTTTTCTTTTTATTTTTTTACTTCTAATTTCAGTGCTTTATTTTCACTTAATACACTTTTATTTACTAAATAATTAGTATTAAAGTAATACCATTACAATTTTGTTCGAAATAATGGTATAAATACAGCACAAACTTCTTACGTTACCGACCTGAATATTCGGGAACGAAGCGCGAAAACACAAAATCAAATGTAACTTTATCAGCCGTTCAGATAGAGATGGCAAACTTTGTGAGGGATATTTATGCTAGTTATGGGTTAGTTTTTACTAATTAACAGTTATGTCCGATGACTCCTTCATACCGAAATCGCCTTTGACGAATGTGCCCCAAGGACGAAGGTACCCCCCTCTCCCATACTTAAAATTTTCAAACTTAAAATATCAAATATTTCATCACAAGCAAAAGCATGCTAATGGCTGCTTATTGAAGTATAATTTCTTGAAATTTTCGAAAAAAAAATGCAAAAATTGCTATGCACTTGCAACTTTCTTTATAAAATTTGAGCAATTTTTGCATAAATTGAATTGAATTGTTAAAATTTCAATGAGCAATTGCAAGTACTTCAAGGCAATATTTCATCAAATCCAACTGAATAATTAATTGAATGTAAGCTATACATTATACAGTTTGGTAAAATAGGTCTCGCATGGACCACGTTGGTGCAGCAGCCAGTTGGGGGTTGCACCTACGAGTCATTGAAGTGTTGATTTGTAAAAATAAACAAGTTTTCTAATATAAGCAATTAGCTCTTTTATTATAAGAAGCCTACTTCACTGTGTTGTGTCTTCAGCCAGGCAGCCCTTTCGCGCCCATAGAAAAAGACGGCACTGGAAAAAATGCGAGCAAACGTGAGAATTTAATTTGCTAGACTATGAACACTAAATGACCCCGAAAGTTGCCTGCATAAATCACAATGTCTGGCTTTGGCAATTCGTAACTGGATTTGTAGATTTTTTCTTGTTCTACTTTTATTTTTGCATATATTCGTATTTTTTGCAACAAAGGCCAATGGCAACTCTGTAGCATATTTTGTTATGTGCAACAAGCAATAATTTTTTTTGTTGCTTTTGATATTTAAATGCATTTTTGTTGCTTATTTTTGGTTTGTTTCTTGTTGCCACTGAAATCGTCTGAACCTCAGCTGTGCGCCAAAACTGTAACAAGCTCGCAATATACAAGTCTCGTTTACATGCATGCCACATGTGGCAGCAGGAGTAGTCAGAGTCACGCCAAATGTGGCGACTAGTTTTTGGTTTCCATGGTTTTCATGGCCAATTATGCTGAGCCTTTTTTCGTGTGTGTCTTTAACATTTATTTTTGCACTTTTTTATGGTCAACACTGAATTTTCTTTAGCGCTCGAAGTTGGTTGCAAGTTCGAGATATGTTGCAAATTGGCAAATTGTGTGTTCAATTCTGACAACTAAGAGATTTGTAGCTGTTATTTTTGTTGTTGTTGAAATGTTGCAGCTACTCTGGCGCGTTCAGCCGTAGTTCAGCATATCAGAGTTCAGTGTTGGCCGGCATAACATTTGTTGTTTTTTCTAAATGTATAGTAAAAAATATTTTTCACGATCTAAAAAACTAAAGCTTTCTGATCTCTTTTATCCTGAGATTCCTAAATGATCGTTGTACACTGTACATAAAATTAATTGAAATAATTTATTTACAGTATTGCGCAACTTCAAAAATTACCATACCATAGCAGATCAGAAGATGTCTGCCTTCTCTTTCGTTTCTACGATACTTTCCTGAAGGACCATCGCAGCCTTCTTGCAACTTGGCGCCTTCATCTGTCATAATATGTCTAAAGGTCGCTGTTGCCTAGAAGACTGTATGCTTTTATCTAAAATGGTCGAATTAAATTCAATATTCAAAAAATCAATCGCATAAAAGGTGACAGATAGACTTTTATAAAATAACAGAATTTTTCTCAATTTGCAGTTTTTCGCAATTTAAATTTAGGAAATGAGTTGCAGGCTTTTGAGATTCGGCTCTGTTTATAAATATTAAAGATGTTTAATTGTGAATTAAATACTATCTTATTCTAACACGAATATGAAAAGATGTTGACAAAATTCAACAAGACGTCTTGGAGTATTCATCTTCATTTAAGCATATCTGCTTCATAGTAGGTACTCATACCAAGATACAGTCACCCCTTCTGACTAGCTTTCGAATAGTGTGCTTCAATGCAACTGTCCATAAAAGAGCCTCTTTCTCTTATTTAAGCCTTACATAAAAACACTTTTATACAATTTCCTGTACCAATCCAATATTTGTACGCCCGAACTAGCTGACCATTAATCTAATTGCTTTTTGTTACAGCAAAGGGGAGTGGCAAGTGCCGTTCAATATCATCAACTTCTTCTTGAAATCTCAGAGCACTATTAAAATGTAAGGCAAGCAGTGTACCAAATTTCGCTGCCAGTTTAATCTCATATCAGAAAATGTCAATCCAAACAAAATAAAGCAAATACAAGAAAACAATAGTGAAACTAATGAAAGCAACAAACAAACAAACAAACGGAAAATTGGTTGAAGCAGGGAAGGGGCTGAAAGCGCTGTGCCCAACGACAAGTGAAGTGATTCATGCCAAATGATGTGCTGCCAAAATAAACGTCAAATGCCTGTCAATTTGTTGCAGTCTTTATTCTGTTATACGTCCTCCTTCTCCCCACTTTGCCAAGTATGTGAAAAATGAGTTGTAAAGAGCGCTCAAAGGGGCAGATTTAAGGGGATGATTGCGAATTCGTAGAAATCCATTAGAAAACTGAAATTACAAACTGACATTCCGCGCAGATAAAAGTTGCCAGAAAGGGATGAAAATCACTACTTTCAAAAGGCGAAATTTATGATAATGGTTATGCCTAAATAAGATTAGACAATTTGTTTAGGAAATGGCTAAAATTTAGAGTGAAATGGGGCAGTGCAAAATTGTTGGAATTTAAAATGAACTTTGATAGATTTTAGTAAAAGATTTAATAAGGCAATTAAATATGAGAAACTTTCGAAAATAGAAAGTTATATATAAATATATGTCTTTTATGCATGGTGTTCGTTATTTAGAACTCTTTTTGAGATTGAAAAAAATTTTTATGAACCTTAATTCATCAACTTTCTGGCGCATCTCAACAACAAAATTACTAAATTAAACTCCTGTCGCGAGTTACAATACCTGAACCTAATCAGCAGTTAATACATCACATCCAAGCGCATTGAAACATTGCTCCAACAATCGCTTGATACTCTAGGCAAGAAACTTGATATGGCAAGTTCCCGGCTCATATTGCAAATCGCTGTTCCGCATTTTGGCACTGCTCTGGGCACAGCATGTCGTCCCATTTGGCCTGTCTCAACATCGGCGGAAGCAGCAGCAGTTTTCATAATTTCAGCCAGCTTGACGGAAAGTGGGCAGCGCGCTTCGGACTAAGAACTCAGGCTGCTGCTTGTTAGAACAAGCTCTAAATTTATGTTTCTTGCGGCGAACTGGCAAGGTGCACATGGGCGTGCGCAGAATTCTATAAAGGGGGACGAACAATTTTTGTATAAATATGTTACAGAATATAATGGAGAACATTTTTAATATGCTCTTTCAAGGCTGGTTTCATAATTGCAATTTAACTGCAAAAATTGTTGGGAAACTTTTTCGAGGGAACTGTTTAAAAAATTAAGAAACTTTTTTTAGAACAGTGTCTAGAAAGTTAAATTTTTCATAGATTTTGTAAAATTTGTGTCGCTTCAGCTATAAATTAACTGTGTAACTATATCAGGCATGTGATGGAAATCGTACGAATTCAAAACGAAAAAGAAATTTCAAATCGTTCGAATTCAAAACGAAAATGAAATTTCAAATCGTACGACTTCGTTTTAAGTGTGATGGAAATCGAACGATTTCATTTAAAATTTCGGCATTTATGTATATTCAACATGAGCAATTCGAAACAAAACAATGCCCTGTGATAAAATTCGGTTTTTACGATTTCATTTCGATTTGAAATCGCACCGAACGACTTGCTCGATTTTGAAAATGAAACATATCACAAGGCAAATCGATTTCACTCGCCTTTTCGTACGATTTCAATTTCCATCACATGCCTGTATATGATTTCGTAGCTCTATGCTGCAAGCTGACTCCGCTTCTCATTCCTGTCTACGCCCATGCACAAGCAACAGGCCTCCCGCACATTGTGCGCCATCACCTGCTGACACTGAACGAGCGCGCATGCTCAATAAAATTAAGCCTAGGATTGCTGTTTGAGAGCTGTTCCACGCCCGCAACTCACGCACAAGGCGAAAATTAGGCAGAAGCTGCTGCCCACTTTTAATATTTACAGCCTGCGAATTTTTTTTGAACAGTTTAATACACTTTCTTTTTTTAACAAGTACAGTAATACCTCACTTTGTCGAACCAAATTGGCAAATAATTTTTCGTCATTTCACATCGCATCGTAAAATTCTGAAGTTTTAATTTTCTGTATAAATAAATAAATTTATAAGAAACGCTTTGTTTTTGATCAAATAACCTTTTGATTTAGCATTGGGACGTATGCATCTTCAACATTTTAGCACACCTTCATACAATTCGAATTGCGTCGTTTCACTTGCGATGAATTTTTCGGCAACTAATTAACGTCGCAAATGGAGGTATTACTGTATTCAGGAAGTCTTGCCGCAAAGAAATTAATTAACAGGAAAAATATTTTATGTATGCACTGTTTAAAAAAAGATTTTAATTAGCTAACGATCTTTAATATTTGCCCCAGCAGTTAATTCTGAACCTAAACGTGGGCAAGACGAAGTCCATATATGTTTTCTACAAGTAGAGAGACTCGACATCGTGACTTTCATTTGGCAACTGGAAACTATACATACACATACTTACTTACATACATAGGTGGCCAGAACGACCTGCCGTATGGCCTCTCTTCAGGCGCCCCTGCAACTGCAAACTATACCATTTATTAATATTAATATTGGTACTAAGCTATACCCTCGAACCTGTCAAGGAGTTCACATATCTTTTCAACGCCATTTCCACCATAAATGATGCCAACTTGCAGATAAAGCGGAGAGCAACTCTTGCCAATAGCTGCTACTAAGAGGTTGGTAAAGAATTGGGAAGAAAGGCCTTTGCTCGTCTGACGAAAAGGACACTCTACAGGACGCTTATCATGCTCGTATTGTTATATGATTTGACCTGACTCTTACAGGCTTTCTTTAGAGAGAAAAGTGCTCCGCAAGATCTTCGGCCCGAACCGCGTTGCCGACGACTACCGCCATCCGAAGTAACCACGAACTGTACGAGCTCTAACCCGACATTGATATAGACATCTGCATCACCCTTCTGCGGCTTCAATGTCTTCAATGTCGTGCGTATGAATGAAGAAGCTATATAGAATAAGGTATTCGACAGTTGCAGGAAGGACGTAGCGTGGGAGGCCGCGTCTCCGATGAAAGGAGGAGACCAAGTGCACTGACAACGCTTGGCATTTTTAACTGGAGAAGGCGCGCGCGTAGCGTAGCTGCCTCAGCACTACCTCAGTTGCCTATCCGATATATTGTCATCAAAATAGCACTGTTGTGCTACAGAAAGATTATTATTTACAAGGTATCGAAAAGAAATTTTCGATATGTAATAAACGTGTTAAGAGTATGGAGGATTACATTGAGAAATACAAAATATTTGAACTTAATACGCTGTGTTTTTCATACTGATACCGAGAATGTATTGAACTCCACTCGTATGTGAGAATTTTTGAACTCTCTTGGAACTCAGCTACAATAATCTAAGCAATCATATTTTTTAGTAGCAAGGCATAATTTCGAAGAAGGGACACTTCCACGCGAGGAATTGCGCCGCGCAAAGAAACAATGTGGTAACAAATTCTCTAGCTGCTCTGAATAGGGAGTGGCTCTGCTGGGTATCAAAACAGCGTTCTCTATCTTCAGAAGCCTAGCACCATCCCTCTGAGTGACTGTCGCGCCTTCAAGCTTTTGCAATTCCGCCTTTAAATGCTTTAAATATTTTTCTGAAGCTGCTCTGGCAGCCAAAGCGCTGTCAGTTGATTCCTCTCAGTTATGCTGTCTGATTTTGGCACAACTTCAGTGACAGGTCCTGGATGCCTTCGAATGGTAAATGTGCATAAATGTTTGCACTTACACACACACACACTGGCATAACTGCATGCTTTCCAATTTTCAGCGCAAACTTTGAAAACTGTTACTCGTGCTCCTATTCTGTCCAACATTCCGGAAAGGATTACAAGTTTAACACTCACGTTAGCACGTCCGCATAAAATACATAAAAAAATAATAATGTCAGCACTGACTGTCCGTACTACTACAACAACAATGATATACCTGCATATGTTGGCAGCTGCTGAGTCTGTTAGCTTCACTTCACCATGTGAAGTTCACCAACTTTCATTCCGCTCAAGGACTTCCCTTCATGTCTGCAGCAGTGTGCACCCAAGCAGTTTCGGGCTTAAGCTTGAGTCCTTGCGCATAATTGTAAAGTTTTTAAGGGTTTTGTCCTTTTATGGCGCTGGCTATCATGCAACGTTGTCAACTACGGAGCTGGCTTGTAGGCAGAGTGAGTAGCCTATGCAGGATGTTAGCTTGAAAGGATTTCCTCTACTCGTATAGTTGATGATGAGTTGTGTCGAGTTTGCGCTTGCAAATTGGTTTTTTAGTAGCCAAATGCTGTCATTTTAATTAGTCGGGGATTAAGTACTCAGTGCAAATCGCTGTTATTAAATATAAATGTAGAGATATTTGAGAATTTTAGTGAAACTGGCAGGTTGTTGAAATTCATTGGTATGCAATAGAGGTCTGCATGAATGCATTTGAAAGAGCGACCAAGACATTCATTCGGGTTTGAATCTTTCGCTCGCATGTGCACTTATTTCCAAACACGTGTTGAATAAGCACATATGCCTTAAGAGTGAATGAGATAGCAAAACAATTGAGTAAATTGTAAGCGCAAGCACATTACTCACAAGCAGTGTACCCACTATTCAAATGTTTTGGTAAACAGAGTGCAATGCAGTGGGTGCACCGAGTATTTAAGGGGCTATACGCAATTAAGAGGCAGAGCTTATTTTTAAAGAATTTCTGATGGAAAGACGTTTTAGTGTATTAATTATAATTTCTATGCATATTGTGGTCATTTTAAACATTATTTGCCGAAGAAAAGACTTTCGGAAGATGCATTACTAACCGGCGCGCAGCAGCGGCTTCGCCAAAATTCTCCAGCTTACCATTCACTGCACCCACTTCACTCACTATACAATAGCGGTGCTTTGTTATATTCGTTTTGTTTGTTTTGACTGTAGCAAATAGAGCAAGATAACAAATGCTGCTCTTACTCTCTTTGAAAATAATGGCACGAGTGGGTATTTGTTTTGGTATTGAGAGGTTTTGTGAGTGTTTCACCCATTCAAATGTTTCACTCGTGCGCCGAGTGCAATGAAATGGGTATCCGTAGTGCACAGGCAAACCAAATGCATTCATGCAGACCTCTAGTATGCAAATATGAAAAGACTTCTACGGTTGAACAGCATACAATTTTATTTGGAAACTGAATGGAAATTTGATAAATTTGAATAAAATCTTAAAACTTTTTAAGCCCTTCAAAGCATCGCAAACTTTTTCCTCTGGTCCAAAATTTTTTGTTTACTTTTGAATCTCAAAATGCAGCCGCTTCATTTGGGTGCTGGAGCAAGATTCTTAGGAACGAAAAGGAGTTAAAAACTAAAAATTAAGATTTTTTAAATGAAAAAATTTTTAAATGTTTGTAGAAGAAAATTTTATAATCATATTGTAAATTTTCGCGCATTGTGAATTCCAGGGTTCCTGGTCTGAAAATCCGAGATCCACACATTTATCGGGATCACTTCAACTAACAGTTTTTACGACTGGGTCTCTCATAGAAATACAGAATTTCTGCACAAGTTTTAACATTTTTCAGTGCCTCGAGCCGACCAAGTGTATGAAGCCCCAATTAAGCTGCTAGGAACCAGGCATCGGAGAAGGTGCGCTCAAAGCAGGGACGCCTTTGGGGAGCTGATACGTTAGGCGTAGATCTGCAGCAGGTTGTGTTGCCATATACAAGTACGTAAGTAAGTTAAGTATATATTCAATTTCCGTCGATTTCTAGCAAGCTGTTGAAATAAAAGCAACCGCATTCAGTCTTTAACAATACAATAATTTTATATTTATTTTCAAATTTCACAATTTTCCATTTTTCGTCATTATAATGTTGGCTTTTTGATTAGTGATTGCTGAACAATTTGCTTAACTCTTGCACAATCTCAGTTTGTTTTGAGAAAATTTAAATATAGATATTTATATTAAATAAAAAATTTTACAAACTTATGACTAACTTTTTAAAGATGTAGGGAAATTGTAAAAATTTCACAAAAGGATTGAGCTGGGTGGCAACAATAAAGATTGTTAGTGAGATATCAGTATTTACAAAATAGTATGTATGAAAAGAGTCTTCTTCTTCTTATTTGTAGGGCTTCTTGAAAAAGAGTACATATAATAGTTTTTTTTATGAAATTCGTGTGCCTTGTAGAAGAACAATTTCAAATGACAATTTAAAACAATCTTACAGTGCGAATTGTATAGAAAATTGCATATAAAAGAAAATGGCAGTGAAATTTCTTACAATTTTTGTCACATTTTCTTTGTAAATTTATACAAAAATTTCTTTTATGCACAAAACAAAACTGACGCAACTTAAGACTATGACTACAACGTCATTACAAAGTAAGTGAATGCACACAATTCTTAGCACTTATAAACACAATTAAACATACTTAAGTAGTTAGTTAGTGTATATAGTGGAATACATATATATATTTTGTAATTAAATCAGTAAACATTTTTTAAACAAAAATTGAGTTTTCTCATAGTTTTTTTTAGCACATGGAGGACGTTTCTTACTGTTAGGTTAGTTGGTAAAATTTACAAAAAAATTCTTTGTCAAGCTGCTTTTACACAAATAGCATGTTAGTAGTTGCCATTAGCCGGTATGCAGGAAGTAGCGTAACTAGTCTGATGACAGCGAACAACAACAACAACACGAAGTTGTGATAGCAGCGCTAGCTTAGCTTGGAACTAGGCATTGGAGAAGCTGCACCCAGAGGGAGAGCTGATCCATGAGGCGCAGACTCAGCTGCCACTTTGCATATTTTGCTGTAGTTCAAAGCAAAACTGCTCAATTATGCCAAAGACGCTTTAATATGAAGATGGCCGATTTGGCGAAATCGGAAAAAACTTGGGAACGCTCGGACGAAGAGCATGCATATTCTGATAGCGATGCATCCGCCTATCGGCCATCTTCGTATTATAGTGACCTTGATTTGCACTGGTTGCACTACTTCGTGAGTAGTCTAAAATATACAAAAAAACTTCTCTTGTCATGCTAACGACTGCAGCTAACTTAACCGTAGGCGTTATGCTAAGTTTAGGGCACATGTAAAGCTTTTTTAAATTAAAAACTAACAACTAATTATAAGTTAGCAAAACTAACGCTTAACTTAGTCTGAGGTTGGGGCAGAGCAAACTAAACGTATGCCTGCGCGCGTGTGCGCGGCTCCTTGCCCTGCAGCCGCTCGACGAAGTTGCGCCAACTGACCATCGTTTTGCTGGAGTACAGCCACACGCTGGAGGTGACACCCACCAGCATCGAGCACAGATACTTCACCATGTAGATCTGAAAGATGGGACGCGCCTCTGCGCTGTCGGCGCGCAACATCGGGCAGGGTATGGAGAAGGGCTTGCAGATGTCGCGATGCCATTGTATCATCCACTCGTCGAAGTTGTAGTACTCGTAGAAGAGGCAGCCGAGGAAGCCCAATGCCGGCAGTATGAAGAGGCCGGAAAAGAAGCCGATGCGCATCATCAGACGCTCCAGTTTGTCGGTGCGTTTGCCATCGGTCTTCATGACGGTGCGTATGCGAAAGAGCGAGATGAAGCCGGCAAGCAGAAAGAGCGCACCAATCGCCAGATAAATGCAAAGCGGTAATATGAGAAAGACGCCCAGCGAATGCGTGTCCAATTGGCCCACGAAGCACACGCCCGAGAGTATGTCGCCTGCAAGAGAGAGAGAGAGAGAGAAACAAAGAATTTTATTAATTTAATGCATATACATTTAAGAGAACTTTATTGCTATTTATAATGCATAATATATAATTGAACGATTTTTTTATAACAACTGATTACACCTTGCAAGAAAATTTTGTTCTTTTCCCTACACTTTTTTGAAGAATTTATTTCCAATTTATCTCCATATTTACAAAACTCACAATTTCTCTACAACAATCGAAATATAAAGAACTGCCTTCATAGAACCTTTTCCAGAACCTTCGAGATTTTTTCCCAGAGTATTTTGAAATTTTTGAAGCATTTGAAAGTTGAAAGATTTAAAAGCATATCGCTGAATATACAAAGAAACTTTTATGTTTACAATACTACAATCGAAAACTTCATAAATATTAAAATTTCCCAACTTGTTTTTCCTAATGTCGAAATTTTTTTCTAGAGCATTTTGAAAATTTGAAGCGCTCGAAGGGTTTTAAAGGGATATCGCTCGAAGAAAATACATACATATATGCTTACCAAACTAGAGACGAAATGTTTTAAAACTGCTTTCTTGCTTTTTTTAGAATCTTTGGGAATTTTTCCTTGAGCATTGTGAAGTTTTGAAGCACATGAAAATTATAGAAAGCATCTTTTTATAGCTGTATTTGTGCTAATAAAACAGCTTTATCATTAATAAAAGTGCATACTAAGCTGCACTAGCAACTGGCGGGAAGCTCTACGTCAGTTCGTAACCCGGTAACGGCTTGTTCTGATCAATCAAGAAGAAGACTAGCAACTGACTATTTTATATGCATATTTTCTAAGAATTATAAAGAAAGCTGCCGACGACAAAACTTTTTAGTAAAATTTATTTAAGCTATAAAAAGCACAATAGCTATTTGGCCAGATTTGAAATGTTTTCAGCCAATCTCTTTATGGTTTTGATACTTTGCCTGCTGCTCACAAAAAGCTTCTTTGCGTACGGCCAGTGGCCTCCAAACCAGCAAATGTCGATGAAATGGACATAGTTCAAAAAGCAAATCAATTTATTTTGCTGCTGCCAAAATTCGTTTCGCGCTCACTCCATTTGCCTAATCCCAGAGTGGCCAGCTTATAATTTGAAACTGTTGCCGAAAAAATCAATTAATTGCGGCTAGAAAAATAACAAAGTAACAGATTTTGCTTGCGGTGTGACAAATTCAATCATTATAATAATGACCTTTGTTGTTGCTACATTGAATCGCCGAATTTTCTTCCTCTTAGCCAGTTTTTGTCAACTTCAAGCAAGTTGCGAAGCAAGCAAACCAAATTAGGCAATGGCATGGTATTAATCATGTTCTGGGCTGCCAACACTGGCAGCACAGCAACAAATATTGAACAGAAAACAAGTAAGGAAGTATCAGTCGGGTTTCACCGACAGAGTAATACCCTACACCATGTTCCCAAGTAGGGTGATAATTCACTGAAATTGTGGGTGCATTTGATTTACAACCCACATAGTGGGCGGACCACGCCCATTTTTGGCAGACTACAAGATATACCTAATAGGACTATACATGCCAAATATTGATGCTCTGGCAGGTGTACAACAAATGTTATCGGTATATTTATTTTACTGCCCCCATGGTGGGCGGACCATGCCCATTTTTGGAGAATTAAAAGATATTCCTACCAGGAACGAAGTAACCAAATCTACACGCTCTGGTGTATATATTATGGAAGTTAAGAGGGTTTTTCGTTTATCGCCTATATAGTGGGCGCACCACGCCCATTTTCTTCTATGGCATCTAAGACCTATATATCAACTTGGGAACCGAATTTCATTCATTTATATTCGTAACTAGTCAATTGGGAGCCATTTTACCGGAAAAAGTTTGCCGCCTATATAGTGGGCGGACCACGCCCATTTTTTCGTATGACATAGATAACCGCCCCCTTAACTTGAATACCAAGTATTATTGTTTTCAATGATTAATTAGACAAATTACAGTAATTTGATCGCAAAAAACCCGAGGTAGAGGGACTTATAGGTCCATTGGGGGCGTATCCTTCGACCGATTTGAATAATTTTAACACTTTACCTAACCCAAGGTTCACTGTGACTGTGTACCAAATTTGGTCCAAATCGGACAACTCCTTCTTTCTTTTTTTTGCGTACACGCAGACAGACAGACAGACGGACAACCGGAAATGAAAAGAGAAAGTGTTTCTGATCATTTCTATATACTTATGTCTATACCTAGGAAGGCTCCTTTAATGCGTTACAATTTTGGCACAAAGTTATTATACCCTATTACCATAGGTGTAGGGTATAAAAAGGCAAATCAATTTGCTATAAGAGCAGAAAACCAAGACGAAACTTTGATTATTTTTATATAGTACCTCGAATTTGTCGTTTAAGCTGAGCAACGGTCAGCTATGGCGAAGGGGTTTGAGAAAGAAAAGCATCTTCAGCATAATTAATTTGAGTTTTGCTCTTCTGAATGAGCAAACATTTACTTAATATACATATAGAAAAATCGAAATGTTTAACTTATACATTTTTATACGCATTGACACATAAAATTAATGAGTTAAAATTAGGCAATAGTTCAACAGGTCAAATCCGGGACATTTTCTCTTTGATATTCCAATCAAGAGGCTCGCCTAAGATGATATGATAATTTCCTTCTTTGTTTCACAGTTTTTACCCATCATTTCTATAAACTAACAAATCATTAAAGTCTGCCTCGCTTCTGAGCAATGTTCTAGTAAGTTAGTTTAACAAATTGTCGCATAACATTTTTTCCAAAAATTTCTCATTCAAATTTTTACCAAAGAAAACAGTCTAAAATTTCGAACACTGTTTTTAAATAGATAAAATATTTCTTTCTTTAGAACCTTAAACTAAAATTTATATCTAATAATTGGCAATAATAAAATGATGTGCAAGCATACAAGAGTTTTTAACAAACTTCAGTAGACATTTGATGCCCAGCTTTGAGGCCTACTGCAACCTTCCAAGTTAGTTAGGCAAGCTCTAAAGATGGCGTTACTGAGGCACAGAAAGTGTTCGAGAAAATTCGAGATACTAAAGTGCAGAAAATATTTTCCAAGTTTTTAATACACATTTCGAATTTTAAAAAATCTTAAAATACGCTCTTTGAAGAAATTTGCTGAGCCAGATGCGCTTCAAAAATTGCTCCATCTCAATACACACTCACATAATATGGCATAGTTTTGCAACAACTTCCACAACTGACAGTTGCCAGTTGAGTAAATATTGCTGGCCACTGTCAACAAGGCGCGCTGCTGCTGCCCCTGCTGCTCTAGCAAACAGTTGGCATTATGCGCAGTCGCTAGGCAAACACAAACACACTTGCATGTTTAATTTGCGCACCTCAAATAAACATTTACAGTTAACAATTTGTTTAGCGGAAGTTAAAAGTCAGCCGCCGCCAGTGCTGCCAACGCTACCAGCCGCGCTGAATGAGCTGCCTTTGTATGCTCCCAGCTGCGCGACGGCGGCGGCGTGGAAAGAGACCATCAATTGCCATGTCAATTTGATAGCACATTAGAAACTTCTTCTTTTTCCACACTTTTCCGCTGCGCTTTTTCTTTCTGCGCTTGTTTTTCTTTACAATTTACAATTTGTTATGGTAGTCTATTTTTACAGCTAGTACATTTACTTTGCTCCCCACCCTTTGATCAGCGCCTCCTGGCCTAGCACCATAATCACTCAATTAGCCTTATCAGCGTTTTTTATGCGCCTCGCTCTGCTCCGTTTATTGCCGGATTGATTGTTTATGCGGTGCGGTGTTGCAGCGGGTCTACCCGTCCCGTCCCCTCTCGGCTCGGCTCGGCTTAGGCTATTTGTTGCTTTGATGCGGCTGCTTTATCGTCAAATTGTTTACTTTCTTGCGATCGTTTATGAAATTGTTTATAACTGCAGAGGCAAACGGAAAGGGGAGCAGCGCGTTGCTGTTAACTCTGCTGGCGCGTACACTGTGAGAAATGCTCGCTTGATTGATGAAGAAAAATTAACGCATAAAGAAAGATTTCTAACATATTTTAAACAATAACTGAGCCACTGCATTTAAAAACTGGCTGTTTGTTCATTTAAAATATTTACTTTTGTGCTTTCATAATTAAAACGATCTTCAGACAAACATTTTTCTTTAGTAAATAACAACTTTTATGGCAAATTTACTTTTTTATTTTGTGACTGGCAGTTTATCTTTTGCTTGTTCTATATCATTCGAGCGCGCTGATCAACGTCTTTACTTTTGTGACTTCAGTTTAGTAGCTTATATTTGCACTAAATTAAATTAAAGCTAAAGTAAAGCCTTTTGCTGTTGTCAAAAAGCTTTTCTAAAAAAATATGTTCCTTCATTAGTCAAAACGCATTAATGGACGCCATTATGTTGCCTGCTTCAATTGCCTACAACTAATCTTGTACTAAAGTTTGTTTCATTTTAAAGAGCTTATTGGAAAAGCAAGTTGAAGCAAAACAAATGCTATAAAGCAACTTTCCTCTTATTTTCCTTTATATGTTTCAAATAAGATTTGCAAATCTTAAAGGGACACTTTCTTGCCATTTGTTGTATTCCTTTTGAATGCTTATAAAGCAGAGAGCAGCATCTGGCTAACGTGTAGCAATTTGCCCTTTAAAAGTTTCCTTTCAAATCATTTGACCTAGATTCCACGTCCAAGCAAGATAAATATGCGCTCATTCCTAAGCGGCAAAGGCGAGAAACAATTTTCCGCCTCAAGGCAACTTCAAAGACACGCAAAGGAAATGAAAATTCGATTAGATTTGGGAGTGTTTACGCACACTTGCACGTTTGCCTACACAAGCTTATTATATGTAAGTGTATATAAATCAAGTGAGTGACAGTTGACCACATATTCTAGCATGTTCGAATGCCTACATTCAAACCGATTTGCTGGCTAGTCGATATCCAAAAGAATTTTACAAGTTTTATGCTTATTTTTTCAGTTCACAACTCGAATTGCACAAAATATGTTTTTAAAGAAATTTTTGTTGAGCTAGTAAAAATTTCTTATTAAAAAGTCAGTAATATTTAGGCCAAAATTTGGATAGTGAATTTTTTTTAATACAATTACAATTTGAGCTTGTTAACCAATTTTTCAGTTGATAACTCGTGAAAGGAATTGAAATTTCTGAAAACAAGTTTATATAGAAAATGTTTTTCTGAGTTGTAAATATGTCATAGAAAAATAAGTCATACAAATTTAAGGCTCAGTTAGTGATGATGTATCGTATTTATTCGTATCATAAATATCTGAGAGAGACCTATTTCTATGAGAATTTCTGCGTTACGATTCGAATAAATACGTCAAGAGCAAACGCATGTATAGAGCTCGGTTAAAACAGGTTTTGTTTACGATACGAATAAATACGACACGTCATCACTAACTGAGCCTTTAGCCTCTTTTTCTGAAATCTTTCTGATTTTCTTGCAAAGCGTGAGATTTTAGAGGGTGTCAATCGTAGCTTAGGTTAGCTAAAAGTTGCTGTTTAGAGAATTCGTTTCATTCAATTAGGGAAGTTATTTAAAGAGAGATTTCGTAATAAACCTACATTTAAACAATAATTTATCAGAATTTCAAAAATGATGGGTCAGAAATTTGCTCAAAAAAGGCAACTAAAATTAATTGCATTTTGATTAGAGAATTTCTCTTTTAAAGCTTTATTAGTCAAGAATTATTTATTATTTTAAAGACATTGCAATATTCTTTATGAGATTTTATAGCGCCTTTTTAATAGAATTATGTGCTTCTTCTACTCTTTTACGTTTCCAAGCTCGTTCATCTTTTTGTGCACGCTTAAATCGAAAAAGTGCTAAAACGCTTTTCGACCTGACACTTCACACGTTCGAGCTGTAAAAATATTTAATTTCTCACTTGTTGCCTGCTTTTTTCGCATGCCAGCAGCTGCTGTCACTGCAGCCTGAATTGCGCGCTCTTCAGTTTTTTTTATCACACCTCAGCGGGAACAGTGTTGCCCTCTCGCGCGTTTGTCAACCGCGCAACAGCTTAATTAAGCTGTCATTTTTCTTCTCTCAGCTGCGACTCGAGCGACGCTTGACTGCTCCATTTAGATAAGCGCGCCACATAAATTAAGCAATTTTCCCTCACTTCATTCTGGTCTACATATTTTACTTTTCAGATTTCTTCTTCTTCCTCTTGCTGTCTTCCGCTTGTTCTTCTCGGCGCGTTGTTAGCAATTACAAAACAATTGTCATGCTTGCCGCTGGCGGCCTGCTGAGGCAGTCGTCGGCACGTCAGTCAACCGGCTCAAGCTAGTAAAAGTAGTTATGACAGTGTTGTTGTTCTTTTTTCAGCTTTTAATAATGCTTCCGACCAATGATTCGCTGGTATCTACCAAAGCTGCACTAAAAAAGTTGCGTTTTATTGTCGCTTTCAAGCGAAAGATAAACAATTCGACAGTTGTTCCAGATAAATGTCATAAAAATGCAACATTTTCAAAATGTAACATTTTTTATGAATGCCATTTTTTATGAGTTTTCTCATTAAAAAGCATAAATTGCATTTAATTAGTGTGTAGTTGTTTTGTTGCCCGTTGCATGCTATAATTCGAATGAGATGACAATCTAGAACTGGTTCGGGCATTATGTAGAACATGTTTGTGTTGCAGTTTATTGAACTTTGAACTCAAAGTAAACCACTAAAAATTTCTCAACTTAATATCAGAGTTAAAAGACTGAGGCATACTGAGAAATCTAGTTCAGACTACATACTTTTAAGAACATTTTTTTGGGGTCTGTTTTTGACACGGTTTTCCTCAAAGTTTGTGTACAGAATTTTGTTTGCTGATTGTCTGTATACATGCATATTTTCTTTAAGCTAAATGGTTTAATAATCTTGCCTTTAGCGGCTTAGGTCCTTTACATTTTCCTTACTAAGTCTGCACGACTCTCTTCTTTCAGCGCCATAATTCTGAAATTTCAAAATGTTGGACTCTTTTTCATCATAAACAAACTAGATAATCAATATAATTGAGTCCCACTTTCTATACTTTCGGCGGGGGGAACCAAGATTATATTAAACCGAAGCCTGGCTTAACATCTGATTTTTAGTTTCTATTTTTTCGAAATCTTGATCCCAGTTAAATTTTTCAAAGAGCCTTTTTAGATTTACATATCTCTTTCACAGACTGCTTCGTAGACTTTTTTCCTTCAAAAGTGAAAATTAGAGACCTTTCACTTTTTTCTCTCTCGTTCAAAGTCTGTGTATTAGATTCGTTGCACTCAAACCTTTGGCATTTTTCGTTTGACTCCGACTATAAGAATGTGCGATGGGATCACGGGGGGACAGGTCAATGCTTTGAGTATATCTTCGAAACCACTTCATTGAAAATTATGAAAAAAATATTTTTGGAAGGCTTGGACATAGTTCTTTCTAACAATACCCCACAAAATATAAATAACTAGAAGTTTTTTCTAAGGGGGCACATCGTAAATAGAAAGGGAAGAATTACAAAAATATTTTTTTTATAAGAAGATATAGCTGAAAACTTTTTTAATACACAAATATTTTGAAGCCTCGAATTCTTAGCGAATTTAAAACGCTTTGGCTATATTTTAAATCAATTTCTATAAGTCACTGTAGATAAAGATACTTTCGTTATAGATTCTTATATAATGCTTGCCTAACAGGTTCTACTTTTTCTCTATCTGAATTCCAACATTGTTTCAACATTGCCATATTTTGTAGCTTTTTATAGATTTCGATTCCCCTCTCGAATTCCACTCATTTCCTACTTTTGTGATTTGCTAAAAGCTGTGGAGAACCTGTCAGTGTAATTGCGCATGCCTGCCGTGCATCCCGAAGCTCACTAGATTCTAGTGACCAGGCAGCAGAAAGAAAAAGTCATTACAGCGAACGCGCAGAGGAAGTGCCAGAAGACGCATACAAGAGCAGCTTGCGCAATCTGATGCAAACACCAGATAAAGTGCATATCTCTGAGATACACGTAGCACATGGCAAAGATACCGCCGCAGATACTCCTATGCACTCGCGTGCAGCTGTGATCTAAAAGCAGAACTAAAACTCGACGGGTTGTGGCATTAAGTGAAATGAAATGAGAAGATCAGAAGCATGGAAAAACTGGCAACCAATGCAGAGCAATGCCACTGACGACTTGCAACTGATATGCATAAAAGTGAAGCATTTGAGAGTGAGTCTGCTAACATGGCAGTTTAGTCGGCAGGGGCTTGGGGATCTGAGGTTTCCAGTTTGAGAGAAAGCTCTTACCAATATTTCTGAATAATTTAAATATTTTCATAATTGATAAATACCTGTACCTCTAAGGCAAAAGTCCTAGGAGCATTTTCACATAGATCTTTAAAGTTCGAAGGTTAGAAATTCATATAAATTACAATATATAAAGTTCAAAAGCAAATAAGCAATGCAGAAATATTGTTTAAGTTTTAAACTTAGTTATATACACTTCAGTTATGATATAAAGAATGTTTGCAGCAGTTCCACTTCTTTGCTAAGGAATTACAAGTGTAAATAAATGTTTGAAAATATGAAAATAAGTTTCGACCATTTCAAGAAAAAAAAGAGATTGAATATTTAAGTTTGCAAAACGATTGAGAAGAACTGAATTTTCGAAAATCAAATAAACAAATATTGTAGATTTCTTTAGAGTGCTCCCCTACCCCGCATAAAAAGCCCGACTACATCGCTGGCTCCCACAGAAAACATAAAAGTGATGCGAAACAATTGCCCGATTGGATTCCGCGCGCGGATTGAAGTTGAGTTCCGTTGGGTTTATCTGCGCAAAGACACAAGATTGAAAGTAGTAAAGCGGATTTATTAAAGCTGAAGAAGAGCAGCTGCCAATTGTTTTATTCCTGTTGCTGTTGTTGTTGTTGTAATGCCGGCGTGCGACAGTTTATGGTCATAATAACGTTTTGAAAATTTTTTCAAAAAATAAAAGCGCAAAAAAAATTTCAAATTGCTTAAGAAACAAGCTGCAATTTATTTGTAAACTCGTTTAGAAGGCAGCAGCAGCCATTTTGAATGTTGCACAGCAAAAGTGTTCGTGACATTTGGCAAGGCACGATGTTGCTGCTGCCACAAACAATGCCATGGCAATTGTTTTCTCAGCGCGGAGAGGGGTGCAGTGCAGCCGGAGGAGGAATGCGTGTTGTAATGCTGCTGCTGTTGAGCTGTTGCCGCTTTTGTATGCTGCTGGCAATGATGAAGTGCAAACGGCAAAATTCCTTTTTGGGACAACAGACAGACAGACGGACAGACACGCAGGGGATTTGAACAGTAGCAATGAGAAGCAGCAGGAGCGACAACGACAAATGAAAACGAGTTTGAATCTGGACTGAACTGCATACAAAAGCGAAAAAGAGCTGAAGCTGCTTAGCTGCTGGCTCAAGCGTTGACAGAGGGACGCAACGAAGACAGACAGAGGCTTGGTTCGACAATGCGTTCATTGTTGTCACATAGTAGAATGTGACTTTGGGGAATGTTTGATAAGTCTTTGGCCGTTTGGAGTACTGAAATTCCATTTTCAATTTTGGTTCGGTGTTTTCATGAAAAAGAATAGAAGCAGCCAGCATTCGTGCTAAGCGAATTGCTTGAGACAAAATAAAGTTGCTTGAGATATTTAGCAAAGCAATTATTTAATTAGTGCTGAAATTTTTAAATGCTTTTAATAATAGAAACATTTCAAGTTTTTAATCGAACAAAAGTTTAAGTGAACTTTGAAATAAATTAATTGCTACATATGAATTTGTAAGCAGATGATAAAACTGACTGGGGAAAGGAAACGATTACCTACTTGCCTTTAAAAATAAAATATATGCACCGAGTAAATATAGACAATTTGAAGAAAATTTTAATTCAGAAAACTATACCCTTTCAACACAGATACAATTTTTGTTTACATATGTATATATTTCTAGTAGCTGAGTTCGATTCTTGAACTATTTGGAGGGAGTCCCATATATATGCATATGGCTATGGTTAGTTTATAGTGGCTTAGTCTAGTGGCTAAAGTGTAGACCACAGATGGTATGTCAGAAAGAGCACACTTAAGCCCATTGTTCGATGAGTCCAATGTGAAGAAATTATTGACGTATTTTTAGAAAAACTAATGAGAGCCCCACTCAAACCAATCTAAGGCTTTATAAACACAACGAATTTTGGCCTTTTACCGAATTAATTTCAAAAAGGCCACATAAAAATACTTATCGGCAGTATCGCGTAAAATTTATACTAGTATTTCATGCCAAAACTATTGAAAGTTTCATATAAAAGCAATGCAATTTAAAATCGATTCAAGGTACAGCACTTTACTTGAAAATCTTAAAATTTAAAAAAGTGGATTGGAAAATATTTAGAAATTCTGCATTCTTAAAACTTAAATGATTTCAATGTTAGCCGAAAATGAAACGAAAATCTGACATAACTTCTAGTTCAGCTAGTTAAAGGGTTTCCAGCTTTTAACAAGAGCCAATGAATTTTTTATGATTTTGATTGTATAAAATTTAAGAAAATTCTGCAGAAATATGAAAATATGCGTACAAATATAATAATACCTTCAATACTTAATTGTGAGACTAATAGACAGAGTAGCTACACTGCTAGGCTGAAAGTTAGACAGGGTTACCAACCTTGCCCACCTTGCGACAGCAGCCACAAGCTCAACTACTTCAAGCATTTTGTTCAACTCGAAAATTTTGCTTTCAGTTTAGACAAACAGACAGCAGCCATATAATAAAATAGAAGGTGTGGCATGCGGCAAGTGAACGTGAAACGTGCAGGTTGGCCAAAGTGCCGCAGGGATGCGATTTGAAGCGGCAACTGCCAACCGTGCCACATAATTATAAAACTATGTTAACATTTCTGAGCGCTTAAGCTCGCTTGCAACATGCTGCAAGTTGACACACACACACACACACACACAAGCAGACTCAATTTGTCAACAAACAGTGTTGCCATGTGAGTTGCATGTGGCGTAGATGGCACCCTGGTGTGCCTTTATGCAGGTGAAGCAACAAAGTCAGTGTGTGTGTTGTGTCTGCTTGAGCGTGCGTAAGTATGTGTTAGTTTGAATTATGTTGCTGCAATGCCAAAGTGCAGCAGTCACACACACACATATAAGTTCAGCTGCGTTTGTGTGCCTGCTTGTGTGTGGCATGATAAGCCCTTGGCAAGTGTTGCCATCATCGTTGCATTGACATTGTTGCGTCAGCGCAGGCGGGTGGGACAAAAATAATTAGTGTTGCCACCGCCACCTCGCTGGGGTCATGTTGTGGCATGTTGCAGCGTATCACACATACACATGCACTGTGTGTGAAAGCATAAAGGATATTTTGCATTTGCATAGGTAAAGCACTGAAGGACTACGAGTATTTGTTGAAGTATTTGCTTGGAGATTCATGGCATTCTCTGCAGCTCTGTTGCAAGGCAGAGCACTGCTTTCAACGTGCCACAAAGCGTACATGACAAAAATGCAAGTGCATACTTTCGAAGCGAAGTTCTGAAGCTTGCAATTTGTTGTTAAGTTCACATGGGACAGAAATGAGACATGCATCTCATAAGTTGAGAAAGGAGTACCAAAATGAGATGGAAGAGTTTAAACAATAATAAATAATTAATGGACTATGATGAACATGATATGAGAAAGAAGCATAGCTGGGTCAGCGAAAGTGACTTTAGAGAAGACTAGAAAGAGTCTAGATAGTTTCTCGACTAGAAGGAGTCTAGATAGTTCGACTAGAAGGAGTCTAGATAGTTCCTTTTATGGCACACGACAATTTTGGAATATAAAGGAAACTGGTGTGATCCTAGATGCAGCGTAAACCTTATAAAGCTGGTGATTTGACCACAGCTGACGAATCTTCAACACGCTGATAGAATATACGGAGAGCTAAGAAGAATGCAAGTATAGTGAGCTCCTCTGCATTTCGAAAATATTGAAAACATTAAAGTTTGCGCTGGATAACCGCTTTCGCTAGTAGGATTGAAATAGACCGCAAAGTTTGGAGTCAGATCTCTACTGAAATTGATAACAAACTTTCATATTAAAACTGATCATTCCATCCTGTACGATTAAGCGGATCGTTATCTGGTATCATTAAGGACCCATCAGATGTCTACTATTTAGCCAAACGCCATTAACTGACCTTAACTTGCGCTCTATAAAAGCTTCGATTTCAAACTATCAGCCATTAAAAAAGACTGTTAATCTGAAATTTCTACTATATCAAATCTTTGCTAAAAAACATGCGCTTTCGCACAAATTTGGAAGAGTTGTCCCTTCTCCGAAAAATAATAAATTAACATATTACAATCATCGTCATTTCAACGAACTTCCAGGAGATCCAATCATCGTCTTTATTGAAGGAACTTTCAAGAGAGATGAGCTGAGAATTTGTTCGTAGCTTCCTTATTGCTGCCGCATAACAAAATCCAATTACGAAAATGCCATAAAACCCGGAATACGCTTTTTGGTTAAAATGCTTTATGCGAATTCACCTTCACAAAAACTGCATATATAATATAAGAAAAAAACCTTGAAAGGATTATAACAATACCAAAGGCACTGAGGCACAAACATGGGAAATGGTTCAGCAACAACAAAGGGAGAAGAGTGCGGGCAACCAATCAGCATAAAAAATCGTTTCGCAGCTGCCGCAAAATGGAGCCCGACTAAGAATGGACCGTGGTAAGATATGGACATGTGATTACACATGCATAGCACACACGCACACAGGCACACATATAAACAGAATGGACTTTGCCTGTATGAGCGGATAAGAGGCACGCGTGTTGGCCAGTTTTAAAGCCAATTTTCGTCAACTTAAACTTGAAGATCCAAGTGCCCAAAAAAGGTATTTTCTGGCTTATAACGAGGCAAAGGTAGAAAAGGAATGGAGAAGAGAAGAGTGCAGCAGATGGTGAAGGATATGAAAGAGTAAAGGTATAGGAAAAGAAAGTGCAAGAGAAAAAGGGAAGCTGGAAAATAATGTAGTTTCAGCTGCTGGTGCTGGAGAAGAAGTTGTTGTAGAAGAAGAAGCTTGAGGGGGAAAAGGTGTAGGTGAATAAGCTGGAAAATAAGTTGCCATTGTTGTCAGCATGGTCGCGTCTAGGCAGCTTATGGTCTGAACACTTAGGTGCAACTGCGCCTCAGCTGCCCAATGCGAAGGTGTCTCATTATTTTGTGTTGGTTGCGGGTGATTATATTTTTTGCTTTGTTTTTGTGCTTTATTAAAGCCTCTTATAAAAACGGCAAGGAGGAAAAAAACAGCATTAAAGGAATCAGTGTTGCAAAGCTAAGAAATTTCTCTTTGATTTAGTTAGGATTACAAAATAATCAGGCATGTTCCAGAATCCGAATCGGAATTGCTTCGGAATCGGAATTGAAATCCGATTCGGATTTAACATGGTGTTCCACAATCCAAGTGAAATAGCCCCTTTCGGAATGAATTTCGAATCCGAACCAAAACAAACTTCGAACCAGCTGTTTTGTGTTGACACAAAATAAAAGTAAATACAAAAGTAATTCAAATTTTAAAATTTTTGCATTATTTGTGTAATCTTTATAAAATATGTATAACAAAATAAGCCAAAATGTATGCTACAGTTTTGCTGGCGTTGTTGGTTAGCAAGCACAACACTCACGAGAAAAACTAAAACGAAAATATCTGCGAGACAGCATCAATCCCATTGAATTGCCGGATCCGCGTAAGAAGTGTTCAAAATTGTAGTTAGCCCACTTATAACTTCTAAATTTTTCAGATTTGTTGCTCAATACCGCGTTAACAAAGATGCGTTCCGTATAATTCTTCATGAAGTGAAACCTTTTGTTGGGCAATGCTCTGTTCCACTAATCTTGCAATTTGCTGCAACTTTGCGATTCCTTGCCTAGGGAGGTTTTCAAAGATCTTTGCGAATGGACTCGAATATCGCTATGGCCAGAAGTAACCGTTTTTATAATGAAAATGTAAGGTTTTTATATTAAATTACATAAATTTTATTGGAAACATAAATGGAGTTTAACCATTAACGAAAAAGTTTGTAGCTTTTATTTGATCCTCATGTTTCTTTAATTGGAAAATTATTTCTCATTTATATCATTAACAGTGAAGCCTCACTTTGGCTTCATTTAAAGAGTAAGGGCATAAATGTCTAAGATTTGGTTGAAACTAGTTGCAATAGATCGCTTCATATTCAAGGAAGATTGAATAAATCAATACATCATAGATTTAACCAAGCAAATGCTTCTGCACGTAATGTTATACATAAAAAAATGCATAAACGAATTTATAAATTTCATTATAATTCTAATTCCACTGGCAGTTAGGTCATCGGAATAAATCCGAAGAAAATTTCCGAAGTTCGGAATGTAGAACACCAAATTTCCGAACCAAATGCGTTCGAACTGATTCGGATTTTAAAACAGGGTTGCATCGGTAAAATATTTCCGATAATCGGAATGCAGAACACCAAACAGTGGAATCAAATCCACTTCCGATCCGAATCGGATTCTGGAACATGCCTGAATATTTATTTTAAATAATATTCTTCATTGAGAAATGTTCAATAATTGCTCAAAAAATCATTTTAACGTTATTAGAAGTAAACATACAAAATTTAGTATTAGTAAAAACTAGTAGTAAGCATTTTTAGCAGGTAAAATTTTTTGGGGTAGCACTTAATCATAAACTAGCTTAAATTTGTAGCAGGAAATGCAGAAGACGCTCGCAAAGCAGGGACCTAGGGAGTGCTGATAGGTGAGGCGGAGACCTGCAACAGTTTATAATGATCATATATTGAATTGAATTCCAACTTTATTTAATTTATATACTAACCTAAGAATATTCTCGAAAGTTTCTAATGATTTAGATTTGAAAGATTCTTTGAACTTGCTAATAGGAAATTTATTTAAAATCTGAAAAAAACACTGAAACTATAAAAAAGCGCAAAAAAATACGCAGTAAAGAAGATTTCTTTGCTGCACTTTTCTTCTAACCACTTTAGCCGGAAAAATTTATGTTCTGCCATGTTTTTCTTTCTGCTATCCCTTCCATTGCTCCAACACGCTTTTGTGTGGTTGCGGTTGAGCGCCAGAAAAATGCGCGCGCGAAAACAAAACAAAAATTTAAGTCGTCTGTAAAGTTTTCTTTTCAGGCCGCGCAATTTAAAAAAAATTTTTGGTTTGTTTTTGTTGTTGTTTTTGTTGGTGTTGCTTGCTTTCTTTGCCGCAGTCACTAGTCACGGCCTTTTATGGACTTGGAAGCATCATTACGCCAGTCACTGCATTTATGAGTTAACCCTCCCCCAGCTGGCTGTTGCCTTTTTGAGAGCAGCCCAGTGCAGCTGGCTATTATTGTTGTTGCCTGTGTGATTGTTGTACAAACACAACTATTCATTAAAACCGCCACGTAATCGACCCTTTTTGTGGGTTCAAGCATTTTTTCGGCTTTTAAGCCGCAAGCGCTGAACATTTTTGTTGTTGCTCTAAATGAGTCAAAAGTTTGTTTTAAACCACTCTTTGTTGTATCTATGTTTTGCCTGTGGTGTGTCTGTGTGTGTGTGTTTTAGTGGTAATTGTAGCGCACACAACACTTGAACTTAAATGGGGCCTATAGCATGCGCAATTAACGTTTAAAAGCAGGCATCCGTTGGCAGTGCAGCCACAAGCACCCGACTAAATTGAACAGTTTTGATAATCATAGTTTGTTGTAATTTAATTTTTTTTAAAATTATATGATACTAACTGTTTAATATTTTGGTAACTACTCGCATATGCAGCTACTTAAGTTTTATATAGATCTACTAATTTTTGAAATTGAAAGCAAACTACTAATATATTTTCAAACTTTAATTTCAATACTAAAAAGCGAAAATTTACATAATCAAAAAACTGTACTTTGCCAAGAGTCACTGAAATAAGCCGCTGTCCATTTGGAAATTTTTGCTGTCATAAGTGGCTTTTTTCTACGAGCGGAAATTCCACCAAACTTCGTTGAATGTTCTCTTCATATATTTTCCCACCCTTTTCCCCATTTAACATATTCCGTATTTTTCCGAACGTCACAAAAGGGTTTTTTCAGCTTATTTCAATTTAAATTTAAATTTATTTATTCTAAGGTGTTAACATTTAAGACATTCGTCTTTTGCATGCCGCATAAATACAATAGATAATCAACTAATTTATTTTATATATAATTCTTTTCATTCTCTTTGTTGTTGTTCTTTTCTACTCTTTCTGCATGTGGTTTTAGTTGATTTTGTCATTTGAATTATATTTATGGAATTTTAGACAAGCTTTCTAGAAGCTTTCTCAGGGCTCTGGCTATTTTCGATATGGACTTTACGTTACTTCTCAAATTTTCCTCTACCGCCCTTACTTCATCGGAGCAATCTTTGCTTCGACCCATCTAAAGAAATTTCTTGATTGCATGTATACATTTTATCACCTTATTAAGAACAAGATATTAGCAAACAAAAAATAAATAATAGAATTAGTCGGCGGCTGTGCTACTTATATGAACACCACTGTCTAAAGATGCTTTTGCAGATAATACTCGTGCCACCTTGAAGCTGCAGCTTAACATCTGAGAAAAAATGCTTCTATTTTACTCAGTTTAGTACAAATTGGAACGACTTGAAATGCTCAGAAGCTACACTTCGATCTTAGATTTTATCTCTCTTTTCTGTCCAAATTGGCACAAATCACATCTGTATCTCATGTGCAGAAATGATCGATCGATCTGTGATTATTTAATTGAAGAAAGCATGTATTATAGACTTAACAGTTAAGCACCAGTGACTGACAGCATAACAGTTAACCTCTTACCAAACCATGCTCAATTTGGCATAAGAATTATGCACTTTTCATTAAATAAAAGTGGCAAGAAATCAAACAAGGCTGGCATACTAAGCGCTGATGTTATCTGAGCGGCATGCCTTGCCTTTTGTAGGGGCAGCTAGCTTGTACAAAAGTGCGTCGCATGTCCATAATTATGGAAATGCTGCCATATAATGCGGCTAAGATTGAACAGCACAGGCAAATGCCAAAGAGATGAAAGTGGCGGCATTTAACTAAAAGCGTGGCATTATGTTTTAAACGTAAGACAAATAATTGACCAATGATGCCCCAGAGATAGCAGCCGAAGATGGGCAACAGCAGATAGGCAATGCCAGGGAGAAAGCGCAGTTGCTGAGCTGAGTCGGCGATCGCTGGCGATCCAAATCGATCTTGGCGCGGAATTGCATGTTCGACTAATTTCGAGCGTGAGCTACGAGGATGTAGCCACCATAAAAATCAAGCAATTTCAACCAGCAACAGTCATGTTTGTGCGATTACAGCAACAGCAGCAGCAGCAACAATGTCAATAGACCAGTAAGCAAAGAAACGCTGTCCCGCATGGAGGCGCATGCAGGACACCAACATAAAAAAACGCTGCTCTTGGGCTGACAAATGTAAAACTGCCATAAACATTTATGAGCACTTCCGCTGCGGCAGCAATTCCAGTCGTCGCACAAGCAACAACATGACGCATAGCAACAACTTTACAAGTGCGTAGCTGCAGACGGACAGATTCAACAGCCGACTGGCTAGAAAGGGGAAGAAGTGGGCATGTGAAGAGACACCAACTAGGCAGCGATCTACGATAATTTTTTCAGTGAGTTAGATTATTCTGAGACACCTTTCAGATGAACATGCCTGTCTGACAGATAACTTCGAAGTAACAACTCTTTGGACAAATATATTTTTTCCGAGAGATAGAACTTTCCATTGGACAAATAGCTTTTTTTCCGACAGATAGAGCTTTAAGATATTCGTTTTCAAAAAATAGGCAGAGGGACTTTTTTGACAGCGCTTTGAGACCTATCTGAGAGATGCTCTCAAGTTACAGACCTCTATAGACCTTTATAAACCTAACAGGCAGACGATTCAGGAAAAAAACACGCAGACCTGCCAAATTGACTAAGCTTTCAGACAATAATTTGGACAACAGCTTTTTCCGAGCGACAGAACTTTCAGATACCACATTTTCAGAAATAGGCAGAAAAACTTTTTCAGACAGGCCTTATGATCAGACTTTGCAGAAAAATAATTCTGGTAAAAAAAAACAACCAGATCTGTCAAGTTGACTAAACGTTCAGACAGACACAACTTTTAGACAATAATTTGAACAAACAGTTTTTTCGGGAAAACATATCTTTCAGACATCCCTTTTTGAGAAACAGGCAGACAGACTTTTCTGATAGACATCCATACCTTTCAGAGAGATGGAAGTTTCAATCAGACTTACCGTTATGGTAGTTTTTATAAAGCAACAGCCAAACTGTTCGAAGTGACAAAACTTGCAGATATTCCTTCCGACCAAAAAGATCGTTCAGAAAGACAGAACTTTCATGACAGACTCTAAGATAGACAAACAGACAAATACACCTTTTTTGGGATGCGATTTGCGAAGAAATTGCGTCGATACAAAAGGAGCTTAGATACGCAGAGAGAGCACGGAATCGTGCTAGACTAGATGCTGAACGAAACAGGTGAGCAGCAGAAATGCTGAATCCGTCCTCCCGAAGTAATACTTTACGGTGGTTCCGGGGGGATCCAAGGGTTTGGAGTGGGGTGCTTTTTTAGTGCGGTTCGAATCCCACACTACTCTGCCGCGGGGGGCAGCGTGCCTTCGGCGGTTTTTTCACCTCAATAAAAAAAAAAAAACCTTTTTTCAGAGACATACCTTCAAGAGACGGAGTATTTTGAGACAGCTTGACCTTTCAGACAGACCGTAAAGCCAGCAGCAGTTGCATATTGCAGGCAACTGCGTTTATTTACAAGCAGAAAACACCAGCAGTATGCTGTTGACATTTTCGCAGTTGCTGTTGTTGACGTATTCTTTTTTGTTGTTGTGTCCAGAGTTGGTGTTGCTGTCATTCATTGTTTGCACTTTGACAGCAGAAAAAGATGGAATACAAAAATGGTTGGCCACTTTTGTGGGAGTAACTCGGTAATGCAAAGAGTGGCACAGTGGGAAAAATGGGGGTGGCTTTGATCAAAAATTTGTAAGTAGCATAATGGCAAGCATATCATAGAACTATCTTTTTTGATATTATATTTGAAAGTTTGTATTCGAAAGGATGGAAATGTCTTTTTTTCATCGAGAAATTTTAAAATCTAAGTTGAGATATTCCGATTTATATTTTTCGGAAAATTAATTTACAAAACTAAACATTCTTAAAAACTTCTTACAAAGTATTCTATTTTATTTTAATTTCATTAAGTTTTTATATAAAGTATTTTATATTTATACTATTTTTACTCGTATTATCCTGATTCGTCAAAAACAACCCGTTTCCTGGTTACGACTCATTGGAGTTCCTCGGATCGCTGGAACTCTAAGTAAAAGAGCGTACCCGGAAGTGTGTCAATTTAGAAAATATTGAAATTTTACAAGCGCGAAAAAATTATCATTGGCAGAAATATCATGAAGAAACCATAAAAGAAAAGTAAAAAATGCCTGGAGTTAGATTTGAGATAAAGAAGACCGACTGGAACTGTCTTGCATAAAAGACTTTCATACATACTGCAACAAACTGTATGAATAAACTGCTTTGATTAAATTTTGGCACGCAAATTACCACTACAACGCACTGTGCCATATTGTGACTGTTTGTTGGCCACACGCTTAGTTCTATGTTATTTTGCAGACAACAACAAAATCTACATTGCTGTCAACATGTTAGGCAATTATTGTTGTTGTTATTCAAAGAGTACATGTTGCTGCACCATATGCAAATATTGAGAGAGAAAAGAAGAGATAGCAAATGGTATGAAAGAATTACATTAACATTTTCTACTGCAAGCTGGCACACTTTTAAAATTTCTCAAGAAAGTGCAGAATATCAGCAAGAATTCCACCTTAAAATTCTTATTATTATAAATCTTTTCTTAACTAATCTTTGAAAAATTGCAATTAAAATTTTTCAATTATAAAATAATTTACCGTTCGCTGGCAAAGTGAAGGTAAGAGGCTTAGCATTGAGCAACGTATACAATTTCCTGACGATTTGTTCTACATGTCATTACTCAACATGTCAAAAGGGGCTGTCACGTTCGTCGTGACATTTGCCGTGACACGCTGCTCTGCCAGTGAGCGCGAACGTAATTAAAAAGCTTGTCATATTTCAAGGCACAAAATGAACAGCCAAAGTTTAATGATGGCACGACGATCCTATTATGAGCCACAAATCAACTTGAAAATAGACATGGGAGTGTCGAAAGGGGCTTAGATGGTAGATCTCAGATCTTGCTTGAGGGAGACATAGAAGCCGCAGAAGCTGGCAGCGGCACTTGGCAGCCATCAAATAGCGCCGTGAACTCGATTAGCTTCGAAATCTGATAAAGGCTTATTGAAAGAATACATTAATTCAAATATTGTCTGAACTCTTTGCTTGCATTGGGTTTTCTTGCGGAACAAGAAGAACAGTGGGGTTTACATGCAGGCGAAAAATCCACGCTAGAATATCAGGATGGATCACCTACACCTAACGGTTTGTAATGTCTTCATCTACTGGATTTTATATATAAGACATTACAATGTGCATTCGGCCTCTGGGTGGGTTTGGTAACCTAGGTTAGCTTAGATTAAAGCTGGCTGCCTAAAAAGGCCTGTTGGGTTCTAAGCGATGGCAGTTCGAGTTCCGTTTGGGAGTGGTCAAAGTCAGAATCTCTGAGAATTTTAGTGTGTTTGACCAATTTCCACAAAGGCTTGATACCTAGTTTTGAAATCTGTTTGATCCCTGAAAAGACAGACGCTCCCAAAAAAGTCAGACGAGTTCTAGCGATGGCGAGGCAGGATCACAGTTAGGGTATTCACAGGTTCCTTCTAAATTTCCCATCTGGCAACTTCAGCACGATAGTAAAATAAAACTCTGAGCGCCCCTGTTTCGTGGACCATTCTTAATTTGTCACAATCGCATTACATGTGTTTTCTAAAGCTATTATTAAGCATTTATTACTCTCGCAAAAAACAATATTCCATCAAAATGGAAGTAGTGTGTGATTATTCTCTGCGAATTCAATAAAATGTGCTCAAAATCTGTTTCCACTTTCGCAAATAAAACAGCTGATGAGAAATGCCAGCTTTTGACGAAAGAAAAACACGATCGAACGCATGTCAATTTTTTCAGCTTGTGGTATTTCTTGTTTGCGTGCAAAGCAACAACAAACAAAGTTGCCAGATGGCAAAGTGGTTTAATTTAGCAGGCGGCAAGGAAAGCACACTAGATAGCATGGAACTGTGAACTCCCCAAGTATGTGTTCCGTTTGGTAACCTCACCATGGTAAATTTTCTTTGGTACTTCAAATTTTCTTTCGACTTCAATTTGGAACCACTGCATCTTACTCCTATAGACACAAAGCTAAAGCCGTCATTGCGTACTAAAAGATTGCTTTGAAGTTGTATAGGTTTCGAAAGGTAAATGCTTTTGAAATGTATCTCTATCCAAGCAATTGCCAGCCGCGGCTTTGTTCACGTCTCCGATGTCGCCTTGCAATCACGCGCCTCAACATCAACATTATCACTAGCAGCGTTAAAGCCAACAGCCGCAGTGTAACCATTAATATAAGCAATCGTGGCTATAATAACATTTTCGTTTTGTGCATCTTTATATCTTTGTATCTATTGCATTTATTTGTGCGCTCGCTCTATTTGTCTTTCTGTTTGTCTGTCTGTCTGTCATTAATGAGTTTGAAATCAAAGCTTCTGCCTTTTTATTGAAAAAGCACAGCACGAGCTTAACTTTTTTGAGTGGCGCGTGTTGACTTTTCTTTTTTTGTAAGTAAATCAAAGCAAATTTGTGGTTAGCCTACAGACAGGCAGATGGATGTGTATGCATTTTGACCTATTTTCTGCAGCTATTTAGAGAGATACAAATACAACAAACATTCCAGCGGCATGTACTTAATTGAAATTTAATGACGGGAAAGCCAGAAAATGCGGAATGTTAGTTTCTTTATTTAAAGTAGTGCATAGCTCAGAGCACTCAGCAGTAGAGATTTTAGGTAATTAGGCATAATTTTAAATAATTTATCAAAAATACGACTGTGTTTTTGTAAATATTTTTCTTAAATTTTGACTATGCTTTTTACTAATGACATATGCGCTGTAAGCAATTTGGAAATATATTTACTTAGGTGATCTTTTGGTAATTAAAGAGAGCGGCAGTTAGAAACATATTAGCATACAATTAAATAAACATTTTAAAAGTTGTACTTTCTACGAAAATTATTTATGCATTTTTCTTTGTAAATAGCTTTGCAGTTATTTAAGTGAATAGGTGCAGGTATTTGATTTAAATTTCTAAATAAGTTCTTAATAATGCCTTCTTGGCAATAAAGAAGAAATTTTAAAAAGGCATTAGAAAAATTTGAGTAGCTTTCATGTGCGTCTTTTATAAAGAAGTGCATAAGTCAGGACGCTTTGAAGCAGATAAATGGGCTAACTTTAAATTATTTACAAAGATTTCGACTTTCTTTTCGCTCAAGAAAATGCTATATTCTTTTATTTATTCTATAAAGAAGTTATGCCTTTTGGAACAATGTCCGGGAGTTTGTTGGGAGAGATTAATAATATTTCAAGAAATAAGTTCTAAGAAGAGGGTTGTTGCTATTTTATTCAATTGCTATCTTTTGGTAATGCAAATAATATTCATTTATATGGCAAAAATATCAGTTGAACAATCGAGTTGTGACTTTTGTGACTTTCGTCAGAATTGGGCTGTGTTATTATATTATGTTAAAATTATTCGTCATTGAAACAGAAAAATTCGAAGTGGAAATAGAGAAGAAATAGAGCCGTTACTACTCTGCTCAGTTGCTATATTTTTAAAACGGATAAAATAGCAATTCATTGAATTAAAATATTAATGGATATCAAATAGTGAATTGTGACTCTCGTTAGAATAGGGCTGTGAGTCAAATTGATTAGGCATCGTATCACACAACTTCAACTAAACAGAGTGTACGCTTACTCTCAAAGCTTTGTTTTATAGTTCATAGCACATATACAAATAAAGTACATATCATTTAACCAAAGCGCCATATTTTCAATGTTCTTCCTACACGCATATCTTACCATCTCAAGTACTTTGACCTCTATCTTCACACGCAAATTTGCGTTACAAGCTTTCGAAGTGTAGGCATCATTAGCCAAAGTGATTATGACATTTTTCCAATTGAGTTATGGTTGTATGCCACAGCCTATAACCAATAATCATATACAGCCACATGTTGGAAGAAAGCCTTTTGTTTTACGAGCGCTGTAAACTCTGAAGTCAACAAGCAACAAAAGCTTAAAAAATGGCCAAAACACGCCGTCGTGCAAATTAATAGGCGCGCGCACTTGTACGAAAATCGGTTGGAGGCTGTTTGGGGATTTTGTAGCCATTTCACAAATTATGTTGGCTAATTGTTATTAATGATGCGCCAACGTCGCTGCCACAGTCGAAGGTGGGCCACTCACGCACGAAAAAGAATTCAAATTTAAGAGCGGCCAACTTCAAAGCGTTTTTATACCAAAAATATATAAAAAGCTTCATAAATCTTTTTCACAATTTTATGCACATTGAAACTCTTAAAGAGCATCCGCTTGATTAACTTTGACCAGCTAAATGCATTTACTTTTATATATGCTCATAAAAAATTAAGATGAATAGCATACTAAAAGCGTAGAAGTTGAAGCATTTTGCATTCTTTCGATGATTTCCCTAATAAAAACATATGCAGAAATATATCGTAAAAGTTATTAAGTTCTAAACTTTGAATCGCTTATCCCAGTCGGTATGCTAAATATAACTTACTAAACGTATTTCTTATATTTTAGATGGAGTATGCCGAGATTCAATGTCAATCATACGAATGGTTAGAAATCAGATCAACTGAAGAATATGATATCACCAATGATGTTGAAGCCCTCAACGGAGCAAGTACCAAAAGCACGAAAATTTTAGTTTAAAGCTCAATTGGAATAGAATATTTCTTCACATTTTGATGAAAAATCAAAGAATCTACTGAAATTCCACTTTGGCAATGGCTTTACTTTCAGAACTTAATACAGAGTCAACCAGAGCGACTAGTGTTCTGCTATTCAGCCTTTGATCTCCCTTAACGAAGCACCCACGATTCCTTGCCTTGCTTCGCCAGTTCATCAGCAGTTTCATTCCCTAGTAAATTCCTGTGACCCGGTACCCATACTAGAGTTACTGTAAATCTTCTAGCCAGGATTGACTGTTCCATCCTACATTCCTCCACCAGTTTCGACCGAATGGTGGTTGAGGATAGGGCCTGTATAGCAGCCTGGCTATCAGAGTAAATTGACACTGTGGTTTTACCCGTTTCTGGTGTTTAATATATTAACATTTTCCTCGGAAAGATTACAATCGACCACCAACTTAAATTTAAAATTTTAACGGTCAGACGGGCAAGGAGATAAACCAACAGATAAAGGCAAAGATATTATATGGATGCTGTTTTGTTTAGATATATCTCTAGCATATTTTATATATAAACTAATTGCTTTAAGATTTTTGATTTTTTTCCAACAATGGACTGCATTTCAAAAAAGGTTCCAGGGCAAAATTTCTAAAATTTCCTTAACTAGTAGTTCGATATTAAAATTTAACAAAATTATTATACATATATATATATTAACATTTTGTAAAATTTTTTTTAAACACATTTTCTTACTTTTCTGGTACCCGTTCCATCAAGGGTCAGTTTTATGGTTAAATCAATTGCGCTTTAATGCAGTTCATTGTTCATCCAAAGACAATAAGAAACCGAAAAGCCATTTTGCTTTAAAATTTCATAACAAGCAAAATGCTTGTTCTCAGAAACGCCCAAATCTGCCATCAGCTGACTGGACGCTTGGAAAAAAATTAACAACTTTCAAACACAAACCGAGGAAACCGATTCTACAAATCAGCGTCAACTATGAAAAACCGCTTCTACTCAAAGTGGCCACGTTTGCAGCGACTTTTCCGCTTATACGCTTTCTCGCTTTGGCCAACACACGTTCAACTCCTTCAGCTATCATTTATCATTTTCATTTAATGCCTTAATTAATTGCTTGTCACGTTTATTACTGGCACTATTGCCACTATTCTGCTGCACTTTCGTGACTGCATTGCCGCAGCAAGTTGAGGTAAGCTGAGCCCGGCTGAAGCCAGACTGTGACAGCAATGGCTAGAAAACTGCAAGCCACAAACTAATTGCCACTACATGTTCTTTTTGGTCAAGCAAAAAAAGCAAAGGAAATGTAGAAAAAAATAGAATTTTCAGAAAAAAGCAGGCAAGCAAGCAAGCACAGGCGAAATGTTGCTAATTAAGGCGCTGAAATCAGGGCTATGCGCTGACAGCAACATCGACGCATACAAATAAACCAATTATAGTTGCTGACATTTTATAGTGACGCGTCGTGTTGCGCTGGCGGATAGATCTATCTGCTGGTAGCGCCAAAAGAAGTGCAACAAGCAGAATGGCGACATTTTTGAAAACATTTTATAAAACCAAAATTTCTCTTGTTTTGCTGCTCTGTTGCTTCTACAAATTCTTCCTGATAGTAAGCAGTGGCGTCTTCTATACTAGTTGTGATGAAAGTATCCGGTATTTGTAACGAACTATAACACGAATTAATCGTGAATACAACTCTGTTACATCTTATTATAGTTAGTTTAGTTTCTCAATAAACGTCATAGAGACAACTCGTGTGCGTTTTCTTACTCGGACCCCAACAAGTTGTATGGGGTAAACAGGGTGCAAGCGATTTCGTAACGATTTCGATTAAATTTTTGTTATTGTTGCCAATATTTTCTTAAACTTACAAGCTTAAAAAAGATTTTCTAATACCTGCAGCTTCTTTTAATAAACAGCTACGTTTCAGTTGGCTTTCTATCATATGAATCTATGCTAAAGCTTATATAAAATTAGTAAAAATTCATTGGTTGGATTGCTATTTAAACGATTTCTATTGAAGTTTATAAATCTGTAGTAAAAAATAGCGTCATTATTTGAAAGCAATAACTAAAATTTGATAGCGAAAAATTGTGAAAGATTTAGAAAGCTGATATTTTTCAAGATTTCAATAGCTTTAAAATTCACAAAATTTGTGACAAGCATACTCGAATCTTTGAATATATGGAATTGGAATAAATTCGAACTTACAAAAAACTACTCAAATTTTTGTGTCGAAACTGTCACAGTTATTGCTACTTCTAGTTGCTTTGTAGAAATAAAGTTTCATCGATACACAGTTTAAAATTGTGACTTGTAAGACTTAATTCTTCTTCTTCTTCTGTCTTCTTTTTTTCATAGATAGCTGAGAGAATTTTCCGATTCTGCTGCAGTGCGCTCAAATGAAAGGCTATTAAGTGGCTAATATCGAATGATAAAAGTGTCATTACTAATCTAGTTCAAGAAGTTTGAAAAAATTATTTAATTGAAGCGAACTATTGTCAAACGCAGCTTAGAGGAGAAGGGTTCCTAGTTTCTTGCACTTCACTGTGCAGAAATTTTGCTTTGATTTCGCTTTGAATCTGCTGATGATCCAAGCCGATGGCATTAAACCACATTGCAGACTGTAGGGCAGGCAAGAGGATGCCCACGAACCGCCTTTAACTGCTCCCCAACTATTTCTCGTATCTATGCCATGAGTCTGCAATAGAAACATCTCGATTGAGATGGCTTAGTGGCTGCTGCACATGCTCAAATTTAATTCATTTATAATTTTGATGCATATCTTTGGCAATTCTACTCTTCATCATTCTTCATTCTTCCTCTTTACTTCATTGTTTGCCCTTCTTAAACTTGCTTGCACTCTCTTGGCCGCTTGCTGCTCATATTCGTCTTTCGTGGCAAGCATGTATCTCAGCTATCCATCATTGCAGCTCACTTGCCTGCCAGTTTGATTGAAGCTGCATTGATTAAAACGAAATTGTTGGCTATTAAATTGATGAAGAGTGGTGACGTGTGCAAAATGACTTGTTGTACATTAATTCTGACTTAATATGCAAGTTGCTTGGCTCGGCTGGGCTGGGCAGCAGCGCGGCAGCGAAGGCGTCGTCAAAGCATAACAGCAACAAAAAAAGGAATTAATTGACTGAGAAAAATTGATACAGTTTAATTTGAATTTTAATTAAAAATTCAAAATGCACAGTGAGTATGTAATGATTCAGTAGCAGAAAGGACAGCAAAGAGAATGAGTATAAATAATACGATAATTTTTATGGCACACCGGTTTTTTTTTAGGGGAAGTATACAGTGTGTCGCAAAAGTGAACTTATAATTATAAAGAATACAATTTATTAAGTAATGCATTTCATTTTATGAAACATATTTTTATAAGTGTTGGCAGTCACTCGTAGTGAAGTCGAAGTTTTCACTGAATCACACCCACAGCAATTGAGACTTTATTTTTAAGTAGGTCGGTACATCCAATTACGTTTTTAAACGGTTTAGATTTACCAGGATTTTAATTTAACATGGTCTAGAAAAAAA
This sequence comes from Neria commutata, assembly GCA_963457695.1. Classification (NCBI taxonomy): domain Eukaryota; kingdom Metazoa; phylum Arthropoda; class Insecta; order Diptera; family Micropezidae; genus Neria; species Neria commutata. The sequence goes on from OY735248.1 coordinate 38,124,451, forward strand.
ATTGATGCCATTTTTACGAGAATTCATTCGATTTAGCACGATTACAAAAGGCTTTTTGATTGAAATTTAAAAGAAAAATATTTTTATTTATCGTATTTTTTAAAGGGTTGAAGGATATGAAACTGATCCCCTTTATTTCTATGTATGTACTTCATGTATTTTTTACACGGTTTTTTACACAATTCTTTCTGGAACGTATCTACCGTGTAATATCAGAATTGGTTGTATTAAGCAGGGCAACCAATTCCTCTGGTTTTTTCCTGAAGCCTCTTTAAATTTCTAAAAAGTACTATTAATTGCCTTTTCCTTTCACCAAAGTTGGAACTGGTAGCACCAAAAGCTAGAAGATTTTTCAAAGGTGTCACTACAAAACAAGTAAGGAAGTATCAGTCGGGTTTCACCGACAGAGTAATACCCTACACCAAGTTCCCAAGTGGTGTGATTTCACTGAAATTGTGGGTACATTTGATTTACAACCTACAGAGTGGGCGGACCACGCCCATTTTTGGCAGACTACAACATATACCTAATAGGACTATACATGCCAAATATTGATGCTCTGACAGGTGTACAACAGATGTTATCGGCATATTTATTTTACTGCCCCCATGGTGGGCGGACCACGCCCATTTCTGGAGAATTAAAAGCTATTCCTACCAGGAACGAAGTAACCAATTCTGGACGCTCTGGTGTATATATTATGGAAGTTAAGAGGATTTTTCGTTTATCGCCTATATAGTGGGCGGACCACGCCCATTTTCTTGTATGGCATCTAAGACCTGTACATCAACTTGGGAACCGAATTTCATTCATTTATATTCGTAACTAGTCAATTGGGAGCCATTTTACCGGAAAATTGTTGCCGCCTATACAGTGGGCGGACCACGCCTATTTTTTGGTATTTTGCAGAGGCTCCACACCTAACCATAAATACCAAGTATTATTCTTTTGAATGAGTAATTAGACAATTTATAGCAATTTAATCGAAAAAAACCCGAGGTAGTGGGACTTACAGGACCATTGTAGGCGTGTCCTTCAACCGATTTAACTAATTTTAACACTTTACCTAACCCGAGGTTCACTGTGACTGTGTACCAAATTTGGTTCAAATCGGACAACTCCTTCTTTCTATTTTTCCCGAACACGCAGACGGACAGACAGACAGACAGACGGACAGACGGACAGACGGACAACCGGAAATCAATAGAGAAAGTGTTTCTGATCATTTCTATGTACTTATGTCTATACCTAGGAGGGCTCCTTTAATGCGTTACAATTTTCGCACAAAGTTATTATACCCTATTACCATAGGTGTAGGGTATAATGAAGTTACAGTTACTGGGTAAATTTGCAAGGTCTGGCAGCCTTATATACAAACATACGTATGTATGTAAACAGCAGTGGGAATAGCCCGTATAGTTCTTCAGTTACTGTTCTATTATAAAGTTATGAAGTTGGTTCTCTTTTGGAATTATTATGACACTTTTATCATTGAAATTTTAATATTTAATATTTTCTTCACATTCAGAACTATTCGAAATATATCTTTAACTGCTTTTCATATGAACTTTTTCTCCCTTAATTTACATTTTAAGCTATCAAGCTGCTTACATACATACTTATATCTTTTTTTATTTTCAACTGTCTTGCAATGCATTGTTTTACAAAATATTTTCATAAATGCAAGCTGTTTTATGTTTCCTGTGGCAAATGTTTTTGCAAATTGTAGTATGTCCCTTGTCCCCCACAAAGGCGTGCAGCTTTATGCGCTATATAGCCACTCCACAGCGATTCCCTGCCAGGGCAAACGAGAATGACAGCAACGAGACAAAATTGAAAACCGGTACACTTATTACACTCGCATTGTTGTTGTTGTTGTTGTTGTTGTTGTGCTGGAACGCAGCAATAGGCAATTCTATAGCAGAGCATCCAGCTTGAGTTCAGCATACCCAAGGAGAAGCGTAAAGGGGGCAGCAGCACTTTGGTCGGCTTTGCTGGCTCATTGTGCCGCATAGTTCCGTGCTACAATTCCCACTCTCTGCCGCGCCACTAGTATTTTCCTTAGTTTCTTCGGTCTGACGAACCGGCCGCCTTGACTGGCTGCGACAAGAGGCAGCCACATAGTCGCACAACTGCATGCGCCCCACTTGAGACTGGTTTCACGCGGCCACTCGAAGGCACCGACACTCGACTTTGTCAAGTGTTTTCTGGCACTGTCAATAATTATTGTGCAGTCTTTTCCAACACAGATGCCGGCTTTTATAGACTTTGTTTAGCTGGAAGTCTAGAAAAAAAGTGTATGGTTTATGCAAATTCATGCAAAAACAATAATAATTGCTTTATTTGTTTAGGCATTGGACGGACGGGCGGAGGGTGCGAAAAGAGGGGAGTGTGTTGGTTGTAGGAGACAAATATATATTGTATACATGTAAGTATGGAGTCAATTGAATTTGTATTTCTTTGAGAATTTAAGTGGTCTGAAGGAAATTGCTTCAAATTTAGCGATTATCAAAGCAATACAGACACAAAAGTTTGAGAAATAAAATTTATGCGTGCAATGGCAAAATTTATAAATGAATGAAGTGCAAAAAAAGTAACAAAAAGTAGCTGCAAAAGGAAGCATTTTAAAAATTAGTGAGATTATCAAGAAAATATATACGAGGGGCCTTCAATGTATTCTCGCTATCGGGTAATTTTACTTATAAATTTCATTAAATAGTCACATTATCTGAGGGTATAAATTTAAAATCTCACAGATTTTCGTTAATAAAATCTCTTTTGCTATTATATATACGAAATATATGTACTTGAAAAAACAGCTGTTTTTTGATTGCGATCTCTTGTGTATTATAGAAAGTTTATGAACTCTGTAAGATTAAAATTCGCAAGACTTTTTTGAGGCACTGGGTGGCATAAACTTTTCAAAGTTTGAAATTGCATTTAAATACTTTCTTTAACTTGAAAAGACAAGTCATATTTTCTTGCTATAAGAATGCTAACAAATCCATGCTAAAACTTAGTAGATTTCATGACCAAATTATTAGCATTATTACAACACTATTTTATTAGCGTAAATTTTGTATGTAAATCGAATTTAATATTCAAACTATTTGAAAATAGTGAACAATTTTTTTGTGCATTTTGCATTTGCAAGAAGTTTGTAATTATGTTATTGAAATTCGCAATTTGGAATCTACAAAGTTTTAATAGTTCGAAATCGAACTGGAATCATATTCAAAAAGATATCTTGAATGATATTTTTGATTCGACATGAGTTGGAATTCGATATTATAATCATGAAAAGCTATGTTTTGGGCAACACAAAACCTGCGAATCTTGGTCTGAATTATTGGTGCAACTATTGCATTTCTCCTCTCCTACAATATCTCATGCAATTCCTCATACGATTCTTACTTAAAACACTTTTCGAGATATTAAATCTGCTGCGTTCTTTGGCCAATTGATAACTCGTTTGATGCTGCGGAATTTTGTATTTCCCAATTGCATTCAACAATCTATAATAATCGCACATAAATCATAAAATATTTATGCTGGCATTTGCAGCAAAAGTATCTACAATTTGTTGTATCTGCACGCAGATATCGCGGCTTAAACAAACAACATTTAACGGTATTGCAGCACTTGCCAGGCGTAAACGCATCGAAACGAAGCGCAAAAAACTGCAGCCACACTTCGAACAACCATTGCAAATCACTGAGAGGAAAACGCGGAAAAAACGATCGAGAAAAGTAAAAGAAAAGCAGTCGAACGAGCAGAGGAATCAGCCAAATCGCAGTTACCTCGACTGAGTGCAGCTAAATTGGCTTAAATTGCAACAAGGCTGCTGCTGCCGCCAATAAAAACGGCATCTTAACTTTAATCTCGACTGAAGAAGAAATATGCAAATTTCCCGTAGCTTCGGCGTAGCACACGCAGCCAGAAGAAGAAGAAGAAGCGAGCTTGTAGAATTATTCACGCTTTTCCATTGAGCTGGGCAAGAAAGCATTAAATTGCGTGTTGGTAACTGGTTTAAGGCCGTACGACACAGGCGAAAGCCCACTAAGCTGGCACAACAGAGAGAGAAAGAGAGCAGAGCGATGCTGCTCTGGTTTGTTGTTGAGCGGTGCTCTTCTTAGAGAAGCAAGAACTTGAATGCTGAAAAAATAATCAATAACAATTGCCAGAAAAGCAAATACAAAATTTATAATCAATTTCGTAGCAAGTATTTTTGAATCATCCGCATTACCGCAGGCACATTTTTGTCAATAAGGTTTGGCGTAAAATAGCCAAAGAAATGAATGATTTGCATGCATTTAAGTACTGCAAAATAAGTCAAATGCAAAATTATGTGTGGCCCAAAACTGAGTTTGTTTAAATGAAAAATGCCAGAGCTCTGGAAATCCAACGAAGTGACCGAGGAATCCGTCGGCGAGGATACTAATGCCACTTTTCTGTAAAATCTACTGCCCAAATTGAAAGCCATGGACTCCCGGCAGAAAATCGTATTCAAGCGTCGAATTTACGAAGCCATTGACGAAGCATCGCCCACAACTATTAATAAAATGGAGGATTTTCGATGGTGGCAAGGAACTTAGTTGATCGGTTCTCACGTGCCTCACGTCTGACTCCAGCAGCTGCAATCGCGACCTGAAAAGGGCGGGACACTCGCATAAGAAGTGGGTAGCGGTATCCTCATCCTCCAGACAGCTCTCACAGACGCTGTCGTCGGCCAGACCCATCGCACTCAGGTGTTTTGCACAGGAGGTATGACCGGTCAGGACGCCCACAAGAAGTCTACAATCCTTACGGTTTAGAGACCTAAGAAAAGAGGACTTACCTTTGTCGACGGTTGGTTGGTTCATCGGACACTTCATTTCCGGACACGCCGAAGTGCCCCGGTATCCAAAAGAGGGCAAGTGAGATGTGAAAGCCTACGCTGTTAAGCTTGGCTTTACACTCTTTGACTGTCTTGGAGGTGATTGGGTTGAGCAAGGCCATAAGTGCAGCCCACAACTACTTGTACATCCAATTCAGCGTTCCCACAATGACGCTGTTTAACGATGTGCCTATGATACGTCGCCTCAACACTTTGCTGCTGAGTCCCACTGTGATGGCCAACTCCTTCAATATTTATAGCTAAAGGATGGCCTTTTATGTAAATACGTTGATATCAATTCATTTTCGAATAAAATTCTCAGGTTTTGTAGTTCGAAAAAAAATTGCTTTCAACAGTTTTTTCCCTTGGAATCTTGAAGAATTTATGGAAGGTACAGCATATATACATATATGTAAGTTCGTTACCATCTTCTCAAGGAAAAATTTCCACATTTATAGAAATAAACCGTGGCAAGCCTGCAAGGGCCGATTCTTTGATGCAATTAGTCAAAAAACTGCATATGCATTGATGTAGAGTCTAAGTAATACACAAGCGCAAAAGCCGCACGAGCAGGCGCCGCACTCAGCCGACTAATGCCTAACATCGGAGGCCCACGGCAACCTACGAGGATGCTTCTAGCTGCAGTAAGCAAATCCGTACTTATGTACGCTGCACAGGTCTGGGCGGATGCCACAGCAAACAGTTCGTATGTACGGAGAATGAAGTCGGAACCTAGGCGAATAAACTTGCGAGTATGCTCCGCGTTCAGGACCGTCTCGGATGAAGCTGCAGGAGTTATCGCAGGACGCATGCCAATTGACCTGGCTGCCAGAGAAGCTGCCGCGTTATGGAGGGCCACAGACGAGGACCCAGCAACGATACGCCAAAAAAGCATCGACAGCTGGCAGGAAACATGGCGTAACTCCACTAAAGGTAGGTGGACCTATAAGCTTATCCCATTGATTCAACCGTGGGTGCAAAGAAAGCATGGCGATGTCAACTTCCACGTTACCCAATTTCTAAGCGGACATGGATGCTTCCGCCAGTACCTCCATAAATTCGGCCAGGCAGAAAGCCCCTACTGCCACTACTGCATCGATAGCATGGAGAATGCAGAACATGTCCTTCTAAACTGCGTAAGATTCGTAGACGCGAGGCGAGCCATAGAGAACTACACCGGAAGGCCAATTAACCCGACTGAGCTAGTGAGCAAAATGATTGAATCGCGAGAAGCGTGGGACGCAATAACCTTTGCAATCACAGCTATTTTACAACGCGTGCGCCAAGACGAGCAACAGATGAGAGTGACCGGCCAAACTACTGGCTCGTAAGAACTAGCTGACAACAGAGCCCTGCCTTGTGAAGTAAGACCTTAACTGATAGTGCCACAAGGACCCACAGGCTAGCGGCGCGGATAGGGAGGTGTTTTTAGTACGTAGGCGCGTGGCGTCGAAAAAAACACGCGAATCGTGCATGCTGATAGCTCCGGGCTATTAGTATCTTTGAAGATTTTCACCTTCCTGCGCATCGAAACAAAAAAAAAAAAAAAAAAAGAGTCTAAGTTGAACTCTCTCTGAGATACAGTGTGACTAAAAATTCTATTTCGAACTCTCTCTAAGATACAGTGTGACTAAAAATTTCGTTGCGGTTTTACTTTTGTTGACATTTTGTAGCTTATCTTCGCTTTGGTTTTTTTTTCATTACGTTGTGTAATTTACATTTTGGAAATTAAGTACCCCATCTGCTTTGCGCTGCCATGGCTCATTGTATGAAGTTCATACTATGAGCCCAGGGTGCCTGCTGCGTAGTTGGCAACTCTACAGCCCTCCTAAGCCGCCTAATTTGTAAAGAAATGCGAAAAGGCACAGCAGTAATAAGAAAAGTAAAAAAGTTTTTGTTGTTGCAACTTCAAGTTTGGTTCAAAAAAATAAAGAAAAAGCAACAAATTACTAATTTCAAAAGTTTTGCAATATTTCTTGCTTTTTTGCCGCTGGCTGCTTTCGTTCATGTCATTGTGGCAGAACTGAGACTTGGCTGATAGCTTCTTTGCCTTAAAGCAGCTCTGCCAAGATATGGATGGCAGCATTTTTGGCAGCAGCTAGCCCAAAGAAAAAATTCAAGATTTATGTTAGTTTGGCCTTTTTATGTTTTTCTTGCTTTTTATAAATTTCGCTGGAAATTGTTGCAAGTTAACAAAACCGACTGCCGACTGCGCATTTTCTTCTTTTATTCTGCTACAAAAATAGGCACGAAATCCTTGGCCAAATTGTATTTTTTCGCCTTATAGATATTTTATGCCTTTTCTTTGGCCAAATGTCATGTTGTTGTCTTTGACTTTGTGGCGCCTTAGCAATTTTTCTTAAACGTACATTTTTTTTGGTCTCTTTTAAGTTTTCAGCCTTGTCTGGGTTTCTTTGAAAAAATCAACAGCAACAACAACTAAGCATTTAAGCCAAGTTATGACTTGCAAATAAATGCTTGTAAGGCTTCATGTCTGTCTTTTTGCAGCGCTTGTAAGCGGAGTAGTGCACAAATTAAGCTTAAAAGACATTGGGCCATAAGACAGAACTGCACAAAATACAGGTTAAAATGGGGTTAAGAACGTGCCAGCTTAGTTTCTGTTACTTTTGCAAAAATAATGCTAAAAGGAGCATGCTTTAAAAGGTAAGCTAAAACTAAGCGTAAACATGCTTTAAAAGTCTAAATAGAAGTCAAAATAAAAAGGCTTCAAAATCTTTTATGTTAAGTGCAAAATTATTTTGAAAAAGAAAACTGTTTTAAAATAAAGATTTTGCATTGAAGCTAAAGTCGATGCTTCTGCGAAAGCAATTAAAGCTGCAAAATCAATTTAGTTGTAATTTGAGGTTAAATTGAGCTCAAACTCTAGCATTAATTGGAAATCAATCAATTTATGTGAATTTATTTATGGCTCAATAAAAACTTGCTGTCTGTTGAATTGTCTTTAAAGTGCATGGTAGACAATTAAAAACACGAAGGATCTGTTGTCAATTTAAATTGTATGCTTGCCACAAGAAAGTTGAAAAAGTTTAATCATACGCCAATCAATTAAGAAATCAACAAAACAACTACAAAAATGCCAAATAAATTGACTATAATAATCAAGATTATATTGCGCTGATATGGCAACATCGCAGAGTGTAGCCACTCCTGCATGCAATAAAACTGATGAGTTGCTTTCACTTCACGACGTGGCACGAAAAGATGCAGCGCTTAAAATTGCAGATACTTTTGGTTTGTGTGGGCTGTAATAACAGGCTGTCGATCTTTATAGTTTGCATAGATTTTTTCAAAATTTGCAAGGAAGTTATTGATTGGGAAAGAGAAAGAAAATTGCTTGCCGTTGTTCATTGATTTCGTAGCATAAGAAAATATGAAATACTAATAAAGACAGATATAGGCACAATGGAAAAGATTTTCCATTCAGATTTATGACATACCTAAAGATTTACTTTCCTACTATTCCTTTTATTTATTTCAGTCTACTGATTACAAATCTTACAGACTATAACAAGGTAATTCGATACTTAGTTAATCAAACTAAAAAGGCTTAGCTTAAAGCGTTGCTGATTTACATCGAAATCTAGAAATGGTTTATAGCAGTTGCAAAAATATAAAAAATATATCCACATTTAAATCGGTTCATTCAAGGTATAGCTTTGTTCCATGGAGTTCCTCTACTAAAACTCTCGAGTTCCTGAGATTAATATGAGACAAAATAGAGGCAAACCTGTCTCTTTCCATGACTGCAGACCTAAGAGCTTTCGCCTGGCATCATTGGAAGGCAGACCACCGGGCTAGTGCATCTATTTAAGTGCATGTTTGGTCAATGCTCGTTAAATGCTTTAAAAATTTATGTACCAATGTTTATATGAAGCATTAAAACATGATTTTTTGAGGCTCATTTTGTTGAAGATAATAGACAGTCCCTTTCCCTTAGATTTCTTAGCTTCATCGCTGCCTTACATCGATCTAGTTGAAAGCCAGTTATTTTAGTGGAATTTTTAAAATAATTATCTAAAATTATGTGCACTTAAGCGTGCGCCAGAAATCGTGCTCAACACATGCTCCCGCTCGGAACATTACTATTTGCAGTGCGGAAATGCTCGCTAAATACCAGGTTGAACATTGGCGACCAGCTGACGTCCGACATTGTGCTGACAGGCTGAAATAATGTACAACACATGGTGCAGCAATCCAAAGGCCATTTCTACAAATCTATTTCATGTACCAAGTGCCGCTTCGCCTGTCTGCCGAAGAAACAGCAGCGTTGCATTTGAGGCGGCTTGTGGCAGCGCGTATAACGGCGTGCGCATAAATTAAAGCAGCAGCCGCATGCGCGCCTGCCCAGAGGAAGCTCGGTCCATGGCGGAGACGCGGCTGTGCCACATGTTGCGCATGCGCCAAGTGCTCGTCGTCGACATTGGCCAACTGCTCGCTACATGCCACCAGTGAAAAATCGTCAAAGCGCGCATCAAAGCGTAATTTATCAGCATGTGAAAAATTGGAGCAACATGCAACAAGCGGCAGAATATGTCCGTGTAGCAGAATTTACATTTTGCAATGTCGTCGGCGCAGCGGCAATGAGCAACGGACTGTTGCCACTAGGGATGAGCAATGCAAGCGGGAAGTATCGAAATTGTTACAAAAAAGTATCGATAAATAAAGTATTTTTGAAGTGATAACTTTTTATGGGAGGGTAAACCGCTTCGTTACGTAACGCGTTACGGTGCCAGTCTGTCTGGCTTCCCTCTCTCTCACGCATACGGCAGCGGTACGCGGGCCCCTCCTCTCTCTCTCTAACCCACAGCGCTTAGCTGTTTTTCGGACAGACGCTTTTGTTGGCTGAGCTGCCGACATGCAGAAGAAGAGCACATGCACACGACTTTCATAACACCATGCAAAATACGAAAATCAGCCGCAAAAAATGCTAGTTCGGCTCATTTGAGTACGAAAACCGAACGAACCAAGCCATTGAGTCGTGCGATCAGGGGTGCAAACTCAGTCAAAGCCAATTCTCTCAAATGCTTAAAAAATTCTCCCATGGGAATTGGCACTTCAGCCACATTTTCAATCAAAATAATGGTAGTAAAAAACATAAATCAATAAATAAAACAGTATGGCTGAGTTCCAAAATGCTGTAATACAAAACAACAGCATTTTGTTAAGAATATGTAGAAAAAGAGTTCGAATTCCCACAAAATGGGAGAATTTTCTCACAGTAAGCAGCCCTCGTTATATTTACTTTGAGTTTGGAATTTCTTGTAGCAGAGCGGTTCTCTGAGAGGACGAGCCAAAATTTTATGAGATGCGCACTCTATTATATTAACATACTCTTTGCTACCACCGTTTTTGAAAGTGATTATAAATATAAAGCTTATAAAAAAAATATGATGAAACAAGCAGAAGATAATTCTCGGAACATTGCAGAATCTCCTTATTATTGTCAATATATATATATCTCCAAACCAAAGTATTTCAAGTATCATTCAATTTATTCATAAACAGCTTTTAATTTATACACTAGAAGGTTCTGCTTTACTTAATGAAAATTATCATAAAATTCCGTTAATTTTGACTGGAGATTTTAATGTTAATTTTGCTGCTGATCGAGCTAAAAATTTAGTATCGTTTCTACAATCCAAACTACAATTGAAAATGATTAATAAGCCAGAAGAAGCTACAACAAGTCATGGAACTGTACTTGATGCAGTCTTTGCAAGATTTTTAGATGACATACAATGTAAAAATTTCGTTGCTTATTATAGCTACCATAAGCCAATTGTTACTTTTATAGGATTGAATAATGATACTAATAATATACTTACACAAAATTCTAATGTACATATTGAAGAATTGTAACTGAGAATTAAATATATTTTATAATCAATAAAAGATTTTATTGATGAATAACCTTTCCTCACATTATCATGTTGACATGCATGAAATTTAAGTAATAACCTAAGCTTTTCTCAAGTTAAAAAATTTCAATATTAAATAGTTTAACTTGGATTAGTTTAAGTTATCACTTCTGTCGAGCGTCCCGAGACGCACACATTTTTTTTTAATATCGATGCCTCAAATATCGGCATGATATTTGCCATCTCTAGGGCTTGAACGAAATTTGCTTCTATCGTACATCTTTGTATTGGGAAGATATTGTAAAATCGAAAATAAAATAATTCACATTTAAAGCAGAAGACAATAGTTATTTAAAAACGGAATTAATAGAGGATTTAATTAAAGTGGTAAATATGTATATACAGTCCACTTGATTCAGAGAATAAACCATCGAACACAGAACTTTATCTAAAAACTATTCTGTATATATAAAAAGAGCGTTTCAACTATCAAAATATTGAAAAAAATTTTAAGAATACATAGCAATAAAATTTAAATTTATAAATATGTCTAATGAAAATAACACATTTTCAAGCATTTTATAACATTTTTTGATACCATCGCTCTAAGCATATATATTCGATATATTGATGGATATGGTTTCTATTCCTAGTTACCCGTTAACTTTGCTCTAAGTATCAAAATTTTATTGATGGATATGTTCACCATGCCTAATTACCTGATACCTTTGCTCTAAGAATCGATATCAATGATGTATATGCTTTCCATCCCTGATTGTCATAATAAGATACAACTGTTACCACCTTGAAGCATGGCCGTACTCATGCAACAAGAAAAATTCGCTTAGTATTAATTATGCGCTTGGTTGATTTTAATTAAAACAGTTTCATAGCTGAAATCGTGCGTAGAAGCACCTTTTAAGGTGTTTACCCAACACACACCGACAGAAGCATACCCACACACTGATGGAAAAATTTATAGAAATAATAAACATGTAACAAAAAGGAAAATCTGTGAGAAAGCGTGCAATTAAAATGAAGTAAGGCGCTGATTGACTCAGGAAAATATGTAAGAAAAATTTTTTTAGTTTTTTGCATAAAAACTGCGAAATATTTCAAGCAAATGCTGAGTAAACGCCTTTTTGAAACCAAGGATCATTTCTTCGATCGCTGAGTCATTTCCAATTTTTCTAACAATCGAGCAAAAATCGAGCTATTATAAAAGCAAATAGTGAGCTGTTTCAGAAACTGTTTAAGTTTACATATATTTTTAAGAATTTTAATATTCTTGCTATACTTTATGGTTTAAATTTCCATAAGAAAATACAATTATGACTGCTGCCAAAACTTTTTATGCCCAGATGCGAGATAGCTTTTTTAAGACTTTAAAGATTTATGCGTAGCTGACATTAACTGTGGCACAGTCTGACAGCATATAACATGTGGCATGATGCTACATGTAAAACTCGTGTCAGCATTGTGAAAATAGCACACAAAATGGTGGCATAAAATAAAATTTTAAAGCTAAAATTGTTGATTCATAAATACGGCAAGTCTTGAGGTTTCTTGCTTCAAAAAGATTATGTAATAAAATATTTTAAAAGGTTAGGTTAGGTTAAGCTGGCAGCCTAAAAAGGCCAAAGGGTCCTTAGCGATGGCAGTTGGAGTTCCCTTTGGCAACGGTCCAAGATGATCTGTCCACATTTGGGTGTATTTCAAAAATTTCCAAAGAGGCTTGATGTCGAGTTTCGAGATCTGTTCGAGCCCTGAAAAGACCGGCGCTCCTAAACAAGTCAGACGAGTTCTAGCGATGGCGGTGAAAATTTTTACAAATAAAGCAGACAAAATTCAATACTTTTTGAATTTAAAACTTGCAACTTTCTACAAAATTTAAAATATAAAAGGCACATTTTTTACAAAACCACACAACAACAATTCATCACGCTGAACAATATGAATGTGCTTTGGCATCATTAGTTAATATCGTCTAAATGAAACAATTATTCTACGTCTGAAGTCGGCAATGATTGAGCACAAATCATTCTTTTAAGAATTCCAACAAAAATGTGAGCTAACTCAACGCTCAGCTAAAGCATTCCCTTCGCATTGAGCGGCAAGGCAGACCAGACCAGATCAGACCAGTGAAAGGGCAGCTAATGTGCATGTGGCATGCAACGCGGCAATCAGCGACGTTGCAGCATAACTCAACAGCCTCGTCAGAGGCAAACTGATGCCTAGCAACAGCTGAAGATTGTGCGGAAGGCGAGGGGGGAGGGGGAGATACTACTAAGGCATTTAAAAATATCACAAACGCAAATAGTGCATGTGAGGGTAGCAGAGGACGGACGAGGATGGCAAGAGAATGGCAGAGGACGCCAGGGCAATAAAGGAAGCAGAGGACGTCAGGGCAATAGAGGAAGCAGAGGAGCTGAGAAAATGCTATGGCTGAGCTGAAACGTGATGTGGCAACATGAGCAAAACTCGCGCAAAATCGCAAATCGAAATGTGGCAGTTGCAAGAAGAAGCCAAAGTGTGCAAAAGAAACGGAGCGAGGTAGGGGAAGTGGGTATGAGAAAAACACTTTTACTAGCAAGCTGGCAAACAACAACAAAATCGAAATTCAAGTGAAGGGGTGCACACGCACGCAGCAAAGCGAAAACAACATCTGCGACAACAACAACAACAGCAACAACAGTCGGCAACAGCAGTAACGATTATGAGCAATTGTTCCACTGTTGCAACTACAACAAATGCAGCAGAGCACAAAGCCACTTTTTAAAAGCGTCGAGAAAAATTGCAAAACGCGCAAAAAAGAAAAGAAAAAAGCTGAAGAAGAAGAAAACGAAACGATGCGAATATGCTGCAAAAAAAGTGGAAAAACAATAATGCTGCAACAACAATGACAGCAGCAACAATTGTATGAACAACAATAACGAGAACAACAAGCGCAACACTGTTCAAAAAAATCGCATTTTTTTCACGATTAACAATATTTATAGATTTTTTATCTTATTCGAGTGCTTTTTACTAAATTTAAAGCAAATTTGCCATTATTTTGCTATAAAAGTACAATCGTATATTTTGCAATCTTTACTTGGTTTTTTCAAAATTTTCCTTATGATATCGTACCAGCAAATCAATGCTATATATAGTAGGTACATAGCATTATAAACAAAGCTGAGTCTTTCTCGTTGGCTTTAAAAAATAACTGTTTTATACAATTTTTGATAAAAAGTCGAAATAAGTTTCTTCATTTAGATCACATATGGCATCAAAGCCATTATAATATGCAAACAATATGTTGTGAATCAAATTTTTCTTTAAAGGCAGTCAACATATTGGTAAAAAATTTTGAAAATTTAGTGGTTTTTCAAAAAATTCGACTTAGAGATATTAATGTGCGTCTTCGTTTTATATAGAAAATGTAAATATTGTTGCTTTTGTTGAATTTTTGCTGTTGAACAGTGTAATAAATCACAGCTGCTTGCTTGTGATTTTGCGGCATGCCACATTGGTGCGTGTTGCAAGCGCATATCAAAGTGGCAGCGCGGCATGTCGCGCTTATCACCATCATCAGCGCTCATCATTCGCATCATCATCCATCCGCACAGTCGGCTGCTTGCAACAACAAAGCAGGCTTGCCGCTGCTGCCATCGCTCTGTTTGTGCCACAACGCGTTTCGCTTTTATTTTAATTGCAGGCGCGGCTGCAGCGGCGGCGCTCAGTCGGCGGAAACGCTACACTAAAATGGCAAATTAAATGGCAAATCCTCGCCGCTGCCACAATTAATTGCAGCTGGGTGTGATTGTGGCAAGAACGAATGTTGCTGCACTTCAAAATAAATGTTTGCTTTGCAGCAGCATGAAGAAAAGAAGGAAAAGAAGGTGGCGTCAAAGAGTGAGAGAGAGAGAGAAGCTATTCTTGCGTTTGGCAAATTTTGAAGTGTTGGTTTTGAATATATGTATGTACTGAATATATCTGAATAGATTATATGAGAAAATGTTAGGAGTTGCCAAATGGGTAGAGTTAGAGTAGAGGGTAGAGGTCAAGTTATCAGGCTTGCATGGCAAAAGTTTTGAAACAAAAGTAATACAAGGAGCTTTTCTTTTTGTTGTAGAAAGTGCCAGCTTAAATTTTAAAAAATTTAGGCAGAGTATAACAAAAAAGGTTTGTGCCTATTTCTTCAGTATTTCATATAAAAATGTATCTGAAAAGAATTTGTTGTCATTTTCAGCCAGCTTTAACAGGGCATCACAAATGACACACATACTCGTTGTAGTTCAAAAATATTTTACATTTCAAGAAATCATTTAAAATATATTTCTTCAATTTCTGCCACACATTTTATCTTTTTATACTAAGCATTTTTGAATCATATTTCGTAGCTGATGATTAGAGTTCTTATGTAAAAACGCCCAATAAAAACTTTCAATTTCCTCAAATTTACTAATTTACTTCTCATGCCCCCAAATCCTTTTAGAATTTTCCGATTTTCGATTATGGCATTGTCTCTGCTTTGTCTTTCTCCTTCTTTACTATAATTAGACATTCCACTGAAGCGTTAAATTTATGAATTTATGTGCAGAGCCGACATTAGCTTGAAAAAATTTAAACTTCGAATGATTGCGCTTATAGATTGCAAATAAAAAGTAATTAAAAAGCAGTTACAGGAAGTGGCATAAAATAGGTAACTTCCTGAAGAGGTCATAAAAGCAGCAGATAAAACTACATATCATATTAAAGTATCAATCGTAGTGTTTCGTTAAATAACTTTAGGGATATTCTTGAATATGATTCAAGATATATCTGGATTTTTTTCGAGTTATGTTCTTCAATGTATCGCCTGTTAGTCTGTTATCAAAAAGCATCGAGGTAACTTCATGAGCATATCCCTGGCTTCATCTCGAGTTACTCTATTCAGTGTCTCATTAACTTGTGATATTATGAAATGTGATTAATGAAAATGTCAAGCTAACTAGCTGAAAATATAAATGGCTTCATCTCAAGTTATTTTCTTGAGCGATCCGTAAGCTTTTTCTATCAATATCCGGATAACATTAAAATAACCTCCTGCGAATATACTTGGTACCCTCTCAAGTCTATTAGCTTCGTTTTTGACTCTTTCGTAAAGTCAATGTTTTTCAATTCCTTTTACCAACGAAGAACCAAAAGCCAATCTTTTTGAGAACTTGTCGCGAGTTTCTATCAGCCCGACAACTTCTGGCGTAATTCCTGTTATTGCCAGGCTTACTTTGTACTACCAAGTTGCATGTATAATGGTATCCATCCATGCTCTAAAATACTTTGCTGAATTCCAAAACATGTGCGCTAGTAACTTTAAAATACAACAAGCTTCTGGCATATTTTGCGCAGAGTCCAACATGAAAACAATTGTACGAAATTTGAATGGCATTTTTTTCGCTCTTGAACTTTGGCTACCAAAGTTTTGCTTCTTAGCTACGGAATGATATTGTTCCAGGGTTGCTTTGGTGCCATTTTAATGGCTACATAAAATGCATTTAAATTGCTGCTATTAAAATTTATTATGCCATTGTTTTGACAGCTCTGCACATTTCAGTTACTTCGCACAGCATTTGGGCTTGCGGAAATCGTGAAGATTTTTCATAAAAAATTGCGAAATTAATAGCATAAGTTTTATGAATTTAATTGCAAGACAAAAATGTGCACGCAATTTATTTGCAATGTTACAAGCTATAATTTTAGCGTCTGACACAATAAAAGTATCTTTTTTCCCCAGCTTAATTATTGCCTTTGTTGTTGGCAATGTCATAAATAAATGCATTTTCACTTTCATATTTTCACACATTTTCACTTTCAATGCATTTTTTCTTTGCCAACAAAGATACAATTGTATCTCACAAGCTGTTATGCGCATTTCCTGTGATTGTTTGATTTAATGCGTTGTTTCGATAACTAATTATGCTGTTGATTAAATTAAGCTGGTGTGAAAGTTATGTGATTAATATGCCACACAGAGAGTTCATTGAAATGTCTACGTCCGAATAATGAAACAGTTGCCAGATCAGAAAAAAAGTAAACATAAATGTACCAAAATTTTGGTAAATTCACATATTTTAACTAAAAATGAGCGCCTCAAGGAAAGGCGCAGGGATGGTGTTGATTTTGGTTTAGTCAGCCAAATGGACGGACATAAACATAGGCGAAAGTTGAAAACATTTGGCGGGGGAGGGGTGTTAGAAGGAGATAACTTGGGAAAATTGACAAACTATAAATACCTGAATTTAATATGACATAAATAGTGAGTCACTCAAAAATGTTGTGCAGTTTTCTAAAAAATGTAAATGCATACCTTTTTTCTTGAACAAGGAATTTTTTGGAAGCCTAATGGCTATGTGTAGACTTAAAATTAGTTTTAGTTAACTTAGTTAGCTCAAATTAGTCTATCATATAAGGCAAATATTCAGCTAAATTTTGAAGGACTAGAAATCTTCATTATCTTATCAAGAAATTCATCACAATATTAACTAAGAGAATACGCATATTTTAAGTGATTTTATAAACTGGTTAAAAATGCTTCGCTAGAAACTTGAAGGTATTGCGTTTGTTTAAAATGCATATTAACAGCTGTTTAAAAAAATGGCTAATCAGCCTTGACCAAAAAACCAAAATTCCTACAGATGCTCAGATCGAGTCGACGGCACAAAATTGCTAATTTCAAGTTTCAATATGGCACACTAAAGACACGCCTAAGATATGGAGAGGCGGCAACTTCAAAGCGCCACATTATTGAGTGATTTGCTTAAACAAGCGCGAAACTTAAACAAGCAGACGCGACTCGGGCGCATACAAACTGCTCCACACATAAAAGGGAAAAGCGCAACACAACACAACATTATAAGCAATTTCCGCATTTCACGAAAACAGCAACAAAATTCAAAGGAAATTCGCCCCTGCCCGCTTCCTCTCAACCGCCAGTCGAGCGAGCAACAGATACACAAGATCAGTGCGGATCACTCAACAAGTCAAATTGTGGAGCACAAATATTGAAGTGCGGCATTTCGACGGTCTGTGTAGCTGTCTGTCTGTCTCTCTGTCTGCCAGTCTGTCGTACGGCCAACTTGAAGCCGACAGCGCTGCCAGCCCACAAGATCATTCACTGATCAGTGATCTCAGCGGTGCGCCACTTCAGCTGCGTCCGTTGATAGTTTCGTCAATTCCCGCAGTCTTTTCTTGCTGTTACATTTTGAAATAAAACAATTACGCCCGTTCGCCAGTCGCTGGCGTTCGTGCCGTTTTAATTACGGGCACAAAAATATTTGCTTTGATCTCACTGCGGGTAGAAGCTTTGAAAGGCAAGCGAAAATAAAATGTAACCACTTCGGCAGGCTGGCAGTAATTATCGCAAATAGTTGAGCCAAAGAAAGAGAGAGAGAGATAGTGTGAAGTGAATATGTGCACATTAAAATTAGTGAAAAGGTGTTGGGAATTTAAACTATTTAATGCAATAGCTTAGTGCTGGACAATATGTTCACTTCAACAGAGATTTTAGGACTCTGATAAATTATAAGACAATGAGGCAATGATGTATGATCCATCCATCAGTTCGGTTAATATTATTTTGGTTAATATTATTGTCTGATACTATTTTTCGCATGAAAGTAGAAAAGCACAAAAAACATTGATCGCTTAAAAACTTGGCATAAATGAGATATTTCGTTCAGAGGGATTTTCGATAAAGGCCACAAAAAAATACGCTTGAAGATCCTTTTAAAAAATGGAAACATTTGTTTAAGCGTTTTTCGTGAAAGCTTATTCCATATTTTAATTTAGATAAAAGTTTAAATATCATATCTCAGGCTACGAGTGAGTGTAAAATGGAATTGTTCAAAATATTGTTGCAATTATAGGATCTTATAATCTGATCCGCTTTTCGACAGGCTGTACGATAGACTCGAGATCACCTCAAAACATCAAAAATTTCAATATGTAAAACACTTTTGAAAAATTCCTAATCATCCTACTATATTAAGCTAAGTTTGAGATTTCAATTTCGTTCAAAATTAATTTAAACCCGAATTCAATTTCGATTTGGATACGATTGAAATCGTTATTTGCTATCAATTTCAACTCGGATCAAAAATTAATGCTAAAGTATGACATATTTAATTCACATAAGCATTTCAAATGTATAAATCGAGCAAAAAAATGCCACTGTATTTTTTAAGGCTCATATTTTGACTCACTCATTTTTACATCTAAGCATAATAAACTCAAAGATCAAAGCATCAGTTTCGACATACCTGAAATGAGATTTAAAAGAAAGATTATGTTTAACATTTGGATTGAAGAAATATAATTGCACAAAATTTATTACAAAAAATCATATAAATTACAGATGCATTTAATGGAACTACAAGAAAGAGAGCGCTTTCATTATCCACACTACATTAAGTCAACAATATTTATTAGCCATAATTCAAGCCAACCTCGAAATGCGCATAACCAGAAGCACTTTTCCGGTACAAAGCCTTTGAACAACATAAACTAGCAATAAGTATCTGTGTGTATGTACGCTTTTGTGTGTGTTTATTTCTAAGTAAATAAAGTATTGATGTTAAACACGCGATTGCAAAAAGGCAACAGATAAACAACTGCAAAGTGGCCAAAGCATCGAGGCAGATAATAGAAAAATGAGAGAAAGAAAAACGCTAAACATCGAAGATAAAGTGCAGAAAGGCACTTACAAATACTTTGGGCGGTCGCGAGGCAATTTTTTTGAGAAACAAACCAAAATGCCGCCTTGATTAGTGTGGCAACATCATCAATCAGCAGCATAAAACTAGCGCATAAAAAATTAACAAGCCAGCGCAACGGTAGAAATTGCTCGTGCGCATGAGCGTTGAGCATGCCAACACCGAGTGGAATCGCTTAGCAGCAAAAACAAATGGCTTAGCATGCAAGCAACACCCACGCACTCCACTGTGAAGTGAAGCTTTAACAAAACACACACACACGTGAACTCGAAGCGGCGTAAAAAATGCCAACAACACGCCAGCACTGCAGTCAGTCGAACTCAGCAACAACAAAGAAGAATGCACTCGTAAATGAAACAACGAAGGTACGTTCACTGCTTCTTTGTTCGTGTGTGCAATCGGTCTTTTGGAGCAGCTTACATGCATACACACACAAACACAACCACAAATACGAGTACGAATTCCTCCGACGAGGGCGCAGCAAATTTTGCGAAATGAGCGCAATAAGCACAAAAATTGCGCCGCAAGTACAGGCTCCAGTCGTCAGTCGTTCGTCTGCATCTGATCGGATGATCAGCGCGCGCAAAAAAAACATTCAATGGAAATGTACAGAAATCACGATTTTGGCGATTTGCACAAGCAAAATGTGATATAGTTTTTGTCTTCTCTGTGGCATGCTAAAAAGTGAAAAAAGAGAACCAACTAAGAACCTCGCCGCAGAGTGGCAAGAAACTAAAAGGCAAATAAAAGAAAAAAAACTCACGATTTGATCTTGAAGCAGTCACAACAACACGAGCAAAGAACAAACAACACGAAAATTGTTGCGCGCAATAAATTTGCATAAGTTCCAGCGAAAAGAGACAAGCATCGCTTGAAGTAGTGCCTTCCTTTTTTTGTACGGACTGTGTTTTTTTGGACCGCCAAACTCTTGGTATGCTTCGAAATTCAATTCGAAAAGTCTGCAACTGTTACCACAAAATATACTGACAAAAGACAAAGCTTTATTATTATATTGCAATAGCAAAGCAGTAGTTTAATGGCTCATGTATATATAATGCAAATATTTGTGCTTCCATTAGCAAATTGTGCTGCTATTTAAAACTTTTAGTAGGCAAATCTTTTATTTAATGCCCTTTATGGCCTACATGTCTGACTTAAAGCTTCAGCTTTATGTTAGTGAAACTTTGATAAAACCTGATGTTGGCTTTTTCGGCCATCACTAAGCTCCGTTAAAGTAATCTATGCTATAAATGCATACATAAATTTTAAACAGTTTCAGAAATTTACATAGAAATGCGTTGTTGTTTTTTTGAAGCAATTTAAGCCTTTTCGCTAAAACGTTTAACATAAAATATGTGACAGCTACCATAAAAATTAATAGCGCATCAAAAGCGATACATTTTGTGTGCTATTCGCTGGAGTTCGTTGGCAGTGGTAGGCTATCACTGGTAGCGCCTTAGGCCGACCCGAGAGAAATGGTTACGCAACTAGACTTTAAAAGGTATTAATTGCCTATACATCTAATAAGAAGCAAAATTTAAGCTTTGACTTTCAGCTAATAGATTTATAAATTTTTAATCTGTTTGTATAATACGCCCACGTCTACTGAGTTTGTTGTTTTAATAAGCTGTCAGGTTCTACTGGGGTTCAATAACTTATCATGAGCAATGCTCTGCCATATGGAAATGTCCACACATACCACACATACATACGTACATATATTGAAATAATATCTGCTTAAGCCAAGATAATAGCAAATAGAAGAAAAATAAAAATTGCTTGCGGTAGTTTGAGCTGCATAACCTGGTAAAGTCATTAAATTCATTATGAAATAACTGAAGGGTAATTTATGTGTAATTAAAATGGCAAGAGATTTAATTGAAAATTCGAAGTAATTGCCAAAATAGTTGCTTTTAAGAAAAGAAAAACTTATATTTATGGAAGTTTTTCAAAAGAGTTAAAGATTTTAGCATATTGTTTTATAGTTCCAACTGTTGAACTGTGCCTGCAAGCCTACTGAAATAAGCCTAAAGAAATGTAATTTATAGTAGAATACTTGAATGACATCTATGTAAATTATTTCGTATGTCTAACTCTAAGCCTTAACGTCAACTGGTTGAATTAAAGCACAGCCTGCGGATAAATAATTTGCTATTTTCCTACTCTTACTGGCAGAGAAATTCTTCGGAGTCAGAGACCATATAGACTAGAGCTCTCCTTATGTTGTGCGTAGTTTTAGTATCGCATTGGAAAAATTGAATTTTGCAGTAAAATGTGCAAATAATTTGCTTTTACTGTTGTTACGAGCAATAAATTGTATGCACAGTGGCGTGTATAGTTGAAATGATTGGAAAAATGCAAATTAGATGGCACAGAAAATTTTATATTTTTATAATTGGAAGCAAAGTTTTAGAACTTTATGCAGTGTGCAAAATTTTATTGCTTTTAAAGATTATTAGTTTATAAGAAAAATGTGCGAATTAGAAAAAGTTTTCTTGTCTTATTAGTTTGCTTGAAAAAGTGGATATATAATTTTGCAATAAAAAGCCTGAGGAAAGCTTGTGCGCTTAAGCTTAAATTAGTCTTTCAATTGATTTTAAGTTAGAATTAATAATAGTCATAATGATTTGTTAAGAAGCGATTAAAGAAGCCAGCACATGGTCGCTTTATATAAAGTTGCATATAACACACACATATATACCCAACACACACATATGTTTATAACTAATCAGCAACCTTATTACCTTAATATTATAGTCATTATATCTTTTTATAAGCCTGCGCTTGTTACCACTAATGATCTGCGTGAGCCAGTAATGCATATAAATAAATTGAGAAGTAAGGCAGGGGGAAGTGGCGCATCTACCAACACAACAACATTATTATGGTGCTCAATAATAGGCAGCAGCGACGATGCGAATTAAGCGGCAAGAACAGTCCCAGCCAAATGCAAAACCTCCGCATCAGTCTTGTGAAACCGCTAAATGCCAGCAGCACACACACGAATGAACACCAGCCACCGATATACCCACTCTACAGTGAAAATCTTGAGGCCAGAAGCCTACATGCGCAGTCTGGCTAAAAGGCCGGTCGTCGGTACTGCCTGTCCTTTCGCACTCGCGTCCGTCCCCTGCCACCTTTTGGCTTGGTCTTATGTTGAACGCCAAGCCACAGCAAACTAAGCTGTAAAATTAATAGCCAACATAATAAGTGGAATTTTACGACATGCCGCATGTGGATAAGGAGTTGGGTTGCCTTTAAGTGTGTGAGTATTTGGCTGCGCAACAACGTGGACAACAGCTCCTTGAAAATTCAAATCTGGCGCGAAACTTTTAAAGTTGTTCCGACTTTAATATGACACCGCCATTGCTTGCAACGTTCTTCAACATTTTTTCATGCTTATGTAGCAGCTATTTTCTACGAAAATGCTTCTACTTTGAAAAGATTGTCTCTGTGAAAGCTTGTAAAATTAAGTTTGCTCGACGATAACCTAAGTTATTTCAAAATCATTATGGGTATCGCTTTACCGTTTACCATTATTTGAAATTTGTTCCATTATGTAAAAGTGTGTGTACTAAGGATACTATTTATTTCCTGGCCTCGGCAACTTTAAGTATTGCCACTTCCACTGGAAAGTTTTTTTCATTTTTCAGCTTATATGTAAGCACTCAGAACGTTTGATCACATGACTATATTGCCTTTAAACATTTTTCTTGCCATAAAAATGGAATTATTCGTCACCTCTAAATGTCGTACGATGATGCTATAGAACTTTTTATGAAGTCAACATTGCATCGAGCAACTTATTTTCACTTTGATTAATGAAACATCATCAAGTCAGATTTAAAATTACCAAGCTACGGTTATTTGAAAGTATTTTGTGTGTTCTAAATTTTTCAAAATTGCTGTCATATTCTGGTAACTAAGCTGAGTTATCTTAAAAACCCATATTTTCTTACATAAAAAAGTTGTGCGATTTTTTCAAAATGTGTGTAAAATTATAGACTTTTAAATTTTAGCTAAATACAGTGGGTGAGTTTGCCAGTGTCAGGATGATATATGCACACCGTAGCTCGGCCATTGGGCATTAAATAAATGCCAACTGTAAGAACATAACAATTTTTTCCACCAACAGTTTTGAACTATATTTTTTATGGCTTCCTGTTATTAACAACATATTAGCATGACAAAAGCATGGCTTAGCTTTGCGCTGATTGATCAGGCATATACAAGCCCAGTATGTATTTGTATTTATTATTAATTTTTATACCAGTGCAACAAGGTAGGAACCTTATGGTTACTGCGCTGGCATCATGCGATTGAAGTGAACAATTTAATGAATAATAATTGAATATATAATTTAAAATATCTTAGTGAGTAATAACAATTTAATTAAAATTTTTGGATAAATATTTTAGACAAAAGGAAATGACAGAAGTAATTTTAAAGAAGAGATCGATAATTAACATAAACGTTAGGATAAAATAACATTTAAATAGGAGTTAAGCTATTGCAACGAAGATAGATGAGTGGATAAATATTTTTTGAATTGCACTGCGTTTTCAATAAATCTCAAGGAGGGGGGTAACGAGTTCCAAAGACGAATTGCGAATATATAAAATTGCCTTTCGGACGTCAAACAGAAGTGTCGTAGTTGTATAAGCAAATTGGACCGATTAGAACGTGCAACAGTGATACGATCGTGCAAGTAAGACGGCTCTCCAGTGTATAACAACTTATGTAGTAGGAGTAAAGTACGAAATTGTAGTATGTTATCAAAAGTCATGTTGTAGATTTTTATTGCATAGTGAGACACATGATCAGATCGCTTTAGGCCAAAGACATATCTAGCTATATTGTTAAATGCTACATTGAGTTTTTGCTTGCTTACAGAGTCGCAATTGGCAAAAATTTCACACCCATAAAGAAGAGTGGGGAGAATGTAAGCTTTTACGATTAAGAGTCTAATTTGAAGTGGTGTAAAGTGCTGTGAGACCCTTAGTACCCTAAGCATGCCATAAACCCTGCCGATTGCACTGCCAATGTGTGTCACCCAAGTTAATGTTCTGTTAAAGATCACACCAAGGTTTTTAGCTGAATCAGCAAAATCAATTGCGGTGTTGTTCAAAATAATTTTTGGAAATTCAGAAACATCAATAATTTTTTTGGAGATAACGATACACTTCGACTTTTTTGGGTTAAGACATAGACCATTTTTACCTGCCCATGTTGCTATACTCACAAGGTCATTGTTGATTGATGATACACAGTTAAAAATATGATCACGCTTACAGCTTATATACAACTGGACATCGTCAGCGTACATGTGGACATTGCAATTTTGAAGAACCTTGGGCAAGTCATTAACATAGATTGAAAACAGGAGAGGTCCAAGAACAGAACCTTGAGGGACTCCCCTGTTAACCGTCAAAAACTCTGATGTCATGTTATTGGCGGAAACAGCTTGAGATCTATTGGAGAGATAAGACTGCAAGAGGCTAGCCGCTGTGGAGGAGAAATTAAACATATTAATCAGTTTGGTGTGGAGGATACCGTGATCGACTGTATCGAAGGCCTTTGAATGATCGAGAAGAATTAAGAAGCTTATTTTGTTATCATCTATCCCTTTCCTAATCTCTTCACTTACATCTATTAGTGCAGTAACACAACTCCTCTGTTCCCTAAACCCAGACTGCCTATCAGTAAGTAGCTTATTGTCATGTAAAAATTTGCTGCACTGACGTTGTATGATTACTTCGAAGGCCTTAGCCATGTACGGTAAAATGGCAATAGGTCGATATTCACTGCCTGATTTAGGTATTGGAATTATTTTGGCAAGTTTCCAGCATTTTGGAAAGATAGAAGTAGTAAGAATTGTGTTGAAGATGTAGGTTATGTATGGAAGCACAACAGGTAATAAGATTTTAAGAAATAGCGGATGGATATCATCGAAACCTACGGCGTTTGATTTTATTGACAAAAGGCTAGACAGTACCTCACTCTGGTCAACGCATCGGAAGGAAAAAGTAATATCTGGACAAGAGGCGAAGGAGGGGGAACCACATACATTTGCATAAGCATTTTCATCAACTGTAGGCATTGGAATATTAATAAAGTTTTTGTTTAGGTCATTCACATCGGAATCACATACCGCAGAGAGGCTTTTACCTACTCCAATGTCTCGAATTTCTTTCCACACCTTCTTTGATTCAATTGCGTTTTTGTATTTTTTACTATAATAATATCTCTTCGATGCTGTTATTTCATTGTTTACCTTTTTCCGCATTTCTTTAAATTCATCGTATAGCTCCGGGGTTTTGAATTGCTTCCAACGATTGTAAGAGGCGTTCCGTTTTCCTATCAGCTTTTTAATCGAACTGTTAAACCACGGTTTCTGCTGAGTTCTAACATTTTTAGTTTTTATAGGTACGAATTCATTGTAGAGGTTAATAATGTTTAGCTGCAAGTACCTAACCTGATTTTCAATCAATGGCATGCCATAGATGACTTTCCAATTAATTTTTCGAGTTTCTAGGTCCAGGTGGTAATAATCAATGTGCTTGAAGTCGCGAAAGCTGAAAGAGTACGGCTTATTTTCCACGTGAAAATCAAAAACAAGGTAGATAAGATCATGTTTGGAAAAATTTGGTACAGATAGTTGATCATAGAGAATAACTTTGCTGAGGTCATTTACAAAGAAGAGGTCCAAAAGAGTATTGGTTGAAGTTGTGAAATGAGTAGGGGAAGAAGTATTAACTGAGAAAAGTCCTAAATCGCGCATGTCATTAGTTAATTGTTTTTCTATAATTATGTTGCTGTTAAAGTCTCCTGCAATTACAATGTGCGAGAAAGATAAAGATAAGTTTTCAATAACGCTTATGAAAGATGAAGTATCTACATTACGATTAGGACGGTAGGCAGTGCCAAAGAGAATTTTGTTGGAACCGTTTGAGGCCGAAATAAACACATATTCAATTGCGCTGTCTGTAGCAGATTTTTGTACAAGTCTGCAGGGAATATTGTTTCGCACATAAATAGCCGCACCTCCAGCATGCTTCTGTCTATCGGATCGAAATATTTTAAAACCATTTAGCATAAACAACGTATTTGGCATTTCGGCATTGAACCATGTCTCAGAAACACAAATGATATCCACATCAGAATCCTCAAAAATATACCTCAATTCATCTATTTTATTGACTAAACTTTGTGCATTAATATGGCAGATCTTCAAACCGCTTCTTTGCTTGCATAATATTCGTATCATGTTAAATGTATTGTCTTTGGAACTGTAACGATTACCCGTGAGAATCATTGTTAGATATGTGTGTGAAAACGCGTGCATTCTTCATAAATATTTGTTGCAATAAACTTGATCCACGAGTAGATGTAAACAAAGTAAAAAGAAATTTACGAAAGATGAAACAAAAATAGATAAGGTAATATGTGAGTAAGCTTAGATAAATGATATTGAATATACGTTGCCGCTTCATAACAAGTAGCGGCATACAAAAAGTGAATAGAACAGCTTCAGGTAGTGATCTCACGAAAAAGTTGAACATCACCAGTGCAGTTGTTGTTGTGTTGCTCCGTTAATTGGCATGCAATAAATGCCTGCAGTTTTTCGATGTTCTCCATGCATTCCGCGCTATCGCCTTCTCTACGCTTTACATGAACTTGGCCGCGGAGAGTAAAAGCAGCTACAAGTTGTTTTTGTCTTTTTAGTCGCAGGGCAGCTTGCAGAATTGTGTAGTTAGTTTTAGTTAAGCTTTCGTTGACATAAATTGGCTGTTGTGATTGAAAGCCAGCATGATGTAAGCGCAGCAGGCCATTCCCTGCGCGGCGGTAAAGTGCAACCGATTTTAAGAAGTTATTTCGGTCATACGGCGAAGAAAGCTTAACCATGATGGGTACGTCCCTCTTACTGTGCGTAGATCTTGAGCTTTTTAGACGAAAGATTGCGTTGACATTAGGCGTCACAGTGTTAATTGAGGTGCATATGTTATTCAATATTTCCATAAGATTCTCGTTGCTGTTGTGTGGAATACCATTGATGGTGAAATCACACGCAACAGTGGAGTTTTTCTGACGCTCAATATGGATTTTTAGTCCGTCGACCTCAGCTTTTAGCAAAGCAACATCAGCAGCTTGTTTTTCGAGGTTGGCTACTCTCTATTGCAAAAGTCGAACACAATTGATATATGGCAAACTAAAATTGATATACTAAATAGTTTAAAAGTAATTAAAACTACACTAAAGGCTTGTTACAACATGTTTTTAAATTGCACCCTGCGGGCAGAAAAGCCGCACATGTGCACACTTTTAAAGTGCACAATAAAATGGAAAGGCAGCAAAAATTTGATGACAAACCTTGGCAATAAAAAACTACAAGTCGTTTACACCTCTTCTTACGCATTTAAAGTTTAAAGCGTGTAAATAAAATTAAAGCAAAAACATAAACACATAAAAAGCCACACTCGCTCGACGCCGCACAATGGACACTGCCGCCTCCAGTTGCTGGGGAGTGGAGTGGCTTCAAACTTGGTCACAAGCGCAAAATTATAATTGCATTGAGCCAAGTTAGCAAAAAAAAAAATGGTATACAACTAATTAAAGCGCAAATAGCCACATAAAACGCTGGTAAATTGCAGAGCAAAACTGGCTTAGTTATAGGCGGAAAAATATCAACAAAACGAAAGTTGACATTTTTTACAAAATGTTCAGCTGTTCACATGTCCATGCTACTTACAAAGATACGGGTATATGATAAAATGTTGAAGTGGAGACGTGAGTTATGATGCTGAAGTGACAAGCATAAAAAGTAAACTGCCTTTACCAAGAATTTGAGCAATACTTAAATTGAGCGCAACAAAAAAATTTGTAAATATGATGAATTTTTAGTAAAGCTGGCTGGGTTTTGATAGTTCATTAATTTTTAAATAACTTGAAAGAAAGAAGTTTAGTTTGAGGAAAAATTAATTAGCTTGACTAAGGGCCAGTTTCACAGTGGATGTTTAAACTCTGATTGCAGTTTAAATAGGGAATTTCAGTTTCACAGTGGGAAGTTAAATACAATTTAAATGCCCGGTTGTGGGCATTTAAGTACGGCACAGAGTTGCAATCGAAAACAAATAAACAGCTGATTTCGGATGTGCAGGCAAGCTGCGTCGACAATATTGCAATTTATAAGCGGCCAAATTAAACATACAACTGCATGGTGTAGCACATATAAATGATCCCGTAGTATTATAAATAATATAAACTGTGGATTCTTTGAAGAATATCCAATAATTCACTTCTTTCGGCCGACGAAAAATTTTTAGCTCGCGCTGCCTCCATAATTGAACAATTGAACATATGTTTTTGGCAAGTTGTGCTGTGTTCAATTGTCAAATATTCGAAGTTGCCATTCATTATTCCGTATTTAAATAAATGCACTGTGAAACTCAAGAAAAGTTAAACTAGATTTAAACTCAATTCGCAAATTAGATTTAAACATCCACTGAGAAACTGGCCCTTATACTCTGATTACTCTAAGCAACAGCTCATAGAACGAGTCTTATGTCTAACTTACTCGTGCGTGTTATTCCCAGCACAAGTTAATGGCACCTACAAGTTTATACTATAGCTTTTTACTAAGCCTGTTTGTGAGAAACTTTTTTTTATATGGCAAAATAGAGGTACCCTCGCAGAGTTACCACTTTAATTGCGAGAGAATAAACGCAAATCAATGAGGTCTCTTTCTTTTTTTAGATGCTATGAGTCGGCTGGGATATGAACCACCGACTTCACACATAAGCGAACGAAATTTGTGAAAAAATCTAGAAAACATTAACTTTTTATAATTGTCAAAGAAGAGTACACATTTATTATACGCAGTGAATTTTACGTAAGATCAGTTCAAAATTAGCATAAATATATAAGTAAATATGGTACTAAGTTTTATAGTAGGGAGCAGGGGAAGATTTCAACGGGCAAGTGATTTTTCAGTGATATTTTGTTCAAACCCATGCCATAAAATGTTCATATTTTAGTCAACAATTTAAGAAATGATTTAAGTATCAACAAAACCCACTAACCAATTAGTAAAGATTTAGTTAAGTTGTCGTAAAATACTTTGTAGTTTTTAAAAGGCAGCTGCCTTCACAATTTTTAGTATAAAGCCATTCTTTAAGTGTAAGCATCGTCAAAACGCACATTTACAAAAAAGTCAAATGTCAGCTTGTGCGCAGCACTTACAGCTTGAAGTTTGACAGTTTCTTTGACAGGCGCGCGGCATGCCAGCAAAATACGCAGCCTGTCAACAGCCCAATCGATGGTGTAATTACGTATGACACTTTGAGGGGCGCAGCTGACAATTTGCGGCATATCTTGTTGCCTGCTCACAAGCACAAAGTCAACCGCGAAAATTGCTGTCAAGCGTTTGAAAGTTGTAATTATTTTTGTGCTAAATTCAAGCTAAATGATTTGATAAATATTTTTTACAAATTTTCCACACTAACAGTAAATATCTCAATCTGTGCAATTGGCGCGCACAATTTTCGATAGCTACGATTAAAGGCGCCATTTTTCGAATAACATGCGTCGAAGATTGCAACAAGTTTGATTTATTTAATTATAATTGCCAGTTTTTACAGCGTAAAAATCATTTTAATTATTTGGCATATGTGTGCCAAATTTTTGTTGTTGTTACCTGTAAATGTATGTTCAAACAAATTTCAATTATTTTTGATATTATAGAAAAAGGCGCGTTCAATTTTAATTGCATTTTGGTTCGTTGGTTTAAGGAGACGTTGGTAATAAATTCGCAACAGATTTGCACTAGTTTTTATGATATGATACGAATTTAATTAACTGGCGCATATTTTGGGCATTGATTTACTACTTATTTTATATTAAACAAGTGGGGCCACCTGTCGTGTGTGCCTGTATACACGACAGCTAGTAAAACAATCAGCAACAATAAAAGTAAAGTAAAAAATGAAAAAAAAAAATAAAAAAAAGTTGAAACCTGTGGGATTCGATCCCATGACCTGCCGAGTGCAAGCGCGCGGCTCTACCCACCGGGCTACACAGGGCACTGATTGCTTTCCTCTAAAGTCGTAGAAGAAAGAAAGTGAACATCAGGCAGACACTTTTTAGTCACTCTGCGTTTTATATATGATGCGCCCAGAGCAAAAACGACTTTTATACCTGCACAGCGCATGTGCGCAATGAGGCGAAAATTGACACTCGAAGCGTTTTTGCTCTGTGCTCGTCATATAAGATATCTACTAAGTACAGTTAGATGTTGGTTTTTTTTCATAGTTCGCTATGTTTGTTTGGGGAGTTAGCTGGTAAAAATAGTGAACAACTTTGAGTCTAATAGACGGTTCAAACAGTAGTGGCAATATATCAGTAGCAACATCAAATTGTTCTTTCTGTTATGAGAAATTAATATGCGTTATCCTATAAAAGTTATGAAAGTCAAAATTTGGTATTATGCTACTTTCGAAAATATGATTTCGAGCGAGTTCAAAAAAATTGTATCAGATTTTTCAAGCAAACGAGCTGGACTGTTCAGCTTATTTTATTTATATTGGAAATACAATTTTTCGAACTAAATTCGTAACTAGTATTATAGAAAATATTCAAATTAAACCTTTGAGGTTACGTTACGACGATTAGAGTTTTTGAGAATTTTTGAGTAATTGAAGGTATTAAATTGGATGGAAGGATATTGGTAACGATGTTAAATCGAGAGAGAGCGCCATCATGAAGTCTCCAATTAGATCAGCTATCTATCTACAATTCTAATATCTATATACTTATGTATGTACATATTTCTTTTTTCCAAGACTCAGGGGATTCTCCCTATATATGCAAAGCATGTTTGGAAAGAATTATAGGTAAGTATGTGGTACGAAAGTGGAGTAGTGGACATTTGCCTTGAATCCGCAAATATTGTAATGACGTTGGAAAACTTTTTCTAATCCTAAATTAAAATTTTTAAAATTATAGAATTTTGAAATTTTATGAGAATTTTTATCGTACGTCATAAGCTAATTTATGGCGCACAGCAGGAAACGCACTTCTGGCAGTAGATCAATTAATATAACACTAACACTTCAAACAATGCCACAAATTATTTAAGCCATTAATAACTCACCACCACAGGTGGTGAATATGCTGATGAATAACAGTACATAAAGCACACGCAATGCTTGCGACTTCGAAATTAATTGCTGAACATTTGGCAAATCGATTGGCGGCAAGCTGCAATAATTGTAGCAATTATTAATTATTATGGCAATTTAAGAAAAACCGGCATTGTTTCACATGCCAACAAAGGCGAGAAATCACATAAGCCTTAAAAAGCAAAAAACTTTTGGCTATTAATAACATAAATATTATGCTTGAAATTGTCATAAAGTGTAAAGGTATAGAATTTCAACACAACTTTAGCAACCCCTGACAAACAAACCACCCCGTTTGGCGCGCAAGAAATGCCAAGAAAATTTTGAATTCCGTGTCAAAGAAATGCTGAAACTGTGGCATGCTCTCAGCCTTACCCCAGTGGCACGCTTTTGTGGCAATGAAGTTGTATGCGGCACGCGATAAGGCACAGAAATCAAGCACTCATATACATACAACGTTGCATGTCGAGGGGTGAAGGGTGCTACTCACAAATGCAAATTAAGCAAATGTAAATGTCAAAGTGTGCGCTCGGAGCGGAAGAAAGTAGAAGAGATAGGAAATGCAGGGTAGCTTTCGTGCTGAATTTTAATTTGCAAAGTGTGCCGCCTTGAGCAAAACAAATATCAACAAGAAATAATCAAAAAGTAAACAAAAAATTTGAGAGCAAAATATCAAAAAAACATGAGCATTAAAATTTTCAGAAAATGTCTAAAAAATGAATTTTATTGCAACAATAAAATGCAAATAGCGCCACTTGCAGTTATGCATCTGTAATGGCATGTTCAGCAACAATTGGTAAGAGCAATGGCGGCAGACAGCTTCCCAGACAGCGCGCCATTAAAATGCAACAGACCATTATAATTTGATCAGTGCAGAGAAACAAAAATTCAGCGCCGAAATCACTCAATAATAAAAAAAGAGGAAGAAACAAATCTAGGAAAAGCAGATTGCAAGCAATAAAAACGAAAAAAAGCAAAGGATTTTGTTATGTCATGCCAAAAGGGAAGAGCTTCATGCTACTTGAAGTAGTGAACAAGGGATTTGCGGGTTACATGATATGGCATAAAAAAGATAGCAAAATAAAAAGGAAACTGCAATGCATAATATTTCCATATAAAATAGAAGAGAAACTGCGCAGTGACAGCATAAAAAGGCAACTATTTGAGCCGGAAGAAGGAATGTGGAGCAAAGCAAGTTTGGCATGCGAAATGACGCAGTTAAGCCACATGAAGGTAGTGGCTATTTTCTGTAAAAAGGTGCCAACACAAATAGAATAACAGCCATATTCTGACGTTACAGCCACAGTTTATTAAAATATATTCATATGAAAAAATATCTATTTAAACCCAATATTGAACTGTGACTTTTGTGACCCTCGCCTGAATAGCGCTCTGATTTTTAGAGAGCGTGATGCAGAACTGTTTTCAATCTTGACGCAACTGTGTACACTTTAAGGAGTTCTCCATCGATTTTCTACATGAATATATTCGTACGATCGCACTTTCTATACTCTATACGGAAATAACAATACATACTTAGTAACTTTTTATACTCAACCAGGTACTTTACCTACATACTCTTGACGGACCTATTCACAATGACGACGGGGTATTCCACACTTTACTTGGAATTGGTCAACTGTACTTACTCAATCAGGAATACTCTTGAGGAAGCCATGCTTACTTCAGCTGGAATTGTCCATATTGTCGACGGGGTTTTCCAAACATTATTTGGAATTGTCTATATTCAGAACTATTCTGGACTACCAAAAGGACTACGGGTAAATGCTATCTTTTTCCGAAAAGCAGCGAAATTATATTTTACAGTGGCATTGAAAAGATAATTTCGAGATGTAATAAATGTGTTTGTTGAGGGTATGGGGGATAACATTGAGAAATAAAAAATATTTGAACTCAGGTCGGTGTGTTTTCCAGTCTGATGCCGAGAATACATTGAACTACCCTGGTATGTTTCGTGTAACCGCCAAAATTAAAAAAACTCCATTTTAGGATCGATTCTCTAGGAATCACGTTTGAAAAATATCAGTCCTTCAAAATTGCTGTATCTAATGATGCTTAAATATGCCCAGTATAGCTCAGCAAATACACCTAAATCATGCAGCCTCTTTTGTTACTCTTTCTTTCTGAAATAATTCTCTAAGCAAGAATATTAAAAAATGTTAAGCTCTTCATTTAATTTAATATGCTTCTAAGATGTCCACAAAATATTTTTCGGAATACCTCATATAAAGGAATTTTCAATCTTTCACCTCGAAAATTTTAAATTACCCTTACGCTTAAATTTTTGTATGCGATATGCTGCCATTTTTCAATTTCTCAAAGCAAGAAAGCAAAAGAAAATGCTATAAAATTCTAATAAACCTCATCAGGCGAGCGTGCCAAATGCAATTACGGCAAATATACCTAGAGGTAAGGCCTCAAAGCAGCAGGATATTCTCCCTCCTCGACTCTGGTGAAATTTGAAATTGGTATGCCCGGCGGCAGGCGCCCACATCCGCACGCACTCAAGCACACATACGGCAAATATTTATCTTTTCAATAAAGTTGTACCCACACAGAGCACTCCCACTCCAAACAGTTCCATGTCCCCTGACTCATAAAGCTGGCGAAAAAATGCCAGGAAGCAGCCAGCCTGGTACCGCCAAGATGACGCAGCGCAGCTTTATGGGCTACGGTTTTCAGCTAGTCAATGCGATTTCAACCCGGAAATCACATATAAAGCAGAGTAAATCGATAATACTGAATGCGGTTTCGTAGTTCTGCAGCGGGCAACAAGAGGAAAAGGGGAAAACGCCGCTACTTTCCAAGTCGCCAGTGAGCCGGATGGAGGGTAACAAATGAACGCAGCGGTAGAAGCAGAGCAGCAAGGGGGGCAAGGAAAACAATGAAAACGCTTCTACGGCGCCAGCGGAGCAGTTCATTACCCCATGGAAGCGCACGGCAATGGACCGCTTCCAACCGGGATGGATGCACGCTCGACGCCACAATTTTATGCTTTCTTTATGCCACTTGCGTTTCCGCATTCGTACAAAAAAAAAGAAGAAAGTGTGCCTTACAGTTAAGTGCTGCGTAAAAGTGGCAGGAATGTGGACAAGCGGCGCATAGACCTAGTGCGAAAACGCCTCATGGGGAAAGGAAGGCGGAACATTTCTAAATAAAATCATATTATGTTAAGGAAAAATCGAAAATCACAAAAAAAGGGGAAAAGGAAGAAACTGAAACTTTCGCCGGAAGCGCAAAAATGTTGTTGCCGGAAGTGTGCCAAATTGTTACAGAATAATTTTTGTTGGAGCAAAAAATGTATGAAGAGTTCGGGTTGAAGATATGCTTTATGGGGCTAGCAGCAGAATGTGGTTGGAGTGATGCTTGGAAGCATGAATGGATGAATGGAATTCTGTTGGCTGAATTGAGGAATGAAGCTGTGCTATATGAATGAATGAACGCTTAAAGCAATGGATGTATATAAATTGAGATGAATGAATTGATGAGGGGTAAGCATAAATGTTTGCAAGAAACATGATGAATGATTGCCGAAAAAATTATAAAAAAATTCGTAGATTATTGCAAACGTTCTGAATGAAATCCTATACTTAAAGCATAAACAAATGCATCTATTTTGGCTAAAATAAATCAGAAGATGATAAAGACAGCCCAATTCTGAATAAAAGCTCGTTGGAAAAAGCCATTTTTTGGAACTTCCTAAATTTCATCAAATAATGATGAAAATCGAAAACGCCTAAAAACTGTCAACCTTGACAAAATCTGCAGAAATTTCAGTGTAACTTTTAGATATTTCTATTTCAATTATTTTAAGAAAAAAAAGGCTCTACGTTAAAATATTGAAAGCAAAATGTTGCTATTAACTAACTATTTTGAACTTTTTTAAATTTAAGAAATACTATAAGCAAAAACGAGTCATTAAATTCGAATTTTATTACTTACTTACTTATACGATGAAGGGAGGAGCACTTGTAAACTTTTATAAATGTTTTGAATGAATAATTCCTTATATTTGTATATATTGTATCTTTCCCCCCCTCACCCACTAACCTATGATATTTTCTAAACCAACAAGTGCTTTGCATGTATAGGGGCATCCCCTGAGTGTTGGTTTAAGCGGAAAAAAAAAATAAATATATGTAGCCACAAACCTAGCCTAACTCTAGATCAAAATGAAGCTTTAATTGAAGATGATCAATTTTATTTATAATGTAATCTTTACTGCCAAGGCTTTTTATACCCTACACCTATGGTAATAGGGTATAATAACTTTGTGCGAAAATTGTAACGCATTAAAGGAGCCGTCCTAGGTATAGACATAAGTATATAGAAATGATCAGAAACACTTTCTCTTTTGATTTCCGGTTGTCCGTCTGTCCGTCTGTCTGTCTGTCTGTCTGTCTGTCTGTCTGTCTGTCTGGCTGTCCGTTGGCGCAGGAGAGAAAGAAGGAGTGGTCCGATTTGGACCAAATTTGGCACACAGTCGCAGTGAACCTTCCACTACTTTAAGTTCTGAGATTAGCAAAATCACCCGAAGGACACGTCCACAACGGGCCTGTAAGTCCCACCACCTCGGATTTTTTTCGGTAAAATGGCTATAATTTGTGTAATTACTCATGGATAAGAATTATACTTGGTATTTAAGGTAAGGTGTGGACCCTATGTAAAATACCAAAAAATGGGCGTGGTCCGCCGACTGTATAGGCGGCAAAAATTTTCCGGTAAAATGGCTCTCAATTGACTACTTATGCATTTAAACGAATGAAATTTGGTTCCTAGGTTAAGATATAGGTCCTACATGACATATAAGTAAATGGGCGTGGTCCACCCACTATATAGGCGGTAAGCTTAAAATCCTCATAACTTCTGTAATATACACATCAGAGCATCCATATTTGGTCATTTCATTGCAGGGGAGAATATCTTTATATTCTCAAAAAATGGGCGTGATCCGCCCACAATGGGGGTGGTAAATTTAATATACCGATCATTTCTTTTGTACACCTGTCAGAACATCAATATTTGGTATATATAAACTTATTAGGAATATCTTGTAGTTTGTCAATAATGGGCGTGGTCCGCCCACTCAGTTACTTGGTGTAGGGTATTACTCTGTCGGTGACACCCGACTGATGCTTCCTTACTTGTTTAAATCAAAAATTTGACAGTCTGTTTCTTAAGCCACTCAAAGAAATATCTCTGCTAGTTCCGCACTTCAGCTCAATGTGAGATTAATGAAAATGTTTGCTTACAGTTTTTGACTGATAAAAATCTTTAAATCAAAAAATGCAAATTTAATATTTCGTTACAACGCCCGAAAAAAGACAGACAATGCGTTGATTTTTAAAAGCCCCTCCGAAATTCAGCGAAAATCGCAAATTTATGTCACTGCCGTAAGAGCCGAAAAATATCCGCATCTATGCATTAAGCAGCCCAGACAGTGTCGCACTAACGCACAGATACAAAGATACGTCTCTGCGTAGCTATAAAGCAGCCACCGCTAAACTCATTTTAAGCCTGCACACGCCTTCGGCGCGGCCAATTCACCAGATTTTCTAATTTTCTTCGCCATTGCGGGGGAATACTCGCACGCGAATGTGGGAGATTATGTGCGAGCTGAAACGGGGCTCGGCGGCGGCAGTTTGGGACCGGCTGACAGCACTGGAACGCATATGACAATGGCGGCTTATTACCGCCTGTGTCTGTCGCCGTGCGGGCCGGGCCGGGCCGGGCCGTGCGATTGTCTACAGCCGCCAGTGAAGAGGATTATGCGCCGAAAGTGGTCTGAAAAGATTTTAACGACTCTTTTTCGTATCGCGCTGCTTCGGCTGACAGTGGCGACAAACGTTGCGAAAATGTGGGCGGTCGTGCAAAAATTTGCGGCGCCAAAGGGGGGGGGCGGAAATTCTAAGTGTACGTGTCTGCTGAGACGTTGCAGTCAAATGTCTGTATACAAACGCTGCTGGAGCTGAAGCAAATTATAAGGAAAATAAAAGAAAAAACTGTAAACCAAGAAAGTTATTTAAGCAAGAAGAAAGGGAAACAATCTTTGTGCAAACGAAAATTGCACAGATATGAGTGAGGGGGAGCTAAAACAGGCAAATCGAAAAGCAATTGAATTTGTGTGGTAGGCGTGGCAGCACTTGGCACAATATTTGATTTTATTTTGAAGCAAATGAAAGCGACATTACTTTTTGTACTTGCAAAGGAAAAGCATAATTTTTGTAGGGTTGAAACTGAGAAAGGGAACCACAAGTTTTTTAAATCAAATGGAAGGGACATTGGTTTTTGAAAAGCTAAGGAAAATATTTGATTTTATTGAATCAAACGAAAGGGAATCTTTTTGAAAAGCAAAGCAGAAGCAAAATGCCTCTAGAATGAAAACAAAAAATGGAACCAAAGTTGAAAGTATTCTAACCTTAAAAACTAGGACCAGCAACAAGTATACAATTGTTATAAAGAAGGCTGCTTAATTACAGCATTTTTTTAAAATAGTGCAGTAATCTATAACCCCTCACTTATTTTAGAAAAATTCACATTTTTCCAAGTTCTGAAACTACATAAATCTGCACTATAGTAAATATGGAAAATTTATATTTGATTTCTTACAACCATTTCACCAGCACATTTTCGCCATTTCATTATTTTGCCATTAATGAAGAGGGAAAATTTTAACAATGAAATTAAGGCAACGTAAACAATACACACACATTCGCTGTTAGTAACAACAATTTAAATGCTACCAAAATAAAAGCTCCCAAAGGAAAAGAGAGATAAATTTAGAATTCGCCTAAAATTTGCAAACTTACGCTAATCACAAACATAAAGTTTTTTTTTACAAATTTAGGCAATTTTGTTGAAATTTCTGATAGTTGAACAAAATTAAAGCAATTTAAAATTTTGGTAACCATTTTGCAGGTGTCTCTAATATGTTGCAGATACAATGCATTCTCGTTAGTATAAACATTAATAAATACTCAAAGGAAAGCACATACACACACATTTTCAGTAGCGAGTTTGCACATTCATTGGCATAATTCAAGCAAAACTACGTTACGCAGCAAGACGTGAGCGTAATTCCAGTAGCGAGCGAGTGGCGTGGCCGTGTGTGAGCGCTGAAATATCCCAGCAGGAAAATTGTAACTGCATGGAATATATGTATGTATGAAATATATATGTATGTATGTACAATGAAAAATGCAGCTGAAGAATTTGGCACTACTCGGTAATGCTTTTGGTAATGTTTAGTAAGCAAATCGCTGCCAGTAAAGCGAATATGTGTGAATTTTTAGGCACTTTTAGGTTACTTCAGTCATCGATAGAGTTGCGTAATAGAACAAGTAATGCATTACTTAGTAATGCAGAAGTCATGCCTATATCTAAAATTTCACAGCATATAGCCGTGTAAAGAAATCAACTTCTATGCATGTGAAAAAGGCTCTGCATTACTGCTAAACTTATCAGAGGTAAGCTTTAGCTGCTGTCATTCAAGAGATACGCATACGCTGGTATGTCTTGTACTATATCAACGCTTGGTTATCGCTATATGCTGTTGTTGTTGCTTTTCATTGTTAATATTATATGATAGATGTGTAGACGCTTTGATGTAGACGCTTGCGTTTCCTTCGTTTTGCCATTTCGCTTGATTTTGGTACGTGCCGCTTTTGTTTTATGTTCATTTCATTAGTTGCTACTTCTTCTTTCTTTGTTTCCTTTGTAATTAAAATCATTTTAGATGTGAGGAGTCGCAGCTAATTTATATCTACAGCATTTAATTTTGACAATATGAGACATAAAAGTTGAGCTTGAATTGTTTGAGCGAAAGAATGATGACTTCAATGTCAAAAATTCAGTAAAAGGGATAGATTTCAAAACGCAGAAAAAATTTTTATACCATAAATATTTTTCTAACTAATAAAGAGAGCCCTTAAAAGGAAGTGTATACAACTATATCGAACTATTTCAAATCTGTTCAATAACTTTGGTAGTTTTTTTTGTTTTCCAGCTTTGTACTTTCTTAGTCTTTTTTTCCGGATTTTTTATTTAAGAGCTATGCACGTATAATATAATATCTATTTCGATAAGATATAGTACCAGAAGTTATTAACCTTTCATTAAATTATTTTTCTCTATAAAAAGAAACATGAAAAAGCGACATTAGATTGTTTTGGGAGTTGGAGGAGCTCAGTTTCTCAGTTGCCTCGGCGGGCACGGCCTATTGTAACAATTCTACATGTACTTAAAGATGCGCATGGATGAATAACTTCAAGAGGCATGAAAAGTAACTACTTTAAGCATGGCTATTACTTTCGATAGTTCCTTTTGCTCCTCAGACCAAGCCTAAAATGCCTTCAGCTGCCGGATTTTATTATAACTACATCATCTTCATCATTTATGCTTGCTCTTTTCCAAATAACTTCAGAGATTTTGCAAAATTGTTCATTCAAATCACATTTCTACAGAAATGTTGCCATGTATTTAAATGTTAATGAACTGTCATTCAAACAGTAGGGAAAACAAGTGGAGGCAGGTGAGCAAACGGTTACATTCATATTTCCTATCTTCCCGCTTGGCTTGTCTTTTGTGCGTCTGTTTCTCTTCTTACAATTTTCTTTTGCAGAATTTCTTGTTGATTACTTTTCGTTGAAGTTGCAGCTGTAGCACAAACGTGGTAATTTATGCAAATTTACAAATTAACAATTCGTCATGCTTTGCCATATTCAGGCGCAAACTCCTTCTGCGACTGCTTCGACGGTGTTCCTTCACGACTTTCAGCGGCGCCGTGTTGCAAGTTTATTAAAATGCAAAGCGTTTACCGTGAGCGGCGACCGTAGGAGGAGGCAGCACAACGTGAGTGGGCAAACGCTGAGGAATTCTATGGAACTCTACCTGAAATGATCTCTCAAGTTGTAAAATTAAATCCACAAGAATAAATTTTAAACGAAATTTAGAAAAAAAGCCTTCAACTGAGTGTGGGCGCTTTAGTTTGAGTGCAGCTGGAGGAAAGTTTAATGCCCAACTGTTATGGACACTGAGAAAACAAATCTCCTCCGCCAGTCTGAATAATTTATAAATTGTTTGTTAGTAAGCAGCTTATAGAAGGTTTTGTAAAGAGTCTTTTACTATTATTGAAAAACCATATCGCTGCAGAGGGAGAGAGAGAGAGACGCTTCATTTCGACACAAGTTTTATGCCTCTAAAATTCGGTTGTTGTTTTATGACGAGAGAGAGATGCTAAGTCCTAGCTCGATAGAGAACTAGTTTTTACTTAGCAGAGCGTTAAAAATGCATTGTCTTTTTTTTCGAAGGCATACAAAAGCTCTCTTTTAGATAAGGAAAATCTCTTCTTTCTTTTAATTCGAGTAAGCTAGGCCTCAGCCTAGGTTACACGAGCTATTGGCCCATTTGTGCAAGTAAACCTTCACTGTAGTGTATCGAGAAACATGATCCTTTCTAAAAAAGATTTGAGCTATAGAGCAATAAA
The DNA here is from genome assembly GCA_963457695.1 of Neria commutata. Classification (NCBI taxonomy): domain Eukaryota; kingdom Metazoa; phylum Arthropoda; class Insecta; order Diptera; family Micropezidae; genus Neria; species Neria commutata. Next base: position 38,165,622 of record OY735248.1, read on the forward strand.
TATTTCCTGCTTAAAGTCAATAATATTAATAGCATTAACATATACTAGCAAGCAATTTAAGTCCTTAAATACAGACACCCCACCCACTAACCTATGATCCTTTCTAAACCAACAAGTGCTCTGCATGTATAGGGGGCATCCCCTGAGTGTCGGTTTATTTAAAAAAAAAAAGACATGAACATTTTAGGTACATTTCTACCATAAGTGGATTTCTTGCTTGTTAACAAAATCTCCCACACTCTGAAAGTGTTGCCATATTTCAATTTGTCACCATTTAATGCTGCACATAATTCTGCTTAACCACTTAATAAATTTTAGCTCATTGTCAGCCAACTGTGGTGAACAGACCTGAATAACATGGTCACATAGTAGCAGAAGTTGCTTGAAGCGTATGTCTCTCCATTCATGGATCCGAACATTGGTCCATCTGCATTTTATCTATCTTTTGTTCGTCTGTCTGTCTGTCCGTCTGTCTGTCTGTTTGACTGTCTATCCACCAATCCGCCCTGTCCATTTGTTCATTTCTATGTCTGTCCTTCTGTCCACCCATCCGCCTATTTGTTCAACAATTATTTTAACTTGCAGGCCATGACTCCAACCAGTCCGAGCCACATTCGCCAGCAAGCCAGTCGATTCCAGTCAGTAAACGCAAAACTTAAAAGTCCCTCCCAAGTGAGCGAGCGAATGTACCCGTACGTGTTGGGAATACGTAATTTAAACACGTACGCGTAAACATTACAAAAACTGCTACAAAAAATAGATAGAAAAAAAGTTGCATGTATATTTTTGCTAGTGAAAAACGTGCAAAGGCAAAAAAAAATTCTAATAAATGTGAAATCAATAAAAGGCAAGAAATAACAATTTTCAGCGAACAGCAATAAAAACAATAATAGTGTTGGCAACTCTGTGTGAGCATGGTTGGTGGTTGCAAGCGGCCATTTGTATCTACTTAGGTGTGTCCATGTTTCAGTGTGTTTCTGTTTAAAGGAAATGTCCATTTATATTGATGTGACACGATTTCTATTGCTGGTTCCTGTATTCAAGCCGTCTTCCTGTGCCTGATACCTTGCATCCTTTGCTTTGTGGCACCTCATGCCGCCATTCATGACTCATTCACAAAATTTTAATGCGCACGCACGAAAGATTCTAAAGATCGCGCAGCGCGTCCGACAAGCGTTTAATTTCCTCTCTACAAATTACTTCTACGCATTTGGAATTTTTAACATGCTCATTTCATCATTTTAGAAATTGCAAGCAAAGTAACTCGTTTGGAAAGATGCAAAAGCCAGTTAAATTCGACAAGAGCTTAAAAGTTAGTCAGACTGTATGAATACTTTTGGCAAGTTAAGATACTTTTGCAAAAAAAGTATTCTTTGTAAAATTTCAGTTAAATTTTATAATACCTTTAGCTAAATTTGATAAGATTTTTAAAATTTTATTGTTTAATGTTTAAATAAAAGCTCTTCGTATTTAAAAAACATAATTTCAAATCAATTAAGTTCAACAATCCTTACTAAAGTCATATAAAAAATTAGTAAACTTTTTTCAATTTTCAGCTGAATTGTCTATTCAATTCTTAATATTTTCCAAGCAACGCGCCTTAAGCTTTACCATATTTAAAAACAACATCATCGCTGTATATGATATGTTATTATGCTAAAAATCGAAACATCATTCCCAACTCCTCCCCAGTGAGATCAATGATCGTATCGGAATCTATGATCTATGTCCACAGATTCGTTGCACTTCCGCTAACTTTTCTGACATCTTTTCTGAACAACAAATCCAATTCGTTTTCTGTTTCTCATCTTGTTTAGATATATGTACTTCTTAAGCTTTTCTAACTATCATCTGCATTAATTACTGTCAAACATTTTTCATAGCATTCCGCGTCAATTTTACAGCAATTTCACAGACTTTTGCTTCACTGAAACGCTTTCCTATTAATTTGGTAACCAACACAAAATTGCTTTTCTTGGCCAACTTTTTCTCTGTTACATTAACGCACTGACTTTCGAAGCTACCTGCATATGCTTCAAACTGCGGAACCCTTCTGCTCTAAGCACCTACGGCACTTTCTTTTGCCTGGCTTAGAACTTTTTTTGTTTAAATTTTCCATGTAAACTTCATCAACGCACAATTACAAAAACAACAAAAATTCCGAAACTATGCGCCTTTCAGCCTCATCTTACGTCTTTTTCTTCTTCATTAACTGTCTTTTGTTGGTTTTTGCTTGGCTGCTTGCGCTCTTGACTTCTTTTTCTACACTTCTCCGCTTGCCAGCTCCTGCTTTTATTTCGGCGGCTCTTTATGCTGTGCGTGGTCATCTTTCAAGCCATTTGAAGCTCATTTAAACCCCATTCAACAATTTATGATGTGCGATCAGAGCAATTTAATGACCTCTGTGCTTTGCTCTGCTCTGCTCTGTTCGTCAGCTTCGAGTTGAAGCTCAGAAAATAAAAGCAAAGCGATAAAGCAGCAGTGGAAGTCATGAAATTACCTGCGAGTAATCTTCCATAATAAAGCCACGTTACGACAGTTGGTTAAAATACCGTAAAATTTTGTGGCAACCCACACACGCGTGTACTCGCTCTTTTTGAGGTCAAGCAAACATCCGTGGTGGTGGTCATGTGGCCCGTGAAGCGAGCTACCGAAAATTGGTAATGACTGTGATGCTCATAAAAATTAAGTGCATTTCATGAAGTAGAAGAAGAAGAAGAAATGATATAGATCATGCGTAGATTGTGTAGCATGTGCACACAATTTTATGCGCCCATAAGGCGCGTGCTTCATAAAAATCAATCAAATCGATATGACTAAGAATATATAAAAAGATTTGTCGACATATAGTGGCTCATTAATTGGAAAAAGGCAAATGAAATGGTTTGAACGAATTTAAATAAAAATGTATACATTTGTATATTTATGTCGTTACAGAGACTTAGTCATAGTTTTCTAGCATTAACTGGTGAGTGTATGCGCTTTTGTAGGTACTAGCATTTTTAAAGGTTTGAAGATCTTCGATTTTTCTATAAAGCGATATCGCGATGTTCGAAACCAAAATCAGATTAGTTGAAATATCAATGTATAATAGGAGCAAATCGTATTGGAACAGTTGGCGTACAAAAGCTCTCTAGGAAAGGTAACATTTTTGCAACTCAGACACTCACTTTTGTTTTAAACAGAACGCTATAAATAGCTTTTATTTTATGGAAAAGAAAAATTCCTGGCAAAAATTCTACATGGAGTCCCGCCTATGTTTTTCAAGAAATTTCAAACTAATTTCCTAAAATGAACTACAAGTCTACCAGCAAACCTCATCGAAAATGCACTCCAACAAATATTGAAGGAAACAACAAAAAAATGTCCATACAATTATTTGAAAAATCTCATACGGAGTTTTACAGAAAAGAAGTCTATATATTCTAAAAATAAAACCCGAAGAAATTCAGGAGCATCGAATTGATAGATACTTCAAATTGATCTGTTCCATATGCCTAAATGGGAATTGATTTGTGTGGGTAATATTCCTGCATACCGAAGAATCTGAATTGCAGCGTCTTTTGAAGAGCCAGCAAACCATCATCCACACCAACCTCCGTCAAAAGATCTTCTTCCAAAAAAATTAAAGCTTTAAATAATGAATGAAAGCTAAAGGTATTAGTCGAGTGATTTTAGAAGAGAAGCTTTATTAGTCATAATTGTAATACTATTTAATTTTAAAAAAAAGTTAAGGTGATTCTTTGTAAGAAGCTGTTAAAATAATGTCTAACTATGAAATCTTTGGAACAACAAGCCGCTGAGAAAATCTTGCAAACCCTTTTAAAATGTAATCCATAAGTTCGAAAAGTTTCCTAGTGATTGCTCTGCTGAAACCTGGGCTCTCGAACGTGCCGTGCTGGCTTTATAAAATTTGTAGAAAACTTGCGTAAAATTAATAAATTCAAATATTTTCATAAAATGAGTTTTAATAGCAAGTTCTTGTATATCACATAAATGCGGGCAAATGCGGGTACTAACATAAATTTCTACCTTGTACCTGCATAATTTAAATAATGCTACAAACTGTAAAATAATGATACGAGCTGTAATGCGGACTTACCTTCAACTTTGGCCAACGCCAGCACTGAGATTGTTTGTAATGCGGGTATGGCCCAGGCGACCAAGTGGAATAAATGCGATTTATTCTCAATCGCCTCGTGACCCCATTTCAGGCCGGCGGCCAAGAACCAAGCGAACGCCAGGCATGACCACCAGGCAAAGGCGGCCATGCAGCAGAAGTAGAGCGCCATAAATAGAACCGTGCAAGCGGTGGTCTGACGATGGCCCTGCGCCGTGAAATGGTGATGGAAAAAATAAAGAAAAACGAAAGAAGCAAAATGTGTGTAAATATAAAATTTTTTTATATATATTTTTAAAGACTGCCGTAACAAATTGCGTCGTTACAAAGTAATCGCTTACCTGTGTAATGGTCGACATCATTTGCAGACGACCCAGTCGCACTGGCGGCGGAAAGGGCTCTCGACAGGCCACCGAATCGCCGGCGCCCAAACCGGCGACATACGCGCAACCGACGACCAAGTAACAAATCGCTAGAAAAACGATAGCACGCTCGGGATAACGAAAACGCGCGGAATCGATGAGAAAAGTGAGCACCTGTAAATGGAAGACAAAAAATTGGTAGTTGGTAATAAAACTTAAATGTTATTTTTAAGAGCACGTAATTACATTTATTGTTGTCTTTCATTCGTCAGACTTAAAAATTTAAAAAAAAAAGGGTTATGGAAAAGAAGAAGACTGTTGCCGATCGAGCGCTTCGTATAAGTGATCGGTCCGATACTCTTGCCGTCATAGTGAGGTCAACCATTGGCCACGTTAGTAATGGAAGATCGTCGAATAGACACTAAAGGCTCAGTAAGTGATGACGTATCGTATTTATTCGTATCGTAAATGTCATAGAGAGACTTATTTCTATGGGAATTTCTGCGTTACGATCCGATTAAATAAGTCAAGAGCGAACGTATAGAGCTCGGGTAAGACAGTTTTTGTCTGCGATACGAATAAATACGATACGTCATCACTAACTGAGTCTTAAGTCTAAGCATTAGATAAAAATAATAGCAACAAATATTATATATAATATTTGTTTAAAGGCTTGTCAATTTCTTTAAAGGCTTCTAATAAAGACTTGAAGTCTTAATTTCTATTACTTCGTCTAACAGCGCTATTCTACCGATACAGATACAATTGAGTGTAATTTTAATTCTTATTTTGCAAAATGATGCATTCTTGGTAAAAAGCATTATATAACTCAAAAAAATTTGAATTGCTATTTTTGAGATTATCAGCAGAATAAGAAAAGTATCGGTTTGCATTTTTTTATGTGTAAAATATTTTTCTATGTTCCGATATTTCAGTAGTCCAATAAAGTTAAGGTTTACTATCCTATATATTGTATGCTAGGAATATATTTTGAAAACTTTGTATGAAAATAAGCCGAAATTTAATCATTAGATAGCTATCTGAAGCTTATCAGGTACATTGTGAAAAATAGTGCTGTGAAAATAATTCAAACCGCTATGAAAAACAGAAATTTAAAAAAAATGCTATCTATAGTTATGTATGGCGTTTAATATCCGCTACTTTTCATCTAACCTTCTGCTCTGTGCGGCTTTGACAAACGGTACACCTTTTTCTGACACTACCTGCCAACAATTGTTGCTATCTCTGCGATTTGTTGCTAGCGTCTCACTTTTTGTTTGCCCTATAATTATGCTAATGCCATTTTTCTAGCCGTGCTCTTAACCGGTTCCTTTAGTCTTTTTACGCGGAATTCGTTAATTCTATGCTTGCCGCCTTTTCTAGCACTAATGACGCGCTCATATTGAAGTATTTTATGGTAATGACTGTGTAATTTGTGTTAAATCATCTGTGTAGATTTCGCACTTAATTTGCAGCAGGTACACTCTCAATAGATTTCTTCGTTAGAGGCGAAGGCGTCTTCGTGGCCTAGCTTTAATGGGGTTAATGCGTTCGCCTTGTACCATTCATCTACATTTCATAGATATGAGCTGTTATTTTTGAAAGCGGAATAAGTCAATTTTTTATAAAAATATAGATAATGGCAGTTATAGATAAAACTTTTTATAATCTTTCTATGGGTAAACAATTTATAGTCAAAAAAATTTTTGATTCTAGTATTTGGGAGATGAAAGTTTTACCTCTCAATAGTGTTGACACTGAGAGTGAAATGTAAACAATGAAATATCTCGCAATAACAGAAAATGGACTTATTCCACTTTCAAATATAACAGCTCATATTATTAAATCAATTTGAAAGAATTTTTAAATAGCATAGTACAAACTTTCTTGCCAACGAATGAAACCTCAAAACCGAGCTACAATTCCTTTCTCTTCTACAAAAAATTTTGTTGACTTTTTTTGCTAGATCTAAAAAGCTGTCACGCTGTCACTTTACCAAAAGTTAAATACTATGCCATTTCCCTTTCCAAGGCAATTTTTTGTGCAAATTTCGTCGTTCATGCAAATCACTTAAATTGCAATATTTTAGTCTTATGCCTTCCCGCAAGAAAGTTTTCTTTACAACTTCAAACATTTGAAGCGTACAATAATTTTACATAAAAGGGTTGTAGCACTCAAATTTTCATTATGCTGCCTTCATAATTTTCTATACACCACACATCAAATTATCAATTCAAATGCCATTTATCATTTTGGCCATGCATACTTCCGTTAAGCAAGCCAAGTTACACCCCGGAAAATATTACAGCCATTTCGAATTATACTAGTATGCAATAGACCAACACATGCACAAATGTTAGTAATTTGTGAAATTATGCTACGGATACACCTCTTCACTTTACACCTATACACCTACAGCAAAGTCGAAACTGGAAACGGAAATTTGCATTTGTAATTTATGGGCAAACGTCAAGTTGCGGCACAGCTCCTCGTCTGCTCTTCGTCTATATGGTAGCTATGTAGATATTTTTCAGCTTCGTATTCTCGATTCTGCGCTGACAAATGGCACAGTATTTTGTAACTCCTTTGTTGAAATTCACAAATTGAATTGTTTATTTATGTGTACTCCTACTTTCTTTGTCATTCTTTCGCTTTCTAAATCATGTCAGCGACTTCTCTTACTCCTCTTTTGCCATAGCTGGCATAACATTTCTTCCTTACACAGAAATCAATTTGTTATGCCAGACATGTCGAGCAGCCCACGCTTAGACTGACGAGCTGACAAAGTGTCTGACTGATGCAGTCATAGTCAAAGAAATGCTTGAGCTTACTTCTTGCCGCAGCGGGGCAGTGAGCTGGAGTGAAGTGAGGCAAGTGCTTGAAATATTGTTAAATTATGCAGAGAAGTCATCATTATGTATACTAATTTTTTTGGGACAGGGTGTTGAATTCCTATTTAAATACCCAGCGTATTATATAAACATGCAGACGCAGGCGTGCCCGCTTCATCCATGAAATGCAAGTATCATTGTTTAAAGGCACATTTTTGTGGTCTTATGTCGGCAATGGGCGTAGCATAAATTAAATTTACATTTTTTTGGTATATGTATACAATTCTTCTAGTCTTGTCTAATGTGCAGGCAGTTCATAGGAAGAACATTTTTCGTAGCAAATTTACATAAACGAAAAGTTTTGTTGGAATAATGTTAGCATGTTAATTTTAAAATTGTTATAAGCAGCAGGTTGCTTTTAATAAAATGTTAATAAATTGTCAAATGAAAATTATTGTCAGTGCAAGAATGAAATGTTCAACATCATTTAGAAATCTATATATATAAAAATGGAGCGTGGTTTGTTCGGATGCTTAAAACTCCAGAACGGCTGAACCGATTTTGATGAAATTTAGTGTATGTGCTTCAGTGGGGTCTGGGATGGTTTTGATCTATAATTGGACCCGATTGGAGAAGGGGGCGTGGCACCGCCCATACAAACCAAATTGCTTACATCGAATAGCTTTGGAACTAAAAGTCGTGTAGCATTGAAATTCCGTATGCAGTCGCCTCTTGGATGTGTCGTCCCACTGGTAAAATTTTATGGGCGTAGGATAAGGGGCGTGGCACTTTTTTATCAACTCCAGATTTGTGTATAACTTTAGAACTACACATCACACATCAATGAAACTCGGTAGGAACTTACTACATATCCATATCCTTCTACTGAGAAAATAAGGCGGGCACTGGATAAGGGGGCGTGGCACCCCCGATTAGCTTTGGAACTAAAGGTCGCGCAGCATTGAAATTTCGTATGCAGTCGCCTCTTGGATGTGTCGTCCCACTGGTAAAATTGTATGGGCGTAGGATAAGGGGCGTGGCACTTTTTTATCAACTCCAGATTTGTGTATAACTTTAGAACTACACATCACACATCAATGAAACTCGGTAGGAACTTACTACATATCCATATCCTTCTACTGAGAAAATAAGGCGGGCACTGGATAAGGGGACGTGGCACCGCCCATAATAACCAAATTTTTAATCTCCAATAGCTTTGGAACTAAAGGTCGTGCAGCATTGAAATTCCGTATGCAGTCGCCTCTTCGATGCGTCGTCCCACTGGTAAAATTGTATGGGCGTAGGATAAGGGGCGTGGCACTTTTTTATCAACTCCAGATTTGTGTATAACTTTAGAACTACACATCACACACACATCAATGAAACTCGGTAGGAACTTACTACATATCCATATCCTTCTACTGAGAAAATAAGGCGGGCACTGGATAAGGGGGCGTGGCACCGCCCATAATAGCCAAATTTTTAATCTCCAATAGCTTTGGAACTAAAGGTCGTGCAGCATTGAAATTCCGTATGCAGTCGCCTCTTGGATGCGTCGTCCCACTGGTAAAATTTTATGGGCGTAGGACAGGGGGGTGGCACTTCAATCAAATCCTATATGGGTATAACTTTAGAAATATACTTCATACATCAATGAAACTCGGTAGAAACATATTACATATCCGTATCATTGAACTGGGAAAATGGGATGGCCATTGGACAAGGGGCGTGGCACCACCCGTACAAACGAAATCATTGATATCGAATAGCTTTGGAACTAAAAGTCGCGCAGTATTGAAATTCCGTATGCAGGCACCTCTTGGATGAGTCGTCCCACTGATACAATTTTATGGGCGTAGGACAGGGGCGTGGCACTTTGCAATCAACTTCACATTTGGGTATTACTTTAAAACTATACATCATACATCAACGAAACTCGGCAAGAACTGACACCATATCCGTATCCTTGAACTGGGAAAATGGGACGGGCATTGGATAAGAGGCGTGGCACCACCCGTAGAAACCAAATCATTGATATCGAATAGCTTTGGAACTAAAAGTCGCGCAGTATTGAAGTTCCGTATGCAAGCACCTCTTGGATGAGTCGTCCCACTGGTACAATTTTATGGTCGTAGGACAAGGGGCGTGTCACTTTTCAATCAACTCCACATTTGGATATTACTTTAGAACTATATATCATACATAAATGAAACTCCGTATTCTTCAACTGGCAAAATGGAATGGGCATTGGACACGAGGCGTGACACCTCTCATACAACTTAAATCTTTTATTTGGTATATATTTCAACATTGAAATTCTGTTTTGTTATTATTTAGTCATACATACATGTAAACATTTTTACATAATTTTTAGTTTTATATATATAGATTTAGGGTCATGGGACAAGGTGGCGTGGCACACCTTCAATGTATGTACCGTAAAAAAGTGGTGGTCCATGAGGAGTCACTTTAATTTTGGCCTTCCACCAAAGGAGTAATCTACATACACAGATAGTTTTGTAAGGACCTACATTTATGACTTCCTCTACAAGTATATAGACATCACAAGCATCAGCAAAGAGAAGCACTGCTGTTCAACAGAAAACAACTAAAACCAAGAAAAAGACAGACTGGCAAGCACTTCTATTAAATTAAATACAATTAAATACAGCAACATCCAATCAGAGCATCATTCACATTACGTACTTTTATAAAAGCGCGGGGTGGAACCCGCGGGTAACAGCTAGTGAAATATATAAATAAGGCAGCTGTCAAAATATTTGTATTGACTATGGTTAGAAGTTCGAGTTAGCAGAGCTAGTGGGAAAAATTTTCGGTGCCTAATAATAAGATGGAGCTGCTTTGAAGTGTTCGTCTTTGCTTTGGTTATTTTAATAAATATACTGTCGAAGAATTTTTTCTATCCCATCTCATGTCTCTTTCAAAAAGTAAGCCAAGAAGTCGAAGACTGTCGGAAAAATGTTTCCAAGCCCATAGCTTTTGTTAGGATTGAACATTAATATGAAATTCAATTGAACTTTTAGCAATTTAAAAAACTTTTAGCACAAAAATGTTGCCACCATTTTGGTAGAAAGTATTGGATTTTGCTGAGGTATCTATGTTCTTCAAACCATTATGGCTTAGCACTTCTAAAAAGGCATATTGACCATGCTAACGCTTAACAATGACACTAAGAAAAATGTTAGTGAAAAATTAAAGCTTCTTTGGTATAATGTTTGAGGTGTTAAGTATTAAAGAAAATCCTTTACTTTAGTCAATAGATGGCTTTAGTAATCAGTATCTCACGCTTTATAAGTGCGATCGGGTTAGGCTAAATGGCGTTAGAAAGATAAGATTTGATACTAAAAAAACTTTTCAGGCCGTTTTGTGATTCCTCAACTCAGTTTTGTTTGAAAGCGCCTCAAAGATGGACACCAGCAAAGAGAAAATACGCCATATTTTAGAGTTTTCTTTGATAAAGGTGAAAACGCCACCTAGGCGGCTGAAAATGTTAATAGTGTTTACGATCCTTGTTCCTGATACTCTAACAAGCGATCACGTGCAATTTTGGTTTTGCCGATTCCATTTCGTTAACTTTAATGTCAAAGATGGCATCACGCTCTCGAAGGCCAATTGTCGAAAATGTTGATAAAATCATGGAAATCGTCGAGTCCGATCGTCATGCAAGCACTACTTCGATTAATCAGATTATTCGGACTAAGCTAAAAAAAAGCTTTAAATTCATGCAAGGGTATTAAATGCATATAAAAACATATGCTATTGTACAAGCTTTAACTGGCATTTCAGAGCAATAAAATTAGACACAATTTTGTTAACAATTTCATCAACTTGACAACTGCTTCTCTGATTCCACTAATTCATATTAATAAACTTCTAGTAGTTGCTCTTAATTAGACTGCGTTACCACGTTGCCAAATCCAAATGGACTAGCATACACTCAACTTTCGAAAGTCAGCTGAAATGTCAAGCTACACTTCACTGCAGTTAGCACGTGTCGGTCATGTCAAGCTGGAGCCGGAACTCAACAACTTTTGCGCATTGCCATACAAAGAGATGTAGGTATGTATGAACTACTGCAGGCAACTTGGCAACACTTCTCAGCAATCTTCTTTGGCATAGCATTTGACTGTAGCTGCTTTGACTGTGGCTTTGGTAAAAGAGTCGAGTTGAGCTGGGGTGAGGTGAGGTGAAGCGCTCGCTCTGTGTAATTACGAAAAGTCATCAGTGTCGACGTGTCACAGGAGCAGCAATCAACAGCCACACCACATCATACCAACATATCATCGTCTTTTTGTCAACAGCAACAACAACAACAACAAAAGCGACAGCAGCATCATCAACATCAGCATTATGTAGCGCGAAAATGTTGCCACCTCTGCCCCACAGCTCCAGCGTGGTTTCTTATGTCAGTGTGAAATGTGAATGAAATGTGAATGAGCAGCGCTGAACGCCTGCGGATAAAGCTTGCAAAAGATGAGCTGCAAATGTGGCTCGATGATGATGTGTGGTGGTTCCTCACAGCTCGTTAGAAATTTATAATGGACAAAAGCATGCTGCGGTTTTTCAAATGGAATTTATAGTTGAAGTTTTTTATACTGAAAGTTGGCTACGATGTTGATTTAATAGTTGGATGGAAATTGCATAAAATTTTGCCAGTTAACACTGCAGATTTCAGAGTTCAGAGCAGAACAAGAGACTTCCATGTATTATGTGTGAATATTGAAAAAATTTGGAAGAGTTAGATGTCTTTTGATAGATTCTAGTTTCACTAATCTTAGCATTTATTGAATCATAAAATGCTTTGCTTAGTTTTGCTATCGAATCTATAATATGTTAATATGAATTTAGTTTAATTAAACTTCCTTTCTTAAGCGAACAATTATATGGCGTTTTTTAACCATCTGTTATATTCAAACGCTGAATTAATTGTGATTTATAAAATTTACTACCATTGTGCTTTCAAGATTTGACTTAACTATCTAAGTAGAAAGTCCTAACTTATGAGCGGGTAACATAGAATTCACTAAAAGATACTCTTAGATTTTAATTACACAAAGAATGATAAGAAGAACAAAGATGGCCTCTTTCTATAGAAAGTCTCATGGAATATTCGTAAAAATATAGTTGCTGAAAAGATTAATAATAACAACTTTCATTGAGCTTGTAAATATGCAACTTGGTTAAGGTTAGAGTGTTCAGCATTTTGTCTAGCAAAAAATCTCTGTAGAGCGTAAGAAGAGTAAGCTACAAAGCATAGATTGGTGCTCTACTCGGCCCCATGACTACCCTCTACGCTGAGTACGCGTAGGGCCTTTCAATTTTCGAAGCCTCGAAAAGACAAGATCATTTTTAATTAAAAAGGATTTAAAACAAAAAACAAACAACGACGAAAAAGGTCATATCATTTGCTGAGAAAGGCCTCGAAATTTAACCCAGGACACCGAATCTTCCAGTCGCGGCGCCTGCTCATATTTTAAATATTATAGTAATTAAGAATAGTTTTTATTCGGACTGACTTGCCAAAGAGAAATGACAATACTTAGTTGTCTATTTCTGTTCTGAAACAAGCAAACTCGTATAATATTATAGTAATTTAAATAACTTGAAGTTGTACAAAAATTGAGCTTTCCCAGCAACGCAGTAATTGTAAGCTTAAAGGGGTTTAGTAACTATCTACAATCTGTCTTTCCTTTTAAAATTTTTCATACATAAAAGACATGAAAAATTTCCAAAAATAGGAGCATTAACAAAAAGAGTCTGCATCAATTTCGAGCGTAAAATATGCGTACAAATCTGCAAGTGACAGGCAAGACAGGCAAACAGACGGACAGACATTTCATCATCTACGTATGTCGTGTACATGGCAGAATGTTTGAAGGAGCACATATGTCAGCAGCCTGCAGCAAAAATCTTTGCTTTGCTACTTTTTTAATGTTTTTTGGGGCAAAGAAAAACTTTGCAAGCATGTGCGCCATTTACAGCGACATTTTACAAGGAGCAGCGGTGCTGTCGAAGGTGCAGTGGCTCGCGGACAAGAGGGTATATTGTAGTTAGATAGGTAGGTAAGGTATGTAGAAAATGCTAAACGGAAATTTTGGCTATGTTGCGAAATTAAATTAGAAAAAAATCTTTGAATTTTAAATTTCAAAATTAATTTCGAAAAAATTTCTAAATTTTGAATTGCAAACTTAAATTTGAAAAAATTTGTTAATCTTGAAAAGCAAAATTAAATTTGAAAAATTTAAGTTAATTTCGATTTGAATTTTGTAAGCATAAACCCCTTGCTCATTTAAATAATGTCTGACTACGCGCCTGTGCGCCCATCTAACACAAGCGTCAAGATTTGATATTTTACTTAGGATTTTCTTGCCGTTTTTATGCTGTCATGTGGCGCGAATATATATTTTGTTGTTGCTGTGAAATTGATTTTTTATTCAAATTTTCTACTCTCAGTCCTTTTTTTTTGGCGCGATATGCCTGGCAGCATATTTTGTGGTTGTTGTTGTTGTTGTTGCGCGTGTTGTCTTCATTGTAAAAATGTACCTACCTTCGTTGACAGGTAATATGTCACTTGAAGGATTCACTTTGACAGTGCTGCTTACATGCTGCTTTACCCCATTGTGACAGCCTGAATGAAAAAAGCTTTGCCTTATTTTACAACATATTTTAAGCAAAATTGAATTTTTTTCTTGCAACAAAAATTTATGCAAAATGCAAATTTCATGTATTGCCATAAAAAAAGGCAATATCTTAAAGCTCGTGAGTTTATATGACGCGCCCAGAGCAAAAACGACTCTTATAATTTCACAGAGCAAAAACGCTTCAAAAAATTACACACCGTACATGTGACACTAACACATATTTGCATGCATGCTCGGTTGCAGAGCTCGGAGCAACCGTCGGATTCGTCAGTATCGCTGCTGATGCCAAGCAGAACAGACCAAAGGTGGGTTCTGTTCTGCTTGTTCACATGTATGTTCCAACACGTGGCAAAAACCGGTTTTGGGAAATTGCTATGCTACCAACGAAAAATTCTTGATGCTTTGCCGTCTTGTCGAATTTTCGTTTTGCAGGCTGTAAATTGAATAATGACAATTTCCTATTAGCCAAAAAAATAAGTTTGCGTCCTTTTAAATTTTATCAAATTTATTTAAACGCAATATGTACATTTTTCGGAAATTTCGATTTATTTAATATTTGTTTATTTATTTTATTTGCATTGATATATTTTGATAAATCACTTTTTTTTTAGAATTTGCAGATACTTTTCGTCAAATATTTTTTTAGATCACATTAAATACACATATAAATTAATGAAATTTTTGCGATATATCTATAGCCCTTTCATCTCCTAATTCTGCATCTAATTTGCCGCTGCCTTTCAGTCTTGAAGTTGCACACCCGACAGCAGCATTATTTGAGCTGTCCGTCCGTTTGTTTACATTTTTTATACGAACTTGCCTGAGATCCTGCTTTGCTTTCTGTGCGTGTTTTCCGCGAATTATTCACCTGTTTGAAGGCATTCTATCTTTTGACTGCGGACGGCTAGACTTGCAGGTGTTTGGCAGGGTTCTCTATGATAAAAGTTCGCTTGCAGATTTTGTAAGAATAAAACGTGAAGATCTTGTGGGAGAAATCGGTCTTTGTGATCTTTAAGAAACAGTTTACAAAATAAATAAATTCGAAATCGAGGAAGGCTTTTATGAAAGAAATATGCAACCGATTTTAAAATTTTTAATCGAAGCAAAAATTCTTATGGCAAAGAACAACATGGTCACTTGCAGGCGTGTTATGGCTGGTCATTTGTTCGCTCGTTCAAATGACGGTCGCAATAATTTCTAAGCGGTTTTCTTTCTGTATGCTGCTGAACTGAAAGGACGAAGTGGAATGTAGCGTTCACCTTTTCACTGATGAAACGGAAGTTGTGTCGATTTTATGATGGCAATGTCGACATTCTATGCTCCAAAGAGGCAACTAAACATTTATAAGCATTGTAAAATTGAAGAATTACGTTGAACAATTTTTGCTTCTGACCTTAATTTGATATTACATGAATGGCATAAACAATTTTGCGAAAATAGAAAGAAATGCAATTGCATCAAACTGAATTTTCACTTTTTACCACCCTCATCGCTTTTATCATGAATTCACACCAAATAGTTCATTTATACTATGAAATAGAATCATGCCGATGAGTTACAAATAAATTTGCGACCGTTGATCTTTGCCATTAGAATATTGCTTTGATTTAAAATAGAAAAATCGGTTGCATATTGAAAATAGTACGTTCTCTCATGAAAGCCTTCCTCAATTTCGAATTTATTTATTTTGTTAACTGCTTCTTAAAGATCACAAAGACCGATTTCTCCCACAAGATCTTCACGTTTTATTCTTACAAAATCTGCAAGCGAACTTTTATCATAGAGAACCCTGCCAAACACCTGCAAGTCTAGCCGTCCGCAGTCAAAAGATAGAATGCCTTCAAACAGGTGAATAATTCGCGGAAAACACGCACAGAAAGCAAAGCAGGATCTCAGGCAAGTTCGTATAAAAAATGTAAACAAACGGACGGACAGCTCAAATAATGCTGCTGTCGGGTGTGCAACTTCAAGACTGAAAGGCAGCGGCAAATTAGATGCAGAATTAGGAGATGAAAGGGCTATAGATATATCGCAAAAATTTCATTAATTTATATGTGTATTTAATGTGATCTAAAAAAATATTTGACGAAAAGTATCTGCAAATTCAAAAAAAAAAGTGATTTATCAAAATATATCAATGCAAATAAAATAAATAAACAAATATTAAATAAAACGAAATTTCCGAAAAATGTACATATTGCGTTTAAATAAATTTGATAAAATTTAAAAGGACGCAAACTTATTTTTTTGGCTAATAGGAAATTGTCATTATTCAATTTACAGCCTGCAAAACGAAAATTCGACAAGACGGCAAAGCATCAAGAATTTTTCGTTGGTAGCATAGCAATTTCCCAAAACCGGTTTTTGCCACGTGTTGGAACATACATGTGAACAAGCAGAACAGAACCCACCTTTGGTCTGTTCTGCTTGGCATCAGCAGCGATACTGACGAATCCGACGGTTGCTCCGAGCTCTGCAACCGAGCATGCATGCAAATATGTGTTAGTGTCACATGTACGGTGTGTAATTTTTTGAAGCGTTTTTGCTCTGTGAAATTATAAGAGTCGTTTTTGCTCTGGGCGCGTCATATATCTGTTCGTTTTCTTCGTGCTAGAATAATTGAAATTCCTTGCCACAAAACTTACCGTGAAGAGACAACTCGCTACGCACACCGCCGCCCAGGAGCCCACCCAATAGCGCAGCACGGTGCGTTCCTTTTCCGGAAAGAACATGGCATGGCAGGGCGCACCACAGTCGCGCAATTCCTGTAAGATAAGAGCGGAAGGGGGGTTGCAGCAATTAGTAATTTTATTACATACAGAGGCATAATTTTAATTACTCTATGAGTAGAAACCAGTCTTTAACTTTCTTATCATAAAAAAGGGACATTTTTAAGTTTCACAATAAAATATTAAAATTTATGGCTTATTATAAAAGTTGAATTTATGTATGTAGTAAATGTGCATACAGTCTGTGTTAGCAGAAAGGAACTGTGATTTTTCACAAATTACAAAAAAAACTACAATATAATAAAAGTTTTTGTCAACGATAAAAGTGTAGATCAGGCCAGACTTTTACATGCTAATAAAGATGCGAAGAAACTAGTTTCTTTTCAAAATTTATATATAAAGGTATAGGGCATAGGGGGCTACATTCGTCTCTTTTTTTTTGGAGGCCCATAATTCATACGGTAATAAATATATTTAAAAACCGATTACACTGTTACAATACCTCATTATTTAACAATAAAATGTTATACTAAAATTTCTTTAAAAAGTTTCGTTTGTATTATTTTTTTTCAGGATTAGTAGAAAAAGTAATTTCGCTGAATGTGCCCCCATGCCAGGGTAGCTTTGGCGGCATTAGGCGGGGCACTTTCGGCATTCACACTATAAAGTAATCGCCTTTGACGAATGTGCCCAAGGACGAAGGTATCCCCCTTCCCCCCCACACTGAAAACTTCATAGCTATTTTCTTGCGATTTAAAGATTAAAGCTATTTGCTATTATCTACAGATAATGCGTTGTTGTTGGCATATTAGCTTGCATTCAAATGAAGCAATTATTTTGCCGTCTCTATGAAGGGATTGCTCTACCCAGAGAAGTGCGACAACTTACTTATGTACATCTGATTAATTTTATTAAAGACGTACTTAAGTTCTTGAGAGCATCAATATAATTGCGAAAAAAGATAAAATTACGAGAGCTGATATAGAGCTATATAGTTAAAAATATGATAATTGGAACTTCCGCAATAAAATTATAATAATTGGCATCGTCGGGCGCACTCTTAAATATATTGCTGTTTCTTCTTTATCTTCTCTTGATTGGTCAATAACAAACTGTTACACGGTTACTAGCTAGCGTAGCACTTCTCTCCAGGAGCCCCCTGCTATGCGGCGCGCCGCGGCGTCTCTAGTTTGAAAAGCGTTGCCAGTGCCTTCTCTACTTTGCCTTTCCAACGGAATCACGGCCCCCCGCGCCGTCTCCGTCCTGCAACTGCCATTTCTAATACATTGGCTCTTTCACTATTTAAAAAGTGTTCAGTCCAGCTTTCAAAACTGATTTAATATTCCAACAGCTGCTAAATTTAATAAGAAAATGGAATGGAATATTCAAATCTACACCCACACCAACTAATTTTCATTTATCAGTCTACCATGTTGTTTTAAGCTAAATTTAGCATTCCAAATTTTTTTAAAAAGCCAAAAATCTCTGTTTTTTATTTTGTTTGTGGCCTACTCATAGGGCACACATGAAACACCCACATTTTATGAGCAGCTCGCATCATACGAAAATAGAGCTCATTAAAAATTTAAATTGGCGCAAAAAATTCTTATGAGTTTTCCTGCCTGGAAAAGCTTTTTGTTTTTACCAACTAAAGTTAAATATACTAGTTGAAGCAATAAAGAGGGGCGAAATATACATATTTCGAGAAGCCCGGCAAAATATTTCCACTCCGAGCTGAATGCTTTGGAATCAGTGCGCGACAGAAGAGTATACCTTTAAATTTATTCGCGCCATAAAATCTTAAGCAATTTTTTGTATAAGCACTTTTAGCTGCTTGTTGTTGTTGTTGTAGTTTTTGTAGCTGTTGTCTTATCATTATCATTATTTTTGTTGGCAGGCGGCGGCAGCAAGGTTTATGTTCGCCGCTAACTACAAGGGCAGCGCCGCTGCTCATAAGTACCTGTGCTGCTCCGCTTGGCAGGTTGGCCTGCGCTGTCCTGGCCTGGCCCGGCCCGGCTCTTGCCGGCTGCTTGAAAGTGCGATTTTTGTGGCATAAAACACCGGGCCAATGTGGCCGTAGGTGATTCCGCGGCATGCGCAAAGTCGGCCTGGCCGCGCGTTCGCCTCTCGGCAGTCCGTGCAGACGTTAAATTGCTAATGCCCGTGTTGGAATTGGCGGCCGCAGTGGCAGCAGGGAAGTCGCCGCAACTGCTGTTGTCTGTCGCGGAGGCAGTGCAATCGGTGGTGGTTGTGCTGTTGCATGTGTTGCTCTGGCACTCGTGCCCCCAAGGGACTTGGATTGTTGTTGCTGCTGCCGCTGCCATGAATGGTGGAAGTAAGCTTTGCCAGGCCATGGCTGCACATGAAAGAGGGTAAAGTGCGTCGAGCGTGGTTGCCAAATTTCCGGCAAAAGAGCTAAGTTCAATAAGATGATTTTAGATGAAGTTACTCAGCATGGCAGAGAGCTGCGATTTAAAAGTACAACAGCAATGACTTTAGACGAAGCAGGTTCAGAAGATGCTCAGCACGGCTGAGAGATGCGCGTTTAAAGTACAGCAGAAATTAGTTTGAACAAAAAGCAGTCAAAGATACAAGCAACATTTTTATTTCCGAACCAAAAGTTCCTGACTCAAGAAAGTTGGATATTTCTGAGCATGTGATATAGCAATTCAGTCAGAATCAAGTGCCAAACAAGTCAAGTCGACTCAAAATATGTTTGAAAAAACTTCAAAAAGAATCCGAAAGATCACATCTTTGAAATGAGCTCTAAAAGTGTGACTTAATCCAGCCCAAACAAAGTAGAGTCAAGTCAAGTGCAGGAAAAAATAAGTTTGAAAGAATATTCCAAGAAGAAAATTACATTCAAGCCTATAAATCGAATTGATTGAGCATATAAATTTAAGCCTTTAAAAAGTATTTATCAAAATTAAGTGCGTATAGTACAAACCGAGCCTTTTAATAGAATTGATGTAGAACTGTTTCTAAAAAAATATTTCTCAACAATAAGTTCATATCAAGTCAATTACTAGAAAACTAAGTTTAAAAGAAAATTCAAGACGAGCCAAGGAAAGGTTTTCGAAAATCAAGTTCTAGTCTAATGAATTAGTCTTTCATCTCTAGATAAATTCTGTGGTCAAAAGCAATAACGACTTAAGTCGACTTAAGACGAAATTGAGTTGACGTTACCACTGTATTCCTGACGTTGATGAGCATATTTTGTTCAAACCCCGGTATCTGTACCCATCTCAGAAAAAAAGTTATTTAAAAAAAACACATGCACTTATGTACATGCACTTATGTGCATTTCAAATTTCGAATTGCATTTTCTCGAAACAGTTGTTTTCGACTTAAGTCGTTATTGCATATGACCACAGAATTATTGATGCAGTCTCTTCCAAGTCAAAGTTATATCTACATATGTCGATTTAGTTGCAGTTTCAGTCACTATAATTCCAATACAAGTCAAAATTCAAGACCGAAGCTTCGGAATTCATAGATTAGGAAATGTGGCTGTTACAAAGGAAATGATTCCTCCTCGGAACTGCTCCGAAAGTACTTCTTTTTTATTGCCAGCTTGTGGCAAGCCTCCATGTCGCAACATGGACACTCACAAAGAAGAAGTGTGTGTGTGGGGCAAGGAGGCGAAATCATTGTTTCCACTTTTATGAGCAACGATAAATAATTGCGCCCCAAAGGCCAAATGCCCAAACCGAAGATACCAATCGCCACTCACTCACCTCACTCCTACCCACAAAGTTCATCACTTGCTCTACCCACTCGTCCAGCATAGTTCAATATGCTGCAGTAGAAGAGCTCTACAGACAGATAAATTCTCTCCCATGCTCCGTTTAACAACTACGCTGGAGAATGCTGCCTGTGGGCCATGGGAAACAACATAACCTAACATTTAAACTGATTTTAATTTATTGTAGTTAAAGTCTTGTGCCGCCTGGACAGATGCAAACTTCACAATATCAGAGGCTGGATTGTCGGAACGAAACGAAGGACCATCGGATGCATCGGATAGCTGAACGCACAATGTTGCCTCGGTTTCAAGTGGCCAGAGTAACCACAAGGGTGCTGCCTCTATTAATAAAAGCGAGAGAGGGAAGCGAGAATTATGGCTGGCAACAGTGCCACATACTGCGCTTGTACATGTGGCAACACATGGCCACCAGGCTCAGGCGATGTGCGGATAGACATTAAAGGCATTGCAGGCCGTCGTTAATGATGACCCGTCAAACAGCTGGGTGACTGAAGGCTGAGGGGTTGAGCTAAACAAACTGCGCAGACGAAGTCAAAACTGAGCGGGAAAATTTGTTTATGTTCATGATGGCACTGGAATTAATGTCTATTTGGTTGGCCGGTTCAGGCGCGTAGACAGAATTGCTTTTGAAGGGAAGTGGAAACTACTCAGTAGATGGCTTGAGTGATCTTGAGAAGCAGGCTCGATCGTCAAATATCGTACGGAGCTGAATTCTGTTTAGTCGCTAAAATAGATACAAACAGTTGTTTTAGAAGAAGTAGTTCAGGTAAGAAATATAAAAATTACCTTAAAGATTCAAGAGCATTGAGAATATTTGTAATATAAGTTTGTATAATGTTTCTAAATATGATATATGTGGCGAAAAAAAAACTGATAAAATATTTTTCGAATATAAATTATTAGGAATAAATGCGCCGGGTATCTCAGTGGATAAGTGCTTGGTCTCTAAAGCGAGAGGTCGCTGGTTCGAAACCCAGCAGACTTTTACCATCTAACAAAACGAAAGAGAATTTGTTATGCAAATTGTTTCTTTGCGCGGCGCCATCTATTGCGAAGAATTGCCAACTTTCCGAGAGTATTCTTTGGCATGAAAATAAAGCTTCTCAAGCCATTCGGATATGACTAAGCAATAAATTTTGAGGTTCCATTATTTAGTGCTAAAACAAAACGGGCACACATAAATTAATGCGAAAAAGGTAGGTCTAAGCCTCGACTAAACTCAAATCCAACTGATTCGAAAAAGTCTTGCCTGTGTTCGCTTCTGCTCCGGAGTTTCCTGCCTACGTGCCTGGATTGTGTATGTGTAATATGGATGTATATGTGGCGTGTCCTTTACATGCAGACAATGGGGTTAATTTATAAATAGTTTGAGTTAGCCTGAGGGCTAGTCTGTTCGTACTTCTGGCGCATGTCAGTCAGGGGCAGCGGCGAGTGCAAGTCCGCCGACTTATGCCATGCGCTGCAAGTGTAGGGGAGGAGCCGGCTGTGATGACAGTCTGCAGTTTTGGGCAAAGAATGCTGTCTGTGTAAGTGTAGATATATTGAGAATTTTTTAAGGATAACACTTTCACTTTTACAATAATCGGGCAAATGGCCAACTAAAGCAAAATAGAAAATGAAATTAATTTTTGATGCAAGTTATTGGCAATGGAAAATTTGATATACATAAATATTTCTATATGCATGCAATATACATACATACATACATATATCATATATTGAGCATGAACACCCGTTGGCAGTCGACCATCAAATAAAGTATTTCAACGAGTCCATTCCTTTTATTAATTTTACCAAGTAATAATAATAATAGTTGTAGAGCTTAAGTTTAAGAAAAAGAGAACATTTTACAGACTGTGAATTATTCTCCATTTATGCTCAATTCATTGACAATAAAAGCCTTTTAAATTAGACCATGAAACACAGTGGCAATTGAATTATTAAGTCGATAGCAGAAAGTTGATATTATAGACATTGATTTCCCATTACTTAAAATATTGGTTCCGTTCAATATTGAGGAATTGAGGAAATTTTTGATATGTGGGCGTTTTTAATTATTATTCTGAGATTTGATAAAACTTTCACACCGATTGAACCATATCAACTTTACAGCACAAAATTGAAATTGTAGACCTTGATTATCTTTGACTTAAAATCTTTGTTTCATTCAAATCTTTTAATTTTGAGTAATTGAGAATATTTTTTCACAGTTGTCAACTTTGGCTACATCTTTTAAAACTTGCTTTCAAATCATACCAAACGAAAATCAATATTAAACCGAATTTTACCAAAGAATCTGTCACTTTTAAATGCATGTAATTAAAATAAATACTATGCCCTTCGAAGCAGGCGTAATGTAATCAAAGTTCCATCTGCAAAGGGACAGCTCAAAGCGCTGAGGGCAAAGCAATTTAAATTCAAAAATCAAAAGTGTACCCTTTTTTGGGCGTAGTTCGCATGCCGAGCAGAAAGAAGTGTTGCCTAAAGAGCTGTAAAAGGGCAATTTAGCCCGGCGGTGTTAACAACAACAAGCTAAACGCCTAATTTCCTGTTTCATCCTTTTATGCGTTTTTACAAAAGGCACTGTCACAAACAAAAGCCCAACAACAGCCGCCAAGGCATAAATATTATTTTGCCCGAAAATTTCAAAAGATATATTGAATTTTAAATTGCTGAACTTTTATAAGTGATCAAATATTTACGGGCTGATTCTTTTGCAGTTCGGCCCTTTTGTTGTATGCAACAAGTTCGAAAGGCACTTGTCCACACTTTGTTAAAGAAAAATATGCCTGCAACACTTCCTTTTTCGCCTGGTTTACTCCTTTTTTTCTCATTCATTTATTTATTTATTACTGCCTCGCGGCTATTGAGGTCGTACATATGTTGCGAAATTGGCAGGCGATACGCCTCAGAAATTGTTGCCGCTTTGTTGTATTCTTTTAGTATTTCACCTTTTTTATGCTTTGTCTGCACTTATAAAAGGGAAATATGATGGCTTTTTAACTTGCAGCTTGCACATGTGAACGGGTTCGGGTCGTTGCGCATCGGCAAGAGCGTGAAAAATGCAACCTTTGATGCTCAAAAATGGCAAAAGAAGCTATGAAAGAAATTTCAGCAGAGCTGAGCATGGAAGATGTGAGCTTGAGACTCGAAAAAGGGAAAGGTTAGGTTAAGATGGCTGCCTAAAAAAGCCACGCATAGACCCTGTTGGATCCTTAGCGATGCCAGTTCGAGTTCCGTTTACAAATGGTTAAAGAAATGATCTGTAAGGTTCAATATATAGTTTCGAGATCTGTTCTAGCCCTCCAAAAACAGGCGTTCCTAAACAAGTCAGACAAGTTCTAGCGATTGCAGGGCAGAAGCATAATAGGTCCAAGGTCGAAAATAGGAAAAGAAGTTAAAAAATTTTTTGAAAATAATTTGCCAAAATTCTCGTGTACATTTAAAAAAAACCTGCTTACAAGAAAAGGGCTCAAGGCAAGTTGGCGATTTGTTTCGATTATTTATTTTTGATGACAACAATTTGGCTATAAAAATCTAGTGTTGCTTTAAGTGGCATTTTATTCAGAAGTCGAAAGCAATTATCAACTAGTCCAAAAACGATTGTCGTTCCATCTGGGGCTTTGAGAGCCGCATAACTATCTGATAGCATGCATATGGTTGCGCCTATAGTATTGCTGCGAAGGCATACTGAGGGGCATACCTCAATGGCAAATATTTCTGCTTCGAAATTGTTTGGATATGCACCCATGGGGATGGCTGTTTGGAAGCTAGATCCCTTTACGCCCGCTCCTGTGTCACCATAAGGAAATATAACTTAAAGCACTTTTTTTGCCTTAAGATAGGATTTTTAACAACTGATTCACTTTTTATGTTGACCATAAAATCAAGTCTCTTGTTAGAACTCTTTTTATAACCACAAAGAGGCACTTGCATTAAAATGATTGTGTAGCTTTTTAAGCGAAAAACACTGAAATTATGTCAAAATTGATGTGCCACATAAAATGCAAGTCATCAAGCTTAATTTAAACGCAGACTATCGCAGGCAAAACATGGGAAAAAAGCAGCGAAAACTCTCGAAGCAAGTTGCCCGCCAAAAGTAATAAAATCAAGAGAACACCGAGAACACAGAGGGGTGCACTTATGCAACACAGCATTGCATTGCAACGTAATAGCAAAATTGCAGCACAAAACGTTGTAGTGCAATTCTGGCATTTGAGCAGCATTTTCCATTTTCCCGACTTGCAGCTGAGAAGAAGCACGTCTTCGTTGCAACCACAAAAGGCCACATGCGCACAATGGACAGCCGCACAGCAGCACGTCTTCGAACTGCTGGCCATGATGTTGCAATATTTTCTAGCATTTTGCAGAAAATTGCAAGACTTTGGATAGGAAAATTGTGAGTATGGGAAATTCGCCAATATTCCAAAACTTTTTATTAAAATTGTTAGTCTGGTTAATAAAATTGTGCAGAAAAATTGCAAGACTTTGGGAAGAAAAATTGTGAGTATGGGAAATTCGCCAATATTCCAAAACTTTTTATTAAAGTTGTTAGTCTGGTTAATAAAATTGTGCAGCAAAATTGCAAGACTTTGGGAAGAAAAATTGTGAGTATGGGAAATTCGCCAATATTCCAAAACTTTTTATTAAAATTGTTAGTCTGTTTAAAAACATTGCTTTATCCCTTTGCTTCAATTGGCTGTTTATCTGTCTAAATATGCCCTTGCAATGTATGTGTCTCTCTCATATATATTCCTCGATCTACATGTATATATATACTTTTGCTTTCTATTCATCTATCTCTCCATTTGGTCTAACTATGTAGTATATCTGTGCGGCTCTCTATATATACACAGATTCTTGTATTGCTCATATTTGACTTTGTTGTCCGTCCTTCCATATGCTCGTCTGCCCTTTAGAAGAGTGTCTGTTTGTTTTTCTATAGATCTGTCCATCTAGATACATATCTCATTTGTCTGTTGTGTATTGGTCATCTCTTCGTCTGTCTGTCTGTCTGTCTGTCTGTCTGTCTGTCTGTCTGTCCATCTAGCTTCATTTTCAACAATCGTCTGTATATCTACCTCTACGTTTATATGTACTTGTATGTCTTTTAGCCTGTCATTTTGTTAATGGTAAATTGCATAAAATTTGACAAATTAATTTTTCCTTTTTGCCTGCCCTTAAGCAATTCTCTTTGATACGCTCGAGTGACAAGTTGAATAACTAAATTGCTGGCTAAAAGTATCGCTCTGCTAGCAAGGGACAATGCGCATACAAGCCAAATGAATTTAGAACTTGACATAAAGTTGCAGGCAGACAGTTTAAAGTGGTTAATGAAATTATGCTTGAATGAGATTGACAACAGAAAATTTTTGGCTCTAAATATGTTTTACGTGTACATATACTTTTAGTCCCAACTGTTGTCTTGTGAATGGTTCGTTGAACAAAAAATTCTTGCAAGACTCTTTCATTAAGCTAGAACAGTTTGAAAGTTTATAGCTTAAATTTCACTAACAGCGACAATTTTCAAAAAGTATTAAAATACAGAAAATTATTGCGGTGAATTGCAGCAGAGACAAAGATTCATTTAGTTTTGATTTGCAAATATTATAGATACTTTAGCTAAACTCACAGCTTCTTTAGTTTGGCAGCTCGACATCTTTATTTTTAAATATGCATTTCTTTTCTCAAAGATATTAACGAAATCTCTAGCTTTCCAGAATCCCTCTTATACTACTGTTCAGCAAAAGCCTATTCCCTTTGAAAGCTTGCTGGAACTATTTTTATGCATATACTATAATTAAAGACAAGCTTCGCGCTTGTTAATTTCTACTCAATATCTCAACTCGATTCCAATTTCATATATCTTTAGCGTTCAAACCTCAAACACTAATAAAAGTAGTCGAATAGGCAACTCGATTTGGAATTTTCTACATTGCTATCATAAAAGCCAATGGCGAATGAAACGAGTTTAAAAAATTGCCGTTTTCTTTATAATGAAAATAAAGACACTAAATTTACTATTATAATTAAACAAAAATATTTTAGTCCAAATTTCAGACGAGCTGGCATCTTCTGATTTTTCTTTATATGTTCGTCGTATGCTAAGTTTTATGGATAATTTTTAAAGCAATTCTTCGAGCATTTCTTACTTTTATTGCAAATTTCTCGAGCTGCTTTCTTTATTTGCTGCACTCTCAGAAACTATGGGAAAAGAAATTTGTGATCATAAAAATGCAACTGATTGCATAAGTGTATGTGAGATGTTAGCAATCGGTAAAGAGTTATAAATAATGAAAATTGAATTTATGCACTCAACTTTTCAACAGATACATTTTATTACTGCACTTACTGTGGTTAAATATGTTTATTGTCTTATTATTTGAGTGATTTTATGGCTTTCAATTGCATATCTAATTCATGCAATCGCAATTAATTCTTAGCTTACTGGCAAAAAAACAGTTTATAACATAATATCTTGAAGTGCTGCCTTTTATGGCTTGAAACACGCAAATGCTATAATTTATGCTTTGAACTAGAAGTAAACTTGTATTGAGAAAATGAGCATTTGAATCTCAACGCCACACGCGCTCATGTTGCAGATCTACAAGATACGGTTGTATCTATGAGCTGCAAAAGTAACTTGTATCAGCAACAAATGCACACACACACAAACCGTCTTGCTACCGTGCATAACTGCACAGTTATCGATGCAAAGCGAAACTCATAGATACAAACATGCATATAAATTGTAGCTACATTATTGAGTCTGTATTGCCGCATGCATTACTTCGATAAATCAAACAATAAAAGGAAGCAAACTTGTTAGTAGACCGCTTCACTGGCAACACGGCTACTCGCAGATACATGCATACATACATACAACACCTTTGGGATGCATCCTTACAGCTGCTTGGTTACTTTGTTAGCCTAATTTATGAGCACTTCAACGCAAAAGCCACAATTATGAAATAGCAGCATGATCCATCGATCTGTGTGTGTGTGTGTGAACAGGACCTTTGAGGCGGCGATTTTGTTGGTAGCATTTATATTTCGAGTAGGCAGACGATGGCTACTTTAAGCTAGTATTTTGAGCATGCAATGACAATTTGTAGCATAATATCTGTAGCAGCCTCTAGTTTATTAGATACATTTGTAGAGTGTGAGTGCCTTGATGACAGTCTGATGCTGTGTGAATCACGCCCAGTTGCTTTTAACATTCATTTTATTTCAGTATGTAGACATTCATCAGACATATAAATTCGCAGTTTTTTACGAAAGGGCACTTCAGCTAATTTTCTTTTAAATCAATTTAAAGCATCTTAACAAAAGTCTGATATAACTAAATTTAGACAAAAGTTGTCTCGAATTTTGAAAGTATTGCAATCATTAATAACCATAAGATAGATTAACAGTTGGAAATTTTTAAACCGATAGCTCTGCGGAATTTTAAAGAATTTTATTTTTATTCTAGCGCTTTTGTTCGTTGGTTTTTAAAGATTTATATTTGCACTACATAAAATCGTTTCCAAACTGACAGAATTTTCATGAAATTTAGCAAATCTGCCTATGATCACATCGAATGCTGTTGATTGACATACATACATATAGGGGAGACTGGGGTACCTTTGTCTCTTTTTTTGAACTCATGTGCCTCTAAAGCTTTTATCCAAACCTGACCCCGGCAAACTTGGCTGTAGCAAATATCTGCTGCTTCGTCTTTTTTCTTCGCACTATTTTCTAGATATTTCTTGTATTTGCTTTTTCTGGCGTTCCTCTTTTTGAAATGGCCAATTACGGTAGCTGGCGATGCTGCCATGTTCATAGATAACACTCAGATACCCCAAAAAACCAACAGAGCAGCTGTGCCGAAATGTTGCGAGGCCAAAACACGATGGCTATAATTCCAAGTCAACTGCAGGCAGCGGCAGCGTTGAAGAAGCAACCAGGTTCGCCAATTGCTAAAACAGTTAAGAAAGCCGGTTTTTATAGGATTGTAACACAGCTCGACAACATAATATCGCAACTTGTTGGCAACAAATGGTGAGGCGCCTTTGCGGCCAAGGCGGCGCATGAGGCAGGTGCCAGTGTGGCGCATGCGTGCATCGAGCTGGCGGACAAGTGTGAAAGCGTGCATGTAACATTTGTAGAAGTTTAGGAAAATTGGTGAACACAAGACATGATTGATGGTCTGGCTATGCTGAGCGGGAAAAGAAAGGT
This sequence comes from Neria commutata, assembly GCA_963457695.1. NCBI lineage: Eukaryota > Metazoa > Arthropoda > Insecta > Diptera > Micropezidae > Neria > Neria commutata. The sequence goes on from OY735248.1 coordinate 38,194,312, forward strand.
CAGCGTATGCCAAAAATTACTAATTCTTAAGCAGAAATGAGACGTTCAAATTTATTACTATATCAATGCTAAAGATTATGCATATATGTATGTATGCATATAAAAGCCTTAAAAATTTGCAATTATACTTTCTCTTAAGAGCTTTAGTGAGGTAAGGCTATGCTGGCTGCCCAGAAGGACCCTATTGGATTCTTAGCGATGCCAGTTGGAGTTCCGTTTGGGAGTGGTCACAAAAAAGATGATCTGTCAGAATTTGAGTGTATTTCAAAATTTTCTGAACTTATAACAGCAGCAACCATCGAAAAGTAATTTCAAACAGATCCCAAATCTAAAAAGAGCCTTTTTCAGTACTTTCGCATAAACTGATACAACAAGTGATAGAAATCTCTGGCCAAGAAAGAGATTTTGGACTTTTCAAATAAAGTTTCATTACTTTTTCTCAACTTATTATAGAAGACATTCAAAGTAAGCACTTATTTCAGCATCGATACTAATACGAAACTATGACCAGCACAGATTCAGAAACTAGTTCCAGAGCGTTCAACCGAAGTCTTAATTAATTCATTTTATTTCAGTTTCGAGTCAACGTTTCGAACGCTCATGCTGTTAAGCCAGATTCGCGATCCATTTATAATTAGGGTATTCACAGTTCCCTTCTAAATTTCCCATCTGGCAACTTCAGCACGATAGTAAAATAAAACTCTGAGCGCCCCTGTTTCGTGGACCATTCTTAATTTGCCACAATCGCATTACAAGTGTTTTCTAAAGCGATTATTAAGGATTTATTACTCTCGCAAAAAGGAATATTCCATCAAAATGGAAGTAGTGTGTGATTATTCTCTGCGAATCCAATAAAATTTGCTCAAAATCTGTTTCCATTTTCGCGAATAAAACAGCTGATGAGAAATGCCAGTTTATCACGAAAGAAAAACACGATCCAACGCATGGCACTTTTTTAAACTAGTGGTATTTTTTGTTTGCGTGCAAAGCAACAACAAAAAACGTTGCCAGATGGCAAAGTGGGTTTAATTTAGCAGGCGGCAAGGAAAGCACACTAGATAGAACGGAACTGTGAACTCCCCAATTAAGTTCTTATGAACTAAAATAATAATAAGCTAGTTCTCTATATATTTTTACCAGCGCATAGAAAATCTGCATTGAGAAATTTCACGCAATTATGATGTGTCACGTAAGGCGCGCTCACGGCTACAGTGCAAGTGCAGTAACGCCTTAATACTTTTCTGCCCATCGCCACAAAACAACCCAAAGAGCTTTGTTGTATAAAATATGCGCCGTCATTTATCAACGCCGGCAGCCAGTTCGGCTCGTCGGACGCGCTTATCGCTGCAATAACTGCAACGCGGCGAACTGTTTTGCAATTATCAGTATTGAACTTTCAACAACAACAACAAAAATTTCGAAAAAAAACAACCGAGAAGAAATGTTGAAAAAAAAGAACAGCGCAACTGTAATAAATACGGCATCATTTGTATATTTCAGTGCGGGTATTTGCGAGATATATGGCCGATGCATTAATCGCTGTCTTCTCATGTCAGCAGGAAATGAAGTGAAGGGCAAGTGTGGCGTTACGGAATGGCAGCCGTAGTATGTTACTCGTAGCAGTAGGAATTTGCAATTTGCAAGCGCTTCTTTGAGCCTACTCTGACTAAGTTCAAGCATACGGAATGACCATGGGAACGCCGCCAAGTGCAATGCACCAAAGTGTAGAGTGTTGCTTTTGTTTTGGGCGCACAAGTTACTCCCTGCTCACGAGCTCGTTACTTGATTACTTTTGCCACAGCCTGAAGTTTGTTAGTAGGAGCAGTTAGTTAGATAGTTAAATTTAGTAGTGCTTTGTATCTATACGAACTGTTGAATGCAGTTGTTAGGCTGATGCATTGCAGTTGAACCTACGATGCACAACGAATCGAAATGGAAATTGGATTTTTGATGAGATACTAAATTTATGTTTGTATGTACATAAGTACTTTGGCAAAGCTGATTGATTGCTGCCAATTTGTGGAATGTTTAGCCACATGAAGTGCTCATTGGAACAGTTACATCACTGCTAAGTATATATGCATTTTTTTAAATATTTGTATATCAAGTTTCAATGCAAGTGTGGCGCCTATTACAGCTTACGATTACAGCTCTTGAAGTCAGACGGTATGAGAATGGACCAACTTTGTTACGCTACGTCAGATCGTTACCTGGTATCGAGTTGTTCTGGCAAATCAAGAAGAAGAATAAGAAGAAGAAGAACCACCATCGTAATAACTGCGCTTTGCAAAAAGATCAGATGGATTTAACAAAAGACATTTACATATCAGGATGTATGTATGTATGGTGTATTGCATGTATGTAGTATTTTATTTTCCATATAATTACATTATAATTAAAATTGATTAACATATAGCAATGGCTTAGCCGTCAGCCATAAATTCTTATCATTTTTATTCTTATTGCCTGACAAAATTTTCTTATTCCGATAAATACAAATTTCAAGTCCAACAAAGAAGCGATAATTTTTGATACAAACTATGAAGATTTAATCACTATCTTTAACTCTGTTCATCAGGATTTTTGATATTTGTAGTCTCATTTGGGGAGTTCACAGTTCCATGCTATCTAGTGTGCTTTCCTTGCCGCCTGCTAAATTAAACCCACTTTGCCATCTGGCAACATTTTTTGTTGTTGCTTGACATGCGTTGGATCGTTTTTTTCTTTCGTCATCAGCTGGCATTTCTCATCAGCTGTTTTATTCGCGAAAATGGAAACAGATTTTAAGCAAATTTTATTGAATTGGCAGAGAATAATCACACACTACTTCCATTTTGATAGAATATTGCTTTTTGCGAGAGTAATAAATCCTTAATTATCGTTTTAGAAAACACTTGTAATGCGATTGTGGCAAATTAAGAATGGTCCACGAAACAGGGTCGCTCAGAGTTTTATTTTACTATCGTGCTGAAGTTTCCAGATGGGAAATTTAGAAGGAAACTGTGAATACCCTAATTGTAAAGCCCAAGTTATGAAATGTGGTTGATATGAAAAACTTTAGAAACAGACCAACTTCTTTTAAGATTTTGTAATAATTGACAACTTTACAATGTAAAAGAAACAGCGTGTAAATTTTGTTATCAAATTTTAATAGCAAATTTCCTGAATAAAGATAAATGTCACATAAAAGCACTTAAAAAATTCTTATAAAATCAGCATGCTTCTAATTTTTCAAGATTCGAATGATTTTTACTAAAATGTAAGCCAACTTAATTCCTGCAGACTTTAAAAACCTTTCAATTTCACTTACACACACACAATTCCCCAGCCAAAAGTTTTGCATGAGTATCTACAGCTTTCGCAACAGCATCCATTCCCTTGCCAGCTACACTTACACACTCACTTTTAATCCCTTTTTAACACCCGCCTACAACTTTTGTCATAATATCTAAATCTCTTCTACAAATACACACAGTGTACACAGAACCACAGAGACAGAGCAACAAGGAAATTGTACTAAAATACAGGAAGTCCATTTGTGCCTCTTCGCAATTCACTGCACAATGTGGCGCACAAAATGCTACGCCGCCTGCTGCCCTTCATTCTGCTACCATTTTCCTGAGCGTTGAATTTTGCGAATTTTGCAAAATACGCCAGAAATTGTCTGTCGGCTTTATGCCTTAATTTGCTGTGCATAAAAAATGTTTGAACCATTTTTGCTGGCACAAAAAAAAGGAAAGAGCAAAACAAAAAAGTAATAACAGCAGGGTTGCTATTGCTGTGCAGTAGCTATAAGGGCGATTTTTTCAAGCCATTGACTTTTATGGCATATGCGTATGAAAATGGAAAAAAAAGAGAGCTCCAAAAGTTTTGCACATTAATTGCGAGATTTTCGAAGAATTTTTGTTAAAAACGTGAAATTTTGCTTGAAAAAAAAATGTTATTAAATCAATAAAATCAAGAGTCAAGTGAAGTAAATTTCAACAGAATAAAATGTATAAAGATTAGCCAAATTAGCCGAAGGACACGCCCACAATAGGCGTGTAAGTCTCACTTCCTCAGATTTTTTCCGTAAAATTACTATAATTTCTCTAATTACTCATTGAAATGAATTATACGTGGTGTTCAGTTATTTTAAGGGATCAGTCTTCTATGGTCCACGCAAAAATGGGCGTGGTCCGCCCACTATGTAGGCAGTAAACAGAAAATCCTCTTAACTTCCATAATACATAAACCAGAGCGTTCACATTTGGTTACTTCCTTGCTGGTAAGAATACCTTTGAATTTTACAAAAACAGGCGTGGTTCGCCCAGCACGAAGCCGGTTAATTAAGTATGCCGATCATTTCTGTCGTAATCCCAGCAGAATATTAACATTGGACTTATATAGTCCTATTAGGAATATCATGTAAAATAAATAAACAACTGGCACAACCGCGAACGAGGCTTAGGCCTAGCTTTCTCGCATTAACTTGTGTGTGCTTGTTATATTTTTGCACAAGTTAACGGGACCTATTTTACCGAATCCGAACAGGTTTGAGAAGTTTTTCATGGCAAAGATTATTCTCGGAGAATTGCCAATTCACCGCGAGAAGTGGCGCCGCGCAATGAAACAATTTGAAAACAAATTTTCTTTTTTATTAGATGTTGCCCAGACCGGGAGTTGAACCCAGGTCCTCCGCATCAGCGACCAAGCACTTAGCCCACTGAGCCACCACGGCGCCGAATAGGAATATCATGTAGTTTGTCAAAAATAGGCGAGAATTAAATGCGCCCACAATCTCATTTCTTTCAGGGCCAGTTTCTCAGTGGATGTTTAAATCTAATTTGCGAATTGAGTTTAAATCTAGTTTAACTTTTCTTGAGTTTCACAGTGCATTTATTTAAATACGGAATAATGAATGGCAACTTCGAATATTTGACAATTGAACACAGCACAACTTGCCAAAAACATATGTTCAATTGTTCAATTATGGAGGCAGCGCGAGCTAAAAATTTTTCGTCGGCCGAAAGAAGTGAATTATTGGATATTCTTCAAAGAATCCACAGTTTATATTATTTATAATACTACGGGATCATTTATATGTGCTACACCATGCAGTTGTATGTTTAATTTGGCCGCTTATAAATTGCAATATTGTCGACGCAGCTTGCCTGCACATCCGAAATCAGCTGTTTATTTGTTTTCGATTGCAACTCTGTGCCGTACTTAAATGCCCACAACCGGGCATTTAAATTGTATTTAACTTCCCACTGTGAAACTGAAATTCCCTATTTAAACTGCAATCAGAGTTTAAACATCCACTGTGAAACTGGCCCTCAGTGGATTATCATTCCACTCGATTACTTGGTGTAGGGTATTACTCTGTCGGTGAAACCCGACTGATGCTTCCTTACTTGTTTTTATTAGCATTATATTCTTAAACTAGATTATAGTTTTCAAAATGCTATTCACTCTTTCTTCGATATAAGGTCCAACGATATGGCAAATGTTGTTGTACACTTTCTTTCCCCCAACAACGCCAGCAGCTTTCATTGCACTATCTGCTGTTGGTAAAAACTTTCAACCATGAAACGAACCTCTCTTATAAGTAAGAGCAAGCTAGAAAAGCGAAATACATTTTACTCAGAACTATTACTCGACAGTTACTAATTTCCCTGTAAATGTCGGTTAGTTTGATTTATGTGTCGTAAATTGCACCCTACACAGACAGTTCTAACATGTGTAGGTACTTTTTTTTACATAAGTATGTAGTGTCTACAACATTTTGCCATGCGTATACAATATTGATTTGTGACTGCCATAAAATACAACTATGTAAAATCAATGTGTGTGTGTGTAGGTACCGCCTTCAGCTTTAAGCACTGCCAGTTGCCATTTATTTCTGTCAACAGTTCAAGTTCTCTCTGCTGGCAATGCCTAAAAGTGTAGTAAAAATGTGCAGATGTATATGTGTATGTATAGTGGTAGTGGTAGCAATAATGGCAGTTTTTCAACAACAACAACAACAAAAAGTAGGCGCACAATTCCAAGTCAAATTATAGGTTCCGTCAATGTGTCCGCCATGTGCAGGCCAACAACAACAACAACGACAACAAAATTGCATGTTGCAGGTACGTTGCACAAATTTAATTTTTTTTTATAAAATTTGTGCGCCTTTTTACTGACAATTGAGTGATGCTTTCGGTACGAAGTTGCGTGTAGAAGAAACACAAAATTAACAAAGGCTAAGAAACGCTGACAATGAGGGGAGTAACTGCAGCCGTATGCAAAAGAGCTAGGAAACAAAAGCTAGGAGGAGCAGTGTGAGTTGAAAAGAGGCTGTAGAAATTATGTAGCCAGCAATTCAAAATGGCAACACTGGCCAAATTAGCACTTATCATTACTTGGCAAGGAGTGCAAGGATGCGACAGCGTTGCGTGTGTAAGTGTAATATGCTTAAATCAGAGAAGTGAGCCTTCCCTGTCATTTACGTTCTCTGCTTAAACGCTTCCGAGACGCTGCGACGGCAATTTGCATAACTGGCCAAAAACTTTGCCATGAAAGACAATTTTATTGGTCAAATTTATTGTTGAAATTAATGCTCTGAACGAATTTAAGCGGAACCGAATTAAAATCGTGAATTTGTATAAATTTACAGCCCCATTCCGGCAAGCCTTATACTTTTTTTTGTCCAAATAACGAAAAATTTATAAGCTGACAGTTTTTACTAAAATCATTCTGATCTTTTTCAAAGCGAAGGATTTTGGATGGACCTAATCCTCGTTTAACGCGGATTTGTATTGCGCGTTTTTTTATAACGCGGATTTTTTTAACATCTCCCAATTACTTTTTTAAAGCGGTTTTTCTTTTTTAACGCTTTTTTTTTAAATTCTTTAGTTATTTTCTACAACAAAATTTACCCAATATGAAATTTTAAAATTGTTAAAAACAAATCAACTCACATACTGTAAAATGCAATATCGGTGGTAAAAAATTCAAATTGAACAAGTCTGTGGTACGTGGCATTAAAAAGAAAGGCAATTTAATTCAGCAAACAGCAGGATCCAACCATGCAAAAAGTAGTTCGCACTCTTCTTTTGCAAGAGATGCTGCACTTGTAGAATCTGAAGGAGCGCTTGCTTGGTGTGTGGAAGACCATTTTTAAAAAAATATGCCAATTGATGGAAGAGCGGCACAAAGCTGCTTCAAATATGCTGTGAAACAGCATTTAAGTGAATTTCTAATTTTAATTTTCAAATAATTAAATAAATTTTTACTTCTGGCCTTTTTAAATGTTACGAGTAGAGCCCGACCGAACGCTCGGTCTCGGTTCTGGTTACCGAACAGTTCGGCTTATACTTCGGGTTCGGTCGGGCTCTAGTTACGAGGTAGAGAAATTATATGAAAATTCGGCTTTATTTACGCGGATTTTTTTATTGCGCGATTTTTTGGCTAATTTGGAACGGATAAGTAATTTTGTTCAAAAAGTTTACTTTTTTAACGCGGATTCTTTTAGCGCGGGTTCGGTCTGGTCCCGTCAAGCCGCGTTAAATGAGGATTAGGTGTAGTTGGTATTTTCTCACCACGTCTGACTACAACAAATGTGATCGTCAGCTGGAAAAGTAGGCATACTCGCTTAGGAAGTGAGTAGCGGTTTTCTCCTACTCCAGACAGTTCTCACAGATGCTGTCGTCTATCAGACCCATCACACTCAAGTGTTTGACACACACTCAAGAAGTCTACAGTCACTATGGTTAAGGGACCTTAGAAATGAGGTTGAAAGCAGAAGCTTCCTCTGTCTACATCCAGCTAGACCGGGCTATCTAAGACCGTGGTTAGAAACAACCCAGCCGTTAATAGAGACGCTTGGACCGTGGATGATGGCAGGCCTTGGTTCGGACCCAGAAAGTAGTCTTCAGAAGAGTCCTACATGCCACACGTACCGTTTAGCATAGGAGGTGTGACGTCAATTAGAAGTCTACAGTCCTTACGATTAAGGGACCCAAAGAATGAAGATTTTTCTTATGTCGAAGATTGAAAGCAGCTAGACCGGCACATCAAAGACCGTGGTTAGAAACAACTCAGTCGTTGATAGAGACGCTTTAACCGTGAATGATGACAGGCCAAGGGCAGGATACGGGGCAAGAAAGTAGAAATTGTTAAATTAATGTTAATATTCTATCGAAGAACTCATACTAACTACATGCTGTTAGTTAATTAAGCGCTATGGTTTTTCAAATTAATCTGTTCATTGACACCAGCAATAATCGATTAAATTTAAACTTTCTGCAACTTCTTTTTTTCTTCAAAATGTTATGATAGCTAAAATTAATGTCGGCTTCTTTTGATGCCACTAAATTTAGTAATTCGATACAAAATATTTATGGCATATTAAGCTGCCATTTGGATAACATCAGCGTATCTAGCTACAGGTGAGTTCCGGTTGCAAACTAATTAAGTTAGGCCTCGCAGGCATAAAATCTGGCTTTCAAGCTTGTGCTGAAAGAATTATGAAGCTATTAAATTTGTGAATAGCTCAAGCGCTTGAATTGATTTCAATAATTTATGAGCTTGATTTTCAGCTTTTATCAATAAACGCATTAAAAAAGTGTTATGAAATGCCGCAACAGGATGCACTAAAACTATAACGACACTTTAAAAGACACACACACACATATGTAGATATGCAGTCTTGCATAGGCATATGAGACAGCACTTAAGATACACCATCATGTTTCTTTGCTCTTTGGATACACCCTCTGGCACATTAAAAACAACACTACGAGCAGAAGACCCGCAGTTGTGAGAAAACAATTTTCATATGTAAATTGACACATTTCGCTGTCATTAAATTACAAAATCCGGCCGAAGGAGAGGGGTGACAGACAGACAGCGAAGTAGTGAGAGCTAAAACAAGAAGTTGCTGTTAAAGCATATTAAGGGCAAAAAGGAAACTGTAGTATGATATCGATACCAAAACCGCAGCAATCGGTTGAAAAAGAAGAAGAAAAAGAAGAAAAGCAAGGTAGCAGAAACAGGTAGAAGTAGAAGAAGAGCAAAGGAAGCTGTCAAAGTAGGCCGCAACCATGGAGTTGTAAGCAAAGGCAGCTGGCGGCTTGACACGGGAATTGCCATAAAATGTCACATAATTTTGAGACGTTAAGTCTTACATAATGATGCTGCATGACAGCGTGTTTTATAAAAAAAATATGATATTTTTTCTCGCCATAGTTTCTAGATTTTATCGGTTCTAGCATGCAGTGGCTTTTTGATAGTCAAGTTACGTTTTTTGCTACCATATGCTGCCGCTTTTAATACCCTTCTTCATTACGTTTCTGCTTTTAGTACAAAGGCGAAAGCTTACATTTTAATTACGTACAATTTTTTCTTCTCTACAAAAGATGACACTTGACATGCCTTACTCAGGCTTCCATAAGCAATTGAGCTGGCTTAAGCAAAAGAATGCGAGCATGTAGTTTTGTTGCCTTTTTACAGCAGATTTGTAGATTTGTTGTTGGCTCTAATATATGTAGGCTCATTTTTACACAGGCTTAAATAAATTTCAATTTCTTTTGACTTTTTTATATTTCGATTTTGCTGTTGTATCTTAATTAGGTTGACTTTAAGTAGGAAGCAAAAATAATTAAGTGGCTGAGAGCTAATTAGAGTTTTAGATATTAAAATGTGCGTTTAGTTTTACTCTGCTTATCTTTATAGCTGTGCAAATTATAGTCTGGTTTTTCAGCATTTCATAGAGTTTCTGCCTTACGTGTAATCCTCTAAAGACAGCGCATTGAAGTAAGTAGAGCAATCTCAAACCAAACTTAAGATGACAAAATTTTAGTGCCTATTAAGCTGTGTTTAAGCTGCCCAGCTAAAGAACTGGTTTGTTGCTTTAGTTATTTGCATGCATTTGTATATGCAGCCAGAAATTGTAGAACTGGCTGGCTTATGCTGCAGTTGGTGGAATAGACTTTGGTTAAGTTAGGTTGCAGCAGCTGGCCAAATAGGCCACGCATCAACCCTGATGGGTAGGTACTTAACGAGGGGTCTTTGGCGTTCATATTTGAGTGTACGTAAAGAGCTCATCTGTTAGAATACGAGAGTTTCTTGGGAGCTTCAGTAGAGAGCTGACTGTTAGTTTTGAAGTCTTTTTCTACCCAGCAAGCCATGGAACTTCCTAGTAGCTTGAGCGGTATCTGCATGGCGACAGAAAGAAAGAGCAGTTGCTCGAGTGTTTCCCAATGGCAAATTTTTTTGTTTGGCTATCAAAGAGTGTCTAACATGATACACATATATGCATAACCTTTTGCTCTGTTTACTAGCTTATACATGCATCTAACGTACTGAACTACTAACCAACTCTTTCACATAATATTTTCCTGATTGTATCTCTGTCAGATAATGATTGATTTTGGAGTCGTCAGCTTTATAAAATCTAACCTAAAAGCGAAATTCTAAAGAAATTTGCGATATACAGATGGAAATTTATCTTTCTTGAAAGTCCAGTTTGTAGACAAGTGAGAAAAGAACGTCAGATTTATAAAATCGAATCTTAAAGGGAAATTCTAAAGTAATTCCCAAAATGAACGCATAAATTTCTCATTCTTGAAAGTCGAGTTTGTAGACAAGCGGGTAATAAAGCAGACGTGTACAGACTTTCTCGAAATTTGCGAAAGAAAAGCAGCAAAACGGGAAGGTGTAATTTCATGGCATCGCTTCAGATGTTGCAAAATAACAAAATATTGATTAATTAAATTAAAATCCTATTACCGAGAATAGTAATTTTGTAATTAAAATTAATTACCTCAAATATTGTTAAGAAAATGGAAATTTAATTATTTATTTCAGCAAAAGCAATTGCCTTCTTACGTGCTATTCCCATTGCTACCAAACTATTTGCAGTTGTTGTAAAGCAATCTTTAATTTAATTAAAATTTCTTACAAGTGCTGTGGTATCTTCGTCACATGCATCTGTAATAGCAATGACCGTGACACATGCACACATGCAACGCTGGCAGCCAGCAACTGGCAGCAATTGCTGTGGCCACACGTAAACGCATATCTGCGGCAGCATATCTGGACGATACGCTTCGATAATAACCGGCGACGTTGCAAAGAAGATGCAGGCAGTGAGTGCAATAAGCAGAGAGAAAAAAAATTCAACAGAAGAAGAATATGAAGCAAATGTTTTGATTACACACTTCACATGCTTCGCCAGTCTACGTTCGCCTGGACCTGTCAATTGGCACGTCAAGTCTTTCGAGGACTCTCAATGCCGGCAGCCCGTATACAAATATGCAAGAAATTTATGCTTCCATTTAATAATTACAAGTGTAGCCCATTTTATGAAGGAAAATATTTCTGTAAACATTTTTCTTTCCTTTTTTTGCGCTTTCTCTATGCTTTTAAACAAGAAAAGTTTTGTTTGGAAAATTCGGTCTTTTGTCATCGATGTCGTATTTGGAAATGCCTAAAATGTGTGAGAGTGAAATGAACAATAGAAATACAGTAGTCCCTAATTTAGGCAGAGCATAGTTTGCTCAGAAATCCGCGAAAATCGAAATTAAAATATCTGTTTTTACGCCGTCTTTTTTATACGGTTTTGATTTAACATGGTCTAGAAATAAATTGATTGCGTTTTTGCACGATTTCATTCGATTTAGCACGATTTTAAAAGCTATTTGATTGAAATTTTAAAGAAAAATATTTTTTTAGCAATAATTTTAAGTATTTTTTACATACATACATATGTACTTCATATCTTTTTTATGCGATTTTTTTTTGTCTCGAACGTATTTAACAAAATTCACAAATTAGAGTTATTCGATTTGGCAAGTGAATATGCATGCAAACTTTCAATCAGATATATTACGTGATTTCGATTTCTCAATTGTTGTTAGGAAATAAACCAATTCAGCTGTTTCTCTGTTAGACGTTTCGAATATCAAACCATTTGAAAACGGAAAAAGAAAACTATTAAATACGATAATCGGAATATTAATTCCTGATCGATTTAAGTTTTGGAAATTTTTCAGCCAGAGTGTAAAGTCCATCTGAGTACTCAAATATATTTTATGCACTATTGAATCAGCTTAACTTTCAACAGGAAATAAAAACTTTCGCCACCTATCTGAATTGACAGCCCTAGTTTCTGCACGCCCATCGCTGCGTCCATTCGTGTTTAGACAGTCAATCGACGCTTGAACGGCGCGCAGCAGGTCCAAAGGACAATCACACATCCGCAGTCGACCGCACGTATTTGAGCTGCCGGTTTTTTCTGTGGTCAGCTTAAGCAAAATGAAGCAAAACTGCAGCCGGGGACAGGGGGAGGGGCCGAAAGAAGGCAGCAACGCATGCGTAGGGCTTGAACTGATATGGCCACATGCTGCGTGCCCCAGCGAGTTTGCCACTCAACAGCGCTCCACACTGAGCTCAAGTGCGTATCACTTTCAACATAAACGCTTATATTACTTTACGTCACCCCTGCTCTCCTCCGCTGTCCCAGCCTTTCTGTGTATATGCTAGTTTCTTCTTCTCGTGTGTTGTGGAAAATCGGCAACGCCTTATTTGAAATTGATATGAGCGGCAGCTAAGCCAATGTTGTTGCTGGTCGCTGTTGGTGGCTGCGATGGCAATTGTGAAAATGTGGCAATGTGCCTGGCCTGGCTCGGCGTCCATTGATGCTGCACGCAGTGCAGGCAGGCAGGCCCATAAATGTCGTCTTGATTGGTAACTGCCGCCTGGCAACATGCGGAGAAAATTATATCAAATGTGCTTGCTCATTGGTATAAATAAGCCAGATTCTATTGCATATTGTAGACACTAGTAAGCATAAGCGATGGTACTTGAAAAAGTTGGTATGGAGGCCACAGTGCATAGGTAATGAGATTTCGAGCAATTTGAAGAACTCAAGAAGAAGCACTTTTAGTGGAAAGTTCTTTAAATTTCATTATTTGAATTAGAAAATACCATGCAAACAATTTCTTGGTAGAAAATGCTATCAAAATTGTTTCAATATTATAATGCTTTTAAAACATCAGCAAATTTCAATGACATAATTTGTTGAAGAAGTACTTTTTTATGGTGGAAAAAATTCTCAGCTTTTTATATCTAATTTCACAAAAATTTTACATTATTTTACAAAGAATTCTGTGCATCTCATAGGCACCTTAATTTTTATTGAAAACTGCCTTTTCTTACTATCAAAAAAAAATAATGTTGACTCTTACTCTCGATAATAATGTTCATATTGCCGATATAAGCTCAATATCAAACGATATTACTTTGTATGCTTGGGATATTAAACTTCTCGTAGACCTATATGATATCTAAATATTCTCGCAGACTAATGGAATTTAGAAGCAACTTTCTTGTAAATTAAATTCGCTCAGTTTAATAATTAGAAAGATAAAATCCAAATTAAATGAAAAATATTCAAAAAACTCAAAATCATTAAAAAAGATTGTAAACGAATAATAATGAAATAACTTAGATCACTAGTATACCGGAAAAGTTTCGTGTATCTTAACTGAGTGTCGAAATAATGCGAAAAAATTTGAAAGACCTTAGCAGAAACATTAAGTTTTCTTCATTGTTGTAGCAATTTAGGTTCTATTAGAATACTCAAAACACTTTCTGGCCGCAGTAGCTAGGAGACTAGATCCCTACTCCAAATACAATCTACAATCCCCTCAAATTTCCAAGTTCAACTAACTAGAACACATATGAGTCTAGATAGGATATGAACACTGCAAATATATATTGTGATAACGATACAAAAAGCATGCTTATTAATTGTAGAAAAATTAAACAAACAGCAACAACTAAAAACAGACGATCCCAAAAAGGCTGCCCACAACGTCGCGTCCCAAGTCAACGCACTTGATTGGTCATATTGCAATGAAGGCATGCACGTCATTTAAGGCCATATTTGTGCGTGAGCTTATCATCAAATAACTGAAGATTTTTTATGCTTGAAAAATATGAGCAGTTATTTCGAAACAAATTGGAGCATTGCAGTCGAGTCTCGCTGCGGACGTGGTGTGTATCTCAAAATAAGTGGGCAGTTACTGCAGTGTGGGCTGCCATTGAGCAGACACTTGGAGCTGTCATACCGGCTACTTTCTTTAGAGGGGATTACTGCCGTGAGTTGTTGTGACAGCCAATACATATCATATAATACAGTTGTAGCCGTTATTTGCTATCATTTGTTATATTAAACTAATTAGCAGCTAAATATCAATTTGAAAAATATTTATCAAGACGCTAATTATGGCCTACCCAAGTGAACAAGTTACAGGTTACAGCGGCTCTCAGAGTGATCGCGCAGCAGCCGCTGTGTCTGCCGGAGTTGCGTGCCGTTGCAGCCTACAGAAAAGTGACAAATCGTCGAATTGCGTGATTTGTGGCAACGCGCTCGTCAGTCCCACTAAATAAATCATGTCTGGTATGTGGTAAATGTGAAGCTTATCTTTGATAGTAGTGCTAGTGGTGGTAGAGAGTTAGGTGAAGAGATATAATATGGCTGTCTAAGCAGCTTGAGAAAATATTTTTGCTGCGAAATTTTAATAATAATATTTATGTTTGATTAGAAATAATTTGTTGAAAATGTGCTACTAAATTTGTTAATTTGATTCAACAGCAAATTAAAATTCAATGAACATTTCTCATAAACTATTTAGTTGAAAAAAGCTAGCGTAGAAATATAACTAGATTATTAGTTGAACCATTGTAGGATCTCAGTACCATCGGCTTGCCAGTTCTTTACACCGAGCAAATTTTTTTGGAATTCACAAATCTTCTGAAATTTTTATTTTTTGTTAGAGAAAAGGCAAAAAGAATCAATCAATGCAAAGGTTAAGCTGGCTGCCTTAAAAGGTCACGCAAGGACCCTGTTCGGTTCTCAGCGATGCTAGTTAGAGTTCCGTTTATGTTTGCCAAATCGCCAAAGAGACTTTTTGTACCTAGTTTCGCGATCTGTTCCAATCAATGCAAAGCTTCTCAATTTTATTGGCTTTGAAAAAGAGAATTGAGTATTGAATGATCGGCCTTTAGAAAATTTGCATTTCCAAGTAACTTCGTCAGCAACCGGGTGGTCCACAGCATGCTCCAAAGTGTGCGACAACAAAGTTGAGAGCTTTCATACAATTCCTGCAGCATCCTTTCAGCTGTATTACACTGTGCTAGCCGCCGCCGCCGCAGTACTTAACCAAAGTACAACACCAAGAGCTGAGCATGCTAAGTAGAACACAGCCACCGCCGCCGCCGCCGCTCGCAACAGACAAGCAATAAACCTGCATATTTTATGAGTGCCATAAAATATCAACACTGCGCAGACACACACAAACACACTCACACACACACGCACAGACCACTGCTGTCAGTTGCTTTTGGCTGCCAGTAGCAAAAGGCGAGGGTCAAAGCGAAGCCATTGGCTTGTTTAAAGGTATCCCCGCCAGAGCTGCCATATTTGGACTGGCTCGCTCGACCCAAAGGTACAAACATGCAGGCAGACGAGCTTCCAAGCTCTGCAGCCGCACCAAAATGGCTAAAACAATGCAACTGGCAGGCAAAGACAAAAGAACAGGCACAGAACACAATAAACGTGGCTCATTTAAAATACATAAATTTCATTGTGAAATAAGAAATGTTGCTGTGCGGCGTTTTGGAACAGCAATTCCGGCTGGCATCATTTTAAGAAGCAACGCTCGATTGCAGATCCTTGAAATTTCTGCTTATGCGAAACACTTTCAGATGGCTTGCCTCTGTTGTTGCGCCTGTTGCACAGTTTGCTTGCTGTCTTCGTTCTTTGAGTTGTCTCTGTTCTCTGACTACCACATTCCTTGTTGCTACGTCTCTTCTTCGGGCCTGTTGCCTACGCCGCATGTATGTAGGTACTCGTACATGAGTTCCTATGCTAAGCATAATTTATGGCTTCTTTATGCAATTCTGCCTCGGCTTGAGACCATCAATTCTCGTTTAAACTTGTTTCGCGCCGCCGCCGCCGCTTCGCCTGGGTCTCCGCGTCTACGCGCATGCGCAAAAGCGCTTGTGCAATTTTCTGAACTCGTACTCTGCTTCAGTCGACTGCTTCCTTGGCTTCCTCTCAGCGCTTGATGGCTCGTACTCGCATACTTCCTCTGCTCACGTTACGCTTTTTAGTGCATTGTGATAGTAACTAATTCCTCGCGCTTTTTTTTACAACCTATGCCATGTGTAACTTTTAATTAAGACCCTTTTGTCATTTTAAATTTATGGCAGTTGCCTGTGCGACTACATGTGGTACATGTGCTTGGTTCTTGGTGGTGCTTTCGTTTTGGTGTTAAATGTGTGGCATGCAACAGCGCTTTAAATGGCAATTACTTTGCAGTCGGGACTTTTATGTCCACTAAGAACTTCGAGCGCTACAAATGGAAATCCAACTGCAGGCTTTATACTAGTATAGCAAGCAACGTCGTCGGCTTAACGAGATTTTGCCTTCAGTCGAAGTTCCCAGGCTGTTTCCAATGCACTAGCCCTTGCATTGCACAAGTTGAGTTAGTTTATGGCCCCGTTCGCAGTTTTACATGTGCAAATTTCTGCACTTCTGCCACAAAACGAAATGAGCAACATAAAACTTATTCCACCGTAGACGTGAAAATCTATAATTTGCTCTTTTAAAATAACACCTTTTATGTTCAAACCAGAGAGTAATAAAAAATATAGTTTAAGAATATCGATTTTTCTCTATATTTTGTATGAGGTGCAGTAATGAGAACCCATTTTACTTAAACTTTTCATAAATTTCTCTCTTTTTCTTTTACTATGAGACTCATATTTTGAGAAAGTCGAGCTTGCCGTTGGCGGTTTTTCCTGCGCATCAATTAGGGTATTCACAGTTTCCTTCTAAATTTCCCATCTGGCAACTTCAGCACGATAGTAAAATGAAACTCTGAGCGCCCCTGTTTCGTGGACCATTCTTAATTTGCCACAATCGCAATACAAGTGTTTTCTAAAACGATTATTAAGGATTTATTACTCTCGCAAAAAGCAATGTTCATCAAAATGGAAGTAGTGTGTGATTATTCTCTGCGAATTCAATAAAATTTGCTTAAAATCTGTTTCCATTTTCGCGAATAAAACAGCTGATGAGAAATGCCAGCTTATCACGAAAGAAAAACACGATCCAACGCATGGCAATTTTTTCAACTAGTGGTATTTTTTGTTTGCGTGCAAAGCAACAACAAAAAAAGTTGCCACGTGGCAAAGTGGTTTAATTTAGCAGGCGGCAAGGAAAGCACACTAGATAGCATGGAACTGTGAACTCCCCAAATGTTTCTTATTTCAAAGACCCGTATACTCGGAAATCTTTATACTGTTCCCTGGTTCGCTCAAAAGTAGAATATGGCTCTATTATCTGGGATCCTATTTATAGGTCGCATTCCTCTCGTGTTGAAAGGTTGCAGCGTAAATTTCTCGTTCTTTCTACCTTACGGTTTCGTGACCTCCTTCTTCTAATGTTTGTATATGATCTCCTTCGTGGTAAAGTTCATTGTCCATCGCTGTTAAAGTCACTATATGCATTCTTTTTCTATGTCCAATAGAAAACTTTCTTCTCATTTATGTCAAATTAATTTGGTGCCACTTAAAATGGCAGCAAATTGTTCTTTTCTTCATCAGATGTCCGTCAGCTTTATCAAAATTGTGAGGGTACAGGAAGCACCCGCCGCCATGTTGATAAAAAACAACAACAAAAACAACGATAACGTTGACAACAAGCAAAAGTGTCAACATTGTTTAACACGCTAAAAAACAAGTCTGGCAAAATAAGGCGGCAAACTTAAAAAAGGTGCCACCCGCCCACACTTCACACAGCCCCGCATCGCGTTTACTCAAATACGTACGTAAAAAAGTGGCTAATGCACTTAAAGCATTTACGAAGTTGCCACAACGACAACTGTCAAGTGTCAAAATGTCGCCTGTCGACGGTGGCGCTGTGCTCGCAGCTCACAATTGGGTTATACGGCTTTCAGCTCAAAGGAAAAGAAAAGAAAAGCAGCCGTTTTTTGCTGACGCCAGATTTTAATCTCAGTCGGGGAAAAAAGTGGTGGAAAACTTGAATTTGGCGACCGAATCGTGAGAATTAATTCAAATGTAGCAAAATCCGTGAAAAGTAACAGCCTCAAGCCATTAAGGCGTGACAAGCTGCTGGACTGCGCCAAAAACGTCAAATAATTTTCGCACTTAGTTTGCTGTTTCATTTTCCTTGCAGTTTTTAAGTATTCGGTTCAATGCAAAAATTGGTTTTCGATCGTTATGAAAAACTGTGAAGTGAAAGCTTCGAATTAAAAAAAAATATATTATTTATTTCTTTCCACTTTTCATTTATTTCATAACTTAGGCCGCAATTCTCAAAAGTATATACGGAATAAACTACTATCTTTTGTCTAAAAATGCGTATTCAACTCTAAAGAAATCGCTTAAAAAAATTTTGCAAAAAATGTTAAGTGTGAAATAATGGTAGATAAGAAATATTGACAATTACTTGAATTCAGTTTAAATATGTAATTCATAAAAATTCCAACACAAATCGCGAGCAAATTAACCAAAATTATATATCCTTTCACTGAAAAAAGGAGTTGATACCATAGGAAATTTCTTTAGAGCTGGCTAACTTTGACACAAAATAATATTTCTTGAGGTTTTTTATAAGAAGAAGTCAATGACAATCGCATGTCCATACAAATCTATAAATAATTGCCCAATCGAAAAATTTGCTCAGAGGCGTTAGTAGCGTTAATAGCCTAAGAAATATTACATATAATATAGACGATTTGAATTCTGAATGTAAACAAATTTAACTACTTATTAAATTCTTTTTAATAAGATACATTTTTTCCTAAAATACTTTTGCGTCAAAAATCTCAAACTTATGTGTTTCTCACTTACTGCGACACTTCAAATCGGTTTGAGTCAAATCGCATCGACTAAAAACAGTCGTATAAACAAAATTTCAAATCGCTTTGAAAATTTTAAACGTATCGAGTCAAAGTGCTTTTCAAATGAGTTTCAAATTTTTGAGTCGATTTGAAAATGCGTATAAACGGGTGAAAATTTTCAAAGTGGTTTGAAAATCTAGTTTTCTGTGCATTTTTATGCAAAAAGCAAGCTGATTTTCATTAGATGCCAAAAATAAATTAAAAAAGAAAGCTTCAGAACGCGAAAAAAGTGGAAAGTGCAAAGAAAAGAGATTTATGTTTTAAATAATTTTTGAAAAATGTTACATTTTTTAAACCGTATTCAGTCGATTCGCTTCAAAAGTTAATGTATAAACATCTGGCTCAAAAGCGTATCGAGTCAAAGCGAATCGACTAGGGCTGTCGTATAAACATGGTAACTGATACAATATATTACTTTATCATTGATTCAATTCGATTATTGCATTCAACTACAATAAAAAATCATGCCATTGACTCAATCAAATTTTATTGATTGCTGTGAAGAAATATGGTAGCGCTCTCTCTGCAAATTCTTTCTTAATATTTTAACAAGCGGAAAAATGGATTTCGATGAACAAACGATTCGCTTATATCTAAAAGTTTTAATTTTATAAATATTCGTTTGCAATAAGAAAATGCGCCCAATTAAGTCCGATTAACCGGCTTAAACGAATCGGTTTTGTATAACCTAACTGCATCGCTAAGTCCAGCAAATTTTCGCACTTATTATCATTTTACTGGTTTTCTTTTTTTTTGGTATCTTTTATGGTCGCTCATTTATCAGCACGTGGGCGCCAAAACAACACATACCACTAAGCAAGGCGATGTTGCCACAGCCACTGAATTGCCGTCGCTCGATTTGCTGCTTAATTACGAGCATTTTATGACAGTTGAGTGCAACAAGCTGCACCCTACACTCCGCTGTACCGGCAAGAATCGGCAGCAACTCCGCATGTGCTTTTGGAGCTGACACAGTAATTGTAATCGATAGTCGCTGTGGCATATCGATTTTCCTGTGAGTGCTTTTTTCTGCCTGTTGCCCCGTCATTTATTATGTCACCTGCAGGCGCGTATCTCGCACTTAAGTTGGCCGTTCTGCGCAAATATATATTGCAACTTTCTGGCGGAAAACTCACAGCACTGCTTTAATTCACTTTAAGTTGCTTGTAGCTGTCATAATATTGCACAATGATCATTTGTTGTGTGTAGCTATAGCATGATATAGTTGTATGGCT
Organism: Neria commutata; assembly: GCA_963457695.1. Taxonomy (NCBI): domain Eukaryota; kingdom Metazoa; phylum Arthropoda; class Insecta; order Diptera; family Micropezidae; genus Neria; species Neria commutata. The sequence continues at coordinate 38,214,509 of OY735248.1, forward strand.
AGCACATAGTTGTATTACGCAAGTGTATGTTTACATCATTAATCATAGTCACATACGAATATACATAGATACAGTTCAGTTAATTTGTCTTTGCCATTTGCATTTTGCATAAAAAATTGCGGTTCTGCAAGTCTTGTATCGGAAATGGAACATTAATTAAGGTCTTATGTTAAACTAGCTTCGGTTAGTTGAGTAAAGAGGATTTGAGCTCATTGTGTGAGGCGTTCCATCTTCTAAAGTGCGTAAAGTTGGCAATCAGTTAATGTTCTAAGCTGTCTATAGATACATTTGAGCTTGGATTTAAGTTGCAAAAAAATGCAACCAACAATTTTAGTTAGCAATTTACAAATAGCAGTTTAATCACTTAAAGTCTTAAAGATTCCAGAAAAATGTTTCAAAATTATTTGATTTCTATACGAAATATAAGTACTAGTTTTAACTAGAAGTTTACAAATAGTAGATCTCTTCTTCTTCTTCTTGATTGGTCAATAAGAACCCGTTGCCGGTTTAGCACATGACAAACGAGCTTGTCTTCATCTCCAGTGGGAAATGAGTTCAAAAGAAAATTCTTCAAATTGTGCCTTAAATTTATGTTACGTACTGAAAATAAGTTCTTCTTTACAAATTTCATTACCAATACAAAAGTGAAAACTAGTTTTTATGGCCCTCAACAACTGCAGATACTTTTGCTTTTATCAGAAAACAGATAATAAACTCGAAACTAACATTTATCATTTGAACCGAATAAACATTGTCTAACATATTCTGACACTGACATGCACACACATACACACACACACTCATACACATGAAAATGATTAGTATTGTGTCAAAGGAGCATTAGGAAATTTGTATAGGGATTTATGCTCGTATGAGGGTTGCTAATGCGTGAAAGGCCGGATAAATAAATAAGCCAGTGCCAGCGGAAAATTAATTAAACTCGTTTGAATTGCACAAGCAACAACAACATCAGAGAAAAATCTGTCTTCGTATATTGCCTTTTCTTGCTTTCGAAACACAAAGTTAAAACATGAAGGAAGTGCAAACTTCAACAGGTAATAATATTTACGACAGCCTAAAAAGGTGCGGAAATCCTTAACCTCGCTCGCTTCTTATTGAAAGCAGCCTCGAAGTGTAAATATTTTAGGCGCGTCCCTAACAAAACCGGTTTTCGAGGCATACCAATTTGTACCTATATCAAATGTTTTAACAAACGCAGGTTGGGTTTGCTATGAAAAGGCGACTACAGGTAGTTTTCATTATTTTTGGTTGGAAACACGTTGGCTCCTCTTTTTCTATCAGCATTCAAGTAATCCAAAAGGCAACCCAATGGAAAAATGAGCAGAATTTTATTTGTAGAGAAAAATTGTTTGTAGCACAGCTGAGTTTGAAAAGACATATTGTGCACATATGATCATAATATGCAGGAAAAGTGATAAAAGAGTGTAGTTAAAATTTTTTTCAGTTAAAAAAATTTGTACATTATGCTGTAAAAAGTTTTCCCACGAACTAAAAAGAAACAAGCAGATAAAAGAAGATCGCAGTTTTTTTGAAATGAAATGATTTGCAGCAACTTTTGGAAACCTTAGATCATGGCAAATATTTTTACTAAATTTGCAAAGACATGCCTTATTTTGAAGAAATTTCGAATCTACAAGCCACAAATTCCAAGTCACACATTGTTTGAGACTTCAATACACAATTCGAATTTTTCTGAATAAAATCTGCTTAAAATCGAATCAAATACAGATGTGTGTGTATAACTGAGTATCTCGCCAGCCATAAAAAGTTATTTTTGTGCCTTTAGAAAACTCATACTTGGGCTATTACCGCCCACCAGCTGAAGCGTTCTGAAAAAGCCTCTAAAATTTCTTTTATCTCAGCCCTGTGTGAGGAATTCGAATTCATTCAACGATAGCTTGATTTCATGTATCTACAAAATTGTTGGTCTATTGAGAAACTATTCTAATAAGCGAATAGCAATCTAAGCTACTTCCAGTCTTATGCAAAAAGGACGATTGATTCCCTTTCTGAATGCTGTTGGAACTTGCACATACCTGCAGAAGAGCCCGCTTCTGTTTGCTGGCCGTTTAATTATGTAAGCTTAATCCTAAACTTTGTGGACTCACCTTGCCGCCCACCTTCAGCGAGTAACCCATGCCTTGAGGCGTTTTCAGCTGCACCGGACACACGAAACCAATATTCCTATGTGGACTCTCCATGCCGGCGTAATTCTTGCGCGTCGTCACCTTCGGTATGGTGCGCGTCGGCGACGGTGTCGACGATGTGGTGTTCTCGGCAACGCACAAAGCTTCACCGCCGTTCACCGGAAACTTCGAGCACTCTAGATTCTCGGGCCAATTGAAGTTGTACGTCTTCATGAGGGTCTCGCAGACGCGCGCGGACTCGCACAAGGAACGACACGGCGGTATGGGCTGCTCGAGTATCGTGCAGACGGGCACATACAGCGAGCAGAGAAACAGTTGCAAGTCGGGACTGCAACCGATCTTGACGAGCGGCGCGAACTGATGCACCTCCAGACCGGCTTCCTCCTGCTTGGTGTGACCGATCAGGTTCGGCATAATGGTCATATTGTACGGTATGTTCTTGCAAATGGATATGGTAATGGGCTCACAGCGATTGTGATGCGGAAACGCATCGCTGGTCATGGCGGAGGAGCTGATCATTTCGCCGGAACTGGAGGTGCGATAATACGGCGGATTCACTTCCAGCGGCGACTGTTCGTAGCGATGCACGGCCGAGACGGCGCGCGGTAGCGGCAATTGCAGCACGCTTCCGAGGAGTATGGCACACGCGAGCGCGTAAAAACATTTGGCAAAGGGAGACATTTTGCTTGAGATACTTTTCAAATCTTCCTCTTTGTTTTGCGGAGGAAGGGAAGCGTTACTGTGCAAGCCTCTGTTTTGGGGTGGGTAAGGATGAGCACACACTGGGCGAAGGGTCGAAGGGTGGTTGTTGAAAAGCAGGGATGCACTTGCTGTGGCAACAGCGATTAATAGCGCTCAGTCGAGAGCCAGTGACATGTTTGAGTTGAATGGAATTTGATATATTTTATATAATCCACTGCATTTTTGAATTTTTTAGGAAATACTTTTCTGTTGAATGCTGAACTTAAATGCTTTGAATTGGCACTTATTTCCCACTTGCATAAAATATTTGCATGTTTTTTTTTATTTGTTGTTTTATTCTTAATAATTATGCTTAATTCGAAGTTTTAGCAAATTAAAAATTTTTCAATCTTATTTCATATTTTTTCGCACTTTAGGAAATTGTTGAAATCTGCTTATAATTTTCTGGCAGACTTCTTAAGCCAATTATCAAAATTTTTCAGTAGGAATCTTGTTGTTTCATAGCGAAAGTTTGTCAAAACTTCGATTTTATTTTAAACTTTTATAGCTTCCAAACATAATTTAAGTTTGTTATTTCACTTCGACTTTTTGCCGATTTAAAAAATATTCCAAATTTATGTATGAAGATATTGAATCACTTTCGTTTGTTGATTTTGATATAATTTTGAAGTCATGTGTGACAAATTTGAGCCTTTTAATGATCTTTTCTGTTATTTGAACAAATTTTTTGGAGTTTGAGCAAATTTTCAACCTTTTAAAACACACTTTTATTGTAAATTTTTGCTTTTAGCAACACTCTGGCAAGGCCAACAAGGTAATTTACAGCTCAAACTGTAAAAATGATACAGCTTTGATATGCCTCGAGACAGCTTAGCACTTTTTGACTTTCAAATTTTACTACAAAATAATTTCGTTTTTTTTTTATCAACATAATTTTGTCAAATCTCACACAATTTTCGAGTACTATGCCATTTTTCTTCTATATTACAATTTTTATGGCTATGCTGCCCTACAACAACAACATGTTGCAGTACATCTGTTGTTGTGGCTGCCCTTGCCTTGGTGGTATGTTATTTAAAAAACGCGTCGGTAAAAATAGACCGTAATTTTCGAGCGCACTCGCTAGACATCCGCAATTACAACTGAGCAAACGTTCCACACCGAAAGTCGCTTACAAACTGAAATCGAGCGCGAATGGCAAACAGGCAGCAAGCAACCAGTCGAGGCGACTCTCGGCAGTTTGTGGTTCCAAACAGTGTTGCCGTTTGGCTACAATTGTAGCCAATTTGCTACATTTAAAATTGATGGCTACAATGCTACAATGCTTCTTAAATGGCTACATTTTCATAGACACAATATATGGATAATATTGTGTTCATACCTTTACAGCATATACATGTACATGTATATCTAGCTTTCTTGCGCAATTCTATTTTCTCTTTCTTGACATTCTTCGCGCTCAGTCATGTCATATGAATGTCAAAATTAGCAAAGTGGTTGTGTGAAGCTGGAAGCGCGTGATAGCTGATGCGAAAGTAAAATGGATAAGTAAGTTTATATACTTTTAATATTAAATCAACAGGCTTACATAATTTCATTTTAGATTCGTGGTTAAGAAACCGAGAGCAGCAGTAGAAATTGAAGAAATTTAAGTGGAGGAAGAAATTGAAATGGAGGAAGAAATCGAAATGGAAGAAAATGTTGATGAGAAGTAAGAAAGAATTTTTCTATTGCCAATGTCAGAAATCTATTTAATATTTTATTTTTTTGGTGCAGGGAAAAGAACCAGGAAGTTCAGAGTCGAGTGGCTCAAAAGATTCCCATGGCTGCAAAATAAAAACGGCTCGGCATTTTGCAAAGCGTGCAATAAAAGTGCTGTGAACATTTGAACATTTTGTCACACCTAAACAGACACGAAAATTGCTCTGCAAATTTACAAAACATAGAAGCCAGAAGAAGCCAAATATCGATAGACTCTTTTTTAGATGCGAAGAGCAGATGAGCAAAATGGTGAAAAACGCAGAACTCACGATTGTTATGTTTTTTATAATTGTGTATGGTCGGCAAAAAAGACTTTTCTTTAAAAATGGACTAAAATTTAAATTTGGTTGTGAAATATTTTAATGCTATGTTATTTATAAAAACGTGAATTATTTTTGATGTTAAAAACATTGTTTAAGTTTATTTCTTTTATTGTTTAAAACAAGAATTGTTTTTTTTTGTTTAAACATTATTTTAAGTGTTTTTTTTTAATATTGCTACTGAATTGATATTAAAATTACATACTGAAAATATATATATATGTATTTTATTTAATGATTTTAATTTTTGATTTAAAAAAAAATTCTACCTAATAGCTATCTCCAATTATTATTGCTAGGCTTGATTTTTTTTGGCTACATTACAGCCAGATTGGATACATATTTTGCTACGGAGAAATTGGAGTGAGTGGCAACACTGGTTCCAAAATGGTTTCGAAGTGCATGCGGCTGAATGTGGAGAGGCAAACTGTAAATGTGAGCGCCAGTCTCTCTCTCCCTCTCGGATGCATGCACTTACCTCAGCTGTGCCGACCTTGAATTCGGGGGAGACTTTTGAGAGCGCTGCAGGTGTGCAAGCACAGGGCTGTTCAAATTCTAGAAGTGGAAGAGTGCAGCAAAGAGAGGTAGAGAGTTTAAAGAATTAAAGAAAATTTACATTTCATTTTATACTACATACATAGTTAGTTTTTATAAAAACTCCCTGGGAATTTTTATCCTTTTTTCCAAATCCTCCTATACTGAATAATTAGATTAGAATAGAATAGAATTATAATTAGACTGGATTAGATTCGATTAGATTCGATTAGAATAGAATAGCTTAAGATTAGAATACGAGAAATTCTCTCGCAGAAAAACAATTTTTTTTGGAAGCAAAACTCCCAGGGAGTATTCAGAATTGGGCTGTATGTATTTTCATTTTATTGTTTTTATTTAATTTTTTAATTTCGTTGTATTTTCTATGAATATAAAAACCAATTCCATAAATAATTAATTTCACTTTGTAAAAAATTTTTATTCCGTTGAATTTTAGTAAAAGAAAAAGATTTCTCATTATTCTTTATTTTAATAAATTTCTATCAAAATTATATTTTGATATTATTAATATTTAATGTTTTTTTGTTCTTTTCAAAAACGTATTTTCCTTACCAATTGCCTTCGTAATTCTCTCTCTTTAATTTTGATGTTTCTTTTATTTTCAGTGGCACTAACGGTACTTTATTTTATTCTTAAATAAGTTAGCAGCATTTATTAATACTTATATTAAATTTTTTTATATTCCTGCATACTTTTTTTTAGCAATTGTAAATATGTATGATTAATTTATTTGAATTGTTCCAAAATCGTTTCTCTGTGCTCAAATTATGCAATTTTCATGCAACTTTTCATTTGCTCCTTAAATCTCCCTCTCTGGTTTTACTAGCTCTGTTCTGCCACACGCTGATAACAACAACAACTAACGCTGCCAAACGGCATTTTCAATTTCCCTATCAAGCTGCGCAATCAGCGTCATTAGCTGCGATACCGGAGCACATGCCGCCTTGCCTGGCTGCCTTCCGCTCTGCCTGCTGGCGTTTTGTTTACAAAGCGCTCTCTGCGCCGGCTCCAGCGGCCAACTCGATCTCTGCTGCTGCTGCCAACAGTCAACAACAACAACGACAGCATCATCAGCGGCAGCAAAGTTCGTTAACACGCCACGAAACGCTGCTGCCAACAAACAATGCAAACGCCACGCACAACAACAACAACTACAACAGCAACAGAGCACAATAGCAACACCAACCAAACAACAACAACAAAATGTTGACGACAATAATGGCGCGCATAGCCATAGGCCCCAAGCATTGCCATTGTTTTTGTTGTGGCTTCTCTTCTTCTTCTTCTGCTTCCTCTTGTTCAAACTTTGCAGGCAAAAGAGCATAAGAAGAAGCAGCACTAACGCTGCTTTTGGATTTCAAAAAAAAAACAAAAGCGAAGCCAAAGCCAAAGCATAGAAGAAGAAGAAGAAGAAGCTGAAGCCAAAAAGTTGTTGCCGGCAAAACCGGAATCACTTGTTTATGCGCTCAGAACAGCTGCTCCAAAACCAAAGAGCGCCTACGTTCCACAACGCTCTTGTCATATGTCTTAAGAGCGTGCAATTGTTGTTGCAAAAGAGTTAAATGCTGAATTGCTAAAAATGTAAGAGCTAACAGCTGAAAGTTAATTTTGTATGAATAAAAGTTGGCGGCAAATTTTATTGCGCTTGACTCTTGGACGTCATAATCGTATTTAGTCATAAAATTTTAACTGTAGTTGTACTTAGCTTGTGGCTCTAACTTATCTTGAACTGGTTCTAACTTTCCAAATGTACCTAAAATCAAAGAGGCATTATGAGGATCTGCTGTTTCTGTGTTCAAAGCAACCAAAAATAGGGTTGAGGCATTATCCATGCATTTCAATTTCTAAGAAAACTTGAGAAAAAGATGATGTAAATATCCAAAAAAAGTTTACAAATTAATGTAAAACATGAATATAAATCAAGTTGGGAGACTCTCAAAGCGGATGGCAGGGGGGCGGGAAAGGTTTGACTTATGAAACCTTTCCATCTACAAATTTTGAAGTAAGAAAATGGTATTGCTAGTATAAAAATCGTGCAAAAGTTTCTTGTATATAATTTTAGTCTGTATGATTAATAATGGCAATAAATAAGATTATGCATGTATAGCATTGAAATGTAAGCTGAATAAACAATTTATTTAATAAAAGATGAAATAACGAATTCGAAATATTTAAATATGAAATGAAATATTAATAAATATTCGCAATGACGGACCGAGATTCCAAACAGGTAAGCACGAAAAACCCTCTGCAAATAAAAGGGTGATGTGTGAAACACAACCTTCGGATCCTCCGGCAAGAAATGAGCCACTTCAGCAATGCTCTGCCATTCACTACTATTTAAGAAGTAGGATCACTGATTTTCACTTAAGAAATAAGTAGCTTTACAGCTCTATTCCTTCGACCGTCTCAATACTAATTTCGTCTCAATAGAGCATTTCGGCACAATTTCTACTTTTCCTTATTCAGAAGAGAAATCAAAAGCTCGAATTGTATCAATTGAGATATTCATTGTGACTGTCGAATTAGGAGGTAACAAGCGAAAACAGCTGTTGAAAAACGTCAATTTTGAAGCAAAAAAGCAAAAATTTTTTTATTGCAGCAATTTAAAGGAAGTTACACAATTTTAAAAACACAACACATGTATGGCTTGCTGCTAAAACTCCTTTATATCGGGAGTTCGAGGTCCTCTGCCACTGCTCCCACAAATTTTCCACTGCTCGCAGCGCTATCGGGCTGTTTTCCCGGCTTGCTGCTCTGGGTGCTGTTTGCAACTTTGAATGAAATGCTGCAGCTGCTCCTACGTCCTCCTGTTAAATATACGATGTCTAGAAATTAAAAGAAATAAGATAAAACACCAAATTAATGAAAATTTCCAAAAAATACTCACTTTTCTGCAGTTTTTGTTTCCATTTTTCGTTTTTTGTGAAGAAGAAGAAGCACAAACAGCTGTTTTCACAGCAAAGAGCTTTAAATGAAACGCCAAAGCTTTTTTCGTGATACGATTGGTAAAGAATAGGGTTGTAGAAAGCCCGGCACAAGAAAGCGGATCAATTGATACTCTCAATCAATTGTGCCGGGAGCGAGCGAATAGGGCTGTTAGTCAATATTTAATACTTAAACACTTAATATATTTTCATTTCGATCTTCACAATCAAAGAAGCTGAAGAACTGAATGAAACTGAATTCATTTCAATGCAGATTATTGCAGCTGCAGAACACTATGTCTTTCCTTCTGAAATTTTTATCAGGAAAAATTATATAACACCTTTTATGAAGACCTGAATTTGTCTCTAAGAATAATCGCAGGAGCAGACCTTGGCTTAAATGAAGTATATTGCCTTTCTCATCCATCAGAAACTTCTTCACATCTCTGTCAGCTCAAACAAATCCATGTGAAAATGTTCATCGCCCACATCACTCTGCAAAATAAAACATAATCCGTGCCTTTACTCACTTCTCACAATTTTTTCCTCCCCACCTAAAAAAAATCACATCCGTCTTATATTCCCACTTTGAATTTGGCCAAGCATTTCCAATTAATGCGCACGCAAAATTTCCCAGCCATGGGCGCAATAAATTTGCATTTTAACATAAAAAGCGGAGTGCTTTTTACAACAACAACAACAGCAACAACAAAATCACTAAAAATGCAACAACAACTACAAAATTGCGGTGAAATTGCAGCCAGCGGCAACACTGACAGCGCACACACACAAACAATATTTACGCGCCATTTTTTATTTGTTGCGGCGGATCAAAACGAGGCACGTTCAAGTGCATAGGTGGCAATTGAAATTGTTGCCAAGCGGAGGCAACACTGGCAAGCAATACGCCAACATGTTGTTAAAATGCAATGAATTGTGAATTTCCGCTTTAGCGCTAAAATGCGCACACACACACACACTCCCTAGCCCAAACACACGCTAGCAGCAAAACGCGGCAACTCTGTTTGCTGCGTCGGTCGCTTGCAGCTGTCAGTGTTGCCAACCCAACTCAAAACAAAACGCACGCAATTGTGTTAAGGGATTTGCAATCAATTTTGCTTGTTGCAAATCGCGCTTGCCGCAATTTGCTGCACGCGTGGCCAAGCCTTGATGAATTTAGACATTGTAAAGGGCGGAGGGCGAAGGGGTCAAGTGCAAGCAGGCAAAAGAGCAGCGAAAAAGGACAGGTGTATGCAAAGCAATGCCACGGGGCAGTTGCAAGCTCGTTGGGCGTGGCTTTGGCATGTTGCAGTGAAATAGTCTGGCAACTGCGCACATGTTGTTGCTGCTGTTGTTGCAACTAGTTGCTTCACTGTGATTGATGTTCATAGCGTTGCCTGCTTCATGGCTAATTACGCTGACCATCAGAATGGTAATTTTCTCAAAAATCTTTATAAAAAAATGTAAATAATGCTTTATTTATGCGTGTATTTTATTTTGACATGCACAGATTTGCATTTGAGTAAGTGAAGGATGCAAAGGATGTATGTATTTAATACAGAGGATATGTAGGTACGCTGGAGGAGTTGAGCAAGTCATTAGGCAACATAAATCGTTACTGCAATTAGACAGACCCACTCAGACCATCAGATTTCCCCAAAAAAATTCATGAAAATTGAAAGCAATTATAGCAAAGAAATTTATTTTTTTTAAACAGAAAATGCAATTAATGAAAATTTTAAATTTAAATTTTTTTATATATGGTCAATCTCATCAGTGAATCAATTGCAGATAAGCTTTGAATACGAAGAATTTGGTAGCACAGAATTCATTTAAGTAAAAGCCTTAAGAATTTGAACTTCCAATTAATTTCAGTGATGCCACTTAACCATTTTCAAATTAATGTTCTACCCTTACAGTTTATTGCAAAAACCTTCGCTGGTTCTACGGAACCTCAGAAGGCTACGTCCCAACTCAAATATGTATTTGTCACTGAATCTGCACTTACTTATTCTTATCTATGTATATTACTGATGAAACTGAAATCATGTCAGCCCGATAATTTTGCTTTTGGAAAACGACTCAAAAGTATAAGCCTGAGAAAAGCCTAGGCATATTTTTACTACAGTGATGGGCAAGCCCTATACTCTCGGTGCTCATTTGTTTTTGTAAAAACTCTTGGCATAGGCCGAGATTTCTTCACACAGCCACAGCTCTTCGCGCTAAGCAGTACGAAAAACACAAACAACAATGTTATTTTCGTTTCGTCTGCCAGCTCGCGCGCATATGCTTTGTTGGTACACTTTTGCCACAGTTATCTTCAAAACAGACGTTGTTGTTGTCTTGCGCATGATTTCGAGCAAAAAAGTGTGCAGCTGTGGAATGGGAAGCACTTGAAAAATTGTTTGCTCATACTATTAAGTTTGATATTTAAATTCTTCCAACTTCGGATAATGAAGATCATATCTCTTCAAAAGAGAAGTGGGAAATTGATTTTTTTGACTGGGAAAATGATTTGGATCATTTATTGAAAGGATCATGGGAGATTTATTGACTTTTGAGTTATTAAGTTGGTTTGTTTTTCATTACATATAACTGAGCAGAATATGAAATTCCTTTTTTTACAGTGTACATATTGAGCAAGTATTTTTTTTCCTTTTTGAAGTGATAACTTTTTATGGGAGGGTAAACCGCTTCGTTACGTAACGCGTTACGGTGCCAGTCTGTCTGGCTTCCCTCTCTCTCACGCATACGGCAGCGGTACGCGGGCCCCTCCTCTCTCACTCTAACCCACAGCGCTTAGCTGTTTTTCGGACAGACGCTTTTGTTGGCTGAGCTGCCGACATGCAGAAGAAGAGCACATGCACACGACTTTCATAACACCATGCAAAATACGAAAATCAGCCGCAAAAAATGCTAGTTCGGCTCATTTGAGTACGAAAACCGAACGAACCAAGCCATTGAGTCGTGCGATCAGGGGTGCAAACTCAGTCAAAGCCAATTCTCTCAAATGCTTAAAAAATTCTCCCATGGGAATTGGCACTTCAGCCACATTTTCATTCAAAATAATGGTAGTAAAAAACATAAATCAATAAATAAAACAGTATGGCTGAGTTCCAAAATGCTGTAATACAAAACAACAGCATTTTGTTAAGAATATGTAGAAACAGAGTTCGAATTCCCACAAAATGGGAGAATTTTCTCACAGTAAGCAGCCCTCGTTATATTTACTTTGAGTTTGGAATTTCTTGTAGCAGAGCGGTTCTCTGAGAGGACGAGCCAAAATTTTATGAGATGCGCACTCTATTATATTAACATACTCTTTGCTACCACCGTTTTTGAGTGATTATAAAAAATATGATGAAACAAGCAGAAGATAATTCTCGGAACATTGCAGAATCTCCTTATTATTGTCAATATATATATATCTCCAAACCAAAGTATTTCAAGTATCATTCAATTTATTCATAAACAGCTTTTAATTTATACACTAGAAGGTTCTGCTTTACTTAATGAAAATTATCATAAAATTCCGTTAATTTTGACTGGAGATTTTAATGTTAATTTTGCTGCTGATCGAGCTAAAAATTTAGTATCGTTTCTACAATCCAAACTACAATTGAAAATGATTAATAAGCCAGAAGAAGCTACAACAAGTCATGGAACTGTACTTGATGCAGTCTTTGCAAGATTTTTAGATGACATACAATGTAAAAATTTCGTTGCTTATTATAGCTACCATAAGCCAATTGTTACTTTTATAGGATTGAATAATGATACTAATAATATACTTACACAAAATTCTAATGTACATATTGAAGAATTGTAACTGAGAATTAAATATATTTTATAATCAATAAAAGATTTTATTGATGAATAACCTTTCCTCACATTATCATGTTGACATGCATGAAATTTAAGTAATAACCTAAGCTTTTCTCAAGTTAAAAAATTTCAATATTAAATAGTTTAACTTGGATTAGTTTAAGTTATCACTTCTGTCGAGCGTCCCGAGACGCACACATTTTTTATCATAACAAAGTTTGTATGTATTGTTGTTTACTCTTCCATAAGGAACTTTTTTTGCCCATCACTGTTTTACTATAAGTTGTGAGAATTTAAACGACTTCTTAAGAAAAACTCGATTTAAAATTATAAGACTGAAGAAACCATTGCAAATTTTCAGGCTTATACTTGCACTCAAATTTGGAAGGATATAACATATTTCGACTCAAAGGACTTCTTTTATATAAAGCATGAACCAAAGAGTATAAATAGTACTATTATATTCATACTCTTTGCATGAACCTTTTTCTAATATTATTACCTACGATTAAGTGTATTTTCATAATGTAGATTGTAAAAAAATTTTAAAGCAAATTCAATTTCAACATCATAAATTGCAAACACTTCACTTGCCATAAAAATTTGTACAGCGGAAGTGAAAGTTGCCATTAAGGTACCACCTGCATACACCTTCTCACATACTATACGAGTAAAAAAATGCGTATGTCTGGCAGATTTTTTCTTATCTACAGACAACAACAACACACAACAACTAAAAATACAAAAAAAAATCAAACAGAGAAGTTAACAAAGTTAAGCACATGAAATAAGCGGACGAAGGATACGTCGGAAAGCACATAAAAAGGGGAACGTGTACAGACTTTGAAATTAACGTGCATAAATTGGGGGGAATATTGTGCGTGAGTGTGTGTGTGTGACACAATTTATGAATGTGTGCAGTGAGGTCGGTAAAAATAGCGAGAAACAGCGCTCAAAGGCAGCCAAGTACAAAGGGTTACTTGCGGCATTTTGCTTAGAAGAGCAACTGCCAGAATTGAGCACAGCGCTGCCACCTCAAAGAACTGGTTCTCTTTTGCTTGCCAAGATTTTGCCAATATTTCGCTAAATAAGCTTTTCTTATAAAATACAAACCTTCATTACTCATATTGTTTTTTTTTCTTGAATTTTAGTGTCAAGAATTTATTTCAATACGATTCAAATGCCACTTTAAAGGAAATCGATTCCTAGAGTGTTGAATTTTTTGAAAAACTTCAAATTATGTCGTTAATTTTTGTTGCAATTCTAACAAGCTTTTTATAATCAACAACTGTAATCGAAAAATGCTCAAAAGATCGTTAATTCGACAAAAAATTAGCCAAAGTTGTTATCGAAGCCTTTCCAGAAAAACACCGTAGGTCCCAATTTACATACGTGTGTTTTAAGGCAATATTACGCACCCAAATTTTATTTGAAGCGAGGAAGAATGCACGTGAAAACCACAACAGAAACTTAAAAAGAATAAAACGAAGATTCAAAAAGAAACAGAGTTTTAAAAGAAAATACGAAAAATCGATGGGAAATATTTACGTGAAAAGGAGGTGAAATCATATTTTAACTAAGAGAACATTTTCTTCTACTTAACTCATGTCTTTTTTTTTACAAAAGCGCAAAAAAAATTCAAAAGCTGGCAGCGCTGTCTGGCGAATTTCACTCACCTGCACACACACCACACAACACGCATGCACATCAAAAGGTATTGATGTGTTTCATAGCTTATAAAGAATGCAACATCAAAGCGCACCCTTGCAAATTAAATTCAGTCACGTGAAGTGAGAAAGTGTGCGTGTCTGTGTGTGTGTGTGTGGATAAAGCCAACGTGGCCCACTGTGCTCGCTGTCCCGCAGCGATACTAACTGTGTGGGTTCCCCGATATGCTCGCGTGTGCTCTCGTGCATTTCCGGTCCAAAAGCAATGGCGAATAAGCAAAAAATTCCGCCACATCCAAGCCAAGCAAATGGCAATGCCTTCCACGCCAACTGGTAATACCTTATGATGTTGTAATTTAGAGGTCGTAGCAAAATTACTAGTGAAAGGGCCCGACAGGTGGGGAATGGGCGCGAGGGTACTACGCCAAAAATCGATTTTAACTGCGCAGTTAGCGACGACGGCGTAACTTGCTTAAAGCCCTTGTCGTTGCCTCAATTTGCCGGCAGTGGGGGAAGAGCCAGTGTACAAAAAAGCAAATATTTACACACGAATACCAGGAAAAAAGGATATGTTGAAGTGGCATGAAATCAACACAAACATTCCGTTGCAATCTTGACAGTGTTCCTTTTCGGTTTTCAAATACAACAGCGGGGGCAGCTTTTTCGTAGTGTAATTAAAATAGGAGTAAAAGAGGAGGAGCGGAAAAGGGTACTGGAAAATACTAAATGGAAAGAGCAAATGGAGGCAGATAGAAATGCAAAAAGGGTCGTTTAAATGGGCGTGGAAAATGGTTGTAGAAGGGACAGCGACAGTTAGAATGACAGTGTAAGGGGGGAGTGCCAAAGGGTTGTCTGAAGCTTAAATTGGTAGTAAATATGTGAGCAGAAAGCTGTAGTGAAAGTAGGAGTGACAATTGTGGCAAAAAGGAAGTTCAAAATTAATGCGGAAATGTTAGTAGGAAGAGGAGCGGCAAGAGTAGTTAAAACAGCAGCAGAAAAGAACGTGGAATGGGCAATGAAAATGGTAACTTCTTTGGTAATTTGAGGTGAAGTAAAAGGGGCGCAGTGTTCTGTGTAACAATCAGTACGAAATTTGCATGTTAAATGTGCATTTAAAGCAAGAAGCAGTTATGCCTAATTTAACATGTAATGGAAGAGATTAAATTATAGCTACTATATAGGTTTTAGCTGAATTAAGTATTTCCTTTCTTTTCTTTTTATTTTCAATGTACAATGTAGATTGCAGTAGGCACAGGATGAACGTCTTGATGATGCGGCATCACTTTCCAAAGTCAGTGGCCAAGTCACAGACAAAGTCATAGCTTTCATCTGGCAACCATGCGCCAAGCCAGTTGACAGGTAGACCTGTTCAAAGAGCTTCACTACGGACCGAAAAGCTGTCAGCCTGGCCTGGGTTGCCAACTGCCTTCGGGAAAGAATGCAGTGCGAAGAGGCTTGACATGAACAAGATCTAAAGCATTTTGTCTGAAATTGTAAAAGTATAAAAAAATTTTGGAAACCTATTTTTTTAAATTTGTAATTTGGTAATGATTTTTGTACAAAAAAGAATGCAATCTTTTGTAGTACAACGAATTTATGTATGTATAATATTAAATTAGAGATGTGTATGTCTGTGTTTGTGAGTATATCTGATAAAAGTGCTTCAGGAATCAAATTTTTCAAATCTTTGGCATGCCAGTTAAAATATAATTTTTTCATAAAATTTTCCACAAGCATTTTCCATATTGGCTCACAAAAGGTACAACATTTTTATACCCTACACCTATGGTAATAGGGTATAATAACTTTGTGCCAAAATTGTAACGCATTAAAGGAGCCTTCCTAGGTATAGACATAAGTATATAGAAATGATCAGAAACACTTTCTCTTTTCATTTCCGGTTGTCCGTCTGTCCGTCTGTCCGTCTGTCTGTCTGTCTGCGTGTATGCAAAAAAAGAAAGAAGGAGTTGTCCGATTTGGACCAAATTTGGTACACAGTTACAGTGAACCTCGGGTTAGGTAAAGTGTTAAAATTATTCAAATTACCCGAAGGACACGCCCACAACGGGTCTTTAAGTCCCACTACCTCGGATTTTTTTCGGTAAAATGGCTATAATTTGTGTAATTACTCATGGAAAAGAATAATACTTGGTATTCAAGTTAAGAGGTATGTCTTCTATATCTCAGGAAAAAATGGGCGTGGTCCGCCCACTATATAGCCGGAAAAATTTTTTCGGTAAAATGGCTCCCAATTGACTAGTTACGAATATAAATGAATGAAATTCGGTTTCCAAGTTGATATATAGGTCTTAGATGCCATACAAGAAAATGGGCGTGGTCCGCCCACTATATAGGCGATAAACAAAAAATCCTCTTAACTTCCATAATATATACACCAGAGAGTCCAGATTTGGTTACTTCGTTCCTGATAGGAATATCTTTTAATTCTCCAGAAATGGGCGTGGTCCGCCCACCATGGGGGCAGTAAAATAAATATGCCGATAACATCTGGTGTACACCTGTCAGAGCATCAATATTTGGCATGTATAGTCCTATTAGGTATATCTTGTAGTCAGCCAAAAATGGGCGTGGTCCGCCCACTATGTAGGTTGTAAATCAAATACGCCCACAATTTCAGTGAATTATCACCCCACTTGGGAACATGGTGTAGGGTATTACTCTGTCGGTGAAACCCGACTGATTGCTTCCTTACTTGTTTAATTCAAAACAGTGCTCGACAGTTGCAAAGTAGAAGATTCGCACTCTATTCGACACACACATACAACTAAAGCTACACTTATGTTGCTGGTTATATGTCTGTAGACACTTCTACATATACACATGTATAGATACTTTTATGCGATTCCGCCCACTACAGGCAAGGCACGTGACACTCAAGCGATAAATGTAGCAGAAAATGGCAGAAAAAAACGGCAATATTTCGCAAGCTTTTTTTTGGATATACATAGTATAGAAAATTTGCTAGACTCATTGTCAGCTATGCACACACACATGCATAGCCAAACATGTTTGTATGCGTGTGTCTACATGTAGGCATGAAATGTTTATTTTTATCACAAATTGCTTCACTAGGTTTTGTGTGTGGGGGTGTGTGTATTTGTGGCGCTTTGCGCACACACTGGCACACGTACGCATGCACACATACATACATACATACAAACCTATGTGAAAAATGCTACTTCAGCACTTTTCGTTGGCGGCACGTAGCAAGGCATAAAGTGCCTGCCTAATTTTTGAGCAGCGCAGCCCCTTTCGCCCCCTTCGCCACTTACCCCGTCACACTTTTGAGCGGTGCTTCGTAGGTGACATAAGCTGCCACAATTGCCGTTTTATGCTATTAATAAATATTAGGCTACAAGCTGAGCATGACCAAGAGTGTGCACAGAACATTGAACAAGCACACAAGTGGCTTATCGCAGGTGCTCTGACAACAAAGGATTTTGGCAATTTCCACTCAAGCAGTTGCAGAATGGAAAAAAAGATTAGGGAATAAGAGACATCAAAGAGATTGAACGGCTGCATGCGAAATCTTTGCTACTCGACTATAAAAAGTTAAGAGCTCTTATATCAAGAATTTTGAACATGTAGAGCATGAATGATATAGACAACTGTGATTTTAATAAAGATTTTTTGACATTTCAAGCTGACTTCGAGAGCCATAATTGTAACTCTCATAGCAAAGACTTTATATGGCATGGTAGAAAGTGTTTCAAAGCCTTAGTTTTACCTGTCATAAATTCAGTGGAGAAGGAAAGTGGCTACAGCACTCGGAAAAGCACTCTAAATTCAAAGCTGTAGAATGACTAAAAAACTTGGTATATTCGTAAAAGAGTTTAGAATGCTAAAACAAAAGTGGCATGCTTTAGACTTTCATATGAGAAATCTTGGATTCCTACAAAAGATCACTACTATGCACGCAAACAGGTTTGTGGGAGAGCAGCGGTTTTTTTAACGAGGCGGAAAGCATCTAAGCGAGACTTCAACCCGCTAAAACCACCTTAGATACGTACCAATAAGCCCTTCCGGCACTACCCGATAAAATGTCGGGAGCTCGTATGAGCATTGCTGCTCAAGCGTCTGTTAAATGTTCGGTTTTGGTATTTTATTCCATATCTTCTTGATGGCATGGATCGTTGGAGACCGCTGTTCAGGCGAAACGGACTGGTTCTGTCTCTTTAGTAACTTCTGAATCAATCATGCTTAAGCAAACAATTTTCATTAAGCCGCTTTTTTAAACATTCCCACAATCTTTTTTTTTATAATGTGCAGCAAAGCCAACTCGACGATGTCAGGCGCTCTTTAAGCATCTCATTTATAGTTACATCGGCAACTCCACTATGAAATCCACTGCTACTGGTGTGACTTTCAACTGTGCCGCTACAGAAGCTGCCATTAATTTAGCATAAGCCTGCAATTAATGTGAACTTTTATGCGTGCCGTGTGCACAAATTTGAAATAAGTGGCTGGTGCCACAAGAGCGCTACTTCGTGCGGCAAGATACCAGCGTAAATGGCAACTATTGACCTCGCAGGCAATAATTCTGGATTTTCACGCTGCGGCAAATAAAGTTCATTAAGCCGTAGTAGCTTTTGTCCGGCTGTAGGCAAACCTATACACACACACACACACACCTGTTGTCGTGCTGGCATGCATGCAGCAGAGAACTGAGTCTATGAGAACATTGCAAGGAAATGGCCAGCTGAAGCAGTTGATCCCATCTAATATGATTGCTATCGATTAATTTGTGTCTCGACAATTTTATGCAAGACTTATCATGATTATGAGCAACAAATGAAGATGTTACTTTGTGAATATGATACTTAATAAAATTATACAGGTGACTTGGAAACAATTCAACTTCAACTTTTTAGTACATTAAATAAATTAAAGCTTATTTTTAAAAAGTTTTTTTTATATAATTTTATTTATGATTGTAATTTAACAGCTTGTTTCTCACTTCATAAGTTTTGTTTATTAATTCGAGAGGTATACTAAATTATGCTTAATAAAATAATATCAATAAATTTCATTAAATTCAATATCAAAACTATATGTGAAATTTATATCAAACTTTCGTTTTCAACTGCTATATACTCTTAATTACTACGAGGATCATCTTCAAGGGCTTCCTTTGAATGTTTCCTTCTCCGTGTAGGCTCTCAAGCGCTTGAGGGATCGTGTGCGTCGAGTGCGATCAAATTTGTGTGATCATGATGATTGTCCATCAGTTTCTGACCCCTACTGGGATCATCGTGATTGATCAACCTCCCTACTCAACAGATTTAGCCTCCTGTGACTTCTTTTTGTTGCCGAAATGTAAAAAGTTTATGCCGGGGCGGCAAGTTGGGACGAAGTGAAGATGATAACATTTAAAACGACAAAGCAGTTGAAGAGCCTGACTCTTGAAGACTTTCAGGAATGTTTTGAACGATGAAAACAGGAGGTGGAACAAGCGCAGTTTTTTCACATAAACCGATACTCAGGAGATGCCCCCTATACATGCAAAGGACTTTTTGGTTTAGAAAGGATAATAGGTAAGTGTGTGGGGGGAAAGTGGAGTAGTGGCGGTGGACTATTTGCCTTGAATTGGCGTATATTGGAATGAAAGGGGAGTATTTCAGGGGGAAGGGGGGTGGTATATGATTGACATACCCAAAATTTACGAAACAATATTTAAAAACCAATTAGTTCGCATATTTATAGGACAACAAAATTACTAAAAATACTATGAAGCAATTATCATTTAATTTAAAAATGTTAAAATTATTTCGCATATTTATAGGACAACAAAATCCAAAAATAGTAGTAGTAGTAGTAGTATATTTATTAACTTATAATTAAAAATATAAGCTAATATAAACAAAAAGCAATGGCATCAAGGGCCTACAGCTAATTACAATGTGTATGCTTTACATTACGTTATTGTTTAGTTTATAATATATATATATACATTGAATTTATATTTTGTTATACAGGTTACATGATTTTAGAAAATATATTAAAGCTTGAATTCCTTTTGTGTTGGGATTGGAGAGGAGCTGGAGGGGATTTGAGTTAGGTAGTATTTGATTTCTATTGTTTTGAAAGTGAGGACATTCGCATAGGATATGTGGTATTGTTAATTGTGTGGTAGAATTGCAGTACTGGCAGAGAGGGGCCGAAATATTCTCCAGTATGTGGGAATGCGTTAGGCGAGTGTGGCCTAATCTAAGGCGTTGGAATTTCACTAAATCCTGTCTATTGAAATCGTTATGGGAGAAATTTAAAGAGGAGTAACTATTTGATTTAGTTTCGTTAATTTGTCGGTACCAGGTTGAAGTTTGGGTCCATAGGAGGCTCTGCTTTTTACGAGAAATGTTTTTGATGTGCTGTTTTATGTCGTTTGAGTTATAATTTTCTGCAAAAAGTAACGGCATCGTGGCTGCCCGTTTGGCAGCTTCATCCGCGTGTTCATTTCCGGGGATTTGGACATGTCCTGGTATCCAGATGAGGGTTATTTTGGGGAAGTTTTCGATAAGGATATTACGGATTGATGTTGGGTAGTAGCTATTGTTTTCGGGGTTGGATATTGAATCTATCGACGAAAGAGAATCGGTGCATATTGCATATTTACCAGGCTTGGATTTTAAATAGTTCAGAGCGGTGTACAGAGCAATTATTTCTGAAGAATAGACAGTGGAGAAGAGGGGCAGATGGGCAATTTGTATTATGGAGTGGCATGATGTGATACTAAAGGTTGTACTGAAGTCGTCTTTAGAGCCGTCTGTGTAAATGAAAATGTGATTTGGGAGCTGATTCTGAATTTCTAGGAATTTGGTGCGATAAATGATGGGGGGTGTACTAGCTTTACGTAATTTTCGTAGAGAAGTGTTTATTGTTGATGGGTGTAGGTGCCAGGGGGGTATTTTCGGTGTTAGAGTTTTTATTGGCTTAAATGGGAGACCTAGTTCGTGGGATAGAGAGATAGTTCGATGGATTACTGAGGGAATTTTGGGTACTTTACGAGATGAAATAATTTTTTTAATTAGTGGTGCTAAGGGGGTTCCGAATCCCAACAGGAGTGATTTGCTAAGTTTTGAGGTTATGTAGTCTCTTCTGTTTTCAAAGGTTTTGGTATTTGTTTCGAATAGAATGTTGTTAATTGGTGTAGTGCGGAACGCTCCAAGAGCCATTCGCAGAGATGAGTTTAGGACCGATTTTATTTTGTTAACGTTTGATTTTGGAGTGTAGCCGTATAGGAATAGTCCGTAGTCTATTTTGGAAATCAGTAGGGCGTTAATTACAGAGATTAACGTTAATGTATTGCAATTGAATTTTTGGCTGGATAAACATTTGATAATATTGAGTCTATTTGACAGCGATGCGTGTAGGTGTTCAATGTAACTGTTCCATTTATATCTTTTGTTTAGAATTATACCTAAAATTTTGAGTGTGTCAACATTTGTGAGGGTTATGTTATGGGATTGTACGATGCAGCTACAGTTCTTTTTCCGACATATGTGTAAATGCTTGCATTTTGTGGTTGACAGTACTGCACCCGAGTAGTTGCACCAATCAATTATGTCATTAACCAGATAGCTGATATCTATCTGCTGGTTTTTTAATTTATTTAGCCTTCTAATTATATGAAAATCATCAGCATAAGCACAGAAATCATATTGTTTGTGTGATGAAATTATATCACTTAATTTATTGTAAGCAATAAGAAAGAGGATGACAGAGAGGGGTGAGCCTTGGGGTATACCATTTGAAAGGGGTCGTGTTTGTGAGTATTTGTTATAGATTTTTATTTTAATTTGTCTATTGGTCATGAAGTTCGTGATGTATTTTATTATGTTGGGACCCAATTTCCATTCAACCAATTGTTCAATGATTGAATGAATGCCAATCTTGTCAAAAGCTTTAGCAAAGTCCAAGGAGACTATTGATAGGTGGTTTTTGGTTGATAGGGCGCTTGTAATCTGATAATCTAGATAAACTAGGGAATCAGATACTGACTTTCCCCTTTTAAATCCTATCTGTCGACTATTGATTAATTTGTCAGATGTGACAAACC
The DNA here is from genome assembly GCA_963457695.1 of Neria commutata. Classification (NCBI taxonomy): domain Eukaryota; kingdom Metazoa; phylum Arthropoda; class Insecta; order Diptera; family Micropezidae; genus Neria; species Neria commutata. The sequence continues at coordinate 38,236,511 of OY735248.1, forward strand.
ACCATAGTCTGTTGGCTATGATTTTGTCTAAGACTTTTGAACAGCAAGAATTGAGTGATATGGGCCTGTAAGATTTAATATCAGTTTTGTCTGAGTTAGGTTTGAGAATTGGTACGATAGAGCTAATTTTGTATGCTTGTGGGATGAAGTTTTTAAATATGTTGTTATATAGTTTTAAAAGTCTTTGCTGGGTGGGGATAGAGACGTATTTTATCATCGGGTAGGAGATCCTGTCTGAGCCAGGAGTCTTGCCTTTCAACTTTTTTAGAGCTATGGTTAATTCCAAAAAGCTTATATCTTTTTCTATAAGGAGTGCTTTACTGCTGGGAGAGGGGGTTGGAGAGTTGGAGATAGTGTCGAATTTTTTTTGCTGAAAGAGATTGGGGAAGTTGGAATCGGCAGATATGTCACTCCAATATTTGCAGAACTCTTCTGCTATTGTTGCTTTATCGGTTACGCATTGATGAGAAGGGTTACCTGTTTTGATCGCGTGAATACCTTGGTACGGTTTCAATCCGCAGAATCGTCTAATATTGGACCATATTTTTGCAGTAGGGGTTTTTGGGTTAATCTCTGATGTGAATTCGGCTAGAGATTGTTTTTTAGCAAGTTTTAATTCGCGTCGGAATTTTGCATTGGCTTTCTTGTAATTGATGCTATTTTCTGTTGTGATGTTCCGTTTAAAAACATGCCATAATCTATTTTTCTCCCGCTTAAGTTCACCTAGAGTTTTATTCCACCAAGGGACTTGTCGGTTGTGTGAGTGGGGGTTTGACTGTGGTATTGCTTCGTTAGCGATTCGTAATATTATTTTTTGTATTATGGCAGCTTCTTTGTTTATGTTGCTACTGACATTATAAGCTAGGTTAAATTTATCGGATAGGTTTTGAAAGTGAGTCCAGTTGGCCTTTTCTGTTAAAAATTTTGGTTTAGTTTTGGGGTTTTCGTTAGGCGTTGAGTCAAAGAGTATTGTAAAGATTGGAAAATGGTCACTTCCTGAGAGGTCGTCTGTTATTTCCCATTTAGATTGAATAGCTAGTGAAGGGGAACAGAAAGTTAGATCTATGTGGGTTAAAGTATGATGGCTACTGTAGTGGGTTGGAGACCCATTATTTAAGATAAAGTATCTAGATTGATCTAGATATTTGGATATAGTATTACCTCTGCGGTTATTGGTAGCAGAGCCCCACTTACGGTGCCAGCTATTAAAATCTCCAGTAATTAGACATGGGAGAGTGATGTTGCCTAGGACATTTTGGAGGTTGTGTAGAGTAAAGGATTTTTTCGGTGAAATATAGCAAGAAAATATTACAAATTTTGTTTTGGAGTGAATAACGGCGGCCAGAGAGTCGAAATCAGAGTTTAGGTTGAGAATTTGGTGTTGGATTGTATTGTGAATGAGTAATGCAGTTCCACCAAAGGAATTGTGCTGAGAGATTTGGGAATACATTTGGAAATTGATAGGAGTAGGAATGTTAGCAGTTGAGAGGAGGTGAGTTTCTTGCAATGTTATGATTTTGGGATTATGTGCTTTTATGAGTAGTTGCAAATGATCGTAATTGTTGGTATAGCCTTTGATGTTCCATTGCATTATTGTTAAACACATTATGTAAAATTGATTTAATATACAGGTAAAATAAGGTATATATATGTATATTATAGATCAATACGAATAATTTGTTTAAATCGTTTCCATTGAGCGCTCGTCGTCGTCGGTGTCATCGGGATTGTCATCGATGAGAGTTGTGGAAGATGAGCTGCTGCGTTTGGAATTTGTTTTGTTTTTGGATTTCGCTTTCAGTTGAGATTTGAGCCGGCTGGAGATATTCTTGGGGAATATTTTTAGTTTCGTTTCGGAGATTTTCTGTGATTGGAGAGAGATTCTGGGTTTGTTGCTTGAGGTACTGATGGTTTGTTGTTGCTTTTCTATTTCTATTTCTTTGACGTTTGATGTATTTGGAGAGGAAGCTGTGGTGTTGTTTGTTACGGAAGGTCGGAGAATGGAAGAGTAAGATGAGCTGCTGTGTCGGTGTCGTTCGTTGTATATGGAGAGAGCTGTTTTGGTATCAGCTTTCTGAAGAGTTTTGATAGCTTCGATCTCTTTATGCTTAATGAAGATTGGACAGCGTTTGTCGAGAGAACTATGGTTGTTGTTTGACATTTCGCTCTCTTTGCAGTTGATGCACATTCTGGCGTTGTCACATGTTTCGTTGAGTTCGGGGTTAATATGATCGGAATTAGCGCAGTTGAAGCATAATTTAGAGCTTTTGCAGTATTTTGTGATGTGGCCAAGGCGGTAGCAGTTTTTACATCTGAGGGGGAGAGGTATGTAGGGGCGAACATACACTTTTTGGTAGCCAATATACATTTCGTCGGGAAGGGATGGAGTGGCGAATGTTATAATGATTAAGCCCGTTTCTTTTATCACGTCGCCTTCTTTCCTGGTAATTTTTTTAATTTCGATGATATTTTGTTGCCGAAGTTCGTGTAAAATCTCCTCCTCAGGAATTTGCCTGAGGTCGTTGGAGTATATAACACCTTTGGATAGGTTCAGAGACGTGTGTTCAGAAATGTCAACTTTAATATTTTGACCGATAGCAGTAAGCTTAATCAGCTTACTTGCTTGCGTAACATTCTTTGTTTTTATTAGCACATCACCATTACGTAATTTCTTGCATGTGTCGACTTCACCTCCGCATATATTGTCAATTGCTTTTTTTAAAAGGAAAGGAGAGACATTGGAGAGTGTATCTTTGCTGTCTTTGCGGGTCATTACAAGAAATTTTGGACCGGGTGAAGATAGTTTTAAAGATTTATTATTGTCCATTTCAAGTAATGGCTGTGCAGAGTATTTCTGCTTGCTGACGTCAGGTGGTTCATTCATACTCAAAGAGTATAGTAGTCACAAGGAGAGACGTGTGTATGTTCCTCAAATTGAAGAAGTTTTTTTTTTTTTTTTGTGTTTATTAATGGCACGAACTGAGAACATTGAATGTTTTCTTATTTGTTGGATTTAGTTTTTGTTGTTTTGGTTATAAAGTTTTACGATTTAATCTGGTATTAAATAGCAAGATTAGAAAGCACAGAGGTTAGTCACGAACGGGTCTTCACTAGTCGAGAGAGAGCGCAAGACTGTCCAAAAATACTATGATGCAATTATCATTTAATTTTAAAATTTTAAAATGCTCTGAAAACTAATAGAAAGTATTTTTGATCTATTTTCATTACTTCTTAATTGCTCTACTATAGACATTGGAATTAATTCCTTTTTGAAAAAACAACACAGTGATAAAAATCAGCAATATTTCCAGTGGACAAAATTTTCCTTGAATATTTGAAGTAAAATGTATAAATTTATGCTACTTTCAAAAATTTTACTTTTATTTCTAAGTTTCAACTCAGAACGTATTCTTTTTAGCCTTCACTTAAAACAATCTCTGTGCATTTTTGAAAAGTACAAAGTGCTGCCAAACTGCCGCCATCAGATACACTTTGAATAAACCTTAAACATAGCCGTTATTTTTCCCAGTTTGCAGGCATTTTACATTAAAATCTCACATTGCATTAAAATGTCAAATTTAATGGGGTTGCCTACCCCAAAGGACATATTAAAGTTGCGCCAGCAGACAGACACAACGGTATATATGCACAAAAGCTACAGATATGTATGTATGTATGTGTGTGTATATGAAAGCACTCATACTTTTGTAACGAATTCCACATGAATAAGCAAGCAGAAATGTTGAGTGCAAAAAATCAAAGTAGGCAACACTGGAAATCGCACTTGACACGCTAAGCACAATGTACCTACACACATACATGCATACATTTATGAACACATAAACATGCACACATACATTAACAAAAGTACACACACGTTGCTGGCACGCTTATATGACACAAACGTATAGACTCAAATAAAAGCAGGAAGTCAGGCAGCCGCTGGAACGCAAGAACGGAGGAGCTAAGGGCACAAAGGAACGTGGGATGCAGAGGCGGATGAACAGACAGACATAACCACGCATGTCGGGAGCGACATGGGCAGGAGGCATTTTAAGTGATATGCATGCAAATTTAATGACACATTTATGGCTGATACACCGATACTACGCCGTGGTGTAAGGATAATGTGCACAAAATAACAATTAACGGCCAGGAGGGAGTTGCATGATGTGTGTTAGCTTGATGCTATAGGCATGTCAAAGAGTGCGGAGTTGTATAGGTAAAAGGTAGGCTGAAGGCAGGGGAAAGTCATTACGTGTCGGTGAATGTGTGAAAATGTGCTTGAAATGCGAATTCATATCAGATACGCTGGCGTATGAGCAATTTTAATTAATATCTGACACACATAAGCGAGCTGATGCAAGCAAAGAACACGTTAGCTTTGAATATAGACACACTTTAGGGGAAATTGTGAAACCTTTTAGCTTATTATATAGAAAAAGCAGCTACAGTTAAAGCGCAAATTACAGAGCATCAACGAAAAAGATAATTGAAATAGAGATATTCTTTGCGCAATAATTTAATTTCAATAGCCAACGAATTTAATTTTAATCTAAAGTGAAATCTGAAACATGTCGAAGTTGGGTTTTGTAAACGAAAATGAGAAGAGAGTTACTATTTTAAAAGTTTCAATGTTTACTTGCGATATTTTAATAAATGAACAAATCATAGGGCTATTCACGATCTGGTGCAAATGGCCTTGCAAAGGTGCAAATGAAAAATATTTTTCGATCGAATGCAATCACAACAACAAAACATACTGATTTGCATTTGCAACACAGTCACAATTATCCCAGACCAAAACCCATAGCAAATATTGCAAAATTTCTTATACAAACTTATGAGCATAGTTGCCAGCTTAAAAAGTTGCACTTATTGGTGATCTAAGCTGGCAACAACGAGTATTTACTGCGAACAGCTGATCGTTTTGATTTTTATTTCACATTTAATTCAAACAAGTAAGGAAGCAATCAGTCGGGTTTCACCGACAGAGTAATACCCTACACCATGTTCCCAAGTGGGGTGATAATTCACTGAAATTGTGGGCGTATTTGATTTACAACCTACATAGTGGGCGGACCACGCCCATTTTTGGCTGACTACAAGATATACCTAATAGGACTATACATGCCAAATATTGATGCTCTGACAGGTGTACACCAGATGTTATCGGCATATTTATTTTACTGCCCCCATGGTGGGCGGACCACGCCCATTTCTGGAGAATTAAAAGATATTCCTATCAGGAACGAAGTAACCAAATCTGGACTCTCTGGTGTATATATTATGGAAGTTAAGAGGATTTTTTGTTTATCGCCTATATAGTGGGCGGACCACGCCCATTTTCTTGTATGGCATCTAAGACCTATATATCAACTTGGAAACCGAATTTCATTCATTTATATTCGTAACTAGTCAATTGGGAGCCATTTTACCGAAAAAATTTTTCCGGCTATATAGTGGGCGGACCACGCCCATTTTTTCCTGAGATATAGAAGACATACCTCTTAACTTGAATACCAAGTATTATTCTTTTCCATGAGTAATTACACAAATTATAGCCATTTTACCGAAAAAAATCCGAGGTAGTGGGACTTAAAGACCCGTTGTGGGCGTGTCCTTCGGGTAATTTGAATAATTTTAACACTTTACCTAACCCGAGGTTCACTGTAACTGTGTACCAAATTTGGTCCAAATCGGACAACTCCTTCTTTCTTTTTTTTGCATACACGCAGACAGACAGACAGACAGACGGACAGACGGACAGACGGACAACCGGAAATGAAAAGAGAAAGTGTTTCTGATCATTTCTATATACTTATGTCTATACCTAGGAAGGCTCCTTTAATGCGTTACAATTTTGGCACAAAGTTATTATACCCTATTACCATAGGTGTAGGGTATAAAAATGGTGTCTTAAATATTTACTATAATTTCATTTGCTGTGTTTTCGATGATGAAGTCGCAAAATGTTTGTTTACCGGTCTTTCAATAACAGCACAAATCATTACACTCCCCTTTTTTTAATAAATAAAAATTCAACTACAAATTCTACAAATAAAATTGATGAAAAAAGTTCTGCGCAATATATTGCTACCGTCTGTGTTAAGTTGCCAACAAATTGTTGTTCATGCCTTTGCACATTTCGCACATTTCGCAACCGATTGCACTCTTAACCCGCAACACAATTTGAGCATAAAAAGTATGGCGAATATTTTCATTTCCGCTCTTCATAATTCAATTGAAATGAAAATATCCTGAAAACGATTTAATGCGAGCAAAAGCGCAAGCAAAACAACAACAATGAAGAGCAATAAAAAGCGTAGAATAAAATGCATAAATTTACGCGCAACTGCAACTGCTGCTGGCGCTCTCGAGCAACAACAAATGCAATGCTGTTGGTTTGTCGGTTGTTCATTGTCCTTGCAGCGTGCTTGCTTTATAAGTTTGTTGTTGTTGTTGTTTTCTTTGCTTGCATTTTGTGGCGAATTTTTGTATTTTTACAGAAAAAAGGTTCATATTTTTTTTGGCATTTACAGCTGGCAGCAGCTGCTTGAACGGAAAAACATTGCCCGCAACTTTATTGCAAGCGCGATAAACAATAACAGCAACAACAATAAAAACAACAACAACAAAGCAGTGCTCAGTTGATTTATGTGCACAGGACAATTTCAGATTTTGTGCAATATTTTGAAATATTGCACGCGCGTTCCTTTTGTGATTGGCAAACGACTTCATTACGGCCAGTCTGGCCACTCTACAGCAACAACTTCAGTTGCAAACAAAAGGCGATTTGCTGACATTAATGGCCATTCGAAGCGGTTCTCATGTGCAGGCAATAAAGCGACAAAAAAGCAACAACTAAAAAGCACAAGGGTATTTCATCATTTGGCAGTTAAGAGGTTAAAGTGTGGGAAAGTTGCGCGTTCAGATAAATCAATTTTATAAATTCAATTATTGTGACATTATTAAAAGAGTTGAGGGTTTTTTATGATTTCACAAAATGTTTATAAAGTGTATTGAGTGATTTGTTGGTGGACTTCCTTTTTTGCCTGAAATCTTCAAACACTTTGGTCAGGCATGTCCAAACCTTTGGTCAAAGTCTTGGTCAAATTGCAGATCAGGTTTCATCACTCCTTCAACATTGCAGCAGGAATTGATTGTTGGGGTCGAAGCAATGCTGTTGCACTGAAAACACTGTGCAACAGATATTTTAGTGCCTCGAAAAATATATTGAATTTTCTTTTATTCTTACAGTCTTTCTTTAAGACTGAAACTATTAACGTTTTTTCAAGGACTCGCTCAGGATAATTCGATGAGGTTTTTTTTTATAAACTGCAAACACTTTAAAATAGGCTTTCTGTGAAAGGCTTGCAACGTCCTTTCCGCCAATTGATTTGATGGCTTGGGGCTAATACAGCTGTGGATTGCAACCTTCCTAAGATTTTCGCCGCTTGTCAGTCAACTGCCGGATTCAAGGTGGTTGTAAAGAAGCATAGGTACACTAATGCAGATGCATGCTAACAACACATGCACATACAAAGGCTGCTGTTAGTAATGAGACACAACTGGTTAACCGGTTACTTGAATAACCGCAAAATTCACCACTTTTTAGCGAGTAAAAGGTACAAAATAAGTACAAACCGATTTTTGAAAATGAAGACAGACGGAAAATGTAAAATCAATACAGAAAGTTATTCAGATCATTTCTATATGATCATGTCTATGCTTAAGACGTCTTTTTCAAGCATTACTATTTTTTCAAAAGATAATTTCAATTGGGGAGTTCACAGTTCCGTGCTATCTAGTGTGCTTTCCTTGCCGCCTGCTAAACTAAACCCACTTTGCCATCTGGCAAAGTTTTTTGTTGTTGCTTTGCACGCAAACAAGAAATACCACAAGCTGAAAAAATTGACATGCGTTCGATCGTGTTTTTCTTTCGTCATAAGCTGGCATTTCTCATCAGCTGTTTATTTGCGAAAATGGAAACAGATTTTGAGCAAATTTTATTGAATTCTCAGAGAATAATCACACACTACTTCCATTATGACGGAATATTGCTTTTTGCGAGAGTAATAAATCCTTAATAATCGCTTTAGCAAACACTTGTAATGCGATTGTGGCAAATTAAGAATGGTCCACGAAACAGGGGCGCTCAGAGTTTTATTTTACTATCGTGCTGAAGTTGCCAGATGGGAAATTTAGAAGGAAACTGTGAATACCCCAAATAACAACACTGAACTTCAATGTAAATTTCTTCACTTTCTCTCAACTTACGTTCTATAACAAAGTTTGGATGATTGGTTGAAGCGGGTGTCGGACTTGTGGGTATCTTCCTTCGGCAAGATCGCGGTTATATAGTACGGGGAAAATCACTGGAGAAAACTTTGTTCTGTTCTTTATGGGGTTTATGCAACGAGTCCCAAAGTAATGCAGGACACTCCAAGGTCTGACCACTGTTCCACTTTTCACATTGTTTCATATTAAATCTAACTTATATGCTAAGGTTGGCAGCTTTGAGCTGGGCCAAAAGCTCTTGGCCCCAGTGTGCAGCGACAGGGTGGCCCGGCGTAGACAGTATTTATACCCTACACCTATGGTAATAGGGTATAATAACTTTGTGCGAAAATTGTAACGCATTAAAGGAGCGGTCCTAGGTATAGACATAAGTATATAGAAATGATCAGAATCACTTTCTCTTTTGATTTCCGGTTGTCCGTCTGTCCGTCTGTCTGTCTGTCCGTCCGTCTACGTGTACGCAAAAAAGAGAAAGAAGGAGTTGTCCGATTTGGACCAAATTTGGTACACAGTCACACTGAACCTCGGGTTAGATAAAGTGTTAAAATTATTCAAATCGGTTGAAGGATACGCCCCCAATGGACCTATAAGTCCCACTACCTCGGGTTTTTTTCGATTAAATTGCTATAATTTGTGTAATTACTCATGGAAAAGAATAATACTTGGTATTCAAGTTAAGAGGTAGGTCTTCTATATCTCAGGAAAAAATGGGCGTGGTCCGCCCACTATATAGCCGGCAAATTTTTTTCGGTAAAATGGCTCCCAATTGACTAGTTACGAATATAAATGAATGAAATTCGGTTCCCAAGTTGATATATAGGTCTTAGATGCCATACAAGAAAATGGGCGTGGTCCGCCCACTATAAAGGCGATAAACAAAAAATCCTCTTAACTTCCATAATATATACACCAGAGAGTCCAGATTTGGTTACTTCGTTCCTGGTAGGAATATCTTTTAATTCTCCAGAAATGGGCGTGGTCCGCCCACCATGGGGGCAGTAAAATAAATATGCCGATAACATCTGGTGTACACCTGTCAGAGCATCAATATTTGGCATGTATAGTCCTATTAGGTATGTATATCTTGTAGTCTGCCAAAAATGGGCGTGGTCCGCTCACTATGTAGATTGTAAATCAAATACGCCCACAATTTCAGTGAATTATCACCCCACTTGGGAACATGGTGTAGGGTATTACTCTGTCGGTGAAACCCGACTGATTGCTTCCTTACTTGTTTTTAACTATTCCTATTTTTAAAAGCTTCTCTACTTTTCTGTGAACAAATTTTAGATTTCTGCTTTCGAAATTTCGATTTAATAAAACTTGTTACCGGTTACCGAGTACCGAAATTTTTTGCAAGCAAATTGCAGATTTTTTCTTTTAAGAAATAGCACCAGTTTTTTTAAATATATCAAAAATTCAATTCAAAAGAAACGATTAACGAGTACCGACAGAGCGAAATTTTGTTGCAATCACATTTTTTGCAAAGCTGCCATAAGCTGCAAGTGCTCACATGTCACTGTCATAATTTGCTACAGTGGCTCTGTCAAAATGTCCATGTCCGCGCGATAAGATTAACAAAGCTTGAAATTAGGTTTCGCTCTCTTGCCTTGCCCGTAATTAAGTAATCTGGAAACGGTGCTCAACTTGACATACGCGAAATAGCAGCAGCGACCGGCAGCACCAACGAACGCCTGCAATTCTAACTGGCGGCACTTACGGCAACTGGTTTCTGGCACTCTCAATGAATTGCTTTGCCATGGAATTGCGACACGACATTTGTAGGATGCCTGAGCAACCGCAAGCCATCAGCGGGCAGGCGGCTGAAGCGGAGGATAGAGGGTGAAGGCAGATGCGCCTGGTACTTGTAAGTATTTTAGTTCCAGATTTAGTCATGCCACTGCCTGGCTTAGTCAAGTTTTTTCCCTTTTTCCCTTGTGGCCACTGGCGGAATGGCTTGCGTCCAAAGGACTGGCATATTTGTGTATGTTGCACTTTTCCACAACTGTCAGTAGCAATAACTTTTCAAATAATTGCAGGTATGTGAGCTGGAATATTGCTGAATTGTTTAGTTCGTTTATTTGTGTAGCAACACGTTCCACGTAGCTTCTTAAAAATCTATGGTCAGTTGTTTCTCATATAGGCTTTAAATAGTTCTAACTTTTAAGTTTAACAGTTCTTGAAAGATGCATTTGAAATTTAAAATTTAAAATTTGCGTATACTAAACACCTCAGTTGGAGGATGGCACACAATATGCCTGCCGGAGCAAAAGGTACAGCAGTTGGGTTCGTCTGGCAGCACTATGTTGACAAAATTCGCGGCAGCAGCAGAAAACACTACAAAAGCCTCAAATATTTGGAAAAATATTAGCCCAATTCACAATCTTGTGCAAATGGTTTGGGATTTTTGCAATTGACAGTTTTGTAGCAAACTACTGTCAAAACTACTGTAGTTTTGCTACAAAACTGTCAATTGCAAAAATCCTAGACCATTTGCACAAGATTGTGAATTGGGCTATTTTGTATTCGCACCTTTGCAAGACTTCTGAGTGGGGCACTCGATAAAATATGGAAAACTAAACTCAAAAAAGTGCAGGGATTTTTAAAGCAACTAACACTACTATGGGCCAGAACAGGCGAGGAGAGACAAGCACAGGCCAGCGCAACAAAAAAGCTTCTAAAGTTAATAACAACAAGTTAAGTGCCAAGGACACAAATCAAATAAAGGAAACTAGTAATAACTCCCGATTATCGGGTGTGTCCTATGACATAGCTAAATAAAATTTAAAAAAAAATTTACTTAATATTGTTGCCAAAGTTTTCCAAATCTATTCAGCAGGCTTTATCTCGAAAGGAAATAACCCAATACAAAACTTTCGAAATTAAAAACTCTAATATTTGAGAACATTTTCAAACAATCTTCGAGAACTTATGCCTGAAAATTCATAGTGACACTTTCAAAATGGTGTATTATTCAATATTGTGCAATTCTTGAACCGTCTAGAAAAGCCCATTCTTATAATAATAGCATGTCTGTCAAATAATAGACCTCGAAATCTTTAAAATGATATATAATTTATCACGCAACTCTCTCTAGATCGTCTGAACTAAGCACCGGTCTTCAAATAAATAATAGATACTTTTGAAGCCCACTATGAACATCAGTTTGAAAGAGTTTCAAGTACAAACAGTCGAAAAAATGCTCTTCAAATGAATGATCTGCAATTGACATTTAAGGCATATTCAAACTTCGTTATTAATGCTGAATAAATAAGCTCTTAAATATTTATCATTGAAGCACATTTTTACTAACTATGCCATATGTCATACATATGACATTATCTGCGGATCGTAATTAAGCCGTAAACTTGCAGCTGCCAATCAGCGAAATAAAGTGCCAAAGTTAAAATGCATATTACATAAACCTAAAGCGATTGGCTAGTACTTGTACTAGACGCTGCCCAATCTGAGCGCATTTATAAAAATGATTCCATTTTATGGCTTGCAAGTGTAGAATTAACAACCCGAAGCAATATCACAACGACCATAAAAACTGGCGTGAAAGACTTGTTTACGATTAAATGCTGGAAAAGCAGAAACAAGTGAAAGAGTGTTATTATTGCCAAGAGCCTGCTCACTGAATGATGCCGCTGCCGCTGCTGCTGCTGGAGCTGCTGCAGTCAATGAAGTAATTAAAATATGCCAAGTAGTTGGCTCCTTTTGCACAACAATACAAACATAAAAGTACTCGTATGCGCCGCAGGCACGCAGCCTGTTGCGGAAAATTTGCAGTCTCTTGCCCCCGACTACGCATGGGTAGTATAGGTATTCATTTAATATGTGTTGTAAATATATATATTTCGCTTGAAGTGAACCTAAAGTGCAGGGAAAATAAATCTTTATAGGTAAAGTTCATAATAAACGAAATAAAGTGCGAAGCATAACTAAAGCGGAAGTCTCTGCAGTCGTAAAGGCCATGGACTTCTTTAGGGAGAGCAGATGATCTGGCAAGAGTGTTTGACAGTCAGGCTACACTTGTGGCCTTGCTCAACTCAATTACCAACTCCAAGACAGTCAAAGAGTGTGAAGCTAAGCTAAACAGCGTAGGTTTTCACAACTCACTCGCCTTTCTCTAGTCAACGGGGCACTTCGGCATGTACGGGTATAGAATGACCTATAAACTTGCTAGGTCAGGTTCTGGAGACCACTTTCTGGACCCTGACCCTGCCAAGGCCTGCGATCTTCTACGGTCAAAGTGTTCATCAACGACCGGGTTTCTTTTCTCAACACGGCCAAAGATCGGCCGGGATAGCTTTGTAGATATAGAGACGAAGCTTCTGCTTCCAACAGTCGACAAAAGAAAATCTGCGTGCTGGTAAGTTGCTCTACAATTGTTTGGTTCTAGCCGAAAGTTTATATATATATATATATATATATATATATATGTAGGAATGCACGAACTGAAGACAACCCAGAACGGACGAAAATACTAACAAATGCATAACTGCGCCGACACACTTTTTGACGAGACGCTCAATGACAACTAACAGTACGATTTGAATATAGACGTTCACGCCCGACCACGGAAGAAGACGGATAGTCGAAAATCGAACGGCAAATAAACATGTTATAACGTTTAATTAAATTTTCTGTGTTTTATTAAAGTGGGGACGGACGCTAACCCAAAGTCTCTGCCATCCCACATATATATGTATATATATTAAAGCACGAGTATTATTCGAAAATGTACATATGAAATAGTTATAATGTTTTTCCTTGAACTGAACCTCAAGATACCTAAGAATTATTAGTTAAATGTGAAGTTCATAGTAACTGACTAAGTATTCTACTTCACAATTTGTTAGTTGTAACCGTAGTTATAATTATGAGCAGTAATTAAATATGAATCATACATACTCATACTTTGCATTTAAAGTGAACCTCTAGTTACTAAATAGTGTCAAGTTATAAGTGAAGTTCGTACTAACTGTAATAAGATGCGCACTAAACTGAATTTTATATTCTAAAATAGCTTAGTTTTGATCGAAAGTTCATTATGAGCATCAATATAGATTAAACTTATTAAACTTTTCAAATTTTAAATTCCCTTACAGTGCCCCACTGCTCCAGAGTCATGCCGACTACGCCACTGTTACAACTAGCTAGCTAGCAATAGCTAGCAAATAAAGTTTCTAAGCGGTAAGAATGCGCCATGTTTAACAATAACAACAACTCATTATTAAACTATATAAACGGTAGCCTGGCCAGTTCAAGACCCCAGCCAAGTGGGCAGGCTCACAGCCCGCCACTGCCAGCCACTGTTATTATTGGCATGCCAAGCACAGTGGCATTGCCTTCCAACGACTGTGAGTACGGAGTTGCCACAAGTCAGCGTTTTTATTATTCTCTAAATCGCAGGCTGCAAGACAAAGCGATCCAACAGCCGCCAGCAGCAGCGGCGGCCGAGTCGATTTAGAAGTGAGAAATTTATTATAACTTGACGCTGTTAGTTCCTTTTTTTTTAATTTCCTGCGGCGCATCTAATTGAGACATTATAGAAATTACCCGGCAGCGGAGAGTGTGCAGACTTTTAAATGGCCACCGATGTTAGCATAGTAATGCGTAGTCGTGGTAACGAGCGTCGTCGCCATTTGCCTGGGCATCGCTTTTATTGTGCCTGCGGCTCAGACGCAGAATGGAAATTATATTTAATCGCAATTTTGTACTACACGAATTTCCGGCTGCCAGCTCCACCGCTCCCTGCTCGCGCATGCCAGCAAGTTTGCAATGACAGGCCGTTGTTTAGTGAGCCCAAAATTGGCTACTCCAAAAAATTACTCAAAGTGAAGGCAGTTTTCGGTAAGCAGGGTTACTTAAAATTGTGTATTTGAGCGTGAAATCGATGTGACACTTTGTAAAGTTGTTGTATTTTTTGCTCTTGGCTTTTAGATTTTTCGAAAAAGCACACAAATGTTAAGTCACTCAATTAGCACGATTTCGTAGAATTCCTGGTAAGCAGAAGTTAGTCAAGCATAAAATTTTGCGGAAGTGTGTCTGTGAAGGACGATATTTTGGTGACTTGCTACTGTATGACGAGCTTGTCGAGAGTGATGCGCATAATAGCTCCATTCAGACGAAGGTCACAGTTCAGAATTATGTATCAATGTACTACAAATACTCTTTCTGATGGAAAACTAACAATAAAAGTGGTAAAAAATTGTTTATGTAAATATAATATTTCAAGTTTACAACGAATTGTTTTCAAAAACTGTTAAATTCATTTGAGAAACAGTCGAATTAATTTGCGGAAAAATCGAATTGACTTAAAAGTGGAATTCGTTTGAGCAACAGTGAAAAAGGTTTTAGAAAAAGTCGAATTGATTTCAGTATCACTCGAAACTATTTCAGCAAAAGTTGAATTAATTTTAGAAACAAACAATTAATCAATTGATTTCAAAATTTCTCGTAGTTGAATTGATTTCAAAAGCTTATGTAATTTGCGAATACAAATCGAACGTTTCGGAATTCGTATTTTGCTCTTTTGAAATCAGTATGTTTGCTTCTGAAAATGATTCATGTATTTTAAAAATTCCTTTGACTAATAAACCAACGGCGCGATCGCTTTTGCAATCAAACGAAAAATGGTGATAGAAGAAGCTTCTTAATGATAGTATATAAAACCAAAGGCCGAACCTTGTAAAACAGAGAAATTATATTCGTATGTGATTTTTCCGCTAATCATTTTACGTAGCTTGTTCTAGGGAACGTAGAACCCTGGGTACTTCCATATCAGCACACGGAAAAAAATCGACAAATTTTCTTTATCTTAAAGATATTCCATAAATCTCTGATTAATATTCACATAAGTTTGCTTCATTTTTGAGCGAGCTAAGGCACGGGCAGAAGCTGGTAAAGATGGTGTCAAATTGGTTTACCTTATGAAATACAAACTGCTGAATACCTTGAATGACAGTTTCCTCATCAAGCATGAAGTAGTGTTAAATATTGAAAGTCTCTGAAGTGAAGGAAAATAGCATAATCGACTGCCTGAGAAGAAATATTAACTTCACAGCATAAAGAGCAGGACAGAAGTTTTCATATGTTCATCGCTGTTTAAGCCTTCAATCCATTCTCCTCAATTGTCATTTGCGTTAAATGACGTCAGCACCAAATCAAATCGAAGCAACGCTGCTTATGTTATAACCAAAGGCGACATCATAAGTTCGATCCCAATTGACGGTTGCTGCAGTCACTGCAACATTGCAACAACAACAACAACATTGCTTTGTCTGGCAAATAGTTTGCACTGCCGAAGAGCGGTGACGTTATTCTTTCATACTTCCGCATGGAACTGGTTTGCAGAAAAATCAATTTTCTGCCAGGCTGAAAGATTTGACTTTGAGTTATGTGAGCCATCAGCGGCGTTGCCGGCAAGCCTGTGTGATTACCATGTGTGGAGAGCTTGTGGGCTGATAGAGGCATATGTGTATATATACATGTTACTCTGTATGTGTGCTTCTTCTTCAGCTTGAAACGATTACACGAAAGTTTACGCGTAAATTGTTGTAGCATTTTTATTGTCAATAATGAATTAATCAGCAACAATATTGCTGCTGCTGCTGCTGCTGCTGCTGCTGCTGCTGCTGCTGCTGTTGATGGGCAATTGAGTCTGGAAAGCAGCAGCGTAGAGAACTGGTGTTGAAAATGTCTTTTAATTTGAACAAATTATCGCTAGATGAAAGAACGTATGAATTAGCGAAAAACTTGCTGGCAAAGAAAAGCAGTTTAGAAGCAAAAATGGCAAAACTTTAAGCCATTTCAGTTTCGAGCTGAAGACGATGAAGACTTGTCGCTTGTGCAGACTTTTGCCATATGAATTAGAAATGAAAGTTGATGTTTCCACTTAAAGTGTACACCTTTCAATGTTTTAATAAATTCTCAATGCTATAAATTTATGCTTAAATGGAATCAGTTCTGCTCTTGAATGCGTAGCTTCAAAAGGTTTACATATATAAATTTCCTTTGGGGATCTGTTCCTATAGTTCGATAGCAGGAATTGAATATTTAGGGTATTCACAGTTTCCTTCTAAAATTCCCAACTGGCAACTTCGGCACGATAGTAAAATAAAACTGTGAGCGCCCGTTTCATGGACCATTCGTAATTTGCCACAATCGCATTACAAGTGTTTTCTAAAGCTATTATTAAGGATTTAGTACTCTCGCAAAAAGCAATATTCCATCTAAATGGAAGTAGTGTGTGATTATTCTCTGAGAATTCAATCAAATTTTCTGTTTCCTTTTCGCCGAATGAAACAGCTGATGAGAGATGCCAGCTTATCACGAAAGAAAAACACGATCCAATGCATGGTAATTTTATTAACTAGTGGCATTTCTTGTTTGCGTGTAAAGCAACAACAAAAAATGTTGCCAGATGGCAAAGTGGTTTCAATTTAGCAGGCGGCAAGGAAAGAACACTAGATAACACGGAACTGTGAATACCTTAATTGTATAGTCGGCGCCCTACCATCCCTAGCTTGGATGTCAGTCGTCTCTCGATGAGAGCGACATGGTTGGACCACATCATTCATTGGAAAGCGTCTGGCATCAGCGCATCAATTTCACAGCCAATTTTGAATTTTATTGAATTTTTCTTGAATTTCACATCCCTGAAAATCTAATTTCATCCAAATGGATTAAAGCAAATCCTACGCTTTATAACATACCCACGAAAAAACTTCTATTTTCATATATTTTTCCTGATTTCTGCCCATTACGCGGCACGAAGAGATTCAAAAATATTTTCTTTATTAAATACTTGCAATATTTTAAGCTATAAAGAACGAGGGAAATGCAGCATGGACAATAAAAGTGAAGGGAAAACATAAACATATATGCAAATATTTAATTTCTTAAGCCCCATGAAAAAATATAGCCTTCTTATAAAAGCTGGCAAAAAGAAACTGTGCATTTGAACAACTTTTATTAACAAAATTTAGAAAGCATGCATATTTTATACGAAATTGCTTGTACCAGCAATTAAAAGAAGATATGTTACCTTAGTAACTCTTACACTTCCTTTAAGTATTCAAGATAAATCAGCGAAATTGTTTTCTACAGCACGACAATTGATCAATATATCATAGAATTGTTGTTGAATAATGCCTGCGGCTGTGAGGCGCACTATTAGCTACCTATATAATAAATTCTATATAAAAATTGCAAGCGATTTTTTCTACTATGCTGCCGGTTGCTCCTCAGCTTGTGTTCAATAATGAACTGCCATAAATTATGTGACTTATTAAAATGTCTTGCAGACTGACAGGCTTAAAGGCAGACTAGCCCAACGACAAGAGAGCAACAAGTTGCTGGCCAGCAGCCGCCGAGTTTCCTATGTTATGTTGTTGCTGCTTGCTGTGGCGTTGTTGCTTGGTTGCTGCTCATCAAGTTCATCAGGAAGTTGTGTAATTAATGCATTGAATGCGCCATTCTAGCAGTTATCCCTGCAGGCATGACATGGCTTAATGGCGGCTGTGACAAGCCTTGTACGAGTATAGTGACGCGCCCAGAATGTTGTCGACTGGTGTTACCCACTGTCACTATCGCTGAGACATTGTGGCGCGATAAGCTGAAGCTGCTGCTGCAGCAACTTTTAATCAAAATGTCAGCATTTTAATGCACTTCGAGTGAAGGTTTCTGCCTATGGCAACTAATTTAATGAGCTGAATATTGAGTACATGTCAAGTTGTGGCTAAATTAATTGATATTGTGGACAATAAATATATATATATAGTAAGTACATATGTCGATCTCCTTGTATTATATAAAGGTGTTGGTTATCAAATCTCAAAGTCTCGTAATCACTTTAAACTGAAGAAAAGTTACTAATTATTACGAGACCTTGAGCCTGTATAACCAGCAACTACAAACTTGGACAGTTTTATATTGTCCCCAATAATGAAAATTCCACATTCCAGCAGTAATATAAAATATGTAGATTATATAGACTGCTTTTGTATGATGGAAGTGTTAATAAACTTGGATTCCATCGAAAACAAGAGAATAAACACAACAGAAAAGTTCGTTTTTATTTTAGAATATATTACATATCTTTCTTTAGGTAGATAGGCTGGTTAAGTAGTCGTCTCAAGGACATCACTTAAGCCAAAGGGCCTATTGTGTTGCCACGTCAGGTTTCCACCTATGCACTTCCCATGTATGGCAGCCACTTTGTGGCTCTGGTATATTTGTCGATACGCCCTGGTGGCGTTTTTTCCAAGTCTGCTAGATAGCTCAGGAAGAAATGTATCAGGAATCGGAAGCGCGTTCTCGCTAGTGCTGGGCATTTGCAAAGGATATGTTAAACAGATTCCTCGCAGTCTTCGTCTCTGCAGCATCTGCAGAAGTCGTTGTACAGCAGTTCCAGTCTATTGGCATGTTGACCAATGAGGCAGTGTCCGGCTATGATTCCTACGACAATCCCTATGGAGGATTTGTTTAGTAGAATCAATTCGCTGAATCTGCTCTGGTTGATCGTAGGCAAGATCTGTCTTGCTGTGTAGCATGTCTATTCCTGGAGCCATCTCGTGTTTGCTCTATTTATGTGGCTGGTTTTTAGCATTAGTTTGCATGTGGAGAGCGGCATCCCAACTTCTTCAGTTATGTCGATTCTTTGTAGTTCTGTGCCTGCTCTTGCAAACTCGTCAGCTATACAGTTTCCCTCTATGTCTTTGGGCCCATCTCATTCAGAGATGTGCGGTAGTGAAGTTATTATGTAAATTCTCGGTTCCCCATCTATATGTGAAAAACTGTCTCAAGAATGGCACCGAGTTAAGGGTAAGTCATGCTGATTAAAGTGCTCAAAAATCATTGGCATTAAATTCTCAGTTTATCTACAGTTACGATTTTTATAAACAAATTAAAATCGCTACTCCACAATGAAAAAGAATTTCCTCATGATTTAATGCGTAAATGAGATGCAATTTTAACTAGGAATTAATTGAGCAATTTTATACCTCTACGAGTGCACATCAAAAGCAGCGCAGGCAAGCAGTTGACAGCGTTGCCATATTAAAAGAAAGCCACTGAAAGGAAGAAGGCCAAATGTGAAATGAAAGCGAAGAAAATGGCAAATCACTCTTGGCGAAATTGTTGCAAAAAGAAAAAAAAATCAGGCACTCACCAGCGGAAAAGCTGTAGGGGTAAGCAGGTACACTCATACAAATTTAGCAATAACTAAACTAATAAATTTTATATATTTTAACAACAACTTTACTAATAGTTAACTAATAATTTAGTTAAGAGCACAATCTTAACTCATTTATAATTAAAGACATTTGTGCATTATTGTAATTTTAAAATTGCATTCTATTGAAAATGATTTAAGATAGCATAATATATAGCACAGAAGTATAGAGTTCATTTTAAGTTATTCATTCGTCAAATGAGTTATAAGTTAAGCTAGTTTTCAAGAGTTTTTCTAACTAATTTCTCATACATTAGTTTTCATAAATTACTTATCACAAATATATTTGACAAAGCTACAAATTAGCTAGTTCTAAACAACTTTAACTAATTACTTAGTTATAGCAGTAGACTTTTTAGTTGGCATTACTAAATGTGCAGAATATTTGAGATGACAAATATATTTGTCAAAACTACTAATAAGTTAGTTAATATCGACTTTAACTAATTATTAAGTTATAGCAGTAGACTTTTTAGTTAGCATTACTAACTTATTTCACTGTGCAGAATATTTGACATGACGCCGGTAGGCAAAATCTTTCAACTGTTGCATGCAGGAATAAGTGGCAAGAACAGCTGCGACAAGGATAGTCCAAAGCGCATGAAGTTGTGGGTAGCGGAGGGAGGTTGAGCAGGCTCTAGCATATGCAGTGACTTAAGCTTGCTTACAGGCAAGTTTCTATGTTGTGAGTGAGCCAGAAGTGCAGCAGGTAGTTGCTAGTTGCTGCCCGCAGGTGGCAGCAACATGACAAGAGCAGCAGCCTTCACATGGCAACGGTTGTTCTATCCCGCTGGTTGGTTGCTGCTGGCGGCGGCGCTCACTCAGTGGCACTTAAGCTGCGCGCTGGCGTTCGAGCAAACGCTTTATGCAATTAAGTTGCCAACAAGTTTGAAATTATGCAATTATGGCATGAGAAATTGCCTCAAAATGTAGCAAGCAGAACGGCGGGTGGGGAGCAGTAGGAGGTAGGGCTGTTCTATGTGCTGGTTTGTGATAGTGAAAGTTAAATTAAGACCACATTAAAGCCTACTTTTAAATGCTGCTGTCGAGCGGTAGAGGGCAACTCTTTTATAGGACCAGGTCGAGCAGCGGACATTACGCCTTAGTTTTATGTTAAAAGCTGTAATCAAGTTACTTAGTCAAAATATTCATTATCAAAAATTAACTAATTTCATATTTAGAAGTGAAAATAAACATTCCTAATCAGAGAGAATAAATGTAAGTTTGATTTTTGAAATAATAAGAATAATTTCTTAGTAATGTATGCTTATCTTTCTCTCAGATTTATCTGAAGGAGGAGTATCCCTTTTCTGACGTTTTTCTATAGAATAACTTATGTACTTACAAATATCTAAATACTCTAAAAAATACTGATGTTCTGGATGAAAACTAAATACACGACTTTACTATAGCTGTGCTCTAGTTGCTGCTAGCTTCTTCCTTCTAATATTGCGATCTTAATATGCCACTTTGCAAAATGTTATTTTGAAATTCAATCTAGCTCTAGGAATTGTGACCATCACATCTTCAATACAAAGGCATGCCATCATACGTCTCAGTCCATGCATACTGATTGATTTACCATACATATTGACTTGCCAGACAACAAAAGCAACAACTGGAGCAGCTGTTGTAACTGGCATAATTTTCAATTAACCACAGCCAACTTCACAAACACACACACACACACATGCTAAAACACTCACTCAATGGCATATAAATACTTCCTGCGAGTATCGACGCTGCGCTTTCTAAGAATGCCGATTTTTATAGCTGCCTGTATTTTGCTGCCTTCTTCCTCGCGTCTCAGCAGTTCACATATACTTTTATAGCGTATAATTATTTTGTCAGCACAAGCTGAAATTGTTTGTCTTCCTGCTGGATGCGCGCACGCTTTCAAGCGTGCAGCTTAAATTCCACTTGAGTGGAAAAGAGAAGTGAGGCAAACAGTTGTAGAATACTTATATAGATGCAGCTAACAAGAGTTCTGAGCAGAGCATTCAGTAATGCATCGAATGTGATATTTTGGCCATTGGTAGCTGATACTTTTTATTTCGATATGCACGAGGATTTGTTGGCATTATAAAATACTTTTGAGGATTTGAATTTCACGTGATCTTGTTGGATGTAGATAAATAATTAAATAATAATATCGAGTTCGTAACTATTACAATTGAAATTTAGGGCTGATGGGTGAAACTTTCTGATATGCTAGCGAATCTTAAAATATGCTCCAGAGGAACACGTACTATTTCTGACAAGTTATCGAAGAACCGTTTTCCCATGAATCGTAGATGACATTCTTGTAGCCCAAAAAGACAGTTTTATAGCTCAGTAAATTCCATTTCTTCTTCGTCTGCTCAACTATTGGAAAAGCCACTCCTCGTGAGCAAGTATACTCTTATTCCTTTTGTGTCTAGTTTAGGTGTACTTTAAATTTTTTTAAATATTTACTTCAAGAAAAATGCATTTATAAGAAACCGAAGAGCCAAATCTTTTAAGGTTCATATGGAAATATATTGATTAGAAGTCTGAAATTTATTTCGAAACTGACATCATTGGGACTTTAATACTAAAATTTTGGCCAAGAGGTTCCTGACTTTCTTACTTCAAGGTACATTTTGTTCAGCATCCAAGACCGATGTGCGATCGATATCCTTTTTTTTATAGAATTCAATGACAATTCTCCCAATAAAATGTTGCTTTATTAAAACCTGCATACGCCCATGCCAAGGATGCTCAAGCCAAGTCGAAACAGATCTGGAGACTTGGTTCAAGCCTGCTTGGAAATTTGTGACAGATCATTACTTTGACCACTCATAAACGGAACTCTAGCTGGTAGCGCTAAGCACCCAACAGGATCTTTTAGGCAGCCAGCTTAACCTTACCAAAGTCGGAAATGCTCTAAATGTGCATTTATGATTATGAATAAATGCACCAAATGTGCATTTAATGCTTAATAACGTAGCATAGTTCACGAACTTCCCAAAAAATTATCTTTGTAGTCAAGAATTGGCACTCCTCTAAAGTAAAGTCGCCTCGTCAGCCGAAATGAGTTATAAAAATCAACAGCCAAAGTAGGGTTAAATTGCCTGCCTACTCGTAGTACCACCACTCCTTGCAAGAAATATCCAGTTTGCTAGCCAGTTTCTTATCGCCTGCTGTGCGTGTCGCTACAAAAAGTGTTAATTGCATTTCCTATGGATATCGCCTTTAATTTGTTCATATCACGCCCAACAAATTTACGCATTTTTCAAATATTTTGATTAATTTCACATTCAACTCAAGTGCCTGTTTTCACACACAAGCATACATACATAAATACATGCATACATATAAAGCTTTCCATACGCAATTGACAAACTGGCTTTGGCTTGTGTAGAGACGAAGAAATACCAGCCTCTTTCCTCAAAGAACACAAATCAAATAAAAAATGTGGTAATTCTACATAATAGAAAAATTTTTGTTGCTGGCGTCTAAACAAATGCCTGCAGTAGCCAACAGCAAATGTGAATTTTATGGCAACAGGGTTGCCAGCCTATGGCAATTTCACGTTCAAGTGGAATTATGTGCTTTCCTTTAAAAGTCCGCCTTTTCAACTGAATTTCATTTGGCACTTTACGCACATATTTTTAAAGGCACTTGGCAACTCTGCAGAAAGTTGACTCTACTCCTGTGTTAGAAATGCTGCTTATCACTCTTTCTGTCCGCTTTATCCTTCGTTTTTTTTCTATTTTCTTAAGTGCTTTTAAATTGCGTTTTGCAATTTTTGCGCGTGGTTTTAGATTTTGTGGCTTATACTGCCAGCCTTGCCTGCGGGTTGTAGCGTGTTTTTGGTTGTTAGCCTGATTCTTTTAGCATTCATTTTGAAATGTTAGCTTTAAGGAAAATTTTTATTTTAAAAAACTATGAAGAGCACACAGCAGGCCTTTTAAAATTCATATCATCATCTACCCGAAAGACTTTAAGATATTTTGCACATTAATTTTTTAAATTAATTCTTAAATCTTCATTATAAAAAACACTACTTTTAGTTAAGCGAAATTAAAGCAATGTACTAGAATCTGATCTATATTCTTTCAAATAATCATAACTTTATTTGTATATCATGAAATTGGAAATCATACTTGATGTTAAAAAGCTTCTAAGTTATCAGCTGCAAAGTAATCTTCCCATATTAAACCTGAAATACTTGCTAAAAAGTTACAGAGTAAACCAAAAAGTTGTTTGTTTTTCGAATATGCTTTTTAATGAAATCCCAAAAAAATGTTTAAAGAAAGAATTTTCAAGTTTTTTTATAAATCAGAAATTACAAAATCATTTAACGAAAATTTCGATAACTGCAATTTACATGGTTTCTGTTTTGGGCTGTTGCTGAGCGACAACATGCTGGTTGATCACTTGTGGAATGTGTGTGTGCGCATGTTCCACAACCTGTTGCACATGGCCGGGGATCAGCTGTGGCTGCACCTTATTACCTGCCACATGTTCGTTGATCACTTGTGGAATGTGTGTATGCGCATGTTCCACAACCTGCTGCACGAGGCTGGGTACCTGGGGCACCTGCTGCTCCTTTTCAACAACAACAGGCATGACCATGCTGTTGACAATTGGCACTTGTTGTTGTGCCTGTTTCTGTTGCTGTGCAATATGATGGTTGATCACTTGTGGAATGTGTTGCTGTGCCTGCTTCATCACCTGCTTTACGTGGCTTTGCAATTTCTCCACCTTATCGGCGATAATTTGTGGCAACACCACACTGGGCACCTGCTCATTGCTCTGTGGCACTTTGCCAACAACAGCGGTTGTGATTTGCTCATTGATCACTTGTGGAATGTGTGTGTGCGCATGTTCCACGATCTGTTGCACATTGGTGGGTACTTGTGGCACTGCCATGCTGACGCGTTGAACCTTGTTGCCTGCCACATGTCGGTTGATCACTTGTGGAATGTGTGTGTGCGCATGTTCCACAATTTGCTGTACGTTGCCGGGCACCTGAGGCGCACCAATTTTGTTCTTCTGTCCAGCCAAATGAGCCTCGAGCACCTGTTGTGGCACGCGGTGCTCCTGTACATGAGTCACAATGTGATTGATGTGCTGATTAATGAATTTCTTCACATCCTCGGGCAATGGCTTGCCGGCGAGCTGCTGTGCGCCAGGCATGCTCATCGGTGGCATCATGCCAGGCATCTGTTGCACCTCCACGGCATAGACGCACGCCAAAATTGCTGCAATAAAAAATTTAATAATAGAAAATTTTTCTTCCAGCTGAAGCCACCAAAAAGTTAACGAACCCAAGAAAATAAATGTCTTCATTTTTCCAAATACGTTCCACAAATGTTATTTCACGTTGGAACTGCAGTTCTGTTCTGTGTCTTTTCGGCTGCAAGTGCCCTGCTTTTATACTTAATTTTGGGAATACCAGCACCCGCTGACAGCTGTCAACTGCCGCGCTGCGAAACTGTCTTCCGCCGCTGCCATGTGTAAGAGCGCTTCTTCCTCCTTCAGCTGCCTGAAATTCTGGCATCTTATTTTAATTTTATTAGTATTGCAATTTTATGCAAATATTGTTTGTGCATTTGATATTTTCGTGCTTGCGCTCTGCTCCGATTCTGCAGCCGGAAATTTATTTGTGGAACTGGTTTGCAACTTTTTTATGCAAGCCGATTGGAAACAAATGTATGTACCTATATATTTTCTGTTGTATGAAAACTGTTACTTTATTTTACAAATTATTTCATAACATTTAGAATTAGATTTATGCATACTCGTAATACTATATTTTTATTTGCAAGGTCTCAATCCAACCAAAATGAAAATATTAACAATAATAAAATGTTTGGTGGCAGAGTTTTAGCAAGGTCTCCAATCTTCATGAAACCATGGAGAAAATTTTTGTATTGCCTGAAAATTATAAGGAATTCGTTAGATGTCATTTTAGTGTCAAATGCTTATGTTAAGTGAAGAAAAATCCGAAAATCAGCGGCATTCCTCTGCGACCATGGCAAGTGTCTGGAAGACGCTAATTTTGTATGGCTCAACGTTTAAGAAGATAAGCATGCTGCATGCGCATTTATATTCACTGATTTTTTGATCGCAGGATCATCGCAGCCATGATAAATATAGGGTAATTCATGAACAACGATTTTACTAGCCATTTTTTATCAAGATTCGGGGCACTTGCTTGATTTCGAAAAGATTATGGATTAGTGAGTTGGCATAAAGTGGAATAGTGGTGGTGGAGATTTGCCTTGAATACGCGAATATTTTTGTTGTGTGAGATCAATGAACCCCTCTCGCCAAGCTCGAGTTGCGACAAAACAAGTTGCAGCTGGGATAAGATCTCTTTTATCAGCAGAGCATCTACCGTTGAATTGACGATAGAAAAAGGTTAAACATAGCACTTTTTAACGGTGCTCCATGGAGCCAATAGAACTGGTAACCCTATCGTTACCTATAACCTTTGTCGCACGACATTGGATTCAGTCTAGAAGCTCCTGTCCATAAGTTGCGAAAAAAAGAGTTAACAGACATGATAACCATTTCAAATAGACTGAAAATTGGGACATGATAAACTCTCCGCAAGATGAATGCCATGTATGCTCACAATGGAACAGGAGCAGTGTCAATGTTTCTATCGAGTATTTTTCCATGCTTCAGAGCAATAAAGCCGGATTTTTGCGTCGATTAATAATCATGTATGAAACATGAGTCCACCACTTCAAACGTCAGACGATAGATACAGCTAAAACAATAGACTGAAAATGGAGAATCAGACCCAAAGAAGACGGAGCCAGTTTCATGGTTAGCCAGGTTAGGTAGGTAGGTAGGTAGGTTAAGTGGTCGTCTCGAGGACATCACTTAGGCCAAAAGGCCCGTTGTGTTACCACGTTGGGGATTTTCAGCCAGGTTAAAACGTCAGTTTTTGGGAAGCGCTTAGAATATATTTCATTGATTATCTTAAAAATGGCCAAGCATTATACGAATTTATTTTAGCGTTAAAATGATGAGTAGAAAATCAAGAAAAATCGTGGGCATTTGGCTGAAAAGAGACTTTTGAGTCATCAAGACAATGTACCATCTCACGTACATATCTATTATTGCGGTGGGCAGAATCGGGTCACGCTGTTCGCCATGTTCCCTTGGATTCTTAATATATGTATTTACAAACTTATAAAATGAAGCGATGGCAAAAGATTTGCCAACAACGAAGTGGTGGAGCCTACGGTTTATGGCTTTTTGAGCAGCTCAACGGTTCTTACTATAAACAGATTAAGGTTATCAAAGCTAGAGAAATCTATCGTTGTAAAAGGAAGACCATGTTGAGAAATGAAAACATTTTCCAAAATTTTCGTATTTTCTTTATTTGGTCGACTGCTTCTGGAACTATCCTAGTATAGTACACTGTATTATAGTTACTATAGTTATAGTCTAATTCAAATTGCTTTCGGACACCAACAAATTTAACTAAATGATGAATTAAGTAAAAAAAAGCTTTCACAGTTGGAGCATCGTTAAGAAAGATTGCATTCAATTCATCTGGCTTTTATCTTAGTCAATGAAAAATTTTTCATGCAACAGATTATGTCAAATTTTGGAGCTGATAGAATTATGAAAAATATTGAAATCTTTTAGTATCAAGAAAAGAATGTGAACAACATTTATATTCAAAAAAACTGGTAAATTTATTAGGACTTGCTTTGCCGTAGGAAAGATAACAACGGTATATTCCTGTATAACACTAAACAAATTAGAAGATATGGGGAAGCGATAAATTTTTCCAATAATAAAAAAATTATGACTTTCCACTAATAATTGCATTTACATTTGACTAATATTTTCGAGCTGCTGTGCCTAAAACACCAGTAGAAGACGTCAAGAAGCATCAAAGAAATCAACGGCAAGTTAATGTTTTTCAAAATCCTGTAACATTTTCCAAAATTGGTAAATTAAAATACTAAATTGCTTCAAATCTTCTTTATTTATGAAATGCCAAACAAATCCGTAAAAGATTTTCCGTAAATACAAAATGGTAATTAAAGTCAAATTGAAAGATTCTATTTTTCCAAAAAAAAATTACAATATAATTTTATAATAATTTCGATGGCTGCAATTTACATGGTTTCGGTTTTGGGCTGTTGCTGAGCGACAACATGCTGGTTGATCACTTGTGGAATGTGTGTGTGCGCATGTTCCACAACCTGTTGCACATGGCCGGGGATCAGCTGTGGCTGCACCTTATTACCTGCCACATGTTCGTTGATCACTTGTGGAATGTGTGTATGCGCATGTTCCACAACCTGCTGCACGAGGCTGGGTACCTGGGGCACCTGCTGCTCCTTTTCAACAACAACAGGCATGACCATGCTGTTGACAATTGGCACTTGTTGTTGTGCCTGTTTCTGTTGCTGTGCAATATGATGGTTGATCACTTGTGGAATGTGTTGCTGTGCCTGCTTCATCACCTGCTTTACGTGGCTTTGCAATTTCTCCACCTTATCGGCGATAATTTGTGGCAACACCACACTGGGCACCTGCTCATTGCTCTGTGGCACTTTGCCAACAACAGCGGTTGTGATTTGCTCATTGATCACTTGTGGAATGTGTGTGTGCGCATGTTCCACGATCTGTTGCACATTGGCGGGTACTTGTGGCACTGCCATGCTGACGCGTTGAACCTTGTTGCCTGCCACATGTTGGTTGATCACTTGTGGAATGTGTGTGTGTGCATGTTCCACAATTTGCTGTACGTTTCCGGGCACCTGAGGTGCACCAATTTTGTTCTTCTGTCCAGCCAAATGAGCCTCGAGCACCTGTTGTGGCACGCGCTGCACCTTGACGTGAGTGACAATGTGATCGATGTGCTGGTTGATAAACTTCTTGATATCCTCGGGCAATGGCTTGCCAGCGATCTGCTGCTGCTGTACGCCAGGCATCTGCTGACCAATGACCTTGGCTGGAGGCGGTGGTGGCACGGTCACCTGTGGCACCATGGCAGGCACGTGCTGCATGTGCGGCACACCCACCTCCACGGAGTAGACGTGCGCCAAAATTGCTGCAATAAAATATTTAATAATAGAGAATTTTTCTTCCAGCTGTAGCCACCAAAAAGTTTACGAACCTAAGAAAATAATTGTCTTCATTTTTCCAAATACGTTCCACAAATGTTATTTCACGTTGACGCTGCAGTTCTGTTCTGTGTCTTTTCGGCTGCAAGTGCCCCGCTTTTATTCTAAATTTTGGGAATACCAGCACCCGCTGACAGCTGTCAACTGCCGGGCTGCGAAACTGTCTTCCGCCGCTGCCATGTGTAAGAGCGCTTCTTCCTCCTTCAACTGCCTGAAATTCTGGCATCTTATTTTAATTTTATTATTATTGCAATTTTATGCAAATATTGTTTGTGCATTTGATATTTTCGTGATTGCGCTTTGCTCCGATTCCGTTGCCGGAATTTAATTTGTGGAACTGGTTTGCCACTTTTTTCATAAAGGCCGATTGAAACAAATGTATGTATTTTCTGTTGCATGAAAACAGTTACTTTCTTACATGTAAAGCAATTTACAATTTATTTCATAACATTGAGAGTTGGCTTTATATGTACGAGTATATGTATAATTTTCGCTATAGCCTGTTATTAGGTTTATTTGGGATCCACATTGCACTTGGTGCACTGCCCAAGGATTTTTGGGTACTTTGAGAATTATTGGTATCATTACGCATGGGACTTTTGGTTTTGCAAGCACTTTGGACGTTTCTCGTTGGGAGCCACTCAAACTTTTGGAACTTCAACAATGAAAATTATTGAACGTTTCGGCACTCCGACACTAGGATCTATATTGGCATTTAAGCCATCTTCAAGTTGGGAACCAGTGGTACCTTCGATTCTGCAGGACTTCCGACAACTCTGCCTTAGCAATCGCACGTGTACTGTAACAGAGTTGAGCGAAATGTTAGGCTATACATTTTGTCATCAACTAGGATCCGGGACTATGATTGTAGCCAGCAGCTCCTTGAAATCGTCGTTATCTCTTGTAATGTGAGCGATGTTCCACTGTAAGATCGGTTTATACGAATATGATCTGCTCTACTATGGCTGCATATCATTCTGCACAGTTTTGATACCGAACCCGCTTCCTGTTCCTCAACCTATTCGATCGAATCTTCACTAAAGGCATCCATTAACTGGAGCTCCCTTATTTTATTGCATCTTCTCAGTACCTCTTCTTGTCGAGAGCGCAACCTGGGGTCGAATCGTCTGTTACGTGAACGGAGCCGCGTTCGTACGAAACATAATTACGTGATACGTTCAACGTATACATCGAATGGGATGATGGTTTACGAAAACGAACGGAACGTAATTTGCGCAATGTTATTGTGGATTTTCTTCCTCTTCTTCTTTTTAGCAGTTCACAATAGCTTTCAAATGTCAAAAAATTTTAAAAATTAATCAAAAATTTCTGGCAAAAAAGGAAAAATGGACTCAACGATCCTATTTTACTTAAGTTCTTCCAGCGACGAGGACAATTTCGAGGAAAGAGTTGCAAGAACACGATTAAGAGATAAAAGTGATCCACTGGCATTACCAAACACAGCGTAAGTCGTGAAGAAACATAAAATTCCATTTAATGAAGTTTGTTTTTGTGCAGATTCATCAAGAGGTTTCGCCTGAATAAAGAAGCCTTTCAGCACGTTCTTGACCAAATAAGCTTCAATTGCCACCAGTCTACAGCAGTTCCGCCAGTGCTGCAACTGGCCGCAACCCTTTCGTTACTTGGATGTGGTAGTTATCAGCACTCAATCGGAAGCGACTACTTAATAGGCATGTGCCAAAGTAGTGTGTCAAAAATAACTTCACATGTTCTCAAGGAAATGGAGAGCAAATTATGTCCACAATACATAAATTTTGATCCGGAGAATTCGTCAAGCTGTAAGGAGTGGTTTGTGGAGAACTATAAAATACCTGGAGGTGAGATAAATGGATATTTTTCATTAAATACATACTAACAAAACCTCTTTGTTTAGTTATTGGATGTGTCGATGGCACGCATATTGGGCTACAAAAACCCCCAAAAAATGAGCATATGTATTTCAATCGAAAGGGGTTCCATAGTCTTAATGCCACGATAGTAAGTTTATTTGCAAATATTATACAAAATATGAATTAATAATCCTTTCTACAGATGTGCAATCATGAATACAAGATAACTGCAATCAACTGCCAATATGGAGGTGCAGCTCATGATTCGTTTGTTTGGAAGCATTGTGACCAGAGAATGATCCTCGAGGAGCAATTTCAAGCTAATCGAAACAAAAATGCATGGGTTTTAGGTAAATTTGTGATTTTTAGAGATAATTTCATATAACTAAACGTTTTTGCCTATTTAGCGGACTCCGGCTATCCACTTGAGCCATGGTGCATTACGCCTTATAGAAACCCACAAGACAATTCAAGCCAAACAATTTTCAACGATGTCCACTCAAAGGCAAGATGTATTGTTGAAAGGACTATTGGAATTCTAAAAGGCCGCTGGAAGATTTTGGGATATGAAAAACGTGGAAGATATGACCCCGTAAAAGTGGCAAGATTTGCAAATGTGTGTGCAGCGCTGCATAACATATGCATCAAATTCAAAATAGACTACAACCCCCAAAATATTGCGTTGGAAAGAACATCTGAAATCGATGTCGGAATGGAAACACATATCACAAAAATTGGAGCCACAATTAGGGATAAAATTAAACATTCTCTTTGTTATTAATGCCGATATGTGAAGATATATTTGTAGTTATAAATAAATTCATTTATTTTTAAAACAGAAAAGGTATTCAATTCACTGAGATCACTTGCTTAAAACATAAACTTAAAAAAAGGAATATTAGCATCTCAAAAGTTTCTTTGTATAGTTTTTGTACTCATTTAGCAGCACGTTGCTTCAGCATTTCTAGCTCCAATGTTTTTATCTGCAATTTTACTTCAATTATGGCCATATAACAGCTGTGTTTTTCTTCTTTAATTCGAAGCAGCCTCTCTTGAATTTCCACCAGTCGTCCAAACTTGGTGTCCATGTTTTGCTGCATGTCATTTGACGCTTTAATATTTTGTTGGAGCAACAACAATTTTGGGCCAGCATTCATTTTCTGCGGTGTTTTATTTGATTCGTCGCCGTTGCCATCTGTGACGAAGTGGACACCCGAATAATTTGGCTTCTTTTTCTCACTGGTATCGCTGTCACTGCCATCTTGGTGTATCGCTGTCACTGGTGAAGAATGTGGCCGTTTGCTGCCAAACGCTGGAACTTCTTTATTGCCCTCAACACATATTTCCAGCCCAGCTGCTTCTATAAGGCGTTCTTCGGTTAGCGTGATAAGTTTTTCCTCGTAGAGGCCTCCACCCGTTTTCTTCCTCGAAGCCTTATTGAAGGATAGCTTCTTTTTAGCTTGATATTTTTGGTCAGCATAAGCCTAAGAGGAGGACAAATTAATCACATCAATTTGATGATAAAATGTCAAAATGTACCTTCTTCCACATCTTGGCATTCTTTATTGGTGGTCCTACAGCATTCAACTTCTTCGCCAACTCTTCCCAAAGCTTATTCGAAGTGGCTTTTCCTTGCCCGCAGTTTGGGAGCAAATTTTTGGCCAAGTTTGGATGTTCACCCATGAACTCGGCCATTACGTCCTTTTGAACTTGGCTCAACTTGTTGTAATTTGCCCTAAATTATTATTTTAAGTTAGATTAGTATATTTAAAACACCAAAATAAAAATTTACTCACATTTGCCAAAATTTTCTCCAACTTTTGCGCGCGTACGTTTGACTTTTTGTGAACGTATGACAGTTCGTGAAAAAATTACGTTCACGTATACGTTCACGGATGACATAGTACCGAATTCACAATAATACGTGTAGAAGCTACGTTCACGTAACAGACGATTCGACCCCTGGTGTTGACATACCTTACTGAAATCAGCAAATATTCTTACTATTGTTGTTGTTGTACATTTAATCTCGTTGTTTCAGAAATAGATGGCTTTTGTCTTTTCTTTCTGCCAGCAAGTCTAAATTGAATTGTTCAAATAATTATACGAATTTATTTTCGTTCAAATTGATTACCTTAATCTAAGGTTATAGTTTAGCAGATAAACTTCTATAAGCAATTGGTTTATCTGTGCAATAAAGCATTGATGCATTTTTGATACATTTTTACAATCTTTCTTTTTCCTTGAAATTTTTGTGCTATTTTTAAATTTGTATATAATTTCGATCTATGAATTTTGGTATTTTAGCTTATTTAATCTAAATAAATAGAATATTTTTAACCATAATTATAAGCCATAATAAGTTTCTTATTATTAATTTTTTGTTATTTCATAGTGTTAAAGCTTTCTTACATTCTATAAAATTTTGTATCTTGATTTATTTCAAGTTTAATTAAAACTCTAGTAATAACATTGATTGCCCAAATATTATAAGTAATCTTTTTCGCTTAAGTTTAATTAAATTTATAAAATTAAGTGAATTTATATAGGCACTTCGTCTTCAAATTCTACAACTAGACGATTTGTATTCGAACGAATTTCACAAGGAATATTCAAAAAAAGTTCATTACCTTCCTCACTTATTATGGCATTTGCTTGAAATAAATTGCCATGTCCTTTGCTTTTAAGATCATAAATTAATTCCTTCAAACTTAAATATTTTGCTAAGTAGATATTTACGCTATATGGATACCTTGTAAAAAATGTATTAATTTTCAATATAGGGTCGATTTTTGCTTTCATAACTCCTTCATTTATTTTTGTGCCTTTGATTATGACAAAATTTACGATCTTCTTATGATGTGCCTTGACTTTGATCGTTTGTGATGGTGCCGTCAGTGTTCAAGTGACTGATTTTGCTCAAGATTTCTCTTCATTATGCTCTCCGGTTACGTCCAACGAAAATGCTTTAATTTCGAAGCCAGCGTTAACGCTTATTTTTTCGCCAAGTGTATATGTGTAGGTATCTGTGACAATCTCCGCAAAACTGCCACTTAGTGCACTTTCTTCATCCCGATTTCCTGCCCTAAATTCCGTTGGAAAACTGGTGCTATTCGTTTCCCCAAGAATAGTTTCTTCGATAGAAACAAAACGGGCACTATTAGATGCAATAGGTACACCATTTAAGGTATATTCATCAGGTTTTAAATTATTGCCTGGCAAGGACCATTTATAATCTGAATAATATGTATTGGATTTTTAAAAACCTATATCACCATAATTCAGCAGAACAATTAAATTTCTAACAAAACCGTCTAATGTTTTCAAATCTGGTTCTGCATAATTATAGTCACGATATGGCAACTGCCTTTTAATTCTATGTACTAGGTACTTTCTCCAAGCTATTTTTGTCAAAATGAATGCTTGTTTCTTGCACTTGATAAGGACTTGCAGCAATTGCAGTTGTCACAACGCTACTGGCTATTGCTATTATTCCTAGTAAGCCCAACATTTTTAATTTGTAGCCTTCTTTATATTGAATTACTTTAACTGTTTTTTGACATTTAACCAGCAGCAGACTTTTCCAATTTTATAGGTAGAAATAGATCGTTATCCTTTAGCGCTCTCACTGCACAGCCTCTCTTGTATCTGAGCAAACGTTTCACACCGAATCTCGAGGACGAACTGAAATCGAGCGCCTTTGCCAAGCATTAGAGACGGCTAATGGCAGTTTATGGCTCCAAAATGCCTTCGAAATATTGTAGATTAAGATTCGGTATGCCGGTTTCCCACTTCCCACACTTCCCCGAGAAATCGCGACTCTATTGAGGAAATGGCGAATGCACCATATTTATTGAGTAATATACGTAAAAATGTACAGCAGGAATGATAAAGATGAACTACTCACAATCTGAATTATTCAGCAAAAGTTATTTTAAGCTTGTTTGGGAGCTGATTAAAACGCACTTCGTTCATTTCATTGCTGATGCAGAGCAGAAATCAGTTCCATGAACATGCACTGCTTTTTTTCTCATCCTCTATTTATTGCAATCTGTACACAGTAGGGGAGAGGGGGGTAACTTCGTCCTTGGGACACATTCGTCAAACTGTTTATTAGTAAAAACTAACCCATAACTAGCATAAATATCCCTCACAAAGTTTGCCATCTCTATCTGAACAGCTGATAAAGTTACATTTGATTTTGTGCTTTCGCGCTTCGTTCCCGAATATTCAGGTCGGTAACGTAAGAAGTTTGTGCTGTATTTATACCATTATTTCGAACAAAATTGTATTAGTATTACTTTAATACTAATTATTTTGGAAATAAAAGTGTATTAAGTGAAAATAAAGCACTGAAATTAGAAGTAAAAAAATAAAATGAAAATAAGTGACACCAGGGCGGACTCGTCTTTTTTTCATGGGGCACATTCGTCAATATAACTTCACAGGTACTAAAAATCGAAATCGAGTTGAAGCTTCCAAGACCCTCGAACCTGGCTTAAGCCTCCCGTAACCACACAAAATTAATATTAGGGTCGATCTCAGCACTTTAAACATTATATATAACAAATAATTTATAAAAAAAATTTGATAATAAGTACATTTTTTTTAAGCTCTTAAACATGATTTTTTTTAAATTTTTTAATGCAAAATATAATAAATACGTGTTGTATAACCAAAAACATGTCTTATTTAGTCTAAACAAGATTTTGTATCACCTTATGGTACTTTAAAGTGTGAATGCCGAAAGTGCCCCGCCAAATGCCGAAGCTACCCTGGCATGGGGGCACATTCAGCGAAATGACTTTTTTACTAATGGAAAAATAATACAAACGGAACTTTTTA
Source organism: Neria commutata (assembly GCA_963457695.1). Classification (NCBI taxonomy): domain Eukaryota; kingdom Metazoa; phylum Arthropoda; class Insecta; order Diptera; family Micropezidae; genus Neria; species Neria commutata. Next base: position 38,271,877 of record OY735248.1, read on the forward strand.
AAGAAATTATAGTATAACATTTTATTGTTAAATAATGAGGTATTGTAACAGTCAAATCGGTTTTTAAATATATTGATTACCTTCTGAAATATAGGCCTTCAAAAAAAAAGAGACGAAGGTACCCCCCTCTCCCCTACTATATTCAACAACATTTACATTTAAATTATTTTATATATAGCATTTATGGAGTGCACCCAGTGGTGCAACCATTTCTGAACAGTCCGTTTTCAACGGATAAGCTCTGTCGTAGACTTTTCTCTTGAGTCGGGTGAAAATTGTTCACAGAAAACAATCAAAATCAAGTCAAAGACAGACGGGCAAAGAGAAACTAAATTCGAATGCTAAAGAGGGTATTTCTGGTACGGAACTCTCTGTGCGTGTTCCCGACTCACACTTGATTGCTTTTTTTTTGCTTAAATAGAACGTGCACACATAAGTTAAGGAAATTTATGCCTGAGCCTTCTACTCTGGCCAATTGGGTGCCACTGGTCCATATACATAGATAAATATTTTAAAAATACTTTCACCTTTTATATATACAGATTTTATTTAAAGAATTATCAATTTAAATTCGACAAATACAAAGAGAAATAAAGCAACAATTCCATTTTGTTTTAAGCACTATTCTAGCCCATGAGATCCTGCTCAGTGCAGCGCTTCAGCCAATGCATTTGGCAACTATCATCGTTGGTAGCCTTGAATCCCAACTGTGGATGCTGGCAGCTGAAGACATCCATCACACACTGATTGGGAAACTCGTGCAGGCAATCTCCGTTCGTGGCACAGATTGGCATAAACTCGAGCTTAGTGCACTCCAAATGACACTGCATTTCGACTCTAGTTGGATCAACGCTGATTGCCATCGTGCGTACTTTCGGTAATTGAGCAGGCAGCTGGGATACTTCGGGCACTTTTGAAATTTCGACGCTTGGTATTTTTGGTATCACGGGCTCTTGAACTTTTGGAACAACAGGAACTACTGGAACTTCAACAATCGGAACCATGGGCACTCTGGGTATTTCCACACTGGGAACTGCAGGTACTTTTGGAATTTCTACATTGGGAACCATTGGCACTTGAGGTGCTTTCACATTTTCGATCATAGGAGGTATAGGAATTTCTACGTTAGGAACTGCAGGTACTTTGGGTACTTCCACATTCGGAATCATTGGCACTTTGGGCACTTCCACATTTGGAACTATTGGAACTTTTGGCACTTCCACACTGGGAATAGTCCCAGAGATGGGCGATCCAGCAACCATTGCTACCTCCGCTTCTATGGGCACCGAAACCATGCCAGGATTCTTAATTTCCTGCACAGCAGCGCGCATATTTCGTATCAATAGCTTAGGCACTTCCACCACATGCGCCTGCTCTTCCATGTGCGGTTTCTGATTGGAGTTAGGCATGGGAATCGGTACAGTGACTTTGTGTACCACCTCTGACATTGGCGGCACTTGCGCTGTCACGACGCACAGCAGCACTGTAGAGCAAAAGGATCAATTATTATACGCCGATGTCCTTGCCAGGAAGTGATTGCTTACCTGCGGCAAATATCATTAGCAATTTCATTGCGAGTTCGAGCTGGTTTCCAAGGAATAAGATTTGTTTGTGGCCTGCACAAAATTTGCATCTTCCTTTTTATATCAAACTTTTGTTTGCAGAAAACATTTTCGAAGTCTGCTAAAAATAAGATCGATCCCAATATAACTTTGCCTCAATTGATGAAGTGTCATTTGCCTCCAAGGGGCCAATAAAAAGATAAGTGTTCATTCCGCTTTGCTGCTTTTTAGCAACTTTTTGAATTTTTTTGTCACGTTCTGACGTCATAAAACCAGTCATCATTTATTTCAAATAAAGACTTTACAGTCATATCAAAAGGCCATTCATTTGTGCATTAAAATATATATTAAATTTATTATAAAATCGGTGAATATTTGAGTTTTCTTAAGTTTGTTTGGTAACAACAACTTTTGTATAATTAGTTGCTGCTCGTGTTCACAAGATATACCTACATACATATATCAGTATACATCGATAAATTTAAAAATACGTAACTAAAACATAAATGTTAAGAAAAATGCCATATTTATCAATGTGAAATCAAATTACGCTTTTCTGAAATCAATTATCAATTTTCCAGTCTTGAAGAGCACTTCGAAAAGTTAAAGCTATTCAACGCAGGCATTTAAAAGATGACTCTAGAGACTCCGAGAAAGGAAGCGATTCAGATAACTAGCAGTACAGAGCTGCAGTTTTTTCAAAGATTACCTCAAAATAGAGAAAATTTGTAACAGAAAAGAGCAAAGTTGACAGCAGACCATCCTAACTAGTATACAGATGGATTCAAGATAGAAGATGAAGTGGACGCGGAAGTAGATGTGCCCTTACTAGAAATATTTTTATTTGAAAGCATGAACTAAATATTCCAAATCGAAGAGCATGCTATTGAGATCTGGCTCAGAGAGTGCGTTGATAGCATGCCAATAAGCCAAAACATTTTCATACACTCTGGCAGAACTTCTTGCTTATATAAATTAACTTCAAAATGTGTATAGGATTCCTGACAGCTACTCATCATTCTAGCCAAATAATACCGAGTTCAGCTCATCTGTGTTTCAGATCATAGTGGCTTTACTGCAAACGAAATGGCAGATCAACTTTTGTTTGCACAAAACCAACAACCAGGTAATGTTCCCTATTCATACAAAGCATTTATTGGTTTGGAAAGGCTTATAGGTTAGTGGGTGACTGGAAAGTGGAATAGTGGCGTTGGACAATTGCCTTGAATCCGCTGTTATTGTAGTGCTATGGGAAACTTCCGCAGGAAGACTATTCCGCGAGTGGGAAGTAAAACTTGCCAGAAAAGGAGCAACCGAAAGCCTTCTCAGACCAATGCCTTTCTGCGAGCCGGCTCCATTATGCGTAATCTAAAACTCTGTCTAGAAGGAAAACTATACATTGCTGGAAGGAAATGACAATATTTATGCCAGAAGCTTCTCAGAAGAGAACAAAAGCTTAGCATAAAACATATGCGATTGTTCACGGGATTCATGTTAATTAGCTTGAAAGCATCAGAATATTACAAACAGATGCCCACTGGGAATTACTTCATATCTTTAGAAGCTACACATACATACATACATGAGCATCTGTAAATACAAGAAGAACGGTATACACAGTAGGCCTTTCTAGCCCTGAGCACAAGAAGACCGGATCCCTACTTCCAATTCAATAAAGAGGGTTTTCCACTAAAGGCGGGTTGAAAAAGTTCGATGTATGACATTATGTATGGAATATGACATCGTTCGAATGTCCGCCGTGGCTTTGCATGGTGGCACGAATCCTAGAGCTCATATTTTCAAAAAAGTCCAGCGAAGTCAAATCATAGCAGCCATATAAATAATTTGAAAAACTTTTTATGTACATATAAAATGCTTATTTTTATTTTTGATTGATTTATATACTTTTTTTAGTTTAAAATTTAAGTAAGTATTATTTATGCTTAATTACAGTATTAAATTATTATAACTAATTAGCTTGGCTGCTCAAAGTCTGTTACTACAAAATTCATACAATGCTTAGTATATATACACAACTACTTGACAGCATAAAATCATATTAGAAAATATGCAATGCAAAAATATTAAGTTTATTATTCAAATGTTAAAATGTTTAAAAAGAAATTGCTGCTTTAATTATTTTAGTTAAATCAAGCAAACTTAAAATATACCTTGATAATAACCTCGATTGGTAAATTAATGCATGAAATTTTGCAAATTTATATTGTAAATGTGACTTAAATTTCATATTAAGTAAATGAAGTAAATAGAATTAGAAGAAGAAGAGCCGAACTCATAAAAGTTTATAATCAATTTAAAAAGTGCACTACTAACAGTAGCTATTGCAGCTTTGCTTTATAAAAAGTATGGTAATAATTTATAAGTTTTATGCATAAGACTGTAACAATTGACAAAAGACTGTAAACACTTTAAAATATTAGTTTTGCACGCTAAAACGCTAAAAGGCCTTTCATTTTGTTTAAAAATAGTTACTATATTTTTTATGAAACACTTTTCATTGCATTAATTTCATTTTTGTTTAAAAATTGCTGCTGTACTTTTTTCGTGCATGCTTTTACAATGCTTCAAAGATTGTCCGTTCACTATCAACGCAAGTTTTTAGTAGCTGCTGTTGTTGTTGGAAAAAATTGTTTAAAATTTTAAATAAAAATATTATAAATTTTATTTGTTTCATTGAATCGTTAACAAGTTTAGCGTTGCTTTTTGTTTAATACTAAATGACATTTAGTTGGATATTTATGCTTTACAATTAATTCTTTTGCTTAAAAATATATCAACAATTTTCTTAAATTATACAATTGAGAGGCCTTGATTTGCAAAAATAGAAATTTGCTGCTAAAATAAAGAAGCAAAAAGTCGAAAAGTCGACGATCGTCAGCTTCATGACAGTATTTAAATCATAAACATACAAAAATTTTAGTTAATATATTTTATTCAAATGTTGCTAAAGTTTAGCTCACACAGCAAATTTCCATTTTTGATAAGAAAGGCACTGATTATTTTGATTATTTGCGCTAAAATTTTACACACTTATGTTCAAAAGTAATTTTGCAAAAAAATCAATAAACTGGCAACTAATTTAATTAAATAGATTGCTTTGACATAGTTTTACTGCAAGTTGTTGTTTTTCAGTTTTCAATTTAAAATCTTTTTTAAATGAGATTTGTGAAATTTTATTAATTTGCATTCATTGTGCCTTTTTACAGGTGATTTTCAAAATGTTTATTTAAAATACAAAAAAATTATGCTTTTTCTTTTTAGTTAAGCAGCAAAGCAATAAATTAACAAAAACATAACTTTAGATTAATTTAAAATATTATAATTATGCAAAGATTTTACAATTCTTTATTAGTGCGTACTTTTAAATCATTTACTTTATTATTTATTTGCAATTATTTTGTAGACATTTTATGTTAAAAATAGCGCTTATTTTAAATATAAGTAAGTAGTAAGTAGTGTTAGTAGGCTAAGTTTAGTATTTTTGTTGATTTGTTGTAGTTGTGTTTTATATAGGTTATATTTGTTCTTTCTCTCTCTTCATGCGGGCCATGCTTTCAATTTCTGTGCACTGGCTTCACTTCCAGCAGCTGTGGATAGTTTTCCACAATATTGAGCAGTATCGTGTCGATATAGTGCTTCAGGCGGGTGTTTTCATCTTCCTTCTCCTGGTAGGCTTGTTGCAACTGCAAGAGCGTAGAATAAGAATAGAGCATAAATTAGAAATTTGTCAAAGAATTTAAAAATTCAAGTGCGATTTTTCAATGGAGCACCAATCATTCCGATGGCTATATAATGCATAAAATAATGTCGCTTTATATGGCAAAACTGCTACAAATTTTAATTTCATTGCAAATCGATTTGCATATAAGCCAAAATAAAAGAAAAATCAAAGCATAAGCTAATATTTTAATGTGTAAGAAAATAACAAATATTTTACATTTAAATGCAAAAACAGTTCGAAAAACTCTTGTATTGATGTTTAAGTAATAACTAGAGTACGACCGAACGCTCGGTCTCGATTACCGAACAGTTCGGCCAAAAGTTTCCGGTTCTGCCTCGGTTCGGTCTCGGTTACTAAAAGGCTGAGAAATGATTTTCATTGAAATCCTTCTTTTTTTGTATGCCTATTCGAAAGGTTCGGTCTCGGTCGAACATTTAAGAAGAGGCCGAAGTTCGGTCTCGACCAAAATTTCGGGTTCGGTCGAACTCTAGTAATAACTTACTATCAAATACTAAGTTGATATTACAAGACATTCAAACTGATATACTATCGATGATGATAACATCTCATCGAGTTTACAACTTTAATATCAAAATGCGCTAATTTTCGATCGAAAGTGAATATACATATATAATATTATCTGTAGTCTACAGCAGTTTATTGAAAAATCGCGCCTGCGTTAAAAAGAACACATAAAACTATATTAAAATCAATATGCTATAAATAAAGTTTGTGCTTTTTTAGTATATGTACTAAAAGCTCTAAAATAATGAAGTCACTATAAAAGCTAGAAATCCAGTTACCAGAAATGTATATGAATTTTTATAATTTGCAATAATGATATAGCCCAAATTCAAGAAGAATATAACAAAAACAAAAAATTTAATGTATTCCAAACAAGTAAAAGGGAAGTGGAAAGTGGAAACGGAGCAAAGAATCGGGGTTTGATTATCCTTCATAATTTATTTATATGTACATATATGATTGATGCAAGAGTACGTCTAAGCGAGGCTAAGGCTTGGCTTTCTCGATTATTTTTACGTGTAGAGATTAGAACGAAAAATCTGAGAAAAAAACGTAGAGTTTATGAAATTGAGGAAAAGATTTGGTAGCCAACTGGAGATAACATACATAAAAGGAGCAGAGTTATTTAAATAGTATGAAGATTAAGGATGACATAGTTTAGAACAGTAACAATTTGTTGGAACTAGTTCCATGTTATATAATTTGGAACAATAAGTAATTTGTGGAACAAGTTCCAGCTGCATTTTTTTTTAATTGTAGAAACTCGTTGTTTTCTTTCCTATTTTTTTTTAGTTATGATGTTAGAATGTAAGACAAAGTAAACATGAAAGTTAGCAGATAGTATTTAGTTACCCAAATGGAGAACACATATACATAGATGAAAATGTTTAAATGTATGAGTAATGGAAATATATAATGAAACTACAAATACAGTATTTTAGAACCTCTTACAAACTGCATTTTTGTTAAGAATTGTTATTGAGCAATTCAATTCCAATTAACTTTCGAAGCAAGTATTTACAAAGTCAAAAGAGCGCAACACAGCAACTTTTTTCATAAAAAAAGTTCGATATTTTTCACACATATGTACATTGCATTTCGTATTACCTGACTTAAGGATGCTAATGTGGTTGAATCCACAGAATCCTGTAAGAGAATAGATAAATAAACAAAAATGGATACAAAATTTGCAACAACAATACAGAAAAATCACGCTAGCATAATTCACTAAAGAAAATTTAGTATGCAATTTCCTAGAGCAAAGCTTTAGTAGCAGCAGAGTGCAAGCTGCAGAAAAAGAACGCAAAGCACAAGCAAGCTTAAAGCTTCGACAACAAGCCTCTCTCTATTTTGCTGTAGATGAGCGTAAGTAGGACAAAACTATGAGCGTTGGTGCAGTGGGGGTTATGTATGCATATGGCAGTGAGTAGTTGCAGCTATGTAGGTACTATGTATGCAGAGTAGGTGCCCACCTGTGCTTGTGACATTTCCTCCAGCTCTTGCGCCAGACTATTGAGCGTGCCATTCAACAGATGGCGTCCCTCTTCCACGCCACGCGTCAGCACGGCCGCTTGCAGTTCGTCGTTTTGCTCTTCCAGCGCTGCAAGAGAGAATGTCTAAGTATTTGAACAGTCTCTTGTTTATGGCAACTACTCACATTTGTTCTTCTGCCGCATCTGCTCCAGCTCCTGATGCAGCTCCTCCAGTCTTATTGTCTCTGGCGAGGTGGTGGGCAATGCCGGGCCCGTTTCCGCGCGCAAACGCTCCAGCTCTTTGCTCAGCTCGACCATCAGATCCTCGGCGGCCTTCTTCTCCTGCTCGTGCTTGCGCTCCAGCTGCTTGCTCTCGTCGACGTCCTCTTGCAGCGACACGATTTGATCGCGCGCCAGCTCCAGCTTCTCCTCGGTGCGATGCAGATCGTTGGCCTGCTTGTCGCAGAGCACGCGCAGCCGTTGCGCCTCCTCTCGCAGCGCATTCGCCTCGACTTCGATGGTCTTGATTTTTATTTGGCAATTCTCATTCTGCAGCGCCGCTTCACGTTCGACGCGCGCCAGCAGCTCTCTGTGGCGTTTCTGCTCCTCGGCGAGGCGCTCCTCCGCGCGCAGCTCCGTCTTTGTTTGGTAGAAGAAGAGAAAAATGGAAAATCAAATATTTATTTTAAAATGTAGTGTAAAAAAATTAGTGATTTCAATTATGTATTTCCAACAAATATTTAGTTTAGAGAGCGCCGCCAATTGTTTTCTATTGCACTCAATGTATAGTTTTGTTTGCGCATTTCTCTCTCTCTGCCTCTCTCTCTCTTTTTTATACTCTCTAAAGCTGCATTCTTGCTTAGCATTAAATGCACATTTAACGCAAAAAAGGTGTAGAAAATTTATTTAAAATTTTTGTTACTTATATTTTGCTCAAATTAAAAGAAATATATCTACAACGAGCTGATTATAATACTGAACATTAAATGCACATTTAGAACATTCAAATAGATGCATTCAGTTCGAAAGCGATTATAAAATAAATGTACATATGAGTCGCGTCAACTTGTGTTAAAATATATCAATTTCAATTGAACTGAGAGAAAATCTTTTCAGAAGTGGCATTCTTTTTGGGCAAAAAAAAATTTCACTCAACGTCAACTCACCTCTCGGTACTGCTCCTCCAGCATATGATAACGTGCCTGCAGGACGGCATATTCGGTTTTTGTGCGCGTCGTACGATCCTCGGCTATATTCTGTGTATCGGCCAAGTCGGTCACTTGACGTTGCAATAATTCCAGCTGCAAAGAAAGAGCGCAAATAAGAGAGCATTAGAAAAGAGTGCATACAAATGAAAGAGAAAAGCAGCTAGTTTAACAATGTTTACTATGAAATTAAACACGTTTACATTTGACTTCGCCGACATACTAACACAATCGGTCTTCAGAATGCGTATATCATCGAGTATATCGTCAACCAGTGGTATTTCGGCCATGTGAATTTTAAAATGCATTTGTCAATTTGTATACAACTTGCAATTTGGTAGATATTAGCGTCATCGTGGTTGACTTATAAGGCAACAACAACATCATCATCATGAACAACAATGTCTTTTGTAGGCAACATGTTGTTGCTTTGTTTATGGCTGTCTGCTTTTTTGTTGTAGTCGCTTAATTAACATCTTTATGAACATTTAAAAAATTAGCAATTGTTTTCTTAAGTATGACGAATTTTGTGCGCTCTCTCAGACGTCTTGCCCACATACCAGCTGCTGTGTTACTGAGCTATGAAGATGCCTGCTGGCTTTGGGGGAGCTCACATTATGGACATGCGGCGAACGCTGCTTCCAGACTGAGCAACAGCAGCAGCGAATGATGTTGGGCGTTTGCTCTTAACATTTTTATTCTTAATATTTTAATTAATGCATGCAATATTATTCATACGACAGCCAGCGTAACGCTCGGTATGAGACGTAGAGGGGGGGGACAGACGGAGCATATGAAGATATACTACATTTATTTTATTTGCTTGTTGCGATATCTTTTTACACTCATGGCTGAGTGCAAGCGTGAGGAAGTGTTTGGCAATGTTGCTTGAGCGACTGCAAGCGATAAGCTCTTAAATACAGAGTGCGTATAGTGGTTGTGAAAATATGCAAAAATGAACAAATGTTGTCATTCGATAAGAAAAAAATGTCATATGCGCAATGCAAACAAATTTTGACTCACTGTAGTCTTTACGAAACCAAAGAAACTTAGATCAAGAAGGAGATCCCATCTCCTACACTAAGATCCTATCCTATCACATGTTTACCATTTCACTTTCGATCCAAAATTTATATGTGTGCAATAACCATTGCGATCAATTACACCATTCGATCAAAAGTAAAATGTGGGTTTTTCTACATTATTCTTTCTTCTTTAAAAATTAAAAGCTTCTCTGAAAAAATATCAAGCCAAAACTCCAACAAAATTTCCAGGCACTAGGAACTATTTGAGCAAATCACACTGTATACTAAGTTCCAACAAACAAGCATACAAATAACTTGATTTGCATGTGAGTATGCAAACAAGTGTAGGCTTCATTTAAATTGAAATGCATGTTCGTTTTTATCAACATCAAAAAGCATGTGAAGTGTGGAGTGTAAATGAGTGAGAAGTGTGCGAAGTGTGAACCAATCTGGGGTCACAAGTCAAAACCGCCAAAGTCGCGTTTTAAATATTTCTGGTGAACAGTTCAAAGTTTCGAATTCTCACTGTAAAGCACCCGAAGCTATTAGCTTTTTGATAGATAATTGCCCTTCTAAAAAAGATGCAAACATGAAAAATGTATAGCAAATAGATTTAGACACGATGGCACAAAAAAACTCAATTTGGTCCTAACGCAAGTTAGGCCATTCTGGTGTGTAGCCACTGAAATGTAACAGGGTGTGCGCACCGAAGTCATCCGAGCGAGAGTCAGTGCAGAAATTATGACATTGAGAGTGCAATTCTGAGAGCGCAAAAACTTGAAGAAGTTTCATTTGGAAGAGAGGTAACGTAAAAAAGCCATAAAATTTTAATTAAATACTAAAAAGTAAATACAAACAGGAGACATAACAAAATGTTTGCGAGAGACAAAAAGAGCAGTTCCAAATTAATAAAAACCAGCATGAGCGATCAAACAGGAGCGATCAATCAGGGGAAGAGTGGTAGAGATAAAGAGCGAGTGCGTCAAAATGAGCACGGAAGTGATAATTTTACATGCACTTTTGCCAAAGTGTGGGTGGGTGATAAGTGGGTGGCGCGCAGACGGAAACTGTTTGAGGTTAAAAACCGAAGAATTTGTGCGGAAGGGAGGGGGAAAATAAGTGTGGAAAATGCAAGCGGATATGTGCGCTGCAAACAACTGATAAGAGCAAGTCGCTGATAATGCGGGAGATCACTTTTTTTCAGTATTATTAAACACTTTTAGTTGGAAGTTCACAATTCCGATAGCAATTGCCAACAACAACACTGTAGCATTATATGTACTCATTTTAGTTTGCTTTAAAAATGTTTATTTATACATAGCATGAAATTAAATTGTGAATTTTGTAACTCTCAGCAGCATGAGCTTGTTTATATGTATTTATTGCTATTTTAAAATTTTTTAAATATTCCGTTTTACTAGGTAGACATTAGAACAGCGCTGCATGTGGCATTATTCAGATACTTTTTATATTCAGTTCTGTTTCATTAGCATGGCACGAAAATTTATCGACACGAGCAACACACATATATTTCACTGCCGCCGTTGAAAGCTTAAACGTCACTGGGAAAACGTCAATAATGCCAACATGCGTCCGTCTTACACTCGCGCCACACAAACTCTTGTATGCACTGCAAAAGCGTTCGAAGAATACTGCCCCTCGCCAGAACTTCTGCGGACCGAACGCGCTGTAAGAAAAGCAAATGTGGCCCAAAAGCATAAGGCACCGACATGTAAGGACGGACGGACGAACTGGCGAGCACACAAACGAGCTGACATATAGGCGGCGGTGGCACTCACGCACGGCACGGGAGGAATGGGGGTACGGACGTACCGGCGTGTACGAAGTGTGGCCAAAAAAATGCCTGCCACTCTTGGCTGCCTACTTTTCTGGTTTTTTTGTTTAGCTTGTTTGCATTAGCCTAAATATATGGCAAACTAATTGAGAACGAAGAGTCCCGTATTAGAGCCGCTATTTGTGACGCCACAAAAACAAGCAATAAAATTAATAAGCGAAAAGTAAAGAAAGGAAATGAAAGAACACGAGAAAGAGAAACATGTTGTATGAGAGAGCAGTGCCGACTTTATATGTACATATATCCCGTGCGATCAGGGCCCCAAATGAGCAAAAATATTGCTATTGTAATATTGAAGTACTGAAATTCAAAAAATTTATAGTTCAACTTTTTTTTGGGATTTTCAAGTCATACTACTCAATATAATTTCTTAAAATTTTTTCATCAAGCGATGTAAAAAAATTTGCAACATTTAGAAATATTTAAATCAAAAAAGCCCTATTAATAAAAAGTCGACTTTTTTCCTTTTATGCTACCAATAAACTTTTTAGTCGATTACACTCGAAAGTCGACTTTTTCAGACAAAGTTAATTGTTTGCTAGCTAGGATTGGTATTCCCAGCAATGCTCAGTAAACAGTTCTATGAAACTGAAAAAAGTCGATTATTTTTGAAATGTATTGTTTTTATTCACATTCTAAACATCTAAAAAATTTTTCGTTTCAAGCAGTTTCAACAGTTTCAAGCGCCGATATGTCGAAGCAATTCTGTTATTCAAATTTTAATTGCCTCTTCCGATTTTAACTACGATTTCTATGTCATTTCGTAAAAAATTATTCTGATTAAAAGGCGAAATAACTTTTCTAATTCGAATTGGATATCAGTTTCATTCATCAGTAGTATTTGCTTAGTATCAAGTGCCTGTTCAAAATAATGTAAATTTTTTTAATGTTATAATTTTATTGGAAAAAGGCCCTAAATCGTTTGAGTCTAAAAACGCCACTGCTTATGATAACGTGTAAAATGGTAATACAATTGGAAACGTCAACAGCTCAAAAATGCTAAAACAACAACAGCACAAGTTACCAAGAGTTCAGTGGCTAGGAAAGTGAAAGAGAGAGCAGAGAATGGAAGCAAACTGGTGCAACAAGTGCAGCCTAAAGTGCCAGGGAGGCAGCGGAAATTCTGCGTGCTGAGCAGAGAACTTGGAAGAGACTAAAGGCACTTACAGTTCGGTCATAAATTTTCATAATTGTTAACCTCCGCTTTTTTATATCTATTTCTTGTTAAATCAAGTGTGAATTCTTGCAGCTGTAAAATAGTGGAAAATGCTGTATTTTCTTACTACGAATATTACTAAACAGAGCAAGTCCACAAGCAACTGTGTTGAACTCTTGACGAGCGGCTTGAGCAGTAGTCACAACAACATTTTCCATTGCGTTTTGCTGTTAACAGTGAAGTGGACACGTTATTTATGGCACTGAGGCAAGTACTAGATTTTTATTGTTTGACCTTGAGTGGCGGTGTGAAGCGCGTAAGTTACGCAGACACCATGTCGTAATAAATGAACAAAGCCTACATCAAGTTTAGAACTCTTTTGAAGATTAGCAGCACATTTACGCTGCTGTCAAAAACATGCACAATTGGCTTGGGAATTGTGTGACGGAATGTGAGAAGAAGCTGTACTAAGTTGCATTTGCTCATGCTACATAGCAAGGCGCTGTATACACACTTTCCTGCCTGCACTAACTAGCGTAACTCGTAAAGTAAGTAAGCTAATAAGCTGAAATTTTATGTGCTTATAGCGCTCGTAGAGTTAACTGAAGTAAGCAAGTTTCATTCAAATCCCAACGTACAATAGTGCAGTAAAGGCTTTTATATAGCTGAGCTTGGACTATGGCAGATCAACTCGCTAGAACAGCAGCATCCGAAATTTTTATCGAACTGCGGTCTGCCATGGCGCTCCATTAGGTACAAACTAAAACTTTAGCAAAAAAAGAACGCCAAACATTACTGAAAGGTCAACGAAGGTATCAGACAAGCAAGAACATTTATGCCTGAAACCTCCCAGAAGATAACAAACTAGCTTCTAAAGCTTAGTATAAATTGAATCCGAATAGTCACGGGGTTCTTGACCGCACACTGTAAAGATAACTAAGCATATGGCTGCCATGGGTGTTGTACAGGATAGTCGAATTTGTAACGGTAATAACGAAACAGCAGAACATAGCTTCTGTCCCAATGATGGGCTAGTAAGAACCAGACTTCGTTACCTAGGTAATATGTATCTGAAACCGCAAATCCCATTCTGTATCCCCAAAAGCAAATCACTTTATATCTTTTGAAGCTGTGCATCTATAAGGATCTGTAAACAGCTGGAGAACTTGATTCGTACTTGAACTAAAATCTACTATCTAGCTTGAACCCAAAAAAATTTGAACATCATCTAAAATGTTTATAAAATACTGTCTTGAGCCTTGAATATATTGCATAAAATTATTTATATAGCAACTATGACTAATTTTCTAAGATGTACTTGCTTCGGCTATAAGGCTTTTATCTCAAAATATTGCACTGCAGGCATGTTAATGCCAAAGAAAACACCGCAAAAGCAAGCATTTTAAAGCATCTCTTTGGCATGTACATATACTAAATCCAAACAAATAAGATAAACAGCTTGAAAATATTTGGCACTCATCTGTTAATGGGAATGGCATACAACAGCGCTAATAGAAAGATATGTATATGAAAATTTTATGCAATTTTATGAAAAGCTTTTAGTTGAAAATTTTTTTACAAAATTTATTTCGTAGACTTTTCAAATGTACCATTGCAAAACGTTGCATATAGCCAAAAAAGTTTATAAAAAATTTAATATAGCCAATCGAATAAAGTTTGACGAAAAGAGGCAAGTTTTATCAAAATATATTTGTTTGATTTGCTCTTTTGTGCTTTTAAACAACAAAATTGTAATATTATCGAATCAAAATTTTCGTTTTCGAGTATATGACAGTTCTATATCCGGCCGTAAACTGTAAACCGTTAACAATTTGTTGTTGGCCAATTAAAAATTAGAGAATCTTTGAAAAACCAGCAATATTTTTTCAAAATTTGTGTGCAACAACTTTCAGTCTACTCACTCTTTCTATCTCGCTTGAACAATTATAATGATTTTATAATGCTTGCCACATATTTTACGCTTTTAATGTAATTAAGCTACATTTCCTACATTGCCCCGCAAGCTAAACGTCACTTCCGCTTTAAATTGAAATTTTTCGCTTTAATAGCATGAAGCATGCTTTATTTCTCAGCATTTTAGTGCCGCATGCACACACACATGCAGATATGTATGTATGTATGTGTAAGTGGCAGCGCAATGTGGCATGAGTGCAAGTGCAAATGCAACAGCAACAGAATTCTTGCCAGCGTGCATTTTGTATAGCTTAAGCAGCAATGTCTGTGTGGGAAAAATATTTGTGGCATAAGTCAATAACAAATTTTTTGAAATTTTGTTGCCGCAAATCACTTCAGCGTGACGCACAATTGAACAAAATATGGCACGAAATAGATTTAAGATAGTTTTTTATATGATTTGTGGCACTTCCATAGAATAGAATAAGAAAAAACATGTTTCCGCTTCAATTGGAAGAGCTTTTTGAATAGTGTAGGTTAGGTTAGGTTGAGCTGGCTGCCTAAAAAGGCCACGCAGAACGCTGTTGGGTCCTTAGTGATGCCAGTTAGAGTTCCGTTTAGAAGTGATCAAAGTAATGGTTTGGGAGGCTTTTATTTTATAAATAACTACGGGTCCCGGTAAATTCCAACAAACATTCAGCTTCGTAAGTCTACTTTATCATATTAAACTTTTATAAATGCTCGCTTAAATGCATTTTAATGACGCTTTTTTTCAGCAAATATTTCAAAGCTAAACTGTACAGAACGTTTCATATACTCAAAAAACTGCTATTCACAAAATCGAATACTTTTGTTGTTGCTCTGGCCAATCAAGAAGAAGCATAAATTCGAATTTTAACTATAAAAGCAATATGAGCCAAACGTTTAACCAAATAAACAAGTATTTTGCACTTATTCACTTTATATATATTTTAATTTATGGCTGGCTTCTATGCGAATTTCTTCAATTATTTTAGAAGATGAAGTCATATTTTTGATTGTTTACATATAAAATTTTGTATTGCATTCAAAACTGAAAGAAATTTTATTCTATAGCAAGTTGTGTGCCAACATCCGTTTCGAATAAATGTCAACTTTATGTGGTGATAAGAATTCATGGCATGGAATGCATGGCCATATGAGCTAGCGCAACATTTCAGTTCAGCACCAGATTGCACAACATGGAACGAGGGAAATAGTTGCAGCAAGTTCCGCCAAAAAGATTTCATGTAGTTTTAAATAAAACAAAAGTGCTTTTCCTCATAAAATGTTATTTGCCAGCGGCGGATATAGTACATAAATTTGCCATGACCCAAAAAGAAATGTTGGAACATTGTTTGAACACCCTCGTATTGAGGAGCCTTGCCGCTGCTGCGAGAGTTTAAGTAGGGTCAACGATATATGCAGCTATATCAGTCAAGGTTCTACCATGTTACAATGGTTTAGGGTGAGGTTGAGAAAACTAATCGCCAAGATTTCCCAAGCTAAGCTGTATGGATTAGGTGTCGAGGGCTGAACAGCTCTAGGAAACGAAAAATGTGCACTTTAAGTGTAAAGGCCTATGGCATATCGGGACGTCTCTTCCCGTACGGGGACTCTGCGTATATGGACCCATTTCTTGTCTTACCATTTAACTCACATCCACATTGAGTATCATGATATAAATAAAATTTGCAACCTCACAGAGTTGCTATATGATTCCTATCCCATGATGAAGGTGGACCTAGGGCGACTGTTCAAATTAGAAATTTTAGCCGACAAAGCTCTGGTTCGGTTCATCAAAAGCTCGGATTTTTTCTAGCTGTTGAAGAATGTACGGAAATGCTTTTCACACAATGGTATCACAATCGATCTTTAAGTCTAAGTCTACTCTAATCAAAACTATATACAAGTTTCAGCGGAGCTACAATATTAGTGTCAAGTTTGAAGGATCGATAGAGATCTGTTACAAAATAAACCATTTCAAAAGCTAAAACTCGGCATAGCTTGACATAGCCCAAATCTTGAACGGAGCCATCAACGCATGCTTGTATTCCAAAAATACATTTTCGACCTTAAAGATTGATCGAATAGTGTTACGTTAAAAAATTCAGCAACAATTTCCCTACAATACGCTGTTGAGCCTTACATAAATATAACAAAATTTTCTCTTTTCTCGTGCTTTTTAATGGATTCCAGAAAATTTTTGATTGCTGGAAATATATCTTGTTTACACTACACAATTTCAGGGAGCATGGTATTATAAAAATAGCCAGACAGAAGAACTCTTTTACAAGCATTTGAAGAGGCTGTTGATTCGAAGCGTAAACATTATTAATTTAGGAAAAACTACACAGAATACCCGTAAATTTTTTAGATCGAAATTTATTTTTGCACACTGTTCAAAGTGGAATCGAGCAGAATTCTAACAAAACTCACTTCATTTTCATGTAACATTTTTTGCGCCTATTTACGTTAATAATTGGAAAAATTCCACTCGCATACCGACCGCACACGACTAAACCTTAAAGTGGACAGAGGCACGATTTTTATAGGCACCAACAAAGCAGGGTGGCATTATTGACTTTACCCAACCATGCCACATGCCACAAGGCACACATACACACCACACAAGCGTGCCACATAACCATGCCGCATGCCAGGGCATAGTTCATACTAGTATATGAATGTATACATACATACATACGTTTAATTGTCAATTACAGTGCTTCACGAAAGTAGTTCCAAGCTTGGCATTTCAGCGATTCGTATGCAAAATTTGCTACGTCATGGAAAGAGCGCAATTTTTATCAATTAAATGCGCTCGATGAATTTTAATTAGTTAAAAGCTCGAGGGATTGACATTGAAATGTACCGATAATGATAGCAAAAATAAAAGATTCAATTGCTTTTTTCAGAGAAAGGTTAGACTGTTAGGCCAAACATGGCAGCCAGAGGCTGTGAAGGGTTCTTACTTATACCATATGGCGATATGTTTAATAGTATGGGAAGAAGGGATCTGTAAAAAAACAACCCTATTCAGCTAAGTTTAGTTTAGAGCTGACTGCCAGCTCCAGCCTCCCAATAACCCAATCGGCTCTCAAGTAGGTTAGGCGAAATCTAGAGGTGGCGGAGACGTAGCTGATGCTTAAGAGCTTCCCTGGATGCAGTTTCCTGCATTTCGTGCCTCCTCAGTAATGTGAGAACACCAACGCTCATAATATAGTAGCTTTAATTAAAACTGGAAATCTTTAATTCGAACCTATTTTGATACTTCTCTCTCATTTGAAGACGTTATTAAAATTCGAGCTCGTAAAATCAAGAGAAATGCAATTAGATGATGTAAATCTAAGAAATCCTTTATATGCTTTCCAACTCTTTAAAGACAGAACTCTCAGCCTCTTTGTATACATTATATCAAATACAATAATTAAAATGATCTCCGATGGAACTTGAACAAGAGATTGCTTTATTATTTCAGATATTCAAAACGATCCCAACATTTTTGCTAGTGATCCAAAACATTCAACCTGCGCATATTTAGATATCATCTATTTAAATGGTTTTTGAATTCTATAAGAAATGAAAATCAACAATTTTAGAAAAACTGAAAAGGAGCTCGAATTAAATGGCATCTCTTTAAAATCTATTGAAATTGTTCGTAAACTACAATATCAAAATTGATTCAGCTTTCAAAATCGTTAATTTTCTGTAAGCATAAGGCTCAACGAATTCAAATGCTTATATGTACATATATGAGGGAAAATTTTTGTGTGAATCTAGATCTCTTCCGGAGCTTTCGCTAGCCTAAAACTTCGATTTCTCATGCTTTGCTTACTTGTTCGTTGAAGTTCTCGCAGATGTCCGCTCTGAAGCCGTTCATTTTTCCGTTGTTACTACTGTTGTTGTTGTTGTTGTGCTGTTGTAAATCCGCCACACCGTTACTCACGCCCACCACCACCGATTTCTCCTCAAAATCGGAGATTAATTTATTTTTGAAATTTTTCAAATTCTCCAACTTAAAACCGTTCGTATTTGTATTATTCGTTTTATTGCAATTATTAAATTTGTTCGTAAGCGTTTCCAAATTGACAATTTTATTATTATTATTGCTTTCGTTGTTGGATTGACAGTTGTTGCTGTCCGCCGCGCTCAGCTTATTCTCGATGAAGACGAGCGAGTTGGGACCCGATGGCACAATATCCTCAAAATCGGCGGGATTCAAGCTGAGAAAGGTTTCCTGATCGATGAGTATGGGCTGCTTGCCGAAATCATAATACTCGCCGCAGCCCAGCGAGTAGGCGCTACTGTGCAGCGAATTTTGTGTGGGCGTGGTATTGAAATTCAGATTCAAATCTTCCAAACTGTCTGTGGAACGTTTGTGACTAGCGTTTTTATCACCAAATTTTAAATTATTATTTAATGTGACTTTATTGTTGTTGTTGTTATAGTTGTTGTTGCCGTTGTGGAAGGCAGTGACTTGCGCTGTGCTGTTGGGCCCGACAAATTCGAACTGGCCAGCCCACATGTCATAGGCTAAGTCGATGCTATCGGGCTGGCTGGCAGGTTCACTATTCATGATTTTAAAGCGTTTGTGCGGGGGGAGTGAAGTTTTGAAATTTGCCGGCTGGTCCTCCAATTACGTCACTGGCCTGCTGTTGAGTATGGTATGTGTGGTATGTGTGCTATTAGACGCGTAGGCGTGGCACTGAATTTTAAGCGTTTGTTTACGAGTATGTGGGAAGACACTTTCAACACTGCTGCAACACTATGACAGCTTTAAGGCACATTATTACGTTGTTTTGTCGTGAATTAACAATTTAATTGTCATTGTTATTTTCTTGCAATGTGTGTGGCTTGTTGCAAATGGTTTTGGTGTGTTCACTGATTCCTATAGCAAATCGCATTAAGTTAAATTATTACAGCGAACAGCTTAAGGCATTGTAGTTGAATACTTTTACAGTTTGACAACAGAAACTGTAAAAATAAACAATTTTGTTGTCATAAGAAAAGCAACATAAATTTTAGTATATTTTTGCATAAACCTAGCAGCGGAAGATAGAATATGCACAAGCTTAGAAATTCTCTTAGCATTATATATATGTACATATGTATATAGCATATTTTAAGCTACATTGTAAATATGTGAAAAATATGCTAGAATTCGTGGCAACTCTATACTAGCACCAGAACAATTATCATGAAAAAAATTGAATTTTGAAAGTCGTACGAGTTTTCGATTCGTCAGAACATTTGGAATATAAAAGAGAAACGGTTTTTCAATAAGTACGGCTCGATGTTGAAATGGAATGAAAATTTTAACAATGGATGAACTGCTCAATCGTATAACATGCCATTGTGATCAGTGACTGAAGAATTGATTTGACAGACGCCGCCAAAACAACAATGGCCGCTACAGCTTGTCAGCCATGTCAACCGCCCTTATAGGAACACCCTGTATAATTACAGCAACAGCCTGTGTAATCGGTGTTGAAACGAAGCTTTCTCGGCACTAACTTACGTGTGCTCGTTCTCTTTAATCACATGTTAATGGGACCTACATCGCTAAGGACCCAATTGGGTCTATGCGTGGCCTTTTTAGGCAGCCAGCTTAACCTAATGGGACCTACAAATTTAATCTATGGTCACATTCGTACGGAATTGCGAAGATTTATTATCAAGGTCAAGAATACTCTAGAATACTCTAGAATGGCAGTGGAATAACATTGTTAACAACGAGCTCTGTGATAGTAGTAGTAGGCTGTACTACATATTTTGTAATATTTGCTCATAGCTTTTAACAAATAATATTGTCAGTTTTAAAGTTTAGGCTCACATATCACACATATACAATTCCTAAAAAAAATCGGAAATTTCTATGTTTGACGATTTTGTGTTCGCGTTGATTTTACATTAATTTGCAAAATAACAATCCAACTGACAGTTATGCTAGTGAATTTGTTATTTTTACTTAACTTCTGTCTTTTACTCTATTTTTTCATAGAATTTTGTTTGTGTTCACTGACTGTGAAATCAAATTTCATAAAATAACATGCAGTTTCAAGTTTCTGTTGTTATGACAGTTTTACTGTTATTTCTACAGTTTTATTTGTAGTTGTCCTTAATTATGCAGACTTTTTTTCGCAAAGTAAGATGTTGCTGTGCTTCAACAAAACAAGATGGCACTTAAGGTGACCATAAGTGGAACATAAGTACATGAAAGGGCATACGCTTTAACCCTACGCTGCCTCATTACTCATTGAAACTCAATTGAAAACAACAATTCAGCTGGCAATTGTAAAATGTCATTGAACATAAACTTTCAAATTTGTCATTAATGTCTGAATTTTTGTTGTTATCTGCGTTGTCATGACGTAATATAAATTTTATTCCGCGCTAATTTTGAAGATTTTTTTATATCTGTTAGCTTTTGGCAATTCCCCACGACGAAAGCAGTACCAGGCATAATTGAACAGGAGCAGCGGTAAACGCAAATTGTCATTTTCCTATGCGGACATTCATTGTTCATCGTAGTATAATTTACAAATTGCGTAGGCGTTGAGGCAACAGAGCGAGATATTACACTGCGTAGCATATAGAAGAGAAAGAGACAGAGCGAGCGCGCTTTAAAGAAGTTGATGGCGATGCCAGCAATTAAAATTTCTGCTTGGTTGCCTTGAAGACATCCTACGGTTTTCTTTTGTGGTGCACCACAGCGCGTGACAATGCAGCAATTGTAAATTGATATATATTTTTTTACCAGAAGTGTCTGACAGTGTTGACAACTGCATAGAGAAATCGCTTAATTTCAAACTTAAGAAGCGGCGTAACGGTGGCTTTTACAGTTCTTGACACTAAGTGTTGCCAACTTTAATTATGGCAATTTTAAGAATTATGCAAAACTGTTGAAAAGCACTGCCAGACGTCTTAGAAACTACCAAACAAAATGTCGCTGTAAAGTGTTGCCAATTATATATATTATGTGGTGTTGCCAATTAGACTTTATAGCAAAGCAGAATAAGTTGAGTAAAGGCCACACATTTTTAACCTAATTTCTTTAACGTAACCCTACTGTAACTGTAGAATTTCCAAACAAAAAAAGGGAAGTGTTGCCAATCATTGTAGAAACTTTCATATTTAGAAAGGCTGTAAAGTGTTGCCAACTAGGCTTCAAAATAATAAACAAAACTGCAAAATAATAGCATAGTTAGACTGACTGTTTTTCTACAGTGTTTTTAATAAAATAATGCCAGGTGTAATTGTTATCTAGACAACAGCGTACAACTAGCGAGAAGTGTTGCCAATCGTTGCAAAAACAGCCTATTAGTGACATCAGTCGTATAAAAAAGTTTCAAACTTAAGAAATTCATTGATTTATTTTACTTTGAGCCAAAATCTCCAAGAAGACTATTTCCAAAATTTTGTCAAATTGCCACAAATGGCGCTTAGAAGTTAAGTTTGACAGTTTTCTTTAGCAAATAGTGTTGCCATCTTGATTATAAGTTCAAACATTTTGACATTAAATCAAATTTAATGCAGTCAATCAAACTTTTTTTTAAATATATTTCTACTTTTTTAGAGGCTCACATTTAAAAGTCATGCCTTTGAGGTCAACTATGCAATTAAGCAGAGCTTGCCAACATTGTAAACGCGACTAGCTTCTGCCGCATTTTGACATTTCACTTTTGTCAAATGAAAACTCTACAACAACAACAACACATACCAATGCACTTGCAAGCAATGCCATAAATATTATTTTTCACAGCATTTTCAATGCAACTAAAAATGTAAACAAACCAACAAAAAGCAACAACAACAAGAACATAGCGCACTTAACAGACGCTCACAGACGGCAAAGCGGTTTTCAGTGAAAGTCGTCTTTGACAGACACACAGACACACACATTCACACATTCACACATGCATATGTATGCCTGCGCATAATAATGCGCATGCGCGACCACTCAACGCTTAAAGGCACACACACACAGACGCACACGCACACAGCTACAGGTGTTACAGTTGCCATTGCAAATTGAATAAATCCATCTTTGCAGCAAATGTAATACAGTTAGGCCGGTTTTAATGATGATGAACGAATTGAAATTGCTTGCTCTGTTGTTGTTGTTTTTGGCCTGCAATTCAGCTCAATTAAGACAAAAGTTAATTGAAAAATCGCGCGCCTGAAACTTGAAAATTTATCTCTTGAAAGTAATTATAACAAAAATTGACAATTGTTGAAAATTGCATACTACCGTTGAAAACTTATTAAATTTTAGTCATATTTTAAAGCATTTAATTTGAGCTGCAAATTAATGAAAATTATTTTATTTGATTTTATAATTATTGCAAACATTAGCAAATTAATATAGTTTATATTATCGAGTCTTTATTTCATATGATTTTAAAAATTGTGAAAATAAAATTTTTTAATTTTTATCAAATTTTATTTCCCTGAGCGATTTGCGTCAAAAGTGACTAATTTCTGTGGATTTTTGCTTGTTTATTGAAAGCAAAAGAGCATAATATAAATTGAAATTTATTGCACTCAAACCACCACTTGACATTTTCAATTGAAAGTGACTTTTCCGCACGAAAGTTTTCTGCAGAATTCATGAGGAATCATGCCTCAAGTACACTCAAAGAATTTTGCCAACAAAAATTATGATATATATTTGCACCAACTTTTGTGACAAATATTTTATGCTACATAAAATTGTATAAATCGAACGAAAATATCTTTAAAAGAGTCGAGCTTTCATATGTTTTCTTTGAAAATGTTTCAATGTAGTTGCTGAGCATTTATCTAAAGAAATCAGCTCGAGTTATGATTTCACTCTGAGCATCTTTTGCTTGTAAAAAAGTCTTAGTTACTTCGCTCACAGAATTTCGAAAAATAACTTTTAGAAGGACTGCTTAAATAAGTTAAATATAACAGTGCATGGAAAATTTCAGAAAATATTTTACAAAAATGTCTCAGTTAATTCTAGCAAAAATATTTTAAAATATTTTCAAAATACTTGCTAAAATATTTCTTTGAGTGTACCCTCGAATATGAATGAATCTGCCGAAGATGATTCTTGCACGCATTGAATCATTCTTTATTTCTTGGCAGCTGATTTCATATGAATTTGCCTGTGCTGTTTTCTATGCAACAGAAATTTTTTTCTATAAAGCGAAAAAGCGTGTTGAACGATTTAGTAAAGACCCGCTGAGCGCCGCCACACAAGAGCACAGAAGCAGACGCAGTCAATTTATGCAACATCTGTGCGCCACATTTTTCTTATTGAATCATCATAAACAACAACAACAACAACAACAGCAGCGCCAGCAACAATTAAAAAATTTATTGCTCTCTGTTAGTTTTGTGTTGCAGTCAGTTTATTAGTTATTATGTTGAATTTTTGATGCAAGTTGCTGTAAAAATTGCTTTAACTATTTTTTTACGAACATGAGAAATGCACAGTTTAATAAAAATTATGTAAGATAACCCTTTTAATATGGCGGGGCAGACGATTAAATTTTTTAAAGCGATTTCAATTTTCATATGCATATTTGAAAAAGGCCAATAAAATTTTGAGTTGAATAATCAAAATATGATCAAATTATATATGCAAGTAAATTTTAATCAAGTCAATTTTGAGTGAATTTTTTTGCTTTCCAGAAAGCACCACGAAAAATTGAAATAATTTTCAATTTCGAAATAGTATAAAAAGAGAGCAATGTTCGCATAAAGCTTTCTAAAATATCTATAAATATGATCATTTCATTTGTGTATAAGTACTCATACAATAAATTACTTTCATGTGGACAGGAAGCATGAAAAATCAATGATCATCTGATTTGCATACATAATAAATTACTTCCAACTAATTTTGCGCTCAAATCAAAATGCACAAGTGCTATAAAATTTAATTGAAGCTATGCTGGAAAGCGGCTTCATACAAAATGTCATTTCAAAATATTTCATAGCAAAACGACATGCTCTACTAATTGAAAGTTATAAGCAAGTTAGAAGAAGGATTTTATATAAATACTTTGATTGCAAAGCGCATAAGTTTTGTTGTTGTGATTTCATGCGGTGGAAAAATAATTTACATATGCATCGCTGTAAGGCCATTTGCACCGAATAGTAAATACCCCTAATATTTCCATACTTCGATTGATACTTTTTCGCAAGCAAAAACAATATTTGAAGTAGCAAGAAATTGTAACTGTAACCTCGGAATAGTGCTGTAGAATGTAAAAAATTCAAATTTCCTAATTTGTTAAAAAAAGCAGTGGAAAAGTGAAGGCACAAGCAAGTTAGTAAATATATGGTATACAGACAACTCTTCAATGACTTGATTCGTAGAGCGTTATATGGAGCTATTAGAGACAAGGCGCATATCAAGTTAATTGATACCGGAGATATAAGGAGAATGTTCCTATGCGAAAACTGCATTTGGAAAGGTTACCTTTTGTATATGTTTTTAGATTTATTCAATTTGAACAAAATAAATTGACTTAAATAAATCAAAAATTTGGCACTAAGAATCGATAAAGTAACGAGAGGGATTTAAGATTTTCTTAAAACAGACTACAGTCTGAAGCCTATATTGCCATAGTAAAAGCAACTAGCGCCGTAGTGGCTCAGTGGGCTAAGTGCTTGGTCACTGATGTGGAGGACCTGGGTTCAACTCCCGGTCCGGGCAACATCTAATAAAAAAGAAAATTTGTTTTCAAATTGTTTCTTTGCGCGGCGCCACTTCTCGCGGTGAATTGGCAATTCTCCGAGAATAATCTTTGCCATGAAAAGCTTCTCAAACCCTTTTTTTTAAAAGCAACTAGTTTGTGAAAGTACCTACTTTTAGAGAATTATTTTGCACAATGCCAAAGATTTGAATCCGTTTATTCTACGCCTGCTCGAAGAACTAATAAAATATTGCTGACCATCAAGATGTTGACTTTCAAGAGGCAGCAAAATGCTGCAAGACACACTTAAGCCAAACAAAAAATGGCCAAGAATCAAGCCAACGGCCAACTTGCTCAAACTGCTGCTGCGTTGTTTATCATTCTGGCAATGAACAACATTTACAAAAAAGTTGAAAAAAACAAAGGAAAAATCTATAAAATCATAAGCGTGTAAATTCGTTGCCTGTGTGTGTTCCAGCTGCACTTGAACAAAAAACGAAAATGGCGCAAATAACAATGCAACATGGCCTAAAGCTAGCTTGCTACGTTCTTCCTATTGCCCAAGCAGCTCTTCTACTTTTTCTATTATTCTATTTCTATTATTACAAGCAGAAAATATGTGAAATGCATTTTCAATGCTTTTTTGTTGCTTTGCCTGAGAGCATCACAAGCGGCGTATTATTGCAGTGTTGCTTTGGCGCAGACATGCCGGCATGCAGAGCGTAACAGTCGAACAATTTGCAACACTGTGCAACTGTGTGTGGTAATCGTAATAGAGCTGCCAACTGCGCGCACTATGAAAATTTAAAATTTCAAGAAATAAAATTTGATACAATTTTTTGGAACTTATTTCAATAAATTATGGGATTTATTCTGAAAAACCAGGCTACTTTTTCAGGCTTACTGTTTTGAAGGTCGCATAAAGAATGCTTAGATTTGCTGTTTACTTTCTTTGTTATGACATTGACAAATAATATAAAATTAATCAAAATTGAATTTCACATGCCTAATTAACTGTTTGAGTAACATCGTTTTTACTAAATTAAGCTTTTTAAAATTCTCACAGATCATTACTTTCATTACCATTCCTAAACGGAACCCCCAACTGGCATCCCTAAGTACCCAACAGGGTCAGCAGCCAGTTCAACCTAACCTAACATTTTTTTACAAGTTGAAACAAATACAACAAACAAAGCTGCTTTTTTTGACATTACCCGCAAGCATCCCAAATACTCAAGTCGTAGACGCCAAAAGTCAAAAACCTCATTAGTAAATGCCACTAAACTTATGCATGGAATAGACTAATTGCAGTCATAACAAATATTACATTTTTTGTTAGCTGAACATTTAAATATGGTGTAAAATTTTATGTGAATTTCTTAGGGCCAGTTTCACAGTGGATATTTAAACTCTGATTGCAGTTTAAATAGGGAATTTCAGTTTCACAGTTGGAAGTTAAATACGATTTAAATAGCCGACTGTGGATATTTAAGTACGGCACAGAGTTGCAATCGAAAACAAATAAACAGCTGATTTCGGATGTGCAAGCAAGCTGCGTCGACAATATTGCAATTTATAAGAGATCAAATTAAACATAAAACTGCATGGTATAGCACATATAAATGATCCCGTAGAATTATAAATAATATAAACTGTGGATTCTTTGCACAATATCCAATAATTCACTTCTTTCGGCCGACGAAAAATTTTTAGCTCGCGCTGCCTCCATAATTGAACAATTGAACATATGTTTTTGGCAAGTTGTGTCAACCTTCAATTGTCAAATATTCGAAGTTGCCATTCATTATTCCGTATTTAAATAAATGCACTGTGAAACTCAAGAAAAGTTAAACTAGATTTAAACTCAATTCGCAAATTAGATTTAA
Source organism: Neria commutata (assembly GCA_963457695.1). Lineage (NCBI taxonomy): Eukaryota > Metazoa > Arthropoda > Insecta > Diptera > Micropezidae > Neria > Neria commutata. The sequence goes on from OY735248.1 coordinate 38,298,910, forward strand.
ACATCCACTGTGAAACTGGCCCTTAGACAATTAAATGGCATTTTAGACCAAAATAAAAGAACACAAATAATGGCTTGTCTTTAAAAGCAAATTAAATGCATAGGCTCTATGAAAAATTAAAGGTTCTGTAATTCAAAATGGAGCACACCATATTTTTTTTACAAAATAAAAGAAACAACAACTACAATTTCCTGTGCAACTGTCACTGTGTCTTAAAAGTGCTTGAAATGTTCTTCAACTCTTGACAGTTATGCAAATAAGAAGTTATTATGTAAAATTAGTCAAAACGGAAAGAAAATCATTATCCGTTATGCGTGTGAAATTATAAAATTACACATTTATGCCATTGTCGTTTGTTCTTTGTCAGAGCGTCATATCAACTCTGTCAGCCATTGTTTACACTTTTGACAATTAACAGCTGTGCGCTATCACAAGCCATAAATATTATGCTACCAGCGTCGCTTTGTTGTTGCAATTCAAAACGCTTTTTGTGAGCACCGTTAAGGCGCACGTGACTAGGCGTTAATTTGTTCGGTAAGAAAAATTATGCTTTTGCCATTTCCGGCAAATGGCGGCAGTGCAGTTGGTAGCTGAAGCTGTCTAGAGTTGTCAGCTAACTTTTCACACTTTTTGACGAAAAATTTTATGTTTTATGTTTTATAGTTTTGATTTTTCTATGCATTTTTGAAGAAAATCAAAAGTGGAAAATATACGTTAAATATGTAAACATTGCAACATTAAAACTAGCTTCAGCAGTAAAATTAAAAACGCATAAATTTAGCTGATTCCATTTTTATAAATTTCATAAATTTTTTATAATAAGAGACTAAATGGAAACATAAATATTAAGGCTTTCCAGAAAACTAGAGTGCGGCGCATTCGAAGGTTTGTTTAGACTGTTGTGCTTTATTTTAGAAGGCTATGAAGCTCTGCCAGAGTAGTTACCTTACTGAGTAGGGTGATATTCAGACTAAGTCTTCTTTGTGATATAAGTTCTCTGGTTCGACTAGGCTTAGATACATAACTAAATAAAAGCTGCTTTAGAGAAGTCGCACTAAACGAAAGGCTTAATGTGCATTTAGACAGGCATGTACTTAGGCAGCTGCTAACCCTTAAAACGGTCGACTAGTATAGATTCTCTTTGTAGTAGGGATCTAGTCTCCTAGCCACCCCGGCGTGAAGAGCCTAGTATAGCAGTTCTCCATGTATTTGCAGATACTCATGGGTACATCAAAGCTTCAAAATTTATGAAGAAGTTTTCTCTGGGGATTTGTACGCAATATTATGCAGTTGTAGATACATACCACGTAGGTAACGAAGTCTGATCCGTACTAGCTCACAATCGAATATAAAACAAAGCTACTAAGTATATATTTAATTAGTAAAATGAAAATAAATTTTAAAATTTCTAAATTCTTCTTTAAATACCATTACAAAGATCTAAAAAATTCTGCGTATCCGTCAAAAGCTGCGATATAATGCAGCTTTATATAAATCCCCTTCTACATCAAACTTCTAGTACGATTCCTTCTGCTTCACACTGCGCTCATTTGCACTTTTTTGTTGCTATTTTCCAACAGAACATGCCCTTGCACTTTTGTCTGCTCTTTCCTAACGTGCTCATCAAAGGGGAAAATTATTTCATACTTTTCTTCTTCCTCTACTTTTTTTCGTTTTAGTAAGCATGCTAACTACCTTCATGCGCCAACTATTTCAAGTAGAAAGGTAGGCTTGTCCAGAAGGTCCATTCGCCAGCTATTTTCAAAGAAACCTAAGCTGCCTCTTTCTTAGCTTGATTCTTCTTGATTATGTCCGATAGCTGAGCATTAACCACCATTGTTCCAGTCAAGTATTTGCCACTAAATAAAGAATTGCTTGCTCGCTTGTGCTCATTTGGCTGCCGCTCTCAGAATATTCTAATTGCATGGCATGCTCCACTGCACAGGCGGTTAGCTCGTTTCTTTAGCAGGCCAATTCTAAGCATGCTAGCAAGGCTAGCAGTTAGACATGAAGTTCATTTGCTAAACTTCAGTGCAAAGAAAAAAAGCTAGAACGTTGCATCAAATTGTGGGTGAGGCTTACTTGAACGCAGAAACGCAGAAATCAAAGGGAAGCGAGCAAAAGAGTCAAGTCAAACACAATTTGACATGCCACTTCCGGCACTGACAGACAGACAGACAAACAGAGAGACTAGAGAGAGTTAGACAGACCAAAAATGTTGCCAAGCAAAAGAAAAATAACTGCACAAAAATCTAAACAAACTGACAGCCTTTTGACAGCTAACGTGACAGTGTGGGAGCATATGCAACGACTTCTTTGTGAGTGCTTTCAAGTAGCGCTAGTACAAATTTTTATAGTCTTTTGCTATTACAAAAACATCAAAGCGTTTTGAAATCTTTGCAAGATATTAGCTACTTTGGCGTGAATTGCTGCTTTTGAATATATATTATGCTTCTTAATTAGCTGACAGAGATAGAATAGATATATTTTTGGAAAATAGCAGCATATAAGCATTTACATAAAAGTAGAAAAATGTATGTTTAAAATGTTTTGTTGAGTTTACATTATTTAACACTTTAAGCATAGAGCTTTATTTCGATTGCATGAAATTTTCACTAGCAACATGCAATTTTCTATAATGGAAACATGAAAATAATTTTTGTATACTGACGAAATTGTTGAACATTCTTTCACGCATTTTAAAATTTTTCATGAAAATTGTAGTAGAATATTTCATGAAATCCAATCCAGGCTGTTTTGATATGAAATTTTCGTAACAAGCTGTTTGAATATGTATACAAAAACGTTTGCCTCAGTCGTTTTTGCCAAGCAAAAGCTGTTTTATTATCACTTTGAAAGAATTATTTTTACCGTTAGTCATCAATTAAAATTATCAGCTAAAGTAAAGTGGAATGTCTCTGTCAAAGTTCAGTGTTGATTTCAACCAAGCACAAAATAAAGCAAGAAATAGAACAAAAAACATTAAAAATTATTGGCTGTTATTAAACGCAAACTGTTTTGCACCCTACAACATGCAATTAATTATAATTAGAGCATGTGTAAAATAGGCGTGTATTAAATGCGCTTTATTAATTACACTTAATGTTTGTAAATATTTTATTTTCATAATATTTTGCTCAGCTCAGGCGAATATCATTAATTTACTTCAATTTAGTTCAATATTAACGAGCCCCTTGCCCCCTTTTGAGTAGTTACTACAATTAATATGCGCTTAAATTTCTGACGTGTTCAAACATATGAAAAATCGATTATCAGTTTATCAAGTTCTCGTGGCACTAAATAAAACCCAAATTTTCATTGTTAATCAAATTCGAAAAGATAACAAGCCGCCATGACAGAGTTGCCAAAATGACAATTTTGAATTTCAGCTTTTTCAGCGCAGTTTTCTACTTTCTTCCTTTCATTTTCGAATATTATGCAAAAGTTTTGAATTTTCTCTTAATTTTGTCTTAAGCTGCATAAATGATTTATTTCTGAAAAGTAAAAACGTGCGCATAAATCTGAAGCTGGCAATTTTCTTGCTCTTTTTATTCAACGAAAGTGTTTAAATTTCTTGCATAATTTTATTTATTATGCCAGGCTAAATCCAACAGCTGGCAATATGAAATTGAAGCTAGCAAATACACAACTTCCTTTCACTGACAATAATCAATATTTTTTATGACCTCTCATTGTCAGCAAAGTTGCAAAAGTGTAGAAAAAATGGCATGCAATTTACAACAATACTTTAAAAAAAAATGAAAAAATCGGTTTGAAAAAATCTCACAGCTAATAACGTTACTTTCTTTTCAGCACATTTATTTGCATAAAAATATACGTAGAAAAATTCATTATGGTTTAACATTTTCATGCAAGTAACTTGCAAAATTTTCCATTAACATTTGCCAAATACATTGAAATTAGCTAAGACAAAAATTTGAATACAATGCACATTGTATAAAATTATTAGGTGCAACAAATATTTGCATTTCTGTGATTTCTCTTCGGCCAGCGAAATTTTCTTCAATAGCTACTGGAGAAATTAGCAGTGAAATAATTTTCGTAAATCCGCATTTTTTCTAGCAGTTAGATCAGAATTGAGTTGCTACTCGTACGAGATGTATGTTTAAACAGAATAGCCCAATTTACAATCTTGTGCATTTAAGATTGCAAATTTGTGCAATAGTAAATATTTGCGATCAATTGTGAGCGGTTTTGTCAGTTTAGTTTAGCAACACTTTATGCAAAACACAAAATTCACAGCTGATTGCTCAAAAGAAAAAATGTTTACTGCTGGAATTTTAACTTCAATACCAATTCGAAGTCGAACGAAGCTTTAAAAAACAATTAGTGCACTCTTTAATATAAGAAGCTGCAATGAAAGCTATTTCTCATGCTTTCTTTTTGATATTTAAATTAAATTTTAAATATTTCGGTTCGCACTTCTTCTTCTTTTTTTTTTCTCTCGCTCTGAGAGCCATTTGCAATTTAGTATTGCATTCGCATAGTAAATATATACCACGGGCTTTAAGTGTTGTATTTTTGCATAAGTTCTGCAAGTTTATCTCTATATATTTTGTTAGTATAGAGTAAAAATATACTACAAAATTTGCAATTGCAAAAATACAAGACCATTTGCACAAGATTGTGAATTGGGCTAATGTTGCTTTTTAAATATTGCAAATTAAAAATCTGCATAAAAAGAGGACAATTTTTGTATAGTTTATCATTTGTTGCTTTTTGTCGGCCCAACTATTGTAAAAGCTGACAAGCCTATGTTAGCTATGATCTTCCCTAAACATATTTTAAATATTATTGAACAAATGTCAACTTTAATAAACTAAGCTACAAAATTTCAGTTTTAGCTTCTCTTTCTAATATTCCCTTCTCCATATCTCTTCGAATTCCAAGTGCATGTGAGCAACAGCTGATCTCATGATCATTGCTCAAATTGTTGACAAAGCAACGCTGCGTCAGTAATTTAAGTCAATTAAGCACAAATTGCTTGAGTGTAAAATTTAAAAAGAACGAAAAACACTTTGAAAATGTTGAAATTAGCTTGCAAGTGGCACAGTTGGGGTCAGGCATGCGTTAAATTTTGGACAGATAAGAGCATAGCTTAAAAGCTCAGCACTTGAAAATTCTATTGATATGCTTGATTAAATTGCTCTTTTTTATTGAATTTCGTAGCCATCAATTTTAATTTTCCCCAATACTTTTGAAACGTTAAAAGAGGCATACATATGTAACACGCACATGTCTGTCGATTTGTTGTTGAAAATTTCAATCGCTGGCTTGTCGATAGGCTTCGAGCCCATCAAAGGGGGAACCACTGCACTTCTCGTTTAGATATGAAGCGTCTACACTTAAGAAATACAACTATGTACATGAATACATGCATGCAAGTGTGTGTGTGTGCATTTTCAAAATATTTGCCTGACAATCTTTCTATTGCAATGCACTTGTAAGTACAACTACAAAACAGTTGTATTTATACATCAGGTTTATAAATAAAAATTCGCTCATCTGCAGATGATAGCTAGCAAAAATTTTTGGCATATATTCCCATGAAAACGTATGTCTTTTTTTTGTGTGTGAGCAGAAAATATATTTTAAGGCCAAGGTTATTAATTAAATTTATGAGCAACTATTTATTTATGTTTTCTTTTTGTTGCTAGACAACAAAAACGAAGCAGAATTTTTCCTCATTTAATTAACCTTAAAAGAAGAAAAAAGCAGACGTTGAATGATAAAAGCAGCTGTTATTTTCGAAAAAAATTTCGATTTTGGTTGAGTTGAGTATGGGCAAAAAAAAATGTGCAAGCAGCTACAAACTTTGAAATCAGCTTTTATATAGATTGATATGATAAAACATAAACAGAAAAAAGTGCATTCAAATAATGTCAAAAACAATCCCGTATTCTAACAGTTTACTACTTGTCCGAACTTAAACGTATTGTATTGCCAGCTGGGGTGACTAAAGACCCTTCAGTGTCTATACCAAGCCTACGTGACCAAACAGTTTAACCCACTCCTAATGTCTCAAGCAGCTAGTAAAAGTGTAAAAGAGTTTCGAAGCAAGAGTTACGAACCTTCAAAAGAAGTTCCAAAAAATTTTATTATAAAATTCTAATTATTGTTGTTGTTGTACATTAAATCTGTCAAGTTTCATACAGAAAGAGACTGTTGTTGTCTTTTCTACGGCAAAGGTAGATCCTTCTATATTTCTATTCCTCTATCAATTTTAAAGTGATGACCTACCCATATTCGTTATGAAAAATATTTATTAGCGAGCAACAATAATTTTTTCTTAAAACTTTTCGTTAATGCAACAAAAATTTAAGTCACATGAAATGTGTCTTTATAGAGAACAACCCGTTTTCAATATCAAAATTTTCTCTAAAAAGAAACAGGAAGTGCAATAAAATTATATTATGTTGTTAACGAACTTATAGTATTTTTTGATCTAAAACGATTCGAAAATCAGTCGAAAAATGATTCGTTTAAACTTAGTATTTTTTTTTATAACCAAATTAAATCAGCTATACAATACAATTAAGTTTATTGGTCTGCTATTGGTTAGTTATGACCGAAAGTTCGTTATAAATGAGTTTTTTTTAAAGCAGAAAGTAGTCTATATTTTTATGTGAACTGAAAATGTGCACTTTTATTTTCAAAAAAAGTTGATTAAAGCTCACTGAAACACTCTGAAAAAGAGAGAAATTTCACTTTAGAAAAGTAGTGCATATTTCAAGCTGACACTGAAGTTGTTGCCGTTTCTTTCCAGCCAATTTGAATAAGCAATTTTTTATGAAATCAAAAATCGAATATGTACACACACACACACCGAAAATGTTTACACAAGAAGCCCAAATAAACAATTTACATCAAAGTAAATGCTGCTTTTTTGTTCAAAGCAAGGCAAATATTTACATGAACTACAAATGTTTACATTTCGTAAAATAGGCGCATGTGTTGAATTGTGGCTTGCAGCAAATCATATAGATTTTTTTAAATTTAATTATACACAGAAAGTGCGCACTTTTTAATTAATTTTATTACATTTGTTATTTTCTCTTTAGCGCACAGAATTTGTAGCTTATTTGTTGAACAAAAATTCACAACTGCTTTTAAATAATTGTCAAATAATTTGTGCTCTTTTTGTAAATTAAATAAATACGAAATTATTTCAACACAGCGCGCAAAAAGTCGAAACGTTTAATCTGCGAAAAGGCGATCGCGCAAACTGATTCACGGACACGCTGAGCGATCGCTGCTGATCGCGAGTACACGTTCGGAGCACAAGTCCCACAGCTCACGAGCGTAAAGCGTTGAAGAACAGCAGCGGCTAAAGAAAATCTAAAGACGCCAAGGAAGAGGGAGCACAGAAACTGAGCGGCCGGGCAGGAAATTCAATTCGAATTCGCGAAGAACGAAAATAAACAAGGCAAAAAATTGGCGTTTTCTTGTAAATATTTTGCTTATGAGCGCACATGAACTTTAAAAGGGAGCATTCGGGCAATGGAAGAGCAATTGGGCAGAGGGTGGCAAAGAAAAAGAGCGAGATTGAGCGTAAATTGCGTGATAGATATACATTTTCATAAAAAATATGTGCATAAAATTGGCAAAGACTTATGAAGAAAAGAAATATCTGCTCGGTTTTCGAATGAAAAGTTGTATGCTATCTACTATTTCTGAGAAATTTAAAGAAATAAACATTTACAAAATTTAGTCATCTTTCTTTTCGTTGAAATTTCATGCGTGAGCAAATCTATGCTCAGTTTAAGTCTGAGGAGTAGGATTAGAATATAAAAGTGATCTTGTTGATCCTAACTTATGCAGATTAATTCAAGAACTTGCATTGATCGATATGAAAAAAAACGAAAGAGAAGAGAGTAAAAGAGAGGTTCAGTATGCTGATAAGAATCAAAGAGAATACGTAGCTATTGATGCTCTTTGTAAGAACTCCCAATAATCTTTAACAAGCACGCTTTACACTTGTCTATTATTTACTTAATTGCATACACTTCAAGTGCAAGTCAAAATAATAGAATTCATGCATTTTTAATAAAAGAGTAAACTGAATGAAGTCAGAAAGTTTAATTTTATATAAAGCAGGGGTGGCAAAATCATCTCGCGGGCCGCATATATTGAAAATGCCCGGAAATGCCCAGAAGATTGGCTGGAAAAAATGTTCAAGGCAATCTTACTGTAAGTTCAATAAACTGCCTTTACTCTCAGCACTGAAAAAGACACACCCTCATTTGCACAGTGCCGTTTATTTCAAGTGACACACATACACACATATGTAAATGACACATGAAAGACTGTCGCGTGCTTTGTCAAAATATTTAAATTTTCATATAAGGAAAAATTGTGAAAAGGAAACATGGAGCGCAATTAAATGCCAACAAGCAACGAGCATAATTAATTAAATTTTCTTCATAAAAGTGAACAAAAATTTACTGATTATATTCTTTTTGAGATATAAAATGTAAAATTGTTCGTAGAAGAAAATCACTTTTTTATTAATGCTGCATTTGGGGCATAAATTCGTCGGGCATATAAACGTCATTAATCAGAATCAGCCCAAGTCTAAGAATTCAATAATGGCCATCAAAGAAAGTAGTAAGCAAATTAGAAGTAAGTAAATAAGCCCAGTTCCAAAAGCCTGGACAAAAAAAAGGAATAACTCATGGATTCATAAGATTCGTAAACCATACAAGAATTTACGAAAATTGAAGGCGAAAGACGCATTTATACAAACATGAATATTTTGAAGAAGAAATTTTAGTTTCTAAATTCGTAGCAAACTTAAGTAGCAACAAAAACGATATGCCTTTAATGGACAAATATTGTAATAGAAGTTTCGGATTATGCGCACATTTTTATAAGAAAAATTCTTTAAAGTCACAATATCTTTTACAGACCGCCCTATTCTGATGACAGTCATATAAATCTCAATTCAAAACATTGTATCAATTGAAAATTTTTCTATGGAAAAGTATCAAAATTGACGTGACTGGTTGAGTTTTGTGACTGAATTGCCAGAATAAGGCGCTGTCATTGTAAGCAGAATTCTGTGATGTGTGACAATTTTTGTGAAATAAACTTTTCCCGATGTTGCACGAATCCTTTGAAGAAGCTTTTAGAGAAAATTTTTATATTTTATAAAATTTTTCTATATATTTATGCTATTATTCTAGCAATGCATGCTTATTCCAGCTGATCTACAGATCGTACAATATTAACTGATATGCCAAAGTATCGACGAAAATTTTCGTCGCAAAATAATCCAGCTTTAAAACTGTTCAAACTATAATTGAAACATAACAGTGAACCATTTTTGTATTATTAACTCTTTATCAAATGGAATACATTCGATGCTGTCTTCGAAGATTTTTTTACACATTTTAGTTTTAGACGGTTTATTTTTGCACGTATTTTGTAAAGAACTCAACACAAAGAGAAAAATTTTCATGAAATTTTAAATTATTTCAAGGTTTTTGGGCACAATTTTATTTTGTTGCAAATCATACGTTAAAAATTTCTTGTATATTTTGTAAAGAGCACTGCAATTGGCAGTTAAATCAGCTGATTTTCACATAAGAAAGCAGTAATTGATTTCAATCATCTTTTTGCTTTTCTTTCTTTAGTTGTTTAAAAATTGTCTGTTAATTAAATTTGAAATTTGTTGTATGATTTTCTCTGCCAATTAGCCAAAAAAACAAAGCATTTGCACATAAAATTATTAATAATATATTTTTTTGAATTTATGGCCTTCAAAAATTACTTTTGTTTCATCCAAATTTTTCGTGCTCTCGCCTTTCTATTTCTATTTTATGAAATTTAATTGCCATTTTCTTCTTTTTGCAAATTATATCATTGCATTTTTTTTCAATTTTACCGCACACAAGTTATCACTCGAAAATTTTCGCTAGCAAATATGCCACTTTTTCTACCGAATTATGCAGAGTTGCCATTCACAACAGCCGCTTTTCTTCACACTCACTTTTGGCTAGAAAAAGGCAGAAAATCTACACAAACCTAAGCTTTTTTCTGCAAGGCGGCTGCTACGTTTTTGTTGTTGCGCGGCTCACTACCAACGGCTGGCAGCAGCATTAAGGCCGCCTCGTTGTTGCTGCTGTTGTTGTGTTTTCTGCTGGGGTTGCCAATGCATTTGCAAGACGTTGCAACGGCGTCGCTGTTGCATGGCTAAGACAATAGCAATAACAACAACAACAATGCGCGCGTTGCACGTACATGACGTTGGGGCATGCAACAACTCACACTCACACACACACACACGCAGCGAAATAATAATTTAATAATAAACAATAAGGTACTACGCCGGCGAGTACAACGTCACACCGCCGCCACCATTCGCGCAGGTGTAGGGGGGAGCTGCTAGCGAGACGAGTTACGAGATACGAGATATGAAAAACGAAAAACGTGCAGCGAAATAAAACGGCAAGCGAGCTGGCGAAATGCTTTCTGGCATTTGTTATCGCGGCAAGAGTTGAAATCGATCTGAATGGCAGGAAACGCGCCGCCGAGGCACGAAGCCGCGCTGTGGGCCGCCGCTCAGCCTTCGAGTGCTCTTCATGCTGCGACAGTGTTTCGTGGCGCACTACTAAAAGTAGTGTAGTTAGCAAAGCGTAGGAAAAGGCCGCAGCCGAAGACAGCCGAAAGAAAGTGGAGTAAACAACTTGAAGAAAAAGAAGAAGAAGCAAACACAGGCACAACTAACATAAACAAACAAACAAATACATACAAAGAAAATGTGGGGGAAAAAGTGTGGCTGGGTTTTGGTACTGAAATCACTCAAATGAGCTGTGTAGGCGAAAAAGTAGTTTTTATTCACAAAAAAAGGTAGTATAAAAGGCTTGATAATAATTTCTGATATTAATTTACTTTTGTTATGGTTTCGTTCGCCTAAAGAGAAAAGAGCTAAAACTCGTATATGGGCACTTTTGTTTTCGAAATTGTAGCAGGCCTTTTTTCCAACATAGAAACCTACAATTTTTTAAAAATAGTAAGTATAGAATAGACTATTCTAAGAAGATATACACTCATCATAAATAAAACCTTTTTTGCAAAAATTTTATTAAAAACTACTACTCATATTGCGGATACATTTGCTTGCCTATTTTTATACCCTACACCTATGTTAATATGGTATAATAACTTTGTTAATACTAAAAAATGTCTATGATTATACAAAATTCGGAATTTTTCGAACCACATTCACATGTTTGATACTCAATTTAAATGTTGCCTAAATGAATTCGAGCTAACATTACTAAACTTTACACTTTTTACAATTTGAAACTTTTTTTTACTACTTCCTCACTATTTTGACTATCATCTTTTTTCGGCTGGTGTGTCACTTCAATACTATTTTATAAGCTTTATTTTCATGTGCTTCTCAATTGTTATGTCAAACAAGTTGAGTAGTCTAGACAACAATTCGAGTACATATTTATTATATAAAATGTTCACTATGTTGACTATAATCGACTATGTACATATTATTCGGTACATATTATTCATAATTTTAGACACAGTTTTGAACAAAATTCTTTTAAGAACCAATAAATATTTCGATCTATAGTTAATTTTAAAGCTACCCCTTTTTGCAATTGCAAAAAATTCAGCAATAAAAAAAAATCATTTATTAGATAAGCTTTATAGCCAGAAGGCTTTAATTGGCCATCAACAATAGCACCAATTCTTGCAAGAATTGCTTATCTATTGAACAACTGTGAGCTGATAAATATTTCTGTTTAATTGCGTTTTATGGCATGTTATAGAGGAAAGAAAACTGCTGAAAAAAGTATATAAAAAATGCCTGATAAGCGATATAAAAAAAATGTGTAGCAAATGTGGGCAGCTTTTGAGCCAACTTGTAAGCAACTTGCTTAGTGGTTTGCCTTGCACAACCTTGCGAAAAGCAGCAAAATTAAGCGACAAGACAGAGGGACGCGCAGACAGACAAACTGACAGACAGACCCACAGCACAAAACGTCCAATGACGCAATGACGTAAACATTTAGCCAAGTCAGCAAAATGTCAAATGCAGCTAACAATACCAGCAAATAGCCGCGAAGGGGCGTTCACGGTGGTAGCACGGTAGCATGGTAACACCAAACACGTACTTAAATAGCATGTGGGGGCAAAAGCAATAGCAACAACAACAACAATAAAGATTGCAAGCGCCTACTTGACTTTTTTTGTGTGTGTATGTGGCAAAATAGTTCGCACTCATTTTGTAGCCTCCTTTTTTGCCGGTTCTTGCAAATCGTGCGATTGCAGATAACAATTTAAAAAAAACGTTAGCACTTACCGTGCGGTAATAAAGCGATGACATGAAAGAGACACCAAAAAATCGCTAATAGAAAAATACACACCTGAAAAAAAGAGTAGTAAAAAATATTTGCGCATTAGTCAAGTACAAAACTTTTAATTGAAAAATATAATATATTATGTAGTTTGGTAATATTTTTGTAATAAATTCGTATAATTCGTAAAAGGCTAATTCCAACAACAAAATCAAATTTTTTGTTGAGAATGTTTTTTATGAGACTGTTAGGAAACTGCTTATAAGATAACATTTTTGTAAAAATATTTTGTCTGTTAGTCAAAGTTAATAGAAACGTTTTCAGAAAAAAGGGATTTCATATTCTTCGAATCTTTTCGCAATACATAAGTAACATGTCTTCGCCCAAAATCCTTCTTTGAGAGCAATTAATTTCATGAAATACTTTGGTTTTTGGCAATTTTGAATTTGGGCATTTTCATTATAATATTTTCTATTTGGAGATTCTGTATTTTGTGGATTTCGTAAGCAACCCAATTTACTCGCGGGCTTCCCAAGCAGGTCAGAGGTTTACTCAGAATTTCGTTTCTAAAGTTAATTCGATTTGAAAGTTAACTTCAATTAAATGCACTGAAGTAATCTGATCGACTTTGGAATCCAGCTGGAAAATTTCTGGAAATTATGTCAGAGGGATTACTCAGTATTTTATTTCAAAAGATAATCTGATTTGAAAGTTAACTTCAATTAAATGCACTGAAATATTGTGATCGACTTCAGAATCTGGCTGGCATAATTCTGGAAATTATTACGATACTTCAAAGAATGTTCGGAAATGAATATGTTTCAAAAATTTCGTTTCGTAGTTTTCTTTTTAAATTTTCGAATGACTTTCTAATCGAAACGAAAAATGGAGAAGCTTGCTAGTACACAATTGTTATTTTCGAATTTCCACTGCGCGAAATTACAGACTTTTTTTGTAATTAGTTAAAAAATGGTCATTCTAAATGTAAATCCCAATGCTTATGTAAATGCGCCTAAATGCATGCATTTTCCCAAAATGCAAGAAAACACCCAGAAATGCATTCAACTATTTGACTCTGCTAATAATAACAACAACAAACAGTGATACGTAAGAGCTTATAAAAAGAATAACTCGTTATGGAAAAGTGTACCGAATAGTTTTTTCCAACAACAAAAGTTAACGAAAAGAAAACTCGAGTTCAGTGGCATTTAAGCGATTTACCTTGGTCGTATTTTTTTTTGGAAATAACAATTCTGTGCCAGTTTTCCACTTATGGATTCCCCAGGTACACTATGCGCTTTTGTTGTTGTTATTAGTGTTGTGTGTTGCGTAGATTTGTTGTTGTTGCTGTAACGTTTAGTTCAAACTATTGCTATACTCTTTGATTTTTTCCAAATAAAATCAACAGATGTCATTTGATGTGGCAAAAGGGGAAAGCATGAAGCGGCAGTGGCAGTGGCAGGTGGTGTTAAATCAATGATACCATTGGAAAACGCTCACGATTAAGTAGCGAGGGAAAAGTGTAAAATTAGTTCATTTTGTACTTTCGAAAAGTCTTGAAAGTCGCTGCAATTGATTGTGAAACTTAAGCAACTGTAGCTGCATTTTAATTAAAGCACTGGGAAATAAATTGAGCTGAAAAGAAAGAATTGAACTGGAAAACTAATTGAACTACAAAGAATGAAGAAGCAGTTCGTTTCACTTTGAGGAAAAGTGGCTCTTATATTGCGTAAAAATAAGTATTGATACTCTATGCCACTCAGCTCTAATTTAATTTGATTTTATTTTATTTTAATTGCGAATTAAATGAAGAAGATTAACAATTAATTTGAATGTGACAATGACTTTTGAAGCTAGAGTTGAAAGAAAATGCTGAGAATTGGAACACTATCTAATACTTTTATCGCAGTTAATATGTTATTAATGTTAAGAGATTAAGGCCTGCAAAAAGTAGAACTAATTTTCTGAGCAACTGACAAGAAATATCATTCTATCGATGGCATACTTCAAAAAAAGGCCAACTCAATTGAGGCAGATATTTAGGTTTTCAAATATGTACTTGATTTGTAAATGTCAAAATCGATATGCTATTAAAATGTATTATAGATTCGTGAGAACAGTCCAAAAATCTAAAAGGCAATGTACTAGAGTGCATATTAAATTCCATGAAAACAAAAAAATTTAAATCTCAAATTTTCAGACTTATCCTGCTCTTGTACAATGTGCAAAAAAAGTTTATATAGCCATTGTATAATGTCAGATCAATTGAGAACTTATGGAACAGTATAAAAATACTACCTGATAGCATTCCAATGGAAGAGCTATGTATCGAAAAAAAGAAGCTCTTTGAAGACTTTGTAATCCCAGGCACACCAAACGATGCACCAACATACCGGAACCATCAATTGGAAAAATCTCTAGATGAAGGTTTCCCATTGATGATAACATAGTAAGGGTTTGAATCTTCGGTACACCAACATACCGGAACTACCAACAAGAAGGAGCTTCAGATGAAGATTTTGAACTGGTGATAATACACAAAAAGGTGTTAGAATCTTCGGTGCACCAACATACCGGAACTACCAACAAAAAGAAGGTACATATGGCGATTTTTAACTGATGATAATGTAAAAAAAGTGTTGGAATCTCTTAACCCAACAACAGAAAAAAGTAATCACTCTCCAATACGAGTACCCCAATCGAGAAAAGCTTCAATTGGAAATTTCCAACACTTGATGATCGAGGAAATATAATACAATATAACACTTCGATGATGAGAAGATTATCATCAATCAGAGCTAGATTGGTCTAAAACAATGGGCATTGGATAAAAAACCATCAAAATCGCTTATTCAAAAAGCGAAGCCTTTAAAAGGTCTAAAATATGGGAAGATTGAGAAGAAAGAATTCAGTCTTTTATTACAGAACTACATATGTAAAAGTAGTAAGAAGCATTTGATCGACGTTTTGAATATGGAAGCAGATAGAAAAAGGAAACTAATCTCTGGATTTAAGAAAATGTACGAAATCCTTGATGGAAGTTAAGCTTAACTTAAATGATAGAGAAGAAGCAGTATGAGACTGACAACAGAAAAAGGCTCTAGCTAGAAATCTGTAGCTTACCTAGATGCGAATCTTAGTTACATGGCAGCCGAGATTTGGAATTTTTTACTTGTAGATACAAAAAACCGACATTTGGTTGCTGCAACAAATATGCGACTGCAATTGCGGCAACTTCGCTGCTATGCCTTTTGTTACGTTTGCTGCCATTTTTCTGTGTAGCCGTTTTTTTTCCACGATCAATCTAGATTTTTCGAAATCCCTTAGGCGTTTTTACGCTTGCTCGAAAAATTTAGCATATTGCGAAAATATATATTTGCATGTGTGGGTAGAGCTGGGATTTGGCTTGAAGGCAGTATGCGCCAAGCTATGCATTTGCAAGCAGTTGGCAATGCGGTGGGAGTTTATGCATGATCATTCTTTCATTCAAATGCTTCAATATTTGGCTATTAAGGTAGACGGTAATTTGACTGCTTAAGACGCAAATAACTAATCATAATCATGGCGGGCTGATTGTTTTCCTTATGCAAAGGACGTAGTCAGCAATGTGGTGGAGCAGGGAAATTTAGTCAAGTATTAGTATAAGTCTGCTTATAAATTGAAATCTGTGCATATTGCACAGTGATGAGAAATCTTTAAAGAGATCGTGTTGAAGCTAACAGATCGTTTAAAAGAATCATGGAATATCTGATATCAAAAAACTCCTGAGGATTTGGTGAAGCTATTGCCAAAGAAATTCAAAGGAAAAGCAAGCGAAATTTAATTACGAATACTTTCTTTTTATTATATAGAAAAAATCGGGCAGATCGTTTGAAGAATCAATGGTGCTTATTACTAGAAAAATAGTATTCGAAAATTCAAAATTAACTTTAGAATCTTTTTTAGAGAGTAAGGTTTTGTACCAGAAAGTCAGAGGAAGACAAGCCTAAAATGAACATTTTTATCGAAGAAAAACTCGAAGACTTTCGATAGTTTGGTACATGTACACATTGCAGTATGACAATCGATATACATATGTATGTGCATACATATTAGAGCCCTGCATGAATATATTCGTTTTGGCAACAACAATACTGCACTTGCTGTACGGGTACTCAGTATTCGAAGAATGTAAACGAAACGAATAGAAACGAGAACCAGCGAGCGTAGGTTCTCGGTTTTACTCGTATTCGTTTCTCACGGCTACTCTGCACATTCGTACAGTGTTGCCAGAAAAAAATATCCCAAATCGTCAAAATATTTAAAAAAATCGTCATTTTGGGTCCTAAATCGTCATTTCAATGAAAAGTAAGTAAGTATACTAGTATATTTTATTTCTGATTAAGGAAAATTATATAAAAGTTAAGATCAAGATTCAAACATTGTATTATAGGTATTATTCACAAGAAATTCATTAACAACTTCGTGTTTTTATTTTTCCCCGTTTATCCCCCTAAAAGCTTTCAGCTGCTTCGCCTACTAGGGCATTCCAGAACTCATCGGCACCCCGACTAGTAGAACTGACACCCCTGTCAGTTTCACATTTTTAACTAATTATACAATATTTTAAGTTGTTTCCAGAGTCTTTATATATTCGAAATATTTTTTTATCAATATTCTTCCATTGATGATTTTACATTTTTACTGATATATATTAGAGCTTAATTTTTTAGTATTGTAAAAAAATTATAAAATTTTCAAAAATCTTGAGCTATAAAATTACGTGTAGAGCTTCACTGTTTAGACGATTTCTATATTTAGTTTTGTTCAAATTAACCTTTGAAAAGATTCCTTTAACATTTGCTGATGAGTTAGGTGGACACATGTGAGAAAAAAATTTTCGGGAGAGCTGGGGAAAACAAAAGAAGGATCAGAGTATTTTGTATCAGGTTTTCCAAAAAGCTTGCATTATTTCCTCATTTTTGTGAAATACATTTCGAAAATCGCAATTGTTAGCTCCCTAAACTCGTTGTTAATCGCTTGGGCAGTACTGTTTTCAATTAGGTTTCGAAAATCACAAAGAATGAGTTCTGAAGAAATAATTTCTTTTTTTATAATTTTCTGCGGACTAATAAAAGTTAGGTTTCTTAAGACTTGATCACAGAAGTTGCATCGGCTTTTATTCCACGCGTGGGAGTGATAATTCGATTACTAAACACATTAGTAGTGCAAAATGTTGGCAAAAATAAATGCTCATTAAGAATTAAGTGACTGACACAGAAGCATCATATGTATGTGTTAGTTTTGAAAAATGCTTTCACAATTTTTTCAATCGACTTAGAAATGTGCCATGTGTGCACTTTCTGCAGAGACAGAAAGACATGCGTAGCACAAATTTTCATGCTTAGCAAATGAAGCTGAAGTCGTAGAAACATACGCTTCAATTTTTATGAAATCAAGCAATCGATCGTACAAGGAATTCCAAGGTAGAAAAGGCAATTATCGTGCATTGCTCGTTCCTGAATAATTGGGAACAGATGGATTTGAGATGTGTTATATTTGAAATTGAATTTTTTATCTTTACAAAGTTTCAGAAATCGTCATTTCTGCCTTTGAAATCGTCCATCGTCATTTAGGCCCTAAAATCGTCCAAATGACGACCGCGTCGTCCATCTGGCTACACTGCATTCGTATTCGGTGGGCAGAGAACACTGCTCGGTTTCTATTCAGTTCTCGAGAACTTTGCAAAGTATTCGAAGACTAACTGTTTACTCGAATATTTCGGCTATTATTCGGAATATTTATTTTATTTTAAATTATTTTTAATGAAGATTTTAAATAAATAAATTATTAAGTTGTCTATATATTGTTTCCATTGTTAATTTTACAACAACGTTCAACAATTCCACTTGTTTAATAATGCGCAATAGCAACTTAATTCTTTCTGTTCAATAAAATGAATATATTCGGAATATTCAAACCGTGTGCTGGTATTCGAAACCTTTTGTTCCCGTTTTCCCGCTTCGACCGAATATGAATAAACAGTGTACGTCTACTCTCTTCTCTTCGAAACTTCTTGTACTCTAAGAGAGCAGTGCTCGTATTTATTCGGACCGGTTTTCCAAGAGGAAGTGAAGTAATCTATTCAAAAGCATGTGAATGTTTTCGAATAGCAAAAACGCATGCTTGTGCAGGAGTCTAATACATATACACTACTACTAAAGGTAAGCGATGTTTACTCAAATCTGTCAGGAAAAGGCGCGGAAATTGACAATTAAAATCAATTTATATTTGATAATAAAAAATAAAATTTAAATGATTTCATCGAAATTGTGGCTATTTGGTTTTCTCAATTTAATTTAATTTCTTTTAAAGGCTTCCTGCAGTCACTTAGCAGCAGCATAAAGAGCTTGCCAATTTTACGCTGATGGCTCACTCGCTTGAGCAGCCCTGCCACTATTGCAAATAAAGAAATATGCTAAAAAGCTAATTTACATAATTACTCTTAAAAGCGCTAAATTGGAATTTAAATTTAACTTAATTACATATTACATTTCAGCATTTTTATTGGCATGAGCAATTGGCCAAAAGCAAAGCATGCAAATGAAAATGTTGTCCATTGTAAAGGAAGGCATGCACGAAATAGCACGAAACAAGAGGCTTACATGCAAAATCGTTTAAGTTAGTGGAAAATATGCAAAATTAATTGGCAAGGTCGTTCATTCCGGTCTTACTCGTACGCTTGTACGGCGGTCTGGCTGGCTTGGCAAGTGGCAGCAGAATAAATGTCCGCAGGCCGCAATTGGCAACGCGGTCTGAGCGAAAAATAACGGTATGTAAATTAGCTGTAAACGTAGGCGGCTGCTGTAAAAAAGTATTCGCTGTCTAATAAAAATCGTAATGAGGTGCCCGAAGTTGGCAGCTGTTGAATTTCACTTTTAAACGAGTTATGCTTTTGTTTGCTGAAGTTTACAATGAATTGAAGTGAAATGTTTTGAAAGGAAACATTTTAGAAAAATGTAAAAAAGTAAGGGTATTCATTTAAGCAGATAAATCTGCACATTGCTCAAATTTATCAATTTATCAAGTGTGTTAAATGAACGCACTTGGCAAAGTGTTTGTGCAAATGGTGTTTGGCTGTCAAAAAGAAAAAACTAAAATACCGAGAATCAGTGGAAAAGTAAAGATTGCTGTTTGGAAAAAATTACTGTAACCCTTTTGCGTTTATTATGATTGTTCAATATTAAACTTTTATTATAATGTTAAAAATCATAGCTAAGCAGGGTTGTATTCGTTGCCGTCTAAGTTTGCAAACATCGTTTGCACAGCGAAATCATTTGGCAAATTTATCACATTTGTGCAAATGAGCTTTCATAAAAAATTTGACAGTTCGTTTATCAGGTGATAAATTTGTCACGTTATCAGACATTTGCGCATTTAAATGAATACCCCTAGAGTATTTTATCAGTATATCTGAACAGAATATCTTCGGTCTTTCAAACTGTTTTAGCTCAAATATGCACATTTTTCGGAAAGCACAAACCAGTTTAAAGAAAATATATCGACGTCATTTGTTGCCGGAAAAAATTATGCGTAATTCAAAGTGCCTACAATTCGCAACATTGTGGCAACTGCAGCGCGTTGAACAAAATTATTTGCATAACTTTTCTTTAAAGTCATTTAATTTTACCAGGCAAATTTTAACAATTCATGTATCACCCCTGGGCATTTTACACTCCACTTGAGGCAGCAGAC
Source organism: Neria commutata (assembly GCA_963457695.1). Classification (NCBI taxonomy): domain Eukaryota; kingdom Metazoa; phylum Arthropoda; class Insecta; order Diptera; family Micropezidae; genus Neria; species Neria commutata. Next base: position 38,318,985 of record OY735248.1, read on the forward strand.
TTCCTGAGCCAAATTAATCCAGCACACTTATGCAACACCGTAACAGCAACAACAACATTAAGAGGAACAACTGCAGCTTGCGGCTGTCAGCAGTTGGCAACACTGCCGACAGAGAAAAACACCGCTAAATTGAAAGCGCCCAATAAGAAAATGTGATTATTGTTTTGGGCTGCTGCTGTGCCGGCAATTAACTGCAAAAGCAACAACTACAACAAAAAACGTGTTAACAGCAGACAGCTAAAACAACACTGTTGCACCTGCAGGCTGCAGCCGGGAAATGTTGCTGGCAGAGTTGCCACTTTCAGCCAAACAAAAAATGCAGCAATATTTTTTGGTGCATAGTTTGCTTTTTGTACATGAGATTGTTGTTGTTGTTATTGTTATTGTTGTTGTTGTTGCACTGCAAATGCACTGCTGAAGGAGTGAGTGGCAAGCCACGCCACGGCATGACATGAGTTGTTGCTATTTTACTGACGGTCTTTACGTTATGTACGACGTAGACTGAGTGCCACCATGTGGCAACAACAACAAACAGCAACGTTTAAAAAAGCAGACAATCCGAATTGCTTTTCTCTTAGGACTGGAATTTTAATGTTGAAGAATTAACATAAAAAACGCCATAAAACGCTAAATTTTATGGCAAATGTAAACAAATGTGAACAACATGTAAAAATGTTATTAAAAACACAAATTTCTACAAACTGTGCAATAAATTTTGATATAAGAAAAAACAACGAATTAATAATTTTTTTGGAATCATTTTGAAGCAGATCGGTATATGCATGCAGTCGAACTTCCATAACTCGAATTAATACTATCCAAAGAAAAAGTTCGACTTATTTCGACTGGTAGAAATTTATTTCTTTGTTCCCTAATCGCTGTTGCCACCCGATTTAGTTGGAAAATACGAGTTATAGAAATTCGAGTTATGGAAGTTCAACTGTATATGCATAATATTAGAAACAGCTGGTACTTGGTATGACTTGGTACTTTAAAATTGAGCACTTGTAAGTGAGAGACTAAGAGAAAGCCGAGACACTATTCAGTGATCCTTCACTTAAAAGACTAGCATGCCTCTGATGGTAAGACCGAGCCAAGACGGACTGACTACGCTTAGAATTTCGAACTGAAGAAACGCGCGCATAACGGTGGCGCCTGGAGAGAAGCCCTACGTCAGATCGTAACCCGGTAACGGGTTGTTTCTGACCCATCAAGAAGAAAAATACAGCATACCAAAAGTTGTTCAAAGTAGTTCAAAATAGTTTCTGAAATCAATTAATTTACTTTGAACTTTTTTTCAAATTAGAGGAAAATGTCTATAAAACCATTAAGAAACTTTAATTATTAACTACCTTAAATTTTGCGTAAATAAATAAATAATGTGGTTGTACTCGAGTCTTCAATTTCTTATTATTCAAAAGTTTAATTAAGCATGCAAAGTGCATAAATGATTCATAAATGTCGAGGAAAATTTGTAATGACTGAACGAAAGGATTATTTTGTTATGGCAATCACGTTTTGCAAGCCTGCGGCGGAAATCGGAAGTTGAAATTGACTTGCACAGACAGTCGATGAATTGTCTTTAAAGCAAAGAAAGCAGAAACAAAAGAAAGGCAGAGAAGCTTTGCATGTGAGTGTATTTAAAAAAAATCAATTCTTTCAATTTCTAAAGACTTTATCACGCCTCAAGCTCGTAAGCTAACTTCAGCAAGTTGATATTTTTCTATAAAAATTTTGAAACATTTGTCAAAATCTTTAAGCTGCAGTTAATAGATCAGCTTGACAACACTGACAACATACGTGAATCGAGCAATAGAGCATCTTATGCAGCAGCCTTAATTATGTAATTGTGCTTGTAATCTAGCCCAATTGCCTTCATCATCAGAAATTACAAGCAATTACTCAGCGGTAAGTTGGCAGCAACGAAAAATTGGCTAAGCAATTTCTCAAGCGTACAGAGATGATTTTCAAAAAAATATAAGATAAATAAGCTGTTGAAATCAGATACGCAATACTTGGCAAGTCAAACGTCAATAGAGTATGATCGCTTTGAAAGAAATGAGCGTAAAAAATTGCAATACAAAAAAAAAGTGAGGTTAACAAAAAAAGCTTGCGAATTTGAACGAATTCAACACTTCAAATGAAAGTAAACCAAAGTTAGTTGATATCATTGTGAAATAAAATGAAAAGCAGTTGGCAACATTGGCAAATGGCGCTTGTGAATTTGACCGAAATAGACGCCTCAAATGAAAGTAAACAAACTTAAATTGGCATCTCAATAAGGAAAAATGAAAACGACTGACAGCATTTCAGCTCAGTGAAATGTAAAGCTTACCATTTGATAAAAAAAAAAGTGGGAGTTAATGTGCGCCAATCAACCAGTTCAACCTCTTTAAAGCCTATTAAGACACCGCTGCAATTTTTAATTATATCTTATAAATGGCAATTAATTGGCCGTATTAACTCCGCTTTATTCGCTCAATCGCAAGTCCGTAATGTGGCAATACATATTTCCTTATTCGTTGCAGGCTGGACAATCAGTGAAAGGAGTCAACGACTCCCAACGGTCAATTAAATAAACCAGCATCCGTTTTGGCATGCATTTTCCAAAGTAGCGTGCCAAGAGACAAAGCAAATCTGCTTACGGAAAATCTACAGCGTTAAATAATGTTGCCAACTCACGCATATTGGGAGTGATGAAAGGCCAGCAGCGTCATTTATTTTGGTAAAGTAGCGAGCAATATTGCAGACGGAATCATTTGAATGGGAGCAGTTGATAAACCAACTCTTGCCACAAATTATGATCGTATGAAAGAGGAAAAACTGAATCAAGCAACAGTCAAAGAAACTTCTGCAAACTAAACATTATTATAAATTCCTCGATATGTGAGTCGGGAACGGCTGGTGGTTTTTAGAAACATTTAAAGAAATTTTGCAACAAACTTTTTTCCGAAAAAATACATAAATCAATTCATAAAAATATATTTTAATCTAAAATTTATAGGAATTTAAAAAAAACAGTTTTAGCAATAAAATTGGCTGACTTTTAACTGGAACTTTAAAAAAAAGGATTAACATAACCGCCTTTTTAAAATGAAACGGGGTCAAAATTAATTATAATTTATTTAATTAATTGAAAGTCGGTGAAAGTACGGTCACCGTAAATAGAGACACCTAACTGTAATAAATTTCAGCAAATACATTTTATGAAATGCAAAATTGCAAGTGGAGTCGCCGACTGATTAGCGGAAATGAAATCTACATTGTCAATTCAGTCTTCAAAATTATATTAGTTCAAATATCGAGCTTTTCTTGTCGATACCTTTTGGAAAATCAAGTAAAATAACTGAAATTCCAAACTAGTACAACTCTTTGAATGTGAAATTTTAATGCAATCTAGCAGCAAACACTTATTGAATACCAGCAGTGTTGCATTTTCTCAGATTACCCCTACAAATGCCACCATATTTTAACAATTTTTGAGACACCTCAACCGCAGCCCAGTAAATAAAATTTTGCGTTTTTTTTCACACACTCCCACCACAAATCGATTGACTTTAAACGCTCACATACCGCACATTTTTTTGTCTCTTTAATGGCGGATTCCCATGCGACTCTGATTGTTAACTGTGAAGACCTGAACGTGTCTTGGCGGCTGGCTCGACTCCTCACGGTAATCGATTCGCTTCGAGGCTCAAAATAGCGTACCACGAATCGTTGTGAGCGAGTTTAAAGCATTTGGACGAGCGCGACATGCCGAGTTGGCATTTTGCAATTGGCAGGTGAAATTTTCCAGGTATTTTCTTTGACGGCGTAGCACATTCGAATTGTGGCAGCAGCATTATGTAAAATTGGTAATAAATATGGTGGCGAAAATGCTGCACACAATACGCCTGAAGGTCATTGTAATGGCGGTGAAGGTGAAATTGGCAACAGCAACAACAACAAAATTGGCAAGCAAATGCATTAAATTTGCACAGAAAGTGAGGTTATGTGTGGGAGAAATTTCTGTGGTCAAAAGCAATAACGACTTAAGTCGACTTAAGACGAAATTGAGTTGACGTTACCACTGTATTCCTGACGTTGATGCGCATATTTTGTTCAAATCCCGGTATCTGTACCCATCTCAGAAAAAAAGTTATTTAAAAAAAACACATGCACTTATGTACATGCACTTATGTGCATTTCAAATTTCGAATTGTATTTTCTCGAAACAGTTGTTTTCGACTTAAGTCGTTATTGCATATGACCACAGATTTATAGTTTTGAGGGAAAATTTTGTGGTGAAGGTAATTCACTTAACGGTCTCTCTGCCAAATTTCCTTCGAAATCAAATGCAAATATTTTTGGAAAACGTGGCTGTAACCTTTTGTGAATTTATAAAGCATTTTCCGTCAAAGGAAATTTATTTCTCTTGCTGTTTCTAACTTCAGATGACATTCATAACATTGTTGACAAGTTATTATAAGAGTTAAATCTATTAAAGATAACTTTTCGCTTGTAAAGCACGCATTTATAAAAAATGTCTCTTCAGTTAATAAAAAAGGTTTTTTTGAATTTTAAATTTTGTCTGCACTTACCTTATAATTGAGATCCTGTACATTATCCAAGCTAACATCGCTATACATGTCTTCAGTTGTATCACAGTTGGAACTACGGCCCGATGAGTTGAAACTCGACGATCTATAAAGTTGACTGGAAAATATCGGAAAAATTATGGAAAATATTTAAAGAAAATGTTTAACATGCAAATTATAATTAGGAGCGATTAAGAAAGCGGCTCATATACTTCAGTTATCCGAAGAAATAACTAAAAATAAGACAAAAATCGCTGAACCCTTACCTTCAGCCATCCATTAAAGAGAGTGAAATCAATTTTCATAGACTCGCAAAGGGGTAAAAAATAGTGCTTTAGATTTCATAAAAAAAATTTTAAATATGTGCCTTGCCAGAAAATTTGAGTTTGCTTCATAATTAGATGGTAATTTTTAACTGTGCCAGATTGAAAATGTTTCTACTAGGTTTGAGTTGGTTCAAAATGTTTCTACTAGGTTTGAGTTGGTTCAAAATGTTTCTACTAGGTTTAAGTTGGTTCAAAATGTTTCTACTAGGTTTGAGTTGGTTCAAAATGTTTCTACTAGGTTTGAGTTGGTTCAAAATGTTTCTACTAGGTTTGAGTTGGTTCAAAATGTTTCTACTAGGTTTGAGAACATGTTTGCTTGCTTAACTGTGAATACGCATTAAGTGCCATTCACAATTGTTGCTTCTTTAGTAAAGTCACAAACCGTGCTACTAAAGGATTGCCTATGCCACATCAAACATGTTGTAAGCTGAAATCGCCATCATACAAGTTTAATACAACGGATTTAATGCTGCCACACAAACCAAACTTTTTTCTTTTTCTTTACGTGGAATTTGGAACTACCCTACTATATCAGCAATATGTGGCAGTCTTGTAAACGTGGGCATTCTATTGAAATCAATTTCAAATGCCAAATATGGCAACAAACATGGCGGTTCACTGATTTCTTACGAAATTACAAATATAAGTGCCATGAAATGTTTTATGAAATAAATCATTAAAGTGTAAAACAGTGCTTTACACTTACAACAAATATAAAATTGGAGTTTCATGATATTAAAAGTTGTACGTGGATACGCCGGTTTAGCTGTGCTTAGTTTTGGCCATAAAATTATTTCTCTGTCAGCAAGAAATATTTTTAGACAGTGAAAATATTCGTAATTTCTTGACTAGCGTAAAATTAAAAGCATTGTGGCAACATTTGTCAGCAAAGATAATATTTCAGTGAACAAGTGGTAATTTTTACTTTTCAGTTATAAGTTAGTAATATGGCAGCACTGCTTGAATTATGTGCGGCAAAGTGTGAGAAGCACTGCAGGTTGGCACTGCTAAGCAAAGGCACAAACCGAACAAGCAAAGCGATGATCTTCAAACTGTGCAAAAAAGTACGAGTGCTGCCATTCTTTGGTAAGAGCAAATTAAGGGATTTTTGTGCGCAGTTTTTGCAAATTGAGTTGTCCTAAATTTTCAACAAGGTGTTTAAAAAAAAGTTTTATAGTTATTGCGCATTTCTGCGTGCGTAATCGATTAATAAGCCTGTATTAAAGGCATTAATTGTATATTAATACTGGGATTTCTTTTAAAAGTTTTGGTTTTCGTATGCACAATTTTTATGGGTTTTCTTTCTTAATTTTTAAACTATTCCGGAATAAAGTTTGATTAATTCTGTGCGAATTTTCTTTGTAGATATCAAATTCTTCCAATTGAATGAAATTTATTAAATAAATTTATACACACCTGGCTAAGGCATTGGAGCCCAGTTGACGTCGCCCAGAGCTGTAAGGAGGAAACGGAAATTTTTATTAATATCTTCCTTTTACAAAAATTTCACTAATTTAAAAAAAAGCTTCAGTAAGCAACCAACACCAAAAGGAAAAATATCAAACTAATTTTACTCATCATATCATTTGTACATATAGACAGACGTATTGGTTAAGCAAAACTGCGTTATAAATAATTGAAAATCGATAATGATATGCAAAAAAGTGCACTCTTATAGTTATTAAAAGGAAAGGCATTGGACATTTGTGACAGCTGAGCGCACAATTTTGCATAATTCAAGACATATTCAGCCGCTTAAAACACGTGCAAATTCACCAATACCAACATACCTCTTGCTATTTTTAAAATATGCACATAAATACAGAATATTATGCTATTTATAATTCTTAGATATATGCCAGCATTTGAAATTTGCTGGCGCTTGTAATTGACATACAAATGAAAGATGTGGCAAAATAAAGGATTTAATTCAAAAGTCATAAAAATGCATTAGGTTAATAAAAAAGATTATATATATTTGAAATAAAATGCTTATTAACTTGGGAAATGAAAATTTTCTATTAGCCATTTTTCAACTCATTGGCGCCTTTTTCCAATCGAAGAAAAATAACATTCAAGTGGATTTCGGTACAATTTTCGAAACATATGCCTAAATAATTTAGCATACACTTGAAATTGAGTAAAGATAACCTGATATTTCTTGAAATTGTGGCAAGCTACATTTTGGGTCTTTACTCGGCTGTCAAGAAAAGTGAAAATTGCCTATAAAAAAAGCCAATGAAATGTTCAAGAAATTTTCGTATGTCCAAATTACTTCAGCTCCCAAAAAAAATTCTTGCGCACATAAAAACTTATTTCAGTAAAAATGTGCATAAAGTCAGACTATTTTTTGTCAAAATATATAGATAAAGAGAAGGAATGTATTGCTTCTTAATAAAATTTGCATATATGCAAAAGTTTTTTTCAAAGGTAATTTTCTACGTCGAAAATAAATCTAGACTTGAAACAAAATAGAAACTAGTACTCGATTTTAAAATTTTATATGCAGCTATAAAAAATTTGCATATGCATTGCAAGTGAAATTCGTTTTTGTTATAAAATGCCTTTTTTACAATTTTTTACACACAAAAATTTACCTCTAAAACGAGCCACAGTTGCTCGTTGCCATAAGAGCGGAAGTACTGCCCTACAATTTGCGCGCTGCAAACCGACTGACCATAATAAAACGCTTCAATGGCTGGACATGAGCATGTGAGTGCCCCTCCCTCCCCTATTCTGTTGGTATTGCCTTACGAAAAAACTATCTAAAAAAAACTTGTTACGATTCGAGCACAAAAATAGTATAACGCATCAAATTTTGCAAATTTGCACATTTTCCATTTCCATGTGCCAAAAGCGAAAGTAACAAGCAACAAGTGCACACGCACACACAAACACCAGCACACAAACAAACACACATGCATTCACACTTTTAGTTAACAAGCAAAGTTGGCCAAAAGACAGAAAGAAGTAAGGTGCTGACTTAATGCGATTCACTGAACGTATAGACAAAAGAGGTGTGTAGAGAACTTCCGTAGTAATACCCTGCGATAAAATATCTTGATTGTTGTTGTATCGTAGAGTTTACTTTAATCAGGAGTTTGTTCATTCATACAGTCAATGGTCACGATTTTCTTGACCGAACACGGCAGGGTAATAAAACGGCAGAACACTTCCCTTGTGACTGTAATAGGCTAATAAGAATCCAGATTTCGTTAATACTGCAAGAAAACATGTCCAAATTTTTGAAAATTATTTCGACTGCACCACAAAAATTCATTTCTCATGTAATTTTCCTACAGCTTTTATTCACATCCGTTCATGAATATTTTACTGACTGTACCAAAGTGCACCTACACAGTTCCCTCCTGTATGCGTCCCTGATGGTATGATAACTGTTTGTTTCTATAAAATTCAAACCTCGAAAATAAATCAACATCTTAATGGGCAATTTTTTCTGGACCCGGAATTGCGATCCGACTAGGTTTTATTGCCAAAATTTAAGCCGAATAAACAATATCATAATTTTATCTTTTCTAATTGGAATTCTAAATTCTTTAGGACTAAATCGTAGCTTATTTCGGAACTGATTTCGCGGAAGCTTTGGGAATTTTTCCTCTGATATTCGACTAAAATGTCGGCCTCATAATTGATTATCCTGCTACCCCCAAAATTCGATATTCGGTAAAGAAGCGAATCAGCAGAGAATTTCCTTTAACGAAATGTAGAAAAGAATAATATCTACTTTAGCTTATTAAAGCTTTGTTATAAATCCAATTCATTGTTTCCATTAAAACTTATACGAATAGTAAAGTCTTTTTCTTACATTTGCTACGAATTCTATCATATGGAACTATAAAATTATAGTATTTAAATATAATTATAGTATTTTAAGTATAAATTATTACAAGGAAAAATGTAAAAGCGTAGTGAGTAGTTTTCAAAGGTTTCCATATTATATACTCAGAATGAGCACCTAAATTTCCCGAACAGAATAAAGCTTTGTGGAGCTTTTCTAAAATTGTTTTGCATTTTAATGATTTACATGATATGAGCCAACATCAGCGTAAAAGCTAGTACATAGTGAAAAAATTTGTCAGAAATTGTTAATATAGATGGCTAAATTTTTATGGGCACAAGCAGAAAAGCATGAATAGATATAGTATCTGATACGAAATCTACAATAGCTTGTAACGGCCACATAAGAAGAAGAAACAACCTACATACCGAAAACTGGCCATATAAGAAGATAAAAAGAAGAGGCAAAAGCATATACACCACAAAAATGTTTACATGGCATAGATTAGGTTAGGTTAATCTGTTTGCCTAAAAAGGCCACGCATAGACCCTGTTGGATCTACATGGGGCAGCTTAAGATCCGAAATTTATATAACTGTAAAAAATCGTCACTATTTATATTTATAATTTTTTTGCAGTTTTGATGTCGATTCAATTTTCACTTTTTTGAATCCACTAAATTGGCTGGCTTTAATTCGAGGCCATTCAAATTCAACCCACATAATTTTTCTCGTACATAGTCCCCTTTTTTGACTAACTGCTATAATTCAAATAAAAAATCAGCTAAAATCGATTTCTTTCAGTGTAATGTAGTAGTTGCTAAAGCGTAACATTGTTATGCAGCAATAAAAGTAACAACAACAAAAAATCAAATATATGCCCAAAAACATTGTTGTGGAATTTTAAAGCCCGACATACAATAATTTTGTTATTCATATAAGTTGTTGTTGCTTTTTAGCTCAAAAAAAGAAAAAGATAGGGGTTAATTTGTGGCGTATATCATTGTCAGTGGGGAAGGTTAGTGCGGGCATGTAAAAAGTGCTGCTGTTAATTGCACAAATGACAAACAGACAGGCAAACAACAACAACAACAGCAACAGCTCACATGAAAGCCACAGCCTTGTTTCCGGTGATTTTGTTTGACTCTTGTCAGGCTTTGCTGTCCACTCTCTTTTTGTGGCTGTCTGTCTTTTCCTATCTGCGGTAATTATGTGCGCATCGTCTTCGTTCCTCAACAATTATTATTACATACTCGTATAAACGATTTTTTGTGGCTTTGATGAAAAAGGTACCTTTGCATATGCCGCCATGCATTTTTATGCAACGCTTAATTACTCAGGGAAATTGGTGCTTCCAAGCAGTGAAGCTAGGAAGAGCATATGCATTTGAAATCGCTAATGATATGACTTTGAGTTTGAAGGTTCAGAGGTTCAGACTTTGATACTCAGCAAAGGATCATTTGTTATAGCCAGCAGCAGTCATAGGCTGCTAAACTTACCCCTAACAACATTTGGGGTATTCACAGTTCCGTGTTATCTAGTGTGCTTTCCTTGTCGCCTGCTAAATTAAAACCACTTTGACATCTGGCAACATTTTTTGTTGTTGCTTTACACGCAAACAAGAAATGCCACTAGTTGAAAAAATTGCCATGCATTGAATCGTGTTTTTCTTTCGTGATAAGCTGGCATCTCTCATCAGCTGTTTCATTCGGCGAAAATGGAAACAGATATTGAGAAATTTTTATTGAATTCTCAGAGAATGATCACACACTACTTCCATTTGAATGGAATATTGCCTTTTGCGAGAGTAATAAATCCTTAATAATAGCTTTAGAAAACACTTGTAATGCGATTGTGGCAAATTAAGAATGGTCCACGAAACAGGGGCGCTCACAGTTTTATTTTACTATCGTGTTGAAGTTGCCAGTTGGGAAATTTAGAAGGAAAATGTGAATACCCGAATTGTGCCTACTCTTCAAATGTATATAGTCTTTGATACCGATTCCCATTTATGAGGAACTGAGGATCTGTAAATACCTGAAGAACTATCATAATAGCTCTTTTAGAACGCAATCCAAATCTTGATACCCATCAGAGAATTAATTGTTCAATTGGAGTGTTTAGCAGCAAAATTATTTTTGCGATCTACTGAAAAAGTTTACATAGTAAAACCTTAAGTTTTTTAGGTTGTTTATGAGTTGAGTTACAATGAGGGATTAAATCAACCATAGCCATCGAAGAACTAATTCTTCAGCTCGAGTCTTAATTCTGTGGTCAAAAGCAATAACGACTTAAGTCGACTTAAGACGAAATTGAGTTGACGTTACCACTGTATCTGTACCCATCTCAGAAAAAAAGTTATTTAAAACAAGTAAGGAAGTATCAGTCGGGTTTCACCGACAGAGTAATACCCTACACCATGTTCCCAAGTGGGGTGATAATTCACTGAAATTGTGGGTGCATTTGATTTACAACCTACATAGTGGGCGGACCACGCCCATTTTTGGCAGACTACAAGATATACCTAATAGGACTATACATGCCAAATATTGATGCTCTGGCGGGTGTACAACAGATGTTATCGGCATATTTATTTTACTGCCCCCATGGTGGGCGGACCACGCCCATTTCGGGAGAATTAAAAGATATTCCTACCAGGAATGAAGTAACCAAATCTGGACTCTCTGGTGTATATATTATGGAAGTTAAGAAGATTTTTTGTTTATCGCCTATATAGTGGGCGGACCACGCCCATTTTCTTCTATGGCATCTAAGACCTATATATCAACTTGGGAACCGAATTTCATTCATTTATATTCGTAACTAGTCAATTGGGAACCATTTTACCGAAAAAATTTTGCCGGCTATATAGTGGGCGGATCGCGCCCATTTTTTCCTGAGATATACAAGACCTACCTCTTAACTTGAATACCAAGTATTAATCTTTTCCATGAGTAACTACACAAATTATAGCCATTTTACCGAAAAAAATCCGAGGTAGTGGGACTTACAGACCCGTTGTGGGCGTGTCCTTCGGGTAATTTGAATAATTTTAACACTTTACCTAACCCGAGGTTCACTGTAACTGTACACCAAATTTGGTCCAAATCGAACCACTCCTTCTTTCTTTTTTTTGCATACACGCAGACGGACAGACGGACAGACGGACAGACAGACGGACAGACGGACAACCGGAAATGAAAAGAGAAAGTGTTTCTGATCATTTCTATATACTTATGTCTATACCTAGGAAGGCTCCTTTAATGCGTTACAATTTTGGCACAAAGTTATTATACCCTATTACCATAGGTGTAGGGTATAAAAAACACATGCACTTATGTACATGCACTTATGTGCATTTCAAATTTCGAATTGCATTTTCTCGAAACAGTTGTTTTCGACTTAAGTCGTTATTGCATATGACCACAGAATTATCTCTAGCTAATTTATATTTGCTTACAACAGAAAGTGATTCTATTTACGAGTTGGAGTGACATGATCATGTGCGCGCCCAGAAATAAATAGCCTAAGGGAGCAGATTTTGGTTAAGTTAGTAAAATAGTCACTAAAAAATCGGAATGAAATTTTGTAAAAAAAATTGGAAAATACGATTTTTTGGTGCAAACAAACCCCCGCACGATTTTTTGTTAGCTTTTGCATATGTTTATGGCTATTTTACAATACTAATTTAAACAAACTTCCATAGTCGCAACCGAAAAATGTTTTCTGTAGACGCCCAAGAGCATGATAGATCATGTTTGTGACGACAAATTTTATATTAAGCAACAATTTATCTTATTACGAAAGCTGCCAAGTTGTCAAGCTGCCAAAGTAGAAGCAGGCCCTCATCATATTGCTTATGTAGCAACAATTTTAAATGCCAAATATTTCTCTCTTTCAGCCTTATACAATAACTGTTAAGTCATATGCCAAAATTGTTATCAATAAATGACAACAAAAGTCTTTCACATATTTCAATTACGTATTTTACCGGTATTTGGCTACTTTGCATATCTTTTGCTAACAGCTAAAATAAAATTCGAAATTTATTATAGTACATATGCGAAAATTGGTCAAAAGAGAGATGCCGAAATATGTTCAGTATGCTGCGAACATGAAATGCATGCAAAATAAATAAAAAAGCAAATGAATTTAACAAGATGAAACCAATAACAAAGCCAAACTGAAGGCAATACATTTTTGAAAAGCCAAAAAGAAAGGCAAGAAATTGTAGAAAAGCAAAATATGCATACACACACTAACATATGTACATATGTATGCATATGTCAGAAAGGCAGAAGCCCCAATGTGAGCAGAGTTCAAGAAACCTTATAGAAAAGTCACTCTGCTCGGCTGGAGCGGGCCTACACTTTGCTGCGGTTGCTTCAAGCCGCACACAATTCGTGACCTTTTTCACATGGCAGACCTTTTAGTAAGCATTTGCAATTTAATGAAATTAATGAAAATAATGAGCAATTTTCTGTGCGGGTGTGAAGTAAAAGTAGAAAAAAAGCAAAGGCGTTCACGCGGTCTTTAGCCTTTGCCAAGCACTCAAAAGTAATTACTTGCGCGCTACTTTTAGCTGTCAACATACAACTTGAAGGTGATGCAAACTCGCCGCTATTAAATAAGCACAATCACGTTAGTGGCAACTATCAGCTTGATGGCTGATTAAACAACTTAACTAGCTTAGCCAAATTTCAAAGTAGCTTTTGGACCCGTTAAAATATTATAAAGGGTTTACATTTAACATTTGATATGTAAAAATGTTAAAGTGCCTTAGTAGCATAATAAAAAGTAACAATTGTTCCATTTTGTTAAAAAAAACTACATGCATATGTAAATGTAAATGATGAAAGTACCAAAGTCACGGTTGATTGATAATGCAAATAAATGTAGACTCGCTTCAAGCTTTCTTTAAAATAGGCCATACGAATTTCCAGCATTTTCTCATACAGCATATAAAGGCTGATATGTTTAGATAACTTCTTGGCAGAAGCTACAGAATGTACATCTCAAAGAAACAAAATTAGGGTATTCATAGTTTCCTTCTAAATTTCCCAACTGGCAACTTCAGCACAATTGTAAAATAAAACTGTGAGCGCCCCTGTTTCGTGGACCATTCTTAATTTGCCACAATCGCATTACAAGTGTTTTCTAAAGCTATTATTAAGGAAAAAGCAATATTCCATCCAAATGGAAGTAGTGTGCGATTATTCCCTGAGAATTCAATAAAATTTTCACAATATCTGTTTCCATTTTCGCCGAATGAAACAACTGATTAGAGATGCCATCATATCACGAAAGAAAAACACGATCCAATGCATGGTAATTTTTTCAACTAGTGGCATTTCTTGTTTGCGTGTAAAGCAACAACAAAAAATGTTGTCAGATGGCAAAGTGGTTTTAATTTAGCAGGCGGCAAGGAAAGCACACTAGATAACACGGAAGTGTGAATACCCTAAATATTTCTATAGCGGATCGTAATAATACCAGCCGCTCCTCGAGTTATGTTCTTTATTTGCAAACAATTGAAACCCGCTCTCCGGAAGACAGAAAAAGACTCTCTCTCGATTCTTTGAACCGCTCTTTGTTATACCGTTAATTTTTATAAGTATGAATACATAATTTTCTAATTTTCTTAACGCGCTCAGTGCCAAACTTTTCTTGCGCTGACCTTTACTTCCCCTTTCCTATCATAGACGATCATAGTAAAATTTTCTAATTTGAGGCTCAGATGCGTATTATTCATATATTTTAAATTCTCAGATTTTTTCGAAGGCTCTATTAGAATGGATTAAGCGACTTTAATCAGCGCAAAGGATATGCTCGCAGAAAATCTATTTTATACCGAAAGCTGACGCTGTATGTATTATTATTTTTGTCTTATTCTATTAAATGATCTGGCTACATCAGGTTTAAAGCAATATAACCTAAGCCAAATCTGTCCATAATAGATTGTGTTTGTATAAGGGATTCAGTCTTTTAGTCAGTCAGCGCAGTCTCAAAGGCATATTGAGACAAGGTCAACTTAGTTCTGAGGCTAAAAGAGCACTTTTAAAAGTTTGTTCAAAAAGCTTTGCAGAAATTCCAAGTACTTTTTTTATTATGTTAAATTTTCTATGCTTAAAAATTAAAACTATTGCTCATACAGAAAATCTTTCCGACATCTTTAGGAAAGAAACAGCTAAAAATTTCACTTTAAATATTCCACGTCGCTGCTCGAAGTGCTCAAGTTTAGTTTCGGCCTTTAACGTGTTTTACGTACAAACGAAATATTTTTTTACAATTTCTTTTCTTTCTTCTTTAAGTTAATTAACTTCTTTGGACGATAGGAATGTGCCTAAACTTTATTGCAATTGCTATAAACTACATTTGAGGAATATTATTGGCATATGTCCGAAAGCAACAACAATGTTAGTATTGTTGTATAGTGTTGGCCTTTTAAAAGACTTAAATTAAGCTACTTGATCGTTGACCTTCTTAATGGCCGCCCACTCTGTTTTACTTAAGACCGCAGCTCAATCAACTATCAAAGTAAGCGGCTTAAAGAAAACTGGCCTTAAGTAGCGCTCTCTTTGAAACGTCAAAAGTGAGCAGAAGTTGCCTTGTTTGGTTGACATTTGAAACGTCAGAGAGAAGCAGAGTAACACTAAAGCAAAACGTGCAAATTTCACATCAAGAAAACATTTGAAAAAGATGCCCCAAATATTTTCTCCATTTGCAAATTTTAAAATGCATAAATTTTATAAGAAAATTAAATTTCATAAGAAATGAAAACTTGTCATTTCGATCAAAAGATAAATAGAATATAGAGTTGTGCACATAAAACTTGGTTTGTGTAGCTTTTTAAAGAGCTTAACTTAATTAAAAATAATAATCGAAAAAAAAGAATACGAACTTTTGCAAATGACTGTAGTCGTAGGGCATAAACAGAAAATTCACATTATCCATGCAGATGGTGCTTTATCCACTTACAGCTTGCAGTTCCGCTGCAAAATGTGCAGCTGATTTCTTTGGCCGCGATTTGGAGACTAGCTTGGAGTAATGCTGAGCAGTAGTCTGCGTTTGGCAACATCGGCAGCAATTTATGCTTTGTTGGCAACACTTTTTCAGTTAACTTTTTTTAAACACTTCATTAGATTTTAATAAATTTTTTTGTAAAGAAAACATCTCTTAGCACTTATTTGTCGAATTAAAAGCACTTCTTGAGTTGTTGTTGTAAAAAATCTAACAATATTTCAAGTTCGTTGTGTATTAAAAGCAAATTCAATACTAATATTTTACTCATTAACAACTCCAGTTCAAAATTAGAACATATAAGAAGTGTTCGATGCTTTCAATCGATTTAAGAACTTTCAAAACATGTCTAAATTTTCCTTTCAAAAGATTCCGCTGCATTTTCCGCCATCGTTAAACAACTTTTTATGTAAAATCTCACTCTGATTGAAACCATTTTAAGTACATATATAACTAAGAAAATACAAAGAAATTTTCAATGCAATATGTCAAAAGTTGGAAAATAAATTGGATTAATTAAAAATGATTACCAAACACAACCTCAAACTTTCTCATATCAATATTTTTTATAACTTCAAGGAAACCATTTAACTTTTCTGCCTTTGCATCAAATCGTCTTTCAAGTCTTCAAATTGCTTCATTAAAAAGATAGGAGACTTCAATAGGAATCATTTAAATTATTATAAATAATAAATGAGGCAAGTTGGAGAGAATTGGGGGGCTTATTGCAATAGAAGCTAAAGATCAATTATGTTCGCCTACATATGTGTCACTCATTATTAAGCTCTATGCCAATGCCTTCAATGCACTTAATTTTAATACACAAGAAAAATATAAAATACTTTTTCAGTTTTCGCTTAAACGGACTTTCATATAAAATCTCAATATATTTCGATTATTAAAATTGCTGTAAACTTCATTGGGCTTCATTTTAAATCTATACCAAGTAAAATGCCACAAAATCTCATATAGAAACTTTTTAGCACTTAATTAGGCATAGCTTAAAAAGTCTACGTTTACATTTTGAGCATTTTGAAGCATTTAATTAATGTTCATGCAAAACTTTTTCATATTATTTCATAGAAATGCTTCTAAAGACATCACTTAAAGGAACGCCCATACAAAATCGAAATATCTTTTCATACAAAAATTGTTCTACACTTCATTTGGCAACATTTCAATTGTTTCACATCCAAAATTCTTAAGCCGTATTGAGTTTTCCCCACAATTGTAGAGCATTAAAAAGTATCTCAAGTAAAATCAACATCTGTTTTTTTCTGAAGTTTGTTTGAATACTTAATTCCGCATCATTTAAAAAGTCTTTCATTTAAAATCTCAGCATGTGCTCATATCAAAAACTGTTTAGGCATCATTTAAGTCATAGTGGAATAATATCAAGTGAACCAGATAGCAATGACATTCTATTCTCGTACCCAAGACTGTCAGTTGCGTTGTCAAAAATATTAACCCGTTTTCAGTTTGTGTTTTGAGTTTGCGGTTGAAGAAAAAAGTAAAAAGAAAAAAATATCAATGCCGAACTCTTGCCATTTGTGCAAAAGCACTTACGATGCAGCGATGCCGATGTTTTCTGTGCCTAACGATGAAGATTTGCGACGAAAGTGGTTAAGAGTATGCAATACCACTTTTCCATCCTCAGCGCGTGTTTGCGCTAACCATTTTGAGGAGAAGGAGATCTTAGGCAGTAAGAAAAGGCGATTGGGACGATTTGCGGTTCCCTCAAAACAATTGCCTTCAAATCAAAACACCTGTGAAAAGTGAGTATGAACCTCAGCTCGTGGTGCATCTGCGGAAGATGCTTCACGGCTGCTCTCTTTGTGGGGTTTAAATTGTTCAAAATGAATAGCTTATTTGTATCGTTACGTAGATCTCAAGGATTAACATGTGGCGTAATTCAATGCTCGAGCGATGGCAAAATATATTCTATGCGTTGTCAATTTTGTGGTGAAACCTTTTTGCTCTGGTCTTGTACCAAATTCGTAAGCCATGTAAAAACTATGCATGCCAACCAATATATTCAAGTTATTTGTTATAAAAAATGTAACACGTGCTGGTTATTAATACTTTCATTCATTACTGAAAATAAAAATTGTTTGGCACGTAAAAACGTTGAGTACCTTTTTTGTACTAATGTCTCGGATGGGTTAAGACATATAACGAAGAAGGAGAAAAGAAAAATCAAAAAATTTTTTGACAGTCGGGTACTTCAAGCTATCTGGTTCACTTGATATAATTACACTATGATTTAAGTTGTCTGCCATGCAAAATCTCTAAATTGTTCGGTGTTGTTTTTTTCTTCTTCTGAAAACTTCATTAGGCAACATTTAATAACAATTTGCAGAAAAATTGCAGTATTACTTTCTTTAATCTTTTTTAAATTTTTCATATTGCTTCTTTCAAATACTTCATTAGGGTTCATTAATAGTTGCTTGTTTACAATTCTTTATAGAAATTCATTTTATGCACGTCATTTTCGACAAATTGGTTACACTTTCGCAGCGCTAAAAGCCATTAAAGCGCTCTTTATTGCAATTAAAATGTAGTTACATTCGCATTTTCCATTTCAAGCACGATTTTTGTTGTTGTTGTTGTTTTGCGTCTGCTTCGCTCAATTGTTTATTGCCATTTCGATTTTATTTGTTTTGACTGAAGCCGCCTTGAAGGGCAGCACAAGCGCGCAGGTAGCTGCGGCTTTTTGCCGACACATGTATCTGGCTATCTGGTATCTGCTATCTGGTATCTGCAACTGCTACTGTTTGCGCATCAACAACAGCAACAATGCAGGCAATAAAAAACGCAACACAGCAAGCAAATTGTCACGCTGATAACGGTTTCGCGTAGACAATGGCTGTGTGCGCGTTTGCAGATAAGCATCTACAAGATGCAAGTTGTATCTGTTGTCTCTACAAGGCGGCGATAGGCGGCAAAGAGTTGAGATACAAATTCGATTTTGTTGTTATGTTGTATTTTCTGCTTGTCACAACTTAATGAGCAGCTTGAGCATTTGAACTGCACTTGAAATGCATACATTTGAAACATGCAAATTAGATGCAAGTGCTTGCACTTTTTTGAGTGAATATGCAAAATATGAATTGAAGTGCAGATACGAATATTAGCAGCTTCATACTCTTGACTAAATGCACATAAGAGCTTGTATCGGCGTGTCTAGTAATATAACAATAATTTTAATTGCATTAAACAACATTTTTCACTTCGAATTAAAAGGTTTTTCGTTAAGATTTTTCAAATAAAAATAGGCATTTTATTTGACTCAATATTAAGCAAATTAAGCTCGAGCTATTGCAGAGCTTTTTAGTCAAATCAACAAAAGTATTGTTATAATGACAAAAATTTTGTTAAACGAAATTAGCAGCTTTTCATATTCAAACTTTTCATAAAAGTAGCTAATAAATTTAAAAAGTTATGCTTTAACTGTTGTTGAATTAGTTTGTCATATTGACGAACACTTTGGTCATATTGACGAAAATTTTATTAAGTGAAATTAGTTATTTTTCAAAACAAGAAAAATTTTTTGCAAAATACGCTGATTAATTTTGAGCCCAATTTGAAGAAAATAAGTGCAAACTATTTGTGAATAATTTCATCCAATTTACGAACATTTTAATTGTATTGATGAACATTTTATTTGCCGAAATTAGCAGCCTTTGAAACAAGATTTTTTTCATATTAAATATGCTAATAAATATGAAGCTAAAATGTAACAAATTATGTTCGAATTGTTTGTGAATCATTTGCTTAAATTTCAATTGAACGAATATTGACGAACGTTTGATTAACTAAATTTAGTACATAGTGGCTTAAATCAGACATTTTTCTCTTTTGCTTCCTAGTAAATTATGATTTAATACTCAGCGATTTATGCTTGCCTGCTATTAATAGACATTTCAATTAACTTCGCATACATTTTAATTGTATTCACAAAAAATTTATTATTTGAAATTAAAAGCCGCTTTTGCTACTGCAAAATCAATCTTTTTGGCCAACTTTTGTTGCTTCATATCACGAGCAAAATTTCGATAGTTGTTAGAAAAATTTGCAATGCAAAAATACCAGCTTAATGTTTATTAATTGCGGTTCAATTGCAAAATTACTTGCAAAATCCCTTGCAAAATTATTGCATTTTCAAATGAGCGCCTCAAGTGAAATTTTAGCAGCACTTTAAATTGCACACACACAACATATATAATTTGCTCAATGCTCGCACTAACATAAATTGCTTTTGTTTAATTTTTCATTTAATTTATACGTTAGTGTGTTAACATTTTTTTCATTTTTTTGTTTTATTATTTGTTAGCCAAAACCAACTTTCATTCAGCGCTTCGTCACTCAGCGGCTGCCAGACAAGCATTTGCCTATCTTTTTTCACTTTTTTTCTATACCACTAAACAAATTGTAGTTTCACTGCAACATTAATAATAAACACAATATACAACAAAGTATTATCTATGAGAGCATGATTTGTACAACATTGTTGTTTTTGCAATTATTATTGTTGCTGTTGTTATGCTGCGAAGCAACGCGGCGGCTTTTAGTACAGAAAATGCGTACTGCCGCTTGTGCACTTTACACACGGACACACACGCACACACTCAAACACATGCAATTATATGTGCCAACACTTACACGCCTCACTTCAGCGAGTCATTAAGGCGTAACGCAAATGAGCATGCACAAAAATTTAATAAAATAGTTTTCGAAATTTGTTGTAAATTGAAAAAAGGCACACATAAAATGTGGCCTTTAGATGATTAAGAAAAAACGAGCAAGGCTGCTTTTTTGATTGCTTTCCAAAAAAGAAGACAATAGATTTGTAAGTAGATTTCAAACGTACTTTGCACTTTTTGGTTAATGCAAAATTTCGCTTTCAAATTTATGCACTTTTGCCATAGGCAACAAATGAAAAAAGTCACAAAAGCAAAGCTGCCAAATTCACGTCACACGCTCAGAATATTTGCGGCACTGCTACCACAAAAAAAAACGTGGCTTAAATGCGCCGTGTTAGCAAAACAATCAACCGCGCGCTTTTATTGCAAGTTCGTTACTGAATCCAGCCAACCAAAAACAATGCGACTACAGCGCGAGACTGTTTGCCGCTGGAGCGTTGCGCTGAGAGCGAGCTTTCGACTCAGACATGTTCGAAGCGCACTTGTTTGTTTGCAAAAATCAAATAATTAATAAAAAATTATGCAAAATATGGTCGCATTTTCCTGGATGAGTTACTTTACTGTAAGTCAGTGATTAGAGCTGGACAGGACAGAAAACGGAAGCAGCTGCCATGTTTTTTCTATGATATGACAGTTTTCAAAGTAATCTTAGTATTTCCACAAATTTATTGTGCTCAACTGTTTTCCATAAGTCGGAATTTTCAAATAGCTGCAGTTAGTTCTTGTTGGGATTTCAGAGTTCGAGACAGATTAAAATAAGAAGGTTCTTCCTTGATGACTCGGAACCAATTAACGAAACTTGGTTTGAAAGTTTCAATGCATCCACTGTATAGTCCGGACCTTGCACCGTCTGACTATCATTTGTTTTGGTATCTGCAAAATTCTCTTAATGGTAAACAATTGACTGAGCGAGAACCCGCTGACAATCACTTGACCAAGTTTTTCGCCGATTTTATACCGTTAGAATTATGAATCTACCGAAAAATGGCAAAAGATCTTTAATAATAATGACCAGTATATAATTGGGTTAGGTTAGGTTAAACTGGCCGCATAAGAAAGGCCACGCATAGACTGTTGGGTCCTTAGCGATACCAGTTAGGGTTCCGTCTTATGAGTTCTAAAAGTAGTGATCTGCCAGAATTTGGATGCGTTTCACAAATTTCCAAAGAGGCTTGATACCTAGTTCCGAGATCTGTTTGAGCCCTGAAAAGAACGGCGCTCTTAGACACGTCAGGCGAGTTCTAGCGATGGCAGGGCAGGAGCAAAGTATGTGTTCTAAGGTCTCCCTGCTCCCCGCTTCTTTGCATTTCCTGCAGCTTTCGTCGTTCGTTATACCCATCCTATGTGCATGCGCTGCTACAAGGCAGTGTCCCGTTAGTGCACCTATGATAGCTCTACATTCAATTCTTGGGAGAGCAAATATAAGCATATATAGGACATACTTTTCGTCATAGGGATTTAACATGGTTGTGGAGGTCGCGCAGGTGTAGTATATAATTGAATAAAATTTATTTTCAATAAAAACAATTTTTGTAAAAAAAATTTACCAATAAAATGACAGATACTTTTCACATGATCCAATATTAATCAATTCTTGCGGCTTTCTGTAATTCAACTGACTTGCGATATATACCCACTTTGGCAGTCATTTTTAAAAAAGAAGAAAATCACTTCTATGCCTTTTATAAGTAAAACTGTTTACATTAATTAATGAAAACTTCAGTGCTTTGAGCTGCTATTCCTTTTTTGGCTATACTCTCATTTCTTTATCTCACATTTTGCATGTTACTGTCAAGTTAAATGCCACAATAATGCAACAACAACAACAGTAACAAACAACACTTTCCATTGCCTGCACCAATTTGTTGCAAATTACATTGTTGTCTGCTTTCTTTTGTTTTTCCCCAGCATTTTTTACATGCACTTTCTGCATTTTCTTTGTGCGCTTTTCATTTGCATGCGAATATATCGCTGCGCTTTTGTTTTCTGCTCGTCTGCGCATTTTTCGTCTGCTGTTGCTATTTGGCATGCGCTTTTCCGGCCAAAAACATTTCCTTCATTTCCCTCATTTTCCGTTTTCTACTGTTTCACAACAAAACAGCAACAAAACACAATGAAATTGCAAAATTGCCAGTCAACAAATTAATCAAGCGACGTGCAAGTTTACAAGCGCGCCCATGTTCGATTAGCAATTCGTTGCATGTTCGATGGCGTGAACACATGTTTGACATGCAACATGTTGCAAGTGAAATATGCACAGCGCTTTTTTAGAATATTGGCATTGACTCGCTAATGT
Source organism: Neria commutata (assembly GCA_963457695.1). NCBI lineage: Eukaryota > Metazoa > Arthropoda > Insecta > Diptera > Micropezidae > Neria > Neria commutata. Next base: position 38,341,704 of record OY735248.1, read on the forward strand.
CTAGCCAAAAGTTTACAGCATAATTCATTTCTACTTCCGTGGCAAGCTTTACACTCGAGCAGTGCAATGCACTCAAAATTCTTGGCACTCGCAAAATGCGGCAATAAAAATTGCTTTAAATATTTGCAAACTTTTTAAAAATACACAAACAAACTGAACAAATTTGCCAAGCGAAAGAAGTCGACAGTGCGTATTAGTAATATTCTAAGCGTGTACGGGATAATATTGCTCATACGTTTAGGTGACCGAACATTTTTCATTTTAGTTATCTCTTTATAGGTTCTAGATCGCCATATAAAGCGCTTAATTTTCGTACTTTCATTCATTCATTCTTTCAAATTTTGCATATATTTTAGCCATCATCATATGAGCTGTTGAAATTTTTGAAAGTGGAATAAGTGCACTCTCTGTTATTGCGAGATATTTCATTGTTTACATTTCAATCTCAGTGTCAATACAATTAGAAGGTAAAACTTCCATCTCACAAATACTAGAATCAAAAATTTTTTTTACTATAAATTGTTTGCCCATAGAAAGATCATAAGAAGTTGTATCTATAACTGCAATTATGTACATTTTTTTTAAAAATGGACTTATTCCACTTTCAAAAATAACAGCTCATATTTCTTTGACCAAATCTTAGTTCAAGTTCTTGTTGAAAATTTTTTCCAGCAGACCTAATTTTTGCATTTATTTATCATTCCAGCGATTGAGTTCGATATGAAAATACATATATATAGTTGGCCAATTTTAGTATTTCACAGAAATATTCTCGCACACAAATTTGAGAAGAATATACTATTAACAATACTTGAAGCAAGAAGTATCGAATTTTCCAAAAATGTATAAAGGACTTCGCCATTTGATGTGTACTTTTGGCGCTAATAAGCCTATATTGTGTAGAAAAGTAAACAATTTGTGTTGCCATAGAAATATATTAAAATGTCTGCTGTCTCTGCATCAGTGTAATTCACAGCATTTCGTAAAATCCAAAATTAATTTGAACAAGATTTACAAATGTTCATTCAAATTGAATGCACACCTAATTTTTTCAATGCGAGTGTGGTATGAATATATATGGCATTGAATCACTTATTCCCAGCCCACAAATACTTGTATCCATGCAATGCCCATATTCAGAAGAAATAAAGGTCAGCTTCGATTTGGCTTTGAGATGTTTGCAAGAAAGACATATTAGTTGCCAAAAATGCATGGGCGTATGCTCATATATATATAAAAATACATATATAATTGATACATTTACAATTTACAAAGCGTCACTTTTGGGCGTTTGCCCATATATACACATATATATATATATATATTTAAATTTGAAATTGGGACTTTTGCACAATTTGCAGTCTTCGTTATTAATCATAGAAACGATTAGACAAATTTGAATAGTTTTTTTCATACAATACACTGTAGACAATGTACATGTATTTCAGTATGACTTGTAGACAAATGAACGCATGTTTTTGCATACATACATACATACATATATTTCAGTATGACTTGGCGAACTTTACGCTGAGTCAAGGTTGCCAACTCATAATCCGATAAAGCAAAAATCACTAATGCATTTTATTTCTATTGTGTCTCACAGAATAAAGACTTTTGTTGTTGTACAAGAAATGGAATTCATATTTAAATGCAATATACTAAAGCTTACTAAACGCCAGCAATTAAACAAATTATGTACTTTTGTGATTGTTGTATGGAATTTCTGATAAAAGCTCCTGAAATTTAGCGCGTAGAGTCGAAGCATTTAAGCAGCTTATTATTTATTCAAAATGACGTAGAAGCTGGCAAGGAACAGATTGTATATCTATATATATACATACATATTGACGGTTTCATTGAAAAGCTGCCGAAAGTTTACTATTGCAGTTAATGAGGCTTTAACTTGCTTGTTGTCTACATTTAAATCTTCATGTGAATGAAACTTGGTGCGGGTCCACACAGCCAAATTATAAGATGTACATTTATAAAGAAAATATTGTTGAAAGCCATTGATATGAATATACAATACAAGCTACATACAATTCGATAAAAATAATAAATGGCTCAAAATCATAAACCTTAAGTTTCATAGTTTCAGGCTTATTTTAAGACTTAAAGTACAAGCCTGAAAGTATGCAAGAAATCCTTAAATAATTTTATTCTCATATATTTAAAAAAAATTTCAATTATATTCATCTCGTATTGAAAAAGTACAAGTGTATGTTAACAATAAGTGAGCTATACTTGGCTCAAAGCAAATTAAAGCTTACTTGTAAAAGCTTGGCCTAAATTAAGCTTATTTGAATTTATCATTATCTTAAATTTAAAAATTAAATTTATGAAATTCTGATTATGTAAATGTGGCATTAAGAAAGTTAACATATATAATTCGAATATCGTATTCTGCCAGAGATAAACTGATTTCGAAAATATTAATTTATTTAGCTTAAAACTGGTGAAACTTAATACCACAATTGAGAGGTTTAATTTCAAAGTTTCTGCTTACTAAAACTAGATTTTAGCACTTTAGTTCCATAAGTGAGAAATTAATTTCATACACATTTCACTCTTTCATTACCAACCTTTCTTTAGCTTACTTAATGAAATAGTTAAATTTGATGTTCCTTTCATTATAAATTTATGTTGTATAATATAATTTACACTGAAGTCGAATATTGATGAGTAGCCTTAAAGTGCTTAATATGCTCAAAAAAAGCCTATGGAAAGGATGAAATTTTTTTAGAAAATTTACCACAAAAATTTCTATTGCGCAGCCAAATCCAATCCAATATTAAGCACTTGACAAAATAAAGATTTAAATCTGAGAAACTATTCCTTCGAACTGACTATGCCAAAGCACAGCTAGGTGCATTTTCAATTCACGTTTTACCTCTACTACCATAAAAAACACTCGTAAGTGCGAGAATGCATAACTTTTTCTACGATCAGCCAATTGAGCAGTCAAAAGTGGTAAGGGCAAAGGGGACTCTCACATTCCACTACAATGTGTACACTTCACTGACTTTTTCTCATGTCAAATTTTATGCGCACACATTAAAATTTCCACTTTATTACGCATGCGTGCAAACTAACCACACATACATACGTACATACCAAAAGTCGGTTTCGTGAGAATTTTCAGCAACAACTCAAATGTGCAACTTTGTAGAAGACAAAGCAAAAGCTGTCTTTTTTATAGCTTGTTTAGAAAATGTTGAAGAAAAATTAAGGCGAATTACCATATTGACTACTTACTTTAATACGTAAAGCTGATTTATTTAACTGCAGCTATTACCAACACGATGACTGCCACATGCATCTCGAGCTCGAGGGTATCGAGCTAATGACCTTCAGTATTTCAGTATGGCAACTTTAAAATAATGGGCGGCTAGTTCTAACTTTTCCGCGGCATATTATCACAGTCTTTTGAAATATTGTCAATATAGCAAGTAGATTTAGAAATTTTCAGAACTATAATAGGAACGAAATCAATTTAGTCTCACGAATATATTTGTATTGAATTTGTAGTAGGGTTCCTGTCTTGCTCAACTCAGTAGTGACAGTTGTCCATGTATTTAGGTATCTTCGTCGATAACAGTCGCTGCTTGAAGTTAACATATTAATATTATAATAATACTTATTATTATCATAACTTGGCACAACAGCTAATAAGAATCTCAGAGGCAGAGTTTTTGAAAAAAATAATCGGATCCACATATTTTATAAGAAAATTCGAATTCTCGAAGTTCGTTGATTCACAGTGCAATGAAAGCTTTCGCTTTGTGCATGCGCTTCCGCTGTTGTTGAAGCTTCAAAAGCATCGCACAGGTAAGCCACTTTGTTCATCACTGACTTGGCACAAGGGCCATATAAGATATATGTATCTGCCGAAGTCTACAAATCTACAGAAATCTAGCTGGCTAGCATTTTCCTTTATTCACTTTTTATAAGCTAATGAATTGCTTTCAATAAAATGAACATTGCTATTGCTTTTTAGTTGCTGTGGCAGCAGTGCAAGCGAAGAGCACAAGCCAACCGCAAGAGCAAGGAGGAAGAGGAAGCCAACAAACTCGTTTACACTCGCATACACACATTTGCTGCCAGCTTCAACTTCATCCCGGCCTGGCTTGAACCGAACCCATAAAGACTGAGTGTAATACTTTTCTTCTTGTATTTTTTGCATGCCATTTTTTTTTGTTGTTGTTGCTTTCTGGCGTATTATTTTGTGCGCATTCCAATGCCATGACGCTCTGCGCATGCGCAACTGTGGCATGGCTTACGTTGGCGGCATTGCAACCTTTTCACTTGCGCTGGCATAGCAAAAAAGGCTTGGAACAATGATGCCTGCTTGAGCTGGCCACAAACAACAGCTTTGTTAACCACACTGCTTGGGCAGCAGAGAAGCCAACGTAAGAATAGAGTGCACGTCTTTTGTTAACAGAATCTGAACTCGCCTGCAGAGCGGAAGCAAACCGGTTTGCTGACAAACCGACGGCATTGCGGGCGTCTCCTCATGTGAAGTGTCTCGAAGATCGCGCGAAAGACTGCAGAAGACCGCGTCTCAAATGGGATTGCTCCCAATATTTGGCACATATACGCTGCCGCTGCCATATCACAAATCTTTCTTTTCTTTTTGTTGACTTTGGAATTTTCTCTTTTTATCGTTTTTATAGCAAGCCACAAATTTGCACATTTCCAAAGAGTCTTGCCAAAATTGCGCAAAAACAAAATGTCAGCACATCTCTTCCGTTCTCGTGCTATCTTCTGCAGCTGCTGTTATCTTTGGCCATTAATCTGGCTTAACTAAAATGTCGTTTGTGCAATTAACTTAACTTTTCCTAGAAAATTAAACTGACAAGCGTTATAATTGTAACAATTGGCAGAGATACATGCATACATTGTGGCAGAAGCTGCTTTAACCCCAAAACCGACAAAACATTTTGTTTGTAAAGCAATAGAATACACTCAAAGAAATGTGCTGTTTCGTTTTACTAACAAATTACAGCAATTAGCATAATTTCTGCATAAATATTTTCACTGACAAATCAATTTTATCTTATAAAATATTTGAAATCCGATTGAAAGTATAATTACAATAGAGCCTTTCTCTCTTTGATATTTTAAGCCCACGAAAAATATTTGACAATTCTACGATAATTTTGGCTAAATTAAATTCATCCGAAATTACAAAATGGTTCCTAAATTAAAAATATTTGAAACTGATACATTTTCAAGGATTAACTCAGCTAAATGATTTATTCAAATAATTCGAATGCTTCAGGCTAGAGCATAACTTTAATTCAAGACCGAAAGAAGTGCGAGAAAATTTTGCCTATTTATAAGATTTAAGTCGTAGCATATGTTCTTTATAAGATCGTAGAAATTACCATTCAGGAAAATTTGTTCAAATCGGAGAATATTTAATTATTATTCAGGTTTTGAAGGTGGCAAACGCCTTTTAATAGCCACATTTTTTTCAATTTTGTCCTTATTCAAATAATTCCAACCATTCAAGTAAGAGAATAGCTGCTAATCATAATCGAAGAACCTTTACTAAAAAAAACACACAGAAGAAGAAGACTTTATCAAGTCAGAGCATACCATCAACTGAATATCGAAACAAAATTAGAATTTTTGGTATTTGCCACTTAGACCTTCAATTCAGTAACAAAAAAATTCGATAGTATAAATATTTTGAACTCGATTATATTACAAAAAAGTAAGAAACCCTAAAAAATATATAAGATGTTTTCAGCTTTGCTAAAACAGCTCCATTATTCATATATGTATATGTACATGTACATGTAAAAAATTGCATTAGTAATGTTTGGCTAAAATAGTTCTATTACCCACAATTAATTTACAATAATAACAAATATAGTACACTTTTTCGGCAAGTGTATAAATTAACATACAATAACATACAACTAAAGCAATGCTTTGTGTGAGTGTGTGTGTGAGAGGAGAGGGTGATGAGGGGTAAAAGGCATGTTAAGTATATGGACTAGGCGCCAAAACAAAACAAAAGATTTATGTTGTTGTTTATTTGTATCGGCAATTGGAGCCATTGAAAATGGCCAGAAATTGGCCATTCTTAGCCAAAGTTACGTCAAATGGAAATAAGAAAGAAATTCGAATGAAACGAAATTAAATAAAATTTTGTGGCAAGGGCAGGAAAGGAAGAGGCACGTTCTACTATAATATGCAAATTAATTAAATGAACATGTTAAATGCTAGCAATTAAATGAAGTGAACTTGTGTGCTATATAAAAATGTGCATATCCCTACAGAAATCATTTACATGTGCATGAAAAATATTTTGATAAACAAAAGCCAAGTAAACAAGCTTTATAGTACAAAAATTAGCAAAAAACCAAAACCAATTTTACTTTTTAAAAGCAAAGATTGCAGCAATTACGAGTGATTTAAAGTGTTTGAAGCACGAAGCTATTTGTGAAAAATTGGTTTTCATTTTGCTTACTGTCGCATGGAGCCCCAACGACGATTGGACAGACTATCTGGATTGCTGAAAAAAAGGTAGAATAGTAACACATTTAAAACAGATCAGAACATTTCATAGTGAAAGTAGATATGCTTCACAATTTCCCTTCGATCGAATTTAATTTAAGTTCAAATTGAATTTCAATTAGGATCGATTTCACCTTCGAGCGGAAGAGAAATGTGTAACATAGCTGATAGACAAATTTATACTTAGATATTTTCAAGAATTTTGCAAAATGGTGAGTAATTAAATGTTAAAGTTAAAACCTAAATTTTAGGAAAAAATTTGGTGGAGAATAGAAGCAACTGAACAAAATTTAATATGATAGCAGTTGGAGAACCAATAGGCAAAATTTTGGAACGACCACCCCTGAGTTGATTACGAACTCCCCTTTTACATGATATGCAAAGAAAACTTAAGTAAAAAAATGCAATACAGTTTTAGTAGAAATTTTAATAAAAGTGCTGTAATTTAATTTAAAGTAGATACAATATGAGATATTTCTTGAGTCAACGCTCAGCAAATTTTGGGCACCTTCAGCTTCATCTATTAACAAAAAATTTAAAGCTAGTTTGTATACGTTTACTTTTTACAGTAAACAACAGTTTGCAAAAAAAACCTCAGCGAAAAATATAAATATAACGAAAAATTTAATTAAAGCTACACGATTTGACGGTACAATTAAGAGCTCACAAACGCAAGAGATAGCAGCAGAGAATAACTCTTTTGAGTGCAATTTGCAATTGAGTGAGCAGCTTAAAAGCACGCTCAAAAGCCTCACGAATACACTCACTTCGACCACGAGTAGCAGCGAAGAGACCGACTACTGAATTGAAACCGACTTACAATAAAACCAGTTTTGACAAATGCGCTGCAGCCGCAACAACAAAAACTTCATATTCAAATGAAGAAACGTAGAGAAAACCGGTCATTAAGGCATTACGTCAAAATTCAGCGAAATAGCAGCAAATGACATTTGACCGATGCAAGTTGAAGTTAATACAGTCGAGATTTACTTTGTTATATAGAAAATATTTTTATAAAAAGATCAAAGTAGAAAAGGTTGTATTTTTGAAACAAAAATTCGCAATAAGAAGAACTTTGTTGTTGGGAAGTTACGGTGGAATTTTCTGATATCCTTTTCCTTTTTTGCTATAGGAAAGTTCAACCAAAGAGTATCAATCAGGCATGTTCCAGAATCCGAATCGGAATTGCTTCGGAATCGGAATTGAAATCCGATTCGGTTTTAAAATGGTGTTCCACAATCCGAATGAAATTGCCCCTTTCGAAATGAATTTCGAATCCGAACCAAACCAAATTTCGTATCAGCTGTTTTGTGTTGACACAAAATAAAAGCAGAAACAAAAGTAATTCAAATATGAAAACTTGTGCATTTTCTTGTAAACTATAGAAAATATAGCTAAATAAACCAAAATAAGTGCTGCCGTTTTCCTGGTTGCTGAAAAGCTGAAGCAGGAAATTCTGCGCGATCGCAGCAATACCATGGAATTGCCGGATTCTTCGTACGAAGTGTTCAAAATTGTATGAATGTAGAATATGAATGTAATGACAGTATTTAGGCCAACGAAAAATAAATGGCTACTGAAAATGTGCCAACTGAATCTCGAAACGCAAAGAAAAATGAGGCAAAATAGTAAATTGTATAAGTGTAAATATTTTAATTTCAGTCTCATGTAATTTCAACATTATGCTACAATGTAAAAATTGGTTCAAAATAAAAGAAATTAATTAAATTCAATAAAAAAATAATTATTGAATTATCTAAAGACTATCATAACCGATTTAAGTCTTTTAATTTCATTATAATTCTAATTCCACCGCCAATCAAGTCAATGGAATAAATCCGAAGAAAATTTCCGAAATTCGGAATATAGGACATCAAATTTCCGAACCAAATGCGTTCGAACTCATTCGGATTTAGAGCAGGGTTGCATCTCTAAAATATTTCCGATAATCGGAATGCAGAACACCAAACAGAGGGAATCAAATCCACTTCCGAACCGAATCGGATTCTGGAACATGCCTGAATATAGTACTAAATATGTTTGTATAAACTGTATATGGAAAAATGGCGAACAACAACTGTCATTTGTCAAGCCGTAACTAAAATAGTTGGCATTGTTGTAGCGAAATACATAAATCAACGACGACGATTTATGAACAATTACAACTGCGAAGTAGTACGTAAAATTGAATGTGAATGACAACTTGTTGTTGTACAACAACTCACCTTGTGGGCGTGCGTCGTAGACTCATGCGTGCCCAATTGTCGCGCGGTATGATATTTAAATCGTCATCACTAAATATGGCAAAGTCGTTGGCGAGTCCACAGGAAAAGACGCGAGAAAGAGAGAGAGAGAGGGAGGGAAAAAACTGAAGTTAATAACATTGTCATTTAACGAAAATGATTGTCAATAAATTGTATGTAAGCGCATCGGTTGGTAAGTGCCACAAAGCATGGTACTCACTGGTTCGGCGTAGAGTTGCCATGCGGCGCCAAATCCAACTCAACACCGGCAACACTGCCATTTGAGTTGTTATTGCCATCGCTTGGATTGGAGTTATTTGTATTATGATGATGATGCGCATGGTGTGAGTCATGTTGGTGCCGCAGTTGCACGACACCGCTGGTGCTTTCATTTTCGCCATAACCCTCGAAGGATTCACCATCGGAGAGTGAGGAACATTGTGACTTGGTTGGATCTGTTAGGGGTGGGGCAATAACACTGAAATATTTGCTGTCAGTTAAAGTGATTTGTTTTCTCACCTGTGCTGGATGGTGGACTTGAAGGCGTTGGACTGCTGTCACCGGAAACTACGCCAGGGTATAGGTAACTGCCATCCGGTTTAGTGCCTTTTATGCTAGGCATCGGCGCCATTTTTTGCATCACGTTCAATAATTGCTCACACGTTAGCTGTAAACAATGCAGAGATATGTTAGAAAGTGTAGCAAATCCTACAAGAAATTTTGTTGACATTTTTTCCGAAATAAATATTTTTTTTAAATAAAAGAAATGTTTACATTTCATTGAAAGATATAACTTTTCTAAAAGTACAGGGTGTTTATAAGCAGGTTATTTATCATTAAGTGCAGAGGCAAACTTGGAGAATGTTGCGCTTTTACAAAATTTAAGTTTTATTAGAGTGAATTTGAGTGAACTTTGAAGTTTGTGCTACTTACATACATAGATACTTTTACTAAAAAAATAGTTTGAAATCTGTTCAAAATTTATATAAATACATATGTATAATATATTGAGTATCAGTTTATATAAATTCTTATCAGATTCTCAATCTGTTTGCCTGCCAAAACTGCTGCATTTGGTATTAACTATTGTCAGCTGTTACTAATTTTATTTACAGTTAACTATGTACATACTACAAAGCCCTTTCCGCACTTTCACTCTGACTGCTATTTTCTACACTTCTTCTACTACTTTCTTGTACTATTCACTGCAAGTAATTTGAAACATGTCAATTGGTAGTGTGGCACACAAAAGAAAGCATTAAGTCTTCCTCATTCTTGTCACATTAACAGTAAAAGTAAAGCCCTTTTTCTGTGTCACAAAACACACACACACAGACGCATTTACACTTAGAGGGAAAATGGGCGAGCATTGCTCGAAGGTGTGTTCAAGCATTTGTTACGAAAAATCAATAGCAATTAGAAAATCTGTTTTAAAAATAGCACAGAACAATTGTACGTAGTTCTAAACTGTAGTTCGCTTGAAGTAGTTAAACAGTTCTACGGAAATTGCAGTTGAATATTGTAGCAAGTGCTTGCAACTAAGTTCCTTGCCACCATCGAAAATCCTCCGCTTTATTAAAAGCTCAGAAGATTTCAGTAAAAGGAATTAGCTTACCAGTACAATGGACAAACACTTGTCTGCGTGCTGGTAGGTTTTTCATATTCCGACACAAAAAAAAAAAAAAAAAAAAGTGCTTGCAATATTCACATAGTATTTCCCATGCTTACATTTATAGCGTATATGAGAAAACGCAATATTTAGAAATTATTACAACAAATATCGTCATGATGAGTAGACAATTTAGTGGCACTCAAGGTCAGCTGCTTCTCTTGAAACTCGAAACTGTCGAACTATAAAATTTAGCTACTACGCATTTACAAAAATTAAATGCCGCCAACAAGAAACAACAATTTCTTTTATTATCTATCGATTTATTTGAATAACAAATTTTAAATTTCAACAAATTCTGCCTTTTATTAATTCTATAAGTTTTTCTTACAACATTTAAGCAATATATTACAGCAAGATTTAGATTCAGCTTTTATTTGGAGTTGGAATCCAGTCTTCTAGTCAACGCAACCTTGAAGGTGCAGTGACAGTTCTCCATCTGCTTACAGCTTCTCATGCATGCATAACTTAAAAAGAATGAAGCATTTTCCTTTGTGGATCTGTCCGATAATATATACAATACAACTTAAAAGTGTTTCATTCTGACAATCGATCTGTAAAAAGCATATTTCTTTCAGCTTTTTAACAGAATATTATGAGCTTTGTTTAGTAACTCTTAAGAATTTCTTTTATGAAATCCCTTAAAGCTTGTTTAGCTTTTGAGCTTTCTTCTGTTGTGGCATTCAATCTGATCTTGAAGCTACAAATGGCCACTTTACTTTCATTACTCAACTTTTAAAGAACTCAGATTTTCATATGCAACGAAGTCATACAACTTATGCAAAGCTCAAATTGCTTTCTTATTTTATTAGCCATGGCAACCCGTTCTTAGCTATGCCTGCCACACAGCTTCCCTAGAGGCGCCTCTGCTACTCAAACTTGCAATCTTATAAATACATCTTTAGTATTATTCCAGTGTTCTGTCTGCTTCACATAACTAAAAGTAGACATTGCAAGTGTGCATTTCTCTCAGCTCTGAAGAATCTCTCAAAGAATTTATCTTTTGTCATTTAGCTGAATAACTTTCCTAAGGTGAAGTTCGAGCTTTTGTGGTTTCTACCCAAATTTTTATTAACTTTAAGATCTTTAAGGAATTTGTTAGAATAATCCAACAGATTCAAAAGATACATATGCAATATGTAGCAAAATTGCACAAAGTGTTTTGCATAGTTTACAATTTCTATAATGAAATACGAGCATCGTATTTAAATAAACTTTTAATTATTTCTTAACTATACAATATCTATATTTTTGCATATAAAGCACTTTTAAATGCATGCAAATCTGAAGCAGTTCATATTGAATGCCAAATGATTCTGCTGATCAATCGAGCTTTCAGCTTAGCATATTCACATGTATACATATACATCCATAAATGCATATGTATCTATGCATATGCAAACGAGTAACTGTAATCTGCAGTTTAAAGTATCTGCTGCATTGAAAGTGGCGAGATGTTGAAGAAGAAGCAGCAGCTCAATTAACTGAAGTAATTAGCTGAAATCATGAAAGCAACATGAGCAGATAATTGCAATATAATAAAAAAAATCGAGAGCCCAGAAAACGTCATCAAAGTTTACACGAGCTCACACACACACACGTGCAAGCGATGAAACAACTGCGGGCCGCCATAAAACAAGAGAGATTGCAGCTGCACTCATGCCTGCAGTAGATGCGCCATCAAATGCAGAGGAGCTTAAGCAGAATAGGCCAGGAGGGGTGAGCTACAGCAAAGGGGCAGCAAAAAAGTGTGAGGAGGAGACGTGTGTGTGTGATGCATGTGAGCATGTTGTAAAGACGTGAAAAAGAGTTTGTGTGCATGTGTGAAACGTCATTAATTGCATCGAAGCGCACAGACAAAAGCGGCCTAGCACGGAACTCACATGAAAACCTGCGCAAGAAGACAGAGGCGTAGGCAGGAGGAAGTGTAAGTCGGTATTGTGTTTTAAAATTGCTCATAATGCATAAAAAAAGGAGGCAAGAAAGCATCAATCGGATTAGAAGGACAGAAAAACAACTTCCACCCAGCTACCGAGATATCGGCCCGATAAAACACTGAAAGAAAACACACCCATTTTTTAATTAAACTACAAGATAATCCTAATAAGACTATATATGTCAAATATTAATGCTCTGGTAGTTGTATAACAGAACTTATAATTATGCATGTTACCGCCTCCTTGGTGGTTGGGGAAACGCCCATTTTTTTAAAATTCAAAACTAATGTTAAGAGCATTAAGAGCAGTGGACATTATGTGGGCGCTCTAGTGGTTAAATTATGGACGAATCACGCCCATTTATTCATTCAACATGTAAGGCTAATACCTGAACTTGAGTACCAAATTTTATTGATTTAAATACATAATTAGTCAGATGAGAGAATCATTATCAAGCAAAATTTACAACAATTTAATAATTATTTTGCCTATTATATGGAAGGCTGATAACTTAACTTGTATAACAAATTTCATTCATTTAAATACATAAGGAATCAGTCAGATGAGAGCCATTTTATGGAAAAAAAATTCCGTGATAAGTGTCCTTGTGAGTCCATTGTGGGCCAGTCTTTCAATTGACTTGAATAATCTCGGAAATCGAACTAGAAAAAGGTTCAGTGTCACTGTTCCATATTGTATCATATTTGGTTTAAATGCGATGACTGATATATTCTCTTTCGTAGCCACGAATAGACAGTCCGACAGATATACGGACAGACGGACAATCAGATATCAAAGAGAAAGTGATGCTGATCATATGTATATACATATGTATGTACACACTTATATCCATACCTAGGACGACTTCTTTAAGACATTACAATTTTCCAACAAAGGATATACATAGGTACCCTATTACCATAGATGTAGAGCAGGGCCGGCCAACCCAAATGTTCTCGCGGGCCGCATCTATATGGAAAATTAAAGGAAATTTCCGGAAGATTGGCCTGAAAAAATGTTCAAGGCGGGCCGCGGTTTGGCGACTCCCGGTGTAGAGTATATAAAAAGATTTTATGAAAAATAATTTTATTTATAATATAAAATAGCATTTTCAGAAGCAATAAACGAAAAAGCCTACGACCATTATTATAAAGAAATTTTTTCAAAATATATGAGTGGAAAATGTCTAAACTTGGACTAAGCAAAGGGATAAGAACTCCCACTGACTACGCTGCTGAGCGCCTTTGAATATTCTAACCGTTCTCGTTGCTTTGGCATTTGGCTGACGTCTTTTGGGCTTGTTGCTGGCTTGTTTGGCTGGTTGCAGTTCGGGCAGTTTTTGCTGCTGCTGTCTTGCTTCTTCTTACGCTTTATAGCACAGTTATGACGAGCTATAAGCCAATGGTAAGAAGCAGCCGCAGAAGCAGTGGCAACGGCTATAGCAAACGCTGACGCTTGTCTGAGAAACTTACATTTGAATGCTTCTCACGTTTTGACATTTTTCAGCGTTCACAGCCGGGTTGAGTGTATTCTTTGTTTTTGTTTTTGGTTTCTTTCGCCTTTGCAAGAGCACTTCATTCACTTCATTCACTGCAATGCCATAGTAAATGCATGCAAATTGAACAATTTTATGGCAAATTATGCGTGTGCGCTAATTACAAAAATTTAAAAAAAATTCATAAAAAAGTTGCACATATTGCAAATAAATTTTTTTTTAAATTATATGCTTACGTTTTTTAAGACTTGTTCTAAGCAGAGTTTTTCACTTTTGCGCTGACATAAAAAGAATGTTTATAAAAGAAATATCAGACATGTCGGCAAGAATATTGCAAAAGAAATTATGTAGCTACTGTGGCAGCTGGAAACTATACCTTCGAAGCTGTCAATCTTGGCACCGCCATTACCACCAATAATGATGTCAGCTTGGAGATAAAGTGGAGAAAAACTCTGGGCAATAGCTACTACTATGGACTCGGTAAAGCCTGGAGTACACGGCATGCCAAAACGGCATGAACATGCCATACGCAATTGAGAAGTAGAGTCCACACTCGACCGACAAAACTGACACTCTATAGCTTTCTCCTTTCTTTATATCTACGCGAATTGTACATATTTGTGTTGACTACTTTTATTGCTTTCCATATTTTTACTTACAACAGAAGTAGCCACAGTTTTTCTAGCTTTTCCATAGAAGACACATTTTAATTGTTGTTCAATATGGTTTTTCTTTCTGTCATTTCGAACAATAAGTTAATAAATAATAAGAAAAAGATGGCGTGTAAATACAGTGTAGACTCTTCAAGTTACGTGCCTGTTGTCATTAAATATAGACAAGCTTAAATATAGACGCTTGTAATGAAAAGTTAGTTGGAGAAACGATTTATTACTACTCAAGTTAGAAAGCGTAAAATAGCATTATTTTATATTGCAGCTGTTACTGATTATGTGTGTGTATGTGTGTATGTACATACATAGTTTGGCAATGCTGCCATATCAACCTAACTTTTTTAATTGCAAGTTCAGTGTCTGCCTAATGGACTCTTAGCTGGAAAATGATATGCCCTTCACATGGCAATAGATTTTGAACATGAAAAATTGTAAGTTGCACAAATAGAGCGAGAGGGAGAGAAGATGTGATGAAGAAGCATGTGAAAATATCACAACTGTTCAAAATCGATTACCCAATCGAAATATCGATTATTAATAAGACATTTAGCGTGAATTATTCTTGGTAATTTACTTACTATAAAATATATATATAATTTAGAGTTTTTTGTGTGATTTAGGTTCAACATTGATTTAGCTATCATAACATTGTTGATAAATCAATATGATTGATAGCTTCACATCAAAATCAGCGCCGATCTCTGAAAGTAGTTCTCAATCGTATGTCGAAGTATATAGAAAGGTATTCCTCTTCTCTATAAATCGATCTAGCGAAATTCGTATGTCATTGTAAAATTTTTATAAAAATAGTTGCTCATGCATTTGCTCAATAAATATCTATCATAATGCAGTTTTGAATACAAAATTAGCAACAAGCTTTGGAAATTGTTTGCATTCATTGCTGATCTATCTTAAATCTTAATATATAAAAACGTTTGTGCGTATGTATGTCGTAGCATCACGGCTGAACCACAGAAGCGATCGACCTTATCCTCACAACATATGTTCGTGTGGTGCTCTGAATGGTTTGTTTTCATGTTAGACCTTCCTAAGTGTTGCCACGGTGGCGTTTTTTAGAAAATTCTTATTTATCGACCGATTTGGCTCAGATTCATACCATATAATGCTAAGGTTGACAGAAAGTGGTCGACAAAATTTTAGCCCGATAGCTGTTGTCGAAGTGGAAATATTCACGAAAACGTATTCTTCCCGTACATAATTTTCATTTTCATATCTTAATATATAAAAACGTTTGTGCGTATGTATGTCGCAGCATCACGGCTGAACCACAGAAGCGATCGACCTTATACTCACAACATATGTTCGTGTGGTGCTCTGAATGGTTTTTTTTCATGTAAGACCTTCGTAAGTGGCGCTGCTGCGGCGTTTTTTCGAAAATTCTTATTTATGGACCGATTTGGTTCGAATTCACACCATATAATTCTAAATTTGACAGAAAGTCGTTGACAAAATTTGAACCCGATAGCTGTTGTCGGGGTAGAAATATTCATGAAAGCATATTCTTCCTGAAATACATTGAAACACATTTCAAAACAAACCTTGGAATAAAATAATTATTTTAGGCAGAACAACGTTTGCCGGGACAGCTAGTTATATTATATTTCTCTACAAATCTAAATTAAAAGCATTTTCCATTAACGGTTTGCTATAAAATCGGATTTTAACAGTATGTTCTTAAAATTTTCTTGTGACAAACATTTTGAGATGAAACTTTTTTGTTACGCTCATTGAAAACAGGCAGCCTTAAGGCCCAACCATAATAGACTTTTGCTAGCAGCTTCAGCTGGCTTAAGAGTTTACGTTAACAGTGAATCTAAGAGCAATATTATAAAATCCTATTTTATTATTTAAATTTTTTTTCAATTTTCAATGCCCGTTGAATCTTTTATTGACTCTTTTGAAAATTATAGAGCTACTATAATTTGATACATGCGCTTGCTCGAGTAAGAGAAAATGCCATTGGCAACATTACTTTCATTTGTTGCCAGAAATACAATAAATGCATGAATGTGTTCATTATAGCATGTGCCATAATTACAGTGTCAACTGTTGATTCAGCACGTACTAGTTGATCCGGCTCTCAGGCATATATTTATGTATGTAACTTGTGACGCACGACATAACAAAAGTGGGTGGATTATTATGACTTCGAATTCATATGGGAATAATGAAATGAGCAAGAGTGCAATGGGGAATTGAATGTTTGCTATTTTTTTGGATTTTAAGGGGTGTTTAAAAATCATTTTCAACGCTATCAATATTTGCTTTTGAATAGAATATAAATCGGAACTTCATAAGGAACTTGTATGGCTGACATTGCAGAAAATTTTTTTATATAGAAAATTCTGGTAGTTTGAAAAACTGGGAATTCTTAAAATCCACTAAGTATAACTGTACATTTTTATTAAAACCAAACAATATACAGTATCTAGAAAGCACATTTCAAACAAACAACATATGCACATATTTCAATTAGCCGCTCATAACATAACAACCCACTCTCCCTGTTTTGTCACTCTACTGCCGAATTATTGCGACCCGCTCTCTAATAGAGAGCAACAGGCTCTCTTGTAGATTACGTGCCGCTCTCTAACCCTTTGTGAACTAAATATATAATGTTCATATCTTTATGAACTATATAATGTTCATAAATACTTATAGCTAAACAATTTGCTCTGCCTTCTCAGAGCCAAGATTTTCTGGCGCTCACTTTTGTTTGGGCTTTCTTTCATACTTACTTTCAGCTTGTGCCATAAACAATGACAGTCTCATTTTAAAATATGAGACTCACAATCAGCTTCGCATTCTATATGTTGTATATTCTTTAAGAAACGAACTCATGCAAAGTTTCTTGGTAATCAAACTACGAAATTAATTTCAATTTCTATTGCAACTCAACAAAGAAAAATACCGTTACTTCACATGGCGACTACTCAATCTTTCTTCTATTATTTCTTTTGCACTTCAAGCAACATTGAATTCCCTCAAAGAACGAAAAAAACGCTTGTGCAATCAGCTGCAACTTTTCATATACGAGCAGAGCACGTGAGTTGCATAATGATTCTGCAGCTAAAGAAGAACCAATACTATTTCGATTGCTTGGCCATATGCCATTGACTCGATATGCTGGACGACAGCACATTGCAAATGACTTCAATATACATATATATTTATATGCCCACTTCGTATGGAGTGCATGCTATTTATGCTTATTATGCAATATTTCATAAATAGATAGGAATAGATATGAAACAGCAGGCACTTGAGCGGCAATGCACTCAAAGGAGTTTGTCGTTCAGAACAGCTGTTGCCATGCCATTGACCAGCTGCTCAGATAAGCCGTAGCAATTTTCCAATTAATATTTTGAAGCGCCTTCGAATATTTTTGGACCAAGACTTTTTTTCCCGCTTAAACCAACTTCCAATCCCATCATATTATTATATGATCAATTTCGTTACAGCGGTATTTCAATTTTTCGGTTCCTCTGGAGTCTGTGCACCTTTTTGCTGCCAGGAAATGCAGACAACTGCTCTCCAAGTGCTGACATACTTCAATCTTACAGATGCTAACAAGATAATAAAGCTGATGCGATATTCTGGCGCACAATGGTAAAACCTATGAAATATCAATTACAACAGGCGTCAGGAAATGTTTACTGTTAGTGCTATTATTCCTTGGAAAAGAAAGGCACCCCTCGCAGAGTGCGGTGTGCCACTACCTGCTGCTCCTCTTCGTTGAGCATGTGCTTCGATGCCATGCTACACTGAAAAGTAAGGCGGAACTAAATTTCAAAGCAGTCTAAATACAACACATGTTCCTTGAAGATACGAAACAACTGTCAAGAATGACAAGATTTTTGGGATTTGAGCAAAATATACAAGAAAAGTGAATTGCTGAATCGAACAACTGTTCATATTATTCTCTAAAAATCATAAAAGTGATTTCAAGGATAGAAAAATATTGCAAGGATAAATTCAGACAGAGATTACAAATTCTTCAGATTTTTGTATCTTATCTAGATACATGTACTATTTTGTCGTCATAAAAACAAGTATGTAACTATATTTGTGCGTATGGAGGAAGAAGCTTCAGCAAAGAAAGTATTTGAGGCGGCAGTTGAAGAACGGAGACGGAAGGCCGAGAGCTTCCAATGGAAAGGCCAAGTAGAAGAGGCACTGGCAACGCTTGGCATTTCCAACTGGAGACGGCGCGTGCAGAGGCGTCTGGAGAAAAGCCCAACGTCAGGGTATTACCCGATAACGGGTTATTTTGACAACTACAGAATAAGAGGAGGAGAAGGAAGATGCAGAAGAAGAACAGCTATATTGAGCATTTTTGGCCAAAAGTATTGCAAAGTTAACTATATAACGAACTGAGAAGGGATTTTGAATAATGAAAAAATTTTTATAAATATTCTCTTACTTTTAGTAAAAATAATCAAGCTGAAAAAGCATATGAGAGATTGAAAAATTAACGGAATCAGAAACAAACATACATACATCACTTTTTCCGTCTGCTGCTCTTTAGACTATCATTAATATGCACATTATCCTAACCATAATTAAATTTTAAAAAATTGTTGCTGCTGTTGCTTTTCCACTCAACATCGAATTATAAAATAAGACACAGTTTTTCCTGCTAGAAAAAAATCAACAACATTTTATGCAAATAAATCAAGACATGATTGATAAATATCCATAAATGACATATAGATTTCATTAACCCAGCTCGCAAGAGAATTCCAGCTTTAGACTAAGAAATTATGTTGTTAATAAAGAAGCTAAAATAAGGCAACAAAAAGTAAAGAACAGGCAGCACAGCTTGAAAATGACAAAAATTTGGGTCACTGGGAAAGCAGAGGGCGATCGAAGAAAAATCGTTCCGAACAGACAGACGGGCTCCCCCTCTCTCTGAACAGACGCACACAATTCTCAAGCAAACAAAAAGAAATCAAGCGAACTTTTCCAACGACGCAAACAGCCATAAAACAATTTACACACAAGCGGCGTGGAAATTCGGCGGAGTGAAAAGCTAAAAATACGTAAATAAACAAGCGCGGCAAAAACGATGTAAATTGTAAATAATGCATTTACAATGATGCCAATCAAAAAAGTGATGGTAGCTTTAAATATTTAGAAAAGTTCATGTGCTGTTGGAAGGCCATTGCGAACATTTGTAAGGCTATCTAAACTTTAAAATTTGAGCATACGAAAAATGCCAGAAAGATGCCTCAAATTTTTTTTGTAAGTAGGTACTTCGAACAACCTTATGTATATAACTATATATGTATATAAGAGATTTGTATTTATATGTATGCATATATACAAGCAGTGGAAAATGTTGAAAAGTGTAAAAAATGCAAAAATTGTTGCAAAACATCGAAATATTGCTTGCAATTAGCACAGACGCATCCAACTTGAGGGGCGTGCGGAAGAGCAGCAGCTTGAGATTTTATGTTCGTTGCATTTGAATGCGCAAGCAAGTAGAGAAACGCTGCAGCAAGAGTGGGTTGAGGCGCAGGAGGTTGCCACATGCAATTTCTTTTATAGCGCTTATGGTGTGCGACAATAATTTTGGCAAGACAGGCAATTAACATATTTTCAGCATAAGAAAGAGAAATGCACGGAAAGAGCAAATTCTTTGAATACTTGCATGTTTAATAAACATAAAAATTCTATATAATAGCATAAGTGATTCCAAAAAATTTCTAAAAAAAAGAATTTTTGTGCGGAAAGATGAAGCGATTATCTATGAGAAGTCGTACTTCCGGCAGTCGCTGTTTCCTGTTTCTACTACAGTACTTTTCGTTTACAACGAATCCGTTTAAAACGAACCATTTTGCCCAGTCCCTTGAAGTTCGTTAGAAGCGAAAAGCACTGTATTTAATAGCAGTATGTAAAATCGCAGCATAGCAAGTTTTAAATGAATCTATATATTTTAGGTAGTAATTAAAATTTTATCTCGCATTGTATGCGTTGATTTTACGCTATATCGCATAAGAAAGGTACGATTTCTTGCTAAAAAAAACTTCTCAATTAATTTTGTAACTCGCTTTTGTTTACCATATTAAGAAGCTTGTCTTTCTGCCACAAGTTCAAGTACCCACAGTTCAGGGATCCCACTTTGCACATTTATAGTAGCTTCATATAGCACAGCTGTTTTAAAAGATAAAACGCAATTTTTGCGCGAATTTTGAACTTCAATATTTCACAAAAAAAAATCGAAAAAAATTAAAACAAGAATTAAAGACTTCAGCAAAACAATAACAATAAAAGCGAATTCAAGGTGAACCGGTTTCGATAACTTAGAGCTGATGTTAAAATGTCAATAACAAATTGTCAGAATAACAATAACCAAAATAACAGCAAAAATGTAAGAGAAGATGCTGAGGTGAGCAGCGCACATTTCATAAAAATAATATAAGTATCTATGAGTTGACATATTGGAAAATATGCGCTAAGCCGCGTGCAATTAAAGCAGCAAACAGACACTAACACATACATACATAATAACTTATACATACAACTTACATTAGAAGCACTCAAGAAAAGCCTACAGCAAAAGAGAAGCTCTTAAAGTGTGGGAGATTCCAACGGTTTGATTGACTTTTAATGTTCGCATATACGTCACACACACACGCACACGGGAGTGGCGTCTACCGGTGTGGACAAGCGCTATAATTGGGTCAAATTCTTTACTAACATCTTTTGGCGCTGGAAATTAAGTGGCAAGGCAACGGCCAACGGCCTAATTATTTGTTGATTACAAATAATCGTTTCTTTTTTCGGCAATGTCGATTACGTTTTCTCATGGGCATTATAAGAAAAGTTGCAGTAGTATTTCAACAATTTGTAAACCTTGAGCGGGTAATCGTGTAATTTTATTATTTTGTAGCAACAAGTTGTGTAACATGAGTAGGCGATTTTAAAGAAAGGCACAACACTTTAGGGCTGTCGAAAGTACCAGTAGAAGTGTAGCTGTCAAATTGCCGTGAGCTATTTTGATACTTCAAAATAGTACCGAAAATATTTATAGATGTATTCAATTTTTCGATATTTGCATTTAATAGGTTTTTCTGTTCTTTTCCATTCTCGAATAGTTCTATATTCAAATCGAAATAACGAGTAACCCCTCTGCTTTCGACACCACTTCCGGTTTTACTCGCCGTTTCTATTAACTTACTCAAAAATATAACAAATGAGAGAGTAAAGTGTGCTTAAATTTTTTATATACATATTTCAAGATTGCTCTTAATCGGCATATACTCAAAAGAGTACCGTAGTACAACTTTAAACTAGCACTTAAAGCCAGCTTGGATTTTACCCATATCAAAATTACATTAGAATACGTTTTCTTTATTGTATTTGCAGATGTTTCTTCAAAAGTGTTGCTGTAATTTGAGTCGATTTTAAGAGCATTCTTTACTGTCATGTTTTGCATAAGTATTTTGGAAATTTTTTTAGATAATGGCGGAAGTGATCTTTACTACATACATATTTGAATTGTCATATTTGAAAATACAAAAGCAACTTCCGCTGCAGTTTATGAAACCAGGATTTTAAGGACCACCTGCCACACTGCCACACTACGAGCATGCTTCTTCTTACAGCATACGAAACGCGTGTTACACAAGAACCTCATCGAGTGTAAGAAAAGTGTCCACTTGAGGGTTGCGTGTAGAGGCACTCAAGCAAGTGTTTAATGAAGCTGCTGAGCGGCATGTGGGCATTTAATATAAAAGAAAACGTGTATAGACAAAATGGCATGCCATGTTGGGAAAGGCATGGCCTGTCATTAGAGCACGGCAGCTGCGCTTCCAAGTGCCATTAAATATCTCAAATAACGAAATTGCATAATTTCCCAAAAACACTTGAGTTTTTCTTTTTTTCATTTTCAGCTTAGTTTTTGCTTTTCTGCTAGTAGGAAATTCGAAACGCCGAAAATTTGAAAAGCGCATTTCCTGCGCAATTTTGTACTTTGAGAGGGAAGCGGAAAACGTGCAGACGCCGACTCCAACTACAGCAACAACAACAACAACAAAAGTAAATGGCGCACATTATGGAAATATGATATTTTCTTGCCTCCCCAAAAAAAACACCGGTTACCGTCTACGGTCTTTCGTGTGGCCCAAAATGGTAGTGAATGGCAGTGTTTGTATGTTGGTGTGTGTAATGTTGGCCACTTTGCATACGCAGAGCATATCATGCATACATATGTATGTATGTATCTATGTATGTATGCTATGAACAGAAGTATGAGTCTCGTGCGTTTGACTGTCTGTCGCCTTGGCACAGTTACTTTTACCATTTTTGTTTGTTGCTTTGTCTGTTTGTCTTTTGCCATATGCACATGTCTACCCATACACATGCACGCACATGCATACCCATACAAACATAGTCAATTTAGTACTTATGTTCTAGCATTTTTTTAGACATGCAAATATTTTATATTTCCTATAATTTACATGTGTATGCAACTAACTATATATAATTATATAGTAATTGTTTTGATAACACAAATTAACTTTAGATTTTTAATAAATTTCATCAAAATTTTTTCTTCTAAATTGCAAGCCAAGAAGTAGTATGTAGTAGAAGTAGACAAGCGAACTTGTTAGTCTCACTATAAAGAACGATCTTGCAAAATGTTATTCCATATCTTATGCTCTGATATGAATTGGGAATATAAATTAAAAATATATGTACGTGCATATTATTATCATATTCCTCAGAAATTAACAGTTAGTGCAGCAGCAGAAACTGGAAACCACTTCAAAAGACCTCTTTTCCAAAAAGTTGAAACTAAATATGTATATACATACACACATATATGCAGGCAAATCCTCAAAAAAACCTCATTTTTATACCTTTTAAAATTTCGCATCATGAGCATCTGTAAGTACATGGAGATCTGTCACAATGAATTTTGTTTTCAAATAAACCGACACTCAGTGGATGCCTCCCTTATACATGCAAAGCACTAGTTGGTTTCGAAAGGATCATAGTTAAGTGGGTAGGCTTGTTGGGGACAATATACCTTTAAGGTCACGGTGCCTAGGAGACTAAATACATACTCAAAAAACAATATTATATTTTTTTAAATTTCGCTAATTTCCCTAAAATATCTTTTTTTTTCCAATATGGGCATCACAATGCACAAAATTGGCTTCCGAGTGTCCTTGCCATAAGCAAGTTTTACCTGCTCAATCTAACATGCTTTACCTTTAATTAAATGATTCTGTCCCTATAAGTTTAGTAAGTATTTAAAAGCTTGGCATTTATTACATATATACATACATATGTTTTCTCAGACTTTGTTTAATCAGCTAGTAAGTCTGAAGAGCTTGAAGATCACGGTTCGCTCTCTGAAGAGCCGCTTTCCATAAATATACATGTTTCTAACAGCATGTTCTTTAAGAAACATCAAAATTTTTTCCCCAAAAAGCAAAGTCAACCAGCGACCCATCTGCCAGCAAAATATTTGACTATATACCTGCACATTACCCCCCGCCCCTCCCTGCATTATACTCTACTATCACTAACAAGAAGGGCAAATGTTTATCGTACATGTTCTTAACGAAATGCGGAAGCCAAATGCACTTTTATTTCCACAATTTGCTTTGGTATTGAGTTTCCGTCTTTTTGTGTGCCTTTTTTTCCCCTGTTTAGGCTAACGTTCCCCACACCTGTTCCATGCTCGTTAGCAGCAAATAAGGCGGTCCTTGCTGCCTTGCTCCACACAAAATTTTGGTCGACTCTAATTATGAGCTTAAGTAAGAGTGTTTGGTATATGCTATAACAATTCCAGATAATAGTCCGTAGTGTTGTACGTGCATTTCTCATGTGTCACTGACTTTATGTTTGTATGTACATATGTATTTTTGTTGGTGTATACTTGGCACTACATTTATATGCATTATAGATCATGAGTATGCCATATATGACAGAGTGACAGAATGACTAATTGCACAGTTGACAACTGCCATTTGTTTAGTCTGTGTATGTGTGCCTGGTGGGAATGCGTAAAAAATCTGGAGCTAGCATGGTTCGAGCACGAACGAAGGCAAGCGGGCTTGCAGTTGAAAAAACAGTGAAAGCAGGGAACCGGCACAGTCTATAAGTTACAATAATATATTTCTGTATATAGTAAAATCAAACATGTTTTTATATGAATTTTGAGAGCTCAGTTTTATGCTACTACTTATAGTCGAATTAAAATATTTTGAAGAAAATTTTATTCGCAGCGTAGAAAATATTCGATGCGGAGATTGAAGGCCAGCGCAGAAGAGAAATCGAGACCTAATCTGGGATGGAGGATCCAAGTGCAAGAAACTCTATCAAAGCTTAGAGCCGGTAACTAGAGAAGGCATGTCCAAAGTAGCAGCGCCTGAAGTGAGGTCAAAACCTACAACAGCTAGTGTGGCCATGTTAGTAAGTATTTATATTTTATATTAGTTGACCTACTTCCCAGTTGACGTGCTTCCTGAAATACTAAGAGGTGTATAGGTCAAGCTGGCTCTTGGAAAAGTTGGAGGAAACTCGAAAGTTGCTTTGATGTTTACAGTCTGAAGGTCTTGAAGTTTGCCGAAGAAGCGGTAATCCAAGTTGTTCCTACTGCGTTCCGAACGCGCTGATCAGTGACAGAGCAAGTGACAGTTCACTAAATTCGTTCGATACATTCATTCAAAAAGAGTTATTTGCTAGTGTCACAATTTATTAAACTCAATTTTCAACTGCATTACAATTACCCAAAATAAATTATCCACATTTAATTAACAATTAATTAATTTAATTTGCAGTTAAGGCATTTCACTAAGCGCTTTCACGTTTTAGCACTTTAAATTTTAAATCACTCTTCTATTTTTATACCCTACACCAGGAGTGGCCAACCCGCGGCCCGCCTTGAACATTTTTTCAGTCCAATCTTCCCGTCATTTCCTCTAATTTTCCATATGTGCGGCCCGCGAGATCATTTGGGTTGGCCGACCCTGCCCTACACCTATGGTAATAGGGTATAATAACTTTGTGCGAAAATTGTAACGCATGAAAGGAGCCGTCCTAGGTATAGACATAAGTATATAGAAATGCTTAGAATCACTTTCTGTGTTGATTTCCGGTTGTCCGTCTGTCCGTCTGTCTGTCTGCCCGTCTGTGAGCACAGGAGAGAAAGAAGGAGTTGTCCGATTTGGACCAAATTTCGCACACAGTCGTAGTAAGTCTTAACTTAGATTAAGGTCCGAGATTAGCTAAATCGGCCCAAGGATACGCCCACAACAGGCCAGTAAGTCCAACTACCCCGGAATATTTCCAGTAAAATTGCTTAAATTTGTTTAATTATTCAGTAAAAGGAATGGTATTTGGTATTTAAGGTAAGGTGTAGGCCCCATTGGTTATAAAAAAAATGGGCGTGGTCCGCCCACTATATAGACGGTAAGCGGAAAATCCTTATAACTTCCATAATATATACACCAGAGCGTCCATATTTGGTCACTTCATTGCTGGTAAGAACACCTTTTATTTCTCCAAAAACCGGCGTGGTCCGCCCACTCAGTTACTTGGTGTAGGGTATTATTCTGTCGGTGAAACCCGACTGATGCTTCCTTACTTGTTTTTATAATACAATTACAAATGTTAGGAAAAAAAGCAATTAAATCTAATTTGAGCAGCAGTTAATTTGAATTTATTTAATGAGCAGTTCAAATGTTGTTGCTTAACGTTCCCACGTTAACATTAACCTTTAAAAGCGGCACGACATGAAAATAAAATGAATTTTTATTATTATACCGTAAGTTAATGCTCAGCAGCCTTAACCTCAACACGCCAACTCAAAAAAGTGCAATCGTACTTTTTTTTCAATCTAACCACAGCGAATGCCGTTACACCGAGGCGGAAATCAAACATAGCAGCAGCTCTTACGGTGAGACCTTCTCGGCCAACTTCCTCCTCAATGGCAGGCAATCGAATTGAAGAAATCTTACAGAAATCTCACAATCAGTCGCAAGCGTACGATTTCATTGCGTATATTCGAACTGCCAAGCGACGTAAAACCGCAACGCAACTTCATATAATTTGCAGCAGTCGAAATGGCAACTGCGAGCGGGCAACAACAACAACAACAACTACCAGACTATTGCCAATTTTAGTTATTTTATTTTTATTTTGCCTCTCTTACGTTTCGCTTTTGCCAGCCATTGTTGTTGGCGCTACACAAACTTGAGGCGATATCTCCGCTTGGCACAGGCCGCCACCAAGCCATACGTATTGCCGTATTGCAATGCAACTCTGTGCTTGTTGCTGTGCTCTGAGGGGCAGCGCACATTCTTATTTACATTGCGCTGTGATTTTTTCCACAATTTTTTGCCAATGCAAATTTGTTTTTCTTTTCTTAATTTTATTTTTATTGCCATTCGATTTCATATTTTTGCATATTTTCATTATTTTTATTGCTGCCCCCTCACTTCGAACATGGCTAAACGTGAGTAATTTGAGCCTACAAGTTTGCAGTTGGAAACCATAACTCACATTTTTTATTGTGTCGAGTATTTCAGCGGGGTTCGGCCGTTTATGTAGCTGCTTTGTAAAGTCTGCTTTCGAGCTAAGTTCTATTATTTGCAGCTACAATTTCTAACTTACAGAAATTCTTTTCAACTTTTATTTAGCAAGCTTTGCACAACTAATACTAAGAGTCGTAACTGGAAGATTCTGAGCCCTAAACAAAATGCAATTTCGAGGCCTTTTTCAGCAAATTATATAACTTTTTTGTCGATGCAGAATTTTTTCTCTTTTATAGGCCCCGAAAATTGGG